>CP141146.1:34989208-37389208 GCA_035235625.1 Saururus chinensis | reverse complement strand
TGAATCCACCATGTAGAAGGAAACTGTTGAGTTCAGTCGCTGATGTTATCTCTGTTACCATACTTACTGCTCTCTCTGTGTCTCTCTGATTCATTGTACTACGTAGCTCCTCAATTCTTCTCATTCAAACTGCTCAGTTCTCTCTCTCTCTCTCTCTCTCTCTCTCTCTCTCTCTCTCTCTCTCTCTCTCTCTCTCTCGTACTGAAGAGGCAATCAAATGAGAGCATTTAATTCTGCAGGACAATTGCAAGTTATTTTTAATTACTATTAATGATCACATTAGGTGATTTTGTTGTCTAACAGTATTACTTAGATTTTCAAGAAAGGATCTCTAATTAGTGGCTAGTGACCGAAATATTTATCTCAAACTTTTAGCAGTATAAATTGAAAAATGCTGTGAGTTATCTTGTTGATTGCTCTTTAAACTTGTTTGAGACAAAACGCACCAGCTTCATCTTATTATACTTTACAAAGTGCACATGCAAATGCACGTGTTGAGCATCTGGGTTTAGTTGCTCCAAAACTTTAATATTAAAGAGAAAAATTCCTTGTATGTAAGTGCACCCATATATGATATATTGGCTTAATTATTATCCAAACATTCATGGTTTTTTAGTTTAATTGATAACTTCATTGGCTTTTGTTTAACATGCTATCTAAGTTATTTATTGCAGTTTTAAAAACAAAATTGTTGGTTGTAGTTAAGTTTTATCGACATTATTTTTCACTGACTTTTAAGTTATTCATTTATCATGGGGAAAGGTCCTATTTCGAGTACTTTTATGTTTCTCAATAAAACTTGTTCCAACACTAATCTTACAACCACCAATCTTAAATAGATGGGGCCTTATTTATGGTTGATCAAATCACCACTCATACAATAATATTATCAATTTCAAATAGTCGTAATCTATTACATATATGTGTTTTCAAAAGAAACTTAGTTAGAAAGTTATTAATGAAGTAATATATAGCTCACATTTTTTTCCAACTTTGCCTTCAACTCCCCATAAAAAAAGTAAATAAAGCACTATCAACAAAGAATTTTATGTTGCTCGCCATTAGAAAGTCAAATAAATATAAATAATAAGAAGAAATAACATAGATCACAATGAATCAAAGAAACAATAGCCAAATAAAACTATTAGGAACTGATCAACCTGCACACTACTTATCCTGAAAATTCAGTTCTCTTTAATCGTATAGATCCTTAATATGAAAATTTGCTCAACCTTAACATGGGAGTTTCTTGAACAAGATGTCTTAAAAAAACAGCTTTCTTTAGAATATTGAATAGGAGTTTTAACTTATAGGTTTAGGGGTAATTTATTAGGACTTCTAAGCAAAATTCTCTGCCCCCCTTTTCATTTTAATAATAATTATATCCTTAACATGAGAATTTCTTGAACAAATTGTCTGAAAAAAAAATGGTTACTTTAGAATATTGAATAGGAGTTTAACTAAATAAGGTTTAAGGATAATTTAAGACTTTAACCTCCACAGCTCCGCCTCCAACAAGAATGATCCGAATTCCTAATAACAAATCCCTTCTTAGGTAAACGTTAATGCCACGTTTATAAAATTATACTACCTCCGTCCCATATTAAATATTCTATTTGCTTTTTCAAAATCAACTAATTTTAATATATTTAAAAAAATTAAATAGGATACTTAGAAATAATATTATAAAATGGTCAAAGCCAAAGGTCTAAGTTAAAAATGACCCATAAGACCAAGAAACCAGGCTGAGTTGCACTCCTGGGAAACATGTGCATGTGCTAGGGTTTATAACCTCTTCTTTCATAAACTCTCTTGTCTCCTACTCCACACTTTTTTATTAGGCAAGAACTGAACAGGTACATGTGAGAAATGGATGAATTGCTTCTTTAGTGCTCTCTCCCGTGGCTTCCTTTCATTGGTTTCCCCACCATACTTTACTTGCATGGTCAGTTGGTCACCCATGACCCACCTCTCTCTCTCACTAGACAGACCCATCAGATTCTGCAGAGATTAGGCCTCCTGTGCCTAAGTCATGTGGCTTTATATTGGGCACTGGCCCTTTTCTACCCATCCTTGACAAGGAAATCTTGAACCAAAAAAAAAAAGCCTGAAAGGAAATCCTCCTAGGTGTTAGCTTTTCCTTTTCTCAGTTCAGCTTTCTAATATATACTACATATCCATTGATTCAGGCCTCATATTCCCCACCAATGCTTCCTCTCTTCGTTATTTTCAGTTTCCTTCCCTCAAAGCTGTCCTGGAAAAGCTTCCCACTCGCTTCAGTCTCCCGCAACAAAAAGTCCCCCACCTTAGAAGAAGACAAGAGCCCCCCCATAATTCCACTTGCTTTCTGCATTATTTTATCACTCAGATGACCTGTATCTCATGTGCTTTTCCACATTATTATTGCTTCTTCCCTTCTCACGGACCCCTAACTCTTCAACAGTCCACCATTCATCATTTCACAGCACTCCTCCACCGGAGGGCTTCTACCCATGTGTGCCCTTTGATTGTTGCATCATGAAGAGAGAGAGAGGAGAGAGATCTTGAGAGAATAGAAGGAAAGTAGGTGTCTGGAATGAAGTTTGATCCAAGATCTACAGTACATATATCTTCTACTGGTTTTTTCTCGTGCTTAACTTTTGCTGGCATAGGGATCTCGGACCAGGCTTCATTCCTCACACTAGACTTTCCATCAAGAGATCATTCAGGTATGATGATCATACTTTCAGTGTGTATTATTGTTGAATAATACTAATCATCTTCTTAAATGCTGTTAACAGATCACTGGTGGTAAAGCTAGAAGTGTTCCTGGTTAACAAAAACGTTTTATCATTTTTCCCTCTTATTTGCCTGCTGATCCATCTAATTTGCTCTACTGCTGCTAAAGATTTTTGGTCTCATGATTTTCGTGTCCATTGCCTTATGCTGAAGTTTCAGGATATGTGACAACGAATTATTCTGTCGCTTGATGAGTTAAACCAAAAATTTTGGTATTAATCAATTCATAAAAAGTGCTTATACATTTGAAGTGACAACAGTGTGGGGTTATTGTACATGCTGCTTACTATTAGATCTAAGAAACAGACCGGGTGAGGTAAGTTGTCTGGTTCATCTGCAGAGATTATACAACTGGCTGATCATCTTTTCTAGTTATTTCTCCATATTTACTTGTTGCCTCTTTCCTTAATTAGTTTGTTCACAAACGCGGAGAAAGTGAAGATTGTTCATGTATTGACATTGACAATGTAGATCTGATAAGGCAGGGTTATAGATCGAATAACACTTTCTTCTATCAGATCATCCATACGAACTTCGGTCAGTGTAAAAAAAAATGCTTTCATGGATTGAGCTATTGTACGTTGGAAATAATCTCTTCCCTTGCGTGCTGTTGAAGTGTCAATTCTATTTTGGATAACATATTAAAGTCTTAATTATGAATACACACAAGGTAACCTTTTTTAAAAAAAAATTGTACACACTTCCTACTTTGTTTGCAAAGTACCCTGGGCATTGCCTACTGAAAGGTATCACCATTGTGGATAGAACACTGGGACGTGGGTTCTCCCCAGAGAGTCTGCCCCAGCCCCGAAGACCTTAACTAGTGGGGATCGGCCCGAAGCATGCAAAGACTGCTTAATCATAAGTTGAGAGTAATCTTACGGAGATTGCAAACTATGGTTTAGATTCAACAGAGATCGTAGACAGAAGTACCGATTGGTTCAATAACTTTTTTTGATAGTTTGACAGAAGTAGATTATTTATTTAACATTAAAGTGCAGTTGCAATCTTCAGTTGGTTGGAGCTATTGTACTCTATGTTAGGGTTCATGAAGATTTCATGAGTACCCATCTCTTATTGACAAATTCACTTTTTCTACAACATGATACCTCTAGTGAAGCTTTAAATTGTTCAGTGAAATGCAAAATTAATATTCCATTCACATTTTCTTCTATTTCTAATTTTATACTCTATCCTTCTTATATTAATAACTACAATTAAACAAAGAAGAGAAGTCTGTCACCCTCATATTTTATCTATCCAGCCCACCCTACTTTTATAGAGTCGATAGATAATCACATCCAGAGACAGGGGACATCTACTAACTGTGTTAAGAACGTGGACTAGATAAAATAGGGGGCGGCAGACTCCTTGAAAATTTTGTGATTTTTATGGAATGATGAAACCTACATCATAAGAAGGGAAAATAAGTTTATAATACTCTTTTCTAAATACCTAATATTTAAATTAAATAAAATAGAGTTAATACTATAGAACAAATTTTTTTTCAAATAGAGCTATTAATGTGGGACGGAGGGAGCATAATTGAAAGAAATAATTTTTTTTCCTTACTAGATTCTGCGAATATGAATCTTGCATTCTATAATTCCCTTTGATTATTTTCTGAATAAGTATTCTTAAATCCTTACAACAACTTTGCTCCAAGCATTTCTGACTACGTTATGACATCGTATCAGATGTCGTACTTGAAATTTCAGCTACTAAAAGTAAAAAACTTTCACTGCACAACTCTTAATCCAGTCTTTAATGACGCATAAGACAGCTCCATCAATGTTTCAAGGTGTCATCAATTGCGTTCAGCTTTCAGTGTACAAAGTGTCATTGCTGGCTATATAATTTTCTGTGTAAAGTTGTACGAATCGAATTCCTTTTATTAATTTTTGCGTGTGTGAGAGAGAGAGAGCTTTTGAGCTCAAAAAAATCTCTTGATGAGTGAAAAAATGTTTTCCTCCATCCTCAGCAGTTCCAGTGTATCCCCCATCGAAGCCTCTTCTGTAGTCTCCGGCAGTTGCAAAGCAAAACGTAGTCCCATCCTCGTCCCAGGCAGCCCAAAACGCAATCCCAAAGCTGAAAGAGTGGCACCAAAGCTGGAATCATCAGTGATGCCACTCATTCAATCAACATTTGCTCTTTTTACTGATGATAATTAAGTTGAAGAGTAATCCTACACTTATGCTAGCTGGTCCACGGCATGAACACGCAGGCTTTATCTTTACCGCTGATATGCATGGCCCACTTTTCCAAGAGTGATGACTCCTGCTGTCTATTTATCCAGTTCGATTCAGTTACGAGGCACTCATACCCTATTTAGCGTAAGTTTTTTTATCAAGTAAAAGGAGCAGAAACTCTCGTCTATTAAATCAAGCAGGAAATTAAGTCATGAAATATTAAAAAGTTGCTAATATGTCTATGCCTTATGGAAAAATGAGTGAAAACATAGATTGCATTTTCATGCAAATGTTCCCGTAAGATCCAGCTGATTAGAGACACATCAAATTTGACGTGAAGGCCACACAGCCAATGTATGTAAATCCTATTTACCGACAGGTTAATTTAATTCACTGGTATATATTTAGGTAATTATTGATGAGTAGATCTCGTATTTCTAAAATTAATATGGTTGTCATCCAAGAAGACGCCCATTCAACCGTTATGTCCCAAGAAGAACTAATATTTCTTTGTGTTCCTAAGTTTCGAAGATAGGCAGTGCTGTATAATATCTTATAAACATAAAAAGGTAGAGTATGAGTGACTTAGTATGAATATCTAAAAACTTGATATATGAGAAAGACAAATATAAGTTTCTTTGTGGGATTATATGTTTGAGTAGTTTAGCCTTTAGCCTCTAACGTTTTTCTTCTATTTTTGTTTTTTTAGGAATTTACCAAAGTAGACTCTTAATTTAGTGATATAGTCATTTTGTAGCCTCTTTTTTACTATTTACCCAAATAGAGTCCAAAGCGTGCCAACTTCCAAACGTATGACATGAAAAGATGATGCTACCCCATGTAATTGTAAACCTTCATCAACCTCCAACGAGAACACAGGTGAGAGAGAGAGAGAGGAAAAATCTCGGGCTAAGTCACCTCTATGTCGTGTCTACCTCCTTGGCGGCATCCTCCTCCCACGCAGCCCTCTTTTCTATGCACTGGGCTTAGTTTAGATCTATATTGTTGTTTCTCCTCTCCCTCCTCTTAATCTTGGTTGTCAAGTAAGTTATCTCTTTAGTGGTTTAAAAATTAAGTGGCTATTGCAGTGTAACTTTTTGACAAAAAAACCAAAAAAATGGGATATTGGAAATGTATCACAACAAATCAAAAACCGGTTTGAAGCTATTTAAAAATAACAGGACCACCGTGACTAAGAGAAGGAGAGCACCAGAAATGACTATGAAGACCTAAACTAAGCCCAACACGTAGAATTAGAGATGAAGAGGAAAGGGTCATGTAGGAGGAGGATCCCGCTGGGGTGGTGGTAAAGGCAACACGAAGGAGAAGAATGGGCTAAAGATTTTTCCACTCACACCTATGTTTCCCGCTAGAGGTTGACGAATATTTATAAGTGCAAAGGGTGGCCTTATCCTTTTATGTCATACCTTTGGAAGTTAGTACTCTATAAAGTTTATTTGGGTAAATAGTAAAAACTATGTTACAAAATAAGTATATCACTAAACTAGAATCTACTTTGGTCAATTTCTTTTTGTTTTTTAACATTACTCTTTATATTTCTTTTACAAAAAAAAGTGAATATGAGGTATAGAAGAAAATTACCAGATAAGTAATGGAAATAATATGATTAGAAAAAATATTTTTATAAACAATTGCCACGTTACACCTCATGTACAAGGCTTTATATATGACACGTACGTCTTCCCTATTAGTTAGTTTTGTTTGACCATCAAAATATGCTTTATTTATATTTTGCTATGAAATCTTACTCGGTGCAGATTTGTAAAGGCATATTATTGTAAATAGAATATTAACAGAGCCCATGCATGCATTGAGCACTGGGGATTATGCGATTTCAATCTTACAACAGTCATAATTAATATAATGGGATTTTTAAATTCCTATCATGGCCTAAATTTTCTAAGTATTTTTTTCAAATACATTGCAGTGTGAAAATATAAATAAAAAATTTCTTTTCCGTTAAAACTAAACTAAAACCTCATCGACATACATCACAGGCTATGCTCATTGTTTTCCTACACGCGACATATTCAATACCATCTTATATAATTATCACTCAAAACCATTATCTAAGTGCATACCAAATCATTATCTAAATAATACATCACAATATAAATTTGCATTTCATGTTCTTTATTGCAGAATTTAATAACAAATTTCCAATTAAGTTCAACAGAAAACTAGAATATACTTATTGTTATTGCTCTTCTCACAAGATCCCCTTGCATTCTAGCCTTCGCTGCTACTTCTTATAATACAAGGATATCTGAGAATATTTACATATACCTAATATGATTAAAAACTGTAAATAAAACAATAATCTATATACTGGTGACTAGCATTATAAACATTTTATCGGTAGGTGAATTCATTTCTTAATTATTCTTCTTGCCTGTACATGGGCAAGGACCCTTTCTTTTGGCTGAAAAAGAACACTTTCTCCACAGTCCTGTAATCCATTTGACTGATCAAAAACCCAAAGACACTAAGAGCAGTCTTGAAAGTCAAAACCCAATTTAGGAGTCCCATATTTAAACTTTTGGTTGAACACTCCTTTATAGCTATTATAAAAAAACATGGAAATACTGGTGTTAGACTGTTTAGTAATCCAAGCCCACATGATGCCCGAGAGATCCTATAGGACATGCACGCTATGGGCCTTTGATGGCTGATAGCGTCTGCAGAAAACCTGCCCTTTTCGTGGCTCGAAATCCTAGGAAAATCAATTATTCAACCAACAAGCTACCACGTAACTCTGATCCCCTTCCATGGGACGCCTCATTTGAATCTTGGATATACATTCTTCCCTGTAGGTCTACGCAATTGGTCCTAACAGAGAGTTGCCTCTTCAGTTTCAGTCCCTATTTTAGATTTATGCTTTTCTCTTGATAATAATCTCAGTATGAGAAATGCATGTAAATTATTTATTTTAAGATCAATGATGATAAGTGCACGTGTTGGCGTATGTTAGTGCCAATACTACTGACACTAATGTACTCTAACATATGCGTCATTAATTTCATGGATAAAAGGTTCTCATATGTTCTTTGCATTCAGCTCATTGTTAGAGTAGCACATTAAAAATATTTCCCATTTTAGGACCCAAATAATATATAAAGAAAATTCCTTTGCCCAAATTATTAGAACCCATAATAATATTACCCTAAGGTACAAAGTTTAATAATCTCACCAATCACTACATTTTTCACAAGTTTACTTTCAGTTAATTTCTCTAACACCCTTATGAGGTCATTGTGGATTAATATTTCTCTATCTTCTATAATATTTTATATAATCCATGACACATTACATTGTTGGCACCCCTATAGACAGATCGAGGAGTTTCTCGAGCTTCCTCATGAGCCCTATAGTATTTTGACAATGACACAACTCAACTATGAAGCAAAAATATATAAAAAGTAAATATAGCAAGAGACGAGAATTTATATGGTTCGGTAAAGTGCTTATGTCACTATAAGAAAAAAGAAAGTGTCGCTTAAGAAACATCTCTAAATACATTATAAATAATCACATCGCAAATGTTTATTAGCAACACATATGAAAAAGCGTCGTTAATAGTATTACTATTAGCAACATTTTTTTTTGCATCGTTAATATAAACTTTTTGCAACGCTTTATAAAATGTCATTAATAGTAAATTATTGGCAACATTTATTCACAAGCATCGCCAATAATAAATTATTATTGCTAATATAAAAAAGTTTTAAAAAAATAAAAAAATCATATTAGTGAAGCTTCTTTGTTTGTTACTGAAAATAAAAAATAAAAATTTATTAGCAACACTTTTAAAAGTATTGCTAATAAAGAAAAAAAATTTAAAAATTAATAAAAAATAGTTATTTATCATGCTTTTCAAAGTTTCGCTAATAAGGGAAAAAAAATGTAAATTAATAATATTAGCAACACTTTTAAAAGCGTTGCTCATAAAAATTAAAGAAATTAAAAAAAATGCAATCCCGCCTCCCGTGGGATTTCAGGGATGGGCGCGGGACCCTGGTGCCCCTACTTTAGCGAGGGAAGGGTAGGGGGCAATGGGTTCCTGCCAGAGGAGCTACAACCCGTCCTCCTCTAATTGGAGAACTCGAGGGCAGGAGGTGTAGGAATTCAGCACCGCTTTTCTCCTCCTCCTAAGGCCACGAAGGCGAGACACGGTCAAATTTCCACACACGAAATGTAAGAGGGTCGGGGTTGTTTGTCACGCACCGGCGATGCCCGACCCAAGCCGAACCCGGTCCAAGGGCCGGTCAAGCGCGCGGGGGCGACGAAGGGAAATTGAGAAACGATTTAGCGGAAGACTTAACCCTAACCACGGGCGATTAATAGAGTTACGGAGTACGCACAATCCTTTGAGCAAGAGTAAATAAGAAGGAAAGAAAGAGTGTTGCTTATCACAAAGTAAACAACAAATCTCAAACCCACATGCTTAGTTAACTAAAGCCCACACTGGCTCAAAATAAGTCTTAAGCAAACATAACTGTAAAATGTGACATAAATCCAAAACAAAGAACCCCTACACAAAGGTTCTAAACATAAGACATAAAACCAAAGGAAAATAAGTCACACAACGATCTCCACGATCACATCCAAGTCATATCCGACCTTTCCTCAAAGAGGAGATCCTGTCCGTCTGCGTGTCGCACCACGCAGCCCCAAAGCAAAACACAAGAAAGAGGGGTGAGTTTAACAAACTCAGCAATGGTTTTTAATATAACTATCATCATCGGAAATACGATAACATAGCAATATAATCATTCAGATCAAAGATTTACATGGTACATCATTTTCTGATCACGCATACACATCACCTAAAACTACATTATAGTGCATAATCCACATAATTTCATTCTCATCATAACACCCTGCATGAAATGTATCTCTAATATACATATTCCATCATGCATCATACCATAATCAACTTGCATGAATGTATCTCTAACATACATATTCCATCATGCATCATATCGTAATCAACCTGCATGAATGTATCTCTAACATACATATTCCATCATGCATCATATTATAATCAACCTGCATGAATGTATCTCTAACATACATATTCCATCATGCATCATATCATAACAACCTGCATGAATCTATCTCTAACATACATATTCCATCATGCATCATATCATAACAACCTCCATCAAAGAGTAATTACAATTTAGTGTCACACAGACGGGAACATAGACAAGGCCACGAAGGCGTGTCATGGTCCAAAATTCTACACAAAAATTCAAGAAAGTTCGGGGTTGTCAATCCCTAAAAACTGCTCGCCCTGGACGATCCTGGCAAAGGATGTCCCATTCTCACACAGAGAATCTAGAGCAGGGGTGTTCGCCCAGGGACATCTCCTGTGGTGGGGAGAGCCCGAATTCCCACACAGGGAACCCTAGAACACATGGTAGCGGGTGCACACGGCATACCACACTGGATTCTCAGGGTCCAGATGACACTCATAATAACATTCTCACAATCCGCAAGACAAGTATACAACTCGTCCCCACATAATTCCATTCAACTAGACTCAACCCGGGGAGTGTACTCGTTCCACACAGGAACTCAAATCAAAACATGTCTTTTCGGACCAATCAAGTTTCGATTAATCCACGACCGATCAATCCGGCACACAATTTCCCACATTACATCCAATCGGTTAAATTTAATTAACCTCGATAAAGCCTCAATTGGAAATCCACTTTCATGATGCATGCAGCATGGTACATATGTGGGCAAGGCATACATGAATCCTAATCCATGATAAGTGTTCTCATCAGCCCCTAATACATCATTCATAATCACAATATCAGGCTTCAACATCATCATTTAACCCCCACATGTGTGTGTAACTAGTAGAAGCACTCCAGACAATGCATGTCAACATGCTTGAAATTAAACTCACTACCACACTACGCATGTGAATTACCATCTAAACATGAATTCCAGCAGAAATCATAGGAGAAGAATCATTGAAATCATAACTCAAATCAAAACTCAACCACAAAGGTTAAACACATATAAGATCATTCATTTCATCATTGAGTCATGACATTCACCAACATCCACACATCAACTAACCACATTCTATCATGACAAATCAGTCCATTAATAGGTTGTAGTCCTACTGAAAATATGTTTAACCAAAGGGAATCAACCATTCATAATTTCAAGATGACAGTCCCAATATCATGCTACAAAACATAAGTCATTCTACAAATCTCTAATCATATATATCAACTTCATAACCTCAATGACATGCCTTTCTAGTAGGATAATATAGCTTCAAACACTCCACATTCATATGAAATTGGCAAGCTCAAGTGGATTTATCAAGATAAATATCATGCATTAAAACACAATTCTGCTGTGTAGCCGTTCGAACGTCCTTCAGGCCGTTCGATCGGCTAAACGGGAAAAATTCAAATTCACAGTTTGGTCGTTCGAACACCCAGCAGGCCGTTTGATCGGCTGAACTGAAAATCTGTCGATCCGACAGTGTTGCCATTCGAACGCCCAGAAGGGCCATTCGAACGCCAACAAGGCAGAACTGACCATCTTCTTCCTTTCGCAATTTCAAACCGAAACACCATTGATAACACTTCAAATCAACATCTAACATCCTAAATACCATCAAAAGTCCTTCATGACTTCCAGAATGCTAAACCACACCATAATAAACTAAAACCCTATGAAATCGAGATTAAAGATTACCATTTTCTAATTATGCCATTAGCACACCAAATCAAGTAACTCCATTCAAAATAAGACAAAAATCAAGAGTTTTACCATGGATAAACTAAAATTTTAAAAGTCAATTACCTTATCCCTTGATTAGAGTTGGATTTGATGGTCACCCTTCTTGAAAACCTTACAAAAACATAGAGTTTAAATTAAACTCCATTAAAATCGATTTACCAAAGAAATCCCTAATTAAAACTTAGATCTAGGGCTTGTTGAACATAAAAATCGGATTTTGAAAGCTAGGGTTTGTAGTAAAATACAAATTAGTAGTTTTTGATATCTAAAAACGAATTGAAACAAAGGGGAAATGGTAGATTTAGAAGAGATTAAGAAGAAAGTTAGGGTTTAGTGCTTAATTAGAGTAGGTTTACCTTAAGCACCTTCTAATCCGGGCCTAATTGGGGATTAGGCCTGACCTCTCCTCCTCAGCCTATTCCCAAAAATGGAAATGGCTCAGGTTTGGCCTTTTATAGTAATGGTTGGGGTATGCATGGGTAAGTTATGGGGTGTAAATAGAAAAAGTAGGCTAAAAATGAGTATTTTACAAATTTGAACACTAATTAAGTCTAAGAAAATTCTAAAATTTTTTCTATGACCTTAAGTAGATATCTAGGTTTATTTGACCCAAAAACCAAAATTTAGACGGTGGGCCCCAGGGTCCCGCCAAAACCCTAATTTTTGGAAAAATAGTAAAAATTCAAAAAAATCCCAAAAATTCACATTTGATTTAAAATCACTTAAAACCACTAATCATAAAGTTGATTTTGGTTAAAACCATCATAAACTCTATTTATTTATGAAATCACCGAATAAATCAGAAAACGCGTTAACCTCACGATAACTGATAATTAAAGAAAACCAAAAACTGATTTAGAGATGAGGGTCCTTACATTGTTAGCCCCTAAAACTGCTTGTCTAGACAATACACATAGTAAGGTCTGAATCTCACACAGAGAACCTCGAGCAGGTGTGTTCGCCCCGGGACATCTCCTGTGATGGGGGAAGAGCCTGAATTCCTATATAGGGAACCCTAGAACACGTGGTAGTTGGTACACAAAGCGTACCACTCTGGATTCTCAAAGTCCAGATAACCATCATAATAATCTCAATCCGCAAGACAAGTACACAACTCGTCCCCACATAATTCCATTTAACTAGACTCAACCCGGGGAGTATACATGTTCCACACAGGAACTTAAATCGAAAACATGTCATTTCAGACCAACCAAGTTCCGATTAATTCACCGAGCGATTAATCTGGCACGCAATCTCAACCATTGCATACAATCGATTAATTTTGGTTAAACATCGATAAAACTTAGTTCATGAATACTGATCCATGATGCATGATATTATAATACATCCGTGAGCAAGACCTATGTGGGTTCCAACACATTGAATGTGCTCCTAATCAGTCCCCTCATTCATCATAATTAAGGCATAATTAACTACAATTTCATAGTAAATTCCCCATATGTATGTGTAATTATGCATATCTAAACACATGACCAATGCTTGACATAAACTCATAAGATAATTTACACATGCTCAAACACATTTAAAACAATGATTCACAACTAAACTCAAAACAAAATCCACCATAAAGCTTAAATCCATCCATGTGAAATCGAACATTCACTTCCACAAACATGGTTTTTCCATACATTAAGCCGCAACATGATCACATCCATTACCCATAAACATCTTTATTATAAGAGAGCACATCTCACCATTTTCCCTATAATATCCTTGCTGGAAATATATTCTAATTATATGAATTTCAACATTCATAAATTCAAGGTACTTCAATATCAACATGCATAATTATGAACATATAACATAATACCACATGACAACAACTAAACATAATCCATAACCTTTCATAATCAATTCCACACCTCCAATAGCCTAATTTCAACGTAGCATGCCTCCCATAACTATTAAAAATCATTAAATTGAGTAAAACATTGAAATGAGCATAAGTTTCAAAAATTGCAAAACTGTCGTGTAGCCTTTCGATCGCCCTGCAAGACCATTCGATCGGCTAAACTGAAAATCTGCCAAAAATGTAGTGTTGCTGATCGATCACCCTGGTAGGCCGTTCGATCGCCAACAAAGCAGTTTTGACCGTCTTCTTCATTTCAAAAATCAAAACTGAAACACCATGAAAATACCTTTAAATCTTCATCCATGGTATCAAATATTATCAAAAACTCATCAAACCTTCCAGAACACTAATCTAAACCATTCTAAGACAAAACCTTAAGAAATCGAAGTAAAAGATTAATATTTATTAAACCCACCATTAGAGCCTAAATCAAGCAAAACCCACTTCAAATAACATCATAAAAACCAAGATTTCTGCTACCCAAAGTTAAGATTGAAGAACTAATTACCTTTCCTTGTTGATTTGGGTTGGAATAAACCTTCAATCTCCTCCAACACTTTAATCCCTTTCTAATTTGGGCCTAATTGGGGAATTAGGCCTTAATCGCCCTCTCCTGGCCTATTCCCAAATGGAAAATGGCTCAACCCTTTCTATTTATAGTAGGGCTTGGGGTATACCTAATGAACTAGTGGGGTATAAATAAAAATTTTAGCTAAAAATGAATATTTTGAAGATTTGAGCACTAATTATGTTATGCCCCGGCACTGCCCGACCCGAGCCGAACCCGGTCAAAGGGCCGAACCAATGCACGGGGGCGACAGATTGAAACAGTTGAGGAAAAATAGCAGAAGACTTGTGCCCCAACTACGGGCAATCTAATTTAAGAAGTCTACGCACTACTTTGAGCAAGAGTAAATATGTAGAACCAAAGAGTTAAACTCTAATTAAACCATAATCTCAAACCCACATACTAATAATTCATAGCCACACACTTGGCTCCAAAACAAGTCTCAAAGAAACTAAAAACACAGTATCTCACAAATCTAAGACAAGGATCATCCACAAGGTTCTAACATCAAAATAAGATAAACGAAGAAACATGCAAAACTATGAGCCTCCACGACTATTCCCAAGCTCTCTCCGACCTTTTCTCATATAGAGGATCCTATCCGTCTACGTGTCACTCCACGCAGCCCCAAAACAAAACAAGAAAGTGGGGTGAGTCTAAAAACTCAATAATGGTTTGCATATAATTATAATCACCAGAAAACCCAACGACATGACAATGAAGCAAATCAAATCTAAGATTAACATGCTATACCACTTTCTGATCTTGCATTCATATCACACAAACCTGCATAACAGTGTCTTATTCACACCAATTCTGATCATGCATTTGTATCACATAAACCTGCATAATAGTGTCTCAAATACACCATTTCTAATCATGCATTTATATCACATAAACCTGCATAATAGTGTCTCAAACACACCATTTCTGATAATGCATTTATATCACATAAACTTGCATAATAGTGTCTCAAACACACCATTTCTGATCATGTATTCATATCACATAAACCACATTCACCCTACACGACAAACGTGTCAACCACATGATACACAATCATGCATAGCATTCATAATAGACATGCATCAATACAAATAGTGAATGCCTCCATCAAGGAGTAAACACAAGCATTGCCACACAGGCAAGAACACGGTTAAGGCCACAAAGGCGATAACACGGTCAAAGTTCCACATAGGAAATGAAAAAGAGTCGGGGTTGTCAATCCCTAAAGTTGCTCGCCCTGGACGATCATGGCCAAGGATGTCCCATTCTCACATAGAGAATCTAGAGCATAGGTGTTCGCCCAGGGACATCTCCTGCGGAGGGGAGAGCTCGAATTCCCACACAGGGAACCCTAGAACATGTGGTAGCAGGTACACACGGCATACCACACTGGATTCTCAGGGTCCAGATGACACTCATAATAATAATCTCAAATCCGCAAGACAAGTACATAACTCGTCCCCACATAATTTCATTTCTCTAGACTCAACCCGGGGAGTATATACGTTCCACACAGGAACTTAAATCGAAAACATGTCCTTTTAGACCAACCAAGTTTCGATTAATTCACCAAGCGATTAATCTAGCACACAATCTCAAACATTGCATACAATCGGTTAATTCCGGTTAAACATCAGTAAAACTTCGTCCATGAATAACAATCCATGATGAATGCTAACATGATACATCCGTGAGCAAGACCTACGTGAGTTCCAACACATGGAACGTGGTCCTAATCGGTCCCCTCATGCATCATAATCACCTCATAATTAACTACAATGTCATAGTAAATTCCCCATACGTGTGTATTCATGCATATCTAAGCACATGCCCAATGCTTGACACAAATTCATAAGATAATTTATGCATGCTTGAACATATTCAAAACAATGATTCCTAACTGAAATCAAAACAAAATCCACCATAAGGATTAAATCCATATGTGAAATCGAACATTCACTCCCACAATCATGATTCTTTCATTCATTAAGCTACAACATGATCACATCCATTACCCATAAACCATCCTCATTATGAGAGAATACATCTCACCATTTTTCCACATAATATCCCTGCTGGAAACATATTCTATTCATAAGAATACCAACATTCACAAATTTAAGGTACTTCAACATCAACATGTATGATTAACAACATAATATGATGTCACAAGACAATACCTAAACATAATTCATACACTTTTATCATCAATTCTATACCTCCAGTAGCCTAATTTCATCATAAAACACCTCCCATAACCATTAGAATCACTAAATAGAGTAAAACATTGAAATGAGCATAAGTTTCAAAAATAGCAAAAATTATCGTATAGCCATTCGAACGCACTACAGGGCCGTTCGATCGGCTATACTGAAAATCAGTCAAAAATGTAGTGTTTCCGTTATAACGCCATGGCAGGCCGTTCTAATGCCAACACAGCAGTTTTGACCTTCTTCTTCATTTCAAATTTCAAAACCGAAACACCATGAAAACACCTTCAAATCTTCATCCATGGTACCAAACATTATCAAAAACTCATGAAACCTTCTAGAACACTAATCTATAACATTCTAAAATAAAGTCCTAAGAAATCGGATCAAGAAATTAACATTTACTAATCCCACCATTAAAACACTAAAACAAACAAATTCATTCCAAATAAACCATAAAAATCGAGATTTTACCATAAGAAAACTGAGATTTGAAGACTCATTACCTTGTCACTTGTTTAGATTCGAATTTGACCTTCACCCTTCTTGGAAACCTTCCAAAAATATAGTGTCTAAGTTAAACTCCATTAAAAATCGATTTAACATTGAAAACCTTGAAGAAATCTAAGATCTAAGGTTTGTTAAGTATAAAAAATAAATTTTGATAAGTAGGGTTTGAAGTAAGGGAGTAAATCAGTGACTTTGATGAAATTGAATCAAATCAAAGGGGAAATGTTGGATTTAGAAAAGATTAGGAAAAAATCTAGGGTTTAAGCTTAATTAAGGAATAATGTACTTTAATCTCCTCTAATCCGGGCCTAATTGGGGAACTAGGCCCTAATCACCTCTTCTCAGCCCATTCCCAAAATGAAAATGACTCAGCCTTTTTCCTTTTATAGTAGGGTTTGGGTGCACTTAATGAACTAATGGGGTGTAAGTAGAATTTTGGGCTAAAAATGGGTATTTTACAAATTTGAGCACTAATTAAATCTGAGAAAATTCTAAAATTTTTTGTATGAGCTTAAGTTGATGTTTGGGGCATTTTGGTTCAAAAATCTTAATTTCATCGATGGGGCCCACAGGGGGTCCCGCCAAACCTTAATTTTTCATAAAATTAGTAAAAAATTAGAAAAATCCCAAAAATTTAAAATTGAATGAAAACTACTTAAAACTCATAAATAGAAAGTTATTTTTTCTTAAAACCTTTAGAAACCCTATTTATTTTTGAAAACCTTAGAATTTAGATCAGAAAACGCGTAAACCACACATTAACCGATAAATAACATTAAAATAAACCGGTTCAAAAATGAGAGTCCTTACAAATTAAATCCGGAAAAATTATGAATTTTTTTGTATAAGCTTGTGTTGATGTTTGGGTTATTTTGGTCTAAAAACCTCAATTTCGTCAGTGGGGCCCATAGGAGATGTCCCGCCAAAACCTAATTTTTAAAAAATTAGTGAAAATTTAAAAAATTCCTAAAAATTTAAAATTGACTAAAAACTACTTAAAATTCATAAATGTAGAGTTATTTTTGCTTAAAACCTATAGAAATCCCATTTATTTTTGAAAACTATATAATTTAATCAGAAAATGCTTAAACCACACGATAATCGATAAATAACATTAAAATAAACCGGTTCAAATATGAGAGCCCTTATAGGGGTAGTCGGGTAGCCAAAGGGCAATGCCGAATTCCGACGGTGGGGTTAGAGCTGCTTTCTTCCTCCTCCTCCAACTCCAGATGGGGGAGGGGGGTGGGGGGACAAGCGAGAGGGGAAGGGCAAAGCTAGGGGTGGGGAGGAGGTTAAATAAAGCCTGCGGGCAAAAAATTTCCCACTCACTAATTTCATCCTTTTGTGATGCTTCTCATGAATTGTTACAATTTTTTTTTAATTGCACGCATCTTCAGAAGTATCACAAAATCAATTTTATTTTTTTGAAAAAATTTAATTATTTGCGACATTTTTTACTATGCCTAACAAGTAGTTTTTTATCTCATTCCCTCCCTCCCCTCTTTCTCTATTTCCAGTCTCTCTTCTCTTCCATTCCCTCTCTCCCCCTCCCTCTCCCTCTCCCTCTCCCTCTCTCTCCCTCTCTATCCCCTCTCTCTTCTCTCTCTCCCTCTCTCTCTCTCCCTCCCTCTCTTCTCTCTCGCCCTCTCACTCTCTCTCTCTCTCTCTCTTCTCTCCCTATTCACTGCTCTCTCTCTCTTCACTCTCTTATCTCTTTTCTCTCACGAGCGTCAGTGTGGGCCCCGGCTTTGAGGAGGAGAAGGGAAAGAGTGGGAGAATTTAATTTTAATTTTTTTAAGTTTTTAATTATAAATTATATTTAAAAAATAAAATAAAATATTTTAGCGACACGTAAGAATATGAGTCTCTAATACCTTAGGTATTAGCAACACATATGTATTTATGTTGCTAATACCCGCATATTCATATGCGTCACAAATATCTTTTATTTTATTTTATTTTTATAATTTTTAAAATATAATATATAATAAAAAATTCCAAAGAATTAAAATTAAATTCTCATACTCTCACCCCTCTCCTCCTACCAAAGTTCGTCGACCTTCCCGCTCTCCCTATTTTGGCCCATATCGAATTTCTTATATTCGCGTCTACTCTCTTTTTGATTTCTCTCTATATCTCTCTCTTCTCTTTCTCACTCACTCTCTATCTCTTATCTCTATCTTCACTCTCCTCCTCTCCTAAACTCTCTTTCTCTTTGTCTCTATCTCTCTCCTCCTCTCTCTCACTTCATCAATGTGTGCCTCGGCTCTGAGGAGGAGAGGGGAGAGAGTGGGGGAATTTAATTTTATTTTTTAATATTTTTTATTATATAATATATTTTAAAAAATAAAATAATATGTATTAACAACTCATACACTAGGTATTATCAACGCATATTCTTATGCATCGCTAATATATTTTATTTTATTTTAAAATATAATATATAATAAAAAATACAAAAAAATTAAAGTTAAATTCCCATGTTCTCTCCCCTCTCCTCCTCCTCCCCCTGCCGGAGTCCGATGACCCTCCCGTTCTCCCTATATTGGTCTGTAATGAATTTTTTATATTCACATCTACTCTTATCTTTCTCATATATATCTCTCTCTATCTCATCTATCTCCTTCCCTCCCCCTCTCTTTTTGTCTCTCTCACGCGCATCAGTGTGAGCCCTTACTTTGAGGAAGAGAGGGGAGAAAGTAGGGGAATTTTATTTTATTTTTTTAGGAATTTTTATTATATATTATGTTTTAAAAATAATAAAATAAAATATATTAGTAACACATAGAAATATGCTTATCTAATACATCAAGTATGAGCGACACATATGAGTTTGCGTTACTAATATATAGGGTATTAGTGATGCATATTGCTATGCGTAGTTAATACCTTTTCTTTGAATTTATTTTTATAATTTTAAAAATATAATAAAAAAATATCAAAATTTTAAAATTAAATTAACATGCTCTCTCCTCTCTCCTCTCTCCTCCTTGTTCTGCCAGAGCACAGTGGCCCTTACCCTATTTTGGTATGTGTCAAATTCTTATATCCGTGTCTCTTTTTTTCTCCCTCTCCCTCTCTCCTCTCCTCTCTCTCTCTCTCTCTTCTCTCTCCTTTCTCTCTCCTCTCACTCACTCTCTATCTCCTCTCCTCCCTTCTGCCGCAGTTGCCTAGTTCCTCCCTTCCGCTGTTAGCTACCTTGTTCCTCCCTTCCACCCTCAGCTTCTGTGAGTTCCGCCCTCTTCCTCCATTTCGCCTTCAAATCTGGTAACTCGGCCTCACAGTTGTCTATTAGTTTGGATGGTCATCCTTTAGTTTAGATGGATAATCGCCCTTCAGTTTAGATAGATAAATCTACATCCGGCCCTTAGTTGCAACAACTAACTGGGGCTCCGTCCCTCACTTCCGATAACTAAGCGATGCACGTAACTTTTGAAACATGAACATTCTTTCAATGGAGTATGTTACGATGGGCATTGCGATGCTGTTGCGATGGCCACTGCAATGGGCTTTGTGATGGCCATCAGAATGTATTGTAATACAACAGGAAGTTCATTGTAATTGGATGAAAGGAGGCATCGAAATTGTGATGGCTATTGTGATGGACAGTGGAATGTATTGGACTAAAAAAATGAAGGACATCGAAATTGGGACGGAAGGAGGCATTGAAATTACGATGGTTGTTGCGATGGCCTTTGGAATGTACTAGAATACAATAAGAAGGGCATATGATGACGATATGCCCTCTTCCTCCCTTCTGCCGCCCTTAGATGAAAACCTTTATATACGCGGCCCATATGAAAAATGTTAATAGTAAAAAAATATGTGTATGATGGCAAGATAATTTTTTTATTCGAGGAACCATCCTCTAAGCTTAGAGTATTGGCATGCTTTGGTGGTGTGATTGAGTCTAATGCTAATGAGAAAGCAAAGATTGTTGGAGGGATCAGTCGTTTGCATTATTTCCAACTAGGTGATACTCATACCTCCTTTGTAAATTGGTGACTACATCTTGCAATCTTGTTCATGTGAATGTGTCTTTGACATATATATTCCCTGATGTTGATCATGTGATAGTTGTTGCAAATGACCTTGGGTTGGCAGAGATAGTAGATGTGTTTAGTAGCTTGATGGTCATTGTAAGATGTTGATCAGTGAGGATGTGGGGCATCAGACAATGCAAATGTAAGACAATGTGTACGAGAATGGCATATTAACAAATGAAACTTCGAAGATTAAGCAACAGGATTGTAGTCTAGCATATGGGCGAAGAACTTCATAGGCATTGGGCAATAGTTCAAGGTTTAGTTTGAAGTTAGGAAGGCATTGAAATATTTTGTAATTGCTCACAATTTTAGCTACAAATATGTAAGGAATGGAAAGTGTAGGGTTACAGTTGTATGTAAATATGCAAGTAGTAATTGGAAAGTTCATGTACTATTGGAGGAGAAGATAGGTCATTTTGAGGTGGAGTATGTTTCATAACATTCATGTGCCGGGGGACGAGGAAAAAGTACTACCCTCACGCATTGGTGAGTATCTTGTTAGAGCTCGTTGTTGATAGATTGTGCAAGACTTCTACATATCGGGCAACTGAAGTGTTGAAGGTCTAGTGGCAAAAATATGGAATATTCATCAAATATCAAAAGACATGGTATGCTAAAGAGGCGGCATGATGAATGATATACGGTAATTACAAGGACTCTTACAATGATATTTTATGGTATTGCAAAAAATTAAGGATGACAAACCCTGGGAGCCATGCACACTATCAGGTGAATCATTCTAATATGAGGTTTATGTATTAAAGCTTTATTTCACTAAGTGCATCTATTGTTGGTATTACATACTATAGACCCTTACTTTCTTGGATGACATGCTTCTTTATGATCGGGTAAAGGGAACCCTTCTAGCTACTTGTGCTATTGATGTGGGAGATCATATATTTTCATTTGTCGACACTACTATAGACATTGAAAATGAGGCTAATTGGCAATGGTTCTTAATGCAAATACAGGACATTGTAAGGGAAGAGAGCCATATCACTTTTGTCTCTGATAGGGACAAGATCAGAGACAAGGGGTTGATTAGTAGTATAACCACGGTATTTTCCGAAGCTTTCCATGGCTACTGTATTTGTCACTTGGAGCACAACCTTCAGGATAGGGGCTTGAGAAGTGATGACAATAGGAAGCAAAGCAAAAGGGGCAAAGATGATCCACCATGTCGCCAGTGCTTTTGATATGCATGAGTATGAGAAGGCACTACTGACGGTCCGACAAGAATATGAAGTGACATACATTTAGGTACAACAAAATGATCCTGAAATGATAGTGTGATGCATTATTCCCAACCAACTGTATGACCACCTTTTGAACAACATTGTGACCACCTATTGAACAACACCGCGAAAAACTTCAATAGTTGAGTGAAAATAGAGCAGAATTACCAATTGTTGGGATGCTTGATGGAATTCACATGAGAATAATGACTAAGCTGCATGAGGCCAAGTATGTTTGTGAAAATTGGGATACATACCTTATTCCATAAAATAATAAAAAATTAACTGATATCATCAACATATCTCGTACACTTTCCATCTTGAATGCTAATTAGAATGTGGTAGAGATGGTGGAGGTCAAAGAACATTCAATAGTCAATCATAATGACTGCACTTGCAGTGGAGATTATTTGACTGCTCAATGATATTAGAGAACTTATGGAGAAACTATTTTTCGAATACCTCATGATGACAGGCCAATGAGGGCTATCACTTCTGAAGGTGATCATCTCATTAATCCTCCCAAATTAAAAAGGCTACGGGGTAGACTGAAGAAAAAAAAAATTAAATCTCAAAGGCGCCTAGCACTTCCATTTCGATGCGGTAGGTGTGACAGCCTTGGCCTCATCCACCTAACTTGCACGGTTCCTATCAACTTGTAGTGAGGCTATGATTTCATCAATATTCTATTACTTCTGTATGCCATATAATTTTATTTTCTTAATTTGTGTTATAATAGACCATGTTTAACTAAAATGAGTTCTTATTATTGAGCAAAACCTTAGTCCATCAAAAGTAGAATTAAAAGTGGCATCACAAACAACATCATGTCATCAAAAGAGGCAGCACAAACTGCTGCAGGCCATCAAAAGTGACATCGCAAATGACTTTAAGCCATCAAAAGTGACATAGTAAATGGCTACAACAGACCATTTATCCCAGATCACCTTTAAATAACTGTTAGAAATGAGTTTATTGGTTTCCATATGTAATGTACAATTCCATGGCCGAAACAAAATGAATTAAGAAAATACACCATAAAACTATAACACTAACATCCTACCATGTTAGTAGTCATTTAAAAAATCATAGTTTCAACACATACAACCTTAACACCAATCATATACCCTACTTACAATTATTTCAAAATTTAATAAGCTTAATTTAGAGTTTAAGATGAACAACACATGATAATCTGTTTTCTAACCGCTTGGCTTTTTTGGGAAGTTAATCTTGTACCTACCCACCAAAATGGGGAAAAAATCCCACAAACAACGCCCAAAAGCAGGAAATAATAAATCTGATCAAAATAATCTAAGAAATTAAAGGGTTTAAAATTTATATCTTCAGCGCCTTCCCTTTTTATTCTTTTCATGATCTGAATTGCCCACTATCTTACAAGTTCTCCAGGCTTTAGAGAGCCTCCAGGAAAGAAAACCTTCCCTGAGCAACTTCTCTGGATGGGATTCCTTAAAATTTATAATGAACCCTCCCTCATAGTTGCCTTATATACGCCAGTGAGCCACTAAAACTTTTGAGTTTCCTAGAATCAGAGAATTAGCCTCCCTAGGTTCGTCCTATCTTCTGTCTATTTTGATACTAGGACTTAAACATTTGAGTTTCGAAGAATCCATTGATCATGTAGCCATAGCTCTTCCCTGATTGTCCTCTGTCACAAAGTCTTTGAACTTTTGCCGAATATTCTTCAAATTCTCCAAATCACAACTAAAATGAATAGTCGTCGGAATAATCTTTCAATTCTCCCAATTTACGAATTTTATCCGAAAGATATGAATTTTATCCAAAAAATATAAATTTTAATCAAATATTTGATAGTTTCTTTCCAATGCAATAAAAAAATAGGAAACTATCGAAGCTTACTGATTAGTTTTTACCTCTTATATAGCTTATTTTTTTTATTTTTCTATAGTCTATGAAATTTCTCATTGTTTTAATTAGTTGTTTTGATGAATACTTATTGTATTTATTGTTGTTTCGTTATTTATCCCTTCCTTAGTGCCAAATTTTTTACCCGAATTGTGACTTTGTGACAGAGATTGTGACAAGATAATTTGCCAATAATTGTAAAACAAGGTGGGTGCAATCAGCACAGGCCATGCACTTCCATGCACGTGATATGGACGTGTTTAAAGTAGGCCTTTGATGACATCCCTGCCATCTTCTTCATTGGTTATAAAAAGGCAAAGTGATAGAGACTCTCATCTTCGAACGTCAAATACCAAGACCAGTTGGTCGGTGGCAAGATAAGAAAACCTAAAAAGCTTGTAGAGTTGCAGTTGCTCTGCATGTTTTTCCACTGCACCTCGGGACAAGCCCTTCTTTTCTTCTTTCCAGTTTGCACACTTGATGAGGAATAGTGGTGTCTGTATGGGATATGGTGGTGACGAAAGGTCAAAAAGAGAATTGAAATGGAGATTCTGAAGAAGATTACACTATCAAAAGGAGAGGATAAAAAAGCCATAGCCACTAAGGCTCTGCTTGTGAACCAAGTATGGAACCTTTGTCTCATCAGTCATCACCGACTTGTTTTCTGGAGTTTGCTCCTTTCACCTTTCATCTCTGATGGTCCTCAGTCACTCCTACGGACACAACATTTTCATGGGTAGGTCGCAGTTTGCATGTTCTAAGGGAAATGAGCGGGGCTGGAAGTCGAACTTGGGTGAGTTTTATTTTAAAATATTGGTAAGTATATTAAATATGCAGATTTTATCATATATTAAATATGCAAATTTTATCATAAAAAATAATGTTAAAATGTACTTAACACCTCCTCATTATTTGAAATATTGTACTCACCTACACCCCTGATATTTGAATGAACTGTTGAACTTTATGGTCGAAAATTTAGTTCTTTATAACATTGTAAAAATTGCGAGATCACCAAGCTCTCCTACACCCCAGATCCACAGTCTTAACACTTTTCAGTTTTTTTCCCTCTTCGCTTTCGCTTTGGGCCTTTGGCAATGTCAGCATTCCATTCGCCACCACGGCCGCCCTTCCTCATTTCCCAATGCCATCACCCGCTTTTTTCTTCTTCATTTCCACCCTTCCCCGCCTGCGCGCTTCCCTCCACCTTCACCCACTACAATGGCCGTGACGACCTTGAGGAAGCTGGTCGTCGAGGTCTGCGAGGCCCGCAACCTCCTCCCCAAGGACGGCCACGGCACCTCCAGTCCATACGCTGTCCTCGACTTCAACGGCCAGCGCCGCCGCACCCGCACCGTCCGCTCCGACCTCAACCCCGTCTGGAACGAGCCCCTCGAGTTCCTCCTCGACGACGAAGCCGAAGCCGCACCCCAACCTGCCCTCGACGCCGGCCTCCTTGAGGTTGAGGTTGTCCACGACCGCCGCGTCGCCGCCACCCGCCGGAATAACTTCCTTGGCCGGGTCCGCATCGGATCCTCCCAGTTTGTGCGGCGGGGCGAGGAGGCCCTCGTCTACTTCCCGCTCGAGCGCCGCAGCTTCTTCAGCTGGGTCCGCGGGGAGATCGGGCTGCGGATCTACTACGTCGACGAGGTTGCAGCCGCCACTGACCCGGCCCCGCCGACCGACGCTCCCGATTCTACCCCAGCTCCTCCCGAAAAGTCCGAACAGCAACCGGCTGTGGCCGAGAATCAGGACCCTCCTATAGATCCGCCGCCTCCACCGGCTGCGGAGGAAACTCCGCCAACGCCGGTACCGCCAGTTCCAGCGGAGACACCTCAGCCTGCAGCAGAGGCTCTCGAGCAGCCGGCTCCCCCACCTCCGACTGCTGAACCGGACCTGAACTCTCCTGAGATGGCGGACCCACCGCCTCCACCGCCCGAGATAGAAAAAATGGCCAGTCCCGCTCCGGCGCCGTCCCGGAAGCCGATGATCAGACAACCCTACATGACCGGGTTTGGCCGCGGGCAGAGGGTGCTCCTCCGACCCGGGGCCGAAACGTACGATCCGGGCCCACAAGAGCGGGTATCCGGGTCCACCAAGTACGACCTGGTGGACAAGATGCACTACCTCTTCGTCCGAATTGTCAAGGCTCGCTCCCTGCCCGCCTCTGCCAGTTTCGCTCCGGTCGTCAAGCTCTCAATCTCCTCCGGTCGGGATGTCCAGTCCGATCCGGGCCATAGGATCACCGCTTCCGCTTACGAGTGGGACCAGACTTTCGCCTTCGGCGGGTCTGCCCCGGAATCCGCCGCCACTCTTGAGGTCTCCGTGTGGGATCCGCGACCCGGCCATCAGATGGACCCGCATGATGATTCTGGGTTCCTTGGCGGAGTCTGCTTCGACGTGGCGGAGGTCCTGACACGCGACCCGCCGGACAGCCCGCTCGCACCGCAGTGGTACCGCCTGGAGGGTGGCGGGGCCCACAAGGGGGACCTGATGCTGGCCACATGGATTGGGACCCAGGCTGACGAATCGTTTGCCGACGCTTGGAAGACGGATGCTGTTGGGGCCCAGGAATCCCGGTCCAAGGTCTACCTCTCGCCCAAGCTCTGGTACTTGAGGGCCACGGTGCTAGAAGCCCAGGATCTCATCTCGCCGTTAGGTTTAACGGCGACTGTAACGGAGACCGGTTTCAGCGTCCGAGCTCAGCTCGGGTTCCAGATATTAAAGACCCGGACCGCTCTCAACTCTAGTGGTACTCCGGTCTGGAATGAGGACCTTTTGTTTGTGGGTTCCGAACCGTTTGGCGAGACCCGGCTCGTGCTTTCGGTGGAGAGTCGGACCGGGAGGGAGAAGTCAGTCCTGGGAGTGGCCGAGATACTGCTCTCCGGCATTGAGCGCCGGATCGACGACCGGAAAGTGGTTTCCCGGTGGGTCGACCTGGGCAGCCCACTAGGCGACACCGAGAAGGCGGCTACCGCGGGCTACGCGGGCCGGTTACACGTGCGTGCATGCTTTGATGGCGGGTATCACGTGATGGACGAGCCTGCTCACGTGAGCAGTGACTTCCGGCCAACGGCGAGGCAGTTGTGGAAGCCGCCGATCGGGACGGTGGAGCTGGGGATCATCAGCTGCCGGAATCTGATTCCGGTGAAGGCTGTGGCAGGGAAAGGCACTGCCGACGCCTATGCGGTAGCCAAGTACGGCGATAAGTGGGTCCGGTCACGTACAATATCCGATTGTCTAAATCCAAAATGGAACGAGCAGTATACATGGCAAGTATACGATCCATGTACAGTGCTAACTGTAGCAGTATTTGACAGTCGGACCCCACAAGCAGACGAATCGAAAGATGCCATGCGTCCAGACATACGTATAGGAAAGGTACGGATACGTATTTCTACGTTGGAGAGCCATAGGGCGTACAAATGTAGGTACCCACTTCTGTTGCTGCTGCCCACGGGGGCTAAAAGGATGGGAGAGCTCGAGCTGGGCATCCGATTCACACGTGCGATCTCTGCCATGGATGTGCTGCACGTGTACACTCGACCGATCCTCCCCCGTATGCACTACCTGAGGCCGATCGGGGTGGCCCACCAAGAGGTGCTTAGAGGGGTGGCCGCCCGCATCATAGCCGTCCACTTGTCGAGATCGGAACCGCCGCTGCCACGGGAGGTGGCCCTCTACATGCTTGACGCAGAGTCGCAAGGGTTCAGCATGAGGAAGGTGCGTGCGAACTGGGCCCGCATAGTGGACGTCCTGGCTGGGCCCCTCGATGTGCTAAGGTGGCTCGAGGACACTTGCTCGTGGAAGAACCCCACGTCAACGCTCATGGCCCACGCATTGCTGATTCTTTTGGTGTGGCACCCCGATCTCGTGGTCCCCACGCTGGCGATCTACGTCTTCGGAGTCGGCGCGTGGAACTATAGGGGGCGGTCCCGTGGGCCCACCGCGCAATTGTGCATGAGGCTCTCGCACGTGGAGACGGCAGACAGGGAGGAGTTAGACGAGGAGTTTGACACCGTGCCAAGTGCACGACCAGCGGATGTCGCACGTGCGAGGTATGACAAACTTCGAACACTAGGGGCGAGGGTCCAAACGGTGTTAGGGGACCTAGCAATGCAAGGGGAGAGGGTGCAGGCCCTGGTTACTTGGCGGGACCCACGTGCGACACTCATCTTTGTAGCGATGTGCTTGGCCATCGCCGTCTTGTTGTACGTGGTCCCGGTGAAGATGGTGGCGATGGCCGGTGGATTCTACTACCTCCGCCACCCGATGTTCCGGGATCGGATGCCTCCCTCTGCCGTGAACTTTTTCCGGCGCCTTCCATCGCTGGCGGATCGTATTATGTAAAATGTAAGAGGTTGTGGCCCTACGCCTCTTTGGCATTGAGCACTGTTACATAGTGAGGACTAAAGTAGTTCTAATTACCTCAGCGTTTTATTTGTTATCAAACAATGACACGCTTTGCTCCTAATTTCATCGTGCCTGTATCGCCGTGCCTATAAATATGATGCGTCCAGTGATTATGAAATGGTAGGAGTCCCCCAAACTGTTGATTAAAGCCTGTTACTTGAGAAATTATTAGGTGGGAGTAATCCTACCACGCTAGAGTACTTACGTGGTGGTTAACACCAATAACCAAGTTCATGACATCTCTGTCCTCCCCAAGGATAAGAGAAAAATATTAGGTACCGATAAGATACTAATGTGGCATATTTATCACCAATTAGAATTTAAAATATTATCATCTTTCTTATTAAGTAGGCTACTTTTAAAGAGAAAATTGAAAAACGTGTAATAATAGTGCAATTAATATTTTCTCCTATCTAAGGCCCCGTTTGGGAGGTATTTTGAAAGGGAAAATATTTTTTCCTCTTGAGTAATCCTTAACTTTAACACACGATTAAATTTAAGTTTCCCCCCCTCAATGAGCCTTAATTCACCCCTAATCTCAGCTAATTAACCCTAACCCATAGCTTTAACCCACCCCTGCTTTCCCCGCACCTCACGACTGCTCTCTAACCGTCACCCGCTGATCACCATGAGGACGTCGGCTGCTGACTGTTGAGCCATTCCCAACCACCCTCCAGCAGCTGTCTGAACCCAAACTCGGGTGGCCACAACTCGAGCCCACCCCGCCTCAAGCCGTCCACTTCTCCTCTGCTTTGCCTCCACTTCCACATAGTGTCATGTCAATGTGAACAAATATCTCAGGCCAAGAGTTCCCTTAAACCTTTCTAGGACTTTTGAAGGGCTTCTGGGACATTGAATGAATGTGCCCACTAGAAAATTAGAGAGGGTCACGGAAATCTAATTTGTCATTTTTCTTATGTGTCATGCAATTGCCTCTCTCTTCTTATTGCTTCTGTTATTCTATTCATGAGAATTTTTTTTAAAGGGCTACCATGAGAGAGGTTGATAGTCAATTTCGTACTTCATAATAATTCACTCAGTGTCCACTTCTTATCGATTATTTTTCCAGTAGACAACTACTTTATAGACAACTAATTTATGTTCAAACTAATAGAAAGTGGTTGTTTCATTCTCATGTTGGATAAAGTCATTTTTATACCTTGGGGCATTGATTTTATCAAAGGGCTATGATGAATTCATAATTTTATCTCATATTTTAGGATTTTAACTTCTCAATGTGAGGAGTTTGATAGTATAAAATATAATAAGTTTAGGCATATCTGTAGTCATTAGAACCTTCAACCAAGCTTAATTCCCTTAATGAAGTCTTGTCTTTACTAATTTTCTACAAACCCACACAATATGTTTCTAGTTTAGAACTTGACTGAGATTAATCTTGCTTAAGGTACCATATTAGGATGACTAATGATATATTTATAACTAAACCAAAACACCATTGTTAGAATCTTGACCTTTCATCTAGAGGTCAGCCAACGGTCCAGATTTGCCACTTAAAACCACGTCTTAATGAATATTTTGACTCAGGCCCATTACCTAGATAGTTTTAAAAGCTCAAAACCAGTGTTAATTGAGATAGTTGGGCTGGCCACCTTATATTTTAATATAAAAATAAGCTCAACATTTTCCCACTTGGCACAACTTTATTTCAAAGAATATATTGAATTTCTGAAGAATTTTTTTTTTTTTTGTGAGCATCAACATGTCAATGCTCACATTGATGAAATTTGGGTTATTGTCGGTAAGCATTGACACTTTAGTTCTCACATCGATGAAAATTTTGGACTACTATTGGAAGGCTTTGACAAGTCAGCACTTGCGTTGGCAAAGTGCAATTTCAATTGTCAGTAACCATCGATGCGTCGGTGAAAAATGTTTAGCTTGTTGATGAGTTGTTATTAGTTTTAGAGGTAGTTATACACAAATTTTTTGCCGTGGACAATGTCCATATATCATTTGAAATTGAACGGGCTGAACTAAATGGGCCTAAGGCCCATTTCATGAAACCCTAGAACCTCCCCCTATAAAAACCTAAGACCCACCCCTTTTTCCCCCTCTCTTGGCATTAGGGTGGTGTGTCTAACACTTTCTCCTCTCCCTTGGGGCGTGTCTCACTCTCTCCCATCCTCAAGGTAGGTTAACTCTTCCCATCTCTCCCAATTTTCTTTCTTACTTCTTTCTCTTACATACTTTCACTCCAAGATTATTTTTGGTCAAACCCAAAATATATTCTTTTCTCCATCTCCAAAACTGAACTAGGGTTTTCTTGTTACGGTTATGAAGTCCTTAATCTGAGAAGAACCCCATCATTCTTTTTATAAAATTCGTTATTAAGAAGGTTAATTAATGGTTAGGGTTATTGTGACTATTTTGTGGAAAGCATGGGCTTTGCGCAAGAACCACAAGGTAAGGGATGTTCATCTTTAATTTTCATAGATATGGTGACCAAGATCTTGCATTTCAAAGTGTTTTTCATATTGAAATTAGATATTATTAATGTTGTTTAAGGTAGAGATGAATATGTGATTAGTGAATTTCTTGAATATATTATTGTCTCTATTTTAGATTCACAACTACATTTTAAATATTTTAACTTCTCATTTTGCTCTCAAACTTTATCAAGATTATCATGTCTAGATGATATTTTTATTTTTTTAGAATTTTATCGTATAATTTGTATATATTATATTTTTGGGGATATATGCTATACAGTATGACCATTCTTTGTTTAGAAGCGTGATTAAGGATGGAAATGTATGAGTTTTAGTTCCATCTTTTTATGATGAATTAATATACATGTTATGAGCATGTTGTAAAAATTGTAAGTCGTTTTGAGCACTCCAAGTCAATAACATATTCGTAAATTTGAAGGTGGACAATTATGGTAGAATTGCACATTCTCATTAATTAAATAATAAACTTTTTTTTTCTTAATTATTTTCATATGATATTTATTTATATCGTAGTTAAGACTATGATTTTAGTTTCTAAAAAAATCACATTGATTGGAGTTCATTTACTATTTTCCTTAAAATGTATAAGTTACATGATATGATTATGCTAAAATATCTACTTAATACAAGAATAAATGAGATATGATATTATTGATTGTGTTACTTTGGTACCCTCAACATGTTGAGCCTCCTTAAGGATATACATATGACATACCAGGGAATTGCATCTTATGTAGGGTGTAAAAATAAAATAAGACATAATATGTAACCAAAATGATCGAAACTAAATATTTGGGGCATAGAAAATTAAATGCACTCAAGATCCTATATGGGGAAGATTGAGGAACAAGGTCCAAAACCCCTTCATGATGATGGTGAGTATAATTAAAATTCATGTAGAGAAACTTAAAGCTCAAGAACCTCCACAGGTAGGTTGAGGTGCGTGACCAAAATGCTATCTGTGGGTGAGAGTGAGAGTATTAAATTAAACTTCATGAACATTTTGATTGTTAAATAATACACTCACAAAAATGTAATAAATGTTTATGTTATGAGCTGAGCCCTGGGTAAAATATGCCTGCCACAATGTGATATGATGAAAGTGGAACAACATAAAGAACATGGGCAATTTATCTACTAAGTCAACAATTAAACTAGATAACATATAAAAATAGCTAAATACGTGGGAGGATTGTGAAAGCTATACCTATGATAGGAGGGAAAAGATGTGCCTATGCCTTTTCCTTCTTTTTGTGTTCCTTATCTCCTTCCACCATAAAATTGAAAGGATCACAACTTCATCTTCACTTCAATAGCTAGCAACATAAAAGAAGTGTAAATGCCACAAAACATAGTTAAAATTGTTTAAGAAAAAAATAAGTCAGAGCTACATGAATAACCATATAAAACTAATAAAAAATAAGTGAAAGAGAAAGCACATTGATCTAACAAGTGTTTTTAAAATTTTTAGTTGAAAACTTGAACCTAGGAAATCTTTTGAACACTAGTAATAACCCAAAAAAAAAGAGTAACTGAAACTAATAGATAATAGAAAACATTTTAAAATGAGTAGAGTACCCAACATAAGGACCCATTCACCAAAATCAAATAAGGATACAAAACCCAAACTACACTAGATGTAGTGAAGCAAATAAAATATTAAGCATATATGAATTTTAATTAGAAAAGCGATGAATATATATGAGTAAACATTTGTTGGTATTTCAAAAACTATGTTAAGCTGTTATAAAAAAAACAAGAAAAAGACATATTTTGTTGCATTTTCAGATAGAAGGTTACTTGTGCAATGGTATCAATGGAAGAGAGCCTTTTATGGGAGGCATTTTCAGACACATTCAGAATGAAGTAACTAATATTTTTTTATTCCATTTATAGAAGCCTAAATAAAAGTAACTAATAAAAGGATATAATCATGCATCAGGATCATTAAAATTACTTTTTATATAAAAACAAAGAGTAGGCATATCAATTATGACCTATTAGATTAAGGTTTTTATAAAAATTATTTGATATTTGTGTTGGACCATGGCATGGGCTCGGGCCCGGTTTGGTCTAACGTGTCGTGGTCTGGGTGAACCGATACGGGTAGGGGTGTTAACGAGCCAAGTCAAGTCGAGTTTAAGCTCCGTACAGCTCGAACTCGAAGTCTGAGTAATCAACTCGAACTCGACTCAAGGCTTGAATGAGTTCGAGCTTACTAGCTCGAGCTCAACTCGAACTAAAAATATGAGCTCGAGCTCGAACTCATTCCATTACACAAGGGAAGCAAGCTCGAATTGGGCTCAATCTCTGAATCTTAGTTCGGTTTCTAGGGTTGCATCTTGGTTCGGTTTTAGCCGAACCAAATTAAAGAATAGTTTTAGGAACCAAACTGGACTGAATTTCAAAACTGAAATATTAGAACTGAATCAACGTAAGAACCGAAACCCGAATAAAAATAGAATATTTTAATTAATCAAAATCAGATGTACAAAATTACGAACGTTGCAACCTATCATACACATTCATATATAATCAACAATTTTCCCTTCGGCTTAAGCTTCAAAAGTCTTTGTCTTTCCTTCTAAGAAGCTTTGTCCTCTCTCCTCAAGTCTACATTTCAAAACCAACGCTGAATCAGACATAGAAAAACAAAAAAAAGGTAAACTAGTTAACATACTGCATAATTTTTAAAACTCGGACAGACACACAAACAATTATCACTCTGGTTTGCTACTGATATTAATGAGAAATACAGCATAAGCACAAATGCTCTATGGGGGTTTCCATCAAACATATGACCTGCAACACCAAATTTCTTTGCTCCTGTTCTCTGCCCCCACATCAATGGCGAAATTCATTGGCTCTGCCACTGGTACGCAGTGACAAGGGGAAGTTTGGAAAGGGGAAGAAGGAAGAGAGGAAGGGAAAGGAGAGAGAAATGCGACAAGGAAAATTGCAGATTTAGAAACTATGTGGAGCGAAGACCTTACCGTCAGATGCAATCCAACCAAAGTAGTTGAGTGTTTATGCTAATTACGGGATCATGCAACATGAGGAGTACTGGCATGTGGCTTTTAAGTTCATCTAGGCTTAGATCAAGAAAAAAGACAACTTCTCAAGCTCTGCCCGCTAGATGGTTACCATGCCCCTGTTCCAACAAGAAAGAGTCCAAGAAGATATCAAATTATCGAATGCAGGGTAATCTTGGGAGAGAAGCTCACAGAGAGAACACGCGCGCGCACGCACAGAGAGAGAGAGAGAGAGAGAAGCTCAGTCATTTTCACCATACATTGGCCGAGGTGTCGACAAGGAGCTGCGAGCTCGAAATTGCACAGGCGTCACACCAGAGACTCCACGATGGGGTAAGAGGAAGAGGAGGGACTGAGTTGCAAAAGGAGACGATGGGCTCTGCAGGCGGACTCACGACCCATTCTCATCAGCGCCAACGGTCTGCGGGCCACGGCTGCGGCGGCGGCCATTTCCCGGAGTGCGGCGGCAGCGGAGCCAAGAACAAGGAACCCAAAAATCGCCGTTGGGGGGAGATGGCAGAATGCGAAATTTGGGTTGGGAAAGGGGGAAGTGTGTTTTTATATAGGTAGATATGTTAGTTCGGTTCGGTTTCGGTTTTTTTTCCTTAGAGCCAAACTGAACCGAAATTTACTCGGTTTTGTTTAGAACCAAATTAAAATCAAATAAGGAACCGAACTGAATCATTAAATTTTGGTTTGGTTTTACCCGATTCGGTTTGGTTCTAGTTTTTTGGTGCAGCCCTATACATTACAAAAAAAATTGATACATCTTTACCATCGTCATACTTGTCCCGTCCCCGTCCACGGGGGTTAGGGATGAAGCCCCAAATGCTCAGTTGATGCGTCGTCTTCCCCCATTCAAATCCAACCATGTCTCTAACTTGAGTAGTAGGCCAACATATGATATCTTCTTCATACTAACACTTGCGGATGCATACAGGCGTTGTAGCAGAGGGACAGAGCAAATTGACAACATCGTCTTCTTCAAGGCAAATGGTGTTCAAGGGGAGGTTTTTTCTCCAATGGTTTTTAACGCATAATGACAATGCAACAAAAATCATCACCAATATAATACATCTAGAATAGCTTCTAAACCACAATGAGAATGGAGGAGAAATAGTCACCAACATATTGCCTCCTCTGGAATAGATCAGACAAAGACATTAGATACCCCACACTTTAAGAGAGAGACCACTAACCAACACAAAGTAAAGAGATATTACACCCAACAAATAGCAAAGCAAAGAAAAAAAATTGAGATCATATAATAATAAAAGAATAAATCCATATTTAAAGCAACATGAACCACAATTGAGCAACAAAATCCACATAATAACATTTATGACTAGCAATTCAAGAAACTACATGCAAAATTTTAAACCACCCACAGCCCGTACCCACCAATTCTCACAAAAACCACATGATCCACATGAAAAATCTCACTTATAGAGAAATCGCCATCTTGGTGGATTTGTTTACTATTTGAACCCTTCCGGCCAACAAATTCATCAAGAAAGAAATTGAATAGAAAAATAAATGCTATTTGCGAAATCCAAAGAACAAAAGAGACTTTACCTTATGAAATCAAAAGAGACTTCATGAGTCAATACTAAATAACTTTTAGAAAAGTATTGTAAAATTTAAATTCTTAAGAATTCTAACATTAATTTCTACATAAAATTTGAAAAGATATATCATAATTTGTTTGACATAATTATATTTTTATATAATGATTGGCATATAGTTTGATATGTTTTGTAGTGTATCCCATTTTTAACTTATCAATTATATATATATATATATTGGGATTGATAATTGTGCATATGTATATATAGCTGTTAATTTGTATTTATATGTATTATAAAATATATTTATAAATTTTATTCGAGTTCGAGTCAAATTCGAGCCAAGTTCGAGTTTTATTTGAGTCGAGTCGAGTTGAGCCAGGGTATGCTTGAACTCGTCTCAAAAATATTCGAGTTCGAGTCGAGTTCAAGCCGAGCCACTTCGAGTCGAGCCATATCGAGTCGAGTCGAGGCACCCTTGCTCGACGAGCTGGCTCAACTCGTTAGCACCCCTAGGTATGGGTCACGTGGTCCAAGGGTGGTGGGGGTGGACGCGCCAACACCACTTGATCCCTTGTTACACATAATTCGAATAGGACCCACACATGTTACACATGTACACTAGGCATATATCTAGGTGTGCATTTACATATTGTGGGGCCCAGTCGCGTGAATTAGGTGTTGGGGGTAGGACACGTAGTAAGCGTGGGGTCGACCCTATCGCGGGCTTGGCCGTGTGCAGGGGGGTTCAGGCCTCCGCGGGCTCTGTAAGACAAAGCCCGCACCCGTTGTGTATGACCCTTTGTATTAAACTAGTATTTTAGCATATAAGCCCATTGTCTTGAGCCCGTTTAGTGAGACCATGAGAGGATGTCCACTTCTGGCCCATACTATATTTGGAAAGGAAGAGGTTTAATTGAGAGGGAGAGAATAAGGGAGAATATTCTCCCTTATTCCCAATTTGAGAATGGAGTGTCCCCCACCTTAGGTGAATTAAGGAATTGAATTGGAATTTAGATCTCCATTCTCTCTTCTCTCCCTTCTCAAGTCCGCCCCCTCTCTCCTTGGTTGGTGTGGCTTTCTCTTGTCCAAGGGCTGGCTGCCCCTCTTCCTCTTCCTCTAGTCTCTTCCTTCTATCTCCTACGGTGGGTAGTGCAAGTTTGGAAGAGGAGCTCACTGATTTGAGGCATCAAGAAGAGGCTTTGCTGAAATTAATTCCAAGATCAAGGCTAGAAGGGATTAACACATAAATCATTGAAGGTAATCCTTGTTTCCTTTGGTTGATTGTGTAGATCTAATGTTGACATGCTAGATCTACCATGAAGGGCGTGCTAGGGCTGTTTTGAGGCCCAGGTCAGTTCGTATCATTCCATGTTGATTATTTTTCCTTTGATTGAATGTTATATGCATGTATATTGCTAATTGATGTTAGAAATTGCATGTATTGTGTAGATCTTGCATAAAGATTAGATTTTTATGTGCGCCACCTCTCCCACCACTGCTTCCGCTGCTGGTCGGCCACTCTACAATTTGGATATATGAACTGTTTCCATCAATAGCCTTTAGAAGGTGAAGTTTTTGACCAGTGATGCCAAAAATGTTCCAAGCAATAAAAACACTTTTTGTTTGGCCGAAAAACACCATGATAGTAATAGTCCCATTACATACAAGAGTCAAGGATCAATCAACTTGGATCCACGAATACACCACCCAAAAAATAAATTAAATGGCAGAAAATTAGAATAATGATAAAAGATGAATTTTTGACAGATAAAATTACTGGAATTGTGGTCATGAATTCCATTCAGGTAGTCGTGGTAGTTGATATAGCACTAGTTCAATAAGACTTTCCTTGAAGAAGAATGATTGCACACCACCTCCAGCCTCTGGATGGCAGCCCGGAAAACTCCACCTCTCGCCTCTGGATGGCTGCCCGGAGAACTCCATAATCTAGATTAACAACAAAAACTAAAGAAGCAACAAAGAACACTTACCTGACCCCTAGGTGGTGGCAAAGAAGCTGCTCCCCCCAAAAAAACTTGTCTTCTGCTGGCTAAGGTTGTATCCCTCCTCTCAATGCCAAGTAAAATATTAGGTACATATAGGGTGCCAACATGGCATGCCTAACACGAATTAGGATGTGATATTCACCGTGTTTCCTATTTTTTTGGCTATTTTTATAGAGTCAATGGAAAAGGCATGAACAAGTCACTTTTATGATTGGTGATAGGCACCATGTAAGCATGCCACATTGGTACCCTATCCATACCTAATATTTTCTCCTAAAAGATGGATGGGAAATGGCGGAAGAGGGAGGGGATGGTAGACATTGGCAGAAGAGGGAGGGGTGCTGCCAGCAAGCAGCTGTCAACCTCTGTTGCTAGAAGACGGGTGTCGGGGGCGCGCTGTAAGATCCCTAAACTCTAAACCATTTTATTTAATTTTTTTCGTTGTTATTATTTGATTTAATATTAAATTTAGTTGATTTTGAATTATTTTTGAATTTAAGGTGGGTAATAATGATTTTAATCAAATTTTCTTCACTTTGATGGTTTTTATATTAAGATAAGTCAATTCAATTTTTTTTGGATTATTTAGAAATTTTGACTATTTTTCTAAAATTTAGGGGGCAAGACCTGCTATGGGCCCCACGTTCGTAAATTGGGATGATGGGTCTCACAAGACCCTAAAAGCATCTTATGACAACAATTAAGGGTTTCAAAATTTTTAGACTTCATTTTGGGCTTAAAATGAATAATTTTCCCATTTTAATTTAGTGCTAAATTCTATTTGTACCCCACATTCTTATTAGGTCTACCCCAATACCTACTATAAATAGAAAGACACAACCTCATTCCCATTTGGGAAGGGCTAGAATCTAAAGTTTAGGGGACCCTAATCCCCATTTTCAAAGAAGGAGAAACGATTAAGGTAAAGATTAGCTTAATTTTTCTATTAACTACCTTAGGTTCTCCTAAACTTTCTAAATCCCATCTTTTTCCAAGCATTAATATTGATTTTTACATCTAAAGCTTCTGATTTTGACCCTATTTCAAACCTCCAACAAAGGGATTTTCATTTTTGAACTAAATAAACCCTAGTTCTATAAGTTTTCAAGTGATTTCGATATTTTTAAGCGGATTTATACAAGTATTAACAAAACCCTATTGTGGGTAGGAATTTGAAGGAGTTGGAACATTGATTTCAAGTCAAGAAACTTACTGAAGGTAAGGGTTTTCTTCTAAAATAGGTTTGTGTTTTTGGATTTGAAGTTTGGTGAAGTTTGATGTGGGTTTGCTTAAAGTTGAGCTTTAATGGTGGGCTATGTAAAACTTAATCTTTCTTATGATTTCTTTGTATTTTATTTGATAAATGACTAGATTTACCATTTTTTAAGCTTAGATTTCATTATGATGATATTTGGGAGTGAGATTTGAAGGTTTAAGATAGATATGTATATTTTCGATTTTGGATTCAAAAGGAAGAAGACGAACTAGAACTGCAGTTATGGCGCTCGAATGGCCTTGCAGGGCATTCGAACGACAACACTACAGTTTTGGTTATTTTGCTAATTTTTATGATTTTCTTCTTAAATACCATTTCTATGATTATGATGAGTAATTTATATTAGAAAGAGCTATTGGAAGGGCATTAATGTAATTTTGGAAGCTACGATGAATGTTTAAGTATTATGTGGATTACATATTATTCGGTTAAGCATGTTGTGATTTCTTATCCTAAATCCATGAATGAGTGATTCTTCATATTTTAATTATGATTTTAGCAAATTTACAACATGATAATGGATTTGTATGCCTTCTCATATTATGATTAAATTATAGGTGAATGATGGTGTCATGTCTAGCTTAAAGTATAGTAATGAATATGCTTACTTAAGTCTAGCGTGAGGTTATATTTGACTTGAATTGTGTTTTTCGATAATTTTCACCTATGATTTCATTAAGAAGCCATAATTTTTAATAAGCATGTGTGTAGTATGTTGATGGGTTGTTCACAATGTATGTCCATATACTTAGGATTGAATGCTACTACCATTTATACACACTGTGGGGGTAATTATGGTGAATGTTGACACTTAAGACTATAAAAGATGCATGTGTGGCTTATGGGAGCATGCTTTATTAATTAGAATTTATGTAGTCATTGTTCACGTATGTACCATGTTGCATGCATCATAAGATAGATTTACAAATGAGATTTTATCAAGATTAGCTGTGGTTGATCGATTAGATGCAATTATGTGATATTGTTTGCCAGGTTAATCGATCAAATTCATGTTGATTCAGTTTTACGTCTAAATAGACGGGGTTTTACGTCCCTCGAGGATTTTTGTAAGGACCCTCATCTTTAAACCGGTTTTGGTTTTCTTTAATTGTTGGTTATCGTGAGATTAACGTGTTTTCTGATCTTATTCGGTGATTTTGTAAAATAAATAGTGTTTGTGATAATTTTAATAAAAATTAACTTCAATATTAGTGGTTTTAAGTGATTTTAAACCAAATGTGAATTTTTGGGATTTTTCGGAATTTTTACTATTTTCCCAAAAATTAGGGTTTTGGCGGGACCCTGTGGGCCCCACCGTCAAAAATTTTATTTTTTAGTCAAATGAACCTAGACATCTACCTAAGGTTATATACAAATTTCCAGAATTTTATTAAGCTTAATTAGTACTTAAATTTGTAAAATACCCACTTTTAGCCTACTTTTTATATTTACACCCAAAACTTACCCATGCATACCCCAACCCTTACTATAAAAGGGCATACCTGAGCCATTTCCATTTTTGGGAATAGGCTAAGGAGGGAGGGCTGGCCTAATCCCCACTTAGGCCCGAATTAGAAGCCGATTAAGGTAAGCTTACTCTAATTAAGCACTAATCCATGACTTTCTTCTTAATCTCTTCCAAATCTATTATTTTCCCCTTGATTCAATTCGTTTTTGGGCATCAAAAACTACTGATTTGTATTTTACTATAAACCCTAACATTCAAAATTCGATTTTTACTACCAACAAGCCCTAGATCTAAGATTTAATTAGGGATTTCTTGGGTAAATCGATTTCTATTGGAGTTTAATTCAAACTCATTGTGTTTTCAAGGATTTCAAGAAGGGTGATTCTTCAATCCGAGCTTAATCAAGTGTTGAGGTAATGGGTCTTCAAAATCTCTGTTTATCCATGGTAAAATTCTTCATTTTTGGCTTATTTCGAAATGGAGTTGCTTGATTTGGTGTGTTAATGGTAAGATTAGAAAATGGAATTATTTAATCCCGATTTCTTAGGGTTTTGCATTATTATGGTTTGGTTTGATGTTCTGGAAGTCAAGAAGGACTTTTGATGATGATTAGGGTGTTAGATGTGGATTTGAAGTGTTATCAATGATGTTTCGGTTTGAATTTACAAAAGGAAGAAGATGAACTGTTTTGCCTTGTTGGCATTTGAACGGCCCTTGTGGGCGATTGAACGGCAACACTGCCGGAACGACACTTTTCCAGTTCAGCCGATCGAACGGCCTGCTGGGCGTTCGAACGACAAAACTGTGAAATTGAAAATTTTGCGTTTAACCGATCGAACGGCCTGAAGGGCATTCGATCGGCTACACAGTAAATTGCATGTTGCGTATATGATGCCCATTTTGATGATTCTACTTTAGCTTGCCAATTTTATATGAATGTGGAGTGTTTTGAGCCATATTGTGCTACTGAAAATGCATGCTATTGAGGTTGTGAAGTTGGGATATATGCTTAGAGATTTATAGAATGGCTTATGTGTTATGGCATGATGTTGGAATTGTCATCTTGAAATTATGAATGGTTGATTTCCTATGGTTGAGCATATTTTCAGTAGGACTACAACCTATTATTGGATTGATTTGTCATGATAGAATGTGGTTAGTTGGTGTGTGGATGTTGGTGAATGCCATGACTCAACGATGAAATGGGTGATTTTATATGTGTTTAGCCTTTGTGGTTGAGATTTGAATTGGGATACGATTTCAACGATTTTTTTTCTATGATTTCCGCTGAAATTCATGTTTAGATGGAAATTCACATGTGTAGTATAGTAGTGAGTTTAATTTCAAGCATGTTGGCATGCATTATGTGAAATGCTTCTACTAGGTACACACACATGTGGGGTTAAATAATGATGTTGAAGCTTGATATTGTGATTATGAATGATGCATTAGGGGCTGATGAGAGCACTTATCATGGATTAGGATTCATGTATGCCTTGCCCACGTATGTACCATGCTGCATGCATCATAAAAATGGATTTCCAATTGAGGCTTCATCGTGGTTAATCGAATTTGACCGATTGGATGCAATGTGATGAAATTGTGTGCCGGATTGATCGGTCGTGGATTAATTGCAAGTTGATTGGTCCGAAAGGACATATTTTGATTTGAGTTCCTGTGTGGAACGAGTGCACTCCCCGGGTTGAGTCTTATTAAATGGAATGATGTGGTGACGAGTTGTGTACTTGTCTTGCGGATTGTGAGAATGTTATTATGAGTGTCATCTGGACCCTGAGAATCCAGTATGGTATGCCGTGTGCACCCCGCTACCACGTGTTCTAGGGTTCTCTGTGTGAGAACTCGGGCTCTTCCCTCCGCAGGAGATGTCCCTGGGCGAACACCCCTGCTCTAGATTCTCTGTGTGAGAATGGGACATCCTTGGCCAGGATGGTCCAGGGCGAGCAGTGTTAGGGATTGACAACCCCGATCTTTCTTGAATTCTTGTGTAGAATTTTGGACCATGACACGCCTTCGTGGCCTTGTCTATGCTCCCGTCTGTGTGACATTAATGTGTGATTACTCCTTGATGGAGGTTGTGATGATATAATGCATGATGAAATATGTATATTAGAGATACATTCATGCATGGTGTTATGATATAATGCATGTGGGAATATGTATGTTAGGGATACATCCATGCAGGTTGATTATGATATAATGCATGTGGGAATATGTATGTTAGAGATACATCCATGCAGATTGTTATGATATAATGCATGTGGGAATATGTATGTTAGAGATACATCCATGCAGGTTGAATTATGCACTATGATGCTGTGTTAGGTGATATGTATATGTGATCAGAAAATGATGCACCATGTAAATCTTTGATTTGAATGATCTTATTACTATGCTATCTTGCTTTCGACGTTGATAGTGATACTAAAACCATTGCTGAGTTTGTTAAACTCACCCCTCTTTTGTGTTTTGATTTGGGGCTGCGTGGTGCGACACGCAGACGGACAGGATCTCCTCTATGAGGAAAGGTCGCAGGAGATGGCTTGGATGTGATCTTGGAGATCGTTGTGTGACTTACCTGCTTTTGTTTCATGCTTATGTTTAGAACCTTCGTGTAGGGTTCTTGTTTTGGATTTATGTCACGTTTTACAGTTGTGATGCCTATGACTTATTTTGAACCGGTGTGGGCTTTAGTTAACTAAGCTTTTGGGTTTGAGGATTGTTGTTTACTTTGTGATAAGCAATACTCTTTATTTCCCTTTTATTTACTCTTGCTCAAAGGATTGTGCGCACTCCGTATTTTTGTAAATCGTCCGTGGTTAGGGTTAAGTCTTCCGCTAGTTCGTTTCTCAATTTCACTTCGTCGCCCCTGAGCGTGTGACCGGCCCTTGGACCGGGTTCGGCTCGGGTCGGGCATCGCCGGGGTGTGACAATTTTCCTCCCCGGGTTGAGAAGAGTGATAATGCTATAAGGAGATAAAACTATTGAGACCATCTGGGCCCTTAGAATCTAGGCTAGTATAGCCGAGTGCACTGGCTTAGTAGGGGGTAATCGTTCTCATTGGGTAATTTACCCAAACTGCGTAATTCCTTCAGACTTTTCTAATTGGGGATTGTCTAAAGTGAGTAGAGATTGCTTAAGCTTCGACCGATTAAGCAGGGTTTATTTTTTATCAATATGCATGGTTATGATAGTGTATTTGAGACACTTACATGCAAGTTGAATGTTTATGGATATGCATGATATGATTGTGTGTTAGAGACACATCTCATGTAGGTTGAATGTTTATGGATATGTATAGTGTGATTTGAGACACTTTTCATGTAGGATGATTGTTTATGAATATGCATGAATATGTATAGTGTGATTTGAGACACTATTCATGCAGGATGGTTGTTTATGAACATGCATGGATATGTATAGTGTAATTGTGACACTCTTCATAGAGGATGGTTGTTTATGAACATGTATGGATATGTATAGTGTGATTGTGACACTCTTCATAGAGGATGGTTGTTTATGAACATGGATGGATATATATGGTAGTATAGATGTTCATGTCTTAATGTGATTATTCATATGATGAGTAGTATGTTGAGATATTTTCATGCAAGATAATTACTTATGAGTGAGTATGGATTATGAATGAGAATGTGGTTTAAAATGAGGCATTATATGATATTATGATGTTATAGAATGGATGGAATGCCATGATGTTTTCGGATTTATCGATTTGATGTTCAAAAATTTGCTGATATTCACCTTATTTTCTTTGTGTTTTCTATTTTGGGGTTGCATGGTGTGACATAAAGATGATGAGGTCCCTTTTTATGAGGCGCATGAGGATGATGATTGGGTGTAGGTGGGAAGCCTAGCAATCTTACTATCTTTTCTAATTTATTCTAATATTTTACTAGAACTTCATGTTTAGTTTACTTTGTCCAATACTCTATTAGCCGTTGTGGCTTAAACTTGTTTTCAGATATTATGACTTGAGCCATGTTTGTTAGCACCCATAGGTTGAGACGTGAGGACTAATTCAGATTTGGTGTCCTTTGGATATTTTACTTATTTTCTCTTACACAAAGATAAAGCAGTGTGTTACTTCATGTGTATTATACCTGTTAGAGGGGTTAAGTCTTCCTCAATTCAATACTTTGTTGCCCCCATGTGCTTCGACTGTCCCTTGGGCTGGGTTCGGCTTGGGTTGGGCCGGTGCCGGGGTGTGACACGTGTGATGACTGGTCTGGTCGCTCTAGAGGAGAGAGTTGGGCATCAATATGGGACTAAGGAGAAATTTTTTAGTGTGCATTGCACACCATGCTGTAACCTGCATTATGGGGAGGGGTATTATGAGATAATTTAAAATGTAGTAAGTTAGATTCTTATTGGCTCTTCTAAGCGCCAAGTTTTTGGCCTTCATATGCAATTTGGCTGGATAAGATATGGCTGGCCTATTTGGTTCAAATGATATAGCGAATTGTTGTATTATTTCTCTCTCTTGCTATCTATATAGTTGTGTGTGTTTGACCAATTGCAGTATGCAACACTGAAAAAACACTCACAAAGATGATACATGGCACATGTTGGCCCATGTTATCAATGCGACAAGCATTCTACAAGCATCACGACTAGTGAGGGCTCTTAGTATTTTTCTTTAGGGGGATTATTTTTATGGATTTTATTTCTATACCTTGAATGGAAAAAATTCTGCAGCCCCTTATGATTTTTAGGGAAGAGTATTTCATACTCTTTACTAACAATGAGCCTAGTGTAAGCTATACATGAGGGCCCTTGTTATTTTTGATCAATGATGCATATGTTGATGCGCGTTAGTGTCAATGATCTTAGATATCAAGGGTTCCAATGTGTAGCTTACACTTGATTCATTGTTGGTGGGGAGTAAAAATCTCTTCTATTTTGTACAATTTATAGTATTTTTTGTGTAAAATAATATATTTCCCCATGGAAAGAAATACTCCTCACACTTGTGCAGAAGAACCACAATGGATTTTTATTTTCAACCTTAGTCATGTGTTTTTTTTCACATTCATCGGAGTGAAAAAACAACTAGATTCTACTACCTCCGCCACCCAATGTTTTGGGGTCAGATGCCTCCCTCTTCCATGTACTTTTTCCCGCATCTTCCATTGCTGGCCAACCTTATTATGTAAAGCATAAGAGGAAGTGAGGGATTGTTGCCCTACACCCTTTGGCATTAACCACTATTACATATTTTGATCAATTAAGGACTAAGGTAGTTCAAAACTTCAAACAATGACATGCTTTGCATCAAGGACTATGACATTCATTGCATTGAATTCAGTGAGGTAATTGTCGTCAATTAAAGAGGCAATCTTACGGTTAGAAAAGTAAAGTAAATGTGATTGTTAAGCTTCTTTCCATAGCCGGCATAGGTGGAGGAGTGAAGATCTAAGTGGGGTTAACCCCACTACTAAATTCATTAGGCCTAGTTCATATTACAGAACACTGCTATGATCAGTGGAGTGGTTATGAAATGTTAGGAGTCAACTAATTGATTGATTAAGGGGTTGTTTGCGTATTAAAATTCTTTAACGAAAGTAGAAATAGAAGAAGAATTTTTCAATAATTTACTACTGAATTAGAATTATATTTAGTAATAGAAGTTTTTAGAATAAATTCAAATATCATGTCAAACCTATTTTAAAATTTTAAACGAATATAACTTTCTTTCCTAAACTAAAATATCTTGGTACTATTGTACTCCTGAATTGGAGCTTTATCAGAAAAAATTTCACAAGGATAGGTAATTTTAAACTTTTAAAGTGACCCTTATCTATGCGGCACATTTCTTAAGTCTCAAATTGATATAAGAGATAATTGTTGAAAACTAACAGAGCTGTAATTCCAAAATAAGGGGCTAAGAGCCGGAATTGACATAATCACCTTATGAGGTGATTCAGTGATTACGATTGATTTCAGTTTAAAATAGCTTAAAATTAATTTTTTGGTAAATCGTTTAATGATGCCCACCTTCAACACATATTATGATAATTTGGATTGAAATTAAAACAAAATTGATAAAAATTCAATATTCTGACTACCCTAAAATAATTTTTATTTAAATATTTGACATAAAATTAATTAAGTTAGCTTCTTTGACGAGGTGGCCCACCCAAAGAACCTTGAAAGGCATGTTTAATCACATACGTCATGAGATAATGACTTTGAGGTGATGTCCATCTTACAGCCACACGCCTCCACACGCCTGCACTACAATGAGCCTAGTCAGACGTGATACAAACGAGGTGCCTTAGAAATTTCGTTTTGATTGTGTACCCAAAGTGGTCACGTCCTGAAACAATATATTGAGCTTAGACAGAAGAAAATTTGGTCTTGGTGAAGAAAAATGCTTTTTTGAGCACCTAACAAAGATTTTAATGCATATAACCATGATAACCTCTTAGAACCGGTTTTCAAGTTTCTTTCACACTATTCCTTTTTAAGAAAAATACTTTCATGAAATAAGCCTTACACATCAATCAACAAAGGGTTTGAAAATAATGAAGTGGGTTGCGTTTTTTCACGTCAGAATAGCACTACTCTTTCGTTAATGATGTGCTAGCTTTGACTTGTTGATCAGGCACACAAGTCTCGTACTAACGTATACATGTCAATCGCCGAACGCACTTTTTTTTGGAGGATGTAAGTGTGAGGACAAAATGAGAACCCTCGTGGAAGAAAAAACGTCCTATTTAGTTTCTTATTTTCTTTGGGGTGACTTTAAAATTCCAAGACTCTATGTTCTTCTATTAATTTTCAAAGTATAACAATGTCACATATGCTCATGGAAGGCCGTATTGATATGTATAAAAGTATCGATGATCATGGATACGGGTATGCGCCGATGATACGCTTGGTACACGCCAAAACGGGTATAAACCCTTTTATAAATATAAAAAAAATTATAACTAATAATATATTATTATAATACTTCTTTTAGAGCATAATAAAACCATATAATGCCGTATCAACCGATACTGGTATTCTAAAATTAGTTCATTCATAACTCTATATTATTGTGTTCTCCATCCCATATAAATTATTGGTCATTCTTTTCAATATTAAGTGCTTTAAAATTAATTAATTTTAAAAATAAATAATATACTTAATATGAGTTTAAGTTATATGTTTAAATAAATGTATATTTGTAGAGCACTATATGTAAAACAAAATATTATGTAAATTGTATGGACCTACCCGTATTGATCTCATATAACTTTAAAAATAAATTTTTTAATATAACTATAACTTAAACTTTTAAAGAAGTTGGGTTTGAATTGTGTATTTATTTTTAATAAAAAAAATTAAATTTTTTTTTTCAAAAAAAAATTAATTTTTTAATTAAAAATTTTTTTAAATAAAAAATATTTTTAAAAATACTGTATCGATACGTATTGGCCATGTCAATACAATACAGCCGATACGGCCGGTACATATCAATATTTCCTATGAGGGCATATCGCCCACGTATCATACCAATATCGACCGATACTAATACGTATCAGCCGATACGCACTCATATTGGCCGATACGGCCTTCCATGCATATGCTAATCTTATGTAGGCTCCTCTCACTTAGCAAAATAAAATTGCGACTAGACGAAGTCATACTATTAATTAAAAGGAGTAGAAGTAGTTTTCTACGCTAATCACAATTCAGGATAAGATGCTCCAGTCTTCATTAGTTGTCAGTTCACAGGTCCAAGCTCCACCATGCGTCAACTTAGTAGTTAGTGCCCGTTGGAATATTCTTTGTCAGAGAAGGGCGGCGCGACCTTCCCAAGTATATGTACTGGGGAGGAAGAAACCGGACAAGAGGGCTGAGGAGGAGGAGTGGTGGCTGGATGATGGGGGAGCAGCAGCAGCAGAAGCTGGTCTTTGCCATTAATGGGGAGAGGTTTGAGCTGGAAAGCTTCGACCCATCTACCACCTTGCTGGAATTCCTGAGGACCCAGACCAAATACAGAGGAGCCAAGCTTGGCTGTGGAGAAGGTCAGCCTTTGTCTTTATTCTTCCTTTTTCTTTGATGGCCTAAATATTTCTCGGTGATAGAACAAATTTCTTAAGTTTGGTTATATACAATGTAGAGGGGATGAATTCATTCATGTTTACAAATTAATATGCTCATTTTTCTATATGCTTATATAGTTAATGAACTTGTTCTTTGGATTGGTTTGTAGGTCTCTGTTTTTGTATATTTGACTTCAGCTTTCACGTATTATTACTGGCAATGTTTTCATTTATGGTTTTGTTATTTCAACAAAATATCTGAACTTTGATTGTTTGTTTCTTAACTTCAATGAATTAATATACATTCTATCCTGTTGGAAATTTTTTGGTTAATAGGAAGTAGCTGATATTCTTCTTTCCTTGAAAAAAAAAATGAAAAGAATATTGTCATGTTGTATTGGATATAATGTTTTGGTTTTGAAGTCCAATTAATTTTTTGTATGTATACTTAAACTTCGAAGCCTTGTATAAGTAAAAAAAAAAAAGAAACTTTGAAGCTTGATTTGCATTCTTTTGGCTACGGCATACAGTTGTGATGCGAATCTGCTGTATTCTTGTGCTTTTTTCTTTTTTCATAATTCTTTAGTCTTTATGTTCTTCAATGGTGCCTCTTTTTTTAGGAAATTAATGAATAGATTTATAGAGTAGAAGTAACAAACAATTGTATTTGAAGATCTGATTTAATCTTTCCCTTACAGGGGGATGTGGAGCTTGTGTTGTTCTTCTATCAAAGTTTGACCCTGTGCTTGACCATGTTGAAGATTTTTCTGCAAGTTCTTGCCTGACACTCCTGATTAGTATACATGGCTGTTCAATCACAACAACTGAAGGCCTTGGCAACTGCAAAGATGGATTTCACTCAATTCACCAGAGGATGTCAGGATTCCATGCTTCGCAATGTGGTTTCTGTACGCCTGGAATGTGCATGTCTCTTTTTTCAGCCATTGTCAATTCTGAGAAAGCTAAGAGACCAGACCCTCCTCCTGGATTTTCCAAGCTCACAGTGCCTGAGGCAGAGAGGGCTATTACAGGCAATCTTTGTCGGTGCACAGGTTACAGACCTATTGCAGATGTTTGCAAGAGTTTTGCATCTGATGTTGATATGGAGGACCTTGGCCTCAATTCCTTTTGGATGAAGGGAGATAACCCGGGTATGAATAAGTTACCATTATATAATCCAAAATCAGTCTGTACATTCCCAGACTTTCTGAAGAAAGAAATTAGGTCAGAAGATTTTATGAGGTATCCCACTTTCTCATGGTGCTGCCCCCTTAGTGTTGAAGAGTTTCACAGCTTGCTGAGAACCGAAGAAGAAAAAGGAAAAAAAGTGAAGTTGATTGTTGGCAACACTGCATCTGGCATATACAAGGATTTGGATTTGTATGATAAATATATTGATATGCAACGAATTCCTGACCTTTACGTGATTAGAAAAGATGATCTCGGGATTGAAATTGGAGCTGGGGTCACAATTTCCAAATCTATTTCAGTTTTGGAAGGAAAAGGCCCAATTTTCTCAAAAATTGCTGCTCATATGAGTAAAGTTGCATCTGAATTTGTCCGAAATACAGCAAGTTTAGGGGGTAATTTGATTATGGCCCAAAGGGACAAATTGCCCTCCGATATTGCTACTGTCCTTCTTGCAGTTGGTTCCACGGTCACAATTAGTGCTTGCTCAGAAAGAGTCACACTTACTCTAGAGGAGTTTCTGGAGAGGCCCCCATGTGATTCCCAAACGTTGCTTCTGAGTGTCTACATTCCAAACTGGGTTTCACAGGGAGATGATTCATATGAAGGTGACTTCTTAAAGTTTAAGACCTACCGAGCAGCACCTCGCCCCCTTGGAAATGCAGTTTCTTATATCAATGCTGCATTTCTAGCTCAGTTCTCTCCCACTAAAAGTTGTGGGAACGTTGTATTGGATTGCTTACAGTTGGCTTTTGGTGCTTATGGAACTAGGCATGCAATTAGAGCAAGAGACTTAGAGAAATTTTTTACTGGAAAGCCTATCACTATTGATGTTCTACTTGAGGGAATGAGATTAGTTAAAAAAACTGTTATCCCTGAAGTGGGCATTCTGAACTCTAGTTACAGAACAAGTTTGGCTGTTGGTTTCCTTTTTGATTTTTTCTGGCCAATGCTAGAAGATATTGAAGTTAAAATACCAAATGCTATGTCTAAGAGAGCTTCTCTTACCAAAGGCCTCAATGGGTACATTGAAGGATCTCCCGATGAAGAAGCTAAAAGTAATGATTTGATAAAAGCTGAATCATTGTTGTCTTCAAAGCAAGACGTGCAAATCAGCAAAGAGTACCTTCCTGTTGGATCACCTGTTAAAAAAATAGCTGCGGAGATCCAAGCTTCTGGTAGTTTATGATCTTCCTTATCAATGGAAGGGTCTACTAAAAAATTTATCCCTTTTTTTTTCGGAGCATATACCTACCTACCCATTACCCTTTCAATCATGCAGGTGAAGCTGTATATGTGGATGATATTCCTTCTCCAAAGGATTGCCTTTATGGAGCTTTCATTTGTAGCACAAAGCCTGTTGCTCGTGTAAAGAATATTGATTTCAAGTCGAGTTCTGTGTTGAAGCATATAGTCACTGTTATTTCTGTTAATGACATCCCCAAAACAGGAGAAAATGTAGGTTCGAGTACCATATTTGGTAGTGAACCTCTATTTTCTGATGATTGCACTCAGTTTGCGGGCCAGCCAATTGGGTTCGTGGTAAAATTTCAAAATTTCCCTGGGCATATTTTTTTCAAGTTTTTTTTAATATGTCAGTAAGTTCTCAAAGTTCTTTCCATTGGCATATGTGGATAGATTGCTACAACACAGAAATATGCTAACATGGCTGCAAATCAAGCAATAGTTGACTATGAAACTGAAGGTGTTGAAGCACCCATATTAACAGTAGAGGAAGCAGTTGCTAGGTCCAGTTTCTTTGAAGCCCCACCTTTCCTCTGCCCTAAACCTATTGGTGATATCTCCAAAGGAATGGCTGAGGCAGAGCACAAAATTTTATCGGCAGAGGTACTGCTCCTATGAAATCCTTTATTCTTTGCTACTGTGACTTGGATTTTAAGACATGATGGAGTCCTAGATTGAATTTACAATATTTAATAATTTCATTTTTACATTGTGATCTAACTCCTTTAGAAATTCAGATAAAACTTGGATCTCAATATTATTTCTACATGGAGACACAAACAGCTCTTGCAAAACCAGATGAGGATAACTGTCTGGAGGTTTATAGTTCAATTCAGTGTCCAGAGTTTCTTCAGAATACAATCGGTAAATGCCTCGGCATTCCTGATCACAATGTTCGTGTTATTACTAGAAGGGTTGGTGGAGGATTTGGTGGAAAAGCTGTGAAGGCCATGCCTGTGAGTGCCTCTCTTTAAGAATTACTTTCTTTTATGCCAAATACTTACTCTTGAACTTTATTTAAAATTAATATTGTTAATTATGTGAACACCATAGCTTTTGACCACGAAAAGCATGATCCTGTCAGTATCTATTTCACTAGTGCTTGTAGGCCTATTATCAGCTAAGTGGTATTGACCAAGACAAGTTTGGCTTTATAGGTTGCAACAGCATGTGCACTTGCATCATATAAGCTACGTCGCCCAGTTCGTTCTTACCTAGATCGTAAGACTGATATGATCCTAGCCGGAGGGAGGCATCCAATGAAAATAAATTATAGTGTAGGATTTAATTCAGATGGGAAGATCACTGCTCTTCAAGTCAACATATTGATCAATGCCGGATTTTCTCCTGATATCAGCCCTATCATGCCTTGGAACATTGTAGGTTCATTGAAAAAATACAATTGGGGTGCTTTGTCATTTGATATCAAAATTTGCAAAACAAACCATTCAAGCAAGTCAGCCATGCGAGCTCCAGGGGAGCTCCAGGGGTCATATATAGCTGAAGCCATTATCGAGCATGTTGCTGCTACTCTATCTTTGGAAGTTGATTTTGTAAGGAAGAAGAATATTCACACTTATCAAAGCCTGCAATTATTCCATGAAGAAAGTTCCGGGGAAGCTATTGAATATACATTACCTTCAGTTTTGGATAGGCTAAGTAAGACATCAAGACTTCCTGAGAGAACTCAGATAATAAAAGAGTTCAATTCTTCTCATAGATGGAAGAAAAGAGGAATATCTTGCATACCCATTATCCAGGAGGTGTCTTTGCGGCCGACACCTGGGAAAGTGAGCATTCTAAATGATGGTTCTGTTGTAGTTGAAGTTGGAGGTATTGAACTAGGACAGGGGCTCTGGACCAAAGTGAAACAAATGACAGCTTTTGCCCTTGGTCAGATATGGAAAGATGGGTGCCACGACCTTTCAGATAGAGTTAGAGTAATTCAAGCAGACACTTTGAGCATGATTCAGGGAGGTTTTACTGCTGGGAGCAGCACATCAGAGTCTAGCTGTGAAGCAGTTAGGCTATGTTGTGACATCTTGATTGATAGGCTCATGCCACTCAAGGAAGGCTTGCAGGATCAGAATGGGGAATTTTCTTGGGACGCCCTTATTCGCCAGGTTCATATATTTTTTGTGACTGTATTTTGCATGTTTGTAGAAATGCATATCTTTCCTTTCTATTGCTTGGCATAATAAAAATGAAGAAGTGAATCATGGTTTTTTTATCATTCTTACTCAATGTCTGTTGGATATTTAATATTTGTGTATTTGATAACAAATTAACAAAATGAAAGTTTTGATGGAAATTAACAATATGGTAGCGAATGCCTTCCTTCTAGTCTCCAGCTTATCTGTAATAGTATTAGTTGACATAATCAGAGAGAACATATGAGAGAAGACATTCTGACTTAAGCAAATTAACATGTGGAACAAACGAACTTCACTTCAATATTAATAACTGGATTGTTGTGAAACAATGAACTTAGTTCTTTTCTTCTAACCATGAGTAAAAGAGTCATTGTTCTGTTTATGCTGTCAATTGTAAAGTACCTCACTTGATATCGATAAAAAGGATGCAGATACATCTATTACTTTTGCGGCAAAAATTGTGTGGGATGTACCAGCATTCAGATGGTTATTTTAAGGGTCCAAAGTGTTGTAATTATGAATATTAAGTCAAATCAGTTTAAGATAGCATATTATACCACTTTCACTAGGGGAATCTTAGCTTTTGGTATACAAATGACTTGGTTGACTCCTCCAAGGATCAGTCAGCCTCTTTCTTTGACTTGTATGATTGTCATCTTCAAGTTGAATAGAAGTTTTCTTTCCTCTAGACCCTTATATCTGATTTTGTCTACTATTTGGCTCTCTCTATCAAATTAAGGGTGTAGCATGGTATGAATAATATAAATTAACTGAATTATCATGATCCATTTCGCAATATGTGACACTGACTTTTTTCTCAGGGTTTAGGATAGGATAGGAAACACCACTGAAACTTTTGATGTTTTTTTCCAACCATCATGCGTGTGTTTTTGTTGTTTATTCATCTGTTATGAAACAAGTTGATTATGCCCAGAGCACGTTGGATCACAGGGCAGGCGGAAACAAACCCGGTTGCCCGTGAGTAACAAGCACTGAATGAGTTTAATGTATTGGTGCACACTCTGCATAATAGAAAGTTATGATTATAGTAATTATCATGTATTAGAATTTATATCTAAGTTTTAAAAAGGCATTGATCACATACTTCCATGTAGCATCCAAATCCACGTGTTTGTAGCATTTTGACATTTTATAGGATAATAAATAAAAACTTCGTAGAATATGTGTTAGTTTTTCTTGCAAACAGTCAGGATAATGTGGCTCCAGTTAAATGAGCAAATTTTCTTGGGTAATTATTTGGGTAGGTTTCTGAAGTTCAAAGTTCTTGACAATGCTAATTTTACTTTCATGTTTTTTTTATTTAAATTCTCATCTCTTCATATCCTCTATTTCAAGTTTTTAGTACCTGCACCAAATTCTTCCTTTTTTTGTACTTTTTGCAGGCATATCTCCAAGCGGTAAACCTTTCAGCCAGCTCTTTCTGGAAGCCTGATAATAGTTCTATGCGATATCTAAATTATGGTGCTGCAGTCAGTGAGGTTAGTTAATGGTTTCTTAAAATGATTTTAAGCATTGACATTCATATTTAACTGGGTTGTTTTGGCATGGAGCAAGGAAACTAAATGGTCATGGCTTTTCAATGTTATAGCTTCTTCCTAAATATTCAACCATAAAAAAAAAATGATCAAGAACAAGAATGAAGCAAATAATTTTTATAATTGATCTTTGAGCATCAGTATGGTGACTCTACATCCTTGATTCAATTCATATTCGTGACATTTAACTTATATGCTTCTGAAATTTGTCTTCTATGGACAAAATTTGTGGTCACAACAGGTGGAAATTGACCTTCTTACTGGTGCTACCACAATGATACGGACAGACATTATCTACGATTGTGGCCAGAGCCTAAATCCTGCTGTGGACTTGGGACAGGTTAGCTCAAATATGTAGAAACTTTGTAGGATGCTATATTTCTTTGTTCACTTTCATTTAAAGGCTCAATCAAGTCACAAATATGTATGTAATCACACAACAAGAAGCGCATAATATGCATTTAGTCATTAAATCATGGCTCCTTATCTTGGAAAGGACGTTAGCACTTAACATTCTTCATATTTATATCACAAACATATTCCATAATTATGTTATTGAGATTCAGGATTTTGGTGCTGCCAAGGAAATTTCTTTTGCTTATCGGGCATGTAAGTGTCCAAAGTGGTAAAATTCACTAGCTTAACATCTACAGTTCATAGATCTGCTCCATATTAAATCTCTGTATGCTGAGTATATCTTAGGCCTGATAGCATAAATATGCTTGAGTACCACAATTTTATGAAATAATTCATCTTTCACAGCTTTGAGACTCAACTGAATAAGCCAAGACTTCTGCATCTATTACTGAGCAGATATCTACTGATATCACTATTTGTCAGACATTTGCATGTGTTACAATTCATCAAGTTCTTTCAGATTGAAGGAGCTTTTGTGCAAGGCTTGGGATTTTTCATGCTTGAAGAATACCCAGCAAATGCAGATGGAATGGTGGTTTCACATGGAACATGGACATATAAGATCCCTACTATTGATACGATCCCCAGACAATTCAATGTTGAATTACTTAATAGTGGCCATCACCAAAAACGCATTCTTTCTTCTAAGGGTATATCCTTTCTATTTAATTTTATTTTCATGTTGAACATTGGTATTGCTTGGCTTGTCTCCTCTCTTCCATAAGCATACTACATATGAAATCCAATCTTGTGGCAAATAGTTATTTATCTTGCATTTGATGTTTGCTTACATAGTATTCCATTTTTGGTTTGTATGACAAAGCCTCTTCCTACCATTAATCTTAGTCTTTAGGTTAGTTAGACCACTCTAGAATTTATACGGTTAGATTGATTATTTCTTTCAAAATAAAATTTGAACCATCTAGATGCACCTTGTATATTACAAAATACAATCCTAACAAGCTCATGATCTAACTTGTTCAACCCAGTTATTAAAGTTGTGCATCGCCTTATTTTTATATTTGATTAGATAATGTTTTTATTTCATGTCAGATAATACATGTCCATATGGATGTTCATAATATCATATTAGTATACTTATCATATGATAATCTAGATCACATTATTATAAAAGATGTGTATGGTAGACCCTCACTTGTGTAATTGATTTATTTCATATAGTTGATCTGGTTACAATGACAGTTTTAGTTTTTGTATGTTTCCTATATAAATTAGTTTTTTCAAGTATCATTAAATTCCCATTACCATATAAATTTGCTTCATGTTGATCACTTTAGATGTTTCTATTTGTGGGTTTCATGAAAAAACAGAGATAATGATATCTATTCAATTGTCCTTTACAGCTTCTGGGGAACCCCCCTTGCTTCTTTCAGCATCAGTTCATTTTGCCACCAAAGAAGCTATTAAAGAGGCCAGAAAAGAATACTTTAATATTCCTCCGTCAAAGAGTGTTGCTCCATTTTATTTTGATGTTCCAGCAACCATGCATGTAGTCAAAGAGCTTTGTGGATTGGACAATGTAGAGAAGTACCTAGAAACTTTGCTTCCCCATAAACCTTGAGAATGACATACAACAATACACAAGTTCTATATATTTCCATGCAACTTGCTTCATTAATATATTGCATTACTGATGCCACGGATGTCTATTTCTTTATTTTGGCAAATTATGTCTATTCAACATCAGACTCCACCATTGTATCTTACCATGTCTATTCCTAGTTTGGTCAAGTATGCTTATAAAAGTTGTGTCTCCCCCTATTGTTTAAGTGAAAATTTGAAGAATAATACCCATGACTTACATTAATAGCTCCATTTGGTTTTTCAAAATGAACTAAATTTAATTTATTTTGAAAAACTAAATGGAGCTATTAATCTAGGACAGAGGGAGTAGAAGTTAGTAGTTTGCCAATAAATTATCTCTTCATCATTCAATCCAAATTATCTATACCCCATGAGAGCTATCATTGTAGATCTAACTATTCAGTGCGATGATCACACAATTGACAATTGGTGAGTCCAAATGCCAAGACAATTGCATAGGTTTTTAGATGGTCACCAAGAAATTTAGTCTCAACTTTACTATATTGCCAAATACATCATAATTTTGACAATGTAATAATTGTAAAATGAATATAATTTTAAATCATGTGTTTAGTTCAGATATCAACTTCTTAACCTTCCAAAAAATTCTAAAGTACACATAAATTTTCAACATTATCAGTGTAGACCTAATTAGAATTATTGAAGTTTGTAGTTTACATCAACATGTCGCAATTTACAACAACATCATCGCATATTTGGAGAATTTTCTTACTTTGGAAACATATTAAGTTGTAAACTCATTTTTAATAACAATTAACCTTCAAAATATGTAACATAATTTTTTCATTTGCATGGTCATTTATAACAACTCCGTCTTTGTGTTTTGCAATGCCAGTCCCAAACTCAGATTAAAGAGGAGGGTTGCATTAGGGTGACAATTGACTATAAAAACTCTTGTCAATCTCAATATATCTTGCACTACATATTCCAGTTAGAGCTAGGACATTCCTCAAAAACAACGTGTTGCGTGAAAACCTGGGTGCAATGATAAGTGGGAATGGGTTGGCTAGGGCATCCCCTCTTAGCGACATGTTGCAATAATGCTCAATTGCAATGATAATTGAGCAAGGGTTCTCGCATTAGACTGAATGGATGTGGGTAAAAAAGCTAGTCTAGGACAATAGGGTTAGAATAGCAACTTGGAACATTGGGACCTTAAAGGGTAAGAGTTTGGAGTTAGTCAAATTTATCAAATCCTACTTTTCAAAATACAACATATTTTTTCACTCTCTATACCCCGCACTTATCACTCAACCAATGGTCCCTATTGCCCTTTGTCATGAATTGGTTGCTCCCACAATCTTTTAACTCAATTGGGCATCTAGGTGGCTCCAAATTTCAAACTTTTTTGATTTTTTTCTTCTCTTTTGGGTGGGTGGAATTAATAGTTCATTTTCTCCATTTGTGGTTTCTTTCGATCTTATATGGGAAATGGTGTGTTTTTTACAATGACAATGAGGTCGTAATTTGTGGGTATTCAAATGGGTGGGGTTTTGTTTCCCATTTTTCTATCCTTCTGATTTGGATACATTTCTTGATCATTTTTTTAAGCTTCTTGGCTTTAATCAGGCTTTGTATTTGACATAGTGACTACGGCTTCATGACTGCTACATCAGCCAAAAGTGGTAAGAGAGAAACTTTGTATTTGATCCAAGGGTTCATATAATTGCATTTCATACATTTTATATCATATTATTAGATTTCATAATAATAGCCTAACACATATAGTATTCTTTACTAATATTTACCCCAAACCTAACTTACTATTGATAGACTCATTGACATGTTAATCATGTCACTGATGACCATCAGTAACTCATCGACATATCAAACCCTTGCCAACAGTGGAATGTTAAGTACCACCATTCTCATCAATGCATTGACATCACTGCCGATGATCTATCAGTAGCCACCGACATGTCAATGCATGTTAATAACCCATACCTTCATCTTCTCAGTTCCATCAGCAGTGTTACGGACGTGTCAGTAAACTTGCCGATGGCCATGAAGAGTAACGAAACCAACACTTTTGTTTTAAATTCATCTAGAACCATGATGTAACATGATATTTCACATTTAATGTTTTATAATCAAGGCTACAACATGATTTCATGGAATAAAATATTCATTTAACACAGGGATCATAATCATAATCATAGCAAAGCATTCTAAAAAGTCATGCTTCCATACATTCAGTCGTGGTAATATTGTAACTCAATCCTTCGTGCATACACATGATGTTAAATCACAGTACAAGGTTATCAATCCAACCTCTTTTCGTAATCAAATGAGGTCCCCATGAATCTTGTTCTTCTCCCCTTCGATTGAACTTTGACACGACCTTAGTCCACCGCTTTATGCCCAAAGTCAGAGAATTTGTAGGATTAGGGCCAAATTTTGTCAAATGTATTTTTTATGGGAATCAAATAACCGAATTCTAGTGCATAACTGTTCACAAAACCACTTGGAACCACTTTTTCGTGCAATTTCAAGCCTATTGGTATAACCGTTTCATGATCATCAACACGTCGAAAGTTATCAATAGTGTCTTTGACACCCACCAGTGTGTTGACCAATGTATCGAACCGCACCAATAGTAAAATATTGTTTCATCGGTTGATTCACCGATGTGTCAATGCTTGCCGATAGAACTTTTTATTCCAAACTAAAATTAAACAAACTTTATGCTTAGCATGTTTATCACTTCCTTGAGTTCATTACTAAAAAATTCTATGTTTATTAGAGAGGTTTGTTAGTTCGATGAACACAAAGACCTCCAACACAAGGTCAAAATCAAACTATGAGAAAAATAATAACATTGAATTTCCTCGCATAAATTATGTGTGTCACATGTGTCGTGCTGCTTGATGCTCTTGTTGCCCTTACTCCTTTAGCCTCCTTTCTTACAACTTGTCTTGAGGCACTCCTTTTTTCCCATGCACATTCGGGTGATGTTCTCTGTATTGCGCATGAAGTTGCTCTCTCTAGTCTACTTCACTCTCTTGTGAACTATGCACCAAACTTGGGTTGGACTTTGTTGTCCTTTGCAATGATATTGAAACTGAGATAAACATTCAGCATGTTGTGCTTAAAGGTATAAGCTCCAATCTAAGAGAACTTATTTTTAGCCTTGACCACGTCTCCACTCTGGGGGCTGAGTGGCTACTTCTTCTTCAGAACACTGTGCAGGATTGCCACCACCATGTCCCTCACTAGCTGCCTTGAGTGCCCACACCATGGGTGGCTAACATTTTGGATGCGCGCGTACCTCTTTTACTTGAGCATATTGTATGACCACTAATTGTGAATCCCTACTTACTACATACTTTCGCTAACTTGAGACTACTTACTACGTGAACCCTAGAGTTCACACCAATTTTGCATTCATGTAACTATTGATACTTAGCGTATTCTCCTGCATGTTGGTTTAATAAAACTCAAGTAGTCACGTTCATTCCTTGCACATCAATGTTGTACTTGTTATGCATGAGCCTTGCTTGTTATGTGCTACATTCTTGACTTAACACGTGTTGTCCTCACTATCGTGTCTTTATCATTTTTCACTGACAAAAATAGGGAGATCAATATCCCGCAAAATTTATGTTCTTGCAGTAAGCTTTTACAGGGAAAATTCTTTTGATTCAAGCATGTGCAAAGGGGGAGCTCAAGTTCATACAATTAGGGGGATCATTTGTAATGTTTTGCATAACATTCTTGTACTTGTGTATATTTTTCTATGTATAACTTGTACTTCAAGTAAAAGGTTGTACTTTAGGGAGTTTTGTGACAAAAATGACAAAGTGGGAGATTGTTAGTGTCAAGGCTAAAAAGATTGTATTCTCATCCTTAGGTGATTGTCAATTTTTGTGATGAATTTGACAGAGAGTCCTTGAGTCATTTAGGTGAAGGTCATTCTGACATGCATAGCCTTGTAGCCTATTTGGTTTAAGTTATTATGATTGAGGGGTGTTTCAAAACCTTGTGCTCTGAGCCAACTGAATTAGAAGTCACTGGCCTAAAATTTGTTATATGGACTTATAGATAACTTAAGAAGGCTAAGCATTGGACATGCCATGTTAAATGAGCATAGAAGCTTAGTAACACATTATGAAGTTATATCCTGAATTTATCTGTCAGGTGATTGTTGTGGACGGGTGTCCACAATGGCCGGGTAGCCCGATAATGGGAAGGGAGCGGTGCAAGATGGCTGGGAAAGGGGAGAGGGAGTGACATGGCCGCCAGAAGGAGGGAGAGGCAGGGGAGAAGACAAGAAGATTAGACAGACAATAATTCATTCTATAATCTCAATTAGGGCATAACCCTTACACTTAAATAGACTAATTAAGTGGTCTCACTAACCGGCACCTAAGGCCCATTAACTTAATTAAAAGAAAACCACTAATACTATAATTAACATATTGACCCAAATGCCCTTATTACACAATAATATAATTAAAACCTATCATACTAGCACATGGACCCAGTGATAAACCCTTAGGACGTTCACAACATTTCACCACGCTTTGCTTGCGCATCACCTCGTCCTCGAGGTGGCCTAAAACTCCAAGAATTGGGCTCACCACAGCTCCACCGTGAATAGCTAGTCCGGAACTGTGGATGAGACATGTAGATGGATGCAAGGCAGAGGCCAGTACTTGAAACAAACATGAAGAAACGAACAGTACTCGAAACAAACATGAAGAAATGAACGGAACATGCAGGAAGTCATGTTGGTAGATGGCGGTTAAGAAGATAAGGAACTGTGTGTAGTGGGTAACAATACGGACAACGAATCCAAAGCTAAGGGATCTTTGTAGGCAGTAGGGATGACTAGAGATGATAAATGTGACAAAGCAATGGAACGAGCTCAACTTGTTGGGTGCAGGACAAAGCAAACTGCTCATACAGGTCTCCAATAAGCAAGGCCATTAGAGGGACAAGAGGGCTGCTCGAGATAGCCCTAAGAGGGCCTCAAATAACAACACAATGGCCTGATTAAGAAGGGCGGCTAACACAGGGCGCTCGCCAAATCTGTGAGGTAGACACCACCCAAACCAGGCATAAATGAGTTAAACCAAATACGGTGGAACGGGCACATGGGCTGAATACTGACCCACAAACTGGATGCATCCGAATCTGTTTATGACATGGGTGATAATAAAATATCCCTTCTTAAAATCTTGGTGAAAATAGTGCTACCAAAGACCCGAGACATTGGAATTGCTTGTGATGTCCAACGCTAATAATTTGGCAAATTTTTTTGCAAACAAGCCAAGGTAGCGACAGAATTCTAGGCAAAAATTTCGTTCGGCCAACAATCTGCGTGAGAGTGTGCATGCTGTGGAGATGGAGTCTCATCGCCGGTGCGCCTTGCAGCAAAGCTACCGCTTTTAGGAAGATTTTTGCAGCTTCAAATCCAGTGATCGTTGTTTGGTGCAAAACATCTGCGGGAAGGTCAAGATAGCATGGGACAGGGAAATCCCAGAATGGCCAATCTGCACTGAGACATGGGAAGATCGCGATGGTTATGGGGCCATCCAACCAATAGCCGGAGTCGCATTTCTCTCACAACCAAGATTTTCTATCCAATAGTCCAATACGCCATAGATCTACCCGAGATTTGGGGTGCTGATGATGGCTTTGTAGTCCATCCGGAATTCTTCGGCAAAATTCCTGCAACTGATGATATTACTGAAGAGCAGGGGTGTTCCATCCAAGGAAATCAGAACCCAACAGCCACGAAAATCTTGTAAGACCAGGGCCATCTTCATGAAACAAATCCCAGATTGCCTGCAATTACCAAAGTGGGAGGTGGTGGCCAGATTTCGCCTTGACTCCGGCAACGTGTGGTGGTCAAAGTAGTCCCGCCAGTCCAGCACCCCATTCTCCTTGGCCAGCATAAGACTCCCATATCCCTCTGACGCCGATGAATTTGGGTCGCAGGAATACTTCAACTTCTCCTTCATCGGAGCACTGAAAAAGAACTCCACGCTCCGCATGCCCTCCAGAAGCTCGTCTGGGATACCCTGTTTAATGACCTGGAACGCCAGCCACTCCTGGCATGCACTCTCGAACGCCAAAAGCAGGTCGCTGGAGGGGTGGCTCAGGTCGATGACAGGAACACTGGAGGCCATGGGCGGTTTGCTACAGGACACTGGGTGGCCGTCCGGAGGCTGGATGCACTGATAGGGAAGGGTGGAGAGACTGGCTTCCATTCCCATCAGACGCAGAGCGATGAGGAAGACCCAGTAGTGGGCGATGGGGAAGAAGCGGATCGAGGCTGGGAGGGCTATGTGGGCTCCAGCTGAGAGCGGGGACAGAAGTCCGGCAAGGATGACCGGTGCCTAGGCCAGTGGCGGCAGACGGCGCTGGGTGGTGGTCGTCGGGCTAGACGAGTCAAACGCTTCTCGTGCCCACCGCTTCCTACAGAGGATGGCGGTTGTAACATAGAGGAGTGATTCCTCTGTAACTCGAAAGCGGGTGAAGGTGATTGAGCTGTCGGGCTATGAAAAAAGGAATGGACATTGTGCGGACGTTGAGAGCGCACAGAACTCATTGCAAGATGGTCCGGCAAGCATAGTGTTATTGGGGCGCTTGGGGAACTCCTGCCATATGGCACTCGCAAGGCCAAATAGTCAAACGAATAAGTCTTTCTTCATCAAGGTCATGGCCTCGTGCCATTCGACAAAGCATCCAGCCCGCGAAGCCAAGCAATGAACCCGTCCCAAGGCGGATGTGGGAACATACCAAGACCTTTGCAAGCGAGTTGGCCGGAGGGGGACACCGCGATGCATGGATCTAACTTAGACAACCCGGACTTCCGGAACATCCATCTCAACCAAGTGCATGCAAGGGTCTTCATATCCAATAAGGCCGTAAGGGCATGGTCGGACCAAACTTGGCCAAATGGCCCAAAATCACTCCCAAGGACACTCTAACACTATATAGGGGGGAGGGGACATCTTAAGTATCCAAATATATGCTAGTTGGCCATATGTCCCAACTTAGCCAAATATGTGTGTGTATCATTGCGTGCTTTCTGTGCAACGTTGCGCACACATGTTGTGCAACATTGCGGGCCTTCCCCGCAACGCCGTACACATGATATGCAACACTATGGACAGTTCCCACAATGAATGCATACCCCGTATACAACACTACGTGTGTGCACCCCAGCATGTGTTACGGGTAGTCCGCTCTTCTACCCCGTGACACTCTCCCCCACTTGACTCGTTGACGCCCTCGTCAACGGTACGGTTCTAGGGGATCTTGCTCTTGTCTCTAACCATGACACAACATTGCGACGAAGGGTTAACTCTTTTGCTTGAGACGTTTGAAATCTGTTCACACCACAACTTGGATAATTCCATAAGATTGAATGCTCTGGAAAAACCAACTTCCACCCATAAGCCCTTGACTCGGTTAAACCATTGCATGACGAAGTTTCTGCTCAATGCGCCTGGCTCATCAGCCCAGGTGAAGAACTCTGCGGTTATGATTGCTTCGATAAGAAGGTGCACCCAACTGTTCCACTTGAGTTGGTGCTACACATCGACCGGGAAAGGATACACCAAATGATGCCTATCTTCCTCTCTTGAAGTTGGCCCTGCACTCGAGACACTAGCAAGTTGCCTACACTTTGGACAATTTCTGCCTACACTTCAGTCAAACCTTGCAGCTCCCACCGACAAGACTACACTATGACGTTGGGCCTCGACACTCTTGTCTATCCCCTTGATGTCTCCCGAGAATTGAATGCCACCCCCACTTATAACAAAGCTCATGATAGCAATGCAGTGACATCCTCAATGTGTCCCATAACTTCTGGGTCTTCACCGCTCAAAGTTCCTGGCCATCCGATTCAGTCATGTTTCCCCTCGCGATACATTCTAGAGGCCTACTCCACCCTAGGAGCAGCGACTTTGCTCAAGCTTTGCATGACCGGTGTGATCACCAAGATACTACACCACACTTAATGCAGCAATCCATCAAGATTTCCGCTCACGATCCCCTCCAGTTGTCTACTCCATCCTAAGAGCAACGACGTTGCTCAAGCTTCGCGTAACACTTTGTTACCAAACTTCTACACCGCTCAGGATGCAGCGATGCCCTAAGGCTTCCTCTCACGATCCCCTCTAGAGGTCTCTACCCCAGCCTAGGAGCATCAACTTTGCACAAGCTTCGAGTAACCAAATTGGCCACCAAACTCCTACACCGCTCAGGATGCAGCGACATCCTCCAATGGTCTACTCCACCATAGGAGCAACACTCTATTTATGAGGATCCGATGAGGCCCACTGCGCCTCGCTAGCTAGACAGGCGCCTAAACTAGCAATCCAAGGTGGGTGCCGCCTTGCCAACCAATTGTGGCATACATGACCATATTTAGCAACCCAAGGGTGAGAACACACTCTGTTCAAACACCCCGACCAAACATGCTTTGGATGCGCCGCTTGCATGCTGACCCAAAGATCATGGGTGGGAGAGTTTTCCTCCTGTTCACCCAACGAACTGTGTTGCCTCTTGTTGCAACATCTCCCAACCAAAGACACGGCGATTTCTGCCCTCATGTGCCAAACTCTTTTTCCTTTTTCTTTTTGTTTGTCCAATCTTTGGATGCACGCTTGCATACCGAACGGCTCATGATTCACTTCTTTTCTTTTCCATTTTTTCCAAACATTGGCTGCACACTTGCACTCCGAATGGGTCATCTCTTTACCCATCTTCTTTTCTCATTTCATCACATGGACTGGATAGTATCCACTATGCTCGGGTTCCATAATTCACTGCACATCGTCCTAGGAAGTCCCATTCCTAGGATCAATGTCTTTCCATGTGCCCAAATCGCACTGCACCAAGTTCAGCCTAACTCTGCCCACTAATGAGTCCCATACCTCGCTAGCAAGAAGAACCCGACTGACCTTGGTGATACTCTTTTTCCATAAACGGGCTGCATGTTCATTCACAGCATGACCGCCCCACAAAGGGCTCAATCTCAACCCATCCTCACCTCGAGGAGTCTCATATGTCATCGGTATAGATAACTGGCTGCATGCCCACCAACTCAGTTCAATAAGCCCTTCCATCTTCAACATCATCGGGTAGACAGGGTACAAAGATTCACAAGACATCCTGCCGCTGACACGTCCCATACCGCACCATTAGCAAGAGCTTGCCACCATTCACAACCATTTCGAGTTCCAACACAACTCAGCTTAGCTTTGGCAACATTGCCACACAACAGACCAGGGAACAAGAACACTACTCCATGAGATCCTTGTAAACACTGCACCCTTGATGGCAAGTACCGCTCGCATGATCCAAAACTAAGAAGCGACCCAATCAGCCATCATCCATACACATCCGTTTTAGTCCTCATTTCCATCTACTTGCCTTTTGCATGGTAGTCCATCTGCCCCGCACTACCGAGGTTGAATAACCTTGCATTCAGCTCTTTCCATCTCCTCCTCCAAACGTTTGTCTTGGTCGCCCAACAAGATGGAACCTTGGCTTTGATACCACTTGTCACGGGGACGCCCGCCATGCAGCACTCGCAAGGCCAAACAACCAAGCGAGTAAGCCTTTCTTCGTCAAGGTCATGGCCTAGTGCCATTCGACCAAGTGTCCAGCCCGCGAAGCCAAGCAACGAACCCGTCCGAAGGCAGACGTGGGAACGTGCCGGGACGTTTCCCAAGCGAGTTGGCCAGAGGGGGACACCTCCTTGCGATGCACGGATCCAACTTAGGCAACCCGGACTTCCGGAACATCCATCTCAGCCAAGTGCATGCAAGGGTCTTCGTATCCAACAAGGCCATAAGGCCGGACGGCCGCCCTACGGGTCGGAGAGCCCCATCCCCTAGCGGACGGGGCTCCTAGCATGATAGCTAGCAAGGCAACAAGCCTTCGTTGCCATTTAGGACAGCCTGTTGCAAGGCTAGGCATCATACCAACAACTTTGTCAATTCAGCTCACCATGTCCCCCCCTATATAGCATAAGAGATTTTCTCCATTTCTCTGGAGTGGCAGCCAAAGTGGCCGTACGGGCATGGTCGAACCAAACTTGGCCAAACGGCCCGAAATCACTCACAAGGACACTCTAACACTATATAGGGGGGAGGGGACATCTTAAGTATCCAAAATATGTGCTAGTTGGCCATGTGTCCCAACATAGCCAACTATGTGTGAGCATCGTTGCGTGCTTTCTGCCCAACATTGCACACACATGTTGTGCAACATTGCGGGCCTTCCCCGCAATGCTTGCACACATGATATGCAACACTATGGGCAGTTCCCACAATGCATGCACACCTCGTATACAACACTTTCCCATGTGTGTGCGCCCCAACACGTGTCATGGGTAGTCTGCTCCTCTACCCTGTGACAAGAGGCAGTGGCATATCAAGCGGCTTGAGTAGGGCAATCCAACCAGTTGACAATGGTGGCCTATCAACAGGGAAATTTCAAGAACTAACCTCGCTGAAATGGTAGCACTGAGTCCAACCACCATATGTCGGCCAAGGTTGCTAAACTGAAGGCAGTGGAAGCAATGTGGCCAAGGATTGACGGCTCTGATACCAATGTTGTGGACTGGTGTCCATAACAGCCGGGTAGCCCGATAATGGGAAGGGAGCAGCGCAAGATGGTTGGGAAAGGGGAGAGGGAGCGACATGACCACCAGAAGGAGGGGGAGAAGCAAGGGAGAAGACAAGAAGATTAGACAGACAATAATTCATTCCATAATCCCAATTAGGGCATAACCCTCACATTTAAATAGACTAACTAAGTAGGCTCACTAACAGGCACCTAAGGCCTATTAACTTAATTAAAAGAAAACCACTAATGCCCTAATTAACCTATTGACCGAAATGCCCTTATTACACAATAATATAATTAAAACCTATCCTACTAGTATGTGGACCCCAATGATAAACCCTTAGGTCGTTCACAAGAGTGATCTAGGTTGTTTTACTGTTTAATGATCTCTTGAGGATGAATGGATGCCAATGTTTATTTTTTAGTGTTAACTTCAAATTCTTCAGTAGGCTTGAGACACATTGAGTTGTTAGATTTGTGACATTAAGATTGCATAATAACTTGTCAATGTCAGTTTTTAAAACTATTATGTTATGCATGAGCAGTTGCCACGATTATGAAGTTATTAAAATGAATTATTATTTTAGAAGACAAGTTGTATTATGCATTGCACTCACGTATGACTGATTTTATTAAATATAGTCACATGTTTAAGATGAGTTGATTTGTAAAAATTTTCTTTGATTTTAATTTTATTTTCTTCCATTTTTTCAGTATTGAATTTTGTGGGTATATTCACTGTAAACCCTCACGAGACTATAACTCGTCCACTAAGTATAAGATAGGGGTTTAAAGGCTTGTTGCTTACATTAAATGCAATCACGATTTCTTGGAGAAGTGTAGTAGTTAGATTTTTTATTTTTTGAGTTGTTTTATTTTAAATTTGCTGAAGGATTAGCAAAATATAAGTTTGGGGGATTTGATACGCGTGAAATCAATCTATTTTATACATCTTTTTATCTTATTTGCTAGCATATGATTAGGTTAATTTAGGGTTTATTTATGTTAAGATTGAAATTAGTATGTTAGTTTCATTATTAATTAATGCGGGATACATTAGTAGTTTAAGCTTGTATTTGATTTAAGTCAGGATTTTATTTATTTTTTACACGTCTCATATGTGGCCTATTGTGCTTTGTAGGTGGATATTGCACAAACAAATTTCCTGATGCTCATGCCACTAAAAAAATATTTGTACATCGTTCAATGTCTTAAATGAATCAAACATTGGTATAAAGAAGAATTTGTCTAAGAGCTTTCACACGTTCAGTCACTAGGACCTATTAAACACCACTAATTTATTGTTGAAAAAAGGGAATCTACTAAGTATGACTTTGAGGCGGAATAAAGGAATTCATGGGGTAATGAACTCTGGACCTTGCATTCGTATGGGAAGTAGTATGATGGGATAAATCAATGAGCTTGGTCCCACATGCCAAATCAAAATGTTGTAGCAACCAGTTTTTCAAAAGCCAGGGAAAGAAAATAAGAGTATCACGTAAAGGGCAATAGGAATGCATGCTAATTGGCTGATTTGCTGAAGGACAATGGACAACCATAATTCAGTCATCAAGGTTAAGCCAATAGAGAGCAGGCGTATGAATAGGAAAAGCAAGTTTTTAAACAGGAAGGAGCAATAGACGTGGAAAGAAAGCCAATGAAATAAGAGTCCAACAGAATCTTAAGCATAGAAAGGCAGCTAACAGGAAAAAATAAGAACAAAGAAGAAGGAAAGAAGTTAGCAGCAAGAAAGAAGACAAAAGGCTAGATTTAATAAAAGAAAGCAGCTAACTCATCGATGAAATTGAGATTGAACAAGGAATGAAGGTTGTTTGTGCAGAGTGGTAAAAAAACAGAATTTTAGAAGGGGAGCTAAGACGAACCACAAATCAGAGAGAAAAAATCACTCGGTCCCGGCTCCAAAAACCACAAATCAGAGAGAAAAATCACTCAGTCTCAGCTCCAAAAACAAGCGATAAAGAGAGATTAAGAGTCTATTAATTCAAGTAGAATTCAGATGGAGCAAAGAAGAGAAAGAAACATAAAATTTAGCCAGCGGATTACTATAGTTTTCCAGAGTTTGAAGACGACTAACAGTATCACGAGGGAACTATAGGATAACAGTGTTGAATGTTTTTTTCTTCATTATCTTCACTTCTTGTAAGTTTCTTTTCATCTAATTTAATAGAGATTTTGTTTCTTAGAGTAAGGAGTGGCTAAATTCTTTGCTAGGGCTTGGATGAAGCTTCATTAAATTGTAGAACTCTATAATTATGTGACTTGATTAATTTGTTTCTAAATAATGAGTTTAATAGTAATTATCTCTACCTCTTTAATTGATGAGATTAATTTGGATATGGGTTTAGTCATGCTACTCTCACAATTTAAGTTGGTTCTCATTAATTTATTACTTAGTTTTGTCTTGTTTATAATTGAAATGGGGTATTAGTTGTGATTTGCGTATGTGAATATAATTAATTACTTAATTTTAATCCATTAAAGTGAGGATAAACTATTTATTTTAAGATTGTGAATTGAAGCTTAATGGTGATACTTTCTATAATAACAAAGATTGATTTTTTGATTATTATAAGATATATGCAAAAAATAATTAATGATCATAATTATGAGTTTCTATGATTTAATAAGTATGGATTGCTATGCCTTAGTGTTTTAACTATTTTATATTTTAGTTGTTTTCCATTGCTTTCTTAATCATAATTAAAACCTTAGAACTTTGATTTGGATTGTTTAATTGTTTTTAAATTCTTATTTTCTTTTGTTAGTTACTTTAGTCAAGTTATTTTTTTTGTATTTCTTAACTCGATTAGATTAAAATTTGATTTGGATAGTTTAATTGCTTTTAAAGTGAGAAAAATGTGACGCTTCAACATATTTATTTATTTTATTTAACTCCAACATTTATACCCATCGACTGGGAATGACTATGATCTAATTGAGTTAATTACGCTTATGGGTTTCTATAATTTAATGAGTATGCATTGCTCCCCCCCTTCCTTTCGGTGGGGTCCTCTCTGTCACCGTTGGCCACTGGTGGGCCACTAGTCACCATCACCAGCTCTATCTCGGTCATGCGATGCCAAGGGATCACCACTTCGGCCCCCTTTCTTCCCTCGAATGGATTCGTTTCCCCTACCTTGTTCGTGGTTTGCACGGGTGAGCCACTGGTCAATGGCGTCAGCTCTCAGCAAGCATTTGGCCTGCCAGCCTCTGTTTGGCGGTGCTAGTGCAGTTGCCCCATCCTAGCCCCACTGCTTCTGATTGTTGTCTAGCCCATGTCACTCCATCAGAAGCAAATCTCTCCTCCTGGTCTCTCTCACTCTGTCTTAGTCTCTGAGGGAGCACCAGTGATGGGCAGTGGGCTCTTGCCGGCTTTAGTCCAACCAGCCTTGGGCAAGAGACGGCAAGACCGCTCAACTAACCATCACTATTGGCTCCCCCCAGCAGTTTCGGCTTTGCCAGATCCTCCCCACTCCCCCTTCTCTTTTCTCTTTTTCCGCCGCCATTGTGGCAAGGCCAGGACTGCATGGAGCTTGCTCAGCTCCACCCCAGATAGGCGATGGCAGTACGGTTCCTCCAGCCTAGCCCATCCGGCACCCAACATGGCTTCATCTCTTCTCCTGTCATCCTCTCTCCTCCCTGTTTTTGGCTTGATAGCCCCATGCCCTGCTTTGGTTTTGAGTTTTTGTAGCCGTCGTTGGCTGGAAAAAGCCAGCCAGCAACTGTGGGCTCAACCTTGGGCTGATGATGGCAAGGGCTGGCACCACCTGTCCCTGCTCAACCTCCTCCCACTTCTCCACCCTTTCCCCCTATGCTCCTTTGTGTTTTTTCACTGGACCTGCAGCTAGTACATTCTACCCTCTCATGCATGCCCTTTTTGGCTTATGTTGGGCCATTGGAGGCCCCTACCATTGTTTGCTGCCATCCTCCATTGGACTTAGCTCCACTAAGCTACTAGGGCACAATGGAGCCGAGCATAGCTGCGGCACCCCCTCCTCACTTCTCCACTTTGCACTGAGTCTCTTGGTCTCTCCCATTTTTTTTCAACGACCACCATAGTCTAGCTAGCCTCTAGGCTTACCATTGTGGGCTTCACCTTGGCCAACGATGACTATAGGGCCATTCCAGTCCAACCCTACTGTGTCTTGGCCCCTCTAGGACTTTTGGCCTTTGTTGTATGTGTATGTGGCCACACATGTGATTTAGGGTTTAGGTGCCGATTTTGTGATGCTAGACAATCAGATGGCTCCACCACCAATTGATTTGATTACTAGTGCCCTAAACTCTCCTATATCCTCGAGCATCGCCCAATGCCCTTTGCCTCTTATGTGGGCCATAGTTGACGTGAAATGCTGCAATTGGATGCTATCCACAGCCGATTTCAGTGTCTTGGGGCCGATTGAGTGCTTCTTAGCTGCCGGTTGACTTCTATTTAGTCGACCTTTGGTTTTCGGTAGCACTTGTCATTTCTTTGGTATGAACTTTCTCCTAGCCACCCTAGTGCGCCCTCTGTAGATGGCGGATTTTGCTACATTAATTTTTGTCACCCTTGTCTTGTAGTGATTATTTTTGGTCATTCTTAAACCTCGAAACAATAGCGTTCTCAGCTAGGATGTGTAACCATATGATAAAAGATAGCGGATGTAAGTTTGATGGGCAAGGATTGGTTTGGATCGGAGCTTATGTTGGGGGTTTAAGAAGTAAGCAGATTTAAGGTTTCTTGCCTCATGGGGGATGGTCAAATAGTAAAAGAGCACAACATAATTGTACAAGCATATGTCCATATTATGAAGTAGAAAATAAGAACATTTAGTAAGGTATAAGTAAAAGGGTGACAATTGGGGTTAGATTCGAGGAGCTTACTTTGATTATTTTCGAGTGAGATGATTTGGCCATAAGGTGGATGGCGAAGACAGTATGGATATATAAGGATATGTTTTGTGGTGAGTTATGATTATGAGATGGACGAGTTAAGTGAAGTCTACTGCCTTAATGAACAAGGGTTTCATAACAGACTCAACTTTGGAGTGATCAGTGGAAAACTATATGATAGAAAGTTTTTATAGCATAATTGTACCCGTAAAAATTACTTAATTCAAACTTGAATTGTAAGCAAAGCTAATATGATAGTATTTTGAGTTTGAACTCTAAGGGTTTCAATGGATTAAGTTACATGTTTAAGCCGGTCGATGATGAGTCAGTTAAGCATTTCTTATTTCTTGTCATGGTGTTTATCCGACAAGATATTGTCTGTATGTTGTATCTAAGCCTAGACGTCAAATGCTCTGTTGAGAGCAATGTATGTTTTCGATTTTGTTTTGGTGTTGTATTAAGCACAAATATTTGATGCTCTATTGAGAGTGCTATATGTTTCTACCCATAGTCAACAGTGTAAAATTCTGCCCAAGGGCATTGTAATATTTTGGCCCAAGAGTGGCATTGTTTGATTTTGCCCTTAGTTGGCAGTAATGGCCCCCCAAGTGTATGCATTTGTGTACTTAGGTAGTAGTATCATAGATTGCTCTTTGTTGTTTCCTCCTGTGCCCCATGAGCATAGGTGTGCCTTGCCATCGAAAAAGTCCATGGCATCTAGTTACTCCCTGGAGGTTAAGGTGATGTCGCAGTGGCATTCCTTTCCATTTTGATGTTAGAGCTTATTAATTGTAATGAGCTTCAGTGGACAATAGTATGTGTACGATTGTATGAGTAAGTAAGTAAGTAAGTAAGTTTGTAAAATTATGAGCAAGACTGTAAGTGTAAGATTTTGAGTAAGACTGAAAAGTAAGTTTTTGAGTAGGACTGTGAGCGTATGTTTCCGAGTAAGGCTATAAGAGCAAGTGTCTGAGCAAGACTATAAGTGTATATTTCTAAGTAAGACGGTAAGAGTATTATAAGTGTCCCTATAAGAAAATTTTCAAAAAAATTAATAAAAAATAATCATTAGCGACTCTTTCAAAAAGTGTCACTAATAAAAAATAAAAAAGGTTATTAGCTTATTAGTGATGCTTTATAAAGCGTTGCTAAAAATAAAAATTAATAAAAATAGTTATTAGTGATGCTAATATAAAATAAAAAATATAAAAAAAATCTCGTCGATAACGGCAGGATTTCGGGGATGGACGCCAAAGCCTAATAGGAAAAGGGGCTTGGATTGGAAAGGGAAGCGGTAGGGAGGGGAGGAGGGGAAGAGCGGGGCAATGACGCTCTTCTCCTATTCTAGCACCGGGAGGGGGGTTGTGTGAAAGAGGGAGAGGGATAGGTGGGGAGGAGCAGTGTCAATTTCCAGCACCACCCTTCTCCTTCTTCATCTTGTGCCGAAGGGGGGGGGCAAAATGGGAGAAGAAGAGGGGGCGGTAGTGGGCAGCTGGGGGAATGAGCGGTGCGGGCAGACTAGATCCGGGCGGCAGGGGGCATAGTGGGGAGACGGGGGTGTGCAGGAAGTGGGGGGTAGCAGGCGGCTGGGGGCAAAATGGATTTGGGGCAACGAGGGCGAAATGGATTTTAGGCGGCAAACTGGATCCTGGGCAGTGGGAATGGAATGTATCTAGGGTGACAAGGGGGGATATGTATCTAGGGCTGTAGGGGAGGAATGGATCTGGGGCGGTGAGGCAAATGGATCCAGGGCGAAGGGGGTGAAATGGATCTGCGAAATGGAACCTCTCAGGCAGGGGGCAGACAAGATCCAGGGTGGCGGGGAGCAGCAGTGGGGTGGCAATGCGTAGAGGGGCGGCGGGGGAAGAGTGGGGGCGGGTGTAAGATACCTAAATCCTAAACCGATTTATTTAATTTATTTCATTGTTATTGTGTGGTTTAATGTTAAATTTGGACAATTTTGATGGTTTTTATGTTAAAATAAGTTAATTCAAAATTTTCTGGAATTTTAGGCTATTTTCCAAAATTTAGGGGGGCAGAATCTGCGGTGGGCCCCATGTTTGTAAATTGGGATGATGGGTCCCACAAGACCCTAAAACACATCTTATGACAGTAATTAAGGGTTTCAAAATTTTTAGACTTCATTTTGGACTTAGAATGAACAATTTTCCCATTTTTAGTGTTAAATTCTATTTGTACCCCACACTTTTATTAGGTCTACCCGAATACCTACTATAAATAGAAAGGCTCAGCCTCTGGGAAGGGTTAGAATCTGGAGCTTAGAAGGCCCTAATCCCCATTTCTAAAGAAGGAAATATGATTAAGGTAAAGATTAGCTTGATTTTTCATTACTTACCTAGGGTTTCTCCTAAACTTTCAAAATCCCTTATTTTACCGAGGATTAATCTCGATTTTTACCCTTAAAGCTTCTAATTTTGACCTCTATTTCAAACCTCTATGGAAGGAATTTCGTTGTTGAACTTGATAAACCCTAGATCTACAAGTTTTCTAGTGATTTAGGCATTTTTAAGTGGATTTATGCAAGTATTAACAAAACCCTATTGTCGGTAGGATTTTGAAGGAGTTGGAGCATCGATTTCAAGTTAAGGAAGTCATTGAAGGTAAGAGATTTCTTCATAAATAAGTCTATGTTTTTGGATTTAAGTTTGGTGAAGTTTCAAGTGGGTTTGCATGAAGTTGAGCTTTAATGGTGGATTAAGAAAAACTTAACTTTTCTTGCTATTTCTTTGTTTTTTTCTTGATAAATGACTAGATTTAATGTTCCATAGGCTTAGATTTCATTATGAATATGTTTGGGAGTGAGATTTGAAGGTTTAAAATGGATATGTATATTTTCGGTTTCGGGTTCGAAAGGAAGAAGATGAAGCAGAACTACAATCACTATAACAAATTTCACTATTAGCGACGCTTAAGAAAAAGTCTTGCCAATAGTCTACATTAGCGAAATTTATTTTTGCATCACTAAATATTTTTCTTTTGCTATGCATAATAAATTGTCGCTATTAGTAGCGATGCTTAATTTTAAGTGTCGCTAATAATTTATTATTAGCGATGCTTTATAATAATAAAAGCGTCGCTAATATAAATTTTTTTAAAATGAAATACATATTATTAGCCACACTTATATATGCATCGCTAATAATAAAAATAATAGAAAAATTATTAACGACGCTTATAAGTGTCCTTCGTAAAAACTTTATTCGCTTTAAAAAAAATAAAAATACCTTAATAGCGACGCTTAAAAGCATCACTAATGAAAAATTATTTTAAAAAAATAAATAAGTATTAGCGATGCTTTAGAAAATGTCGCTAATAATAAATTAGTTTAAAAAAAACAAAAAAACCTATTAGCGACGCTTTACAAAGCGTCACTAATAAGGTAATATATTAAAAAAATAAAATGGGGAAGTGCTGGAATCCGGCATCGGGGGACAAAGGAGAGGGGTGTAGGGGAGGGGTGGGGAACCAGATTCCGGCAGCCAGAGCCCCATTCTCCGGCAGCTGTAGGGGGAGGGAGGAGGGGTGGGGTGCCGGAATCCGGCGGGGAACCCGATTTTGGCAGCCCCTCCTCCGGCGGTGGTTGTGAAAGGGGGGAGGAAGGGGTGGGGTGTCGGAACCCGGCGGGGTAACCGGATTCTAACAGCCCCTCCTCGGGAGGAGGCAAATGAGGGCGGGGGGGGGGGGGGATTGGAACTGAGGGGAGGGGAGGAGGTGGGGGAGGAGGGGCTGGGGTGCCGGGTCGGCAGGGGAACAGGATTCCGGCAGCCGATTCGGAGGAGATGAAGGGAGGGGGTGGAAGGGGTGGGGTGCTGGATTCCGGCAGCCCCTCCTCCGGTGGTGGCAAATATGGGGGGGGAGAAATGGAAATGAGGGGAGGAAGGGAGAGGGGGAGGAGGTGGGAGAGGTGCCGGAATCCGGCGGGCGAATTGGATTCCAACAGCCAGATCCCCCTCGTCAAGCGACGACAATGGAGGGGGGGAAGCAATCCAACTATCGGGAGGAAGGGAGGAGGGACCGGGGAGGATGGGAAGGGAGGATGGCGGAGGCAAAGCCAGCACGGTGGGAAGGCTGGTGGTGGCTAAACCCGGATGGCGAGGTAGGGGTAGAAGAAGGGGGAGGGGAAGGGAGGAAGGCAGAGTTGGAGCCGGGATTGCAATGGTGTGGGGCTCGCGGCGACTGAGCTGGGATAGTGGCGACAGGGTGGATGCAGTGAGGTAGGGTGGAAGTGGCAAGGCAGGACTGAGGGTGTGGGCGGCAGTGGCGGTTAGCACGGAAGAGGTGGGGTGGAGGTGCGGTGGAGGCAGCTGTGGGAACGGGAGAAGAGGTAGGGGGAGGGGGGAGAGGGAATAAAGCGTGGGCGAACGAATAATTCCCTCGTGATGGAAATGATCGCGCGGGCAGAACTTTTAGCGTCGATAAATGATTACCTATTGCGACGTTTATTTATAAACGGCGTAGTTTGTTTGTGATGCTTACTAGTGAGCGTCGCAAATAATATAGTATTTGCGATGCTTACTACTAAGCATGGCCTATACTATTTTTTTAAATTAAAATATTCTCATCTCCGCTCTCTTCTCTCTCTCCTCACCATCTCTTTTCCCTCTCTCTCTCCTCCCTCCTCCTCTCTTTCTAGATATCTCTTCTCTTCTCTCCTCTCTCTTCTAATTTTAATTTTTAATTTTATAAATTTATTTTAAAAATAATAAAATAAGTATTATTAGAGACACATAGGAATATGTGTCACTAATAGGCTAGCTATTAGTGATGTATACCTATATGCGTCGCTAATACCTAGCTTATTAGCGATGCATATGCCTTCGCATCGCTAATAATATTTATTTTATTATTTTTAAAATCTAATAATTTATAAATAAATTTTAAAAATTAAAATTAAATTAATCTCCCTCTCATCTCTCGCAACACACATTCTCTCTCATCCTATCCCTCTCCTCTCTTTTTTTCTCTCTCTCCTCTCCTTATCTCTCCTCCCTCTCTTCACCCTCTCTTTCCCCCTCTCTCCTCTCTCTACACACTATCTCTCCTCTAATTTAAATTTTTTTATTTTTATAAATTTATTTTAAAAATAATAAAATAAATATTATTAGTGAAGCATAGGAATATGCATCGCTAATAATATTTATTTTATTATTTTTAAAATCTAATAATTTATAAATAAATTTAAAAATTAAATTAAATTAATCTCTCTCTCCTCTCTCATAACACACACACACACTCTCTCTCTCTCATCATATCTCTCTTCTCACCCTCTCTCTCCTCTCTCCTCCCTCTCCCTCTCTCTCCCTCCCTCTCTCCCTCTCCTCTCTCTCTCCTCTCTCCCTTCTCCCAATCTCTTCCCCTTCTATCTCTTTCTCTCACCCCTCCACTCTCTCTATATAATCCTCTTTCTCTCTCTTTATATATCCTCTCTCTCCTTTCTCTCTCTAGATATTTTAATTTAATAGAAATAAATTATAAGATAATATTGATGCATAGGAATATACGTTGCTAATAAGTTAAGTGTTAGCAACACATGAAAATATAGGTTGCTAATATCTAAGGTATTAAAGTATGTATCGCTAATATAAGAGTATTAGTGACGCATATTCACTAATACGTTTCATTTTATCATAAATTTTTAAATAAAAGATATAATAAAAAATATTTAAAAATTAAAATTAAATTTATCCCTCTCTTCTTTCTCTCATCCTTTCTCTCTACCCTCTCTCTCTCCTCTCTCTCTCTCCCCTCTCCCTCTCCCTTTCCCTTCCTCTTCTATCTCTTTCTCTCTCTCCTCCACACTCTCTCTGTAATCTCTCTCTCTATAGATTTTTAAAATATAATAATATAATAAACAAATCCCCAAAAAATATAAACTAATTTTCCCCTCTCTCATTCTCTCCTCTCTCCCCTCCCCTCTCTCTCCTCTCTCTCCTCCATATGTCTCTTCTCTCTATCTTCCCTATCTCTCTTCTTTCTCTCCCCTCACCCTCTCTCTCCTCTCTCTCTATTTTTCCTATCTCACTCATCAATCTCTCTCCTCACCCTCTCTCTCTTCCCTATCTCTCTCTCACTTCTTTCTCTCTCCTCTTTCTCTCTTCCTTCTCTCTCCTCTCCTCTCTCTTACTCTCTTCACTCTCTCTCTTTTATTATAAATTATATTTTAGAATTAATAAAAACATTAATCAATAAAATATATTATATATAATTAAATAGTGAAAGTTTAATCTATATATTATTGAAAATTTAATATTTATTTATTATATATACAAATATTAATTATTGAATAAAATATATTATATTTAAGAAGTTTATTTTAAAATTTTAATATTATTTATTGCTAATAATAGAACTATTAGCGATGCTTGTAATAAAGCATTGCTATTAGTAATACTATTTGCGACGCTTATAAAAAAGTGTCGCTAATAGTTCAAATTTTTTGATTTTTTATTTAAATTTCTAACTATTAGTGACACTTTTTCTAAGTGTTGCTAATAGGTTAACTAATAGCGATGCTTATTAACAAGCATCACTATTGTTGAAATTATTAACGACGCTTAATAAAAAGCATCGCTAATAGTTATGATTTTTTTCTTTTTTATTAAAAATATAGATCTTTTAGTGACACTTGTTTAAAGTATCGCTAATAGCATAACTACTAGCGACGTTTATTATAAAGTGTCGCTAACAAGTTAACTATTAGCGATGGTTTTCATTAAGCATCGCTAATAGTTAACTTTTTTGCTATGCTTTTTTATGCATCACAAGTAGTAGTTTTTAGTGACGCTTGTATATACGTCGCTAATAGTACAATTTGTTGTAGTGAGTTATGGCATGCGAACGGCCCTGTAGGGCATTCAAACGTGAATACTATAGTTTGGTCATTTTGTTTATTTGCTCATTTTCGTGTTTTTCCTTTTTAGTACCATTTCCTATGATTATGAAGAGTAATTTATGCTAGGAAGAGCTACTAGAAGGGCATGAATTTGATGTTGGAAGTTATGATAAATGTTTAAGTATTATGTAAATTACATGTTATTCGGTTAAGCATGTTATGATTTCTTGTTTTGAATCCATGTTGAATGATTCTTCATATTTTAAGTATAATTGTAGTAAGGTTATAGCATGAGAATGAATTTGTATAACTTCACATATTATGATTAAATTATGGGTGAATGATGGTGCTATGTTTAGCTTTAAGTGTGGTAATGAATATGATTACTTAAGTCTAATGTGAGATTGCACTTGATTTGAATTGTATTTTTTGATGGTTTTCACTCATGATTTCATTAAGGATACATGATTAAATGTTAAATAACATGTGTGTAGTATGTTGATGGGATGTTTATAATGCATGTCCATATGCTCAGAATTAAATGCTTCTACCATGTACACACGTGTGGGGATAATTATGGTGATTGTTGGTACTTATGATTAGAAATGATGCATGCACGGCTGATGGGGAGCACGTTTCATGAATTAAAATTCATGTAGTCATTGCTCATGTATGTACCATGTTGCATGCATCATGAGAGGGATTTACGAATAATATTTTATTGAGATTAGCCGTGTTGACCGATTGGATGCAATTATGTGATATTGCTTGCCGGATTAATCGATCGAAGACTTATCGATTCGGTTTTACGTCCCTCGAGGATGAGTTTTCCTCCCCGGGTTGTGAAGAGCAGCAATGCTATTAAGAGATCAAAACTATTGAGACCATCTGGACCCTGAGAATCCAAGTTAGTGTAGCTGAGTGCACCAACTTACTAGGGGGTAATCTTCCCCATTAGGGAACTTACCTAAACTATGTAATTCCGTCAAACATTCCAATCTAGGATTATCTAAAGTGAGCAAGGACTGCTTAAGCTTCGGCCGATTAAGCTGGGTTGATGTTTTTATCGATATTCATGATATGATTGTGTGTTAGGGACACTTCTCATACAGGTTGAATGTTTATAGATATGCATGATATGATTGTGTGTTGGAGACACTCCTCATGCAAGTTAAATGGTTATGGATATGCATGATATGCTAGTGTGTATGTGAGACACTTTTTATGTAGGATGGTTGTTAATGAATATGTATGGATATGTATAGTGTGTGTGAGACACTTGTTATACATGATGAATGTATATGAAGGAGAATGAATATGCATGAATATGTATGGTGTGCTAGAGACATTCTTCATGCAGGATAGATGTTTATGTTATGATGTGATTATTCATGCTACGAATAGTGTGTGGAGATACTTTCATGCAGGATAGTTACTCATAGGTAAGTATGTTAAGATAAAGGAAAATAATTAGAAATGAGATAGTATATGATATGTTGATGTGATAAACTATGTTGAATGTCATGGTTGCCTTTTGATTTATTGTTTCAGCATTCAAAACCTTACTGAGTTTTATGCTCACCCCAGTTTTCTGTATTTTCTATTTTGGGGCTATATGGTGCGACATGCAAATGAGCAGGTCCCTTTGTATGAGGCGCATGTGGATGATGATTGGGTGTAGGTGTGGGAGCCTAGAGATCTTACAATCTTTTCTAATTATTTCTGTTGTCTTATTAGAACTTCATGTTTAGATCACTTTATCTCGTACTCTATTAGCTGTTATGGCTTTGACTTGCTTTCAGATGTTATGGCATTAGCCATGTTGAATGGCTTAGTGGTTGTAAGTTTGTGGGTTGAGACTTGAGGACTATTTCAAATTTAATGTCCTTTATACTTTTACTTATTTATCTTGCACAAAGATAAATCGGTGCATAACTCCGCTTGTATCATACCCGTTAGAGGGGTCAAGTCTTCCGCAGTTTTAATACCTTGTCGTCCCATACGCTTTGACCGTCCCTTGGCCCGAGTTCGGCTCGGGTTGGGCAGGCACCAGGGCGTGACAGTGGGGGTGGTTGGCAGCGCACAGGTGAATGGGATAGCAGTCGGAAGGTCAGCGGGGGCGGGAGGTGATCGGGATACTGCACAGGCAAAATTTTCGCCCACCCAGGCAATGTTCCCAATATATTCTTTCTAATGAAGCTTAAAAAGTGTCACAAATAATAATCATTTGCGATGCTTCCTCTAAGCATCACAAAAATATCAATTTTTACGACGCTAACTTCAAAGCATTGCAAGTATTCATATTTGTGATGTCTTGTTAAGCATTGCCAATAGTTGATATTTGCAATGCTTATGGATATGCATCGCCAAAAGTGCATTATTAGCTATGCTTATCCATAAGCGTCGCATATACTATTATTTTACAGTACCCATCTCCCTTCTCTCTTCCCTCTCTTCTTTCTCTCTCTCACCTCCCTCCTCACTCTCTCTCCTCTCTCTCCCTCTTCTCCTCTCTCTATCTCTCCCTCCCTCTCCTCCTCTCTCTCTGACTTCCCTCCTCACTCTCTCCTTTTTCTCTTCTCTCTCTCCTCCCCCTCCCTCTCTCTCTCCCTCCTCCTCTCCCTCTCTCACCTCCCTCCTCACTTTCTCTCTCCTTTCTCTCTTATCTCCTCTCTCTCTTACCTCCCTCCTCACTCTCTCTCTCTCTTGCATCTCTCCTCTTTCTGATCTCTCTCCCACGCGCGTCAATGTAAGCCTTGACTCTTTGAGGATAAGAGGGGAAAGAGTAAGGGAATTTAATTTTATTTTTTTGAGCTTTTGTAATTATATATTATATTTTAAAAATAATAAATATAAAATAAATCCTCCCTCTCCCTCCTCTCTCTCCCTCCTCCTACTCTCTCTCCCTCTCTCTATCTCTCCTCTCCTCTCTCTCATCCTCTTCTCTCTCCACTCTCTCTAATCCTTTTTCTCTCTATATCCTCTCTCTCCTTTTTCTCTTTCTATATATTTTAAAATTTGTAGAAATAAATTATAATGTAATAGTGACGCATAGGAATATACGTCACTAATATGTTTTATTTTATTTTATTATTAATTTTAAAATATAAGATATAATAAAAAATCTAAAAATATAAAAATTAAATTCATCTTCTCTCTCTATCTCTCCTTCTCCTCTCTCTCTATCTCTCATTCTCCTCTCTCTCTCTCTCCTCCTACTTCTCTCTCTCTTCCTGTCTCTATCTCTCCTCTCTCTCATCCTTTTCTCACTCTCCTCCACTCTCTCTAATCTTCTTTCTCTCTCCTTTTTGTCTCTCTCTATATTTTCAAATTTGTAGAAATCAATTATAAAGTAATAACGACACATAGGAATATGCATTGCTAATACCCTAGGTATAAGCAACGCATAGAAATAAGCGTTGCTAATACCAAGGGTATTAGTAACACTTGTTCATATTTGTGACTAATACCAAGAGTTCATATGCCTTACTAATACAATTTATTTTATTTTCATTACTTTTTAAATATAAGATATAATAAAAAATCTAAAAAAATAAAAATTAAATTCCTCCCTCTCTCTCTCTACTCTCTTTCTCCCTCTCCTCTCTCTATCTCTCCCTCTCCCTCTCTCCTCTCTCCCTCTCTTTCCCTCTCCTCTCTTTCTCTCTCTCCTCCTCATTCTCTCTCTCTCTCTTCTCTCTCTCCCTCCTCCTACTCCTCTCTCCCTATCTCTCCTCTCCTCTCACTCATCCTCTTCTCTCTCTCTAATCCTCTTTCTCTCTCTCCTCTCTCTATATCCTCTCTCTCCTTTTTCTCTCTCTATATATTTTGAAATTTGTAGAAATAAATTATAAGGCAATATTGATGCATAGGAATATGCGTCGCTAGGTATTAGCGACACATAGAAATAATCATCGCTAATACTAAAGGTATTAGTGACGCATATTCATATGCGTCACTAATACGCTTTATTTTATTTTTTTCATTAAATTTTTAATATAAGATATAATAAAGAAATCTAAAAAAAATTTAAATTTATCCCCTATCTCTCCCTCTCCTCTTCTCTCTCTATCTCTCCCTCTCCTCTCTCTCCCACTTCCTCCCTCTCTCCCTCGTCCTACTCTCTCCCTCTCTCTATCTCTCCTCTCCTCTCTCATCATATTCTCTCTTCTCCACTCTCTCTAATCCTCTTTCTCTCTTTCTCCTCTCTCTATATCCTCTCTCTCCCTTTTTTTTCTCTCTATATATTTTAAAATTTATAGAAATAAGTTATAAGGCAATAGCGATGCATAGGAATATGTGTTGCTAATACTCTTGGTATTAGTGACACATAGGTCTTAGCGATGCATATAAATAAGTGTTGCTAATACCAAGGGTATTAGTGATGTATATTTGTATGCATCACTAATACCAAGAGTATTAGTGACACATATTCATATGCGTCACTAATATATTTTATTCTATTTTATTTTTTTCTTAATTTTTAAATATAAAATATAATAAAAAATCAAAATTAAATTCTTTCCTCTCTTCAACTCACTCTCTTCTCTCTCTTCTTTCTCTCCTCTCTCTTCCTCTCCCTCCTCCTACCCCTCTCTCTATCTCTCCTCTCCTCTCATCCTCTTCTCTCTCTCCTCCACTCTCTCTCTAATCCTCTTTCTCTTTCTCCTCTCTCTATATCATCTCTCTCCTTTTTCTCTCTCTACATATTTTAAAATTTGTAGAAATAAGTTATAACATAATAGTGACACATAGAAATATATTGGTATTAGCGACATATAAAATAAGCGTTGCTAATACCAGGGGTATTAGTGACGCATATTTGTATGTGTCACTAATACCAAGAGTATTAGTGACACATATTCATATGCGTCAATTATACATATTATTTTATTTTTTTCTTAATTTTTAAATATAAAATATAATAAAAAAATCTAAAAAAATCAAAATTAAATTCCTCCCTCTTTCCCTCTACATTCTCTCTCCTCTCTCTCTCTCTACACTCTCTTCTCTCTCCCTCCTCCTACTCCTCTCTCTCCCTCTCTCTTATCTCTCCTCTCTCTAATCCTCTCCTCTCTCTCTCTTCCACTCTCTCTAATCCTCTTTCCCTCTCTCCTCTCTCTCTCTCTATATCCACTCTCTTTTTTTTTCTCTCTATATATTTTAAAATTAATAAAAATAAATTATAATTTAATAGCAACGTATAGGAATATGCGTCGTCGCTAATACCCTGTGTATTAGCAACGTAATATTAGCGACACATAAAAATGAGCATTGCTAATACCAAGGGTATTAGTGACGCATATTCGTATGCATCACTAATACCAAGAGTATTAGTGACGCATAATCATATGTGTCATTAATATATTTTATTTTATTTTTAATTAATTTTTAAATATAAAATATAATAAAAAAATCTAAAAAAATCAAATTAAATTCACCCCTCTCTCTCTACTCAATCTCTACTTCTCTCTACTCTCTCTCTACACTCTCTCCCTCCTACTCCTTTCTCTCTCCTCTCCCTCTCTCTCACCCTCTCCTCTCTCTCACTCTCTCTCTATTGTCTCCCTCCTCTCTCTTCTCTCTCTACCTTCTCCCTCCTCTCTCTAGATCTCTCTTCACTCTCTCTTTCTCTCTCTCTTCATTCTCTCTCTTTCCCATCTTTCTCTACCAACTCTCTCCTCTCTCTACACACACACACTCTCTCTCTCTCTCTACACACACTTTCTCTCTAGCCTCTCTCTGTCTTCTCTCTCTACCGTCTCCCTCCTCTCTCTACCCTATTTTATATTTAAAAAATAAATATTAAATCAAAGAAAATAAAAACTATTAGTGATGCTTTCTTGAAAGCACTGCTAATAGTAGTAATATTAGTGCTGCCTTTACTATAGTGTCGCTAATAAATTTTTTTAAAATAAATATATTTTATTTGTGACACATTTATTGAAATGCCGCTAATATCAAAATTATTAGTGACACTTTTAAGAAAGCGTCATTATCATTAATGCTATTAGCGATGCTTTCAAAATAGCGTCGCTAATATTTCTAATTTTTTTATTTAAAATAGATAATTTTTAGTAACGCTTTTAGGAAGCGTTGCTAATAGTACAACTATTAGAGACACTTTTTTTAAGCGTCGCTAAAACTTGTTCTATTAGAGACGCTTTTAATTAAACATCGCTAATAGTTTACTACTAGCAATGTTTTATAAAAAGCGTCGCTAATAGTTAATTTTTTTGTGGTGCATATTTAAATGTCGCAAGTAGTAATTAGTAGTGACGCTTTTCATTGTGTCGCTAATAAAAGCATCGCTATAGTACATTTTGTTGTAGTGTCTCCTTTGAAGATTGCTGCAACTCTTCTTTTATTTTGTGTGCATACGACTCTTCTTCTCTATTGTGTGTCTCATGGAATCACCATTAGCATAAACATGAAGCTCAAATATGATCTCTTCTTGGAAAACTAAGGACAAGGATCTCTCTTTTCTTCTCTATGAATTTCTAGGTTTTTCTTCCTTCAATATTGTGTTTACTTAGCCCTTATATAGTCCATTAAGTTAGTTTATGAGTTTGATTTCAATTAGGAATGGATTCTTTTTCGGAATGCTTAAATTAGGAAAGTAACATACACAACGATTGATTGATTGACATAATGATTTATCGTTCATTATTCTAATCAGGGTATGACTCTCCAAGAGATCAATCTATCAACACAACCATCGATCGATAAATTCTTAGTTAAAAATTATGCAATCATATTTGGTAACCAACCAATTAATTGACCTAGTAAAAATTTCAACAATCCATTGATTGTACAGTAAAATTCCCAATTTACCATAATTCAGTCTAAAGCTCTCAAATTCACTGAATTCACTCATTCTAAGCTAATCTAAGCAAATTGTGTATGTGAGTGTATGCAAATTAACCTTTCACCTTCAACATTACCTAGTCTTCAACCTTGATCATTAATACGTCTACTTCTATTTTTCAAGTCAATCAATTCTAAATCCAACTTGATCACAACTAAATCTAGTCAGATTCCCAACACTAACAACATACATATAGTTTTAACATTATACATATGCATCATATATTCTTTTATAATTCATGGTTTAGTGAGGTGAGTTTGTACTCCTAGATGTAACTACCGTGTTATAGAGAACCTTATGACTTACAATTATAGAGCATAAACTCCTAAGTGAAGTCACATTATTATGATTGATTTCATAAGAAAACATTTATGAATTAATGTTTTGCTTATTTCACTTAGGAGAGGTGATGATGATGAAGATTACTATTCTATATGATAGCTATTGATTTTGTGATGTAGTGTAATCATGTACATTGTTATTACATAGTACTTGTTTAGCCAACCCATTGGGTATATTCAGATACTCAAGATTATCATAATGTAGGTTCACCGGAATAGTAGCTAGGTTAGGACCGTTGAGCAAGGGAAGAACATCAAGCTATCGAAGAAATGTAGGATTTCTTATTTTTGATAGTAAAACTTTTATTACAGTGTGTAATTTGAATGGAGGCACGTGAGTGCCAATTACTTATAATTGCATATATGATAGATCTTGGTATGTACTCGGCTAAGATCCTATGTGACTTGACCTTGTCTTATATATGAATATGATGGTGTGAATATTCTTATGTTAAAGAACAAGTGAGTCATCCTAATGATAATTTTGTCAGATGATTGACAAAAAAAGAGTTTTGAAAAAGAAGTTTTTGTTTCTACTAATTTTATTATGATAAATGAGTTTTAAAATTCTGGGTGTGACAAACAATCTCCTCCTTTTGTGTGTGTGTTCTCTTTTGTTTTGTCTCTCTTAAGATTTAATCACCATTTAAGAAAATCACTCAAGCACAATGATTATTTGGATGGAAAACTTTTGTACCAAGGCTCTCTTTTATATTTTCTCTCAAACTCTAGGTTTTTCTCTCCCCAATTTCATGATTACCTAGCCATTTTATAGGTCATTATGTTCGTTTAAGTAAAAAAAAATCCAATATGGAATGGTCTCTTTCCCGTAATGCTTAAACTAGGCAAGTCTAACAGACAGCGATTGATCGGTCACTGTTTAAATCAAACGAAAATACCTTTAGTAATCGATCTCTCCTAGATGGAGATTGATCAACAACCACTTGGCCATAAATTATAAGATTGTTTCAAGTGGTGATTGATCTCTCCATATAACTGATTGATTGGCAACCTTTGGACAAAAAATTACAAAGACAATTCTAAGGGCTGATCGATCAATCTTTGTAGTGTGTTCATCAACGATCAATAGATGAAGAATAATTTTCATAATTTCTTCCAATTTTTAAACTTCCAAAATCACTAAAAAAAATTATTCTTAATGAAAACTATGCGATTCGTGTATGTGAGTGCATAAAATTTTACTTTATACCTTTTGCACTCAACAAGTCTTCAATCTTGAAACTTCATAAACATATTTTCTCTGATTTTTCAAGTCTTTAAATTCCAAATTTGACTTAGCCACACAACATCTAGTCAAACTTATAAGACTTAAATCGTACATGAAGTTTTGACATTGTTTTGATCATTAAAAAACCAATTATATGGCATATGACTCATATGTTCTTATAGGAAGTGTCTTATATAATTGCGGAATTGGCCAAACTAGACTCTTAGTTTGGTCATACACCCATTTGGTGACTTATTTTCCACTATTACCCAAATAGACTTTCAAATGTGTGACATGAAAAGACAAGGCTCTCCTATTCACTTATATACCTTCACCAACCTCTAGGTAGACATACAACTAGAGGAAAAAACTCTAGCCCATTCTCCTCTTATGTGTTGCCTCTACTTCTCCCCTCTACCTTCCTGACAACATCTTTCTCCATTTTGGCATTGTTCTCCAAGGTAGCATCATCCTCTCTAATAGCATCCTCCTCGGCGAAATCTTCCTTCCCCATGACTTTCTCCTCTTCTAGCCAATTTTATGCTTTCGATTTAGTTTAGGATTTTATAGCCAATTCTACTCCTCCTAATCAATGGTTTGAAGATTAAGTCTACGGTTTAACTTCCCAATTGCAGAAAGGTGAAAAGTGGAAACATATGACAATAAACCAAAAAATGGTTTGAAGATATTTAAAAATCTCATTTTTTTATAAACAAGCTCTAATGTTAAAAAATGAACCCATAGATTTCATCATCTACTTAAAAAGAAGAATGTGTTTTATTTTACTTGATTATGAGGTGAAAAATTAAAATATTGTAAAATAGAAACTACAAAATTGAAAAACTACATAACTCTACCTTCAACTTGATCAACCCCCTCTCCCTCCTCAAGTGCATCATCTTCCCTTATTATATGCTTCTGCTTCCGCTTCTGCTTCCATCCCATCTTCCTCTTCCCTAATAAAAAATTTAGAAAAATAAAAAAATTAGAAAACTTGAACGAGAAAGATGGAACTGGAAAATTGAAAAATTGGAAAACTAAAAAAGATTTTTCTAGTCCAAGTTTTCCAAATTTCCAATTTTTGTAAGAGGGAAGAGTGGGAGGGGGAGGATGAGGTGTAGGAGGAGACAGAAAATAAAGAAGATGAGGCACTTGAGGCAAGAGAGGGGGGTTGAGGAGGAGGATAGGAGACTGAGTTTTGTATTTTTACAATTTTATAAGTAGTTGATGATATTTATTAGTTCATTTTTAACATTGGAGCTTATAAATAAAAAAATAAGTTTTTTAAATAGCTTCGAACAAATTTTCACTTTATTGTCATACATTTCTAATTTTACTCTTTCTGCAAGCAATCATGAAGTTATACCATAACAACCACTTAATCTTCAAACCAATAAGAAAGTAACTTATTGGACCACCAAGATTAGGAGGTGGAGGAGGAGTATAAATGACTATGAGATTGTAAACTAAGCTAATGTGTAAAATCGGATGGAAGAGGAGAGGGTCGTGGGGTAGGAGGATTTTGCTTAGGAGGAGGATGTTGCAAGGGAGGACCATGCATGTCGCATGTTTGAAAGTTGGCACGCTCTAAAATTTATTTGGGTAAATAGTAAAAAATGAGCCATTAACTAGGAATAGAGTCTAATTTGGTGAATGAAAAAATTAATTTAGTGAATAGAGAAATTTAGCTGCAGCCCTCGGCGAATTTCTCTATATAATGTCTTCCGGAGTGTTTTCATAACGGGGATTTTAATATCCCGTACTCAACGTTCTTAAATTTAAACTTCAAAGTACCGCCACATCACACATTTGTTGTCAACGTCACATTGTGCCATGGGCCTCTCTCGCTTTCAAAATACTAAAACATATGCGGGGAAGGCGTGTATTAGTCAAAGAGAAAGATGTAATTTTCTATGCTAATCATTTCAAGATAAGCTGCATTAGTCTTCCTTACGAGTCATCAGATTGCCATCACACCTTGTGTCAAGTTTGTAGGCGCTGGAATATTTGACTGAGAATGGCGCGCCGGCCGCTTCCTGCTGGTCACGAGGGAGTGTGGATTTTACAGTGGCAGTGATTCAGTGAACCTTGACCTTCCCACCTTTTTTGTATTATTAGCAGTTGTATTGGGGAAGAAAAAACCAGCCAAGAGGGCTGAGGAGGAATGGTGGTTGGATGATGGGGGAGGTGCAGCAGCAGAAGCTGGTCTTTGCCATTAATGGGGAGAGGTTTGAGCTGGGAAGCTTCGACCCATCTACCACCTTGCTGGAATTCTTGAGGACCCAGACCAAGTACAGAGGAGCCAAGCTTGGCTGTGGAGAAGGTCAGTCTTTGTCTTTATTCTTTTTGTGGAGAAGCTCAGTCTTTGTCTTGGTGATCCAGGCCAAGTTATTTAGTCTTTAAGTTTTTCATTAGTGTCATTTATTAGTAAATTATTGAATAAATTTCTAGACTAGAAATCACAAATAGTTTTATTTAAAGATTTGATTTAGTCTTTCTCTCACAGGGGGATGTGGTGCTTGTGTTGTTCTTCTATCGAAGTATGACCCTGTGCTTGACCGTGTTGAAGATTTTTCTGTAAGTTCTTGCTTGACACTCCTCATTAGTATACATGGCTGTTCAGTCACAACAACTGAAGGCCTTGGCAACTGCAAAGATGGATTTCACTCAATTCACAAAAGGATGTCAGGATTCCATGCTTCGCAATGTGGTTTTTGTACTCCTGGAATGTGCATGTCTCTTTTTTCAGCCATTGTCAATTCTGAGAAAGCTAAGAGGCCTGACCCTCCTCCTGGATTTTCCAAACTCACAGTGCCTGAGGCAGAGAGGGCTATTACAGGCAATCTTTGTCGGTGCACAGGTTACAGACCTATTGCGGATGTTTGCAAGAGTTTTGCATCTGATGTTGATATGGAGGATCTTGGTCTCAATTCTTTTTGGATGAAGGGAGATAACCCGGGTGTGAATAAATTACCATTGTATAAACCAAATTCAGTCTGTACATTCCCAGACTTTCTGAAAAAAGAAATTAGATCAGAAGATTTTATGAGGAATCCCACTTTCTCATGGTGCAGTCCCCTCAGTGTTGAAGAGCTTCACAGCTTGCTGATATCCGAAGTAGAAAAAGGAAAAAAAGTGAAGTTGATTGTTGGCAACACTTCATCTGGTATATACAAGGATCTGGATTTGTATGATAAATATATTGATATGCGACGAATTCCTGACCTTTTTGTAATTAGAAGCGATGTTCTTGGGATTGAAATTGGAGCTGGGGTCACTATTTCCAAATCTATTTCAATTTTGGATGGAAAAGGCCCAATTTTTTCAAAAATTGCTGCTCATATGAGTAAAGTTGCATCTGAATTTGTCCGAAATATAGCAAGTTTAGGGGGTAATTTGATTATGGCTCAAAGGGACAAATTCCCCTCCGATATTGCTACTGTCCTTCTTGCAGTTGGTTCCTCTGTCACAATTTCTACAGGCTCAGAAAGAGTCACACTTACTCTAGAAGAGTTCCTGAAGAGGCCCCCTTGTGATTCCCAAACATTGCTTCTGAGTGTCTACATTCCATATTGGGTTTCACAGGGAGATGCATTATATGAAGGTGACTTCTTGAAGTTTAAGACCTACCGAGCAGCCCCCCGCCCCCTTGGAAATGCAGTTTCTTATATCAATGCTACATTTCTAGCTCAGTTTTCTCCCACTACAAGTCGTGGGAATGTTATACTGGATTGCTTACAGTTGGTTTTTGGTGCTTATGGAACTAGGCATGCAATTAGAGTAAGAGACATAGAGAAAATTTTTACTGGAAAGCCAATCACTCTTGATGTTCTACTTGAGGGAATGAGGTTGGTAAAAGAAACTGTTATCCCTGAAGTGGGTATTCTGCACTCTAGTTACAGAACAAGTTTGGCCGTTGGTTTCCTTTTTGATTTTTTCTGGCCAATGCTACAAGATAAGGAAGTTAATATACCAAATGCTGTGTCTAAGAGAGATTCTCTTACCAATGGTTTCAATGGCTACATTGAAGGATCTTCCGATGAAAAAGCTAAAAGTAATGATTTGATAAGATCTGAATCACTGTTGTCTTCAAGGCAAGATGTGCAAATCAGCAAAGAGTACCTTCCTGCTGGAGCACCTGTTAAAAAAGTAGGGGCCGAGATCCAAGCTTCCGGTAGTGTATGATATTCCTCATAATCTCTAGAAGGGTCTACTAAAATATTTATCCCTTTTTTCTTGGGAGCATATACCTACCCCTTACCCTTTCAATCCTGCAGGTGAAGCTGTATATGTGGATGACATTCCCTCTCCGAAGGATTGCCTTTATGGAGCTTTCATATGTAGCACAAAGCCTGTTGCTCGTGTAAAGAATATTGATTTCAAGTCAAGTTCTGTGTTGAAGAATATAGTCACTGTTATTTCTGTTAAGGACATCCCCAAAACAGGAGAAAATGTAGGTTCAAATACCAAATTTGGTAGTGAACCTCTATTTGCTGATGATCGCACTCAGTATGCAGGCCAGCCAATTGGGTTCGTGGTAAAATTTCAAAATTTCCCTGGGCATATATTTTTCAAGTTTTTTTTTATAATCTGTCAGTAGGTTCTCAAAGTTCTTTCCATTGGCATATGCGGATAGATTGCTGAATCACAGAAATATGCTAACATGGCTGCTAATCAAGCAATAGTTGACTACGAAACTGAAGGTGTTGAACCACCCATATTAACAGTAGAGGAAGCAGTTGATAGGTCCAGTTTCTTTGAAGTCCCACATTTCCTCTGCCCAAAACCTATTGGTGATTTCTCCAAAGGAATGGCTGAAGCAGAGCACAAAATTCTATCGACAGAGGTACTGCTTCTATGAAATCCTTTATTATTTGCTACAGTGATTTGGATCTTTAGACATGATGGAGTCCTTGACTGAAATTACAATTTTCAATAATTTCAAATTTACGTTGTGATTTGACTCCTTTCGAAATTCAGATAAAACTTGGATCTCAATATTATTTCTACTTGGAGACACAAACAGCTCTTGCAATAGCAGATGAGGATAACTGTATGGAGGTTTATAGTTCAATTCAGAGTCCGGAGAATCTTCAGATTACAATTGGTAAATGCCTTGGTATTCCTGATAACAATGTTCGTGTGATTACTAGAAGGGTTGGTGGAGGATTTGGTGGAAAAAGTGGGAAGGCCCAGCCAGTGAGTTCCTCTATTTTAGAATTACTTTTTTTTATGCTAAATACTCCTTCTTGAAGTTTAGTTAAGATTACTTTTTTTTTATGTTCGTGTGATCACAAAAAGCATGATCTTGTCAGTATCTATTGACTAGTGCTTGCAGGCCTATTACCAGCTAGGTGGTATTGACCAAGACAAGTTTGGTTTTGTAGGTTGCAACAGCATGTGCTCTTGCATCGTATAAACTACGTCGCCCTGTTCGTGCTTACCTAGATCGTAAGACTGATATGATCCTAGCTGGAGGGAGGCACCCAATGAAAATAAAGTACACTGTAGGATTTAACTCAGATGGGAAGATCACTGCTCTCCAAGTCAACATCTTGATCAATGCCGGAATTTCTCCTGATGTCAGTCCAATCATTCCTTGGGGCATTGTGGGTGCATTAAAAAAATACAATTGGAGTGCTCTATCTTTTGATATCAAAATATGCAAAACAAACCATTCGAGCAAGTCGGCCATGCGAGCTCCAGGGGATGTGCAGGGGTCATACATAGCTGAAGCCATTATTGAGCATGTTGCTGCTACTCTATCTTTGGAAGTTGATTTAGTCAGGAAGAAGAATATTCACACTTATCAGAGCCTGCAATTATTCTATGCAGACAGTGCTGGGGAAGCTATTGAATATACATTACCTTTAATGTTGGATAGGATAAGTAAGAAATCAAGGCTTCCTGAGAGAACTCAGATAATAAAAGAGTTCAATTCTTCTCATAGGTGGAAGAAAAGAGGAATATCTTGCATACCCATTATCCATGAGGTGTCTTTGAGGTCGACACCTGGGAAAGTGAGTATCCTAAATGATGGTTCTGTTGTAGTTGTAGTTGGAGGTATCGAACTAGGACAGGGGCTCTGGACCAAAGTTAAACAAATGACAGCTTTCGCCCTTGGTCAGCTATGGAAAGATGGGTGCCACGACCTTTCAGATAGAGTTAGAGTAATTCAGGCAGACACTTTGAGCATGATTCAGGGAGGTCTTACGGCGGGGAGCACCACATCAGAGTCTAGCTGTGAAGCAGTTAGGCTATGTTGCGACATCTTGATCGATAGGCTTATGCCTCTCAAGGAAGACTTGCAGCATCAGAATGGGGAATTTTCTTGGGACACCCTTATTCGCCAGGTTCATATATTTTTTGGGACTGTATTTTTCCTGTTTGCAGAAATGCATATCTTTCCTTTCTTTTGCTTGGCATAGTAAACATGAAGAAGTGAATCTTTGTTTTATATCATTTTACTCAATGTCTGTTGGATATTTAATATCTGTGTATTTGATAACAATTAACAACTAACAAAATGAAAGTGATAGCAATTAAGAAGATGGTGGTGTATACCTTCCATCTCATCTCCAACTTATCGCTAATAGTGTTAGTTGACATAATAAGAGAGAATATATGAGAGAAAACATCTGACTTAAGCTAATTAATACCTGGAATAATGAACTTCTCTTCAATATTGATAACTGGATTGTTGTGAAACAGTGAACTTCTCTTCAGTTCTTTTCTGCTAGCTAGCCATCAGTAAAATAGTCATTGCTATTAGAAATCAAGTTGCCTTAACAGATAGCAACTTTTATCTGCAATGACTTTTATCTGCAACTTTTATCTGAAATCAAGTTGCCATAACAGAAAGGCAACTTTTATCAGCATCCACGTGTTTGTAGCCTTTCGGCATTTTTTAGGATAATAAATAAAAATGCCGGAGAATATGTGGTAGTTTTTCTTGCAAAAGGTCAGGAGAATGTGGCTCGAGTTAAATGAGAAAATTTTATTGGGTTAGTTTCTGAAGTTCAAAGTTCTTGACAATGTTAATTTTATTTTCATGTTTTTTTTTTTTAAATTCTTATCTCTGCATATCCTCTATTTCATGTTTCTAGTACATGCACTGAATTCTTTATTTTTTTTGCAGGCGTCTCTCCAAGCAGTAAACCTATCAGCCAGCTGTTACTGGAAGCCTGATTATAGTTCTATGCGATATCTTAATTATGGTGCTGCAGTCAGTGAGGTTAATTAATGGTTTCCTAAAATTATTTTAAGCATTCAAATTCATATTCAACTTGGTTGTTTTGGCTTGGAGTAAGTAAAATAAATTGTCATGGCTTTACAATGTTATAGTCTCTTCCTAAATATTCAACCATTTAAAAGAAAAAAGAATGATCAGGAACAAGAATGAAGCAAATAATTTTTATAATTGCACCATGGTGACTCTACATCCTTGATCCAATTCATACTCATGATATTACATTATATGCTTCTAATATTTATATCTTCTATGGACAAAATTTGTGGTCACAACAGGTGGAAATCAACCTTCTTACTGGTGCTACCACAATTATGCAGACAGACATTATCTACGACTGTGGTCAGAGCCTAAATCCTGCAGTGGACTTGGGACAGGTTAGCTCAAATATGTAGAGACTTTGTAGGATATCAAATATTTCTCCATTCAATTTCAGTTAAAGGCTCAAGAAAACCACATATATTTATACTCACATGACAAGAAGCGCATAATATGCATTTAGTCATTAATTCATGGCTGCTTATCTTGCAAAGGACATCTGCACTTAACATTCTTCATATGTATATAACAAACATGTTCCATGATTATGTTATTGAGATTCAGAATTCTGGTCCTTCCAAGCAAAATTCTTTTGATTATTGGGCATTTAAATTTCGAATGTGGTAATATTCACTAGCTTAACAATTGCAGTTAAGAGATCTGCTTCGTATTAAATCTATGTCTGCTGAGTGAATCTCAGGCCTAATAGCAGAAATACGCTTGAGTACCACAATTTTGTGAAATAATTCATCTTTCAGTCTTGAGACTCAACTAAACAGGCCGAGTCTTATGCATCTATTAGTGAGCAAATATCTATTGGTATCACTGTTTGTCAGACATTTGCATGTATTATTACACAATTCATCAAGTTCTTGTAGGTGGAAGGAGCTTTTGTCCAAGGCGTGGGATTTTTCATGCTTGAAGAATACCCAACAAACGCAGATGGGGTGGTGGTTTCAGATGGAACATGGACGTATAAGATCCCAACTCTTGATACTATCCCCAGACAATTCAATGTTGAATTACATAATAGTGGTCATCACCCAAAACGTGTTCTTTCTTCTAAGGGTATATTCTTTCTATTTAATTTATTTTCATGGTGAACATTGGTGTGGCTTGGCTTGCCTCCTGTCTTCCACAAAGCATAGTACATATGAAATTCAATCTTGCTTGCTTACATAGTATGCCATTTTGGCCTGCATGACAAGGCCTTTCTACCATTGATTTGAGTCTTAAAGTTAGTTAGCCCACTATAGAGTTTATAGGGTTAGATTGATAATTTCTGTTAAATTACAATTTGAACCGTCCATATGCACCTTTCACTTTACAAAATACCAATCCTATCAAGCTTGTGATCTAAGTTGTTCACCCCAGTTATTATACTTGTGCATATCCTAGTTTTATATTCGATTGGATAATGTTTTGATTTCATGTCAAATATTCAGGTCCATATGAATGGTCATAATATCACATTGGTATACTGATCAGATGATAATCTAGATCCCCTTATTATAAAAGATGGGCATAGACCTCGCCCATGCAATTGATCTAATTTCATGTAATTGATATGTTTTCAATTAGTCTTTATATGTTTCCTACGTAAATTAGTTGTTTTTTCAATAATCGTTAATCTCCCATTACCATATAAATTTGCTTCATCTTGATCACTTTAGAAGTTTCTATTTGTGGGTTTCATGGAAAAATACATATAATAATATCTATTCAATTGTCCTTTATAGCTTCTGGGGAACCCCCCTTGCTTCTTGCTGTGTCAGTTCATTTTGCCACCAAGGAAGCCATTAAAGAGGCAAGGAAAGAATATTTTAATGTCACTTGCCCAGATAGTGCTGCTCCATTTTATTTTGATGTTCCAGCAACCATGCCCGTGGTGAAAGAGCTTTGTGGACTAGACAATGTAGAGAAGTACTTAGAAAGCTTGGTTCCCTATAAACCTTGAGGATGACATACTAGAGTACAGAAGTCTATTTATTTTAATGTAGCTTGCTTAATTAATGTATTGTATTACTAATGTCATAGATGTCTATTTCTTTATTTTGGCGAATTATGCCCATTCAACTTAAAACTCCTAGTCAGGTATGTTTATAAATGTTGTAAGGGGTATCCCCCCTTTGATCAAGTGAATTTTGGAGAATAATAAAAGTTAGTAGTTTGTTAGTGAATGATCTCTTTTCCTTTTAACCCAAATTCCATATATCCCTTGAGAGCTATCATTGTAGATCCAACTATCTACATTGGGATGATTAGATAATTGGCTAGTCGAATTGCATACATTCTTAGATGGTTATTAAGAAATTTAGCTTCGACTTTATGGAATTGCAAAATACATCATCATTTTGACCATATAATAATGATAAAATATTTGCAATTTCAAATCATGTGTTTAATTTATATCTCAACCTCTTAACCTTTCAATAAGTTTTAAAGTACACCTAAATTTTCAACATAATCATTGTAAACCTAATTAGAATTGTTGAAGTTTGTAATTTTCAACATCATCAAATATTTAGAAAGTATGCTTACTTTGGAGACATATAAAGTTGTAAACATGCTTTTAATAATTATCAACCTTCAAAACATGTAACACAATGTTTTTGTTTGAATGGTCATTTATAACACAGTTGAATAACATGCTACAAAAAATATCTTAATGTTAGCTGAATTTGTAGAAATTCTACAAGATCACTAAATTAGAGCCCGCTAAAAAAGTGCATCTAACATTTGGCCAATTCTGCAAACTTTTGTATAAAAAAACATACTCTTCATCATTCCCCTCTTCCTCAACCTCCTCTTCTGCTGCCTCCTACTCATTATCCACTGCCTTCATCTACTCCTCCAACATGCCCCACACTACAATACTCATTGTCATCCACTTCTTTTTCTTTATCTAGAATGAGTCTTTCGGGTCCATCAACATATAGTCCAAATTTTCACAATTGAAATCCTACAATAGCCCAATCTAATGCTTGAAATATTCAATCATCAAAATATAGGGACAAATAATATGCACACAAATATGGAAATTTCAGACTACCCCTGTGCGTTGATTGTTTAAATTTGAAATTCCAAAGTTACATTTAAGAATTGTTACAACCTAGCTTTCCTCACATATGTACGTAGTCAACCAAAGTGAAATTAAAGTCTCGGGAGATTGCCTTCAATCACGTTGTTATCCGTTTCAGGTCATCAATTAAGAAATATATGAAACACAATTTTGGAGAAAGACTTTCATCAAAAGTATATGTTGTAGCATTATAGTATGGATATGTATTTATTTCAAACCTTGTTCATCAATACTTATCAAGTAACTAAACTCAAAGTATAACATTGTTTTCAAATTGACAACCAAAGCCCATTAATGTTACATTGCAGTCTTTGCAAATTTGCCACATATCAAATGTGCAACTTTGCGAAAAAAAACTAACATAGGATTGATACTGAAGACCTATAATATCTACTTAATAAATGGGTAAAGCGGGCTGTAATACGAGTTACCAATGTGCTTTGCTAGTTGTATCACAACCCAGGTTTTTACGCTAATATTTATATATAACATTAAATAAAAAATTTCCCAAGTAGGGTAAAAGGGCTTGGCCATAACCATAATATAGTATTGTCCTTCCCTAGGAAATACAATGTCTATGTACAAGTACAAAAATAGAATATAAACAAGGCTCCTTGAGCCATACAAAGTTAGCTGAATTTGCATAAATGCACTAAGATCTCCAAATAAGAGCCGGCTCAAAAAGTGCATTGTACTTTCTTCTGATTCTGTAAACTTTTACAAAAAACTTTAATCCTCTTCCTTCACTCCCTCTACTGTTACCTCCTACTCATCGTCTATTGCCTTTGTCTCCTCCTCCTCCTCCAACACACCCTACACCAGAGTCCTCCTTGTCATCAATTTCTTCTTCTCCATCTAAAATGGCCCTTCCGGGCCCATCAACATATAATCTTTTTTTTCCTAGTTGAAATCCCAATAGCCCAATGTAATGCATTAAATGTTCAACCATGAAAAATTAACATGTAAGAACAAATAATATTAACAGAAATATGAAAATTTTAAACTATCCTTGGGCATTGATTGTTTAAATAATAAAATTCAAATTATATTTAAGAATTGTTACAACCTATGTTTTGCTCACCTAGGCAGTCAACCAAAGTGATATTACAGGCTTGGGTGATCACCTTCAATGAATTTGTTATTTGTTTCATGTATGGAGGAGGAACAATGAAGCAAGTACTTCAAATAAAACATGATATACTACATAATGTGGCTATTTACACCCCAGTAAACTTCTTTGTCTCCCAAGTATAGTAAGAAATCATCTATTTTTTATTTACTCTAGTACACATCCTTCCCCCATCAATTTCCTCCTACTTTCCCCAAGACGTGAACCCCCTTAAAAATAGTTGTTTTCTCCAACTCCATTGAGGGGATGGCTGAAGCATAGCGAAAGCCTCCTCTTCCCCACCTCTTCCTTTTCCTCTTCCTCTTTTGTTTTTCATTTCTTCTCTACGCAACAAGTAGATGTGGCCACTGGCAGTTGGTCATGGATGTAAGCCAGAACTAGTTGCTATCTGCAAGCAACACTAGTAATTGCCTCTAGTATGTTTTTCCACTAGCCAAATCTGGCTGGCTAGTAGCTAGGCCGATTGCAGCCAAATCTGGCTATGGTCATGATTTGCATTGTGGAACAAAAGTCACAGCTTTGGCTGCATCCGCCAAAGGTGGTTCTGAGAAGTAGGAAGGAGAAAGATAAAAAAAAGGAGGGGTGAGAGATGCCATGACATAAGGTGAGGCTAGAGTACATGTCACTGTGGCTCTGGAGAAGGAGAGAGGAAGGCATGGGAGTGAACTATATTAATAGCTCCATTTAGTTTTTGGAAATGAACTGAGATTAGTTCATTGAGAAAAACTAAATGGAGCTATCAATATGTGACAAAGGGAGTATTAAATTTATATTTTTTCAGATGTGGGGGAGAGGTGGAATATTTATAGTAGATAAGGTTGGAGTAAATGAGAAATGGAAGACAAAAATGTTTAGCGGGGTGCAGATAGCCACTTTTTATACTATAATGGCTAATCCCTCTGTCACACAATAAATATTTGCTTATCTAAATATTTTGTAGTATAAAATAGAAAAATAATAAGACTTTATCAGAGACTAGATTTTTCCATTGGCAGTTGCCCTCGCCTAGAGGCCAGGTCTGGCCACTTACTATAGCCAATACTAGACCTAGCCATGGGCCGTTGTCAGTTTTCCACTAGCAAGACCTAACCCACTAGTGGATGGATTGATAGTTGCCCAATCTAGCCATGGTAGCAGTATGCAGTTTGGCAAAAAAGTCTTGGCTTTGTTTGCGTGCACCAAAGGTGCGGCTAAGGAGGAGGAAGGGAAAAAAAGAGAGGAGGGGGGAGTGCTAAGGCTAGGTTGATTTGGTTGTGTCATAAGTGGGGGCTAGATTATGTGTCGTTGCTAGCACAAGAGAAGAAGAGGAGAGTAAGGCATGGGGTGAGATCCTTTGTCCTACATTAATAGCTCCATTTAGTTTTTGGAAATGAAGTAAGATTAGTTCTTTTAAAAAAAATGGAGCTATTTATATGGAACGAAGGGAATATTAAATAGATATTTGTTTAGATATGGGGGAGGGTGAGATATTTCAAATAGATAGGAGTGTGGTAAAGAAGAAATGGGGGACGAAGGAGTTTAGTGGGGTGTAAATAGCCACATTCTATACCATAATAGCTAGGGCTATAAATGGACCAAGCCTTGGCGAGCGAGTGGTAGGCCCGGGCTCAACCCTAAAGATGAAGCTGAATATATGGGCCCAACACGGTCCCTAACCTAATTACAAAAGCTGGTTTCCGCCCTAAAAGTATGCTAGTGGCTTTTCGGGCCGAAACCTATGTAATGGGTTATGGGCCATGGGTTAGGTAAAGGGCCATGTATAAAATAGTCTAAAAGAGAATTTTGAAAATTAATTACATTTCATACCCTTCCAAGGTTTTTCAGCTCAATCCAGTAAAGAGGTTACCGGCTATGGGTCATGGTTGAGTAATCATATATGTGAAGGGTTTAGAATTGATTGAGCTAGGCTGAGTTGGGTAATGGGTAACTAATAAGTATAATTTATATGTTATTTTACCCTTCTTTATTCTATTTTTTTAGTCTTATTTAAGAGTTACTATAACTTAAATAGTTAGGAATTATGGTTAATTATGTTAAGAAAACTTGTGTGAAGGTTTGAGTCAAATTAACTAACATTGAAAATTTTCATGCAGATTCAGTGTTGCCGATAACAGGCAGTTTCCTATTTTAAGCCGGTTTTGAGTCTTTTATCAACTAAGAATTTTTCCACAACTCTTATGCTAATATAAAGACATATGATTCTAACTAATTTTTTGAAGAAAAAAAGGAGGAAGAAGATGAAGGAGCATTCAAAAACTTCAATGGAGATTCAAGAGTCTTCTTCAACCATATAAGGCTTTATTTCTTTTACCTTGGAGTTGATGAAACTATAGATGAGTTTCAATTTTTTTTCTTTTAATTTAGATATCGGTTGTGAATAATTATAATTGTATGACTAAAATTTCCTTTTAAAAAGAAGAGTTTTTCATGTTTAGTAAATTCAATGTTGATTTGTTATTGAGAAAATTATTTAATTAATAATTAAAAAAACTTATTTTCCAATTCGGACCATTTCCCAAAGTGTTTGTTTTTTGCCATGTAGGCGCCAGCCAAGCAGCTGATGCTTGTGTGGCTTTTTTTCTCTAAATTTTAGATGATTTCGTCTTTTAGAATGACAAAATCAATTTTAAATTGATTTCGTCCTTCTAAAAGATGAAATCGGTTTAAGGGTTTATATTACTTAACCCAATTTCGTCCTTTAGAAGGATGATTTCATCCTTCTAAACGAAGAAATCGTCGCACTTGGCCAATTCTTTTGCTGTTAGCTTCTAAGACCGAAGACGATTTCGTCCTTTTAACGGATGAAATCATCTTATTTTAACCCGATGCCCCCACCTCCAGTCCTTTTCTATCCGTGCTCGTTCTCTCCTCTTCCCAACACCTCCGCCCCACCGCTGTTTTCGCCAGTCATCGGATTTGAGTGCTGCCCCGCTGCTGTGTTCGCCGATCCCACCCTCTACACTCCGCCGTGTCCACCGATCCTGCTGTTTTAGTTTAGGGATTCCGGGTATTTCCCTTGCCCTAAATGTCATGTAAGTGCCTTGATGATGATTGTGCTAAAATGTTGTTGAAGGAAAACATGTGCGGATGATATTGATACTGATGATGCATGTACAATTCTTTCCTACTTATTTTTAGTACTTGTGATTTTTGGCACTGTGTGTAAAAACTAGAAGGCTGTTTGTTGGGTCACTTTGATCTCTCTACCCTTGGCTCTTGTTTGTTTGTTGTTTGTTGTGAATAAAAGACCTTGCCTCTTCCAGAACCAACTCATCCTAGTCTCCCTAGGTAGTTTACACAATTCCAAATTGAATGTTCCTATACATTTAACCATTACAACAAGCTCATACTGCTCCCTAACAATATTATGCTAGTGAACTTTTCCTCAGGAAGCTCATATTTTTACTTCACTTTTTTTATATTAAAAGTTTATTACACACTTATGAGATAGAGATTGTTAGTGACATTTGACAACATATGGACATTCATTTTTTCTAATCTAATTGAATATCTAATGTGGAAAATTAGAGTAGGCATTACTCTGATACCTATAAGGTATACGGGGCAATTATATTATTGACTAATTGATTACCTAATGTGGTTTTAGAAACTTGAAATTATATTATTGACTAATTTTAGCCTCTTAGTTTTGAGACAAGTGCTTAATCTAATATTAATTTAATTTATTGTTTATGAATTAAGTGAATAGAGATGGCAGAAGAAATGGTTAGATTTTTACTTAACTATGACAGACGCATAGAAGGATTATTAAGCTGTCTACATATGATAAATTTCAAATGCAAGTAGCTAACAAGACTGGGTGGGATCGAAGAAGATGAAAAATTACTATAAAATGTGTTATTCCAACATATGGATCAAATTCGAGACAAATATGTATAAATGATGATGCATAAATGAGTTTTATGTTTGACTTCTCGCGTCACATAATTTGTTTCGACTTATTTCTCGAAAAAGAGGCTCTAGTGCCTAGTGAAAGGTGAAGTAGTTCACATAGGTGCTCACATAGGAGCTCTTATAGGAGCTCACACAGGAGCTTTGAAAGAAATGTGAACAATGAAAGGCATATGCAAATGCTAGTGGACGATGAAGAAGAAGAAAATTTATCTATGATAGTAGCTTCAAATAAACGTTATAGGTCATCTGCCCCTATTTACAATCAAAGTGGTCCTAATTGGAGGTTAGGTTTATTAAATCTTGAATCCTTTTTTAATCTTATAATTATTAATGAAATATAGGATGCTAAATTTTGAATTTTGTGTGTAATATGGAAGGTCCACAATGCATGCACATAAGCCATTTAGTTTTCAAATGTCTTAGGGCCACTGATATGTTACAAGAATATAATATGGAAGTATTGGCTGCATTACTGCCTCTATGCACCAACGGTCGAGAGGTGTGGCTATCTCGAACTCCACTGATATGTTACGAGATTATAGAGATGTATGTGCTGAATCGTGTAATGCTCCAGTTTAACCTGGAGGAAGGGGTCCCACCTTCTACCGTCAAGTTTGTCCATCACATCACTCGACATGGCTGCCATATTACCGACTGGGCTTTACATCATGCCTAATATATCACTCGATGGGAGGATAGGAGAGCCACTGTTATTAGAGGGGAGATGGCTACGACATAGCGAGATGTTCATAGCACTTATATGCAGTGGTATTTACTAATTACATGACGATATATTTTACAGCGCGATGATGTAGAGGAGATGACATATCAGCCTAGGGGAGCGTCTGAGGCAGCTTTGGTAAGTACAACTTTGCTAATTAAGGCACATATTATTTTCTTATTTCTTATTAATTATTTATCTAATTTTTAATTTATTTTTTTATAGTTTCATCTAGTTCAACATACGCATGCGCATTTGACATGCATTTAACACCTATACTTCGGGCGAGGTCTTATTAGCAACATGTCAATCAGTGCTTAGGGAGTCTAATGCTGTCATTTGTAGCTTACCACTGCTTCAGTCGGTGATTACAAATGTTCATAGAGATTATCATGTCAACGAGGATGCTCAGACACAGTCGATGTACAATTCATTCCTTGATATTCCATCTTCATTAGCAGCGCATAGCTCTCCTCCTCGTTCATCATTTCCGGTGACTGTACATGTAGCTCAGCCAAATCTGATTTTATATTATAGACAACATCGGCCAGCTCGTGTTGAACCATCTATTACTTATGCTGAGCCAGAGCCACATCAGGAACCAAAGCTAGAGATAGAGCTAGAGCCGGAGTCGGAGCAGGTAGATCATGAGGAGGAGCTTGTACACCACCATCAAGGTCAAAGCCAAGGTCGAGGATGTAGGAGATTGTGACATTAGCTTTGTTATATGTTTCTTTTAAACTAAACATTTTTTCAACATGTGATGTAATATATTTGATAAACATTTCTATTTTACGTATGTTTTTATTAGTTGATGTCACTTTGCATGAAATGTGTGGAATGAATGAAATTGTGTATGAGTTGAATGAATGAACAAGGACAAGCGTTAAAGTTAGTTTAAAATAGTTTTTTTAAAAATATTCTAAAGGACGAAATCAATACGTAAGCGACATTTTTGGCTAGAGTTGCCAAGTTACGTAATTTCGTTCTTTTAAAGGACGAAATCTTCATTTGTGGCGATTTCGTCGTTTAGAAGGATGAAATCACCTTAAGGTGATTAATGTGATTTCGTCCTAAAAGACGAAATCGGGTTAAGTAATATAAACCCTTAAACCAATTTCGTCCTTTAGAAGGACGAAATCAACTTAAAACTGATTTCATCCTTCTAAAGAACGAAATCATCTAATTTTTTTTAAAAAAAAGTCACGTAGGCACCAGCTGCTTGGCTGATGCCTGCGTGGCAAAAAGCAATACCACTTTAGGAAGTATTTCCCAAAGTGGTCCGAATTGGTAAATAAAAATTTTTAATTATTAATTAAATAATTTTCCCTTTATTATTTTGTAGATGACAGATTCATGTAATTTTGAAATTCACATCAATTCTAATTTATGTGATTTAATTTATGTGATTTAGATGAAATGGTTATGAAATAGGTTTTGATATTATGTGATTAATGAATTAGATGGTTTATGCTAAGATTAGACAAGTCATGCTTATAGTTTAGAATAATGTAGATGATTTGTTTTATATTGAAGATAATCATGTCATAAAGTTAATCAATAATTCTCTTTAAAGAATTTAGCTTGTAGCTGAGAATACTTGTTCATATTTATACTTGATTTAGATTAGAGATTAAGGAATTGTTAAAATTTTACTAGTGGATTTGATTTCCTAAGTAATTGCTATAATATTGCTCTATTTCATTTAGTTTGGTTGATTACTTCTTTTGTTTAATTTTAGTTTAAGCTATTTTTAAGCTTCAATTATAAACAAACTCTCTTCTTAGATTTAGTAATAATTTAATATGTCTATAAGATTCAATAACCCTTAATACTTATCCTAGTTCAATTTCCTTATACACTTGCAAAGAGTTTAATTATAAACGATCAGTAATCTTATGGGTTATAAGTTGAGAGATTGAGTTGGATGTTACTTCTCAATGGCAATGGGTCGTGCCATGTTTTTTTGGGCCAGGCCTGAGCCAGAGCACGATGGTAATCCATACGGGCTTGAAATTTCTATGCCCGGCCTGCTTGCCATCTTAAATTTCCTAGTCCTAACAGTTATTTTAGAGTTCGGGCTTGGCTAGGCCTAGTTGGCAGGCTGGCACGAAAAACTTTCACCCCTAATAATGACAATTTCCTCTCTCACACAATAAATATCTACTTATCTAATTATTTAATAGTATAAAATAAGTCATTTTCCTCCAATATAGATAAGGGATAATAGCATTGCTTTGATGAATTGCAGCATGTAACACTCACAAAGATGGCATGAGACACATGTGGGCCCATGCCATCAAAGCAACAGTCTACAAGCATCACATACAACTTGTGAGGGGTCTTAGTATTTTCCTTTAGGGAGATTACCATAATCAATTCTATTTCTACACCTGAGTGGGAAAAAAATCCCTAACCCCCTATGTTGGATAAGGTTTGTTGTGAGTTTTTTGAGTAAAATATTATTTCCCCATAGGAAAGAACCATAATGGTTTTTTATTTTCAACCTTAGTCTTGTGTGACTTTTTTTACATGCAAAAAATAAATCTTATTTCCTTAGGCAATGACTCAATTGTAGTACAACCTAAATATAAAGTACAATGTAAACATATATTATCAATAACATTTTTTCTATATTTAAACAATTTAAGGAATGACGGAGAAAAACATTGTCATCGTCGTGTTGCTTGTCTAATTTTCTTTGGATTGTAATTATAAAATAATATTTTAATACATAGAAATAATATATGTATAAAACATATATAATAATTGATTAGGTAATTGAACAATCACACATCAAAAAAAGATAAACTGTCATCATGATCATACAAAGAGTATGGAAGCATAAATAATCAGTAATAGAAACGAACTGATAGTATAATCACATGTAATAAGACAAGAGAATTTGGTGAGCCAAAAAATAGTCATTACCTGTTGAGGACTTTGGTGGGAACATAGACCATAATTAGGAAAATATATTTTAGCGAGAATTATAAAACATACAAGACTCAAGACATAGTAGGGCGAACAATTAGGGTTAAGGGATGGAAGTGTGGAAAATTTTCCAATGGTCCAAAAGTTTGGGGGAAATTAAAGTCCCAATTTTGAAGGGGAAGTATGCAGAAGTTTGAAAATTTTGAAAATATCATATCAACCACTGTGAAAAAAAAAACACATAAGAAAATTGTTACACAAAAAAGCTACACATGACTAGTACGTGATAACTTTTTCATACCGAATAATCATACGTAATAACTCTATGTAATTTTATCTTGTAATTTCTGTGATTGTAGAAAAATTATTTGTTACAAATTAAGGAAATAAATTGATTTAATAGTAAAAAAGATAGTAAAGCTCCTTGCTACAAACTCCACCAATTTCAATGTAAGAGGGCCTTATTTTCTATGCTCCCTTATAAGCTCTTGGGTTGTGGACGGCCAAATGGGACAAATGGTTAACAAGATTATCAAAGTATTCAATGAAGAAAATAAAACATTGTGCCACTCTAAGAGATGATAGGGTCTTATAAGCATTATGTGACTGATAGGGTCTTATAAGCATTATGTGAATAATGCTTCATCATTCTAAGAGATAAATTGAAGAACACACCAAGTGTCCAAATATTGGATATCTTTAAGTTTATTAAAAGCATAGATGGTTTTCATTGGTTTGTATTGGAAGATGATTAACACAATATTGATTAATAATCTAAACAAGCTCATGAGTTTTAGCATCCTTGATGCTAGAGTTCTAAGAGATAAATTGAAGAACACACCAAGTGTCCAATATTGGATATCTTTAAGTTTATTAAAAGCATAGATGATTTTCTTTGGTTTGTATTGGAAGATGATTAACACAATATTGATTAATAATCTAAACAAGCTCATGAGTTTTAGCATCCTTGATGCTAGAGTTTAATTTTAACTAATTCAATAATTTCATAATTACTTTTATATATGTCATAGACTACCTATATATCCTAATACCCATATTTGCAGGGCATACAAAATTATAAAGGATGATATTTTGTTTGATGTGTAACTCCATTCAGTTTCTAACATGACTCAACATATTACACATGTCAAAATGTGGATAATTTCAAAAGCTAACCCAGTAAAATTGCCAAAAAATGAATGGAACAATGCATCAGCCGCATGGTGGATTAACTCTATGAGATAAATTTTCATTTAGATGTGCTTGGGGTACCCTCATTCATCTTTGGCCTTTCTCTACTTCAGAGTTTCGAAAGCTCCCTCTCAAATCAACATTAAGATCTCATGTCTAACAAATGAGTTAAGCTCCTTGTAGAAGCATACAAAAATGCCTAACTTGTAACAATTTGGCTTATTGAGTTGCAAGATAACCTTGTTTTTCAAAAACTCGCATCAGTAGGAATGAAAAATCTTATCTATATATTTTAGATTCTAATTTCACTCCCCTTCATGTGCAAACGTCTATCAAGCATAAAATGTGGAATATTATTGGGGTATAAATGCCTCCAACAAGACTAATCCAGAACATCCTAGATCCTAGAATTCTGATACCATGTAACTGTATTTACCAAAAACTTGAACTATTACGAGTAGAAAATTTTATTTATATATTTTATATTATAACAAAGGTAAACATAGTGGCCTTCCCTTTGGCCTAACATGGAGAGGCTATAAACATGAAATCCTTCCATTCCTTCATTTTTTTCCTTCCTATTCTTTCAATATCAATTAAATAACGAAGACTATAAAGATGAATCTAGATAGGTGTTAGGCTTGGGACATTTTGGACCAGTAATGTGATGGCATTTGCCAAAATAAAGAGAACTAACAATACTACAAGTGATATAACTCATCCTGACTGCTTCAATGGACCCGAAAAGCAAAGTGGCAAGGAAACATCTTTCTTCAAGTGCTTATGTCGATCACAAATGAAAAATCAAATAAAAGGGTAAGACAGCAAAGCGATAGCAAGGATGATGATTAAATGTGTGTAACTGGAACGAAGACACTAGAAGTTATTGCCTTTGACACTTTCTTTAGATTAAAGAACCTAAAAGCGCTTTTAACAAGCACTACAACAAAATTCACTATTAGCGACAAAGCGTCGCTAATAGTACCGTAAGCGTCGCTAATAGTTATTAGTGATGTTTACTAAACGTCGCTACATATGTCGATAGAGGTGCCATCGCTATTGCATATTAACGACGCATAAATCAAGCGTCGCTAAAAGTGTCGCTATTAGTATTAGCGACGTTTATTAAGTGTCGCTATTAGTTTGGTATTAGCGACGCTTTTGATTCAACGTTGCTAATAATATAGTATTAACGACTTTTATTAAACGTCACTAATAAAAAATATTTTAATTCTTTTAAAAATTATATTTTTTAAAAATATAATTTTTTTTAAAAATAAATTAAATAAATAATTATTAACGATGATTATGTAAGCATCGCAAATATATATAATAGTTTAAAAAATATTTAAAAATATATTAAAAATCATTATTAATAAATAAAAAAATAATTTAATACTATTAGCGATGCTTAGTAAAAGTGTCGCTAATAGTATATAAATAAAAAAATATCTATTAGCGACGCTGATATTGAGTGTCGCTAAAAAACAATTCAATAATAAAAAAAACCACCAAACCGGGCCAATACCCAGTTTGGTTTGGAACAATGGGCATAGGGGAGGGGTGGGGATTGGAGCCCACCAAACCGGGCCAATACCTGGTTTGGGGCGGAGAGGGAGGGGATTGGGCGGCGATGCGGAGCAAGGGGGATGGAGGGGGGACTGGGGCAAGGGGAGGGAGGGGAGGTGGGGATTGCGGGGGCCAACAGGGGGAAGGGGAAGGGGGCGGAGAGGGAGGGGACCGGACGGTGGCGGGCGGTGGGGAGATGTGGCGGCCGGAGCGGTGGGGGACTGGAGCGAGAGGGAGAGAGAAACGGGGAAGGGCAGAGAAGGGGAGGGGTGGAAGGCGGACCGGAAGCGATGGGGAGACTAGACGGCGGGCGGCGGGCGGCGGCGGACGACGATGAGCGTAAAGGGGAACGGCGGGGGTTGGGGGGTCGGACCGGAGGATGGAGCGGTGGGGGAGAGTGGCTGAGGAGGCGGGGCGATAGGATGCAGAGGAGGTGGGGCGGCGAGGCTCCAGGCGGCGGGCGGCGGCGGACGACAGGGAACAGAAAGAGCAACGAAGGGGGTGGGGGGTCGCACCAGAGGACAGAGTGGCAGGGGCGAGTGGCCGAGGAGGAGGTGGGGTGGCAAGCGGCGGCGGCACGATGACTGGCTACAGGCGGCGACGGCAGCAACGACGGGAAAATGGCGGAGGGGGCTGGGTAGATTTATAGGAATGGGCAAAATTTCACCTGCGTGCGAAATTTCTCCGCGCGGGCGGAATTTTGCCCTCGATTTTTTTTTAAAAAAAATTCCATTAGCGACGCTCATCGTGAGCGTTGCTAATACAAACTAAACAGTGACGTATAAACTATACGTCACTAATGCAAACTGTATTAGCGGCGTATACACTTGTACGTCGCTAATATTATGGTTTTTAGTGACGTACACTCTTATACATCGCTACTACAACATAGTATTAGCGACGTATAAGCCCATACGTCGCTAATACTTACGTTATATTAGCGACGTATACTCCGATTTAAAAAAAAGAAATTCATATCCCCTCCCCTCTCTCTCTCACTCTCTCCCCTCCCCTCTCTCTCTTCCCTCTCCTCTCGCTTCCCTATCTCCTCTCTCTCTACACTCCCTCTCCCTTCTCTCTCTACCCTCTCTCTCTCCTCACTCTCTCTCTCCTTACTCTCTCTCCTCCCTCTCTGTCCTCCCTCTCTCTCCTCCCTCCCTCTCTCACTCTCCCCCTCTCTCTATCTCCCTTCTCTCCCCTCTCTCTCCTCCCTATCTCCGTTCTCTCTCTCCCACTGTTTCTCCTCCCTCTCTCTTTCCCCCCTCTCTCTCTGTTGTCTCTCCGTATCTCCTCTCTCTCTCCCCCTCTCTCTCCCCACCTCTTTTCCCTCTCCCCCTCTCTCTCCCACTGTCTCTCCGTATCTCCTCTCTCTCTCTCCTCCCCCTCTCTCTCCTTCTCCTCTCTCTCCTCCCTCTCCTCTCTCTCTCTCTCCCCCTCTCTCCTCCCTCTCCTCTCTCTCTTCTCCCTTCTCTCTCTCCTCACTCTCTCTCCTCTCTCTATTTTATATTTTTATTTAAAAATAAATGAAATATATATATATATATATATTAGCAACGTATAACCATATACGTCGCTAATACCTTGCGTATTAGTGATGTATATGCTTATACGTCGCTAATACCCTTAAGTATTAGCGACGTATAAGCATATACGTCACTAATATGCAAGGTATTAGCGAAGTATATTTGTAAGAGTCGTTAATACATTTTTTATTTTTTAATTAATTTTAAAATAAATTTTTTTAAAAAAAATCGATTTTTTTTTAAAAAATTACTCTTCATCTCCCCCCCTCTCTCCCCCGCTCTCTCCCCCCTCTCTCTCCCCCTCTCTCTCTCCGACTGTCTCTCCGTATATCCTCTCTCTCTCCCCCTCTCTCTCCCACTGTGACGCCCTGACCCGCAAACCGACCCGGGCCGGGGGTCCGAAAACGATGAAAACCAAACCCAGAACCAAGAGTGGCACACTCTGAGTGCGAGAGTCTTCTCGTTCCTCTACACACTACGGAACTTTAGCGCTCCGTTGCGCGTAGGCAAGAACTGGCCTAATTATATAACTAATTCGGACCGGGCCAACGTTGCCTTGCCGTTGGTTGCCTACGTACATATCGGATAACATCCATGATGTTACTCCGATATGATCGGATCCGGACGTAGTTCTACCTATTGGCTACTACATACTTCAAACCATACGAAAACACATACGTATACCCGAATATTTAATCGGGGTTATACGAAAACCCGATAAAACACTGACAACACACATCTCGCTCTATCATAGAGACGAGCACCACACAACCACCACAACATGCCTCACTCTACCCCAGAGCAAGACCATCACAACATTCCTCACTCTATCCTAGAGCAAGACCATCACATTCACACGCCTCGCTCCATCACTGAGCCGAGACCACATACATCACACGTCTCGCTATATCACTTAGCCGAGACCGCACGCATCACACACCTTGCTCTATCATAGAGTGAGACGGAACATAATCATAGGTCTCGCTCTATCACTGAGCCGAGACCGAACACACATACAACACGTCTCTCTCTAACCCAAAGCGAGACGGCACACACACAACACGTCTCTCTCTAACCCAGAGCGAGACAGCACACATCAGGGCATACAAGCATAGCATATCATAATATAAACACACGCACAACCCGTCTCTCTCTAACCCAGAGCGAGACGGCACACATCATGGCATATAAGCACATATCATGACTAACACATGTCGTTCTATAATTAAAATAGAAGATAAGAAACTCTTACTCCCCTTATGTCTCACGGGGTAGCGGTATTCGGGAAATCTTGTTGTTGGGCGTCCTCCCCCTCAGATCTGGAGACAGCAGACAGAGCCTCCTCTAGCCCCCACACGTTCTTCCCCTTGCACCGAAAGACAACCCGACCAACTCTCCCCTTTCCTGGAGACCTCGCTTTCTGTGCCCGTGCGCGGCAGACAGAACCTCCCCTACTCGGGGTGTTCCTTCACACGTCGTGGCCCTTCAGTGGAGAACGAAGCCTCCCCTACATCGGGCCACTTCTTTTGATCTGGCCCAAAACAGAGGACGGAGCCTCCTCTCTCATCGGGCCATCTCTCTCACTTTTGGGGTAGGAGGGTGGCGGACAGGGCCTCCTCTTGCCCCGGGTTGTTCCTCCCTTTTAGGAGCGCTAACTCGAGGAATGGACCATGTCATTGCGTAGATCACCCTCTAATTAGCTAGGAACGCCTCAAGAATAGAAGAAAACGGGCTCCAAACGAGTCCAGAAACTCCCCCGGAAAATGAAACGGGAATCTAATTTATAGGGGAGGAGCCGAGAGCGTACGAAACGCTCTCGGAGACGCGCGCGTGAAGTGCGCGGCCGTGCGCTGCACTCGCAGGCCGCGGTCGCGCCTCGCGGGGCCCGGCCCCGTGCCGCGCGGGCGTGACGTGCTGCTCCCGTGCGTCGCTCGGGAGCCGGCCTGCGACTCCGAGCCGCGCCGCGCATCGGGCGGCTGACGCCAGCCGCTGGCATCACGATGACGCCAACAATTTTGTCTTCTTATGATTAAAATAATATTTTTCTATATTATTTTAATCCAAAAATATCTAAACTTCAACGCGCGATATCTTCTTACCCCGAAGTCGGAATCGCGCGTTCTACACACCGATGGACTCGTATTGATGAGCCCTTCGAAACAAGACCACACATGGATAGGTTATCCCACTCTTTTCGAGTGGGCCCCGCCCATGCGACATGCTTCCTGAGGCTGTAGCATTCGCTCCTGGCCTCCGTTTCGCGCATTCTTCGATTCGTCACGCTCGTTACACTGAGCTCTACCCGGATACGGGGATTTCACCTACTGAAACCCCCTAACACTAATCACAAATTTACTGAATTACCCTTAACCCACCCAAGTTAAGTGTAACCGGAGAACGGGTCGTTACATTCACTGTCTCTCTGTATCTCCTCTCTTTCTCTCCTCCCTCCCCCTCTCTCTCTCTCCTCCTCCTCCTCTCTCTCTCCCCCCTCTCTCTCCCACCGTCTCTCTGTATCTCCTCTCTCTCCCCCTCTCTCCTCCCTCTCCTCTCTCTCTTGTCTCTCTCTTCTCTCTCTCCTCACTCTCTCTCCTCTCTCTCTCCATCTCCTCTCTCTATTTTATATTTTTTATTTAAAAATAAATAAAAAATATATATATTAGTGACATATATTTGTAAGCGTCATTAATACATTTTTTATTTTTTAATTAATTTTAAAATAAAAATTTTAAATTTTTTTAAAAAAATTGAATTTTTTTTTTAAAAAATTACTCTTCATCTCCCCCCTCTCTCCCCCCCTCTCTCTCCAACTGTCTCTCCATATCTCCTCTCTCTCTCCCCCTCTTTCTCTCTCCCCCTTTCTCTCTCTTCCCTCCCCTCTATCTCTTTCTTCCCTCTCTCTCTATCCTCTCTCTTCCCTCTCTCTCTCTCTCTCCTCACTCTCTCTCTCTCCATGCATTCTCTTCACTCTCTCTTTTATTGTAAATTATATTTTAAAATTAATAAAAAAATTTAACAAATAAAATATACTATATATAAATAGTAAAAATTTAATATATTATTAATGCTAGTTTTTATTAAAAATTTAATATTTATTTATTGTATATATAAATAGTAAATATTGAATGAAATATATTATATTTAGGAAGTTTATTATAATTTTTTAATATTTATTTATTAAATAAATTTAATTAATAAAGTTATTAGCGACGCATGTTAACAAACGTCGCTATTATAAATGGTATTTGCGATGCTTATCTAAAAGAGTAGCTAATAGTTTAAATTTTTAATTTTTTATTATTTTTAATTCACAACTATTAGCAACGCTTTTAGATAAGCGTTGCAAATACCAGGATTATTAGCGACGTCATTATATAAGCGTCGCTATTGTAAATGGTATTTGCGACGCTTATCTAAAAGCGTCGCAAATAGTTTAAATTTTTAATTTTTTTTATTTTTAATTGACAACTATTGTAAGCGTCACTAATATCTGCATTATTAGCGACTTTTTTATATAAGCGTCGCTATTGTGACATCTGTTAGCGACACTTAATAAAAGCATCGCTAATAATTATATTTTTTTCTTTTTTTATTTAAAATATATACTTTTTAGCGACGGTTGGTTAAAGCGTCGTAAATATAAGTACTAGTAGCGACGCTTATAATAATAACACTGTGAATTGAGATGTTGCATGTGGAGATTTTTTGGAGATAGAGGATATACACTTTGTACTTGGTATCATGCATCAGTTCCTACGCTATGAGAGTTGGGGCCATTACCCCATGCTGTTTTGAACTTTTTTTCTACATCCAATGGATATGTTTTGAATTGGGCAACAGAAAAATAAAGTTCGGTATATAGTTGATGACCTCTGATTACTCAAACCCTCTTGTGGTATATCAGTAATAGAGTGCTTGTTCAAGCAGCTTTTGCTCGCTGGATCCTTCTTTGTTTCTATCACCAAACCAAGAAGTGGTTAGAGGGCCTTTGCGAAATAGGGTTGCAAGAGTACGGGTTTGCTCCTAAGGAAAAAAATAATATATGTTTTCAACTTGTATTTTAGAAAATGGGAGCCCCAAAATTTATTCCGGTGTGGGGATATATAGGTGGTCTATGCCATTTTCATCTCAATTATATGTAACCTCATGAATAGGGATATCACTTGAGTCAGATATATAGTAAAACCTGACCCATCGGGTTTGGGTTTCTAAGTTCAACCTAAATATATATATATTCTAATGAGGTTTGAGTTTTAGGTGATCTAACTCGATTCGACCTGAATAAAGTTACAAATTTAAACTTTTTTTTAATATTTTGATAATTACTTTTCCAAACAGATCAGATGGGGTCGAGTTTGGATTTCGTACAATCAGGGAAAGGTTTGGGTTACCATTTAAGCCGGTTCAGGCTTGACAAAACCTGACCTGGAGGCATCTCTACTCATGAAGACTACTTATCATAAAATTAAACTCAGTCTTAATACTTATTTCATTTTGATTAGAAAATTTCGTAAATGTTACATTGCCAATCCTGGCAATCTGTCACAAGTCACAACTTATCAAGACATAACAACAAACACGATTCAGTCTTTCCTATTAATAATGAAGAGACTCTATCAAACCTAAATCCTAATCCACCTACAATTGCTGAATGTGAACCTATGCTATCTAATTTGTCTAGGAAACCATCTAATCTCTACCTGGTGGCCTCAGTTGTGAGCCCAAATCCAAACGGGTAAAGCGGGTCATAATGCGGATCACCGACGTTCATTGGCAGCTGGTTCACTGACTTGAACCATGTCCGAGGGAGCTTGCCAGTGAAGCCGTAGTCACCATAGAGCACATCAGCCACGCCTTGCCCTTCGCTGCCGGGGAGCCATGCCGCCACCAGTGCATCCATCATAGGGACATACGGCTCAATGACGAGGGGCCTGCCGGAGACGACAACGACGGCACATTTGACCGCCTCACAGACATTCTTAATCGTGCTGGGTCCTGGGTGTGGAATGGTTAGGTTCATGTTGTCACCAGCGGTCTCTGCATATGGCTGCTCGCCGACGACGACGATGGCAAAGTTGAAGTGGTTGGTCTTGAAGAACTCCGGTATGGGGTTCTCTTTGTAGACTATTTCGGTTGCTGGGTCCACAGTGTCCTTGATAGCACTAAGAATTGTTGTTCCTGTTCCACAAAAGTTTACAAAGATCAGTCACACATTCAATCAAAACACATGAGATTTAGTATAATTATATTGCACAACAGCTTAATTTGCCTTAAGCGATAGTGTATATAATAGATATAACGGGTTGAACATATATACCAGTAGTGCCGTTGTTTCCTGATTCCCCTTGCCATGTGAGAGTCCACCCACCACACTGGTATCCCAAGTTGTCAGCATGGCTACCGGCAACAAGGATCTTTGGAGCTTTCTTTGGAAGAGGTAGCAGAGGCTTTTCACCGAGTTTTCCATTCTTCAACAAGACAAGAGACTTCCTGACTGCTTCCCTTGCAATTTCTCTGTGCTCCTGTAGAAATCAAGTAGTTCATGCAGCCAAATTATGTATAGAGACTTCGTATGTGTAACTCAGCCTAGAATATTATGTTAGCTCTAACTATAAAAGGTCTTGTATTGATCTAACTACTGACCTTGCTTCCAATCTGGTCAACCAAGCTGTAATCAGCCAATGGTTTCTCAAAGAGTCCCATCATGAACTTGACCCTTAAGATCCTCCTCACTGCGTCATCAATTCGTCGCATGGGGATAACTTGCTTATTCACAAGCTGGGTCAGATTATTAATGAACTCGGTATGGTTGTAAGGAACCATGATCTGCAGCATTAGCAGTACCGTTAGCCTTCCTATATATGTCAAATACACAACAGAAAAGGACAAACTAGGGTTGCAAGCACTAACCATGTCAATCCCAGCTCCAACTCCGGCCTGAAGTGAATATGTGTAGTTTTTATGAGGTGGAGATGTGATTCTATCAATGCCTTGAAAATCGGATATCACAAACCCCTGAAGAAAGAACCATCATAACAAGAAAAAAATGAAACCTACACGTTTAATTGATATAAGAAAAACCTAAAATATGTAATTGATTATCTAGACTAACAAACAAAACAAGTATCTTATCCTTTTCATATTTTCCCTGTTCTTTGCAATATTACCTTGAAGCCAAGAGTGTTCTTGAGGAAACCAGTGATTAGCTTACGATTTGCATGCATCTTCTTGCCATTCCAACTGGAGTAAGAGACCATCACGGTGGAAACACCTTTCTGGATGGAGTTGATGTATGCTGGCATGTGAATGCTCATGAGCCCTTGCAAACTTATGATGGTATTGTTCTCATTCATGCCATTGTGAGTCCCCCCGTCACCAACATAGTGCTTGGCACAAGCAGCAACCTTGTCTCTGTGTTGTGAGAAACATCAAATAAGTTGACAAGGAAACGACAATGAGGTAATTATGAGCAGAAACAACGCATAACAAGACTAGGGTTTTCATTTACTCACTTCCCAGCAACATAAGGAACACCTTTTGGATAGCCATGGGGAATTTCTCCCTGCAGGCCTGGAATGATCTCTGTCATGGCTTGCACAACCTTGTGATCCTCACTATAGCTCTCATAGCACCTCCCCCATCTCGGATCTCTACATACCTGTATCACAAGTATTTGCACAACAGTTGAATAAAGCTATAATTTAATATTTGACAATAGAATATTTTTCCGTTCAATTATTAAATACTCTACGTAATTCAACCAAATTCAATATTTTACCGCAATACAAGGAGCAAAAGCATAAGGAATGCCAGTTGCTCGGACTTCTAGGGCAGTTGCCGCACCAATTCTCCTCACAAGCTCAGGATCCCTTGAAGAGATTACATTAAAGTTCATTAGCAAACATTGATTTTGTTTTACGCAAAAAAATGCAAATTGTATATGCGTACAATTCAAAAACGTTTTTGAAAAAAATCTCATATGCGTACCTTGTAGCCCCCAATCCCACATTGTGTGGGAAAATAGTTGCATTGTAGACATTGTTATGTCCATGGACAGCATCAATTCCGTAGATCATAGGAATGCCGAGACGGGTGGAAAGGCTACCCTTCTGTAGGTTATTCACTGTATCTACCCAAATCTCGGCGGAAGCATTGAGAGCAGGCACAATTCCACCACCACTCAACACACTCCCTGCATACATGATTTTGTCGCTAATTGATCAGTAAAAGAATTTTCGTCATGGAAAAAAACTCTATAACACTTATATATACGTATGATGCTGATATAAATTAATCTTACCAATGTAGTAATCTTTCATGATTTCTGGGGTGACAACAGAGAGGTCTAATTGAGCCATCTGACCAATCTTCTCTGCCAGAGTCATTCTCTTCAGCAGATCATTAACTCTTACTTCAACTGGCTGCTTGGGATCCTTGTACCTCACATACTGATCAGCATGACCCAGTCCAGAAAAGCAAGTCACGAGGAGAAAAACTCCCCACAGAAGGGTTTTTAAGTTCCCCATATTTGATCCACGACTCGAAAACTTCATCTTGTTTTTAATATTTCTGAAAATTGAAATTAAAATCAAATTATTATGTATTATAATAGTTCAAAACTTAATTTGAGATATTAAAATTATTATTATCAATTAGGCACAGAATAAAAAAAACTGAAGGCCATGCAGCTACACAAGAAGAAGAACCATACTATCCATGCAGCAACATACGCCTTCAACCATAACTCATGAATATCAGATGAAAATAAAAGAGAATATCCTATAACAGCACTTTCACTAACAAACTAAAGAAAGAGAAAAGAAGGAGACGAAGAAGAATACTATCCATTGACAGCACTGTGTAATTATAACTCTTGAATATCAGAAAGAGAATCGCTCATAACTGCACTATTACTATCAAACTAAAGAAAGAGAAAAGGAGACGACGAAGAAGAATACTATTAACCATTAACTGCACTGTTGAATATCAGAAGGGAACTTACAAGGACCTTCCTCCGACTGAGTCACTTAAGAAGCTGGAAGAGAAAATTTATGGAGGGAAGAGGCGGAGGGGCCTGGTATATATAGATGCAGAGGGAAAGTGTTGTTGGGTCTTCACAGTTGGCGTGGAATAAGGTGGAAACTCACGTATTCTCAAGTCCTATTATGAATACGAACTTCAACATCCGTCGTTACTGATACCGAGGATGCATTATCGTTATCCCCATTATGCCTTACCAAACTAGAAACTGCCATCAATGCTGACAGTTTTTCAAGTTTCAAAAGAGGATAAATAAGGAAATATTTCCCGACTAATGGGTGGTATGTCGTCTCCACCTATATTAAGGAAAGTCCCAATTACGTCGTAGCTGCCTCGCCCATGCACGTCGTCTTCACTTTCAGTGTCTTCACTGCTTCTTCTTTTCAAAACATGGGAAGAGTAAAATCACTAGATTAGTAGCTAATCACGGACTTGATGGGTACACAATGATGTTGTACAGTTTATTTTGATATCCAGACGACCAGACGTGCCCGCAGGCTTGTTGTCCTGTCTTTTTAAGTTGGGTCCTAATCTCTCGACAAAAGAAGACTTAAGATGATGCCAATTGAACATGAACCGGCTTCTACTTTGAATTCGGCTTTTTGTGAGAACATTGCCCAGCACGATCCAATTCATTGTTCCTAGTTTAAGTAATTTTCCGATTAGGAATCAAGCATAACCGGCTTCGGTTGTTAATAAGATTGATATTTTCACATTATCAATCTCAGGCCTACAAAGATCTCCACTCTTATCAATTGGTCTTTCCCATCTAAAGTTTCCCGGAAATGAGGAGAATCAATGTTGGTGGGCCTTAATTAGGTTTTGGTAGGGTTCTTAGTGATATAGAAGAGCAATTATTCTTTAAAAAATACTAAGTCTATGTTAATTTCCTATGTGATTACCTGCGCGAATTCCGGATCAAGCTGATTGTAACTGTGTTTTCTAGATGAATTCCAATTGTAGCAAAAAAAGAAAAAGAAAGAATTTTGTTAAACGTGTCATGTATATTACTGAATTATTATGTATAAAGTTAAAAAAAATTATGGCAAGAGGAAGAAGATCATGAATAATATAGTCTTGCATGAATATAGTCTTGGTCAGTGGCAGAGAGGTAATGCCATAGCATGCACATTATGCAAGTAAAGCCCACTGCGTGAACTATGGCATATAAGGGGAAAGGGGTTTAAAATGAACCTCAGACCCCGATTTCTCCGTTTTTGAATAATTCTAAGATTGATTTAGTCTACCCAAAAGGTGTTCTTGACTAAATCAATGGGATTTTACATAGTGAATGGGTTATTTTCAGGATTTGAATACTATAAAGTAAAGAGACCTTATTAGAGATCCCTTGGCCCTGTATTTAAACTGCTTTAACCAAATTTTGAGTGATTTTAAGTTTTATTTTGTTTAATAAGTATTCTAACCTAAATCAAGTTCGTCAAACATCGTGGAGAGGTAATCTTCCTGATTAGAGATTTCTAAAGATTAGAAAAGCGATGTCCAAGTGTGGAGAGTTCGACTCGTCACATTCGATCTCTAGCAAAGAGTGAGCTAGGAGGTTTTATCCTATCATATTGCATAAATATTTACTTTGGTTATCTTTTGAACCTAATATACATATGACTCTAGTGTGTTATACATTAGAGTTAATTTCAAGTTATGCTTTAAGATTTTTGCACATATATTTGGTTTTTTGAATGATTATCCATTTGAATAAGATATGATTTATATATGGTGATTTTTATGGTGGCCTCATATATTTGTTTCATTGAATGGTTTATCTTTAAATTTTGATATGAGTTATTCACGTTGTAGTGTGTGAGTTAGGGACAATCTAGCTTTGCTATTATTTTTATTATGAATAAAGTATGTTTGAAAGGCAATTTTAGAGAAGTCGTCCTTGTCAAAAGGATGATTCTCAACATTATTTTCAAAAATACGTAAAAGCATAGTGATTAAGTTGCTAAAATAGGATGAAGAAATAGTACCTGTCTCACTAGAATGAATGACCAACCCTATCATTATAGTCTTTATTAGTAACTTTCTCATTGCTTGTAGAAGTGAGGCTGGAGTTTTTGAAAGAATAAATGTTAGAATGAAATGTTTTGAATGAAAAACTATCCTTTACGAGTCTAAGAACTCATAACTGATTTGTAGTCCGGAGTTTGGTAGATGTACTAACAAAGCTTCATGATATAAAAAAGTTTACAACTATAATACGAGGGAAATCAGATGCATGGTACACTTATTAGCTTGGTTAGCCCTTAGTGAAGGGTGGGAATGCATGTCAGCCCCTAACAAAGGGCGAAACTATTGAGAAGGCCATATGCACTAGGGTAGATAGTATCATGGGAAGACTCTCTATTTTCTTGATCATAGTACCCTATGAGCAGGGGTGACTCTTCTCTCCACAAACACAAGGTATTTTGTGATGATCTACAAAGGAGTAAGATGCTGCTACTTTATACCCGCAACAAAATCCTTAGGATGAAGTAGGTGTCTAGGATATTTATAGCTAGCTATGAGATTTTGCAAACCCTAGGAGCATCTTTGATAAATAGGAAGAAGTTCTATGGGTGGTTTTGGGTAAGAGATACACCTTGTTTTTACAAAATGTATTATTTATATTGTGTTTTTAAAATTGTCACATGTTACTTTATGCCTAATAGTATAAATTCTACTATTTAGTATTATAAAATACTCATTACCTCCCAAACCTTACATGACTAGGTGAAGCTTAGTGTACTGGTAGAAGAGCCTACTTGGGATTTTTTGAGATATTTCTGAAGATTTTCAACCACACTATAAATCTAAGTAAGGAACCCTTTTACTTTTCTCCTTGTGTATTTATACACGGACGGTATATTCTTGAAAAACTAAATTTTTATGTCATGCTTATGGTGAATTTCTCTAGTAGTTGGCCCGTGCAAACTCCAATATAGATATTTTTTTGTTACTTAAAACTTCTATATATGCTTCTAAAATCACTGGCCATGATAGACACAACGATGGTTACCGAAGATAACTACTTGCATTGGTTATTTTGGAAAAGGAAGTGGTTTTGGACTTTGGGAGTAGTTATCCCACTATAAATGGGAGTGAAAACCAATTTTTGTAGAGGACTTGAAGGAGAGTACGAACATCAGTGCGAAAGCTTCTTGAGAAGTGGGCCATATTTTGCATATGCTTTCATGGTAAATTCATATCACAACTATTTTAATGGTTGATTGTTGAGCTACCCCAATGTAAGATTTGATCTTCCTTTTCTCCACATGACATGGCCTTTGGTTTTTTCCTTGATACATTGAGAAACATCGAAAATGATAATCACTACATTATTTTTTTGGATATTTTTGTTTGAAATTAACTTATGTGCCATTTTATTTTAGTCATTCATTATGGGTATAATTAACTTTTTCTATTCACCTTTTCCCCATTCCATTCATTCTTTATGTTATTACTATATATCATCTATATGAGTCAAATATAGATGGCTTCTTCTCTTGTACAAATTAGCAAATATGGACAGAGAACTTTGAGATCAAAACTTTGAAAAGATTTCTATTTGGATGAGTTTGGGCTTATGTGTAATATTGTCGACCGTTAAATAAAAAATCCAACAAAAGATATTACTCAAGAAGTAGATTGATTTATGCCCATCTCCCATCGGATTTCAATCTAATAGTGTATGATACCGAGGCTCACTCTTGGCCGCATGAATCGAGGCTCATATCAACTTTTCATTTTTTATATTGGCTATGTAAACAAAAAATATTTTCATAAGATTTTTTCTTTTGTTTACTCTATGTTCACATTCTCTATAGCTAGTAATTTATTAAATTATGAACAAAGATTAAAAAAAACTATAATGAAAACTGAATTATATAACATTGAACACGTTTTTTAAGTGTAAAGCATGTCAGGTTTATGCACGAAAGTACCTAAATTGACCCTTTTTTAAAATTGATAAAATTGCCAAATTTAATTGTATTTATAGTTACGTCAAGTTAAGTCAAAGTATAAGTTACCAAGGTTGGATTTAACTAGAATATATAGATCAAGCTGACTTTTTTCAACCCTATTAATAGTCCTAAGGGGCATGGAATAATTATTCCCCAACTGCCAAGCCCGGTAAACTCTCACCCACCCATCAAAGTATACACCGCATTGACGGTTTGGGTCCACATGCTGAGCTCCATCCACATCTAAGGAGCGGTATGTAAAAGAGTATCCCTCCGTATATATGCCCTACATATTAAAGGCACTTAAGTAACTCTGGATATAATGTGATTTTTATTTCCATATAAAAAGCATATACCATTTTTTTGTGGAAAGATAGACTTTCGCACCACCCTTCTTTGTGTGCCGTTGAACCAGGACAACTAATTGGATTGGCTCTTCGTCTCTATTTTTCTGTTGGTAAATATGGGGGATACACCTTTCAATAAGAACCAAAAAGTATATTAAATGATACAAATCAGAAAAATCTAGATAATGAGAAGAAATTACAAGTGCCTCTTTTTGAGAAAAGGAAATTCATAGATACCTTTGAAAGCCTGAGGTAAATTAATTAATTATAGTCTTATAATTAGCTTCAATGTTGAAAATCCTCTAATTGCATTCTCCCCAAATGAAATATATGGCTGCACTGAGAAATATTTTGAGACGAAACCCAATCTTAGGTTGATGAGTACTCATGTGTTGCACTGAGAAATATTTTGAGACCATGATTTATTACCCCTCTTCTCCTTGTGCAGTCCAACTTACATGGTAGAATCATACTTGGTGACAATTTTCTCCTGGGTGTAAAGTTTTCGAAATTTAATTTATAGGATTTGATTTATGATTACCAAAACCTTTAGTTAAAGCTAAGGGTGAGACTTTTAGTTAATATTTTAACATTTAAACGATTCAAGTAAGAGCTTAATGTTCCAAGTTAATTTGCATTACCTTTAATAAAGTTAATAACTTGTAAAATTATTTAATTTGTCGTTAACAATAGGTATGACAAATTATTATGATTCCCTTGATTATTAAATTAGTTTTTTCTATAATAAATTATCAATCAACCATCATGTGCATTTTTCATCATAGCTTCAAATCATATATTCCTCAATTAGATAAAATTGCCATTTTACAATAAATATTTGTTAAAAGTGGATCCTCACCCCTTAATGTTTCCTTTTCATTGTTTTCTTGTCAATCATTTTCTTTCCAAAAATTACATTTTGAAAATTTTAATAGATTTTATATAGAAATAGTAATTTATAGTTTAGGTTGTAATAAAATATTCCTAGTTTCTTTACCTATGTATCAACCTCGAACTCCTGAGAACTATCTTTACAATCCTCAACCTTTGTTTAGATACATCCTTGAATTTTACTTAGATTTGATTTCTATGGGGATTTGCAATGGAGCTAACAATTTAAATCTTGAGGCCCTTGGTTTCAAGTAAATTTGTTATAAGAAAAAAAGTGTATTTTTTTCTTTATACATAAGTTAGTTTTAACAATCCTATATTTGATATTGCAAATTAGTAATAACTCATTTGTCTACTCGATTGAATAAGCATACAAATCTAGTGGCATGAGATTTTGTTGGAGATTATAATGTGATACAACTTGTGATTTCATATGTTGTCTATTTTGACTCATTTACATTATTTTCTTATATTTTTGAATAATAATAAAATTTAAAATATATCATGTTCTGTCGGCAGCATTACTATAACTAGATGTAGTAGAAGCTAATATTATTTTGCCCAATGTCTAATATTTTAATAAGATTCAAATGTATAGTAATATTAAGTGCATGGCTTTATGATTTAAAAAATGCATGTATAAATCCATATATAATAGCAATTGCTCTTATGTTAAGTGTTGTCCCATTTCTTTTTAACACATTTTTAGAGATTACGTTATGCAATTAATATTACTATTATTTAGAGCCAAGATTAGAAATGGCGGAGCTGATGAGTTTGGAGTCTGTTGGGGGTTGATCCACTACTACCAAAGGGTAAACAAAGTTGTTTTAGTTAGAAGATAAATCCAGCTATGGTCTTCTAGCCCTCTTTACTCGACTCAATGGATTTTCTAACAGAGAAGACACAGATGGCTTAGGAATGGGAGGCAAACATGCTCTCTAATGAGGTTTAAATTTCAGAATTTGTTGGAGAAGTGTATGATGTGCGGAAGAAGGGTAGCGAAATAGTAGTAAATAACCATAATTTAACATGATTGTCTGTCTTGAACCAATGAGGATACATAGGATTTCGGACTGCATTGCTAAATTTAGAAACATTGATCTGGGGAGAAGGGTAGTGCTAGGAAGAGTATAGTGGGGAAACTTCATGATTATGGACTAATGATAAGAAGTGGATTTTCTAAATAAGAAAATCTCTTATCTAATTTGGTGGAGATAAGAGATTGTATATAGTAAAATTACATATTTTTGAAGAAAACTTATAGTTTATGTTAATGGAACCCTTACAGCACTTCACCTAAGCCACAACTCATACATTACCATGTGTAAAACATCAAAATCCATTGGAATGAGACACAATTGAAAATGCTTCCTAACCTTTGACACATTCTTATGTAGTCTCTCAAATAAATCTTGTGGAGATTGTCCTGTGGAGAATGTCTCTAAAATATTCTCTTTTGTATTGCAAAACCCTCTTTTTATAAGAAATCTTAACTTTTTTATTTAGAATAAATTAGTTAATACTTTTATCAGTTGCCTTTATATAGAGAGGGAACGAACATGTGGATTGGAACTGCTAATTAAGTGTAGTAATTATTTATCCCATTTTCTCTTTAGATATTTTATGTAGATACTATATAGTTTCTTATTTTTTCTTACTAAACGTCATAATTATTTTGAACTTAATTTAACTTTTGAGACATTATCATTCTTTTAATTTGTTTTTATTAGAACTTATTAGATCTCTTCTATTTGTTATATAATTATTTATGGGCTAAGATTACATATTTATATACACATTTATTAGATTACATGTTTTTATATTTCAAGTATAAATTTTATTTCTTAAATACTTTATATATCATGAAATATATTAAATGATTTATATATATAGTATAGATAAGGAACAATTAGAGAATTTACATGTGTATATGTTAGAAAAAAATTGTCACCAATGTGTAGTTTATATATGACGTATAGATTTTATCTTTTTGACTCTTCATATTAATAACATTAATAAAAATTTAGATTAAAGATGTTAAAATAGTTTTGGAAGATATACTAAATGATTTAAAATAGTATAGGTCGAGAATAGTTGGATGAATTATGTACATATTAATAATAAAAAATTATTACCAACGTTTATACAAGCCTTTAAGATTAGAGATAAAATAGGTAAACTATTACTGGAAGATAATTGAAGAAGATACAAAATATTATAAAGAAAACTTAGAAAATTGGATTAGAGGGATTTACGTATTAATAAATATATAAATTTAATTTTTGAAAATATGGAACAAGATTTGAGTGCATATTTGTTAAACTAGAGATGTTATTAAGAGTGAGTAATTACATGGAATATTTAATGTATAAAGGGGACAAACAAGTTGATGTATATTTAATATATACATGTCATCTTTTACACTTTATTTATACACCACTAAATTAGGTAAAAGATTATGTATATTTTACATTAATATCTTATAAATAAAGGGGCAATATATAGTGTTTCATATATGAGCATAATTAACTATATTTTTTTAAACTGGTTTTGAAATTGGGGTTAAATACAAATTTTTGTAGTAGTAAGAAATTGATTATTTGGTATTGTGAAAATTATAAATGTGTAAATTTTTTTGTTATATCATCCTTTTTATAAAGGTAGCAAGTGGCAAATTATTGATGTATACCATTTGGATGAGCTTTATGCTATACGAAAAGTTGTTTTTAGTTAAAATTAGTTTTATAAAAAAAAAAAGTGGGTTATGTTTAGATGTATATTATTAAAAAAAATTTTAAAAAAGTTTTAAAAATCTTATTTAGATGGCAATTGCATTCCATAGCATGTGAGTTATGAGAATACTCCTGTGCCCTTAAATGGCCATGACCCATAAGCGTCTTAACCACTCATAAAAAAATTAACCATCAATATAAAAATCTAGATGCAGTTTAAAATAAAAAGAATTAATAATTATATTATAAAACCTTAAGAAGTTTGAGATCTATACACAATAATGTAAATTCGTTTATGGTGTGCTCTTATATGACGTGTTTATAACATGTGAACAAGTGAGGGTCTTAGAGTTTACTGAATAAAGTTTAGTATACTGAATATTCTTTTCTTCAAATTACAATTTACATTTTTCCTTAACAATAGACCTAGTTGCATAGAATATCCATATACCACATCAATCCTAGTTGAGAAGAAATAAATTAGAAGGTTTTGTGTATATTTTACCTTAATGAATCTAGTGCATCGATGCATAACTAGTTGTGTAGAAAATTCTTATACAAGATAAATTCTAGTTGAGAAGAAAATTATCAGAGGTTTATTTGTGTATGTTTTAATTTGTTGATTCTTGTACTTTTCAATATAAATACCACTACAAACTAGGTTGGCTAGCTTGTACATAGATCCTAACCACATCTGGCAAGTAGCTCTTAGCAAAGTCGAATTGCACACACATCAAACACAATCCCATTCTTGAGCCTTCGCCCACCACCCCCTTCCTCAAATATGCATCATTTTCCTATGGTGTCCTTCTATGCGATCCTATGCCTGATCACAATGTTTGCAATGCATTTGATTGTTTGACATGAAAGAATGATATCAATTGCTTAACCAGGGCCTGGTTGTCCTACTTTGATGTGTTGAGGTCACCAAGTTTTCCTAGGTAACCTTAATATATGTTTTAAGGAGTATCTTAGTAGTATTAAATAAAGCTGGCTAAATTGGTGAAACGGAGGAACATACACATGCACAATGAAGATGTTGAAATGTGTTGTGATTTAGGAACTCAGTTATCTTGTACGGTGTTTGGATTTCAACAGCCATGATTGTAAAGTACTTCAGAAGAACTTGTAATAAGACAGGGACGAGAAATAAGGAAGGAACATTGAAGAAAAGGAGCCAAGAAAGGGAGAATTTTGTTTTTTTTTTGGGGGTAAACCATATCCAAAGAATTGATTTGTTATCATTAATAGGGTATATTAAGAATAATGATAAAAATTTATGGGTAATTTGGGCATAAAATGAATGTTCTATAGTACACCCTCCTCACTTTTTAATATACTATAGTGTGATTATAAAAGTTACCCTTAAAGCTCTTGGCGGAAAAACTTTGCCTCTTCTTGGATTCTCTAGGCTCTTTGAATACCCAAGAATCCATAACCATGTGGTCCTTGCCCACTTTCCAACTTGTTATACCATTAGAGAGTCCTTAACTGCCATCTTATTTGAAAAACTTCCTACTAAACTATTTTCTAAAATATTTATTAGCATTGGAGCCAGTCCAACCCTAGGTATAAATTTTTTCTTTATATTTTAGAACCTCTATTTCTGGTCCAAAACTCACTCTAAATTAATTAAAATTGCTATTCAATGGTAAATACCATTTTTTTATATTTTTATATAGTAAGACGGATCAAGAACCAAATTAGCAAAAGAAGAGTCAATTATGCCAAATGGTTGTAATTTTATTTAAGTAGAAAGCCCTCTTTGAGTTGAAATCGAGGATGAACCTTTAAAACTTAATTAAATCTTTTAAAGTTTCCAAAATTTTTCATGTATAAAAAAAGGCTGAATTGGGTCTAAAAGAGAAATAAAGTTCTTGGGTTAATTAATTGCAAGCCGGATCGGATTTAATGAATCACATCCAAAGGTCATCTTCTCCATTTAGAAAAGACGCTTGACAATAAACAAATCATAGGTGCTCTGCACCCGTGGGCAACAACTGGCCAGACCTCCACAATAGCCAACGGGCAGGAGGCGGCCCTAGACTCATCTAGGAAGTCCACATCTATGGTACGCATCAGCCATGTTCATAGAGCAGACAATGGCGCCGGTAGGAGGTCATGTCCATCCTCCAGGCGATCGTGTGTCAAGGAGGCCGAAGTCAGAGTCAGAGAATGAACCAATGTTCTTCTCCATGCTGCGGATTCAAGGGACAACCTACCCTCCCTAACCCTCTTCCAAGAGTCTGTTCTGTGGATTGGAAAATCACACTATACGCAAAGAAATTTTTAAAGGTGCTGACCATTATCAACATAGAAAACTCAGTAGCTGTATTTCAAGACTTACCACACACGTCAACATTAGACAGAAACAAAACATCATTAGTTTAGAATGGGAGACTAAGTTGAAACTGTATTGCCATAACCACCTTGCCATTACACTAATGAGGAATACCTATTCAAGCCCGTGGGCAGAGTCTAACACCTAATATCAAAACCTGAAAGCTAGCTATTCTGAAAAAAGAGAGAATATAGAATTCAAATGGAACCAAATTGTGATGTCGAGCTGCTGGTCAACGTGATAGTGATCAATACAGGAGATCAGATAGAGGTAATGAGCAATGGGTGATACAAGAATTCGGGTAATATTTAAATAAAGATAAAAATTTAAGGGTAATATAGTTAAAAATAAAAAATTCTATCATCCATATGTACCTGATGATTTTACTTAGCCATTTTTTATAATAGTATATATGTACCTGATGATATTACTTAGCCATTTTTTATAGTAGTATCTATTTTTACCAGTTTAATATCTGATACGTGGCCCATTGGGCTGCATGATATTAAATTAATTTCTTATGGGGGAGGGCCCATCACGAGCAGCTTGCTGCCTGGGGTCCTCACGTGTCGCCCTAGCCTTGCACTACTGCTTGGGCATGGCGCACCCTAATCAATTCAAACGATAAATATTACCAATATTGCACACTAATTGAAAGGCACATTTTAATTTTTTGGTAGCAAACGCTCATGATGTAGCACTGCCAGTTTTTGGAAACAAATTGTGATTGCTCACTCACTCTTTGTAACAGTTTTCCCCATCTCCGTCAGGCATTTGCGTCTCTTATCTGTTGGGAGATTTCTAAGAAGCAAAAAAGGTAAAATTTTACCACTTTTAAATTTGCTGCAGATTATTGGCGATTTGCTGGAAATAGTATGTGATTTGCAACCTGTTTGTGTTCTTACTAATTAATTTTCCATGATTGATGTTTTTTATGTTATGGTGTTTTGATAAGTTCGTTGATCAGCTTCAACATTTGCTCCTTATTTAACTCCTTGAAAATCTGCAATCCGTTTATAAATTAATGTCTATTAAAATCTAAGATTTTAAACCGTATTACTAAGCTTCAATGAGGTAAACAAATTGTGTTCTAAATTTGAGAATTACCACTTAGATTTCTTTTTTTGCATTCTCTTAAAACTTTTTGGAGGAGTAGATCTTAGTATGTAGTTCCTTTTTATTGGTAGTTGTCATGAAATATATTTGGCATATCCATGAGCCCCCAATGCACAAAATCATACAGCCTATGTTTTGTACACATGGGGTACGGGTTTGAATCCATCCACTTGCCCTGCTATACACATGCACTACTAGATCTCAATCCTTTGACTTTCATCCAACTCAACACATATTAACTTGGTTTATTTATAAATTATTTTTTTATTTTAGCATGAGCTCCTCTTGTAATATTCGGGATTTTTTTCTAGGTTTCGAATATTAAATACATAGAAATAAGGTTATTTAACCCTTTAAGCTTCTTAATAGAATAAGTATCTTCCTATATATAATTTGTGGCTGAAACCTAGGAAGTTAGAAAGTAAACAGAAAGAGCTTTGAAACCCTACTAAGAATGTGCAAATCAAAGTCTGGATAAGGGAGATACAATTGTTCGAAGTTGAACATATTGTATAAGGCCTGTTTACCTGATTCAGACGTGCAATTGAGTCATTTAAGTCATTTTGCGAGGGCCCGATTAATTAGAATTCTAAAATTAAGTTTTAGAGTCCTGATTAGGTGGCCTAATTGAGGGGGATTGACCCAAATTCTAGGAGGATTAGGAACCTTAATCCCCATAATTATAAAAGACCTCATTAGGGCACTATTAGGGGGGCTTTGACTATTAAGGGAAGAAGGAGGAGTCGCTGATGAATTCTTCCGGCGAGGCTCCAGTGGCAGTGGATCAACAACAAATCGGTGATTGAGGTAAGATAGTTGTTGTTGTCTTTAAGTGTTGGATTTATGTAATTCTATTTTTGTAATTGCATGAACAATTATTGCAATTATGTAGTTTTGTTTAACAGTGTGAAATTGCAATTTTCATTTTTTCCGACTGGACGGCTGCTGATTGGCCACCGGAAGGCCACTGGCTAGCTAGCCTTCTTCCTGCTAGAAACCCCAGTCACTGGGTGAAAGCAACCGGGGGGCAAACTTGCCGACAGCATTTTTCGCTGCAGCTGTGCGGGCTACTAAAAAAAGAAAAAAAAGTTGCATCGCAATTGGCCATGCTGGCTCTGGCCAAGCCAGCCCAGGCTATGACAGACAGGACTTTGGAAGCCTGTGCTGCAGTGGCCTTGGCCGTAGCAGCCCCACCGCTCTGTAAAAAAAAGGGAAAGGCGGCCTTTTGGCCGCCAACTGGCCACCGGACAGCGGCGGAAAGAACGACATTGGTTTCGATGTGTGCCAGTGGCCTAGATTTTCCAGGGTCACTTGCATCTGCTGCAGTACAGGTGGCACCGTCAGAGGCCAAATGGCCTCTAGCCGGCCGTTGGACCGGGTCAGGTTCTCATACCCGATTCGGTCCAGTCTAATAAAAAAACATTACACACTCTTCTAGTTTAGTGCTTTAGAGTAGACATAAAAATTTGGAAAAAAACTATAAATGACCATAAATGTATTCCAAGTATCCTTACCAAGTTTCAGACTGGGAAACAATCCAAAAGCTTTAAAATTACCAATTTACCTTTGTGAGTGGAAGCGTAGAATAATAATTATTGATTAGACTTAGGGACTCCAGATCAGGGGCCTATGAGTAGATTTAAAAATTAAAAAAAATTCTAGTGAGTATCATAAATTTGAACCAAGCTACAAGGTCGGGAAAAATTTTATTAATTAGATAACTGACTATTTTACCCCTAGGGTTAAGGAAAAAAAATTATTTGAACCGGGATCGGTTCAAGGGGTTTACGACCTTGTTAAATGGCAAAGAAATCACCATGGGTTCATAACATCAAGGTGTACCCATGAGATTATTTTTGAACCTATTAGGGTTTAGGGAAGCCCCGAACAAAAAGGCAAAAATACCCTTATGAGCGAACTGGCCTACATTCGCGTGAATTGAATTAACAGGTCAATGTGATATAGAAACCTTTTAAGAGGTTAAAGACTTACCCGAAAGCAGAGATGACCATATCCAATGTTAAATAATTACTTTAATGCCCTCAGGTGCATTATGATTAGTTTTCAAAAAGATTTAATATGTTTACCCAAGGAGGGTTAGGGCACAAGAGCTCGAACAATCTAATATGATTATTTAATTTAGATATTGATATTATGATCTATTTGGATCTGTGTGGTTCTGATTGTTTATGTTGTTTATTGTTTCAATATTTACTATTAATGTTGTAATAGTAACTTATCACTAGCTTAAGGTTATTGAAAAAGATTAATTGATTGGGTGAATAGCTTTGGACTAGTTCATAGAGTGAACAAAGCCTTTGACTTAACGATTTTACCTTAGTTGATGAACCGATGGCAGTTTCGAGTTTTAAACCTTAGTCTAGAAGAGACTAATAGGGTTTGGGATAGTCATTCGGAATCCTAACTTATTGATGAGCAATATAGGGTTTAGAATAGTTTCCTAAATTTTAGCCCTATTGAGGAGCCACTGATTTGACGGTGTAGTTGTACCTCTCCATTGGACGGAGCTCTATGTGAGCTGAGCTTACTTTCGATCTATTGAGGATCTTCTACTATACACGCATTTGGATTAGCTAAAATCTTGTTTGGTTGACTTTTGCGGTTACTTCTGTTTAAGTGTAGTTGTGAGTCATGCCCTTCCACTCTGGTCAGGTCCTTTGTAGGATAGGAAGGGTGATGGTGCTTCCGGGTGGATTCTAGGGTGTTTTGTCATGGATTATCTTTAAGGGTGGTCTATGGTGAGTTTTTCATTTGTCACTTAGGTTGATATCTGATAAGTCTATCTATCATTGGGATTAGACAGGGATATTAATTATCGAATAATGGTTTGAGAGATAATTAATAATATTGTTTGACATTGCTTGTTTAATTAGAATAATTAAAGGACTTGCATAAAATGTAGGTTGCTTGAAAATACTTAAACATTGCATGTGTGGTGCTATGCTTCTTAGAATAATGTAGTTTTTAGCAGAACTATGTCTGGATCCAATCTTGTTAGAAACATAGGAGATGTTGTTTGATGAGTACGTTTAAAACTAACATAAGGTGATGTAGGCCCAATCTCAAAAATATTAAATTATACTTTTATTCATTTGAACTGCTCCTCCAAGGGGTAGGTGATGTTTGGTTGTTGTTTGGTCTTGCTTGCTTACATGTTCTTTAGATGGGGATGTTGCAAGATCTGGACATTGGTGGGCGTTTGAGGAGATATAGTTCATTGCTTCTGTAAACATGTAAGTAATTGTAACTACTGACATGAGAGCCAACTTTACTTGGTTATTTCTTTTTGGATAGATAATAGGCTTGTACTTAGAGGGTTAACCTGTTATTTATTGAATTTGACACGTGTAATGATATCATATATTTTAATATTCGTATTTGTGAACCTTAATTATCATGACCTGGATATTTAATCGAATGATTTGTTTTGTACTTAAGAAAGAAAAAAAATGTCGTGATTTATTGCGTGTAATTTATTTGAAAAAAGATTTGAAAAATCATGGTCGTGACACCTCTACTTGACTGTTCACATATGAATAAGTTCCAAATTAGAGAAGTTCGGGCACTTCAACAAATTCTAAGATGACTTTTTATCTTTACATGATGGTCATTTCAGACATATCTATAATGTCCCTAATTAGTTTATACTTTTTTTTGTGATTTATTATTATTTTTTTACCATTTTTGGCTAGAAAATGTAATGTTTCAACATATTATATTTGTATATTTGACGTCAATATTATACCTATAGAGTCTAGTGTGGGGCTTAGTTGCAAGCCATGAGCCTCAACGCACGCTTTCAGCACAAATTTTGAAGGTACAATGCACAAAGAAATGAACAAAATGTAAGTTGTATATAAAAAAAGAGAAGGTAGATCACCAGACAATTCCAATATATCCAAAGAGAATGAAAGGAAACCCGAGAGAGTTTTCAGTCACTCCGTAGTGCCTCCTCTATCATCAGATTCTGTAGGTTCTTTTTGGGATCCGCTTCACCTTACCACTATGAGTCTGTTGGTTCTGGCTAGGGATGCCGCCACCATCTCCTTGCTCCTCCACAAGGTACAAGTCATTTCATCGATTTTTCTCACCATCAAAATTCATTTTTGGGCCACCATAGAGCTATTTCGCTACCATTTGCTACCGCCCTCCATTGAACTTATCTTTGTTCGGCTGCCAAGATCCAATAGGTGCTGGCCACAACCACCGCCATGCTCTCCTTGCTCCTTTTCGAGCTGCCATTACTTTTCCTCGTTTTCTCTTCTCATTGTGTAGTTTGTTTTGAGCCGCTAGTGTGTTCCCAGTCATCGTCCGGCCTCCAAATTAGCTCCACTCGGTCCATCTTGGACTAGCTGCAGCAGTGGGCCACCCATTCCGACCTGGATCGACCTCCTATGCCCCCTCTGCTCATCTCCTCCACCCGGTTCCACCTCTGTCTCACTGTTCCTCTATTTTTCTAACCAGTGAGATGCTTTGGGTGCATCTCATATCATTGTCATTGGCAAGCCGCGGGCCATTTGGCCATTGTGGGCTCTGCCCCGTCTTGGCGACAACGAGGGCCTGCCCCACGGTTTGATTATGCCTCCACCAGGATGGGCCGCTTGCCCCTTGCCCTATACCATGTCATATGCATAACCGCCTACACCACTAGGGCCTTAGCCCTATCACCCTTTTTGTGCCTTGGGCTGCCACCATCTAGCATCTTCCCCTCCCCTTTGGCCGCATGTGCAAGTAGTCGTGCGTGCGATTTAGGGTATAGGTGGTATTTTTGTGCCGGCTGACCATAGGATGACTTCATCATCGACTGAGTTGACTACTAGAGCCCTCCACCTCTCCTCCATCCTCAAGCATTGCCCCACACCCTCCGCCCCTTTTGTGGGCCATTGATGATGCGAAATCACTTTGAGCACAGTGGTATCAAGATCCGAAGCATATGAGCCGAGTCTAACTCATACCTATATGTTGTAAATAATTAGAAATTATCTAATTATATTATAATAAGCATTATTTATTTATTTAAATCAACTAATATATTATTTAATATATTTTATTAAAAGCAACTAATAATTTTTTTTATTATGGTTTATTTGTGACACTCATTTGCAGCGACCCAAATAGCTTTAATAGTTGTCACATTTACCCTATTTGTGATGTTTAATTGTGAATGTTGCATATTTGCATCATTTATGAATAAGAATCGCAACTAATAATTTTTTTGTGATGTTTTTTAAGCGCCACCAAAATTAATTTTTAGTGACACTTTTTATTGAAATAATAATAAAATCGTCACAAATTATCTATTTTTTTGTAGTATAAGAAGAATCGTTACATGATACTAAATCAATATAATTAATTTAAAATCAAGATGCCAAATACTTTGTTGGTTGATTGTGGTGAAACTTACAATGGCGTTGATGAGAACAACACCATTATTACTACAAGCCGAGCTATTGTGATGCATGGGCTCGCGCATAAAACTATAGGAAGCCTGCCTTAAGAGTCTAATAAAAGGTTTAATTGTTAGGAAGAGTATTTTAAAGTAATTAGGAATTTATTATTTTGAAAATTATTAGCGTTGTAGCATATGAAGTAATTGTAGTTCATTTCTTGAAAAATCAAATAGCTGGCACTAACTAACTATGTTAGTCCAATGGAGAAATAGCGCCCATTATACTTCAATCCATGAGAAACTGATCCAACGAGGAGGTTAATATGGTTGCAGATTGCCTTACCAAAATTTTGCCTTAAGACTATTTTCTTGTTGCTAGATAAATATCCCTTCTACTTTTTTGTGTGATAAATATCGCAATAGATTACCTCAGAAGGTTTTTATTGGCCAAAAAAACGAGAGATAATCTATTTCTTAAAACAAAAGATGTAATAGGCTATTTCATTGTTCATTCATTAAAACGTGAAATTATAACTGATTTGCGCAAGATAATGACACATTCTAATGGGATAAATGTGCAGCGGCGAGGTAGGGAACTCCGATTGCAGCACGGCCACACCGTGGACGGCAGGAGGTGGGTAGCCCGATCGGTTTGATGTGGAGAGACCCCCAGCAAAGCCGAGGGCGGTGGACGGAAGGCGGAGCAGCCGGGGAGGTAGAATTGCAGTGGAGCAGGAGCCATGGAACCAAAGGAGAGGGCTTTTCTTTTGAACTGGCCGAGATCGTCGGAACTCAAACAGCCGGAAACGGAAAAATTCACAAACAGGGAAAGCTCCCTTCACTTAGGCGGAAACCATCTCAACAAAAGCAAGGAAAGATTCCTTCTCTTGGGCGGAAACGATGTCAACAAAAACGAGGAAAGTTTCCTATTTTATAGGATAGGAAACCATGTCAACAAAAGCAACGAACTTTTCCTTTTCCTTCTCTTGGGTGGAAACGATGTCAACAAAAACGAGGAAAGTTTCCTATTTTATAAAATAGGAAACTAGGTTAGCGACACAGATTTCCTGATTTGAAAAGCTTTACGAGGGAGCATATAAAGGGGAGGATCTTCATCTTCAGAGAGAGTTTTCATTACAGAGCTTCCGTTCCATTCAGAGAGAGTTTTCATCATCTTCAGAGAGAGAGAGAGACAGAGCTTTCGTTCCATTCAGTCTGTTGAGAGAGTTTGTTTCCCCATGGCTTTTGCCAAGTTCGAAAACCTTTACGGGGTGATTGGGCTTGGAGGCGGAGAGGAGGGCCTCAAATCGTCCGCCCGGGAGGTCGAGCATGCTTACCGGAAAAAGGCCCGGGAGCTCCACCCGGACAAGAACCCGGGCGACCCTCAGGCCACAGCCAAATTCCAGAGGTTGCAGTCGCTTTCGAGCTCCTCAAGAACGAATCCACCCGACAAGACCACGACGCCCGCCTCCGCGCACAGTTCCAGCGCTGGCAGGGGAAGCGCACCTGAAGCTCAGACGATTTGAAGCAAGATTAGAGGATGAACAGATTAAGAGAGAAAGAGCGGAACAGTATGCAAGGCTGGTTGAGTTCAACAGCCGTATCACCAGGCCGCCGCAGAGGTAGCCGAGAAGGAACTCCTCCGCGAGGAACAAAGACGACGATTCGAAGAGGCGGAGGCCAAGGCGGCGGAGGAGCGAAGACAGGAGGAGTTGCGAGCCCATCGCAAGCGGGTGGCATGGCTCTGCCAGTTCGCGCCCGCGGCCCGCTCAAACTAAATTGCGTGATTGATTGAGCGACATATGGAGGTATCCGTCTATCCTTTTTTAATATCTCACGATAAACATTTATGCTTGCTACACTCATTATATCATATTTTCTTAAATTTAAAAATTTATGTTTTCCAACTTGTGCAAGCGTTGGAAAAAAATTGAAGCAATAAAGTGGGAAGTGCTACACTCATTATATCATATTTTCTTAAATTTATGCTTGCTACACTCATTATATCATATTTTCTTAAATTTTAAAATTTATGTTTTTCAACTTGTGCAAGCGTTGGAAAAAAATTGAAGCAATAAAGTGGGAAGTGCTACACTCATTATATCATATTTTCTTAAATTTAAAAATTTATGTTTTCCAACTTGTGCAAGCGTTGGAAAAAAATTGAAGCAATAAAGTGGGAAGTGCTACACTCATTATATCATATTTTCTTAAATTTATGCTTGCTACACTCATTATATCATATTTTCTTAAATTTTAAAATTTATGTTTTTCAACTTGTGCAAGCGTTGGAAAAAAATTGAAGCAATAAAGTGGGAAGTGCTACACTCATTATATCATATTTTCTTAAATTTAGTACTTTACCATCCTTTACGTCAATAGGATTACCGGAAATATTCGGTCAGCGATGAGGTACTGTGGATAGGGGATATATATATAATGGCTGTTAGAACGAATAAGATTATAAATTTGTGTGAGAAGCTTCTGAGCGCTTAAATTGAGCCATTTTGAGCTATTAATATAAAACATATTTTTTTAATTAAAGTTATTAATATAAGACATAGGAGGGGTATAAGTATAATATGACCAGAAATCTGCAAGAATTGTCATAGAGAATATGTGACTGTGTGTTTCACTAGTCACCATTGAAAATTTAACTTTAAAAGGAGAAAAAAGTTATTGCATGAGAAATTGCTTACATATCTAATTTGGTTTTGGTAGTGTGGTAGTGTTAGTTTTCTCATGATAAGGCAATTTTCTATAATAATGTATCTTACATGTCAATAAACATAGGTTTTATTTTGAGTGAAACTGATTTCAAGTTACATGTGTGACTAATCATATGTTTCATTAGTAGATGCTTATGTTGAAGTGCTTGAACTCTATCAAAATCAGTGGTTGAATTTGTGGCAATGGTGATGGTTTATATTACTGAACTTTTCATACGCTTCTTACTACTGTGTGAGTATAATAGCAAATGTTGTTATTTACCCCATTTTTCAATTTGAGCATCAATTTATGAATGGTGTGCCCATGTAGCTTTTACTCGCTGTAGTAGTTGTTCTTACATATTGTTCTTTTCCCCTATAATCTCCTATCTGTTGTTCTATTTCTAGCGTATACTAGCTTTTAGTTGATGATCTCCTATCATATTGTTCTTCTGTAGTTGGTCTTGTGTATGAATTTGTTGTTATGCATAGGTTATTGGCTTTTGTGTGAAATAGCAGTGACTCAGTATATATCTCTTGCATGAAATAATAGACATGAAGCTCTATTCCTTGGTTTTTTAGTGTTTTTCTCTTTTATAGCTTTAGGCTACTTATGATCTTGAGAAAGCTAAAATGTTTTTGATCCTAGAGACATTTTCATTCATATGAACCGTAAGGCTTCTTTTGGAGCTCTGTTCCCTGTGTTTTGGTGCTTGCTTTTTCGTTTACAGCTTTAGGCCACTCCATGCAGTTAATTATCTTTGCAAGAATTTACAAAAGCGTTAACTTTTGGTCTTTGTTTGTTGTGGTATTGTTCTGTTCTGTTCATCTTCTCTCTTTTGTTAGATTAATGGTCGCTTTTGCTAAATTAGCATAGCAGACCGTAATTGAGTTATTTGTCTTTTGTTTCACTTCACTAAGACTGGGCCAATACTTTACAGATACTTTACAATTTTTTTAAAAAATAAGTTTAGTTTTGAACTGCTGATGTTGATATAGAATTGGATGCAATTTAAGAATCTATTGTCCACACTTTCAGGGACCTTGTGTCCTCTCTATAACAGCTTAATCTTTTAGGTTCATAACTTTTGTTTAGCCATGCTTGCGATGCGGGGGAATGATTATCTGCTTCATAACTTTTATTATAGGTCCTTCCCGAAGCAGCTTACAGTTTCAATGATACCTAATTATTAAGGTGGAAAATACATAAAATGACATTTTTTTAACTAGATTGTGCATTGCTGATTGATTGGAATCAAGGTGATCACATGTTTTTTGAATAACTATGCATCTGGTGCCTCTAACCAATATTAATTTCTCTCTTGAGTAATTAATTATACGACAGTTCTTGCTCTCTGAGTCTCTGTAACTAGTACTGGAATTAGTGACTCAGTTTTTCTTTCTTTTGTTCTTTTTCTTGCAAGCTATTTATCTTCACTATCAAACGTAGGTTGCATTGGTATACATTGTTTGCAAATTCTACTTAAGGTGGGTGACATGCAAAATTATAATTATTGACTGCCATTGGACTGAGTTATGTTTTTGGAAGGAACCACTAGGAGAAGGTCAAGTACGACTATTGCTTTCCCCAATTCCTTTTCTCGGATGTTCTTGTAAAAGTGTAGGAGGGGTGGAGGGTATTTATTAATAAAATATAAAAAGATGAAATGACATCTCCACAGGTACCAAATTCATTTGGCATCTAGCTTTGGAGATGATCATAATAAATAGAGTTCTATTTTTTTAAATGGGGTATATATGTAATTTGTAACTCATAAATCATATTTTCATATGAGTTTACCAAACATGATTCATATACAAATCTTTTATAAATTAGATTAATGAAATATGCATTACCAAACATAAAAGTGATTTATCGATGGATTTGACTAATCAGATTAAGGTGAATCATGATTTGCTAGACCTAATAATCTTCATCCAAACAGCCCCTAAATTGCCCAATAGCCCAATGGACCGGACGATCAACGAGGAGTTGCAAGCGCGCATCATTATCAGCGACCCTGAAGTGTCGCCAACAAATTCACTACAGCCCACAGACATTCCTAAGAGCACGACCCAAGATTCGCCCAATGAGCTCGATGGAGAGTGCTTCTTCTTCCCAATTTCCATCCCGCATGATCCAATCCCTGTGGTATGTGTACCTGAAGAACCCCTCTCTCTATGTTGATGAATGTGGCTCTCTTTCCCCCCTACTTTAGTGCTTTAATTTTTGTATATAAGTGGGCATCATTAAACAAAGGTGATGTTTGATCTCAATTATTAAATTATAGATGAAAAAATATATACAACTTAGTTTACAATTTGGGGCACAATTCAATTGTCCCTCTTCCCAATCCTTTGAACTCTAGGTGAAAAGTTTGCTTATCAACTTGCCAAAGTCCCATGAGCCGAAAAGAAAATCAAAGAAAAAAAAGATCAAAGATCAAAAGGAAAAAAAAAGATCGAAAGAAAAAAGGAAAAGAAAAAAGAAAAAAAAAGAAAAAAGAAGAAAAAGAAAAGAAAAAAAGAAAAAGAAAAAAGAAAAAAAAAGAAAAAAAGAAAAAAAAGAAAAAAGAAAAAAAGAAAAAAGAAAAAAGAATCAAAGATCAAAGATCAAAAGAAAAAAAAAGATAAAAAAGATCAAAGATCAAAAGAAAAAAAAGAAAAAAAAAAGGCCAAATAAGGGATGAGGACGAGGATGTTGGGCAACAGGGCATGAGAGGTATGGGGGATTGATCGGTGACTAAGTAGCCGACCTCCATACTTTCTTACGCTTCTTGTGGAGGTTGAATTGTGGCTTAAGCGATGGAACATTATCAGTATATCCATCATCACATCAGCCTTATCATGCATTAAAAAAATCTCACACTTGTTTCTCAAGGAACTTTGGAGGGGGGAAGGGAGTCACTTTTGTCATTTAGAGGGTGTGGTTCTATGGTATCAATCACATCATTACATGCATGCTCAATGTGGGGGAGAAGAACAGTTATTCATGTCTATATACTTGTATTTTCCTTCTATCTTTTGAGAGAGTGTTGTTTGTGTTGAGAATTAGAGGGTGGAGTTAGTCGCTAAGTAGAACTACGTATATTGTGGGTCTAATCCCTGAGGCGGGTGTTTAGGCAAGGTATGTAGGCAACTTATCCGTACTGTCGAATATTAGCCCGACCCAAATGTGAAATATTCTCCAGTTTTACATGCTTGGATTTGTTTTTTAAATTGGTGAAATTATTGCCATGTAAACCTTCTATTGTATGGAAGGAATGAAAATTTGAACTCTGTCCCACATTATCTAAGTATAAAACTTTTATTATAATTAATCCCTTTTAGTTTGTTGCATACTTGGTTTTTATTTGGACAAGAAGCGCAGGTAGGGTGTCTAACAAAATATCCATTTATTCAAGGTAATGTATCTCATCTTTCTACCTGTTTGACACAACACTCTGTTCAACACTATTTTACGTTTTTGTCTCTGTCCACTATATAATGTGAAAATGGTCTACTAGAAGGTCATAGTGCACTTGGGAAGTTAAATACATGGAGGCATTTTTATCATTGTTTGACGTGCTGGATTGGAATAATTGGTATTCTCCAAGGTGAAATGAAGATAATCCTCAGGTATTGTTAAAATTAGTGCAATCAATATGCTTATGAATGTTTTTGAGTTCTCATATGGTTGCAACTTAAATTTGAAGTTTGAGAGCACACTAATTTTTTTTATTTCTCATCCTCTTCCTTTCTTTTTGTTTCTATTCTCCTTCACGTCTCTTCATTTTTTTCTCCTATTTTCGCGCCGAAAGTTTTTGTGGAGCATCGAGGCCCATGACCTATGACTAAACATCCTTCCTGACCCTATGGTTACGAATATCAAGGTCAATGACAAAAATAGATATGCTGAAGCATCAAATTTCTTCGTAAAAAATACAAGAAAAAAAGCAACAAATTTATAAAAAAATATAGAAAATTTGAGGATGTTACACATGTACAAATGAAAAAGTGCATATAATATCATCTTATTATGGACTGATTATTTATTTTTATTTATCCAACTAAGATTTTATGAATTAATATTTTATATCTTGTATTTAGATAAAAGTTGAATTCTGTTATGTATTTTATCAAGCATTCTAAAAACTTAGGATTTTGGTATGTAGTTTGAAATCGAGCATCTGAATTGCAGGATTTTAGTATGCATTTTGAAATCAAAATCTAAAATACATCAATTTACCCATTCTTCTTCATTTGTCTGCTGGTCCGTGTAGTCCAACACATAAACTTGCCTATCCAATTTTTGCATCAAGGGGTGTAAAACTATTTTATACCACTAAATTAGCAAGATGACATGAATTAGCTTTTATAAAGACACTATCGGCAGAACTTAGAATATTCAAGGCAGAAAGCCATCAACAATGACCTGAGCAAGATGAAACAAATACAACATAAAGTGCCTACATTGATAAATAATAGTTCACCTAAACTTAAGTAAAAAATGAGAACATTTCAATAGCAATGACGTATTCAAGCTACTGAGAATAATCCGAACCAAAATACTTGACTCACTCCACACACAAAGCAGATAGCATGGCATCTAGAAGAACTTACATGAGCATTTTTCTGTTTAAGTGCTAGCTATATCAATAACACGGGATATAGAGAAAAAAGGGATTTAAATAGCATTGGACACTCGTCATGTGGAAGGTGACCACATTCTAATATTGCAACTAGCCGCTGCATATGGTAAACAACTAAGAGACTTAAGATTAATCTTCCTTGAGCAACAACAATGGCAGCGAGGCTCCAAACCAATACCGTTTACTTCTTCATTCCCTTTCTCACTCCTCTCTCTCTACCCTCTCTCCCTCTCCCTCTTCTCTCTCTCCCTCTCTCTCTTTCTCCTCCCTCCCTCCCTCCCCCTCTCTCCTCCCCTCTCTCTCCTCCCTCTCTCTCCCTTCTCTCTCCCCTCTCTCCTCTCTCCCTCTCTCCTCTCTCTCCTCCCTCTCTCCCCCTCTATCTATTTTATGTTTTTTATTTAAAAATTAATAAAAAATAAAAATATATTAGCAATGTATAGGATATATGCCGCTAATACTAAGGGTATTAGCTACGTATATCATTATATGTCGCTAATACTCAAGGGTATTAGCGACGTATAGGTACATACGTCGCTAATACTTAAAAGTATTAGCGACATATATGCCTATGTCGCTAATACTCTCTTATTTTTTTTATTAATTTTATAAAAATAAATAACAAATAAAAAAATATAAATAATATTTTATCTCTCTCCTCCCTCTCTCCACCTTCTCCTCTCTCTCCTCCCTCTCTCCCTCCTTCCCCCTCTCCTCCCCTCTCTCTCTCTCCTCCCTCTCTCTCCCCCTTCTCTCTCCTCTCTCTCCACCTTCTCTCTCTCCTCCCTCCTCTCTCTCTCCTCCCTCTCTTCCCTCCTACTCTCTCTTCCCTCCCCTCTATCTCTCCTCTCTCTCCCCTCCCTCTACTCTCTCTCTCTCCCCTCCCTCTACTCTCTCTCTCCTCCCTCTACTCTCTCTCTCTTCCCTCTCTCTCCTCTCCCTCTCTCCTCTCTATCTCCTCCTCTCTCTTCCCTCCCCCTCTCTCTCCTCTCTCTCTCCCCTTCCCCTCTCTCCTTACGCATAGCCATATGCGTCGCTACTATTAAGGGTAGTAGCGATGCATATGAACATGCGGCGCTACTACCAATTTTTTTAAAATATTTTATTTTTTTTTAAAATAATTTTTAATTAATATTTTTTCCCTCCCACTCTATCGCTCTCTCTCTACCCTCTCTCCCTCTCCCTCTCTCCTCCCTATCTCTCTCCTCGCTCCTCCCTCCCCTCTCTCTCCTCCCCCCCTTCCTCCCTCCCCCCCCCCTCTCTGTTTCATTTAAATTTAAAATTTTAAAAAAATAGGTAGTAGCGACGCATAGCCATATGCGTCGCTACTATTAAGGGTAGTAGCGACGCATATGAACATGCGTCGCTACTACTATTAGGTAGTAGAGACACATAGTTCTATGCGTCGCTACTACTTTTTTTAAAAAAAAAATTTATTTTTTTTAAAAAATAATTTTTAATTAATTTTTTTCCTTCCCACTCTATCTCCCTCTCCTCCCTATCTCTCTCCTCTCTCGTCCCTCTCTCCACCTTCTTCTATCTCTCTACCCTCTCCCTCTCTCCTCCCTATCTCTCTCCTCTTTCTCTTTCTGTCTCTCTCTCCTATCTCTCTCTCCGCTCTTCCTCTCATCTCTCTCTGCTCCATCTCTGTCTCTCCTCTCTCTCCTCTCACTCTCCCTCCTCTCTCGCCTCCCTCTCTCTCCTCGCTCTCTCTCTTCCCTCTGCACTCTCTCCCTATCTCCTATCTCTCTCGTCCCTCTCTCTCTCTCCTCTCTCTCTCGCCCCTCTCTCTTTTCCCTCCCCTCTCTCTCTCTCTCCTCTCTCTCCTCCCTCTACTCTCTCTCTCCTCCCTCTACTCTCTCTCCTCTCCCTCTCTCCTCTCTCTCTCTCACCCCTCTCTCTTCCCTCCCCCTCTCTCTCCTCTCTTTCCCCTTCCCCTCTCTCTTTCATTTAATTTTTTATTTAAAAAATAGGTAATAGCAACGCATATGGACATGCGTCGCTACTACACGCATAGTTCTATACATCGCTACTACCTATTTTTTTAAAATCTTTGTTATTTTTTTAAAAAATAATTTTTAATTAATTTTTTCTCCCTCCCACTCTATCTCTCTCCCCCCTCTCTCCACTTTCTTCTCTCTCTCCTCTCTCCTCCCTCTCTCCTATCTCTCCTCCCTCAACCCTCTCTCACTCCTCTCTTTCTTTGTCTCTCTCCTCTCTATCTCTCTCCATCCCTCTCTCTCTCATCTCTGTCTCTCCTCTCTCCCTATCTCTCTCTCTCCTCTCTTTCTCTCTCTCCTTCCTCTCTATCCTCCTCTCTCTCTCCTCCCTCCCTTTGGTCTCTCCTACCCTCTCTCACTCCTCTCTCTCTTCGGTCCCTCTCTCTCTCCTCATATTCTCTCTCTCCTCACTCTCACTCTCTCAATGCACTCTCTTCACTCTCTATTTTATTATAAATTATATTTTGATATTAATAATAAAATTTAACAAATAAAATATAATATATATAAATAGTGAATTATTAACACTAGTTTTTATTGAAAATTTAATATTTATTTATTGTATATACAAATAGTAAATATTGAATAAAATATATTATATTTAAAAATTTTATTATAATTTTTTAATATTTATTTATTAAATAAAATAAATTAATAAAGCTATTAGCGATATTTGTTAACAAACGTCGCTATTAGAAATAGTATTTGCGACGCTTATTAACAAGAGTCGCTACTAATTTAAAATTTGTATTTTTTTATTTTTAATTCAATACTATTAGGGACGCTTTTCTAAGCATTGTTAATAGTCGCACTATTAGCGACGCTTGTATATATGCGTCACTATTGAGAAAGCTATTAGCGACGCTTATGAAAAAAGCATCGCCAATAGTTATATTTTTTTTCTTTTTTTTAATTTAAAATTTGTATCTTTTAGCGACGATTATATGAAGCATCGCAAATAGAAGAACTATTAACGACACTTATAATAAAACGTCGCTATTATATAACTATTAGCGACGTATATGAAAATATGTTGCTAATAGTTTAATTTTTTGCGACATTTTTTTATACATCGCTAATACTAAATTTTATTGTAGTGAGGGGAGCTGTTGAAGCTCACCAACAACGTCATTTCCAGGATGACCATCGGTCGAACGTGCACCTGAACCACCGCGGTTGAGGTGGAGGAGGTGCGGAGGCTAGTAAAGGAGGTGGCGGAGTTGACTAGGAAGTTCAATCTTTCAGATTACATAGCCATATGCAAGAACCTGGACCTGCAGGGGTTCCATGGGAGGTGCAGTGAAGTGCAGCAGAGGTTCGACGCCATGATGGACATGGTAATAGGAGAGAAGACGGCTAGAAAGAAGACGGAGGAAGTAGTAGGCGTGAAGGATATTGTGGACATACTTCTGGACATAGCTGATGATGATGAATCAAAGATGAAGATCAGTAGAGAGAGCATCAAAGCTTTCATTCTGGTCGTTTTTGTGGCCGGCACAGACACATCCACAATCACCACCGAATGGGCCCTCGCGGAGATCATCAACCACCCCAACGTCCTCAAGAAAACTGCTGCCGAGATTGAATCCGTCGTGGGGAATGACCGCGTCGTCGAAGAATCCAACATTGCGGACCTCCCCTACGTGCAGGCCATCATCAAAGAGATGTTGAGACTGCACCCAACCGGGCCACTCATCTTTAGAGAGTCCACCAAAGACTGCACCATCCATGGCTACCACATCCCAGCCCAAACTCGGCTCTTTGTGAACGTGTGGGTGATTGGCAGAGACCCCAAGCATTGGGAGGAGCCATTGATGTTCAAGCAAGAGAGGGTCATGCCTTGTTCAAATCATGGTAGTGATTGGACTTGAGTGGATGTTCGAGGGCAGCATTTCCAGCTCCTGCCGTTTGGTAGTGGGAGGAGGGGGTGTCCTGGCACAAGCCTGGCTCTGCAGGTCATACAGATAACGGTTGCTGCATTGGTTCACTGCTTTGAATGGAAGGTTGCAGATGCTGAAGAGAATAGCAGAATGGTTGATATGACTGAAGAAGCAGGCTCACATCACAGGTTGAAACCAGTGGTGTGTGTCCCCATTGCCCGCTTGAATCCAATCCCTTTATTGGAATGAGAATTCATAGTTCTTTCGTCATTTCATACGCTGTTGCTTATCACCAAACAAGCGTTGCAATGGTTATATGTTACGCAAATCTACGATATACATGCATTTTCAAATTATTGTTATTTTGATTATGCTAATATCTCTTTGTTTCAGCTACATCTTAATATGAAAAGTTATTTAAATTAGCTGAAAAACTTATTATATAACTTATAAGCTGAATTAGTTGAATCTGAATTTGAAATTAAATCTTAATTTGAATTAGAATATAATTTTAATTTTAAAGTTTTATCCTAATTGAAAAACTAAATATAAAAATTATAATGACCAATAAAGACATTCCAATCATAATATAATATAATATAAAGTAAATTTGTGTATTATAAAACTTTCAAATTCTCACTATTTGACCCATATTTTTTACTATTAATCTCTATCTTATCTTTATTTCTCATTGTAATCCTTGAAAATTTAAAGATATTAGAATTATAATTCATACTTTTTAGGGTATGTTGATTTTAATTTTATAATATTATATCTTATATTTTCTTTAACTCAGATTCACTCCTTGGTACTATCAAAAAACTCTCAACGAATTATATCTAATGAGATATTTATGATTATGTTTTCTTAAACGTTTTTTTGTTGGCGCCACATATATAATATGTTTTTTAATAACAATTTTTTATATATTTATATTATATATAAATATATAAATTTAAATTTGTGTATTTTAATGCATATGGTAAAACATTGAAGAACTCTTATCAAATAAAACCTACCACCAAACTAGTCATGAATATGAATAACGTGCTCTACAACATAAAATCCTCCAACACCATTGTCTTCACTAACCTATGATATAATATTTAGCCTATTAAATTTAAGTCACAATTGCCAACTAGGAATGTCTATGGGTTAATCACTACAAGAAAATAGACTATTAGAGATACTTAACAGTGTTGCTAATAGTCATAAAAGGGCCATTAATAACTATTTGTAAGTGTTGCTAAATACGTTGAATAAAATCTAGTCGCTATTGCTCACTAGTGACACATGAAAAAGTATCACTCATTAGTGATGCTTTATTTTTGCATCGCTATTATAAAAAAATTTAAGAAATTATTTTAAAAAAATTAAAAATATAATTATTAGCGATACTTTTAAGTGTTGCTAATAATATAGTAATAGCCACACTTTCTAAAGAGTCACTACTTTAAAAAATTATAAAAATTAACACTAAGAGCGTTGCTTATAGCATATGATTTATTTAAAAAGTTATTTTAGCACTATTAGCACATAAAAAATAAAATAATATATTTAAACTCTATTAGCGACACTCTTTATGAGCATAACTAATGAAAAAAAAACCGCCCAAGGTGATTTAGCGGGAGAGAGAGGGGGGTGGGGGTGGAGGGCCGGGCTAGGCTAGGAGGAGGAAGGGCAAAGCCCGTCCTTCTTTGCAAACTCAAGGTGGGGAAGGGGGGGGGATGTAGAAGAGGGGGGTGGGGGAGGGGTAGCATAGGTGTGGCGCCAAAATCTAGCAGCAGAGCTGAAATCGGCGTCATGGGGCTAGGGGTGGGAGGGGCTGTGGAAGAGGGGGAGGGGGAGACAGGGGTGGAATAGAGAGGGGTGGCGGAGGGGGGCAGGACGAGGGAAGCTGGGAGTAGAGGGGGGAGCAAAGGGCAAAGCATGAACCCATCAGTGAAGCTGGATCCAGTGCTAGGGAGCAAGGGGGTGGGAGGGGCTGTGGAAGAGGGGGAAAGGAGGAGAAGGGGGTGGACAGTGGGGGAGGAGGGAAGTTGGGAGGACAATGGGTGGAGGGGCAGCAGAAGCCGGCGACAGAGCTGAATCCAATGCCCTCCACCACCAGCACCAACAAAAGGCAGAGAAGGGAGGAGGGGAGCAGCGGAGAAGGGAATAGGGGAGAAGGGAGGAGGGGAGCGGTAGGGAAGGTCTGTAAGTGACTGACAACGGCATGGAGGGTAGCCGGAAGGTGCTAAACGGACTCCCAATGGTGGAGAGTGGAGAGGAGAGGTGCAGCGGTGATCGGATCGGAACGGGGAGGGGGGGTAGTGTTATAATAGCTCTCTTGTGAAATTTTGCACGTGGCAAAATTTTGCCATTTTTGCAACACTTCATCAAAAGCGTCACAAAAGGCTATCCATTAGCGACATATAAACAACCATAGCAAAATAAATTTGCGGCAGCAAACTATTTGCGGTGGTTTAAACAAAGTGTTACCAATAGAAGTTCTCTTCTTGTGACACTTAATTAGAAGCGTCGCAAAAAAACTTATTTGAGACACTTCTAAGAGAGCGTCACAATAGATATTTTTTTATAAAATTTCTTATTAAATCACCTCTTCCCTCTCCCACTCCCCTCTTTGCACTCTCTCCTTTCTCTTCTCTCCATCTCTCTCTCTTCTCCCTCTCCCTCCCCCTCTCCTCTCTCTCTCACTCTCTCACATGTGCTTGTGGGAGCCCCAACTTTGAAAAACATAGGTGAGAGTAGGGGAAATTTTATTTTATTTTTAATTTTTTTATTATATATTATATTTTAAAATTAATAAACAAAATAAAAAGTATTAATAACGCAAAAATATACATCACTAATACACTAGGTATTAGCGACACATATGGCTATGTGTCGCCATATGTCTAATGTATTCGTGACACATATTCCTATGTGTCAATAATACATTTTATTTTAATTTTTTATTAATTTTTAAATATAATATATAATAAAAAATATAAAAAATCAAAAATAAATTCCTCCACCTCTCTCTCTCTAAGTCTATCTTCTCTTCCTCTGCTCTCTCTCTTCTCTCATACTACTGTCTCTATCTCTCGTCTCCCCTCTCTCTCATACTACTGTCTCTATCTCTCCTCTCCCCTCTCTCTCATACTACTCTCTCTATCTCTCCTCTACCCTCTCTATATTCTCTCTTCCTTGTACTCTCTCTATATTTTAAAATTAATAAAAATATATTAAAAGGTAATAGTGACACATAGGCATATGAGTCCCTAATAAGCGTATTAGCGACACATTTTTGTATGCCCACCAGTACATTTAATTTTAATTATATTCATTAATTTTAAAATATAATATATAATAACAAATTTCTAAAAAATCTAAATTAAAATCTTCCCCCCTCTATCACTCCTCTCTCTCCCCTCTCTCCTCTCTCTCTTTCTCTTCTCCTTCTCTCTTTTTCTTACTCTCTCTTCACTCATCTCTCTCCACTTTTATCTCTCTTTTAGTGTATATTATATTTCAAAAAAATAAAAAAAATAAAAGGTACTATGTATCACTTATACCTATGGTATTAGTGATGCATATCTATGTGTCACTATTACCTTTTAATTTATTTTTATTAATTTTAAAATATAACATATAATAAAAAGTTTTAAATAAATCAAAATTAAATTCTACACCCCCTCTATCTCTCCCCTCTCACTTCTCTCTGCTCTCTTCTTCCCCTCTCTCCTCTCACCCTCTTCTCTCTCTCTCTATATCCTCTGTCTCTCTCCTTGCACACTATATTTAAAATTAATAAAAATAAATTAAAAGATGATAAGGACGCATAGAAAATCCAAGGAAAATCAAGGACTTGAATAACCCCAAAACTAATTATTTGAACTTCAACCAACCTCTAAGTACCAGTTAAGAGCAACAAATTTTATATATAATATCAGTAAATCAAAATTTGTATCAGCTCAAATAGAACCCAAAAACCAATTTTAAACATTAAGGAAAAATAGTAACATAGGAACTATATAAAGAAGCAAAAGATAATCAAATGAGAAACAATATAACTAACATTTGGCCTTTTGCCAACCTCCTTTTTTTCAGTTTTATCATGCATTCAAAGAAGATTGCTCTATGAACTTGTCACATTCTCTGTCACATGATCTTCATCTAAATCATTATGAATATAATTGAAGGAGAGCACATGACTTTGGCCAAAAGAGGTGCGTCTTCAGACCCCACTATAGCATTAACATACTTTTGATAGGGAGGCTAGGATGGAGCAACATAAGGTTCTTGGGATTATACACTTTGACTCAAGTCAATTATCAAGTCTATCAATTGTGAAATATGATTTTATGGTTAGTAACGTTACGACATAAAAATCCTTAGCTGGGATTTGGGAGCACCAATGGGTCCCAACTGTAACTTAGATTGGCCTACACATTGAGTAGGCTATAGTGTGGAATCCACACATCATCGCCTGCACTGAAGATGTTCTCATGATGGTAACCTTACTATTAATGTAGTACCCCGACTTTTTATAAATAACTTAAAAGTAAGAGTTCACTCAATTCATGATTAAAAAGGGCCAAGATAAACTGTGTATAGAAGAATAACATTTCATTAGTTTACATAATTACAAAATTTATAAAACATACAAAATGAGGCTCAACATGCCTCAACAAAATCAAAACAACATAAAAATACATAATTAATACATAATAAAAGAACTTGACAAAATCAATCCAAAATGTTGATCTTTCGAAGTTCTACTAGCTATCTTTATTAAAATCATCTCCTTCATACATACTAGCAGCATTTAAGGATGAGTGAATATATTTATACTCAGTAGATATAGTTAAATTTTATTAGCATGGTATAATATAAAGCATAAGCAAGGGCATATAAAACATGAGCAAAGAGAATAATAAAATAGTTGACACGACCGAAACAATAGGGCTCACACTTTTGAGGTTGAAGCCATTGGTGTGTGTCCCCATTGCCCACTTGAATCCGTTCCCTTCATTGGAATGAGAATTCAAATACATTTGTTACATTTATTCTTTGGTCATTGCATACGCTATGACTTAATTATCATACAAGGAAGCTTTGTAATGGTTATCTATTATGCAAATCTATAATTTGCATATGCATTTTCAAATTCTTTGTTATTTTGCATATGCAAAGTGTCAATTAAAGGGACCAAAGGACATGTTGAAGTTTCTCGCTATTAAAGAAATTATGGACTTTTTGAAGATTTTTACTCTAATGGGGAATGAGGGAGAGCACCATTTGAATATGGGAACATTTTTGGTATGAGAGCCTCACAATCAATTTGAAGTCTCCCAAGGACATCCTACCATTAAAGGAGCCAAAGATTGATGACGCACACAATATGCACATGTGTATTAGTGGTAACTCGTGTTAATGTGCGTTAGTATATGCATCATCATATTTGTTATCGACAATTAGCCTTTAGGTAGAGGATTTAAAGGCAGATACAACTTTGAAAACCAAAAAATTCTTCAAAAACCAACTTTATGACAAGTGCCTTGTGACTAGTCCACGTACATAGGGCTCCAAATATGGTACATAAACAAGCAACTGTACATAAATAGTGAGTGCTTTCTAAGTACCATGATTAAAATTTTATGTTAGTGGGTCACGATGCTCCAAAATTGTTGCAAAACGGTAGTCACAAAAGGTAATTTGCTACAAAACATAATTTGTGACAAAAGATAATGCATTTGCGACAAAACTATTTGTCACCAAAGAGCAATATTTTTTTGCAAAAAACTTTTTTGTGTTAAAAAAATAAAAAAATTGTCCTTTTTGGGACAAAAGTAACTCATCTTAAAAAAAGTAGAAATTTAAAAATATATAATTATCTATTTGAAACAAAAAAATTTGTTGCAAAGACTATTTCCAAAATAAAAAAATTATATATATTTTTTAAGTATTTGGGACAAAAATAATTCATGGCAAATTTTTTTCATAATTTTTAAAAAATTAATTTCCTTTTTGCAACAAAACAAACTTGTTGCAAAAACTATGTCCCATATAAAAAGAAAATATTTTTAAGTACGTGGGACAAAAAGTAGCTTATGGAAAATAGATTTCAGAATTTTAGAAAAAAATTTAATTGCTACAAATTTTGTCTTTTACAAAATTTCTTTTCACTTTTACTAAACCAACAATTCATGGCTTTTAATAGTCTATCCATCACTAAAAAGTTAATAAAAAATACTGACAGTAACTTTAATCTGCCACTAATATTTATTTCAATATAAAAATATAAACTTTAAGAAATAATTTCATATTGATCAATATTAACTTTACGAAGTACAAGAATTAATCATAAAGCCTACAAAGAATTCAAAGCTATTTATAAAAATTCCTCATAGTATATAAAATTCAAAGCAACATGCAACCCCAGAACACAAAAGTCTTCTCCTCATACAATTGCCTATTAAAATGCAGCACCTGTTTTGATCATATAGTGTTTCTAGTAGTTATCGCAAATTATTGAAATTGAAAACTCCAATCAATTCTAAAATAGTTAGATGCTTTATGTATTTTTGGTGACACTCTTGGCTATATACCCAATAAAACTGAGAAGGAAACAAGGAACGGAGAAAATAGATTAAAAACAGGTTATTATTTATTAGGACTAAAAGATTAACTTGCATACAAATTAACTTTAGAAGGATGTCAAACTAGAAAAGAATATCTACAAATAGTAAATCAAATATATTGGAGGGAGCACAAAGTAGAATATCTTACCATTCTAAGCTCAGGAAAAGTATATATGCTTAAAAAAGTGCAAACCAATTTCCTACTCCTTACCTGTCATTTCTTAGTCAATCTAGACAAGTGGGTTCTTGTAGCCACAAGAAGTTTTAGACATGCTTTGTCGCTTAGATACCTCCTTTTTTGTAAATCCTTGGGTTCTTTCAAAATGTCCTTGATCTCAGCTGTCACAAGAAAAAGGTTTGTCAATGCAAACTTAAGCTATTGCCTTTAGCCAACAACCAGCTACAAATGTTTAAAAATTTATGATTTCCCAGTATAAAGAAGATGAATCATAAGCTAACTGTGGAAAGTTAAAGTTATAATCATATTATTTATTCTCCATGGTCAAACCACACAGGAAGAGAAAATACCCGGCTGTCATAGGAGAAAAATCTCAGAGCTTATAAAACTGCTAATGCTCCACATTCCCTCTGAAGATGTACATAAAGCAGGATTCTCCTATTGATTTCCAAATTCATCTCCATCTCTGCGTACTCTCCTTCTATTTGTTCATTGCAATTGCACTAGGCCATTATTGTCATCTCACTGGTTAATAGACTGCCTTGCAAAATAAGATATAATTCCCAATTTCACAATTTTCCGTTGAAATCCCTACAAAAAAAAAGGCTACCCCGTTAGACAGAAATGCAGCTCTCTAGTCATCAAGATATCTTCTAAAAGCACTTCTGCCTGCTTCAGTAGTATACGAGAAGTAGAGTAATCACCGTACCATCATTGCAATCAGCTAAATTTGAAGAATAAATTTGAGTCCAACATAGAAGAGGCTCTTATATTTTATAAGCCTATGGTTCACTAACCTAGTAAAGAAAAAAGACAATAAAGACATCTCATGTTTAGCTAACAATGTAGCAATACTCAAATACATTGGTAGAACTACGATTGCCACTATTCCTTCACATTTATAGAAGCTAAATTTTGCTAGATGAACAACTCATTTAAGCAGGTAATATTATGAGTACCACTATGCAATTCAACAACCAAAAAAACTGCAATGAGTCAACCCCCATGTATATTTTGTGTAATGGCTCCTACAAAGTGGACAACATTGGGATGACGAACTTTCTCCTACGATGTGACATGCTCAAAAGCATTTCTAACTGAATTTTGGTTGTCAGGGGCTGCAAATTTAGAGAATATTTATTTTAAATTTTCAATTAAAAATGTATTTTACAAAAAGATGAACAGATAATAGATTTGCTGCTAGCATACATGCTCTCTGGGTTTGCATAGGCATCTTTATTTAGTATTTTAACATAAACTTTGTTGCCGTTCCACTTGTTCACTGTTATGTTTATGTTCTGAGTAGTTAGACAATAGTTAGGCAGTTATTATAACGTGCACATAAGTAGTGATGTTAGGTGCACGTGGCTTTGCTTTTAATTAGTTATTAATTAATTTTAGTCTATGTAGTTAGTTAGCTTTCTCTATGTAGCCTGATGGCTTAGGTCAGCCTTAAATAGGCTTTATCGTTGTAATCGAAAACTAATGAAGAATTAGCCTTCCTTTCTTTGTATCGACTTCTCCTTCCCAACCTCTCCTCCAAATTCAGGTTCACACTTGCAAACTGCAAGTGCGTCCCTTTCCCTCTCTCTCAACCTAATTTCCCAACCTCTTCCAGTCTCCTTTCTTTTCTGCACAAGATTCATATCATTCACTTGATATGCTCCCTGTACCAAAACCATGTACACTAGCTTGCTACAAAGTGGACAACATTGGGATGACGAACTTTCTCCAGCGATGTGACATGCTCAAAAGCATTTCTAACTGAATTTTGATCGTCAAGGGCTGCAAATTTAGAGAATATTTATTTTAAATATTCAATTAAAAATGCATTTTACAAAAAGATGAACAGATAATAGATTTGCTGCTAGCATACATGCTCTCTGGGTCTGCATAGGCTTCTTTATTTAGTATTTTAACATAAACTTTGTTGCAGTTCCACTTGTTCACTTGATATGATCCCTGTATCAAAACCATGTACACTAGCTTGCTCATCACAAAAATAGAAATTCTGGTGACAATCAAAATAATTAACTAATTTCATAATTACATGATGATATTTGACTGTTATATATGTTCATTTGTCTCAATGGGAAGCTGCAAACACCCACATTAGCAGCTATCACTGACCAGTATTCTCTCTAGAGGCAAATAGATGAACCATAACTAGTACATAAGGTAATTTATTAAAACCACAATGAGTACAGAGTGATGTAGTCATACAAAAGCAGAAAAGGTGGGATGATGAATAATTTAAAATGAACACATACTTGTCCATATCAAAAAGGCTATAAACTTACACTTCCATGTATAAAATTTCTTATAAGGGGATCACAGTGTACACATGCAAGTCCCACTTAAGAACCTGAAAAGACTCTTTTTTAAATGTTTTAATCAACTAAAAGGAGGCAGTCTATCACAGTCAACTTATTCACATGATCATATCTTATTCTTACGTGTACAATTTATTAGGTACATTTTCAATATTTTATTTGGTATCCATTCCAATGTTTATAACCTCCTAATTCTAATAAGTCGATTAGCATAATTTAAATACATACAGTTCAAATGTTTTGCAACCACAAAAGGGTTTCCCAAGAGATTGAAGCAGGCCACAGGTATGGAATCCCAGGCACTGTGGAAGAGTGCAAGGCAACAGGTTGTTTCCCTTGGCATAAGGCAACAAGAATGCAGATGGAGCTTCTGAAGAAGTCCTTGGTTCAGCCAGAGCTGCAGCAGTGGCCTGCCCACCCTTGTAGCTTCATTCCACCCAGACAGTGAGAAAGTGTCCCACAGATGAAGTACTTGTGTCCCAGAGTTGCCAGTGGAATGGAAGCGTTTCCATTTTTAATAATCTGCAGGGCGTTGCTTGCGGTGCATGTATTAAAATCGGCATTGTTTACCTGGCTCAGACTGTGCAACGAACAAAATTGGAACACTGCCATGAGCATGCAAGAGAGATGCCATGTCACTTCAATTGGGACCCTCTGCACTAGACCAGCTGGCTCATACCACCACATCAAATAAAAAGAAGTAATGGTGGGCAAAAGCTATTAAAAAGAGAAGGCAATTGAGAAATCAAAACAATGAAGAAGCAAAGGCTATGATGAGATTGAATTACCAAGAACATCGCCAGCAGTGAAATTTTTGGCAGCAGCCCAGGAGTGCTAATGTCCAACCCGGCACTATCTCCCACAGTGTACACGGTTGCCCTGCCTTTCACTCACAGAATAAACCCGTACAGCACAAAAATGAGGCAACAGAACTTGCCGCAAACAGGAAAAAATTCACAAACAGGGAAAGTTCCCTTCCCTTCTCTTGGGCGGAAACCATGTCAAGAAAAGCAACGAAATTTTCCTTCTCTTGGGCGGAAACGATGTCAACAAAAACGAGGAAAGTTTCCTATTTTATAAAATAGGAAACCATGTCAACAAAAGCAACGAAATTTTCCTTCTCTTGGGTGGAAACCATGTCAACAAAAGCAACGAAATTTTCCTTCTCTTGGGCGGAAACGATGTCAACAAAAACGAGGAAAGTTCCCTATTTTATAAAATAGGAAACTAGGTTAGCGAGACAGATTTCCTGATTTGAAAAGCTTTACGACAATGTTCACTTGTTTTACTTTTTTTTGCTAAGGCTTCTGATTTTGCATTTTAAATTTGCAGTTCTTTGCCCTCTGTTCTACTACCACCAGAAGCATCCAGTCAACTTCATTCTGCTCGGCATATTTACTCTGGGTTTCAGCTTTGCCGTCAGATTGACATGTGCATTCACCAGCTGTAAGATATCTGATTATTCCTTCTTCTCATGCCTCTGTTGAAACAGAGTTTGTAGAGTATTAGATGTTTAGAACACGTGATGTTCGTCAGCTTTGTTTAGCATATCCAGTGTCTTTGTTGTTGCTATCTTCCCATAAGATCGTCTGTTGAAATCACTTTCTTAGGAAAACATGGCGAAGTTTAGGTAGACTTGCTACTTTATTTGAATAAATATGATAACTAGCAAAAGTAATTGTAGGTTTGGAGATTGGGACTGCAGCTTTGTTTGCCAATGAAGTTAAGGTAGCTCCATAAAGTTATGATGTTTTGACAATTCTGTTTACCTTTAAAAGAATTTAGTTACATAGGCTGATTCACGGCCTAAACTGTTTGAATGTCTGATCACTGTCATAACTTTTCTATGTTTTTGTGTATGATCAATGATGGAAGATTTTTATGTGAGATGTGAACCGCACAGCCCATCGGTTGGTTTTCTTCAAATCAAGGTTGCATTTATCAGTTTCTCTTCTGATTACTACTTTGCCAATGCCATTTCCATGGAGAAAAGCTCCTGAAGCATTGTTTTCTTTCTCCTTCCTGCATTCTTTGTAACTTGAACCTTGGCTCTCCAACCACAGTACAACACTGCCCAGCAAACACAAGTAGAGAACATGCAGTCACCCCTAGCTTTGCTTCTAAAAGTTGTTAACCTTATGAAGTTCAATCCAATGATAAGCTTCATTTTCTGCACACAGAAAAAAGACAATTAACCTTTCGGACTTGGCACCCTTGAAACACAACCTACAATCTTTTTGTCTTTCAGGTGTTAAGAAGTTGAACTCTGGGGACGTCAAACACCTCTAGTTGAAGACCTGGGTCCCCTTCCCCTTGGATATTCAATGTTATGCAGATAATTATGTTGAAGGGTAAAGTAGTTAAATAGCTGAGTTCATCCATATTTGTGTAGACATTTTTATCTGAGTGTTTGGATGTGAACTTTTTCGTTATTGATAAAATTTAGCAGTTTAGTGTATTTAATACCCGTTTTACCTAATGCTTTAAAGGTGTTGTCCTTTACGTATGTTTGATGGATGTTCATCTTATTATGTCTTTGAAAGATATATCCTTTGAAGAAGAATGTAAAGTTTTTTCCATAATAAACTTCAGCTACTTGAGTGATTCATTTGAATAAAACAATTTTTCAGGAGGTTCTACTCAAAATGACAAGTGATCACCGAGCAGAAATAGCTTCAAATGTTTCACCTAGTGAGATTCAAGTGCACATCCAGAATCCTGTGGCAGGCAAAAAGTCTGAGGCAGATCAAAAAGAGTTATTTGCCTACCTGAAGCAAAGGCTTAAAGAGAGAGGAATTCTGGGAAGCATTTTATATGCTCCCTGGTTCAATAAGCCGAATATAAGCCACAAATTAAAAAATGCCACATTGCAAAATGGAAAGCACCCTGACGGTGACGGAAGAGGTAACTTCACGTTACCTCTGTCCACTTACCCATTCCCTCCTTGTGAAAATCTCCCGCCCTCCCACCTCTCTTTATCTTAGTCTCTGGTCTCTACTTCGCTAGTGGGGAGATATTATAAGGACCCTCATCTTTAAACCGGTTTTAGTTTTCTTTAATTATTGGTTATCGTGTGATTTACGTGTTTTTTGATCTTATTCGGTGATTTCGTAAAATAAATAGAGTTTGTGATGGTTTTAACCAAAATTAACTTCAACATTAGTGGTTTTAAGTGATTTTAAACCAAATGTAAATTTTTGAGATTTTTCGGATTTTTCACTATTTCCCCAAAAATTAGGGTTTTGGCGGGACCCCTGTGGGCCCCACCGTCGGAAATTTTATTTTGTGTCAAATGAACCTAGACATATACTTAAGGTTACACAAAAATTTTCAGAATTTTATTAGGCTTAATTTGTACTTAAATTTGCAAAATACCCACTTTTAGCCTACTTTTCATATTTACACCCCAAAACTTACCTATGCATACCCCAACCCTTACTATAAAAGGGCAGACCTGAGCCATTTCCATTTTTGGGAATAGGCTAAGGAAGGAGGGCTGGCCTAATCCCCACTTAGGCCCGAATTAGAAGCCGATTAAGGTAAGCTTACTCTAATTAAGCACTAATCCTTGGCTTTCTTCTTTATTTCTTCCAAATCTACCATTTTCCCCTTAATTCAATTCATTTTTTACCATCAAAAGCTACTGATTTGTGTTTTACTATAAACCCTAACATTCAAAATTCGATTTTTACTATCAACAAGCCCTAGATCTAAGATTTAATTAGGGATTTCTTGGGTAAATCGATTTCTATTAGAGTTTAATTCAAACTCATTGTGTTTTCAAGGATTTCAAGAAGGGTGACTCTTCAATCCGAGCTTAATCAAGTGCTGAGGTAATGAGTCTTCAAAATCTCTGTTTATCCATGGTAAAACTCTCCATTTTTGGCTTATTTCAAAATGGTTTGCTTGATTTAGTATGTTAATGGTAAGATTAGAAAATAGAATTATTTAATCCCGATTTCTTAGGGTTTTGCATTATTATAGTTTGGTTTGATATTCTGGAAGTCAAGGAGGACTTTTGATGATGATTAGGGTGTTAGATGTTGATCTGAAGTGTTATCTATGATGTTTCGGTTTGATTTTGCGAAAGGAAGAAGATGACTGTTCTGCCGTGTTGGCGATCGATCAGCCTTGCAGGGCGATCGATCGGCTGAACTGTAAATTTCAAATTTTTGCGTATAACCGATCGAACGGCCTGAAGGGCAATCAATCGGCTACACAGGAAATTGTATGTTGTGCATATGATGTCTATTTTGATGATTCCACTTTAGCTTGCCAATTTTATATGAATGTGGAGTGTTTTAAGCTATGTTAGGCTATTGGAAATGCATGCTATTAAGTTTATGGAGTTGAGATATATGCTTAGAGATGGTGGAATGACTTATGTTTTGTGGCATGATGTTGGAATCGTTATCTTGAAATTTTGAATGGTTGTTTCCCTTTGGTTAAGCATATTTTCAGTAGAACTACAATCATTGTTGGACTGGTTTGTCATGATAGATTGTGGTTACTGGTGTGTGAATGTTGGTGAATGCCATGACTCAATGATGAAATGAGTGATGTTATATGTGTTTAGCCTTTGTGGTTGAGTTTTGAATCTAGCTATGATTTCAACGATTCTTCTCCTATGATTTCTGCTGGAATTCATGTTTAGATGGAAATTCACATGTGTAGTGTGGTAGTGAGTTTAATTTCAAGCATGATGGCATGTATTATGTGAAATGCTTCTACTAGATACACACACACATGTGGGGTTAAATGATGATGTTGAAGCTTAATATTGTGATTATGAATGATGCATTAGGGGCTGATGAGAGCACTTATCATGGATTAGGATTCATGTATGCTTTGCCCACGTATGTACCATGCTGCATGCATCATGAAAATGGATTTCCAATTGAGGCTTCATTGTGATTAATCGAATTTGACCGATTGGATGCAATGTGATGGAATTGTGTGCCGGATTGATCGGTCGTGGATTAATCGCAAGTTGATTGGTCCAAAAGGACATATTTTGATTTGAAGTTCCTGTGTGGAACGATTTGAAGTTCCTGTGTGGAACGAGTGCACTCCCTGGGTTGAGTCTTGTTAAATGGAATGATGTGGGGACGAGTTGTGTACTTGTCTTGCGGATTGTGAGAATGTTATTATAAGTGTCATCTGGACCCTGAGAATCCAGTATGATATGCTGTGTGCACCCCGCTACCACGTGTTCTAGGGTTCTCTGTGTGAGAACTCGGGCTCTTCCCTCCGCAGGAAATGTCCCTGGGCGAACACCCCTGCTCTAGATTCTTTATGTGAGAATGGGACATCCTTGGCCAGGATCGTCCAGGGCGAGCAGTATTAGGGATTGACAACCCCGATCTTTCTTGAATTCTTGTGTAGAATTTTGGACCATGACACGCCTTTGTGGCCTTGTCTATGCTCCCGTCTGTGTGACATTAATGTGTGATTACTCCTTGATGGAGGTTGATTGTGATGATATAATGCATGAGGGAACATGTATGCTAGAGATACATCCATGCATGTTGATCTTGAGGTTATGTATGTGGGATATGTATGTTAGAGATACATCCATGCAGGTTGTGATGACATTATGCATGTGGGAATATGTATGTTAGAGATACATCCATGCGGGATTGGTTATGATGTGAATGCATGTGGGAATATGTATGTTAGAGATATATCCATGCAGGTTGTGATGGTATTATGCATGTGAGAATATGTATGTTAGAGATACATCCATGCAGGTTGTGATGATACTATGCATGTGGGAATATGTATGTTAGAGATACATCCATGCGGGATTGGTTATGATGTGAATGCATGTGGGAATATGTATGCTAGAGATATATCCATGCAGGTTGAATTATGCATTATGATGCAGTGTTAGGTGATATGAATGCGTGATCAGAAAGTGATGCACCATGTAAATCTTTGATCTGAATGATCTCATTACTAAGCTATCGTATTTTCTACGTTGACAGTGATATTAAAACCATTGCTGAGTGTTAAAACTCACCCCTCTTTTGTGTTTTGATTTGGGGCTGCGTGGTGCGACACGCAGACGGACAGGATCACCTCTTTGAGGAAAGGTCGGAGGTGGCTTGAACTTGGTCATGGAGATCGTTGTGTGACTTTTCTTCTTTTGTTTCATGCTTTATGTTAGAACCTTGGTGTAGGGTTCTTGTTTTGGATTTATGTCATATTTGGCAGTTGTGATGCTTATGACTTATTTTGAGCCGGTGTGGGCTTTGCTTAACTAAGCTTGTGGGTTTGAGATTGTTGTTTACTTTGTGATAAGTAACACCTTTTCTTCCCTTTTATTTACTCTTGCTCAAAGGATTGTGCGCATTCCGTATTTCTGTTAATCGCCCGTGGTTAGGGTTAAGTCTTCCGCTAGAATCATTTCTCAATCTTCACTTCGTCGGCCCCGCGCACTTGACCGGCCCTTGGACCGGGTTCGGCTCGGGTCGGCATCGCCGGGGCGTGACAGATATAGTGTCAGAGTCGAAAGTGAAAAATTCTTGCAGATGTAACCAAGGTCAAAATACCACTAGCTAGCCAGCAAAGCAGGAGAGAAGAAATCGGAGCAAGAGAATCGCGCATGTCAGAGAGACAGGGAAAAGAGATCTCGGGTCCAGGTCCTCACACCACCTACGCTCTCTCCTCCAGGCTGGCCCTCCTCCAACTCTCCGTAGGTCGCTTCAGCCCTCACCGGAGATAGTTGGAGCTTGGACTCCTGCAACTGGTAACTAGATCCCACTGCTTACCCATTCCCTCCTCAATCCCTTTCACAATACAAGACATTTTTGCCATCACCGGAGTCTGTTGCAGATGGACTATGGCACAGGAGGTTACCATGCGCGAGTGGGAAGATCAACTGGCCACCCCTCCGCTTCTATCCATCATGCCTTCCTTTGTCTCTTTCACCAAAAACCTCTCATTTTCATCATCACCTGAGACTGGAGTTGGACTCTGGCACTCATGGTTGCCATGCGAGTATCATCCGCAAGCTACATCAGTCATCACCGACCACGGCAGCGGACATCTTATGGAGCCCTGCAGCTGCAATCGTCTGAACAAAGCAACATGGCAAGCCTTATTAATCACGAGGCAGGGTGATTTTCTTGTTTTTGGGCTGCACCATTCTATTCCTTCATAGTATTAGAATTTCTAAATCATTCAACCACGGGTTTCTGTTTTTATGAGCAACTGCACTGCCGCCTCTCTTAAATTAATGAATGGATTGTCTCACTCTCAGTCTCCCACCAAGAAAGAAGATGCAGGAGCTTCATAGCTGACATTGTTGATCATGCCCTTTTCGTCTTGACTGTAGGTAATCTACAAAACTTTGACTTCCACTTTCACAGCTTCACAAATAGGGTAATTCTGATATTTAAAATGCCATGTTTACGATTATTCTTAATAATGTTCTCAGATTGAATTAGTCTTCTAATTTTTGGAATGTCACGTTTAGGAACATCACTCAAAAGTGTTAACATTCAAAATAGCCTTGGAGAATCACAGCTTAGTGAGTAACTGACCTAAAACAAAATGGAGTCTTTAGTATTGGGGGTGAATATTCAAATTTACTATAATAAGTGGTGATTCTTTAAAAAATATAAGAAAATAAGAAAGACTTGTTCTTAATATCAGCTTCTCTGCAACCAAGTCTTGGAGTATCAATTGTTAAGGCAATTGCCCTGAACCCAGCTGCCTCACCTCTTCTTACAAGTTGGGAAACCACATTCCTATCATTAATATTATAAATTAAAGGATAGAGCACAATATGAATAGCATGTGTTTCATTCTCCCTTATTATTCTGTTTAAAAAGAAAGAGCTAAAACGATCACTTGAAGACAAAGTAAACCTTAAATGAGACAAAACCTGTACAATGGAGACCAATGTACTTCCATAAAGCTGGAAAAAACGTATAACAGGTCCAGTTGATGCAACTTCTTCAACGCTGCAGGTTAACCATGATGACAGTGTCTGTACAACCATATACATATATAGCAACTACATTTTTGATCTACAAATTCTTTGAAGAACACTTTTCAAGTAGGGAATACAAAAAATGAAGGTTATACTTGTGTGTATATACGATAAACATTAGGCAGTAGACTTCATGAACAACACTAATATATCAATGTAGAAACAATATGAAGAGAAGCAACATAAAACTGTAATAAAATCCATATTAGCAACTCATACGATACACGTTTTGAGGAGGGTGCAGTTTTCTTGAAACATGACTAATAGTGAGTGAATGCTCAGTGAAGATGAGCATTTATGGTGAGTTTAACTGCTCATCGTGCTTAGAAGGGTAAAAAAATCAAGACCAACTATATGAAAAAGGTCTTTATACAAGCTTCAATGATCTATAGCGGACAATATGATAGCAAGAATTTGAGGTTAGTATATTCTACACATGCTCCACGTATAGGGACAAATAATAGTTTGGAAGTTAAGAAGTGAAAATCAAGACCATGATTGTTCCTACTGCAAAAGCTGCTCAGGCGGTCCCACATTCCCTTGCACCATAAAATGAGAGTCAAGCTAAGGCATGATTTTTTCAAACTATATGTCCAAGAAACTGTTTATATTCTAGAGAAAAACTTCAATTAGAATCTAATTGATATAAGAGCTGTCTCAGGATTTAAAGATGCAATGCACCTTGGACGTACATCTAACTGACTAATACAAATAAATCAATAAATGATTGTGCCACAAATGTTGGTAATCATAGAATGGTAAACTACTAGAGAAATGTTATGCCTTCATGATGGGCCAATTTCTACATTATTGTAGGTGCAATCAAAATAGGCATTGATATCTTGTGACCCAGAATAGTCATTGTCAACTCAATTCTTGAGACATCAATTAGTATACGGGGACGGAACCTGCTTCAGGTATATATAGAAAAAAAAAAATTTATCAAGTGTGTGAGACATGCACATTAGATGTTTTAAATTTCTAAAAACATTAATTTCAACATGAACCACTTTATGTAACTTAGAAACATTAGTATTTGTTTAGTAACATTTGATTGAGTTGCCACTTCTATGGTTAAGAGATAGATAAACTTGTATTATGTAATTTTTGCAGCTAAATTAGGTGTTACTTTGTGATCATATGTTTAATACATGTACACAATAATAGACTATTCTTATAATTTATCTAGGCATTTTGGATTTAGTAACAACAGCTCCACTAATCATGTCAGCTAGACTTGTACAAAAACAAAGCAAGAATTGACTGTAAATTAGTATTTGACTGTTTATAACTGAAAAATAGACACATCAAAGCAAAAGGAGCAGAAACGAAGGAAAGCTCACAAGATCCTTGAAAATGCATTTCGGTTCTCTTTGGGGGTCCACTGATCCTCAGCTCCAAAAGTTTATCTTTTGCCAGAACTTCGTACTCAAATACGTTGGTTATTATCATTGTTCTCCTAGCTAATTATAGAACTTACACCTAGTACAAGAAAATCAATTCAACTAATCATTTTCTGCTCATACATAAAAACAAAAAAAATTAATAATCTATGTTGTGATATGTCCTACGCCTTATTACAGCAAATTGACATATGGACTTGAAATTCATCTGAGACAGGTTGGCAATTTGTTTAACACGAGAAGCCCTTCCTGGATCAATCCCTATAGGAGGGACAATGTTATATGAGGGCTTATGGTTGTGTGAACCAAATTGACTTATACGTTGCCTCATAATGAACAAGTTGACTTATACCGCTAGTTGCCACCATGTTAATCATCCGCTTGCTACATCAGTAGTCACCGACCACTGCAGCAGAAATCTTACAGAGCCTTGTAGGTGCAATCATCCTCACTTAAATCATATCATAGAACATACTGATTTTCTTGTTTCTGGGCTGCCTCAACACTCAAAACCGAGCTTGCAACTACCACTCCTTGTGTCCGCAAGTCACCTTAGAGGCCAGCCCAACCACTTACAAGTCTCGGTTGCCCCATCCCACAACACATTCTTGCCGGCGCCGACCATCGTCCCTACACTGGTGGAGCCATCTCTCCCTTATTTGCAAAAGCAAGGCCCTCAACTCCACAGTGATTTTGGGATGCCTCAATTCCTACATCCAAGCCTGCAGCTACCACTCTTTATCCCCACAACACATTCTTGCCGGCACCGACCATCGTCCCTACACCGGTGGAGCCATCTCTCCCCTATATGCAGAAGCAAGGCCCTCAACTCTACAGTGATTTTGGGCTGCCTCAATTCCTACATCCAAGCCTGCAGCTACCACTTTTTATCAAGAGTAATGCTCAAGGAGGCTGTGGCGATGTTGCAATAAGGATTGAGGGGGCTTAATGACTATGATGTCTTCTATGTTCATGTGTCTAGCGGAATCACCACTTGAACCAAAAGGGGCTTCTTCTTAGAGGGAGGGGAAGGCCAACTCATGAGGATTCTTAGTGGAGGCTGCAATCTTTGTCTTGGATGCTCATTACATTGAAACCATCACACCTACTGAGCGAACGGGATAGGAAGCTGGGTAAAGGTGATATGTACTTTAGATGTTTTTTAGGAGTGGTAATTTTTTATTGGTTTTGGAGGAACAATTATTGCTGCTTGTGTTTGTTTGTAGCATGAATGGATTGTGGTTATAGAACTAACTTGCCATTATTTTGTTACTTATCATTGATCATGTATTGTGAACTAGGCAAAAAAAGAGAGTTTATATGGTAGGAATTTTTGCGAGGTCTGTCATAGTTGTTTGTGAATGGGGTATACACACTTTCTAGGAAGGTGGATATATATAACACATTTTATATTAGCAAATAATGTTGTATCATGAAGTGCAAATTAGTAATATTTGCTAAATTATTAAAAGTGGTGATAGTTTTGGTGCAAGCAATAGGAGGCTCCTATAATCATCTTATATCCCTAAGTGCTTGATTCGTATATTAGTTATTTGAATTGCACAAAATAGTACTCTCTTCTATAAGTTAGTTTTTATTGTCGCCTACCCTAGTAGCGTCAAGTCCTCATATTAATGATGCGGACAAGTTTCTTAGAACAGGGAATTAGTAGCCATAAGGCAAACATCTTACGCTAGTTATATATGCAGATATTGGATGTTTTCCCAAAGCAGCTGGTTTGATACTACAAGAAAATATCGACATTAGATGGGTATAAGTTTCTTTTTACTAATTTAAAGTTTAAAAGTGCTCTTAAGCAGTTCATGTATTTTCCTATTTAAATGTCATAGGTTATTAGACGATGAAAAATCCTTGAGCAACGAAGAACCTTATATGAATGTGGGTGAAGATGATCCAAAATGCACGTGCAAGGATGTCATTGAGACATATGAGAACAATGACAAATGTGAAGCAATATCAAAGATTTCGATTGAGGAGATTGAGATTGCAATCCCACTGATGTGCTTCAAATTTGAAGAGGAAGCATATGCTTATTACAATGATTATGCTCTTAAAAAGGGGTTTAGTATTAGAAGGTATCAAACACGGTGCAAAAATGGGTTGAGATTCTACAGAAGTATTTGTTGTTCAAATGAAGGAGTGAAGATGAAATCACAAGATCAAGATGTTAAGAATCCAAGGTTGGAGACAAGAACAGGATGCATGACCATGATTGGAATAGAATTTATTGAAGCATCCACGTGGAAGGTAAAACATTTTAGAGTAGAGCATAACCATACACTCCTACCTCCTCCAGATCAAGCAATTATGTTGAGGTCACATTGAAAAGTGCGGCATACATGGGAGTTTGTTATTGATTTAGCGGAATAGTCGGGAATGAAACCAAAGGTTGCTTATGAGTTTATGAGTAGACAAATAGGGGGAGCACAATGCCTTGGGTTTCTTCCAGAAGATCACCTAAATCACATTCATTCTAAGCGTAAACAATCTTTACACAAAGGGGAGGGGATGCAGTGGCTGTACTTGACTATTTGAAGAATAAGAAGTTGAAAGACTCGATATCTTATTATGACATCCAATATGATGATGATTGCAAAATTACAAACATCTTTTGGGCTGATTCAAAATCAATATCTAATCATCACTATTTTGGTGATGTGGTATGCTTTGATACCGCATATAAAACAAACAACCATGGCCGACCATTAGGGATGTTTGTCAGGATTAATCATCATAAGAAAACAACTATATTTGGAGCTGCATTATTATATGATGAGACTATTCCAAGCTTTGAGTGGTTGTTTTCAACATTTTTGAGGATGATGTCGGGTTTAGCGCCAAAGACTGTACTTACAGACCAAGATCAAGCCACAACATGTGAAATAAAAAGTGTGTTGCCCAATACCCACCATCGAATATGCATTTGGCATATGTATCAGAATGCTTGCAAACATCTTAGTCAAGTCTTCAACAAAGTTATTGATGTTTAAAAACCTTTTAGTAGGGACTTTAAAAAATGCATATATGACTTTGAAGATGAAGTAGAGTTTGAGGCAGCATGGCTTGAATTGCTTCGTTCATACAAGTTGGAGGATAATGAATGGTTGTAGGGTATATATGGGCAAAAGAAAAAATGGGCGCTAGTATATGGGAGGAATACCTTTTGTGGTGGGATGCACTACTCAACCCAACGAAGTGAGAGGATGAATAGGACACTTAAGGTGTATTTGAATAATAAAGAAAGCTTATTGCAATTTTTCGGTCACTATGAGAGGGTGCTAGCAGATCAGTGGTACCAAGAGTTGAGGGCAGATTGTAATGGTGCTAAAGGCTCTCCACAATAATTAATGCCTTCACCAACTTACAACATGCATCAATTGTTTACACCCTTGCAGTCTATAGAATGGTCCAAGATGGGTACATTCATATATGCAATTATCGGATTGTTGGCCACAAGGAAGATAAAGGAATCAGTGAGTACAATGTTCGTGGAGTTGGCACAAAGCGTAAAGAATACTTAGTTAAAATGAGCCTCTGATAAAAGATATTAGATGTACTTGTAGAAAATTTGAATTTATCGGGATCTTTTGTAAACGTGTATGTTGTGTTCCAACACATTGAAATCATGCAAATACCATCTAAGTATATTTTGAGGTGGAAGAAAGGTGTGAAAGAAAGTTTAACACTCAACATAAATTCAGAGCCTTATGATCCCAATTATGATGCATTGAAGGTAAAGATGCACAATGATTTATTTTCAGCCTTAGTTAAGATTTGTTCAGATGTAATTGAATATGAGGAGACCTTCGAAATAGCCCTATCATGTTTCGAGAATATGGCAATTAAGGTCAATGCGTGTAAGTGACATGACATGGCCACCCATGATGTAAACAATGACCATACACAAAGTCAAAGTGTGCAAAGCTTGGATGATGAAAGCCAATTTAATACTCATGCTGGTGGTAACCAAGATCTACATAATAGTGCAACTTCACCAATGGTGAAGGGCATAAAGAGACAAATTACAGAAAAGGATCAACATAGGAGAAGCACGAAGGAAGAAACCAACTCCAAAAGTGAGAGCAAAGAAGAAGATGACTTGGGATGAAAAAGACACTAGAGTGCCTATTCCTTCAAATGTAGAGCCTCTATTTGAAGTAGGGCAGGTAAATATGCACTAAAATGTCATTGTTATTTAAATTGTACATATAATGACTTTTATATTTTATTTTTTTGGCCAGGAGATTCAACAAGCTGCATTCCCATTTATGGGCATCACTAAAGAATCATATGTGTCTTCTCCATTTGAGCACAGTACCATATTCCCATCTTGTATGGATTGTATTAACCCACGAGTTAAAGATAGTCAAGAGGTTGATAGGGAGGCTAGAAATTGATAAGGTAATATATTAGTCTAATAACATATTTGTCAAAAGTTACATGTTTTACATTACTATCTGGTTGAGCATGTATGCCCTTTTCATTGACAGGATGGACAGTGCTCAACAAAGATTAATCAATGTGCAGAGTTGTTTTTGTGAGATACAAGTAGATAGACATATATCTACTCCAAGCCAAGATTGTCATGCCCCGGCGATGCCCGACCCGAGCTGAACCCGGTCCAGGGGCCGGTCAAGCGCGCAGGGGCGACGAAGTGAAGATTGAGAAATGATTCTAGCAGAAGACTTAACCCTAACCACGGGCGATTAACAGCAACACGGAGTGCGCACAATCCTTTGAGCAAGAGTAAATAAAAGGGAAGAAAAGGTGTTGCTTATCACAAAGTAAACAACAATCTCAACACAAGCTTAGTTTAAGTAAGGCCCCCACCGGCTCAAAATAAGTCATAATCATCACAACTGTAGTGTATAACATCATAAATCCAAAACAAGAACCCTACACAAAGGTTCAAACATAAAGCATGAAACAAACGAAGGTAAGTCACACAACGATCCCCATCATCACACCCAAGCTACCTCTGACCTTTCCTCAAAGAGGCAATCCTGTCCGTCTGCATGTCGCACCACGCAGCCCCAAATCAAAACACAAAAGAGGGGTGAGTTTTAACACTCAGCAATGGTTTTAATATCACTAACAACGTTGAAAATACGATAGCATTGTAATGAGATCGTTCAGATCAAAGATTTACATGATGCATCACTTTCTGATCACACATTCATATCACCAAACACTGCATCATAATGCATAATTCAACCTGTATGGATGTATCTCTAACATACATATTCCCACATGCATTCACATCATAACCAATCCCGCATGGATGTATCTCTAACATACATATTCCACATGCATAACATCAAAATCAACATGCATGGATGTATCTCTAACATACATATTCCACATGCATAACATCAACACAATCAACCTCCATCAAGGAGTAATCACACATTAATGTCACACAGACGGGAGCATAGACAAGGCCACAAAGGCGTGTCATGGTCCAAAATTCTACACAAGAATTCAAGAAAGATCGGGGTTGTCAATCCCTAATACTGCTCGCCCTGGACGATCCTGGCCAAGGATGTCCCATTCTCACACAAAGAATCTAGAGCAGGGTGTTCGCCCAGGGACATCTCCTGCGGAGGGAAGAGCCCGAGTTCTCACACAGAGAACCCTAGAACACGTAGCGGGGTGCACACGGCATACTACACTGGATTCTCAAGGTCCAGATGACACACATAATAATATTCTCACATATCCGCAAGACAAGTACACAACTCGTCCCCACATCATTCCATTAAACAAGACTCAACCCGGGGAGTGCACTTGTTCCACACAGGAACTTCAAATCGTTCCACACAGGAACTTCAAATCAAAATATGTCCTTTCGAACCAATCAACTTGCGATTAATCCACGACCGATCAATCCGGCACACAATTCCATCACATTGCATCCAATCGGTCAAATTCGATTAATCACGATGAAGCCTCAATTGGAAATCCATTTTCATGATGCATGCAGCATGGTACATACGTGGGCAAAGCATACATGAATCCTAATCCAAGATAAGTGCTCTCATCAGCCCCTAATGCATCATTCATAATCACAATATTAAGCTTCAACATCATCATTTAACCCCACATGTGTGTGTGTGTATCTAGTAGAAGCATTTCACATAATATATGCCATCATGCTTGAAATTAAACTCACTACCACACTACACATGTGAATTTCCATCTAAACATGAATTCCAGCGGAGATCATAGGAGAAGAATCGTTGAAATCATAGCTAGATTCAAAACTCAACCACAAAGGCTAAACACATATAACATCACTCATTTCATCATTGAGTCATGGCGTTCACCAACATTCACACACTATTAACCACAATCTATCATGACAAACCAGTCCAACAATGATTGTAGTCCTACTGAAAATATGCTTAACCAAAGGGAAACAACCATTCAACATTTCAAGATAACGATTCCAACATCATGCCACAAAACATAAGTCATTCCACCATCTCTAAGCATATATCTCAACTCCATAAACTTAATAGCATGCATTTCCAGTAGCCTAATATAGCTTAAAACACTCCACATTCATATAAAATTGGCAAGCTAAAGTGGAATCATCAAAATAAACATCATATGCACAACATACAATTTCCTGTGTAGCCGATCGATTGCCCTTCAGGCCGTTCGATCGGTTATACGCAAAAATTTAAAATTTACAGTTCAGCCGATCGATCGCCCTACAAGGCCGATCGATCGCCAACACGGCAGAACAGTCATCTTCTTCCTTTCGCAAAATCAACCTGAAACACCATAGATAACACTTCAAATCCACATCTAACACCCTAATCATCATCAAAAGTCCTCCTTGACTTCCAGAATATCAAACCAAACTATAATAATGCAAAACCCTAAGAAATTAGGATTAAATAATTCCATTTTCTAATCTTACCATTAACACACTAAATCAAGCAAACTATTTCGAAATAAGCCAAAAATGGAGAGTTTTACCATGGATAAACAGAGATTTTGAAGACCCATTACCTCAGCACTTGATTAAGCTCGGATTGAAGAGTCACCCTTCTTGAAATCCTTGAAAACACAATGAGTTTGAATTAAACTCTAATAGAAATCGATTTACCCAAGAAATCCCTAATTAAATCTTAGATCTAGGGCTTGTTGGTAGTAAAAATCGAATTTTGAATGTTAGGGTTTGTAGTAAAACACAAATCAGTAGCTTTTGATGGTCAAAAATGAATTGAATCAAGGGGAAAATGGTAGATTTGGAAGAAATGAAGAGAAAAGCCAATGATTAGTGCTTAATTAGAGTAAGCTTACCTTAATCGGCTTCTAATTCGGGCCTAAGTGGGGATTAGGCCAGCCCTCCTTCCTTAGCCTATTCCCAAAAATGGAAATGGCTTAGGTCTACCCTTTTATAGTAAGGGTTGGGGTATGCATAGGTAAGTTTTGGGGTGTAAATATGAAAAGTAGGCTAAAAGTGGGTATTTTGCAAATTTAAGCACAATTTAAGCCTAATAAAATTTTGAAAATTTTTGTGGGACCTTAAGTATATGTCTAGGTTTATTTGACATAAAAATAAAATTTTGGACGGTGGGGCCCACAGGGGTCGCGCCAAAACCCTAATTTTTGGGAAAATAGTGAAAATTCCAAAAAATCTCAAAAATTCACATTTGGTTTAAAATCACTTAAAACCACTAATGTTGAAGTTAATTTTGGTTAAAACCATCACAAACACTATTTATTTTACGAAATCACCGAATAAGATCAGAAAACACGTAAATCTCACGATAACCAAAAAATTAAAGAAAATCAAAACCGGTTTAAAGATGAGGGTCCTTACAAAGATGGTGGTAGTAAATAACAATCCTTTTTTTGTATATATGACACATATCATATGCTAGATAACAATAGAAAATTTTCTGTTATATACAAAGATATGGACAAATGTTGGGCAACTATGGCCATAAATGTACACAACAAGATTTTTTTGTGAAATGTCAAATCAAGCCTTGTACATGTTCATTTGGAATGTTATCAAAGGTTTCTAAGGAAAACATATTTGTTGTCTTGTTGTGGATCCTATATTGTAAGTTAATATTGTGGAGATGTTATCTATTAGAGTAAGATAGTACCTTGTTTAGAATTATCATAGTATCTATTTGAGTATGTTAGTATTTTATTCAATTGTCAAATAGACATGTTTTCCATTTCAAATTGTAGCAGCACTTTTGTTTTTTTCCATTGAATTCTCATACTGGCGGCGGCCAAGCTTTACTCCACGAAGGTGCAACTCACCGGCGAGCTTCCTTCAACTGGGGGATTTGCATCGGAAGCTTCTAAGCTTGATTTGAGACTCAATTTCGAGGAGGACGACCAGGTGATATTTTTCCTCTATTTTCTTACCCTTCTCTTCTCCTTCTCTCATCCTCTCAATCTTGCTGGTTGGGGCAAGTTCTGGGCGCGATGAAGCACCTAGAAGAGAGGCTCTTTCTGGACTGTTGTTTTGGTAAAGGATTGATTTTTTGTATGGGGTAATTGTGTTTAAATTTTTCCTAATGATTTGGAGAGGACCAGTAAAAAATTGGTTTATGTTGGTGAGTCACGCAGGTCAAGGTGAGAAACCTCATGGAGTCATTTGGGTGTTTTTGTTTTCATCAAACTGAATTGTTAATTTAACTGAAGAAATATTTGTACCTGTATTAAATATTTGAATTATGATTAAAATGGTTGACTGATTTTATTGTTGTGGTAATGCAAATGATAGGAGGTTGTAGTCAACCATTGATTTTTGCTGACAGTTTGTCTCGCCATCTCATGAAATTGTTTCTCATGGCCACTTGGAGCAGGCCATTTTGTATGTATCATCTCACTCAGTAAGAAGAGTGGAGAACGACATTTGTTTTTGGCTGGATTTTGCCTAAATAACAGTGTATTTATTGTCCATCGCAGGAAATATGTTGGTCAGCTGGTTACAGGATGTCTCCCTTTCATTTTATTATTATTTCTTTTGATTGTTCCCCCAATAATGATGCTATTTTCAGCTGGTTAACTCACAAATTTGAGTGTCTTTCTTCCTTTGATATATATATATATATATATATATATATATATATATATATATATATATATATATATATATATATATATATATATATATATATATATATATATATATATATATATATATATATATATATATATCTTTTGTATGCCTTATCTATGCCATTTTTTGTTAAATTTGTGGTGCCTCTTTTAAGCTGTGAAATGTCATTTTTTTAATATGGTTAGCTTAAATCGAGCAAAAAAATAAAATGGTTAGCTTAAGTTGACTTCTCGAATGTACCCTATAAGCCTGTTTCTTGTCTCTAGTTGGTCTGATCATTGTGATTTTCTAGTTGGTTTATCCCGAATTGGGTGAACTTTGAGCAAACTTGTTATGCAATTCTAGTCCTTCAGCAGGATTCTGTCAGCTCCCCTCCCAACAACAAAGAAAGCGTCCTATTCTTATTTTCTTTGCTTTATATGTTTGTGGAAGTTATAATAGATGTAATTATGTTTTAAAACGTTGAACTGGTTGTAATTATATTTTTTGGACCGAGCATTATATGTTGCAGTTAATGGAGTTGTCTTATCCTATTTATGTAGGCTACACTTTTCATCACCTATGTTCTCACGTCAGGTTGGGCAAGTTTGTGTTTTGAAGTTATGCAACCTTTTACCCTTTTGTGTAGCTTATTCCATAGGTTCATACTGAGGGGTGAGGCTGAACAGGCATCAGTACCATCATTTCTATATCATACAGAAATTCCCAGGGTACTCCTATTTGGGCTCCTTGGCTTTACGTGTTCCATTTTGGCACCTTTAATTTTGCCATTCTTGCTGGTATATTTTCTTCAATGTGGTATATTGCAGCCAGGTACCGCTCTGTGCATGAATGATATCATGATTTTCCTTACATAGTTACACTTCAAAACTTTCTTTTTTGGCATCAACATGTGCTTTAGGATTGATATTTTCTGTTTCTTTTCTTCTTGTTACTAACTGGTCAATTAGGGAGGCATTCTCTACTCTTCCTGTGGTATATCAACTGACTTGATATTAGTTTTATCTTAGAAAATATATATCCTTGGAAGAGAAGGCATCAAACAGATGTTATTTTAACAGGAATTAATCACTTACAAGCTACACATTTAAATAAGAGCTGTTATACACCATGTAGTTTTGGAAAACATAAGTAACACCCGTGAGTTCAAGTTTCCTACTAAGAGTGCTTTAAAACAAATATCAACCTAGATCTTATTGGGAATACTGTCCAAACTGTTAGTGCGACCTACAGTTCTATCAAAACTTTATTTTTAATTTTCCCTTGTTTGAAGTTAGATGCAATTCAAAACCCCATATCTAATTTATCTAACCAAAATGACTTTCATTAATTCTCAATCAGCTTTGAATATAAACCTTATATCTTAAAAGTCCCCTCGATCTTGGATGCATCCTGGTATTTTGAGTGAGGCATGGTATAAACTGCTATAGAAGTGTCATAGGACCTTGCTAGAAAACCTGAAAGAGACAAGTGGGTGTTACTAATTGTTCCTCTTAAAATTTCAATTCAGTTTTGGCATCTACTTGCTTTAAAATATTGGATGTGCACATTTCGTTTAGGCCCACAGCTCCCTCATGAGTAGGTTTGCCAACACTCTCTTGTACATCTACAAGCTTGCCTGTTGTGTCCACTTTTGAGCTTGACAAATTATCAAATCTTTTATAAGTTGTACATATACATTATTTTGCATCTCTTTTCCATTTGTACCTGATGGTTTTTTCCATAGTCAGTTTATTTTTGAGAATTGAATTTAAAGAAAATTTACCCTGATATACGTGTATAACCACATTGGGACATTTATAATAAAACATATTGTAGGTTGACATAGATGAGATTATTTTGGCAACCACCCTTGTTTGACTATGTCTATGTACAGTATATGAATTACTTGGATAAAGACTCAGGCAAGGGATTGTTTGAAGTCCGTCTGTCAAACTGGATACCCCGCTGATGAGAAGCTTAAATTTTTTAGTACTTATGGTATTTAACCCTGTTTGTTGAAGAATGATTACAACTACTTTTGTAACAATTGTTTGGTGCAGATACTTAATGTTTATATCAATACCACAATTTTCTTATTGTTGCCTACACAAATTATTGCCCTTGGAGTCTTTGGCCTGAAAAAATCTCCAATTGCATCGGGCTTCATGATTCTGCTTCTAATATTAACTCTCCTCTTCAATGAATATTGTAGGAAGAGGTTCCATCCCATATTTAAGAGTTTCAATGTTGAGGTAAGTGCGCATTATGTAGTTTTATCTTAATTTGTTTAAGCATCATTATTCATAGTTCTGATTGTTGTCAATTCTTTTTGCTTACTAGGACTTGATTGACATGGATAGAGAAGATGAATCACAAGGCCATATGGAGGAGATTCATTAGCAATTGTTGTCCGCATATTCTCAATTCCCTGCCAGATCTATAGAACTGTTCGAAAATGGAGAAGAGGGCTCTTCAAGTCAAACTTCAGAAGTAAGAGGTTTGCTTCAATTTCTGCTTGGAGGTTTATCTGTATCTAGAGTGCAGGGTGTGTTTATGCGGGTGTCCAACAACAGGTTAAAGTAGGAAGTTGTCCGTAGGTTATACATTGTACCAACAATACTACAAGATTTTGTTCTCTCTGCGCATTCTTTTGTCCAGGCCTACATACATGTGTCTGCTCCCATTACAAAACCTTGGTCCTTCACACCTGCCATGGTTACCATACTGTTCAGAACTAAGTGTCCCCCAAGGAGTTGAAAAACTGAAGCTACATATGGAGTTTGTGTTTTTGACATTGCGCGCAAAGTAGAGTCATGGTTGTGGCTATGGTGGATATAAATGGATGCATATATGCCTCTTCGTGGCAGCAACATTTGTTAATTATGATAATGAGAGGGTGGGTTGTGTTCCCAATATGTGTGTATTATATATATGTATATGTTTGTTAGAATATATATGCTTTGTCCTTGCAACAAAGAACGAATTATAGTATCTTGAGCAATATACTAGTGCTCTATAGGCGGGTCTGATTTGCGCACTTGAGCAGCAAGTAATGGAGGAAGAGACACTCTTGATTTCTAAAAGCATATCCTTAAGTAGGGGTTCTATCATATGGGGTAAAAATGCACCCAGATTTTGCATTTGTTTTTATGTTTCCCACATATTTATGTCCTTTTACCGGGATGTGTTTCACTGTAATATATATACCTGTAGCTATAAGCTTTTTTATTTAGATTTTCTAGTTGAAATCCTATGGATACACACTACACTTAATGAGGGTGTTGGGAAATGTGTACCCATATTTTCCCGTTGCAGCTCGCATACCATATCATTGTTGGCCAGCCAACTTCAATTTGTTTAGATGTAACCCAGTGGGTTTAAAAGGTTCCAAATTTATAGACCATACAAATCAAAATATAAACAAAAAGATAAGGATTATAATAGAACACCTAAAAATAAGAATGAATAGAATACTTTTGCATTACACAAAATATGACAGCAATTGCAGATAGCCATCTCAAATATGACAGCAATAGCCAAAATAAAGAATCACAAAAAATTGACAACCTCTAATACTCTTATTAGTATTATAATTACTGAAAGGAAGTAAGAACTCTGACAATGTATGATATGATTACAAGGGTATTTTTCCTATTAAGTCTAGTCCTTCCTCTGGGTGCATAGATATGATGCAAAAAATATGAGGTAGAACAAAATATACAGCAAGGAAGACAAGAACACCAAGATCTGCTTCTTCACCAACTGCTGGCTGAGGAGGACTTCTCTAGTATATCTGACTCACACACCACATACAGTAAAGACTTGTGACTAAAACAATGAGTTGCACAAACTGACCCAATCTTGATGCAATAGATTTTCCCGGCCTAATTCTGCAAGGGCATAGCTCAATCATATCAGGATCTTTTCATCAAATGCAATTCCAAAAAGATAATGGACAAAACCAGAAGGACAATAACAATTGAACAAAACTATATACAACTTCTTCTAGTCATGAACATTAATGCAGCGGCACATGACTTAAGTAACTAAAAGGTGGCCACACGTATTTGGCAAACAAATTCTAGACATTTCAATGAGGCATTATGCTTGGTGCAAAATCCAGCAACCATCTCATGCATTATGCGACTATTACATTTTCTTCTTAATTTGGACAGTTTTACATTGACCCTCAAACTTCACTCTAATGCTATATGAATTGAAAGGTTTTCTATCTACAAGGAAACACAACACATGAGAAGATTACAATGACTTCATATCATAAACACAGTCCAAATGGCTATAGGACTACCAAAGTTGAGAAGTGTCGCATATGACTAAGACTTTTTTAAGTGACATCTGGATGAGGGAACTTACGTTAGGCCAAACTAATAACCAGCAATGCTGGAGTGCAATATGCTCAAATATATTTTTTCTTTGTGGAAAGGCAATATGTTAAAATTTGAAATCTCTTCCAAGCTATGAGAAGAAAATAAGGGAATTGAAAAAGTTTTCACAGCAACAAGAAAGATGGTAAAAAAAAGGGAAAAAGTTATTTTTGAAAACAAAATCCTCTTTTACAAATTAATGTACACAATCAGCCATTATTTAAGTTCGGTTTACTAAGTTTGACCCAGTGTTTTAAAAATTAGATCGGACCGGTCAATTCGACCGAGTTTAACTAGACCGGCTGAAAAAAAAAAGGCCGATTCAACTTGATTTCCGAGTCGGTTTAACCTGCCGGGTCAGCATCACCCGGGTTAAGCCCGTGACTAGAGATAACTCATCCAGACATAAATGAGTTCCAACATTTGTCACAGCTGGATATTCAAACGTGAGTCAAACCATATCAAACAGTCTAACCATGTCAGTAAAAGCAGCTTTTTACATGGTTTTTCATTTTGTCTGGCAATTCCATATTTAACAACTGCACTCAGTCCTGTGGAAATGATCTTCATATAAATATATAAATTATATCATATTCTAATAATATGATGGTATAGCAGAGTTTTGTCATCAAGTTTATCACTTTCTTCTTCATAAATATCCAAATCTTACTGGACAAAATGAAAGTGAGTGCTAAGGAAGCTCATGAACCAAAAAAGCAGATGGTAAGGTAAGCTTCCCTAGCTAGCCATTATTATGTGCGAGAAGCTAATAACGCTTTAGTCAAAATGGGAACTTATCCATCTACACAAACTATCCAATTCATAACTAGGTCATTCTGTGCATCTCACATTTCTGAATTGATTACCTGTATATGAATATGAAGCCTCCAACTAGACCACTACATAAAAGAAAAACAACAATAATGGCCTCAGGATTATTAGAAGCCTTCCACCATCCCGTGCTCAATATCCAAAGTGTACATACATGAGTGGCCATTTTCCTGTCCAACCAAAATGAATTCAGATCATTGGGAAGGAGAAGATTAGAGGTAAAGTATAAATTTATAGAACAAACAAAAGTGGCCAAGTTCAGAATGAGAGTGACATTCAGCATCTTCTAATAATCATCACATTCAGCGTCTTCTAACAGAATTGAAGAACGCCCAAGTCAACTCTACAGGCATAATAATGATAAACAAATAGTAGCCAATTGTTAAGAACACTCGTTAGTTTGCAATCATCACTTGCTAATGGCTGAAGCATATATTAGTTAGTTTTTCAACTAAAACTCTATCATTTGCCAAAACATGCATGAGGTATCCTATCTTGGTTATATATAGCCAGTTCATCCATGACCCTTGATATAGACCTACCATGACCAAAATCCTTGGTTAGTTTCTTAACTTTTCTTGCGCTAGTCACTGCCCCCATTATACATATCTTTAATAAAATTAATGTTCCCCCTTATTACTCTTTTATGTAAAGTAGTACAAATAACCTCTCTGAGCACTATCATAGGCTTCTTTAAATCCATAACTGCCGTATAAAGGTCTCATTGCTTATCCCTGTACTTCTCTACTAGCTATCACAATAAAAATATAGCCTCAATTGTTGACTTCTCTCGCATGAACCCAAATTGGTTTTATGTTTCCTTAGTCACTTTTCACAATTGCCCTTCTACTACTCTCCCATAATTTCTTGGTATGGGACAATTGTTTGATATCTCCTTTATTTGTATGTAAAAGTATATCGGTTCTTTTCCTCTACTACTTCAGCATCCTCTTAGACTTTCTTATATAGTTAAACAACATAGTCACATGCAATAAGCCTCACACCACCAGTACCCTTCCATAGTTTCATAGGAATTCATTGTTACAATATCTTCTTTAAGGCCATTCCTACTCCAAAACTCCTACAAAAAGGTATACCTTAATACAACTAGACCCAATATCTTGCACATGACTATAGTCTTTGTTCAATAAATGTTGGACATACCTCACCATCGATCCGTATTTTCATCATCTATCACTAGCACTTTTTGATATTCACTCTTAATGCACCAACTGACTTTAAGCCCATACTCTCCGCTCTAAATTTTAATACTTATATAGGTACCACTCTTCCTCCCTGCTATTCAAGCCATCAAATGCCTTAAACCTAGCCTCACTAACAACTTTTTAAGTTCTAAATATATGTCAGTCTTAGATTGTCTATTGTGAACAACAAATATGAAATAAACCAATTACTAATAGGCTTATACACATGTAATCCATATTAAATAAGGTAGAACATTCACCCAAGTAGTCTTCGTCAAACCCCTTCGTTACACCCACCATCAACATACAAGAAAACATATGTCATTAGAAATTCGTAATTGCAGTAATAACTTCAGCCATTACATAGTCAATAGACTTGCAGTAATAACTTCAGCCATTACATAGTCAAGGAAATTCATAAATTCATATGTATGTTTAATTCAAACTCTGACAAGGGAATGAGTGGGCAAGGATGATGAAGTCAAGTAAATATCTTCTTCTAATACATAACAGGCCCAAAGTTGATGGTGTAACACCTCATAGTTATACACCAGATTTCCTATATTAAGGGCCAAGGGTTGAATAGGAGTTTCATCATTGTTTGTGAGTGCAGGTAACAATGTGTTAATTGTATGTGTCTTTTCTGGGCAAAAATTAAAAAAAAATTGTACCTGTCTTGCATTGCATTCGGTTTCAGGGATGTAACCAGGCTTGAGTGGACCCTAGAATGCTAAGAACTAAGCTCATACCCTATTTCTAAGAGTTTCTAAAGCTTTAAAACTCCTCATTAGACTCTAACCCTATAGATGTCGAGGAAGCAAAGAAGAGGACGAAGTAGAGTTGCTAGGTTAAAATAGCATTGCAATGTTAACTAGACAATATAAAAAGGTTAAACACAAGCAAAAACCGTAAATGGGAATGAAATTTCTAAGGGCCAAAAAGGAGGCAAGAAATATGCTATATAGTCCATGAAACGTTGTCATGCAGGAATACAATGCAGTAATCACAAAATGAAGCCATAAAAATCTGTCCCACCTAGCCAAGAATGTGCAGCTTAAAGTTTATTTGCAATATGGAGTAACAGACTCACCATGTTTCAAAGGAATTTTTTTATAGAAACTAGAACTAAATATGAGTGCAATCCTAGACAAAAGCAAACACATTTGTCACTATTTTGAAAAACATTCCTTTAATTTCATTTTTGCAGCTATGGATTTCTAGATCATAATGGCATACGTATCAAGAAAAGGCACACCAACATTAACGTATTGATACTCATATGCTTTGATATTAAACAAATTTCTAGCAATAACATATTGACCAGTGTCCCCATTCAAACAACACTAACTTAAATTAAATTTAGATGAGATTTTGCACCTCAAACAAGGGATCTAAGAAAAAATGTGATAAAGAACTGGCAGACACCAACAACAGACATTATTTCATTGAAAGAGGTACCTGCATCATACAATCACAAGGAAAACATATTAGAATTGTACAAGATAGTGTTTAGTACGAGGAATTCAATCTCATGGTCTCATCTCAATCAGCCAAAGAGATGGGAGCATAGAAAGATCTCCAAAAGCTTTTGGAGAGATCAAAGAAAAGATCCTGACGTTCAAAAATTGACTTTTATATGTATTTGAAAATATATGCAACTTTTTTAAACTAAAAACATCAATATTGAAGTAAAAAAAAACAACCGACACTTTTATAAAGAAAGGAAAATGGTAACTCTCCAACAAAAGCCTTCCAATAATAAAAGCATCCAATGCTGGCGGAGCGGGTTTTGAGGGACCTCTCTCTCTCTCCTCTCATTTTGAAAACCATCCACATCAGAGGAGGACCCACGAATGAGACAAATAAATCTGTCAAACTTTGCCACAGATCCATCTAACTACAAGCAAACTATCCCTCGTGAACTACCCAGCAAAGTGCAACAGATATGTCAAACTCCACTGGTGAACTGTTTGATGGCGGGCAACAAACATCTAAAGATTTGTCATCGCTACTCTGTCAACAGCTTGTCTAGTGGAGTTTAAAGATGAAGAATAAGTACCACTCTTTCCGACCAGAACTCCTATGTCTGCCGACCAAGATCAGAACTCCTACGTCTGCCGATCAGATTTCCTACTTTTGCTGACTGGTAGAAGGCCTCCTATCTGCTGTCAAAATGTCAAGATCTATTCTCACTTTGATCTTCCTTATCTAAGCATGATTACACATTAACAAAAGAGTATAGCTATTCGTGTAACGCCCAAAATTTTTTATCATATTTTTTTTAAATTTTACAAAAATATTTTGCAATATTACGGCTGTAAATCAAGAAAAATGACGAATACAAAACCTGTGAAAGCAGTTTTTATAATTTAAAACATCACACACTAAGTTTTCCCATACAAATTTTTACACATTCGATCAAACATCGTATAGCCAAACCAAACATTCTTAGACGCTACTCGAAAACAAACCTATGAATAAATTGCTATGATCATAGTGTAACGTCCAGGAATTTTCTAAATTCTTGAAGTCGTACACATGGAAATTAGGGTGTAGGACCCCTTGATCTTCCCATGAGAATAACTTGATCATCAGTTGAAAGTGGTAGCTAAATCATATATGGATGGGAAATAGACGGAAATAGCTTCGAAACGCCACCAAGAACGCATGAATCGGAATTTGGATGAGGAAGATACGATTATTTACCCGATTTAAATGTGCAATTGGACAGTTTAAGTCGTTTGATGGGCCCGATTAATTACTGTTCCAAAATTGTGTTTTTGGGGCCCGATTTTTCATGGGATTAGGAGCTCTAATCCCATGCCTATAAAAAGAATTAATTAGGGCTTTTGGGGGGAGCTTTGGGGTGACGGTAGTGTAACGACTCTACAATTCTCGGTAAAATTTCATGTCTTTAGTAAAGATGATTTTGAAGTTTTTAATATTTTTTAGAGATTTTTATGAGATAATATTTTAGAAGCATATGGTAGAGCTCGTAGAAACGAGCGTGATGAGGCAAAAACCGTGTAAACCAGAGGTCGGGAGTAAATGTTACGACCTCGATAAGCAGGATGAATAAGTGGGACCCACTTGTCAAATATGGGTGAACGTATTCATTGTGTTTCGTAGGGCTCGTCAATACACGTCCAATAGTACCAAGAACGTGCAAAACGGAGATCGGGGTAAATAGATACAAGGGTTTAAAGTTATAAGCTTTTACAAAAAAAAAGAAATTGAAACGCGCGCGTGTGCGGCACGTAACGGACGCGCTGACGCGCGTTTGCGTATTTGTCGCATCACGAACGCACTTTACATGTGTTCATGGTGGGCGCCGCCAATTTTGGTAGTGCGGCACCACCCTCCGAGCGGTGTCGTGCCCTATAAATAGTGGGAGGGGGTGAAAATTGGTTTTCACCCCCAATTCTTCATCTTCTTCTTGTTTTCTACCTATCTGAGCCATACTAGGTCCGATTTACCTTATCCAAGACCCATTTCCTACTAAATCGAGGGTGATCTACGCACAGGAAGGGTTATTTTCTCAAGGAGACCTCTCTAAGATCTAGAAAAATGTGCCCCTTCCCTAATCCTCTCATTTCTTCTTTTTACTGTTTCTGAGTCATTTCAAGCCCAATTCTGCCCGTTCAAAGGGCGTTCTCTACTAAAGCAAACATGCTGAACGTTGTGGTGGGGTTATTTTCATCTTTTGGAGTCTTTATATTAACGAATTTTATATTCAAGGCTAAGGTAGGGTGTTTTAAACTCTAAATAACTGCTTTGCTTATTTGAGTCAATCTTTCTTGAAGTATTTGATTCAAATATGAGTATGATGCTTGTTTTAACCGATGAATGAATTTTCTCTTGAATTATGTGACAATTTTGCTACATATATCGATGTTAATTGTTTTCGTATGCACCACATAGTGTTGTGGTTTCGTACATTGTTTTGATGCCTGCCAAGAAAAATAATCAGCGTGGCGCGCACAGGGTGGAGCATCATGGGGAAACTCCTTCCCTTAGTGGCCTCCATTGTCCCATGAGCGTGGAGGTAGGCCGTTGGGTATCGCGGCTTGTGGATTTTGATTTGATTTGTGAATTTGTTTGATTTGATTTTAAAGATGTTTTGCTTAGCATTTCTTTTAGATTTAAAACAAACCTACTGAGTATAAATATACTCACGCACCCCCAGACTTTGCAGGTGATGCAACAATGGAAGAAGGGAAAGAAGAAAAGTTTTTCAAATAGTTGTGTGTTTGCTATGTTAGAAAAACAATGTAATTATATACATGACCGATGTGTAAAGGCACGATGTGCCAGGATAATCATGTTTTTTTATAACTATTGGCTCTATGTACAGTAAATTTTGGTATTAAGCTTATGTTATAAATTTTTTGTTAATATGTTTTTATTATTCTTGGCTGTGCAATTACTCCGACATATTCTACAATCAGCATACAATCGTTTTATGTTAACGCTTGTCAGTCCGGTTTGTGTGTACTAATTACGCATGTCGGACAGGATCATTAATATTATATTTTCCTAAAATGGGCGGGCGTTATAGATAGGGAGGAGGAGGAGCAGCCGAGGGAATTTTTCGGCTAAGCTTCAGCAGCAGTGGATCGACGTCAACTCGGCCACGGAGGTAGGATTTCAAGTTGCGACTATTAAGGTTTTTAGTAACTGATTTGAATGAAAATAATAGTGATTTCCGCAAAAATATTGATTTCTGCGTAATACTATTTATATGAATAGTAGTGTAATTGCTGGCCGGACCTGTCGGAGGGCAGGGGCTGTACTAGCCCTTGGCTCCGGCCGCATCGGCCCTGGCACCAGTGGCCATGGTAGAAGATTCATTTGCTGCTATGCAGGCCTCTGGTTCATTGCAGAGGATAAAAAAAAGAACTTGGGGCAGCGTGGTGCAACCGTCGGTCAGAAGATGGACCAGGGCAACTGGGATTGTGCGAAGATGGCGATCTGGTCAAGCCCAGTCCATTGGCTGGCCGTGGCAGCTGCCGTCGCGATGCCACCACCGGTTTTATTAAAAAAAAAAATTGGGTCAGCCAATTGGCCCACCGCTGGCCACCAGGAGGCAGCGGGCCCCGGCTCAACGGAATCGCCGCTTGGTGGCGATCCTGTGGAGCCCAGCCCGCCACCCCGCCGTGGCGGCCAGGGGCGGTGCCGCCAGAGGTATTTTTGCCTCTGGCCGAACTCTGGGAAGACGACCCGCAACCATTAGCTGCTGGACCGGGTCGGGTTTCCCAACCCGATTCGGTCCTATCTAATTTGATAAAAAAAAATTAAATACCCACTGAACCAGGTCTGGTTCAGTAGGGTTTAGGTGTGGAAAAAATCCTAGAAAATTACTTTTGAACCTTGAGAGGCGTGGGAGTATTCTAACGAAGTTTCAGCTTAGGTAAAAATCTCAGAGGTTGTGAAATGACCTTTGTACCCTTATTAGTTAATTATTGTACATTATTAACTTACCCGCGTTCGAGGCTCTAGTTCAAGGTCATATGAGTGGATATAAAAATTGGGAAAATTCTAAGTGAGAGTTTAATGGGTAACCAAATTATAGGCCATACCGTTTGGTGAGGAAAAATCCCAGTGAGTAGGTGATTGACCTTTTTGCCCCTATGTTTAATCGTAAACTGTTAAATAAACCTGGGTCGGTTCGAAGGGTTCACGCCCCCATCACACGCCAGGAAAATTACACAGAGTCCATGAAGTCAAGTAGTATGCTTGAGTTTAATTTTGGACCCGTTAGATGTCATAAAGCCTTAAACCAAATGACAAAAATACCCCTTTGAGTGGACCTACTCACATTCGTGTGAATGGAAGCGCGGGTCAGCTTGAGAGTGAAACCTCTTGAGAGGATTATGATTTAAAATAAATAAAAGGGTAGTGAGATGACCAAATGACCTAAGCAAGGGTACCATACCCTAGGTGGTAAAATTACCCTAACGCCCTTAGGGGCAATATATTCTATTTCTGTCGAAATAGATGACCTAGTGAATCAAGAGTTAGGGTACCCTATAAATGACTTCAAAAGGAAGGGGTGTGACTGGTAGGTGACACGAAGACCTTGACAGGTCACAGTGTCACTGGAAACCAAGGGGAAAACCCTAATTCTCAGGGTTTAGGGCAGTGTATTGCATGTGTCCGTAGCACAACACAGAAAACTACTAGAGTACTATGTATGTCACCGTGCAATATTTTAATTTACATATTGAGCTTGAATTCTCCAAGCCCTAGCCTTACAAATGAATGTATTGGGCCTCCGTTTATTATTTATACATTTGTATGATTGCATGTTATTTATGATGATGCATGCTTTTGATATTGATGCATTGATTCATATCAGTAACTTAAGATTAATGAAGAATAATAAAGAGACATGGGTTGTTGTTGGTTTGGAGGGAGAACATCTAATTAAGATAAAGACTAAAATACCCTCAATAGGGTTTAAGACCGGTTCATGGATTGAATAGGGCCCTGACATAGAATTTTACCTTGGTTAATGAACTGAGGATGGCTATGGGATGTTCTTTGAGTCATAGCTCGGTGAATGAGCTATTTATTGGGCCGATTCACAAGGTGAAGAGGACCCAAATGGTTGAGCGAATACTTAACTGGATGAAAATAATCTAGTCTAAGTTCTGATGTTTGGCAGAGTCAATGGTCATAAAGACCTGAGGCTTCTATGGATAATGTTGGAGATTGTGATATACTTCTTCATCGCCACGACGGTTTAGGTATTGACCAAAGGGTCTTTACTGCGGGTCTTCCGTAGGTCTTCCCAGGACTATTTAGTACGTACAAAAAGCGGAGTTACATGAGCATCATGGAAGGCTTGTGTTTCTTGCCAATCTGTGTCTATGAGCACAGTTGGGATCCTCTTCTCCAGATTCGTGGCAGGCTATTGAGAGCCCTAGGGATTTGGGTCAAGCTGCTGTTAAGCAGTCTACTCCAAGGTTGGAGTACTTTGTTTGGGGATTTCTCGAGGGGCGATTCATCTCTGAGTTATAGAATTGATAGTGTTAATTATCGAACAAGGGATGTAAGATAATTAATAACATTGTTTGATATTGCTTGTTAATTAGACAAGTTGAACGGTTAAAGGACTTACTAAAATGTAGGTTAAAAATATCTAAGCATTGCATGTGTGATGCTATGTTTCTGAGGATAGAGTAGTTTCTAGGTAGAACTACGTCTAGATCCGATCTTGTTGGAAACATTGGAGATGTTGTCTGATGAGTACGTAGGCAACTAACATTGGGTGATGTTGGCCCGATCCAAAAAAAATTAATTAAACCTTTTGTCCTTTGGAAGCTCTTCTCCTGAAGGCGGAGATGCTCCATTGTGGTTGTGGTTGTTGTTTGGTTTGCTTTGTTGCAGGTTTTCCAGGCGACAACGAGTAAGACCAAGATTGAAGTGTATAGGATGAAGTTTCTTCATGTCTGCAACTCTGGTACATAAGTGTACCTTTAGCGTGAGTGTCAACTTGTTATTTATTTTTAGATGGACGATGGACTTGTACTTAGATGGATGAGCTGGTCTTTATGAATTTTTAGACGTTAAATAATATTATACGATTTTGTATTCATATTTGTGAACCCCAATTATCATGACCTGGATATTTAATCGAAGGGTTTGTTTTGTATTTAAAGAAAAAAAATCTCGCTACTTACCGTTCGTGCTATTTAATAATGCTTTTAAAAATCCAGGTCATGCTCATACTATCAAGCACTGAAGCTCATTACAACTAATAAGCTCTAGCGTTGAAATGGAAAAGAATACCACTAGGGCATCACCTTAACCTCTGGGGAGTGACTAGACGCCGTGGACTTTTCCGAACGTAAGGCACGCCAATGCTCATGGGGCACAGGATCAAATAGGTAAGAGCATGTCCATGATACTACTTACTTGATCGTGCAAACATAAACACCCACACATAAGGGGTCATACAATTGACCACACTTTAGGGGTCTTATAGTGTCGTACAATTGCCCATCATTATGGGTCTTATAGTGTCAGTGACACTCTTGGGCAGAAATCATACAATGCCACTCTTAGGTAGAATCATACAGTGCCACTCTTGGGCGGAATCATACAGTGCCTCTTGGGTAGAAAACATATAGTGCCACTCTTGGGTAGAATCATATAACGCTCTCAATCGAGCATCAAACGTCTGGGCTTAAAGTAGCACACACACCAAATCAAAAACATACATCGCTCTCAACAAAGCATCAGACGTCTGAGGTTTAATATAGCACACAGACAACATCCCGTAAGATAAACACCATGACAAGACATGAGAAATGCTCAGTTGACTCATTATCGGCTTGCTCAAACACAAAACTTAATCTGATGAACCTTTAGGTCTTAAACTCACAACGCTATCATTAGTTTTCTTATAATTCAAGTATGAATTAAGTAAATTATGCGGTACAATTATGCCACCAAAAACTCTCAAACATACAGTGCTCCGCTGAACAAACTAAAGTTGAGCCCGATCCGAATGTTAAGGCAGTAGACTTCACTTCCATCCAAGTCACAACATAGCTCACCGTACCACAAATCCCCACGGTCTTATATACTCCACCATCCACCTTATACCCAAAACATCTTACACAAATGTCATCAAACTAAGTTCCTCAAAGCCAAACCTAGTTATTACCCTCTTACTTATACCTCACTTATTATGCTTACTTTTCACTTCATAATATGTACATTATGCTTGTACAATTATGCATACTCTTACTATCTAACAATCCTCCAACATAGCTCTGATCCAAACCAAACAAACCGCTCAAATCCTCACCCATCAAATTTACATCCTTTGTCTTCTGTCATATGCTTACACATCCACAATAAATCCAGATGAAACCCTCTGTCACCTCTTATTGTCTATCGCCCATACTTTTGCCCCCACACACATACACATATCCATCATATAGGCATATAGCCATCATACATATGTATGTTCATCACACATATGTATAACATACATATACTTTCATACATAGCTTACCAACATACTCGCTAGCCATCACTAGCTCATACATACACATACATAGAAACATATTCGCTAGTCATCACTAGCACATACTCAATCCACATACGAAGCTTACCAACATACTCGCTAGCCATCACTAGCACATACATACTCATCCATACACGTAACTCACCAACATACTCGTTAGCCATCACTAGCATATACTCAATCCACATACGAAGTTTACCAACATACTCACTAGTCATCACTAGCACATACATATTTCTACATACGTAGCTTACAAACATACACGCTAGCCACCACTAGCACATACATATTCCACACGCATCAAACACACTTACAGCTTACATGCATGTCATTTGCATTTCAACATGACATAATTTATCCTCTTACATCATGCAAATGGATCATGATCTAACATCCATAGCATTCAATCATATAGTCCTAGCATGCTGCTACTCATTCAAAGCATGCTATCATGAAATTATGAAAGCTCCCCTATCTTGTAATCATGACATTTGGTGGCGAGCACACGATGGTGGTAGCGTCGGCGGCGTAGTTGATGGCCAAAAGCATTACCAAGTCGAGAGAGCTGTTGTTTCGAGGTTTTAGGAAGTACCAGAAGCACTCACGACCAAACAGGATGACACAAATCAATGCGGAAAAATCTGTGATCATGGCTGCACACTTAGGGCGGCTAGGAGAAATGTCATGCCAACATAAGTGGCAGTGCAACCAAAAGTCGAGGGTGTACTCACTGAAGGTCGGCCAGTAGCTGAGAAGTACTCGGCCGGCCGCAAGACGTCGAAATCGGCCGTGGACAACAGCATCGATTTCGCATCCACAAGGGCCCACATAAGTGTGGAGGGTATAGGGCGACCCTCAAGGATAGAGGAGAGGTGGAGGAAGGCTCTGATGTCAACTTCATTCGATGGCAGACCCACCCGATGGTCAGGCGGCACCTAAGCCCTAAAACGCACATGTGGCCATATGTACACGCAGCTAAAAAGAGCCACTCTAGGGGGAGATGGGTAGGATAGTGGTAGCCCAAGGCCCACAAAAGGGCAACAGAGCTAGGGTCAGGAAGTGGTGGCCGACTGAAATGACAACAACACCAATTGCCACCCACAACCAACACATTTGGTGTGGGCAGCTATGCATCTCGCACAGTAAAGGGCAAGCGGCCCATCCCGGGTGGAGTGTAATTATCCAAGTGGGGCTAGCCCTCACTATCACCGAGCTAGGGCAAAGCCCACAATGGCCAAATGGCCCACGGCTTGCCGATGGCAACAACCTGAGATGCACCCAAAGCGTCTAATCAGGCAGAGCAAGACAATAGGGGCAAAACGAGGTTGGAAACGGTAACCCCCAACCAACACCAGGTCAAAGTAGGCTGGACAGAGTCCGTCCGGTGGCAGAACGATGACCGAAAACACACCGGCGTCTAAAAAAACATCACGGACAGTGAAATGAAAATATGAACAAAAACTGACCAAAGTACTGGTAGCTCATAGAGGAGCAAAGAGAGCATGGCAGTGGCTCTAGCCAACGCCTATGGGTTCGTAGTTGCCAAACAAAGATAAATCTAGTTGAGGGCGGCCGCAAACAGCATCAAAACCGCACCCCATGGCCCAAAAACGAGTTTAAGAGAGGATAAAAACCGAAGAAAAGTTTGGTACCTCGTGGAGGAGCAAAGAGGACATGGCGGCGGTCATAGCTAGTACCTACGGATTTGTGGTGGGAAGGTGAAGAGGATCCCGATAAGAACCGGTGAAATCTGATGATGGAGGAGGGAGAATGGAGCAACTGAAAATGAACTTGGGTTTTCTCAAAACTCACTGGAAGTCAAAAAAAGTTACTGGACTCTCATGTTCTAGAATCCGATCGACGGGTTGAGAACTTATATTCTTTTTAATTTTTTGTTGTTACGTCCAAACCAAGACTATAAAGTAGTCTAGTTCAGATTTCTTTTTTTATTTGTCAACTACAATAACCAAGGTCGATCCACAGGGAAAGCCTTGTGTGACAAAGAAAACTATTACAAAGAGAACAGAATAAAGAAAGAAGGTAAAATAGAGAATAAGAGACAATCAAAGAGAAAGTGCAAGGCATCAAAAATCCACTTATAATAAATCTCTAATGTATATTTAATTCAAATGATAACTCAATTAAGATCAAATAAAAATTCGTCTCAATCAGAAAATTTATCTTTTAAAGAACTTTGAAATAGAACAATAGTAATTGATTGTTTACTACGTGAAAGCATTAAGTATATAATCATAGGGAATTATAAGCATTCAACGTGCCTTACGTCAACACTGAATCAAATAATTATATAGATTATAAACTCCTTAAATATGAAACATCAATTTAAAATGATAAAGAACTTACTTGAAACAAAGTATCCATTAAACATCAAGTACAAGTTTCATTCCTAGCCTTAGCTTGAGAGCTTAGAAAGCCATTACAATAAAACTAAAAATAAAAATACAAAATGGGAGAAGAAAATAGGGGAAGAGAGCTCTAAAGAGGAGGGAATGATGTCTCTATCACATCCACCCCTCTATTTATAGAAGTAGAAGAGGTTGCTTGAAAGAGAAAAGTCAAATCATATCTCTGGATTGCATCCTGATTGATTGCCTGATTAGTTGCTTCTTTGACAATGATTGATATTAAATCAATCAAATAAATCAATGATTTATTTAGTAAATAAGTATCTTTGAATCTTTCTTTAGTTAACTAATCAACCTCCTGGTCTTTCCTTATGTGTATTAATCACAATCAATGAAAATATTCTTCATGTGCTGGCCTCGGGTTAGTTTACTAGCTACTCGTTTTCATGACATATTCGACCTATAAATCTTCAGAATTTGGAATTTCTTCCTGTAATAATAATTGTAGTCATGGAAGGCTTCTTTCAAATTCCACTAGAATCGTATCAATCCGAATTATACATAAAAAGATATGAGTGAAATATTATATTTGTGTCAGTCTGTCCGAATCAGCTTCTTTCCTAATTTAGCTCTCTTGATGCAAATCTCAAATCCAATGGATCCAAAAGGTTGTGTTCGACCATTCTATCTATGTTTAGACCATTAAGAGCCTATTCTTGACTTTTAAATAGCTTTGGTTAGTTAGACTTCACTCCTTCTTCTACTTAAATCCTGTTGAAGACTGTTTAGACATGTAAACTCAAATAAGGTCCAACTAACATATTCAAAACATAAATATCCCAAATAAGCAATGACTTAACACAAAATAGGATTGCAATTTAAAATTTAAAAATATTTTATTGAACATTATTTCAGTGCATCATTTTTCCATTTGTCTCCCAAATACGTGTTAACCTCCTGGTTACGCGTTGTACATCCAAAATTCGCGCTGAAAGAGCGCATTGAGGCTCAGCTGCCTGCGACTATGCCCCACACCTAACTCTATGGGTATAAATATGGGGGTAAATATATAAATATAAATACGTCGAATTCTCTCATTTTCCCGCTGAAAAGTATAAAAAAAATAGCAGAAAAATCACAAAAAATCATAGAAAAATCAGGGATATTACAATTCGTACCCCCATGTTCACTGAGCTTAACCCAAAACAGCCACTAAACATAACTTTAGCACCTGGTTGTCAGCTTTTAGTGATAGACTGTGGGTTGTGTTTGGATCTCAAGGGTATGATAGACATACCCAAGTTAAAGATAAAAGGGGAATTCTCAACAAGGTTTAGCCAAGATAGCGGAAGATCTCATTGCGATAATAAAAAACTCCTAAATCATGCCAAATCTCATTTTTCAATCACAATGCAGAATTTCATGAAATTATATTCCTTAGATCGGCATCAAATTGTTCCTAGAAGGGAAACAAAACTGCCACCAAATCATCAACATGACCATATTTCATCAATTGGGATCTGTTCAAGAACCCTATTTTGCCACCCCCCAAGATAATGGAACTTAATGTACTTTTGCATGGACTCCATCCATGTTGTTCTTGTGCTTCATTTTAATCACATTAAAGTGTCATCTAATTTCTAGACTTACCTCTTAAATAGCATTGTTTCCAGTCTCCTCATCACATGCTAGACCATTGCAAATGACTCTCCCAAGCCTTCTTGATCTCACACTAATGCTACCATCAGATGTAGGCCTTTCCTGTCCTATCACACATCGATTATCAACATTCCCAATTTTTTTTATACTTATGAAGATGTCCTCTCTCTCCCAACATTCTGTTTTATCAAACATGGTTGATTTAACAATGTTCAAACGAACTTTCCTTTTAATTTACTTAAAACTTATTTGTCACAAATGACTTCAGACGTTGTTCACCAGTTGGATTGAAATCGTCTTATTTATATGGGCTAAATTTTAGTATTTCCTTTCTTACCTAATCTTGAACTAAACAATAAAACTAATCATGTTGAGGTGCCTACTGATCATCAAAATCAAAATAATACTCATCTTAAACCATATTGCATTACATATTCCTAGTTTTAGTCTAAAAGCCTTTTATTATGAGGCCTCCATCTCAAACAGCTAATTCGGTACCAAATTCCTCAATGGTCTTATCCACCAAAACCAAATCACACTAAATAACATATGCCCCAAGGTGTCTCATTCATAAATATCTACAATAAACACTTCTATTACCAAGACACGGAATATAAGGACCCTATGCGAACACTTGGTGCAAACCTATTGGGAAAAGAAACTACTTGGACATTTCCTCACACTAGTGAATATCATTTTATGTATTTCCTTAATAATTTATAACCACACCCTTTTTTTACAATACCCACCAACAACTACCATGTGCTTTCTCATCATCAACAAACTACTCATATATATCCTATTTTACCCACAAAAAATGTCCCATGATTGCCTGAAAAAAGAAGAAAACTTCAATAATTGACCTTATGAGAATTAGGAAGGCTATGTAACTAGGTTATACATGTGCTGAATAACTTTGATTTATCATTTATTCACAAGCCTAAAGCTAAAATATTCAAACTTGAATTACCATAATGTAGTTTAAATGATGGAAGTAGTATGTGGTTGATGCCCTAAACTTTCAACCATGCAAAAGAAATTGGAGGCTAAGCATGGGCGACAAGGTGACTCATAGGATGATAACTTTATTTGAGGGAAATGAGATGATAGGAAGAACTCACACATTGAAGGGTTTTTTTTACATAGACTAAAAGAATAGACAACGGTTAATAGTATGACACAAGATGCTAGGCTAGATGTGAATAGGCAGGACACAAAATATCGCACATCTTCTGAGTCTGGTCATCAGTATGGTGATGCTTCCACCTTCAATGTTGATGCTTCTTGACTCCTTTGTGGAGCAAATGAGAATCCCTGATCAGGCATAGTACTCACACTGATGACAGAAATGGGGTTAGAGATGATGATGGAGGTAAGGATGACGATGGAGATAAAGATGATGATGGATAGGGGTGGTGATAGATAGTCAAGAAAAGGACAGTGATAGGCACTTTGAACACACTGAATAGGACGAATTTACTCTTCCCATCCAAGATGATTAATCTGCTGACCACTTAATAGGACAAATTTACTCCTCCCACCCAAGATGATTAATCCATTTTTCCCATGCCTCTTAACTTTTCACTTGAATCTAAGCCAACATGTAATTTTTCAATGCGCCAGCTCTTCTATTTTTACCTTGTGAAAGACCATGCTTTCTTTACAACGGATTCTTAAAACACTCCCTCTATCTTTCTTTTGTTTGTTTGTGTTTTGACGAAACCTTCTAGTATTCACTCAAAGTACATTTGACACAACTGAGTTCCCTATTCTTCTCATCTTAGAAATTTTAGATACATAATTCTCTCCCCTAATATTAAAAATTTTCTCCCTCCTTTATGCTTAACTTACAATAAGAATATTCATATTACTTAGAATTTAATGTCATCAACTCCTCTTCACAGCTTGCTTCTTAGCCTCATTGAGTCTTTTCTGGTGTCACTCTTCTGCCAAACATCAAATGTATCCTTTTTTACTAATAATTATACATTGGAAAGTTGCATGCCCACCAATAATAGCCATGCAATGATGATCTAGTCCTATCTACAACTATGATTCTCAATCAAATTCAAGAACATGTGCAAACACATTTTTCAAATCGATTTAAATAGGAAGCTTTTAAGGCAATGCAAACAAGTGGATATATCCTTTCAATAAAAAGTTAGATCCTCATAGAGTTTAGTTTGTTGAAGTGCACTCAGGATCTAAGCAGAATAGGTAGTACATAATTATCAACTTCCCTGTTGGTCTTAATCAAAATTATTGTATCATAAATTCTTCAAAGCATAATCGTATTAAATATTAATGGAAACAGGGACGTCCGGCAGCCCCCTTGACTTGAGATATCAAGCAATCAAGCTCCACATTCCGCTTAAATACCCCCTCCACCCCAAAATTTTTGTAGTTCACTCCCACCAGCTGAACTGCCAGCTATACGCTAAATTTTTTGACTCAAAGGAGAAAAGCCAAGCAACTCACCCCAGTAACGCTGTCCAAAACACCCTTTTGCGGCAAGGCTTTAGAGAACCATTTGTAGAAGAGAGACAAGGGCCAGCCAAGAATCAAGATGTAGTACAAGGGATGGTGGATTACATTCATGAGGGCCGTGTTGAGTCCCCGCCCGACGCCGAGGGTGGACAAGAGTCATTCGGCGAAGGAGCCTAGGTCCAGGCCAATGAAGGATTTGGTTGCGTAGACTAGGCAGTGTTGTGGGCTGAAGCGGCCGGCGAAGAGTTGGAGGAAGGCCAGCTCGGAGGTGGAGCATAGGTGGTGTGAGGACCTGGACCCGGCGGCTCCTTCCCCTGAGTCTTTTTGATCCGCGCGATTCTCTGGCTCCGATTTCTTCTCTCCTGCTTTGTTCGCTAGCTAGTGGTATTTTGACCTTGGTTACATTTGCAAGAATTTTTCACTTTCGACTCTGACACCATATCTCCCCACCGGCGACAGAGCAGAGAGCATAGAGAGGTGGGAGGGCGGGAGATTTTCACAGGGAGGGAACCGGTAAGTGGACGGAAGGGAAGACAGAGGTAATGTGAAGTTACCTCTTCCATGAGGGTGCTTTTCATTTTACAACGTGGCGGTTTTTAATTTGTGACTTATATTAGGCTTATTAATCTAGGGAGCATATAAAACGCTTCTAGAGTTATGAGAGATGAAAAGACAGATAGTGTTCATGCGACAAGTCCAAATGCAAGTTTTATAACTTATACATTTAAATTATTGATGTTAGACATGTAAAATATAATCTACATTATGCTCATTATCATTTGTTGGACATGTGATAAATGGGTATTGCAAAATCTCATTTTGGCCTTTTAGCCTATTGCTTTTCTTATTTGTATCTCATTTGAAGGTGGTTCTTGCTTCTACATCCTAATGTTGCAATGTAGTATGGTATGTACACAGTCTAGTGGCAATGCTACTGTCATCTCCATGATATGACAAATCGACCCCTTTTTTGAACTACAAATAAACATTATTAACTTAGAACCCCTCACTACAGAAAAATACTTTACTCATGTCTACCCCAACACCTCAAAACTTTTGAAAGTTTTTTGGCAGTTTATACACCCGCCAAATAAAACTACATTATACAGGGAATAAGGTCCTTCAATGTCTGTATAGTGGCGGTGACCTGTCCATATATAGCTCTAAACATAGTGCATAAGAGTAAATATTAGTGCCCCCTTATGAACCATATTTGGAGCCCTATGTGAACTAGTCAAGGGGTGTTAGTCATGGAGACCAGTCGAGCTAGACGTGCTTGAGATGCACGGGGCCATATACTAGTTTAATATAAAAAATTGAATTCAAAGAGGGGGGACCATTCAAATACTGGCTCTAGTAATGAACCATGAAGCATTGTGCCTGACTAGGGGTGCTCATAGTCACATATAGAAATGGACATAGACATAGGGATGTTTGTGAACATTCGTCATTTATATACCCCTTATCTGATGTTAACCTTAGTCCTTGTCATATTTTAGGGCGGGCACAGACGGACATGGACAAATACTTTAACATCTAAATTTTATCCTAACATACTATATAGGTACTAGATCTATATTTTCAAGCTAACTAATACTTATGTAGCATGTTAAAATTGTCCAAACATGCTACATAGGTTATAAATCCATGTTTTCAAGTTGTCCAATACTTATGTAACAAGTTAGAAGACTGCCCTAACATACTACATAAGTATTGGATTCATATTTTTAAATTATGAAAGTTTCTATGTTGTCCTAACATGCTATATAGGTATTTGATTCTATTTTTTCGCTAATAGTTAGTAATACACTAATATTTAAGGAAATCTTGGGTAAGGGTAGCAAACGTGGTTTTAAGGATACATACAAGGGTATGTCCATGACTATAGCTCTTCACTAAAGTAGACAAAAAACTTTATGTCGGTCCATAATTGTATCCAAGCAAACACAAAAAATTATCTGCTTAACAAAAAAATGAAAGTAGACATGGATAAACATACGGACTATGTATGTCCATGAGCACCCCTATCCCTGACGTATACAATCTCATGACAAAGAAATACATGTTTGATGATCTTATAATTCCACGAAAAACCGGCAAAAGTCCAACTATATGAGCATTTGCAGCTAGATTTCCCACCATATTTGAAACTTCGTTGTTATTGCTAGTGGCCAATCATTCTCTTGATCAGTTCCTCTGACTATTCCCAGCATCTGCCATTTAGTAGTGGAAAGCGTTTTTTATGCTCCACACTTACTGTGAGCCGAGCGTAAGGATCGTGTACGCCATCAATCTTGAAAATTAATGTCTCCCAGGCATTCCTTACGCTCAGTTCACATTCTTAGTGGAGCATAATAAAACACTTCCTTGGTAGTGGGAGGAGGTATCCTGGGACAAGCCTGGCTGGCTATACAGGTCATTCAGATGACAATTGCTGAGTGCTTTAAATGGATGGTTGCAGATGGTGAAGAGATTAGCATAATGGTTGACATGACGTAAGCAGCAGGGCTCACACTTCCCAGTTTGAAGCCACTGGTGTGTGTCCCCATTACCCGCTTGAATCCGTTCCCTTCAATTGAATGAGAATTCATAGTTGACCTTCTTCATATCATACGCTGTAGCTTATCAACAAAAGCGCTTTGCAATGGTCATCTGAACGCAAATCTATGATATACACATAGCATTTTTAGATTATTGTTATTTTGATTATGCTAAGATTTCTCTATTTCAGCTCAAGCTTAATATGAAAAATTATTTGAATTAGCTGAAACTTTTATTATATAACTAATAAGCTGAATTAGGTGAATCTGAATTTTCACTTATGGACGCATCTGATTTGACCGAGCTTTGTTACCAGCCCATATAAGACTCTCAACATAGAACATAGAGGGCATTTTGCCACCAATGTGCAGCTGCCCTATGAAGCAATATGTTTAAATCCCTGTGTCGGCAGGTCACGGATTGTTATTTTGATCATGTTTTTTTTACCATGGTGTCCAATAATGTTTTATTAATAAACAAGTGGCCAGAGATAAATGTGAAACCGGGTCTAACAGGTTCCACTTCTCACCTACATTGTGAAATTAACCTTATCCAACAACTCTTATGTTTCCCACTCTACGTAACATAAGAGTTTAACAGGTTCAACTCCACACGAAAATATTTTTTTTAACAGGTTCCACTTCTCACCTCCACACGTCACTTGTCATTCATTTATGTGAACCGACAAAGCAATTGCTTAGATAGGACGCCGAGCGTTCCTCGAACTTTCATCTGAAACATACGTCGTCGCATATACATATATCTCAAGTTCCAGGTACGCCTCTGCAGGCGTAGCAATGGATCCTAGGCTTTTCGAGGCAGCTGGAGCTGGGGATATGGCCATGTTGCAGAGAATACTCCAAAATGATCCCACTGCTCTCCATAGAGTGGTGATCAACTCCACTGGAGAGACTCCTCTTCATATTGCTGCTTTGCTCGGCCACATAGAATTTGTCAGGGCAGTGCTGTCTGGAAATCCTGCATTGGCCCGTGATTGCAACGAGCAAGGATCTTCTCCTTTGCACTTGGCTGCTGCAAATGGCCACTTACAAGTGGTTGAAGAACTGTTAAAGGTGGGCAACGACCTCTGCTTGCTGCGAGACAATGGCGGAAGATTGCCACTTCATGTTGCTGCCCTGAAAGGAAGGGCTGATGTCCTGGCTAAATTGATCACAGAGAAACCAGACTCCATTCGAGAATTAACCGACGGCGGAGACACGGTTCTCCATCTGAGCGTAAAAGCGAACCACTTCCAAGTTGTAGATTTCCTGTTGGGGAGAGCGGATGCCACTGAATTGATGAATTTGGGGGATGAGAATGGTAACACTATACTGCATCTGGCAATTGCGAGGAAACAAGTTCAGGTAATCACCCACTACAGAATTTCGTGATTATAACAGTGTAAATTCAAAATTTTGACTCTAGAAACTTTTCAAGCAAACTTGACTCAGCTTTTTAAGTCACATTTAATGGTCTCCACAAGCTCGATTGGGTGGTAAGAATTAAACAGGTTTAACTTGTCGATTCTGCTATTAGCAGCTTTAATTTTGGTTCTTCATGCAGACCACAAGACTTGTGTTGAGGTGCCCTGGAATCGATGTGAATGCAACAAACAGGAGAGGAGCCACTGCCCTGGCTGTGCTACTGGAGTCTCCCCGTGAGCACGGCGACGTGCAACTGGAGCAGATTCTTCTTGCAGCCGGGGGGAAACTAGAAAGGAGCCCATCCTTGCCCCAAAGTCATGTTGTACAAATTCCTACCACGCCCAGCAGCCTCCGGCTAAGCAGCTGGAAAAGAAATAAAAAACACAGCAAGTGGCTGAACGATACGCGCAGCACGCTCATGGTGGTGGCCATACTGATCGCCACCATCACTTTCCAGGCAGCACTGAATCCACCTGGTGGGTATTATTTTCATACACCAGATAATACTCCTCCCGATCTCGATAAAGGGCCTCCTGATCTCCATAACGGGCAGGTGATCATCGGCGACACGTTGCTGTACACTGCTTTCATGCTATGTGATGTGATTGGACTTTCTGCTTCCCTGGGCATAATACTGTTATTGACTGTGATTCCATTGAGGAGGAAGTTACTGATGGCAATCTTGGTGAGGGTCATGTTTGTCTCCATTATTGCCACCGCAATGGGATATTTCTTTCTAGCGTTGCTTATTAATCGCAGTGAGGACTTGTCGGTACGTTTTCTGCTGGCGATTTTCTTTTACGCTTGGGTTGTGATCATGACAATCGCCCTCTCGTGCCAGCTCGTGCAAGGAGTGACTTGCTTGCTTAAAAAATTGGGGATGAAGATAAAGAAGATGTATATCGCAATATTGTTCATCATTATTTTCTTAGGTTCTCTCTTCGGATTTAGTATTTTCTTGCACAAGATCTTTTTGAGTCATTAAAAAAAATGTACAAGTGTTACTGTTTGTAACAATTAAAGTTTCTCTATCGATGTTCTAGAATAACTATTCAAGTATAGAATAACCAAACTCAACCTAACAGCCTTTTTATTATAGCTAATATATTTATTGGGACTTGTCGCTACCGTAAGTGAGTCGTCAGAGTTCAGCAGAAGCGATGTTGAGTATCCTTTAGGAGGGGCCGGGCCAAAGAGGATGGAGGGTGGAGAGGGGGAGTAGGCGGGCCAAGACGGCGGGAGTTAGGTCTTTCCTTTTGAAAGTAATCTTGATTTTACATGTTGAATATAATCTTGATTTTACGTAGGCCCAATTTATAATCAAGACATACAAGCCCAAATAGAGGATGTTAATAACGAGGCCCAAATAGCCCAAGCTTAAGAAAAAAGAATGTCATCGAAAAAAATTCGTTGAAGGAATGTCCTACAAATAATATCCTAAAATTATAAAAATTATTAGAATAGTAAATTTTTTTGAATATTTTTAAAAAAATTATCTTGTAAGTAAATATATATAATTAATGACAAATATAGAGAAGTCTATGTCACGACAGCCTCCTCCACCTACTCAATGTGAACTGGGGCTCATTGCAAGCTGGCCGACCCCATCTATGACACGACAGCTTCCTCCACCTACTCGCCGCTCTCCTGGGTCACCGCAATGCCGGGCTCTAGACGTCTCTGCCGCAATAACACCTGCCTCTAAAAGGTCTCCTACGGTGACGGCTCCTACACTGTCGGCGATTTTGTTTTCGAGACCATCACCTTTGGCAGCTCCCTCGCCGGCAATATCATCGCCATCCGTTGCGGCCACGACAACGATGGCCTCTTCGTCGGCACCGGGGGGCTGCTACGCCTGGGCGACGGCTCGCTCTCCTTTCCCTCCTAGATTAAGTGCAGCACTTTGTTCTCCTACTGCCTCGTGGACAGAGACTCGTCCTCCACCTCCCCCCTCGAGTTCGGCCCAGGCGCCTCCAGGGCTGGTGGGATCGTTTCCGCGTCTCTCCTCCGCAATAGCAAGTTCGGGACCTTCTACTATATATGTCGGAATGTCGGGGATGTCGGTGGGGGGCCAGATACTATCGATCCCGTCGTCGGCTTTCGCTATGGACAAGAGCGGGAAAGGCGGGCTGGGCAACGGCAGTGCCGCCATGGCTCCTATGGCACTGGTCGGACCCGGTCTAGGATGGAGCTAGATCTTATGGATGGCCTGCGATGAGCCCATTGGCACTTCCTAGCTCATCTCCGCTTCCCCTTCTCGTCTGCGTTGCCTCTCGGAGCAAAGACTCCGTAGTGCAGCGGTAGTAGAAACCGACCTCGACAAGGAAGGAGACGACGATGAAGGGGCGTTGAAGGCAAAACGAGGCCAGCCATGCTCGACGGCTTCCATGGCCAGGCAGGGTTGTCATACCAGCTGAACAGGCCAATGCATGGCTTCGGATGAAGAAGCTGGGCCTAATCCCCTTCTCGCCGCCAAACTCACCCCGGATGCCTGAACTATTCTAAAATCTAATTGTCTCGTTGGTATTTTACCGTATAAACTTTTAGAACGATGTTATATAGACCCCATTTTTTTTTGCCACTGTCCCCCAAAAAGTGTAAAAGGTGGGGTTTTTTTTTTTTACTTTCTTCCCACGTTTCCCCCTTATTTTTGTTCTTCCGTTCCCCCGTGCATAATCTTCATTTTTCTTCTCTCTTCTCATATTTCTTCCAGCAACTTCAACTCCAGCGACACATCTCTGGTGGCTAGCGACTTGAGGTCACGGCTAAATCTAGCCGTGGCCATCAGCCACATAAACAGTCAGCCAACGGCCGGTGGCTCTAGCGGCCAGATCCTGGCTACTGGCCAGTAGTCCAGTGGCCACGGCCAGATCTGGCTATGGCTACCGGACTGGCCAGATGACTCTAGCGGCCAAATCCTAGCCATTGGCAGGCGGTTCTAGAAGCCACGGCCAAATCTGGTCGTGGCCGCCGGCGCCGAACGCTTGAGCAACTGGCCACTGGAGCCGTCGGCCAACTCCAACGGCCATGGCCAGATCTGGCCATGGCAGCCAGCTAGAAGCCAATGGCTAAATCTGGCCGGCCACGGCCAGATCTGGTCGTGGTCGCCGACGGCTCCAACGGCTATGACTAGATCTAGTCGTGGTTGCCGGCGGCTCCAACAGCCATGGCCAGATCTGGTCGTAGCGGATATGGCCACCAGCGGTAAGTGCGGCCGCAACCAGCCGTCGCAACTGCTAATTGTAGAGGTCGTCGGCACCGAAGAAGGGGCGCCGTGCTGGTGCTGGAGAAGAAGAAAAAAGTGGAAAAGAAGAGAAGATGGGTGAAAAGGGGGGATATGAGAAATTTTAATGAAAGTTAATGGGGTAAAAAAGAAATGGGGGACGGAGGGAAAAAAATGGGGTTTGAATAGCCACATTCAAACTTTTATTGTGCTCCTAATTAGGTAGGACCCACTATCTAATAAAAATAAAAATAAAATAAAGCTATTTTTCTTTTATTTATCCCACCATGTTGGGTGAGATTGTCCACCAAGCCTTTTGCTTGCCTAGGCATGATACTATAAGGTCCCTGATTTTTCTACGATTTTTTGGGATTTTTCTACTATTTTTTTGGTCATTTTCGGCAGGAAAATGTGACGTTTCAGCGTATGTGTATTTGTATATTTTTCTTGTATTTATACTCATAGAGTCAGGTGTGGGGCTTATCGCAGACCGCGGGCCTCGTTGCGCGCTTTTGGCGCAAGATTTGGACTGATAACGCGTAAACATGAGGTACGCGTACATTGGGGACGTAAGTAGAAAAAAAAAGAGCACAGAAGAAAAGATCGGGCTCGGCCCTATCTAGGAAATTGGAACAGTGCGCCGCCTCCCGTTTCCGTCTGATCCTTGTGCCCGGCCGCCGGCAGGCCGTAGGACGCCGGCACAAGCTTCGCCCCGGCGGTTCGACGCCGAGGGGCCACTACCCGGGCCGCCCACGGCCACGCTGCCTCTTCCCCGGTTTGCCTTCTCCCCTCTCTGTTTCTTTTGATTCCGCCGCCGCCGTGGGCCGGCGAGGGGACCGGCCGGCTGCCCACGGTTCTGCCCTGGGCCGGCGACTGCAAGAGGCCACTCCTCCCGGCCCAATGGGCCTCCGCTCCGCCGTCTCGCTCCATTTCTCCCCACTGCCCTTGTTTTCCGCCCCCCCTCTGTATCGTGATGTTCCGCCGCCCACGGGCCAGCATGGCCCAACCGGCCGGCAACGGCTCCGCCCTGGGCCGGCGATGGTGGGAGGCCATCCCTCCCGGCCCGGTGGGCCTCCGTTCCGCCACCCCGTCCTCATCCCCTTTCTGCCCGTTTTTCGCTGACGCACTGTTTTGGGTAAACAGTGGTCGCCGCCGGTGATCCGTGGCTGACACGACCTTCCTCCAGCCTTGCCTTGCTCCGGCGAAGGCAGTGGACCACTCCATCCAGCCCGGCTCCATCTCCTCCGCCATCCTCTACTCCGCCTAGTCTGATTTGCGCCGTATTGTGGGTGGATTTTCCAGTGAGTTGGCACCGCCATAGTTGGCGGGTGAGGGTGACTTGACCACCATGGGCTCCGCCCAGGCCTGACGATGGCCCAGGGACGGCCCCACCCACCTGGACCGATTCAGCCTCCGTCCCCATGGCCGCTCCGCCCTTATGGGTTTTCCCCGGTCAGCCCCTCTGTGTTTGGCTTTTGACGCCATCGGCATTGGCCGGTAGTGGCCGAATGGCCACCAAGGTTTTCGCTTCAGTCTAGTAATGACTAGAGAATGTCCCACCTCGCACTGTTTGTTTGCCTCTGACCTGTGCCCTTCCTTGTGGCCCGTAGCCACAATGAGTTCCGCTCACCGGCATATTTGCTCGTTGACCCTTCTTGCCCATTTTACGCAGTCGGTATCGGACGGCCTCTGGCAAGAATCTGTATGTCTTACCTTGACAAAAGGTAAACGAGTTCATCTGCACAGGCCTTGGCTAGTGACGGCCTGAACCCTCCCCTTGCCCTATACCGTGCGAGATGCACAGCTACCTACACCATTAGTTTTGGTTGTGGGTGGTGATCGGCGATGTCGCCGCTTAGAGTGGCCACCGCTAGGGCCTTAGCCCTATTGGCTTTTGTGGGCCTTGGGTCGTCTCTGTTCAGCCCTCTCCCCCGCCTTTTTGGGTCGCGTGTGCATGTGGCCATGCATGTGCTTTTGGGTTTAGGCGCCGCATTCGTGCCGCCTGACCATTGGTTGGCTTTGCCACCGAGTGGAGTTAACCACTAGAGCCCTCCACCACCTTTCCTTTGTCCTCGAGCGTTGCTCTACACTCTCCGCCCTTATGTGGGCCCTTGTAGACCGAAATCGTCGCCGTTGGGTGCTATCCACGACTAATTTCAATGTCTTGTGGCCGGCTGAGCACGTCTTAGCCGCCGGCTGATCTTCAGTGAGTACACCCTCGACATCTAGTCGTACCGCCATTCTTGTTGGCTTGACTTTTCTCCCGGCCGCCCTAGTGTGCCGCAGTGGATCGCAGGTTTTGCCGCATTGATTTCTGACACCCTGTTTGGCTATGACTAGTTCCGGCGCATCCTAAAACCCTCGGGACGACAGCTCTCTCATCCATGCAACGGTTTTGACCGCCACCGACGCTGCCATCGTCGTGTGCTCGCCATCGTCGTGTGCTCGTCATCAAACGTCATGATTACTAGGTAGGGGAGCTTTGAACTCGTAAATTCATGAAGCATGCTTTGAATGAGTAGCAGCATGCTAGGATTGTATGATTCCATGCTTGGATGTTAAGTAACGATCCGATTGCATGATGTGCGTGTAAGCATGATTGTATGGTATGATTGATATGCATGAGATGTATGCACGTTTTATGGATGTGGATTATGTATGCGCTAGCAATGGCTAGCAAATATGTTAGTATGCTACGTGTGTTATGCATGTCCTAGTGATGGCTAGCGTGCATGTTTGAAGTATGTATGAATGTGTGTGCATGTGCTAGTGATGGCTAGCGTGCATGTTTGGAGTATATATGTGCTAGTGATGGCTAGCGTGTATGTTTGATGTATGTATGCACATGCTAGTGATGGCTAGCGTGCATGTTTGTAAGTTACATATGTATGACCGTATGTGTATGTTATATGTATGTGTGAGACATACGTATGTATGATGACTATTGCTTATGATATGGTTATGTGTAAGTGTATGTGGGCAGAGGTATGGGTGATGGACAGTAAGAGGTGACAGAGGTTTGGTCTGGATTTGGATAGGGATGTGTAAGCGTATGACAGATGACAGAGGATAAGAGTATGACGGGCAAGGATTAGAATGGATCGGTTTGGGTTGGATTGTATGTTGGGCGTTTGTCAGACAGTAAGAGTGTTCATAATTGTACAGGCATAACGTACATATTATGAAGTGAAAAGTAAGTATAATAAGAGATATAAGTAAGAGGGTGACAACTAGGTTGGCTCTGAGGAGCGTTATTTGAGGATGTCAGTGTAAGATGATTTGGCCATAAGATGGATGGCGAAGTATGTAAGACTATAAGGGTTTGTTGTACGATGAGTTTTGTCCATGATGTGGACGAGTAAGTGAAGTCTGCTGCCTTGACGAACTCGGGTTTCAGATCGGGCTCAACTTCAGTTTGACCAGTCGAGGATTGTGAGTTTGTGTGGCATAATTGTACCACATAATTTACTTAATTCAAACTTGAATTATAAGCACAGCTAATGATAGCATTGTGAGTTTGAGACCTAAGGGTTCGACAGATTAAGTTTCGTGTTTGTGCTGGCCGCTAATGAGTCGGCCGAGCATTTCTCATGTCTTGCCATGGTGTTTATCCTGCGGGATGTTGTCTTTGTGTTGTATAGAGCACCGGACGTCTGATGCTCTGTTGAGAGCGATGTTGTTTCTGATTTGGTCTGCGTGCTGTATAAGCCCAGACGTTTGATGCTCTATTGAGAGCGATGTACGTTTCTGACTTTGTCTGTGTGTTGTATGAAGCCCAAACGTCTGATGCTCTATTGAGAGCGAAGTATGTTTCAATTTGGTCTGTGTGCTATATAAGCCTAGACGTTTGATGCTCTGTTGAGAGCGTTATATGTTTCTGCCCAAGAGTGGCACTGTATGTTTATGCCCAAGTGGCACTGTATGTTTTCTGCCCAAGAGTGGCAATGGCACTATAAGACCCATTATGGTGGGCAATTCTATGGCACTATAAGACCCATTATGATGGGCAATTCTCTGGCACTATAAGACCCATTATGGTGGGCGATTCTCTGGCACTATAAGACTCATTATGATGGGCAACTGTATGACCCCTTATGTGTGGATGTTTATGATTGCGCGTTCAGGTAAGTAGTATCGTGGATCTACTCTTACCTGTTTGATCCAGTGCCCCATGAGCATTGGTGTGCCTTACCTTCGGAAAAGTCCATGGCGTCTAGTCACTCCCCGGAGGTTAAGGTGTTGCCTCAGTGGTATTCTTTTCCATTTCGACGCTGGAGCTTATTAGTTGTAATGAGCTTTAGTGGTCGTTGATGTGTACGATTATGAGTATGAGTACGACTGTATGAGTATGAGCATGACTGTAAGAGTATGAGTACGATTGTGAGAGTATGTTTTTGAGTAAGACAGTAAGTGTATGATTTTGAGGAAGACTGTACGAGTAAGGTTGTAGGAGTATGATTGTACGAGTAAGGTCGTATAAGTATGCGTATGTTGTGCGAGTATACGTATGATGGTACGAGTGAGTTGTATGACCCTGGATAAGGGTGTTTGTGTAAGTTGATTGGATAGTATGATTTTGGCACGATGGTGCCTTGGTATGATTTTGGCATGACGGTGCATTTGGTATGTCTTTGGCACGATAATGCATTTGGTATGATCGTATGCGTTTGGTATGATCGTATGCGTATGTGCACGATATGATTATATTATGTTGACTGCTTCATGTTTGAGTTGCATGAACGCATGTATTTTTGAACTTATTGAGTTCACTGTTTGGGATTTCCCCTACTAGGTATTTTCCTACTGAGTATGAAAATACTCATTACCCTATTTTTTAGCCCCGTTGTACGGGAGGTTTTGCAGGTTGTGCGGAGAGCTCTTGGAGATGGATGTTCATTTCAGCGGTGGATTGATTCCTGTTGACTCAGGTATATGCATCACTCACTGCGAGTTTATTTGTGCCACGATCCGATGTATTGGGCGAGACGAGACGTTAAGATGTTTATTCTAGACTTTCATTTAGATTAGTTAGTGGAATGTTATGGGACTTGCACTCAAGGATGCCTGGGAGGGATTTGTATTTAAAGTCTATGATCATAGCAATTTCTTCGTACATGTGTTTTCGAGTAGTGCCTAATGATATTTGCTTTGGCCGTACGATGTTTAACCGTATGATGTTTTAAATTATTAAATGTTTATACAGGTTTTGATTTTGTCATTTTGACTCCGATTTATCGTATGAAAAAAAATTCTATGAATTTTAAGAAAAAGGGATGAAAAATCTCGAGTGTTACAGATACTGCTATTGATTATGATTCCATTGAAGAAGTTACTCATGGAAATCTTGGTGAGGGTCATGTTTGTTGCCATTTTTGCCACCGCAATGGGTTCTTTCTTTCTAGCGTTACTAATTGTTCCTGGTGAGAACTTGTGCTTAAGTCATTTGTTGCTGGTTTGGGTTATGATCATGATAATCGCCCTCTCGTGCGAGGAGTGACTTGCATAATTAAGATGTTGGGGCTGAAGATGAAAAAGATCTGTATCATAATAATGTTCATCGTTATTTTCATAGTTTCTCTCCTAGCATCCGTTAAGTATAAAGCTTTTAGGGAAAATTATTTAAATAATATTAAAAAAATATTTACCAAAAGCATGCATTTTTGGAAATATTTTCTAAAATGGTGTTACTTTTGTCTACATAGGCGCCATCCAAACATCGGCACCTACGTGGTTTTTTTTAAATGATTTTTTCTATTTCGTCATTTGGAAGGATGAAATCTCAATACTTCAACCCACATTTACACTTTAAATGGATTTCGTCATTTAAAAGGACGAAATCAACTTAAGCTGATTTCATCCTTCCAAAGGAGGAAATCCTAGATGTGATGATTTTGTCCTTTGTAAGGAAGAAATCCTAAGACTTAGATATAATCACGGCTTTAAGAAGGCGGGAATGGAAGTTATAAGATCTGATAGAAAAAATTTTTTAGATAACTTAAAATTGAAAACAACACCTATCTATATAAATCGATCTACACAAGCATCAAATATGTTCCACACAAAATATATTAATCTATCTTTATATAAAATCACATATGTTGCATAGAAATAACATATAAAACACAATAATATAAATACATCAAATTACATACAATGTTCACAAAATGTTCTAGTTTACAAAACAAACATATCACAATTCTAAGTTGCTCAATCTCTTCTACCCCTACGCCCTCGGCCTCAGCCACGGCCTCAATCTCGACCTTGACCATGACCCCGACGGTGTTGTACTGGCTCTTCTTGCTCCTCATGGTCCGCCTGCTCCTGCTCCTGCTCCTGCTCTTGCTCTTGCTCTGGCTACATGTGGAGTAACTGGAAATGATGAACGTGGAGGAGAGTCAGGTGCTGCAGATGAAGATGGAATATCAAGGAATGGATTGTGCATCGGCTGTCTGAGTTGCCTCATCGGTATGATAATGTCCATGATCGTCTATAATCACCAACTAAAGGAGTGGCAAGCTACTAAGCACATCTTGATGTTGTCTGATCATCGACTGACATGATGCTAATAAGATCTCACCCAAAGTATAAGTGTTAACAACGTCAGTCAAATTTGGCAAGTGTCTATGGCACTAATCCGAGCTATATAAAAATTAAAATAAAAGTTAGATAAAAAATAAATGTGAAATAAGAAAATATTATTAAACAATTAATTACGATATACTTACTAAAGCTACCTCTGACACACCCCTAGGCTGATATGTCATCTGCTCTATATCATCGCATGGTAAAATGTATCGCCACATAATGGGTAAATATCATTGCAAATATAGGCTACGAACATCTCACGATGTTGTAGCCATCTCCCCTCAAATAATAGTGGCTCTCTTATTATCCCATCGAGTGATATATGTTGCATGATGTAGAGCCCAGTCGGTAATATGGCGGCCTTGTCGAGTGATACGATGGACAAACTCTACAGTATGAGGAGGGACCTCTTGCTCTAAGTTAAACTGGAGCATCTCATGATCCGGCATGTACATCTCTACAATCTCAAAACAGATGAGTGACGTTTGCGAGAGCCACACATCTTGGCCCTCGGTACAAAGAGTAGGTAACTCAGCCAAAACCTCCGGCGAGTACGACTGCCAAATAACCTACACATTTTATAAAGATAATTAAATTTAATGATCTTACATATCTTATAATCATTGTATGAAATTTGATAATGAAATTAAATTACGTGATAAGGTAGCTAGTGGTCTAACTCTCCTTTATACAAATGGAGGACTCCTTGTGGATTTTCAGTTTTTCTCCTCCAAACATTCCACATTGAGTCAAATTTAAAACACAAGTTCAACATATCCAAATAAAACTATGCTAAAAAAATTAAGTGTAAAAAATAAAAATACCCTACCTGGCTCCTAATGGAGCACTCTCGACTACATGACCCATCTCAATACTTGGTCGGTCGACATGTAAATGCTCCCACGACCATAGTTGTGTCACAAAATGTAATAAAAGTTATTAACAAATGCAAAATAATTATGCGTGTAAAAATATTAACTTCAACAAATTCATTTACCTGAAGAAGGGTCAAATAGCCTACAATCCTTGAGGCCATGACCTAACATGTTTTCCCTAACTCGGTATAAAATGCAAGAGTGACACTGCCCAAGCATAAGTGCTTGCTATCTCAAAATTCATAAGGAGGGAGAGATACGCAACATGAACATGGCTACTCGTGTTATCTGCAAAGATCGTAGCCCCAAGTAAATGTAATAAATATGCACGTGCATCTACTCGATCATTATCTCCGTGGCATCTACTGGAAGCGCATGAAACTCACCTAAGAGCCATCTAAGGCTCACTCGGCTACCAAGGAGTGTGACAAATAAATTCAAATCTCTCATCATGTCGTGCCTGTCACAGCCTCTCCATCGATGCGAAGTCCTTAAAGAACTGCCACATCCATGAGAGTGATGAACATCTCCCCATAAGATAGGTAAAACGTTTGTGTCTCTCTGGGGTATGCAGAAGATGAGAACGTGAAACAACATGAAGAATGTTCCCGGGCTCAGAAGAATGCTCGAAGACGGCGATTTCTGATTGCTTGGCGGCGGATCTGGGTGGAGCACAGCGTACACGAATCTGGGCAGAGCCTAATGTGGGAGACGAACTGGAAGGGGAGTGTCGGGGGTATGTAGAGGGGATTTCATCCTTTGGAAAGACGAAATCAGCTTAAGTTGATTTCGTCCTTCAAAGGACGAATTCAATAGTAGGCATGTGTGTGGGGTGAGTCCGTGAGTGGAAGTGTTGGGATTTCGTCCTTCCAAAGGACGAAATCAACATATACATGATTTCGTCCTTCCAAAGGACGAAATCAAAAAAGAATTTTTTTTAAAAAAAGCCACGCAGGTGCCAGCGTGGCTGACACTTACATAGACAAAAAAAACACCACTTCGGAAAATATTCCATAAATTATGCAAATTTGGTAAATATTTTTTTAATATAATTTAAATAATTTTCCTAATCTTTTTATATAACTGATTCCTTTTATAAGAAAATATCCATTTAATACCAGGTAATTTATCTCAACTTTTTACCTGTATGATGCAACTCTCTCTTCAAATGCGTTTATCATTTTGCCTCTCCTCTATATAATGGAGTACGGGAATAGGCAACCAAAATAACATATGGCACTTGTGAAGTTAAATTCAAGGAGTCTTTTTTAACAGTGTTGACGTGCTGGATTGACATGATGGCAATGAGACAGCCTGTGAGAAGAGGCCGATCAATTATGATATGTTAGTCTTACCATATTATCATTAGTTTAGTGCTTTTCCACCAATCAAATTGACATTATTGGATGGAAAACGTTATTTGTACATTAAAAATACACAATAAAAACTTAAATATAAGTTTTGGTTGAACTTGATAAATGGCGTTATCACTTATAAGTCTAACCAAAACTCGTGTGAGTTTTTATAGGTATTTTTCTTTTGTGAATATCACTATCTATGGGACTCATTAAAGTTATTCAAAAATTTTAACCGGAAATTAATAGTTATAAATTAAGTGGATCTGAATTAATTTGGTAGCGTAATTAAGGCATTTTAAAAGACATTGTTTTCTTCTTGTCTCTTTAGCAAAGAAAACAAAACCCCAAGCATTATGCTTTCTTTGTCTTATAAATAGAATGATTCTATTATCCCCAATAAGTGGTGAGCGAGAAACTTAAGAACAGGATCTATGAGGTTCTCATTCCCCCTCAAGATGCCTACAAGTCCTATATTGTGATAATAATATGTGGTTCATACAACATTTTTAACTACAAAAAAGTCAAGTTTCAGCCATGGTTGTGAAACATGGCTAAAAACAACATGGACCGTCCCTAAAGGTATTAGTGACAGCCATTTCTATTTTCAGCAATAGTTATGATGGTCGCTGAAAATCTTTGCCCCTTGTCTCCGTTAAACCTATAACGATGGCTATTATAACTTTTAGCGACGGCCATATTTTTTTAAAAAAATTGCATTAATACTACAGCGATGGCTTTGTATGGTTGTCATTAATAATAATTTTTAAAAAATATTTAATTAAATTTTTAGCAAAGGTTGTGGTTGTCGTTGTTGCTTAATTACATTATAGAATTGATTTAAACATGATAAATCTAATTCAAAACTTCAAATTCAAGACTATTATGCAATACCAATTATGTCATAAAGGACAAAGAGAAGAAAGATGACTGCCAACTCACGCAATCAAAATCCAAAAATTGGAAAATATCATCTCATCTAATTTGGTCGAAGCTCCCTATAACAATTATTAGATGATGATATAGAATAGGAGTATCAACTTAAGTAATTCTCACATTGATAACACATGTATACATTAAGGCGAAGCATAGGGTACCAATCTAAGCTTACATGAACAATTTTCTTATGTTTTCCTTTCCCAAGCTCCATACCAGAAATAGTTGGAATTCTATGTAGGTGGGTTACAAGACTCAGGTCTTGGTGCCCCATAGACATGTCCAAAAAATTTCTCATTAGATGGGAGCATTTTTCATGTTACCCAATCTTAACTGATAATCAACTCAATATAAAATATGCTTAGGAGCCTTTACTATTTAAAATTGATAGCACATTTACAAGCGTATGTTAGAATATGCTAATATACGCGGTCAATTTTATGGATTAAGAGTTCTGATATACAATTTAGGCTCATTGCCCGAAGGAGCACAAAAAATACATTTCTCATATAATAAAGTTTCATTATTTTCACTTAATAGATAGGTCTAGCTTGACCGAGTTATGTGACCAGCCCACATGGGCTCCTAACGTAGAACATAGAGGACATTTTGCGACGTGCAGCTGCATTATGCAATATGTTGGAACCGTTATGGGACACTATCACATCAACAAACGAAGTGGTAAGAAAGAAATTGTGGAACCGGATCTGAAAGGTTTCTATTCTCACCTCCACATATAGATTATCCACTTATCATTCAATTATGTAATAATGGAATGGGTGTGGTCCAAAAAACATTTTTCTTCGAAGAACGTTCAAAGCAATTTCGTCGTATGTGAAAGACCAGCAGTTAATACAATCTTAGTTGACCCATTGCAATTCCTGGAACTTTCATCTGAAACATACGTCGTTGCATATACATATCTCTAAGTTCCTGGTACGCGTCTGCAAGCGTAGAAATGGACCCTAGGCTTTTCGAGGCAGCTGGAGCTGGGGATGTGGCCATGTTACAGAGGATACTCCAAAATGATCCCACTGCTCTCCATAGAGTGGTGACCACCTCCACTGGAGAGACTCCTTCATATTGCTGCTTTGCTCGGCCACATAGAATTTGTCAGGGCAGTGTTGTCTGGAAATCCTGCATTTGCCCGTGATTGCAACGAGCAAGGATCTTCTCCTTTGCACTTGGCTGCGGCAAATGGCCACTTACAAGTGGTTGAAGAACTGTTGAAGGTGGGCAACGACCTCTGCTTGCTGCGAGACAATGGCGGAGGATTGCCACTTCATGATGCTGGCCTGAATGGCTAGCTATGGATGTAAAGTTAAGAACCAAAAGCTTCATTGTTTGCTTTTTAAGAAGTGAATCTTAGGTGGGCTTGTCATTCTTAACAGTTTTGGATGCACTTAAGTGTTATTTTCACAGGCAGAACATGTGGTAGCTACGCTTGACCATTTTGGTAGCTAGGTCAGGTTAACCTAGTAAAGTACGTAGCTTGATTGGATTGATAGACCTTGCCACAAAGGGGTAGCCATAGGCTGGGCTGGGCCCGGCCTTAAGGGGGAGCCCGGCCCAGCCCATGGCTCCTTCAAAAGGGCTACGGGCCAGTCTGGGTCTGGCTGCTGGCCGGCCTACTTGGCCCGCTTCACCCCGGGCCCTTTTTTTTTAAAAAAAAAACCTTGGTCTATCCAAAAAGCATTTTTCTTCGATGAACATTCACAGCAATTTCGTCATATGTGAAAGACCATAAGATAATACAACCTTAGTAGACCCATTGCAATTCCTCGAACTTTCATATGAAACATACGTCATTACATATACATATCTCAAGTTCCTGGTATGTGTTTGCAAGCGTAGAAATGGACCCTAGGCTTTTCGAGGCAGCTTGAGCTGGGGATGTGGCCATGTTGCAAAGGATACTCCAAAATGATCCCACTACTCTCCAAAGAGTGGTGATCACCTCCATTGGAGAGACTCCTCTTCATATTGCAACTTTGCTTGGCCACATAGAATTTGTCAAGGCAATGTTGGCTCGAAATCCTGCATTTGCCCTTGATTGTAACTAAGACAGGGCAGGATTGATAGGATAAACGTCATTTGATAAATTTGGCTACAAATGCATATAACTTTTCTCTCTCACAAATTTCAATGATAAATTTATATATAATAGAAAAAAAATATAGGGGCTTCTTCTTCAATATCTTAGTAAATAATATAGAACTTATGCTTTTATGCAACTCTAAATGACATAATTATAAATAAAAAGTCCAATCTATAACTACCATATGACTAAGCAATTAAAATTAATAAAAATTAATAAATTTTATTTAAATAATCAAAACAATAAGGAATAAGACTCCTAAGAAAATAAATACTAAAAAGAAATCAACTTGGAATTAAATTCTAATCCAAATGAAATTTGAAACTATATCACTTTAGCAATGATCGATCACTGAGATATAGATCGATCCATCACAAACTCTCGGCTTTGTTTTATATTAAATGATGATTTCATGTGCCAATTGATCGCTTGGAAAGGTATGTAACTGAATGATTGATTGTTTGTCCCATCAATCGCCTGTAGAGACCGATCGATCGCCAAAGAGATAGTTTTATTTTTTCTTTGTGTGATCCTAATGCTCTATATATGTTGATGCCTACTAGTGTGAGTTATCAAATTTACATGATCATCATCTGAAGCATTGCCATGAAAAAGAATAAGATGCTTAACATTAAAAAAATCAAAAGTGCCAATTTAGCTTGGAAGCTTGAGTCAATAGGCATTAGAATCAATCTTTTGAATAGTTTTCAAATGCTTAATCTTCCTTGCTGATAGTTTATTATATCATCCAACTAAAAACTTGTCTTTGGTCAAAACAATGCATACAAAATTACCAATGTTGAACTCCACGTCTTCTTAGATCTCCAACTGCCTTATACTTAACATTAGACACCTAAAGTTTTTAATATCAGAATGAATATCTTGCAAGTATAATTAAATTTTTTTACCTCGGCCATTCAACCTCTTTAAATATTGTAACGACTATGAATTTTTGGCACGATTATTTGCCTCTAAGAAAGCTATTTTATGAGTTTTTAATAATTTTTAATTATTTAGAGGTAGATGTTTGGTGGGATTTTATATGGGTGTGTTTGAGCTTTGAGAAATGAGCACAACGAGCCTTGAACTTCACAAATCAAACATCGGGTCGAAAGTTATGACCCCGATAAATATGCCATATGGGTGGGATTCACTTAAAAAGTTTGCGATAACTTACCCAAGTAAGGTCTAGTTTTGTAGGCCTTGTCGATAAGAGCCTAATGGTACCAAGAACGAGTGAGTCAAAGTCTGGGAGAGAAAGTTATGCATGTTTAAAATTTTTAAATTTTTTAAAAAATAATAGAAATATTGTTTATTGCATCAGCCGGCACGTAAACGTGATGCATCAACACACGACATGTAGCACTATGCAGCTGGAACCGTGTCATGCATTGTACGCTTGACGCATGGCGCGCAAACCTCATATTGCTTATAAATAGGTGTGAGGCTCCAATTTTTTTTTAGTTTTCTAATTTCTTCTCTCTCATACCCTTCAAACTTTATTTCTCTTGTTCTAAGTCATTTTAAGTCCAATTTAAGTTGTTTAAGAGGTGTTCTCACCAAAATCGAGTATGTCAAACATTGTGGTTGGGCTATTTTTTAGTTGGAGACCTTTAAAGCCCCAAAAGTGGACATCCAAGTGCATGGAGTCAGACGCCTTATCTTCAAACTCGCTTAGAGATTGAGTTAGGGGTTTTTATCCTTTTTTAAGGCTATAATTTTGCACATATATTTTATTTGTCAAATGATTAATTGTTGAGATAGAATATGAATTAATCGTCGGTCAGATGGGTCGAAAAGCGTCATCTCACACTGCATGAATGGTTATCACTGCTCCAAATGGCGAAATCGATGGTAAGATGGGTTGAAAATCGGAATGAAGACTTCTCACGGAAGAATCGCTAGTTTGTAAAGTCGTTTGCCTGTGAATACTAATTTGTGGGGATTTTACACGATATAAAACCCTAACCTTGGGTATTTTTGTCCAAAAAAATGTATATCGTATTAGTCTAGGTTTAATGCCATTTTTTTGTAAAAACAAGGAAATATGAAATATTGTGTTCTTCAGCCCGACAATATGGAAAAAAGTCCATTTTTAGATTCATTTTTGTATTGCATATGTTAGTTTTCAAATTAAAGGCATTCAAAGGTTGCAGCTATCAAAGAAGTTATGGGCATTTGAAGATTTTCACTCCAAAGGGGAAGTGAGGGAGAGAGCAAGTGGAATAAAAAGGCAATTGTACATAGATGGTGAACGATTTATAAGTACAATGATTGAAATTCTAGGTAGGTGGGTTACAAAGACTCAGGTCTTGGAGCCTCATAGACATGTCTAGAAAATTTCTCATTGAGTGGGAGCATTTTTCATGTTCCCCAATCCTAACCGATAATGAACTCAATATAAAATATGCTTAGGAGCCTTTACTATTTTAGATTGATTGCACATTTGCAAGACGTATGTTAGAATATTTTAATATACGCTAGTATATATGCGGTCAATTTCATGGATTAAGAGTTCTGATTTACAATTTAGGCTCATTGCCCGTAGGAGCACAAAAAAACGTTTCTCATATAATAAAGTTTCATTATTTTCACTTAATAGATAGGTCTAGCTTGACCGAGTTATGTGACCAGCCCACATGGGATCCTAACGTAGAGCATAGAGGACATTTTGCGACGTGCAGCTGCAATATGTTCAAACCATTATGGGACACTATCGCATCAACAAACAAAGTGGTAAGAAAGAAATTGTGGAACCGGATCTAACAGGTTTGTATTCTCACATCCACATATTTCAATTATGTAATAATGCTGTGGGTGGTCCAAAAAACATTTTTCTTCGATGAACGTTCACAGCAATTTAGTCGTATGTGAAAGACCATAAGATAATACAATCTTAGTTGACCCATTGCAATTCCTGGAACTTTCATCTGAAACATAGGTCGTTGCATATACATATCTCAAGTTCCTGGTACGCGTCTGCAAGCGTAGAAATGGACCCTAGGCTTTTCGAGGCAGCTGGAGCTGGGGATGTGGCCATGTTGCAGAGGATACTCCAAAATGATCCCACTGCTCTCCATAGAGTGGTGATCACCTCCAATGGAGAGACTCCTCTTCATATTGCAGCTTTGCTTGGTCACATAGAATTTGTCAGGGCGGGGCTGGCTGGAAATCCTGCATTGGCCCGTGATTGCAACGAGCAAGGATCCTCTCCTTTGCACTTGGCTGCGGCAAATGGCCACTTACAAGTGGTTGAAGAACTGTTGAAGGTGTGCAACGACCTCTGCTTGCTGCGAGATAATGGCGGAAGATTGCCACTTCATGTTGCTGCCCTGAAAGGAAGGGCTGATGTCCTGGCTAAATTGATCACTGAGAAACCAGACTCCATTCGAGAATTAACCGACAGCGGAGACACGGTTCTCCATCTGAGCGTAAAAGCGAACCACTTCCAAGTTGTAGATTTCCTGTTGGGGAGAGCGGAAGCCACTGAATTGACGAATTTGCGGGATGAGAATGGTAACACTATACTGCATCTGGCAATTGCAAGGAAACAAGTTCAGGTAACCCACTACAGAATTTCGTGATTAAAACAGTGTAATATTCAAAATTTTGACTCTAGAAACTTTTCAAGCGGACTTGACTCAGCTTTTTAAGAATCCTAGGTCTCCCCAAGCTCGTTATACTCTTATTTTTAGGTTGGGTGGTAAGAATTAAACAGGTTTAACTTGTCGATTCTGCTATTAGCAGCTTTAATTTTGGTTCTTCATGCAGACCACAAGACTTGTGTTGAGGTGCCCTGGAATCGATGTGAATGCAACAAACAGGAGAGGAGCCACTGCCCTGGCTGTGCTACTGGAGTCTCCCCGTGAGTACGGCGACGTGCAACTGGAGCAGATTCTTCTTGCAGCAGGGGGGAAACTAGAAAGGAGCCCATCCTTGCCCCAAAGTCATGTTGTACAAATTCCTAACACGCCCAGCAGCCTGGCTAAGCAGCTGGAAAAGAAATAAAAAACACAGCAAGTGGCTGAACGATACGCGCAACACGCTCATGGTGGTGGCCATACTGATCGCCACCATCACTTTCCAGGCAGCAGTGAATCCACCTGGTGGGTATTATCTTCATACACCAGATAATACTCCTCCCCATGACTATGAAGATCCCGATGACGGGAAGGTGATCATCGGCGACACGCCGCTGTACATGGCTTTCATGCTATTTGATGTGATTGGTCTCTCTGCTTCCCTGGGCATAATACTGTTATTGACTGTGATTCCATTGAGGAGGAAGTTACTCATGGCAATCTTGGTGAGGGTTATGTTTGCCGCCGTTATTGCCACCGCACTGGCATATTTCTTTCTTGTGTTGCAAATTATTCCCTGGAAAAACTGTTTCGCACGTTGTCTGCTACTGCTTTTCTTTTGTGCTTGGACCGTGATCATGACAATCGCCCTCTCGTGCCAGCTCGTGCAAGGAGTGACGTGCTTGCTTAAGAAATTGGGGCTGAAGATGAAGAAGATGTGTATCGCAATATTGTTCATCATTATTTTCTTAGGTTCTCTCGTGGGATTTGCTTATTTTTTGATTAAGGGAATTGGGATATTCGCCCTATGGGAACCAGAAGATTAGGACCGATGTTGGACTTGGGGTATAATAAAATAGACGAGTGTTACTATTTATAACAATTAAACTCTCTCTTTCTAATTTTTTACAAGGATTATTTAATAGCGATGTATAAAACTATACGTCGTTATTGGTATTTATTTTAATTTTATTTTTTTATTTTAAAAATAATAATTATAAAAAAAATTAAAATAAAATTCCTCTCTCTTCCTTCCCCTCTCTCCTCTCTCCCTCTCCTCTTCGTCTCTCCGTCTTATTCCCCCCTCTCTCTCTTTTCTCTCTCTCTTCCCTCCCCTCTCTCTTTTCTATCTCTCTCTTCCCTCCCCTTTCTCTCTTCTCCCTCTCTTCCCTCTCCTATCTCTCTCCTCTCTCCCTACACATTATCTCTCCTCTAATTTTAATTTTTTAAGATTTTTAATTCTTTAAAATTAATTTTAAAAAATTTAAAAAAATTAAAAAAATCATATTAGCGACGTATACAATTATACATCATTAATACGTCACATATTAATGATATATAATTGTATACGTCGCTAATACATGTACTATTAGCGACGTATAAAAATATACGTTGCTATTAATATTTATTTTATTTTTATTTTTTATTTTAAAAATATAAAAATTAATAATAAAAAATCAAAATCAAAATAAAATTCCACTATCTCTTCCCTCCCCCCGTCTATTTCTCTCTTCCCTCACCTCTCTCTCTCCACCCTCCTCTCTCTCTTCTCTCTCTCCTGCCTCCTCTCTCTCTCTCCACCCTCTCACCCTCTCTCTCCCCCCTCTCCTCTCTCTCTCTTCACTTCCTCTCCCCCTCCCTCTCCTCTCTCTCTCTCTCCTGTAATTTAAATTTTTTAAGATTTTTTATTCTTTAAAATTAATTTTAAAAAATAAAAAAAATTAAAAGAAATCATATTAGTGACATATAAAACTATAGGTCACTAATACGTCATGTATTAGCGACGTATAATTTTATACGTTGCTAATACATGTATTGTTTATACGTCGCTATTAGTATTTATTTTTTTTATTTTAAAAATAAAAAATTAATAAATTTTTAAAAAAAATCAAAATAAAATTCCACTCTCTCTTCCCTCTCCTCTCTCTTCCCTCCCCTCCCCTCTCCCTCTCTCTCCCTCTTTCTCTCTCTTCCCTCCCCTCTCTCTCTCTCTCTTCCCTCTCCTCTCTCTCTCTCTCTCCTCTCTCTCTCTCACCCTCCTCTCTCTCTCCACCCACCTCTCTCTCTCCTCCCTCACCTCTCTCTCTCCTCTAATTTAAATTTTTAAGATTTTTTATTCTTCAAAATTAATTTTAAAAAATAAAAAAAGAAATAAAAGAAATCATATTAGCGACGTATAAAATTATACGTCACATATTAGCGACATATAATTTTATACATCACTATTGCATGTACTAATAGCGATGTATAAAAATATATGTCGCTATTAGTATTTATTTTAATTTTAAAAATTAAAATAAAATTTCTCTCTTTCCTCTCTCTCTCCACCATCTCTCTCTCTTATCTCTTCCCTCCCCTCTCTCTTTCACTCAATTTTTTTTAAAAAAAATAAGTAGTAGCGATGCATGATGCTATGTGTCCCTACTAACATGGGTAGTAGCGACACATAGTACCATGCGTCACTATTACTGTTAGGTATTAGAGATGCATAGTTCTATGTGTCACTGCTACTCTTAGGTACTACTTTTTTTTAAAAAAAAATATTATATTTTTTAAAATAATTTTTATTAAAAAAAATTCTCCCTCTCACTCCTCCCTCCCCCTCTATTTCTCTCTCCTCCCTCCCTCTCTCTCTCTCCTCCCTCTCTCTCTCATCCCTCTCTCAACACCCTTTCTCTCTCCGCTCTCTCTCCTCCCTCTCCCTCTCTCTTCCCTCCCCTCTCTCTCTCTCTCTTCCCTCCCCTCTCTCTCTCTCTTCCCTCCCCTCTCTCTCTCTCTTCCCTCCCCTCTCTCTCTCTCTTCCCTCTCCTCTCTCTCTCCTCCCTCTCTCTCACCTCCCCCTCTCTCTCTCCTCTCTCTCTCTCTTCGATCCCTCTCTCACCATCTCTCTCCTCACTCTCACTCTCCATGCATTCTCTTCACTCTCTTTTATTATAAATTATATTTTAAAATTAATAATAATATTTGATAAATAAAATATAGTATACATAAATAGTAAAAGTTTAATCTATTCTTAACACTAGTTTTTATTGAAAATTTAATATTTATTTATTGTATATATAAATAGTAAATATTGAATAAAATATATTATATTTATGAAGTTTATTATAATTTTTTATATTTATTTATTAAATAAAATTAATTAATAAAGCTATTAGCGACGCTTGTCAACAAACATCGCTATTAGAAATGGTATTTGCGACATTTATTTAAAAGTGCCACTAATAATTTAAATTTTTTATTTTTTTATTTTTAATTAATAACTATTAGTGATGCTTTTGTAAGCGTCACTAATAGCAGCACTATTAGCGACGCTTTTGTATAAGCGTCACTATTAGGAAAGCTATTAGCGACGCTTAAGATAGTTATATTTTTTTTATTTTTTATTTAAAATATATATCTTTTAGTGACGATGGTATAAAGCGTCGCAAATAGAGGAAGTATTAGTGACACTTATAATAAAGCGTCGCTAATATGATTAGTATTTGCGACGTTTTAAACTAAGCGTCGCTAATATATGACTATTAGCGACGCATACGAAAATGCGTAGCTAATAGTTCTTTTTTTTTGCGACGCTTTTGTATATGTCGCAAATAGTTGTTTTTAGAGACGCTTAACTAAGCGTCGCTAATAAATGAGTCGCTAATACTACATTTTGTTATAGTGATAATTACTAAAGTTTTACTTTCTTATATGTTTGATTAGTATAGTAAGTTAATATATTACTTATTTAATTGATTCGGTGAATTATTGCTATATATAACCCTATAAGGGTAAAATAGTAAAATCACCTTGTTGGCATCCACATACACCATAAGTGCTGCTGAGGGTGAACTTGCTTGCTAATGTTATTGTATTTAGAGTCCTAGTCCTTAAGTGTCTATCTAAACTAGTGAGCAGTATATATATTTTTTATTTGTCTCTCATTAGCTTATTTAAACTTGTAAGTGTAGATATGCTTTCTTATTGTGCTATGACATCTTGTATAATTATTAGTGAGCTAAGGAAAATTGAGAAGCTTAACTCCACCAACTAACTAAAGAGGAGAATCATACACATTCTCTTCCTAGATAACCTGACCCACATCTAGGACCAATGTATAAACCTATTTGCAGGCTCCACCCCAGCTAAAAAAAGTGCTTATGAAAAATTCAAAGAGGAAGATGTTAAGGTGAGGACCACTATTGATTCCCCTATTTACAAGGGTATAATTCTCTTTAAGAGAATGACACCCTCAAGTAGGGAGGAAAAACTCAAAATGGAGTTAATATCATATATATATGCACATGTTATTAGTTGCTTGATGTATATCATAACTTATACTCAATCTAATTTAAGCTTTATTGTAGGCATATTGAGTAAATGCCAAGCTAACCCAGATATGCAATATTAGCAAGTTGTTAAGTGGGTGTTTAGGTACCTATTAGGTACTAAGGGTATGAGTCTTACTTACTAAGTTAAGGGTCTATCATTGGCTAGGTATAATGATTTCAACTTTGTGGGGGACCCAGATAACAGGAAATCCATTGTTGATTATGACTTCATGTTTGGAGGCGGAGTCATAGCATGGGCTATCAAGAGCAAAATAGCGTTACTAACTCCACTATGGAGGCTGAGTTTTACGCATGCAGTTTAGAAACCTAAGAAAATAGTGTGGAGTAAGGAACTTGTAGCTAGGCTGGGGCTAGAAGGCTACTCTAATTCTCTTATCTTGGCCATTGTGTCGCCACTGAAGAATAAGGAGATTAGTATTAGGGGTACGTAAGTACATTGAGGTACATTACTAATTTATCTTCGACATGCTATAGAAAGGAAAGTTAATAGTTAGTCACTTTCTTACTTATGAGATGTTGGTGGATCTGTTAACTATGACCTTACCTATGACCTATTTGTATAACACGCTCATAGTCCAAAGTTGCGAGTCGACTAAACTTAGTTATTGTTGAACAAATATAAACTCTTCGCCTATAAGTGAGGGATGTTGAACTAAAATTTTAGGCTTAGCCCATATTGGTCTAGTGACCAGCTTGGGTGAATCAGTTAAGGTTCTAGGGTTTTATGTACATGAGGGTGGACACAACCTTGTATGTTCGTGGTTTGGTGGGCCTAAATATATACACTCATTATTATATATATATATATAGAGAGAGAGAGAGAGGCCCGTTTGGGTGAGCCTAGGTCACGCGCGGCTGCGTGAGCCCCAGCTCACCGGGCCATCGAATTTATATCTGACGGCCCATGTTACTTAGGGGGCTTTTGCCTTGTGAGTAACGTGGGCCGTCGGATTTATATCCGACGGCCCGGTGAGCCTAGGCTCATGCAGCCGCACGTGAGCCCAAGCTCACCTAAACTTTTTTCATATATATATATATATATATATATATATATATATATATACAAACACATTTAGGTGTATACCCATTACAATCACTCTGTGGCCTTTCAAATATGCATATGCAACCTTATTTCCCATCGGATGTGTTTACTGATGGTGAATTTTCCATCGGATTGGGATCTTGGGAGGGCCCATTTATAACAATGAACGTGAAAAGCAAGTCAAAGTTGTAGACGGAGCAAATTTTGGCCGGAGGGGCAGAGTGAAGAAAACAACGCCCAACCATGAATCCCTTAAAATAAAAACAACAGCAAAGAAATAAAAGTTTGTAAAAATAAGAGCAATTTGGAAGAGGATGAAGAGAGAGACGCAGAGCTACGTAGCTTCTCCTGCCCTGATGACCGCTGAGGGTGTGCTCACATGCCCTCCAGCCCTATTTTTTTCTCCTTTTTTTTCCATGGTCTCTATTTCAATAACCCCTCCTCCTCCTGTTCTTTGTTGTTTATTTTTTAGTTTAATATTTCCACCTTCTGTAGTTGAGCTGTTGGCATCTGGAACCATGTACTCATTTATTTGTCCCTCAGTCTGCCTCACCCCCTTTGGTTGGCCCACTCTTATTTCCTCCATTTCTTGAGTGGTTAGACCCACAAATTAACCCCGCCTCTGTTCCCACCCCTCACCTGGGGGGGTTCAACAAATTATTATGTTATCTCTTGTACCCCGGTGGCTTTATCAAGGTGAATAGCGTCTCTTCATGTTGCAGCTTTTTACTTGGCCACTCAGAATTTGTCAAGGCAGTGCTGGCTGGAAATCCTGCATTAGCCCGTGCGTGAGTGCAACAAGCAAGGATCTTCTCCTTTGCACTTTGCTGCGGCAAATGGCCAACGACCTCTGCTTAATTGCTGCGAGACAATGGCGGAAGATTGCCACTTCATGTTGCTGCCCAGAAAGGAAGGGGTGATGTCTTGGCTAAATTGATCAGCATTCGAGAATTAATAGACGGCGGAGTTACGGTACTCCATCTAAGCGTAAAGGCGAACCAGTTCCACGTTGTAGATTTCCTGTTGGGGGAGAGCGAATGCTAATGAACTGATGAATTTGCGGGATGAGAGTGGTAATAGCATACTGCGAGGAAACAAGTTGAGGTAATTACTAATGAATTTCGTGATCAGGGATAGGATGAGCTAATCCTACCATTCTTAGCTCTTGATTTGAGTTTTGATCAGCTAGTGGAGATTCACCAGCGTAGTTGCTGATGAATATTTACCGGCCGGTCATCGATCGGTTAGCATAGACAATGCATGTATTAGCGAGCAAGTCATACAAAATTTAATTTTTGCGGCAGATTTGTGCGCTAATACATGCATTGTCGAATTCTAGTGATGGACGGCAGATTACCACTCCTTTTTAGTGAAAGAAAATTTGGCAATTAAATAGTGCAAATTAAAGCCTCACAGGTTGAAGTCTCACTAGTTGTCAAGCTATTCGTGTTCACGCATATGATGTCAAGTACACCAGCAAGGTCATGGGTGATAGTCATCGAGCCTGGAGAGGGGAGTCAAGTCGTGAGTTTTAAAAGTAAGATGCATCTAGTCTGACCTGACTCTATAACTAGTTCCTATAACCATTCTATATAGAGCTTTTGCTATGGTATATAGATGCCACAACGAGAACAAAACTAACATATATATTACACAGAGGCAAGCATAGCCAGCCTTTATGTACCATATTAGGATCCCCATGTAACATTATCATAAGCATAGTCATAGATCTGGTCAATGAAAACTTCATGAAGCTAGCCAACTCTCAAAGATCATCATCATGTTTGTATGTTTATATACTATGTTGAAAGAAATAATAATTAGCAAACAATAATAACATTAGGAACACGTCTATATCACCCAAATAATCCCAATAAGCCAAAAATATTAAAAAATTAATATTTTTTCATTGCTCTCTCTTACCCCATGAACATTGTTTCTCTTACTTATTACCCAATTATTTGTCGCCATTTCCTTATCTAACTAAGACAAGGCAGGATTGATGCATATAACTTTTCTCTCTTACAAATTTCAATGAAAAATTCATATAAAATAGAAGAGAGAAAATAATATCTTCTTATTCAATATCTCAGAAAATAATATAGAACTTATGCTTTTATACAACTCTAAGTGACACACTTATAAATAAAAAATCTAATCTATAACTATACCATATGACTAAGCAATTAAAATTAAGAAAAATTAATGAGAACATTTTCTAAATAAACAAAACAATAAGGAATAAGACTCCTAAGAAAGTAAAATACTAAAAAGAAATCAACTTGGAATCAAATTCTAATCCAAAATGAAATTCGAAACTATATCACTGTAGCAACGATCGATCATTGAGATATAGATCGATCCATCACGAACTCTCAGCTTTGTTTTATACTAAATGATGATTTCATGTGTCAATCGATCACTTGGAAAGGTATGTAACTGATCGATTGATTGTTTGTCCCATCACTACAACAAAATGTAGTATTAACGACTCATTTATTAGCGATGCAATTATAAGTGTCGCTAAAAACCTATACTTGCAACACATAAAAAAACCGTCGCAAAAAATGAACTATTAGCGATGCATAATATTATGTGTCGCTAATAGTCATGTATTAGCGACACTTAGTTTAAAGCGTCGCTAATACTAATGATATTAGTGACGCTTTATACAAACGTCGCGAAAATATATATTTTAATTAAAAAAGAAAAAAAATCATAACTATTAGCGATGCTTAATTCAAGCGTCGCCAATAGTCCATCTATTAGCGACGTTATTTATATGCGTCGCTAATAACAAGACTATTAGCGACGTTTGTGTTATACGTCGCTAATAGTCCTAATATTAGTTATTAATTTAAAACAAAAAAATAAAATTACTAGCAACGTATAGAACTATACGTCACTAATACCTGTACTATTAGCGACGTATATGTTATATGTCGCTAATACTTGTACTATTAGTGACGTATATTCTATACATTGTTAATAATATTTATTTTATTTTTTATTTTTTTTATTTTTAAAATAAAATAATTTATAAAAAAATCTTAAAAAATTTAAAATTATTTAATGTCCTTCTCCCCTCTCTCCTCTCTCTCTTTCTCCCTCTCCTCTCCTCTTTCTTCTCTTTAAATAAGCATCGTAAATAGCATTTGTAATAGTGACGGTTAATTATAAGCATCGCGAATAAATTTATTAATTAATTTTATTTAATAAATAAAAAAAATTTAAAATTTTCATAAATATAATATATATTTTATTCTATATTCACTTTTTGTATATATAATAAATAAATATTAAATTTTTAATAAAAAGTGGTGTTAATAATAGATTAAACTTTCACTATTTAGGTATAATATATTTTATTTCTTAAAATTTCTTATTATTTTTAAAATATAATTTATAATAAAAGAAAGAAAGAAGAGAGGGATCGAATAGAGAGAGAGAGAGAAAGGGAAGAGTGAGATGGAGGAGAGAGAGGGTGAGGAGAGAGAGAAGGACGGAGGAGAGTAGAGAGAGGGGAGAGAGAGAGAGAGGAGAAAGAGGAGAGGAGAGAGGGAGATCTAGAGAGAGAATGGAGAGAGAGGGCAGAGAGAGATAGGGTGATCTAGAGAGAGGGAGGTGGGAGAGAGAGAGAGGAGAGAGAGAGAGAATGGAGAGAGACGGGAGAGAGAAGGGGGAGAGAGAGAGGGTAGAGAGAGAAGAGAGGGGAGGGAAGAGAGAGAGGAATTTTATTTTGATTTTTTTAAAATTTTTATTAATTTTTTTAATTTTAAAAATAAAAAATACTAATAGCGACGTATAGCTTTGTACATCGCTATTAGTACATGTATTAGCGACGCATAAAACTATACATTGCTAATATGTGTACTAATAGCGACGTATATAATTATGCGTCGCTATTAGTATTTTTATTTAAAATTTTTTTTATTTTTAAAATTAATTTTAAAGAATAAAAATCTTAAAATTTTGAAATTTGAGGAGAGAGGGGAGGGAAGAGAGAGACAAGGGGGAGAGAGAGAGGGGAGAGAGAGATAGGGAGAGAGAGAGAGAGGGGAGAGAGAGGGGAGGAGGGAGAGAGAGGGGGAGGAGGGAGAGAGAGAGGAGAGAGAGAGAATGGAGAGAAGGGAGAGAGAGGGTAGAGAGAGAAGGGAGGGAAGGGAAGAGAGAGGAATTTTATTTTGATTTTTTTAAAATTTTTATTAATTTTTTAAATTTTAAAAATAAAAAATAAAATTAAAATAAAATACTAATAGCGACGTATAACTTTATACGTCACTATTAGTACATGTATTAGCAACATATAAAACTATACGTCGCTAAATATGTGTACTAATAGCGACATATATAATTATGCGTCGCTATTAGTATTTTTATTTAATTTTTTTATTTTTCAAATTAATTTTAAAGAATAAAAAATCTTAAAATTTTGAAATTTGAGGAGAGAGGGGAGGGAAGAGAGAGACAAGGGGGAGAGAGAGGAGAGAGAGAGAGAAGGGAGATAGAGAAGGGAGAGAGAGGGAGGAGAGAGAGAAGGGAGAGAGAGGGGAGAGAGGGAGGAGAGAGAGAGGAGAGAGGGAGGAGGGAGAGAGAGAGGAGAGAGAGAGGGGGAGGGAGAGAGGGCGGAGGGGGAGAGAGAGGAGAGAGAGGGAGGAGATAGAGAGAAGGGAGAGAGAGAGGAGAGAGAGATAGGGAGATCTAGAAAGAGAGAGAGAATGGGAGAGAGGAGAGAGATAGGAGATCTAGAGAGAGAGAGAGTAGAGAGAGACAAGGGAGAGAGAGGAGAGAGATAGGAGATATAGAGAGAGAGAGAGAAGAGAGAGACAGGGGAGATAGAGAGGGGAGAGAGAGGAGAGAGAGAAGGGACAGAGAGAGATGAGAGAGAGAGAGGAGAGAGAGGGGGAGAGAGAGAGGAGAGAGAGAAGGGAGTGAGGGAGAGGTGAGAGAGAGAGAGGAGAGAGAGAGAGAGAGGGAGAGAGAGGGGAGAGAGGGAGGAGAGAGAGGGAGGAGGGGAGAGAGAGAGGGAGGAGAGAGGCAGGAGAGAGGGAGGAGAGAGAGAGGGGGGAGAGAGAGGAGAGAGAGAGGGGAGAGAGAGAGGGGAGGGGATATGATTTTTTTTAAAAAATAGGAGTATTATCGACATATGTAAATATACATCGATAATACTATGATGTATTAGCGACGTATAGCTTATACGTCGCTAATAGAACATTGTATTAGCGATGTATAGGTTATATATCGCTAATACAACATTATTGTGCCCGATGTAGGCACAATCGGTACACAGGAGTTCTACGCAGAGAAAGGGAAAGAAGTTGGAAGAAAGGGAAAGAAAATACTGGAATTTAATAGGCATGTCCGTCCAAGGAGAGAGACGACCCCCTTATGGGGAGTCATGCCCCCCCCCCCACATGGGAGTCGTGCCACTAGTGGGGTCTGGTTCACCCGTGGGCCACTAGTGTACCTATTACAATTCAATAACAAGAGGCAAATAATAGTCAACTGCTAACGTAAGGGAAACTAGCCTAAATAACATTAATAAACCACTGAGCCGAGCCAAGTGCACCCGTGCACAACACTCCACCACACTTCCGCACACGCCTTGTCCTCAAGGCAACAATGAAGGGTACCGGAGCAGGAACTCATCCTCAGACAACCACGTAGCATCCTCAAGCGGCTGGCCCTGCCAGGAAACTAAAACCTCCATGGTAATACGACCAAAGCAGCGGACACGGCGCTTATCAAGCAGCGCTGCAAGAATAGGGTCAAGAGAAGCCACTGAACCCATCAATGGAAGAGGTGGAGCATCCACGGCCAGGGAGAGGTCACCGATGCAACGGCGCAGCCGGGAAACATGAAAAACAGGATGCACCATCGAACCTGGCGGTAGAGTGAGGTGATAGGCAACCGATCCAACACGCTCTTCGATAACATAGGGGCCATGAAAGAGGGGGGCCAGCTTAGTGTGCTTGGGCTGGAACAAGGAGGTCTGGCGTTGAGGAAGAACGGAGACATAAACCAAGTCCCCCACAGCAAAATCGCGCTCGGTGTGATGGCTATCATAAATATGCTTCATTCGATTCTGAGCCTCAAATAGGTTTGCCTTAAGCTGGCGAAGAACCTCATCCCGAGTCTAGAGCATGTAGTCAACCTTGGCCTTTGAGGACCGATGGGGAACATAGGAGAGCATGGTAGGGGGCGGTCACCCATATAGTACCTCAAAAGGAGTAAACCCGGCGCGAGTGTGATAAGCAGTATTATAAGACCACTCAGCCCACGGAAGGAGCTAAAGCCAACGACGGGGCTGAGACATAGTAAAACAGCGCAAGTACTACTCCAAACCGCAGTTGACGACCTCAGTTTGCCCATCAATCTGCGGGTGATAGGCGGTACTCATGTGCAAAGAAGTGCCCTGTAAAGTAAAGAACTCCTGCCAAAACTGAGAGATAAAAATCCTGTCGCGATCAGAAACGATAGTGCGAGGCATACCATGCAATTTGGCCACTTCACGAATGTATAGTTCCGCCACAGACTTGGCAGTGTAAGGATGACCCAGAGCACTAAAATGGGCATATTTGGACAGCCGATCCACTACCACCATGATCACCGACTTGCCTTGAACCAACGGCAAGGCCTCCGCAAAGTCCATAGAAACGTCGTCCCAAACCTTATCAGGAATGGGCAATGGCTGAAGTAACCCGGTAGGAGAGGTAGTGGCGGACTTGGCACGCTGACAGACATCACAATTAGCCACATAAGCAGTCACCGCGCGACGTACGCCCTGCCACAAGAAGCTATGACTGACCCATTTGTAGGTGCGGAGGGCACCTTCATGACCTGCCAAGGGAGAGGCATGGAAGTGATCTATGATACGCTGGCACAGGTCAGTAACCTCAGGCACCCAAAGTCGGTCTTTCCAGAAGAGAAGGCCATCCTTCCTGGCAAAGCATGGGCGCACTGACGGGTTAGACTGGAGGGCCGCAATCAATGTGGTGGTCGGGGAATCATCTTGATACGCCTGTTTCAATTCAGCAAGGAATGGACAAACCGGACCGGAAATAGCCAAACACGAACCTAGAGTGGGGCGGCGAGACAGTGCGTTGTGTCATGGGGTAGCGGAGCGGACTACCCGTGACACGTGCTGGGGCGCACACACGTGGGAAAGTGTTGTATACAAGGTGGGCATGCATTATGGGAACTGCCCTTAGTGTTGCTTAGCTTGTGTGTAGGCGTTGCGGGGAAGGCCCGCAACGTTGCACAACATGTGTACGCAACGTTGCGCAGAAATGCCGCAACGATGCGCACACATAGTTGGCTATGTTGGGACACATAGCCAACTAGCACCAATTTGGATTCTTAAGATGTCCCCACCTACCTATATAGTGTTTGAGGGTCCTTGGGAGTGTTCTCGGGCAGTTTGGTGAAATTAAGAAATACCATGCCCGTACGGCCACTTTGGCTGCCACTCCAGAGAAACAAGAAAAATCTCTTATGCTATATAAGGAGGGACATGGTGAGCTTCATGGACAAGCTGTTGGTATGATGCCTAGCCTTGCAACAGGCTGATCCGGATGGCAATGAAGGGTGTTGCCTTGCTAGCTATCATGCCAGGAGCCCATCCGCTGGTGGGATGGGGCTCTCCGACTCGTCGGGCGGCCGTCCGGCCTTATGGCCGTGTTGGTAACAAAGACCCTTGCATGCACTTGGCTGAGACGGATTGTTCGGATGACCGAGTTGCCTAAGTTGGATCCGTGCATCGCAAGGAAGTGTCCCTCTCCGGCCAGCTCGCTTGGGAGATGGTCCGGCACGTTCGCACGTCCGCCTTGGGACGGGTTCACTGCTTGGCTTCGCAGGCTGGACGCTTGGTCGAATGGCACAAGGCCATGACCTTGTCGAAGAAAGGCTTACTCGCTCGGCTATTTGGCCTTGTGAGCGCCGCACGACACCTATGGATGGCTCCGCTACCCCGTGATAGTCGGCCACGGTGTTGTCAGATCCCTTCTTGTACATGACTGCATAGTCATATCCCAAGTGCTTGCTGACCCACTGTTGCTGTGCGGGAGTGGACACCCGCTGTTCGAGAAAATACTTGAGCGGTTATTGGTCAGTGCAAATGAGAAACCGCCGGCCAAGCAGATAAGGGTGCCATTTGTCGACCTCGAGAACAATGGCCAACATCTCCTTCTCGTAGATAGAGAGGGACAGGGAACGACCAGCCAAAGCCTTGCTGAAGTAGGCAATGGAACGCTCCTCCTGAAGTAGTACCGCCCCCAAGCCGGCATCTGAAGCATCGGTCTCAACCACAAATGGCCGGCTGAAATAAGGAAGAATCAAAACGGGGGCGGTTTCCATAGCTTGCTTCAACTCCTCAAAGGCCGCCTGGGCAGTGTCAGACCAACGAAAGGCGCCTTTCTGTAACAGCTGAGTAAGAGGGCGAGCAAGCTCGCCATAGCAGTGAATAAAGCGCCGATAATAGCCAGTAAGGCCAAGGAAGCCTCGCAGTGCCCCGGCGCAAGTAGGGGATGGCCAGGACAGCATGGCGGTCACCTTAGAGGGGTCGGAAGCCACGCCATCACGAGAGATAATATTACCCAAGTATTCCACCTGTGGACTGCCAAACGAACACTTCGATCGCTTAAGAAACAATGAATTAGCTTGCAGGATATCAAAGACAGACCTGAGATGCTCCAAGTGGTCGCCCCATGACTTGCTATAGACAAGGATATTATCAAAGAACACCAAAATGAAGCGGCGGAGGAAGAGCCGGAAGAGGTCATTCATAAGGCTCTAAAATGTAGAGGGGGCGTTCATGAGGCCGAATGGCATAACCAGGAACTCGAAATGACCATCATGAGTGCGGAAGGCGGTCTTGTGCACATCAGTGGGATGCATCCGGATCTGATGATAACCTGAACGAAGGTCAAGTTTACTGAATACAGTAGCACCGGACAGCTCGTCCAGAAGCTCCTCCAACACCGGTATAGGATATTTGTCCTTCACTGTGATAGCATTCAACGCCTGGTAATCAACACAGAAACTCCACGTTCCATTTTAAATCATTTTGGGAAATAATTCCCAAAATGGTGTTCGTTTTTGCCACGCAGGCGGCTGACGCCTGCGTGGCTTTTCTTTTTTTTTTAGCGATTTAGTCCTTTAGAAGGACAAAATCAGGTTTAAGCTGATTTCGTCCTTCTAAAGGACAAAACCGGGTCAAGTTTACACTTGACCCGATTTCATCCTTTAGAAGGATGAAATAGTCGATTTCGTCCTTCTAAAGGACGAAATCACCATACTTAGCCGCTTTCGCGCTTTCGGCCGGGTGGTTAACACTGATTTCGTCCGTTTAAAGGACGAAATCAGTTTTACACTAATTTCGTCCTTTTAAAGGACGAAATCAAGTTAATTTTTTTAAAATATCTATTTTAATCTAAATTTAACCCCTATCCCTGTTCATTCCACACATTCCATTCTAAGTTCCATTCCATTTCACACATTCAATGCATATTAACATCATTAAATAAAAACAAACATTATTATAAATATTTATCAAATATTATTACACATAAGGGGAGAACATAAAACAATGCAAATATCACAATCTCCTATGGCCTCGACCTCGGCCTCAACGGTGCTGCACGATCTCCTCATGATCTGTCAATTTCGGCTCTAGCTATGGCTCCAGCTCAGGATGTGGCTCTAGCTCTGGCTCTGGCTCAGGATGTGGCTCTAGCTCTGGCTCCAGCTCCGCATAAGTAATAGATGGTTCAACACGAGCTGGCCGATGTTGTCTATAATATAAAATCGGCTCTGCCTGAGCTATATGTGCAGTGACTCCAAATGATGAACAAGGAGGAGAGCTATGCGATGCTGAAGACAATGGAATATCATGGAATGAAGAGTGAATCGGCGGTGTCTGAGTGGCCTTGTGGACAGGATAATATCTAGAGACATCCGTAATCACCGATTAAAGTAGTGGCAAGCTACGAATGACATCATTATGCTCCGTAATCACCGACTGACATGCTGCTAATAAGTCCTCGCTCGAAGTGTAGGTGTTAATTGCGTCAGTCAAATGCGTATGAGTATGTCGAGCAAAACGAAGCTATAAAAAAAAATTAAAAGTTAGATAAATAATTAATAAGATATAAAAAAAATAATATGTGCATTAATTAACAAAGTTCTACTTACCAAAGCTGCCTCAGACGCTCCCCTAGGCTGATATGTCATCTCCTCTATATCGTCACGGGGCAAAATATATCGTCGTATAATTGGTAAATACCACTGTATATATGCGCTATGAACATCTCGCGATGTCGTAGCCATCTCCTCTCCGATAATAGTGGTTCTCCTATCCTCCCATCGAGCGATATATGACGCATGATGTAATGTCCAGTCGGTAATATGGCGGCCCTGTTGAGTAATGCTGTAAGGACCCTCATCTTTAAACCGGTTTTTGGTTTTCTTTAATTATGGGTTATCGTGAGATGAACGCGTTTTCTGATCTTAATCGGTGATTTCGTAAAATAAATGGTGTTTTTGATGGTTTTAACCAAAATTAACTTCAATATTAGTGGTTTTAAGTGATTTTAGACCAAATGTGAATTTTTGGGATTTTTCGGAATTTTCACTATTTTCCCAAAAATTAGGGTTTTGGCGGGACCCCTGGAGGCCCCACCGTCGAAAATTTTATTTTTGGGTCAAATGAACCTAAACATATACTTAAGGTCACACAAAAATTTTCAGAATTTTATTAGGCTTAATTTGTGCTTAAATTTACAAAATAACCACTTTTAGCCTACATTTCCTATTAACACCCCAAAACTTACCTATGCATACCCCAACCCTTACTATAAAAGGGCAGACCTGAGCCATTTCCATTTTTGGGAATAGGCTAAGGAAAGAGGGCTGGCCTAATTCCCACTTAGGCCCGAATTAGAAGCCGATTAAGGTAAGCTTACTCTAATTAAGCATTAATCCTTGACTTTCTTCTTAATTTCTTCCAAATCTACCATTTTCCCCTTGATTCAATTCATTTTTGGACATCAAAAGCTACTGATTTGTGTTTTACTACAAACCCTAACATTCAAAATTCGATTTTTACTACCAACAAGCCCTAGATCTAAGATTTAATTAGGGATTTCTTGGGTAAATCGATTTCTATTAGAGTTTAATTCAAACTCATTGTGTTTTCAAGGATTTCAAGAAGGGTGACTCTTCAATCCGAGCTTAATCAAGTGCTGAGGTAATGGGTCTTCAAAATCTCTGTTTGTCCATGGTAAAACTCTTCATTTTTGGCTTATTTCGAAATGGTTTGCTTGATTTGGTGTGTTAATGGTAAGATCAGAAAATAGAATTATTTAATCCCGATTTCTTAGGGTTTTGCATTATTATGGTATGGTTTGATGTTCTGGAAGTCAAGAAGGACTTTTGATGATGATTAGGGTGTTAGATGTGGATTTGAAGTGTTATCAATGGTGTTTCGGTTTGAATTTGCGAAAGGAAGAAGATGACTATTCTGCCGTGTTGGCGATCGATCGGCCCTGCTGGGCGTTCGATCGGCAACACTGCCGGAACGACACTTTTCCAGTTCAGCCGATCGAACGGCCTGCTAGGCGATCGAACGGCCGAACTATAAATTTCAAATTTTCACGTTTAACTGATCGAACGGCCTGAAGGGCGATCAATCGGCTACACAGGAAATTGTATGTTGTGCATATGATGTCTATTTTGATGATTCTACTTTAGCTTGCCAATTTTATATGAATGTGGAGTGTTTTAAGCTATGTTAGGCTACTAGAAATGCATGCTATTAAGTTTATGGAGTGGAGATATATGCTTAGAGATGGTGGAATGACTTATGTTTTGTGGCATGATGTTGGAATCGTCATCTTGAAATTAGGATTGGTTGGTTTCTCATTGTTAAGCATATTTTCAGTAGAACTATAATCTATTATTGGACTGATTTGTCATGATGGATTGTGTTTAGTTGTATGTGGATGTTGGTGAATGCCATGACTCAATGATGAAATGAGTGATATTATATGTGTTTAGCCTTTGTGGTTGAGTTTTGAATTGAGATATGATTTCAACGATTCTTCTCCTATGATTTCCGCTGTGATTCATGTTTAGATGGAAATTCACATGTGTAGTGTGGTAGTGTGTTTAATTTCAAGCATGTTGGCATGCATTATGTGAAATGCTTCTACTAGATACACACACACACATGTGGGGTTAAATGATGATGTTGAAGCTTGATATTGTGATTATGAATGATGCATTAGGGGCTGATGAGATCACTTATCATGGATTACGATTCATGTATGCTTTGCCCACGTATGTACCATGCTGCATGCATCATGAAAATGGATTTCCAATTGAGGCTTCATCGTGATTAATCGAATTTGACCGATTGGATGCAATGTGATGGAATTGTGTGCTAGATTGATCGGTCGTGGATTAATCGAAAGTTGATTGGTCCGAAAGGACATATTTTGATTTGAGTTCCTGTGTGGAACGAGTGCACTCCCCGGGTTGAGTCTTGTTAAATGGAATGACATGTGGGGACGAGTTGTGTACTTGTCTTGCGGATTGTGAGAATGTTATTATGTGTGTCATCTGGACCCTGAGAATCCAGTGTGGTATGCCGTGTGCACCCCGCACCACGTGTTCTAGGGTTCTCTGTGTGAGAACTCGGGCTCTTCCCTCCGCAGGAGATGTCCCTGGGCGAACACCCCTGCTCTAGATTCTCTGTGTGAGAATGGGACATCCTTAGCCAGGATCGTCCAGGGCGAGCAGTATTAGGGATTGACAACCCCGATCTTTCTTTAATTCTTGTGTAGAATTTTGGACCATGACACGCCTTCGTGGCCTTGTCCATGCTCCCGTCTGTGTGACATTAATGTGTGATTACTCCTTGATGGAGGTTGATTTTGATGTTATGCATGTGGAATATGTATGTTAGAGATACATCCATGCAGGTTGTGATGATATTATGCATGTGGGAATATGTATGTTAGAGATACATCCATGCAGGTTGTGATGATATTATGCATGTGAGAATATGTATGTTAGAGATACATCCATGCAGGTTGATTGTGATGATATAATGCATGTGGGAATATGTATGTTAGAGATACATCCATGCAGGTTGATTGTGATGATATAATGCATGTGGGAATATATATGTTAGAGATACATCCATGCAGGTTGTGATGATATTATGCATGTGGGAATATGTATGTTAGAGATACATCCATGCAGATTGTGATGATATTATGCATGTGGGAATATGTATGTTAGAGATACATCCATGCAGGTTGATTATGCACTATGATGCAGTGTTAGGTGATATGTATATGTGATCAGAAAGTGATGCACCATGTAATTCGTTGATTTTGAATGATTATATCGTTATGCTATCGCATTTTCTGATGTTGTTAGTGATATTAAAACCATTGCTGAGTTTGTTAAACTCACCCCTCTTTGCATGTTTTGATTTGGGGCTGCGTGGTGCGACACGTAGACGGACAGGATCGCCTCTTCGAGGAAAGGTCGGAGGTGGCTTGGATATGATCATGGAGATCGTTGTGTGACTTACCTTCTTTTATTTCATGCTTTATGTTGGAACCTTTGTGTAGGGTTCTTGTTTTGGATTTATGTCATATTTTACAGTTGTGATGCTTATGACTTATTTTGAGCCGTGTGGGCTTTACTTAACTAAGCTTGTGGGTTTGAGATTGTTGTTTACCTTGTGATAAGCAATACCTTTTCCTTCCCTTTTATTTACTCTTGCTCAAAGGATTGTGCGTACTCCGTGTTTCTGTTAATCGCCCGTGGTTAGGGTTAAGTCTTTCGCTAGATCGTTTCTCAATCTTTACTTCGTCGCCCCCGCGTGCTTGACTGGCCCCTGGACCGGGTTCGGCTCAGGTCGGGCATTGCCGGGGCATGACAAATGCGGTGGATATACTCAATGGGAGACGGTGGGACCCCCTGCTCCAGGTTAAACTGGAGTATTACCCGATCTAGCACATACATCTCTACTATCTTGTAACATATTAATGGAGTTTGAGATAGCCACACGTCTCGACCGTCAGTACATAGAGGAGGTAAGGCAGCCAATACTTCCGGTGAGTACGGCTGCCAAATAACCTATACAATATATAAAGGTAATTTAACTTAAAGAACAACAATATGTTTTATAAACACTACAAAAATAGTTCAACACATAACTAAAATTACCTGATATAACCGTTAGTGGTCTAACTCCCCTCTGTACAATCGAAGGACTCCTTGTGGATTTTCTATTCTCTTTCTCCAAACATTCCACCTTAAGGAGTTATATTTAAAAAATGAGTTCAACAAATATATATAAAACGATGCTAAAAGTTTCAAGTTTTAAACAAAAATAAAAGCTACCTTGCGCCTAATAGAGCACCCTCGGCTAAGCGACCCATCTCAGCACTTGGTCATCCGACGTGTAAATGCTCCCACGACCATAGCTATGTTATAAAATATGAACATATTAAATAAAATTAAATAATTATACGTAAATAAAAATATTTAAAGTTCTAAATTCATTTACCTGAAGAAGGGTCAGATAGCCTGCAATCCCCGAAGTCATGGCCTAACAAGGTTTCCCTAACTCTCGGTATAAAAACGCAAGAGTGGCACTACCCCATGAATACTCACCCGCCTTGTCGAAATCCTCAAGGAGGGAGAGATAAGCCACATGTACATGGCTACTCATCGTATTAGCAAATATTGTCGCTCTAAGTAGATGTAAAAGATAGGCTCGTGCATGCTGCTCGATAACTATATCCGTAGCATCGGCTGGGAGCTCTCAAAACTCCTATAAGAGCCATCGAAGGCTCACTCGACTACCATGCATAAATGTAGCTGGAGGAGCTCTACCAAGGAGTCTAACTAAAATATCACCATCAGCTCCTCCTGTTGTGCCCATCACTGTATGACCATCGGTGCGAAGCCCTAATAGAAATGCCACATCCATGAGAGTGATGGACATCTCTCCATAGGGCAAATGGAACATCTGCGTCTCCCTCCTCCATCTCTCAACAAGAGCCGTCAATAAAGGCCGATCGAGACGGACGTATCTAAGATGAATAAAATGCCCAAATCCCGCTTGCTCAATATAGGGCAACACACGATCATCCATTGGCCAATGGCGGAGATACGTGAAGTGTTCGGTGCACTCAAGGCACCCAGGGTCCTATAATAAATTTATAATTTATAACCCATCATACTATATCGGCTAAAAAAATAATTTTTTTTTTAAAAAATAGTTATCATACCTCTCCTCTCCAAATAGTTGCCGACCTATGTGTCTCCTGCTGTGAAACTATAGAATCATTGATCGGGCCTAGCCCGTAAGATCGATCTGCATGATCCATATGATCTGCAAACGGAGAATTAAGATCACATCATTATTCAATAAGAACATATGCTCATACCTAAAATAAAGAGTAAATAAATAGATTAATTATATCTTTACCAATCTACAGGAGGATTTTGACATGATTTACTATTATGCCCACTTTGTTTACACCTCCCGCATTTATATCCCCCTCTACCATCTCTCGTCATAGTTCTACGGTCCATTGTATTCCTAATGCGAACTGACCATGGGCGACCGGGTTGCCTTGTTGCTATTAGAGGGTATAACACAAAAGGTATATCCCTCTCCCAATACTCCCGACCACGAGGAGAATAAAATTCTGCGGAGTACACATTTTTATAAGTGGACGATGTGTAAAACAATGATGCCTGTATCGGCTGCTGCCGCTTTGCCCACACGGCGATAAGGTGCGTGCAAGGATAACCATAAACCTGAGGGATGTTGCATGTACAAGTATGCAATCTCTCATTTACCATAACCTTCCGGCCACGAATAGACGTCACTTCATACTGACCGCTGTTAATCCGATTTACTATATACTCCCCATTTTTTCTTGTTTGCTCTCTCAATATAGATTCCACTCTAGGAGTATACGGGGTGGTCATGGCAGAGGCGGCAGAAGATCGTTTAACAAAAAAATTTATGAGCTGATAGAAGATAGCTGACACTAAAGCCTGCATGGGTAAACCCAGTGCCCCCTTCAAGACGCTATTTATACTTTTAGCCATATTTGTAGTAGTCATGCCAAATGTCATAAAACCACCGTGAGCAAGGGACCACTGTGCAGGATGTAATTCTCCTCCTAAGAGGAGATGTTTTGCCCTAGGACTCTCTTGACCAATCAAGTCTATTTTAGCATCAAACTTTTCTACTGTGAGTGCACAAGCTGCTGCCCCAATCAAGTCCGTCAATGTATCATTTTTGAACTCTTTCATAAAATTTACTTTTATGTGCCGGATACAATAACGATGGTGGTACATAGGCTAGGGAAGAACTTCAGGCACGGCCTTCTGAAGCCCCTTATGTCGATATGAAATAATGACGATGCTCGTCATGCCCATCAATACATGATCCCTCAGTTCCATTAGAAACCATTTCCAATTTTCTCCATCTTCCTTCCCGACAAGCCCGAATGCAAGAGGAAATACCCACTGTTTCCATCTATAGCCGTTGCAACCATAAGAGCACCGGGGTATCTGCCATACAAGTGAGTGGCATCAACACCAATCACAGGGATGCAATGTCGAAACCCCAATATAGACGGCCCAAATGCCCAAAACAACTGTCTAAATCTCCTACAAGTGCCACCATTTGCACGAGGTACAACATCATCCTCTAAGCGGTAGTAGGTGTCAGGATTCGCTTCTTGCACCGCCCTTAGGTACATTGGCAACAATTTGTATGATTCTACCCAATCCCCATAAATAGCCTTAATCGCCATATTCCTTGCTGCCCATGCTTTCTTATAAGATATGTCAACATGATACTTCTCTTTCATTCTTTGAATAATGTCCCCTAGCGTGAGAGTTAATTCAGCTTGGATAGCCGGCATTATGACCTTCGAAATAAAGGAGGCACTGCACTGCCTATGATCTGTGCTAAGCTGGGCATTCCGACGTGTGGTCACCTTTGTACATCTTCAATTTAAAGTACCCCTTTTTATTGAGCCATGCACTTCCAAGGGCAAGTGCTATCAATACACTTCACTGTATACTCTGACGAATTTGCTCGTACAACCTTGTATTCGACATGATTTTGAATGGAGAACTCCTGCAAGGCTGTAACAAATGCTTCTTTATTCTCAAAGATGCGGCCAACATATAACTCATCTTCATTTTGTTGGTCCATATCCAATGTAGAATTAACTGCCGCATCTATCTCCTCATCTGTGATGTGTGCATAAAGTGGCTCCACTTCATAATAAGGCGGGTATTCAACATCTATATTCATATCATTCCCAGCAATAGCATTTTCAACCGCATCATCCCCCTCACCGTCAACCATCTGTTGAGCACTTTCTTCACCTCTAACCCCTTCTACATTCATGTCAGAATCTTCTTCATTTACTTCGTCAATATTATCTTCACCTTCATTATCCTCATTTTCATTAATATCTTCACCGTAGACATATCCCCCCTATATATAAACATCGCATATGTATTAAATTTCATAAGCCTAAAAAAGTTGAATTCATTTATAAATATATATTTCACCTTTGATTAGATGGTCCAGCATCAGTATGACTAACATAAGTGTAGGGATAATGAAGGCCCATCGAACTTTGCATTTCATACCATGCACCGCCTTGAGACATTTGAATGCTAAATGGCTCATGTGCATGCATCGTGGACCTTCAAAATTACACACAAAATCCCAAAATTTAGCTAAACATATTTTCATTAAAAGATAATAAGATTCAAAACGTATTCCCAACTAAATCAACCTTACCTCCAATTAGGTCCACTTCCACCGTAAATAGGGGCAGACGACCTATGACGTTCATTTGAAGCTACTATCATAGATAAATTTTTCTCTTCTTCGTTGTCAACTGACATGTGCATATGACTTTCATTGTTCACATTTCTATCCGAGCTCCTTTGTGAGCTTCTGTGAGAGCTCCTATGTGAACTACTTCGCCTTTCACTAGTCACTCGGGCCTCTTTTTCGAGAAATAACTGGAAAGAAATTAGGTGACGCGAGTGGTGAAACATAAAACCCATTGATGCATCATCATATATGCACATTAGTGTCATCCTCGATCTATATGATAGAATATTACATTTGATAGTAATTTTTCATCTTCTTCGATCCAACCCAACCTTGCTTGCTACGTGCATCTCAAATTCATCAAATGTAGACGATTTCTTAATTAATAATCCTTCTATGCGTCTGTCATAGTTAATTATAAAACTAACCATTTCTTCTGCCATTTCTATTCAATTAATTCATAAATAATAAATTAAATTAATATTAAATTAAGCAAACTAATACTAACATCTACCCTAATCAACATATTTTTAAAATATATACGCATAGAAACTAATAGATTTACTAAGTACATATGCATATCACGAAGACTTTATATTAATGAGCAAATTTCCTAATCAATAAAATTACACAATTGATGCTATCATACATGCAATGTCACAAACCATATAAGCCGTAAAAAAAAGCACTAATGTCACTCGACATAAAATACTCATTTTTAACTAAAGGGATCATGAAGTTCCTATTATGCTCGAATATCAATTATTTACTTTGGTATGACCAGAGTAAAAGAGCTTCTAATGAGGCTCCTAATGCCTCATGAAACATGTGATTGAAGAAATTTTAAGTCAGCATTGTTAAAGGACATGAGGTAAGCCTCAGAGGGCTCTACCTTAATTTGAAATGATGTGGCATGATATTGGCGTTTGCAAGAGTAATAAAGCTTCGATAATGAGTTTATAAAATAGTACAATAAAATAAAAGGAGAAAGATGGCCATGGAAACTAGTCATTTAAAGAAATTTGTGTCTATCCCTATAATTAAAAATTACTTCTAATTATAAGTAATTAGCAAAAAAAGTTAAAAACATTGTTTTTTCCGCAAATAATATCTCACTTCCCTTATCTTTATTTTTTACCTTTTTTTTATGATCAACGGTGATATTGATGTTAGTGTGTAGGATGAACAACCCTTAAGAATTCCTTACCCTACGCACATAGTGAGTGGGAAACATTAAAAATTCTTCCCTTCTAGTAATATATGTACAGATTAGAAAACACAAAATGAATTATAATTAATTTATTTTAATTTTTTAATCCAAATACTTTTTATGAGATGAAGTATTTTTTTCTTTATTTTTTCAACTCACAACCCTCTTCCTTGGTGTCAATTCCACCTCCCTCTCTTTCTACACAGGTCCCACCTCCCCCTCCCTACCCTTGTCACTGGCTTGCCCCAGCCTCCCGCACAACGAAAAAGCTAAAGGGCATCCCTAACTAAGGATAGTACATATTTTATATTTTTTTCCACTTATACAATTAAAAAACTCTGCTTTATCCTGTAGACTAGACATATTCTAATCAAATTGTCATCACAACTATCACACAACTGAATCATATCCTTTTACGTAAAAGACATTTAAGTAACAATACAAAACTTCCTAACAAATTTAAATCACCATCATAAAAAATTATTTTTAAAAACTAACATAACACAAGAAAATTACTAAAATCTAACAAAGAAGATCACTAAAATCACTAAAATCTAACATAATACTAACATTACATAACATTACAAAATTTCCTAACTAAATTTAAATATATCAAATTTTTATATTTAAATTAGGGCAAAACAAGCATACCTAAATCGGCTTGGTAACGAGGCGGCACTCAAAATAGAAGTCAAACAAGGCAGAGTGGACGAAATCAAGGCTGGGGCGGACTCAAAGAAAGCTAGGAGGATTCAAATCAAGAAGGCGGACAAGATCGCGGCGAAGCGGAAAAAATCATCGCGGTGGCGGAGCGAACTGGCGAGATGGAGAAAATGCGGAACGAAGCACGGGCGGGTTCTGTAAATAGAGTGATTTCGTCCTTTAGAAGGACAAAATCGACTTAAGTTGATTTCATCCTTCTAAAGGACGAAATCGGGTCAAGTGTTTAAAACTTGACCCGGTTTCATCCTTTAGAAGGACGAAATCAGCTTAAACTTGATTTCGTCCTTCTAAAGGACGAAATTGCTAAAAAAAAATAACCCACACAGGTGCTAGCCGCCTGGCTGGTGCCCGCGTGGCAAAAACGGACATCATTTTGAGAATTATTTCCTAAAATAGTTTAAAATTAGTGGTAAATAATTATTTTTTTAATATTATTTATATAATTTTCCCTTAAATAAAAGACAGTAAAATTACATACCAACTATTTTTATGTGACAAGAAGGGTAAAAAACTACGCAAAACAACTCTAGGCTAATTAATGCCCTGGGAAACAAATTTCATACTACTCAGGAAAGCAAATTTCAGACTACATATAGTGCTAACTACAATTGTTTATTTTTAATAATAAACATCATTTTCTGGACTCGGGTGCGACTATGTGAGTAAGGGCATCGTGAGCTGCCGAATTGAGATTCCATAGTGTGCATTATTGAGGAGCTGCCAGCCCCCTACCCTTGGATTTTAAGCCATGTTCACGTGAACCCAGACTCATATTAATAAAACTCTTAAGAAATAGACCAACCCTAAATAAATCATAACTCCTATCATTAGCTAATTTTAAATAAAATTGATCCGTATCTGGAATTACACTTACCAATAGTGGTTGTAATTACCCTATACTTTTTATAGGTATAATTTACATCCGAAGATTTGAACTATAAGATTTCTTCCTATAAAACCCATAAGACCATGGCTAGCAAATTATGACCGAATGGTTTGGCTTTCTACTACTTTCCGTTTTTATATTCATGCACAGAATTTAAATGGTCGTTGCAATGTGTTTTTGCTTCCGTGGATGCCACGAAGCCAAAGAAGGGAGGCAACCTGCCGGGAAAATCTGTGGACCAGATGGACAACTATTTGATCCACGAGTTGTCGGACACTCTGCCGGTGGATATTCTATCGCTCTTGCCAGCAAAGAAAAAATTTGGACCAGCATCTTGTCTATGTGGAAGTCTATTATATTCACAGCGTACAAATTAGTTACAATGATCTTCAGGACATCGACATGTAATTCTATTAAATGTTGGGCCAGGGTATAAGTTCGAGCCTATTTTGGTTCAATATTATTACGGTCTGAGTAAGCCAATACAGTTCACAAGGTCCAAAAGTGGTAGAGGCGGTCACACCATCCCCACAGGAACCAATTCAGAACCCACATGAACTTAATAGATATGTCTAGCTTGACCGAGTTATGTGACTAGCCCACATGGCTGCTAACGTTGAACATAGAAGATAAGCATTATGGAATATGTTCCAACCATTATGGGGCACTATCACATCAAAAAACAAAGTGGTAAGAAAGAAATGTGGAACCGGATCTGACAGGTTTCTATTCTCACCACAACATATAGATTATCCACTTATCATTCAATTATTCAATTATGTAATAATGGTGGGTGGTCCAAAAAACATTTTTCTTCGATGAATATTCACAGCAATTTCGTCATATGTGAAAAACCATCAGATAATACAACCTTAGTAGACCCATTGCAATTCCTCGAACTTTCATATGAAACATACGTCATTGCGTATACATTTCTCAAGTTCCTGGTATGTGTCTGCAAGCGTAGAAATGGACCATAGGCTTTTCGAGGCAGCTTGAGCTAGGGATGTGGCCATGTTGCAGAGGATACTCCAAAATGATCCCACTACTCTCCAAAGAGTGGTGATCACCTCCATTGGAGAGGCTCCTCTTCATATTGCAGCTTTGCTTGGCCACATAGAATTTGTCAAGGCAATGCTAGCTCGAAATCCTGCATTGGCCCTTGATTGTAACTAAGATAGGGCAGGATTGATAGGATGAACGTCATTTGATAAATTTAGCTACAAATGCATATAACTTTTCTCTCTCACAAATTTCAATGATAAATTTATATATAATAGAAAAAAAATAGAGGGGCTTCTTCTTCAATATCTTAGAAAATAATATAGAACTTACGCTTTTATACAACTCCAAATGACATAATTATAAATAAAAAGTCCAATCTATAACTACCATATGACTAAGCAATTAAAATTAAGAAAAATTAATAAATTTTTTTAAATAATCAAAACAATAAGGAATAAGACTCCTAAGAAAATAAATACTAAAAAGAAATCAACTTGGAATCAAATTGTAATCTAAAATGAAATTCGAAACTATATCACTTTAGCAACGATCGATCATTAAGATATAGATCAATCCATCACAAACTCTCGGCTTTGTTTTATACTAAATGATGATTTCATGTGCCAATTGATCGCTTGGAAAGGTATGTAACTAAATGATTGATTGTTTGTCCCATCAATCGCCTGTAGAGACCGATCGATCGCCAAAGAGATAGTTTTATTTTTTCTTTATGTGATCCTAATGCTCTATATATGTTGATGCCTACTAGTGTGAGTCATCGAATTTACATGATCATCATCTGAAGCATTGCCATGATAAAGAATAAGATGCTTAACATTAAAAAAATCAAAAGTGCCAATTTAGCTTGGAAGCTCAATAGGCATTAGAATTAATCTTTTGAACAATTTTCAAATGCTTAATCTTCCTTGCTGATAGTTTATTATATCATCCAACTAAAAACTTGTCTTTGGTCAAAACAATGCATACAAAATTACCAATGTTGAACTCCATGTCTTCTTAGATCTCCAACTCCATTTTATACTTAACATTGGACACCTAAAGTTTTTTAATATCAGAATGAATATCTTGCAAGTATAATTAAATTTTTTTACCTCGGCCATTCAACCTCTTTAAATATTGTAACGACTATGAATTTTTGGCACGATTATTTGCCTCTAAGAAAGCTATTTTATGAGTTTTTAATAATTTTTAATTATTTAGAGGTAGATGTTTGGTGGGATTTTATATGGGTGTGTTTAAGCTTTGAGAAATGAGCACAACGAGCCTTGAACTTCACAAATCAAACATCGGGTCGAAAGTTATGACCCCGATAAATATGCCATATGGGTGGGATTCACTTAAAAAGTTTGCAATAACTTACCCATGTATGGTCTAGTTTTGTAGGCCTTATCGATAAGAGCCTAATGGTACCAAGAACGAGTGAGTCAAAGTTTGGGAGAGAAAGTTATGCATGTTTAAAATTTTTAAATTTTTTTTAAAAAATAATAGAAATATTGTTTATTGCATCAGCCGGCACGTAAACGTGATGCATCAACACACGACATGCAGCACTGTGTAGCTAGAACTGTGTCATGCATTGTACGCTTGACGCATGGCGCGCAAACCTCAGATTGCTTATAAATAGGTGTGAGGCTCCAATTTTCTTTTTAGTTTTCTAATTTCTTCTCTCTCATACTCTTCAAACTTTATTTCTCTTGTTTTGAGTCATTTTAAGTTCAATTTGAGTTGTTTAAGAGGCATTCTTACCTAAATCTAGTATGCCAAACATTGTGGTTGGGCTATTTTTTAGTTAGAGACCTTTAAAGCCCCAAAAGTGGACATCCAAGTGCATGGAGTCAGACGCCTTATCTTCGAACTCGCTTAGAGATTGAGTTAGCGGTTTTTATCATTTCTTAAGGCTATAATTTTGCACATATATTTGATTTGTCAAATGATTAATTGTTGAGATGGAATATGAATTAATCATCGGTTAGATGGGTCGGAAAACGTCCTCTCACACTGCATGAATGCTTATCACTACTCCAAATGGCGAAATCGATGTTAAGATGGGTCGAAAATTGGAACGAAGACTTCTCACGGAAGAATTGCTAGTCTGTAAAGTTGTTTGCCTGTGAATACTAATTTGTGGGGATTTTACACGATATAAAACCCTAACCTCAGGTATTTTTGTCCAAAAAAATGTATATCGTATTAGTCTAGGTTTGATGACATTTTTTTGTAAAAACAAGGAAATATGGAATATTGTGTTCTTCAGCCTGACAATATGAAAAAAAGTCCATTTTTAGATTCATTTTTGTATTGCATATGTTAGTTTTTAAATTAAAGGCATTCAAAGGTTTCAGCTATCAAAGAAGTTATGGGCATTTGAAGATTTTCACTCCAAAGGGGAAGTGAGGGAGAGAGCAAGTGGAATAAAAAGGCAATTGTACATAGATGGTGAACGATTTCTAAGTACAATGATTGGAATTCTAGGTAGGTGGGTTACAAAGACTCAGGTCTTCGAGCCTCATAGACATGTCCAAAAAATTTCTCATTGAGTGGGAGCATTTTTCATGTTCCTCAATCCTAACCGATAATGAACTCAATATAAAATATGCTTAGGAGCCTTTACTATTTGAGATTTATTGCACATTTGCAAGCGTATGTTCGAATATGCTAATATACGCTAGTATATATGTTGTCAATTTTATGGATTAAGAGTCCAGATATACAATTTAGGCTCATTGCCCGAAGGAGCACAAAAAAAACATTTCTCATATAATAAAGTTTTATTATTTTCACTTAATAGATAGGTCTAGCTTGACCGAGTTATGTGACCAGCCCACATGGGCTCCTAACTTAGAACATAGAGGACATTTTGCGACGTGCAGCTGCGATGTGTTAGAACCATTATGGGACACTATCACATCAACAAACAAAGTGGTAAGAAAGATATCGTGGAACCGGATGTAACAGGTTTCTATTCTCACCTCCACATATAGATTATCTACTTATCATTCAATTATGTAATGGAAAAAGTTTATATGAGCCCGGGCTCATATATGCTTATGTGAGCCCAGGCTCTATGGACCGTCGGATTTACATCCGATGACCCATAATACTCATAGGTTTTATGAGTATTATAAACTCATGAGTAATATGGGCCGTGAGATGTAAATCCGACGGCCCATAAAACCCGGGCTCACATAGAGATATATGAGCCTGGGCTCATATAAACGGGACTCTTATGTAATAATAGAATGGGTGGTCCAAAAAACATTTTTCTTCTAAGAACGTTCAAAGCAATTTCGTTGTATGTGAAAGACCATCAGATAATACAATCTTAGTTGACCCATTGCAATTCCTGGAACTTTCATCGGAAACATACGTCGTCGCATATACATATCTCAAGTTCCAGGCACGCGTATACAAGCGTAGCAATGGATCCTAGGCTTTTCGAGGCAGCCGGAGCTGGGGATGTGGCCATATTGCAGAGGATACTCCAAAATGATCCAACTGCTCTCCATAGAGTGGTGATCACCTCCAATGGAGAGACTCCCCTTCATGTTGCAGCTTTGCTTGGTCACTTAGAATTTGTCAGGGCAGTATTGGCTGGAAATCCTGCCTTAGCTCGTGATTGCAACGAGCAAGGATCTTCTCCTTTGCACTTGGCTGCGGCAAATGGCCACTTACAAGTGGTTGAAGAACTGTTGAAGGTGGGCAACGACCTCTGCTTGCTGCGAGACAATGGCGGAAAATTGCCACTTCATGTTGCTGCCCTGAAAGGAAGGGCTGATGTCCTGGCTAAATTGATCACTGAGAAACCTGACTCCATTCGAGAATTAACCGACAGCGGAGACACGGTTCTCCATCTGAGCGTAAAAGCGAACCACTTCCAAGTTGTAGATTTCCTGTTGGGGAGAGCAGACGCCACTGAATTGACGAATTTGCCGGATGAGAATGGTAACACTATACTGCATCTGGCAATTGCGAGGAAACAAGTTCAGGTAACCCACTGCAGAATTTCGTGATTAAACCAGTGTAAATTCATAATTTTGACTCTAGACTTGACTCAGCTTTTTAAGGCATATTTAATGGTCTCCACAAGCTCGTTATACTCTTATTTTCAGGTTGGGTGGTAAGAATTAAACAGGTTTAACTTGTCGATTCTGCATTAATTTTGGTTCTGCATGCAGACCACAAGACTTTTGTTGAGGTGCCCTGGAATCGATGTGAATGCAACAAACAGGAGAGGAGCCACTGCCCTGGCTGTGCTACTGGAGTCTTCCCGTGAGCACGGCGACGTGCAACTGGAGCAGATTCTTCTTGCAGCAGGGGGGACACTAGAAAGGAGCCCATCCTTGCCCCAAAGTCATGTTGTACAAATTCCTAACACGCCGAGCAGCCTCCGGCTAAGCAGCGAGTGGCTGAACGATACGCGCAGCACGCTCATGGTGGTGGCCATACTGATCGCCACCATCACTTTCCAGGCAGCAGTGAATCCACCGGGTGGGTATTATCTTCATACATCAGATAATACTCCTCGCAGAATCGATGAAGGGCCTCCTGATCTCGATGACGGGCAAGTGATTATCGGACACTCGATTCTGTACGATGTTTTCATGCTATTTGATGTGATTGGACTCTCTGCTTCCCTGAGCATAATACTGCTATTGACTGTGATTCCATTGAGGAGGAAGTTACTCATGGTAATCTTGGTGAGGGTTATGTTTGTCGCCGTTATTGCCACCGCAATGGCATATTTCTTTCTTATGTTGAAAATTATTCCCGAGAATAACTTGTTCGCACGTCGTCTGCTGCTGCTTTTCTTTTGTGCTTGGATTTTGATCATGACAATCGCCCTCTCGTGCCAGCTCGTGCAAGGTGTGACTTGCTTGCTTAAGAAATTTGGGATGGAGATAGAGAAGAGGTATATCACAATATTGTTCATCATTATTTTCTTAGATTTTAACCTCGGATTTATTTATGTATTGAGTGAGGTAGTGGGAGTATTCATCCTATGGAATGATTAGGTCCGATGTTGGACTTGGTTCTTGTATAATAAAATGGACGAGTGCTTAAAGTCTCTCTCTTTCTATTTTTTTACAAGAACTATTTAAGTAAAGAATAACCAAACTCAACTTTAAGGCCTATTCGTTATAGCTAATACATTTCTGCCGATTACAAAAGAGTGCTGCGGTATTAAATACCAGACATATATTATACTATGATATCGATCGACAAAATGCATGCATAAAAAATGCATAAGAAAAGATAAACAAAAAAGATTTGAAGCCAAATAAGAATTTCATTTTACTCAATTTATCAATCAACTTTCTCAGCTGATATTCTCAAGGTTCCTTTGAAAAAAATAATAATAATACATTACAAAATTTTCAACTTGGAATTGAGCTCGAGCCTTGCACCAAATTGTATTAATTAATTGAATTTACACTTCGTTACTAAATTGAAAAACAATAGTTGGCAATTGGTCTAATATTTTTTACCCAATAAAATGCTAAATAAATTTCTCTTGAAGTGCATTTTTCAAATACTAGTGCCTATATGAGCAATGTCAATAATTTACCATAAGAAGACCAAACCTATGTGTAATAAAGTAGACATTTATCACAAATTAATAACAGAGCATTCATTATCACATGAATTAGACACTTGTAACCCAAACAAGTACCTGGAATTTGAAAACCATTCGACATATTTTCTCCACTATGCCAAATGGTAAATCACAAGAAATCTTCCTACAGAGCTCTTTTGCAACAGTAAGGAGAAACTCTCTTACACAAACCGTGTTAGAAGTGAGCATTATAATTAATGGGTTAAGCCCATATCATTAAGGTGAGTATAATATTTACATGGGTTAGCCTTATAATATTTATGTGGGCAAAGCCCATATTGTAAATGTGGGTCAAGCCCATATGGTAGACAGCCCAAAGCCACTTTGTATTGAATGAGAATCACACATGTGAATTGATTGAAGAAGTGAATGGTCTCACATCGTCTAGAAGAAAGTGATGGTGCTGGTATATAAGGCACAAGTTTGGCCTTTTAAGTTAAGCCCTTGGGCCACCCCACTTTTGTGGGGGAGAGACATATTAGACTCATACACCTAGGTGAGTCAATAAGATAATTATTTTTGGGATAAATTCATTTGGTTTGATTTTCTCTAAACTCAACTTCATTTGGCTTGGTTTTCTATTAACCAAAATAGGTCCGATATGATTTCACTAAAAAATGTGTCCCTTAACGGACAAACGCATCTGTTTGAACAGTACGGGGTGTCTTCAAGGGGATTTCTTATTAAATCATGGAAAACAATTTTTGAAATAATCCTCTTCTCGATTTCCGTATCCATACTTTATGTGAGAGCATTACACACCATGTTTCGCTGCATGTACTGTGTTAGAGGTGCTCCTACAGTATGTGTTGATCGTCTTATCCTGAGAGCTAGGCAGACGCCCAAGAGAATCCTAAGCACTGTTAAGGAGGGCAAATTTTATCTTAAGGACAAAACGACTTGCTTGATTCGATCATAATTATTCCAGTAAGATTCCTCCTCACAATACTTGCAAAGGTACGAAAATAACAAACGCACCAACACGCCTTCTCTTCATTCTTAAGGAGTGATGGTGGCTTGCAATGAACAAATGCCAAAAAGAACCACAAACGTTAGTATGGACTATAAAATGCATGGACACGTACAACCGGAAAGATTGTTATCTCCATTAGGTTCCAAAATCCCAATTATTGAAAGTCTCATACATAATTGTTAAATAATCAAAGTTTCCCAAAAACTCGAACTGTTAGGAAAGATTCATTATAATATTTAACTCAACTAATCAACCACCAAAGCTTTTCACGTGAACAGTTTCATGTGGGAGAATAAATTAAGATATCAGAAAATGTGCCTCAAACACAAATGGAAAGAAAACAGCTTCCTGTAGGATTTAAAACAAGTCATTTTGGCTTTAATACCATGTTAAATAACTAAGTTTCCTAAAAGTTAGATGTGAGATATGAAAAGTGACACTCAAGCTCAACTCAATAATATCCATGTAAAAAGCGTCAAAATCTTTAGGAGCAAATGTCGGAGAAAATGCTTCTGGACCTTCAAAAAATTAGTATGTTTATCTTGTACTTCTATGGCTTTATCTCATGGAGAATTTCTTCAAGTAGCGGAATGTCCAAAGTTGAAACAATGAGAGAGAAGCTGCTCCAATTTGGAATATCCATAAAATACTAAGTATGTGACCATTGTTATGTTATTTCGAAGCCTTTGATGTGGAGGTAGAACCTTTTGCTAAGGAGTTGGTCAGCAAATGGAGTAGTGAGACGACCAGAACGAAAGAAGTTTTTGCTGAACAAGTTCAGTCCTCCATGAAATAAAAAAGAACACGAATGGTGTCTAATGTGATATTCTAACACAAAACGGTACTAAAACAGAGTTGAAACTTTAATATTTTCCAAAGGATGATAGCAAAGTAAAAAGCGCTTTTAAATTATTGCCAATTGTATAGGTTTGACTCCACACCAAAGCTTAATAATCTTCTTCATGTCAGGATCCATAAGTGAGAATGAATCTGATTCCGACATGACCGACAATTTCGAGTTAATATATTAGTTACATACTCAATTAACAAACTTCAAGGTAATGCTTTGCTCTCTCCAATAAAGTTTTTATAACTTGTAGAAAATCATCGCAAAAGTCTTAATTTATGCATTAATCATAAATAAACTTTGTAAACATCAGAGGTTATTGATCTTGTCTGTCATGGCTGCACTCCAATGTGGATTCATCCTTATCCAGTAATGCCAATTGATTCAAGTTATCTTTTACGAAGCAATGAGAGCGTGATTTGAGCCTGGAAACCTATCCAAAATCAAGTATTCATGTGATGGCTTCGCAATGGTGGGTTAGAGGCATGGGCATAAGAATTACCATATGTTATGCAGAAATTATAGCTGAAAAGGTAACATGTTCAATGCAGTTTTTATCACTAGGAAAAACCATTGAAGGCAAGTGTGCAAGATTAAGCGACCAATCCTTATCCATGCATCTTCCATATTGTAACAAGATAATTTACAAGGAAATATTGGTACACAAGCAAAAGTAATACTCCCTCCATTCTAAATTAATAGCACCATTTGGCAAAAACAAAATCCGTATTAATAGCTCCAATTTGTTAAATTAAGTTGTTATCTGCTTGAAAAACAGTATTATAAACTTATTTTTCCTTCTTTTAGATGTAGGTTTTACTATTAAATAAAAGCTGTCATTTTTTTAAATGTAACTATTAATATAGGATGGATGGAGTATTACAATGAGAATGAGAACCAAATGTGAACTTCAAGGTACTTGAGTAAAACTTCCATAAGACTTATGTATGATGAGCTAGAATCTATTCATCTTCCGACATATAGTTTGATGTAAAGAACTAAATCCATAGATAACACATCATTAAGCCAAAGAAATGACCATGAATTCATTACAGTTATGAACCACCTCAGGAACAAACTTACAAATTCCATGAAGCATATATCAGCTCATTATGCATGTTAAGCATTCATTAAGTTAACCTTACCTATTCAAAGTAGCATCTCTAGCGGGTTTTTCTTTTCTTGGCCTAATTTGTGGTAAAAATGCATCCTTAAGAGGCACATAACTTAACAGAAAATAGCTAGATGAGCAAAGAACTTGAATCACATGAAGGGGTTACTTAGATAGCGAATCTGCCCTATGATTCAGCCTATTATGCCTTAATTTCACATGTTTTCACCATAATTGTGTTTGACAGCACAAATTCATATAAATCAAAAATTTGTTGAATCAAGCATTCCTCCCCAATTGGGCCCAATCCATTGACTTGAGGTGATTTGGCCTATTCCATTGAATTGGAATGTGACAAATCTTAATTTCTAATATTACCCTTCATTAATTAGAATAAAAACTTAAGCGAAGCTTCCACCTCACATTAACCTATTGCAGCACAAACCTAATAGGCATCACTATCTAAAGAGGATTCAATTGAAATTTGGATTTTGAAATTCCATTACCAAATATAACTTTGATTCTATTACAATCCATCTGAATTATTAATTCAACTGAATCAACACTTTGATTCCATGTCGATTTGTTATCCAAAAAACCGCTAAACTTTACTTCTTCACATTCAATGGCCCACCATCACCACTGAATGGGCTCATAAACCACCCAGATGTCCTCAAGAATGTTGTTGCCAAGATTGAATTTGTCATTAGGAAGAACAACATCATCAAAGAATCTGACATCGCAAAGCTCCCCTACATGCAGGTCATTGTCAAAGAGATGCTAAGACGACACCCAATGGTGCCACTCATGTGAAGAGAACCCACCAATGACTACACCATCCATGGCTACCAAATCCTAGCCCAAACTCATCTTTTTGTGAATGTGTGGGTGATTGGCTGAGACTCCCAACACTTGGAAGACTCATTGCTATTTGGCTCAAGCCAAAGAGGTTCATGTGTGCCTTAGATCATAGTAGTGATTGGACTCACATGGATGTTAAAAGACAACATTTCCAACTCCAGGCTTCCTAGTATGACACACCATGTTTTCAAAGAGAAATTTAGCATTGCTATTTCTTTAAAAAAAATTATTTTTATTTTTACCATAAAAAAACCACTAACATGTCAATATTTAACTGATGATATAATATAATGCTATTGTCGGTAAGCATCAGTCTACTGATGATAACTCCATGCATAAGTTATTTCATAAAACAAGGCAGTTTGACCATTTTAGGACTCTTTTAAGTGGTTACCTTGGTGTAAAAGAGAAAAAACTCGGGATTAGAGCGAGAAAGGAAGTCTCCTAAGAGTCCTAGTGTCAGGAAGAGTATTGGAGCAGTTTGGGGATGACTAACATCAAAGACAAGAAACGCCACTTTGGTTCAGGTCAAATTGTAATCTTTTTCTCGAAATAATAAAAAGTCATTGGTTCAAGTATGATCTTCTTCAAGTTCTTAATGAAATTGAAGATGTGCATGTGATTTTCATGTTATTTCATGCATGAGTGTACCCTAATGGTGATTTCAAACTAGATGATTTTCAATGCTCGATTTATGAAATAAATGGTTATGAACTTATATTTGAGAAATTTTCTATGAGTTTTCCATGAGAAAAAGTGTTTAGAAAAACTGTTCATTTCCCATTTGATCGTTGGTAAGGCCATTAACACATTGGTGTTTGTGTTGGTGAAAGGAGGAGAATAAATAGTACCCTTACATGCATGCACTGCTATGCATATTTTTTGGTCATTGATAGTAATTATTATGCTCAAGATTTTTCATCGTATTTTCTTTAAAATTCATGGAAATTTTTTACAAAATAATGGTTGCAAATCAAGAAACACGACAAATACAAAACCTGTGAAAGCAGTTTTATAATTTAAAACATCACACATCAATTTTTCCCATACAAATTTTTACGCATTTAAACATCGTACGGCCAAACCAAACATCCTCAGGCACTACTCGAAAACAAATGTATGATGTAAATTACTATGATCATAGACTTTAAATACAAACCTCTCCCAGGCATCCCTAAGTGCAAGTCCCATAATAATCTAGAGTCTAATACAAATTACAAGTCGAGAAAGTATAAATACTTTAATTCTCATCTCACCCAATACAAGATATCGTGGCACAAAATAATGCTCACAGTAAGTCAAGGATATACCTGAGTCAAAGGAATGAATCCACTCAAGGAAGCAAGTGTCCATCTTCATGTGCTCTCCGACATAAAACTGCAAAAGTCTCCCGACCATCGAGGCTAAAAAATAGGGTAATGAGTATTTTCATACTCAGTAGGAAATTACCGAGTAGGGGAGTTCTAAACAGTGAACTCAGTAAGTCCATACATATATGCATTCATGCAATTCAAATATGAAATAGGCAAGCATATTATAATCATACACATACATATACAATCATGCCAAATATATACCATCAAACCAATCTTACACATATACTCTTATTTATAGTCTTACAAACTTACTCCCATAATCGTACACTTACTTATACAACTTATACATACTTGTACGACCTTACTCGTACAATTTTACTTGTACGACCTTCCTCATACAATCTTACTCATACGACCTTCCTCGTACAATCTTACTCATACGACCTTACTCGTACAACCTTACACTTGCAGTCTTGCTCAGAAACATACGCTTATAATCTTACTCAAAAACATACACTTACAGTCTTGCTCAGAAATATACATACTCATACAGTCATACACATACTATCGATTACTGAAGCTCATTACCATTAATAATCTCCAACATCGAAATGAAATAGAATGCCACTAGGGCATCACCTTAACCTCCAAGGAGTGACTAGATGTCATTGACTTTTCCGAAGATAAGCACACCAATGCTCATGGGGCACAAGATCAAACAGGTAAGAGTAGTTTCATGATACTACTTACCTAAGCACACAAACATAAACAACCACACATTAGGGGTAATATAACTGCCCACACTTTAGGGGTCTTATTGTGCTAATGCCACTCTTTGACATAATCATACAGTGCCACTCTTAGGCAAAAATCATACAGAACCACTCTTCGGCAGAATCATACAACACTCTCAATAGAGCATCAAACGCCAAGGCTTAACATAGCACACAGACCAAATTAAAAACATGCATCGCTCTCAACAGAGCATCAAATGTATGGAGCTCAATATAGCATACAAACAATATCCCGTAGGATAAACACCATAGCAAGACATGAGAAATGCTCAGCCAACTCATTATCGGCTAGCTCAAACACGGAATTTAATCCGTCGAAACCCACAGGTCTCAAACTCACAACACTATCATATTAGCTTTTCATATAATTTAAGTTTGAATTAGGTAAGTTATGCAGTACAATTATGCCAGAAAAACTCTCAAACGTACGATGCTCCGTTGATCAAACCAAAGTTGAGTTTGATCCGAAACCCTAGTTCATCAAGGCAACAAACTTTACTTAACCCGTCCAACTCACAACATGATTCGCCATACACCAAAATCTTACATATTTATACAATCTCTGTCATCCACCTTATGGTCAAAATATCTAACTCGGAAGTCATCAAATTAAAATCCTCAGAGACAACCCCAATTATCACCTTCTTACTAATAAGCACTTATTTTGCTTCCTTTTCACTTCATAATCTGTATGTTATGCTTGTACAATTATGAAACACTCTTATTGTCTGACAATCACCCAACATATGCTCCAATCCAAACTAATCCATTCCAATCCTTGCCCGTCAAACTTACATCCTCTGTCTTCTATAATATGGTCACACATCTACAACAAATCGATACCAAACCCTCCTCTCACCGTCCATTGCCCATACTTATGCCCATACACATACATACACATATCCATCGCACAAGCGTATAGCTATTATACATATGTATGTCCATCACACATACTTTCATACACATAATTTCACGCATAGCTTACCAACGTACTTGTTAGCCATCACTAGCACATACATATTCCACATACATCAAACATACTTATAGTTCACATGTATATCATGTGCATTTCAACATAGCATAATTTATCCTCTTACATCATGAAAACAGATCATGTTTTAACATCCAAAGCATTGAATCATACAATCTTAGCATGCTCCTAGGAGAGGGCATGTGGCGATGCTTGAGGACGTAGGAGAGGTGGAGGGCTCTGGTGTCAAATCCATTCGATGGCAGAGCCATCCGATTGTCAGGCGGCACACAAATGGCACATGAATCTTGAAACGCATGTGTGGTCACATGCACACGCAGCCAAAGGGGAGGGGGAGAGAGCTATCAGTGGTTCCGAAGGTGGCTCTAGGCCCACAACGTCGTCAAAGCTAAGGCCAAAATGTGGTGGCCAACCAAAATGACAACATCACTAATAGCCACCCAAAACTAAGACATTTGGTGCGGGTGGCTGTGCATCAAGCATGACAGAGGGCAAAGGGGTGTCTCATGCAGGGTCAAGTAGTAGTAGAGCACGTGACACCGGTGAAACAAAGCAGACCCCATGGACGGCCAAAGGCCATTTGACATCCAACGGTGGTAGGACGGTAGCTCTCTGAACAGCGCAGTCAAACACATAACCAACAGAGGAGGAGTCTGGCTCATGTTGGAAAGAGAGAGTCAGTACCATGCTAGGGTAGTGACCGAGCCATCTTAAGCTAAAACCGGTCGGACAGAGGTGGTCCAAAGGTTGTCCGACATCCAATGGTGCTATGATGGTCCAAAACAGCAAAATGGGCATAAAACATAGAGGGTCGGGGTATACAGGGAGGAGAAAGGGGTTCCCAGCTCTCTAACCAGCTCTATTGTGACCTTAGCTAGGTTTGATGGAGGACGATGGTAGACGATAGTGCCAGCCCTATGGTGACCCAAAACACCCAGAAAGAGAAAAACATAGGGAATTTCAAGCCACAACAGAGGAGAGTAGATGAATTGGACAGAGGTGGAACCGGGTGAGAGGCAGTGCTCATCCGCCGTCGCCATGCCGGGGTGGAGCCAGACAAAGGCCCAGTTGGCCAAGTTCGACCTCCGACTGGCGGTGGCAGTTGTATGCCCAAAACGGATAGAGAGTGGAAAAGAGGGGCGGAAGGGAAGGAATCCATGGACGCCGAACCAAGTGGAGCCAGACCTGGTTCGGCCGATCCTTGCCGTCACCAGGCCATGGAGGAGCCCAAGGTGGTCAGCCAGCACTGCCACTGCGAGCACTTGCCAATCAGCAGTGGCAGTGCTGAATCAAAATCATAGAGAGGGGCTAATTGGGCTGGATCCGAGCAAAGCGGTCATGGGGGGTGGGGGGGTGTTTCACACTGTCGAAGTGAAGCCGACGACAGCGACCCTGTGGCCCACCGGTGGCAATGGGCGTATGGGGAAACAGAAACAGGAGGGGATTGCATTGTCCAAAAGTTTTTGATTGGGCTCAGCCTAGACTGATCCTTTTTTTTTTCTTTTTTTCTATCACGCATCTCTTCTCTTGCTATTTCCTTCTCTTTCTCTCTTTTTTGCACCACAAGTATACCTCCAGGCCCATGGCCTACAATTGAACCCTACACCTGACTCTATGCGTATGAATACCAAGGTCAAATATACTGAAGCATCACATATTTCCACCAAATATGATGAGAAAAATAGCAAACAATCACAAAAAAAATCATAAAAAAATTAGGGACATTAGAGTAATACTGACACGTCAATGTGGCAATGTAAGATGGGTTATCCCAACCAACCCACTGTCAATAGGAATTTGACACCTTAGTAGATTGCAAACTGTTATCGGTGTCCTAGCTGACACGTTAGTGAGGTTACTGATGATGCCTCAAAATAAAGGAGCTTTGCTATGATTTGTGGAAATTATTTTGGTATTTAGCAATTATATAATTACATGATTTTCAAAGGATTTTGGATGCATGAATGGATGATAAATAAGCATATATTAGGTAAGGGTTAGTACATGCATTTGAGACCATGTGATGTGATACCTAATTACTTGAAACTAATGGGCACTTAACACTACAACAAAATGTAATATTAGCGACTCTTTTATTAGCATTGAAAAAACAAGCATGGCTAATAACACAACTATTAGTGACGCATAATATAAAACGTCGCTAATACTAATCATATTAGCAACACTTTAAATTATGTGTCGCTAATAGTTGTGTTATTAGCGACGCTATGAACAAGCGTCACTAAAAGATATATGTATTAATTTTTTTAAAAAAATTGATAACTATTAGTGACACTTTTTCTTAAGCGTTGCTAATATTTTAAAATTTAAAATAAAAAATAAAAAATTAAACATTTAATATTAATAGTGACGCTTGTCAAATATCATTGATAATAGCGACACTCGTAAACAAGCGTCGTTAATGTCTTTATTAATTAATTTTATTTAATAAATAAATATATAATTAAAAAAATTTAAAATAAACTTTTAAAATATAATATATTTTCTTCAATATTGACTATTTGTATAAATATTACATTTTTAATAAAAGGGAGTGTCAATAATAGATTAAACTTTCACTATTTAAACATAATATATTTTTAATAGTTTTAAAATATAATTTATAATAAAAGAGAGAGAAGTGAGGAAGAGAGTGCATAGAGAGAGAAGTGAGGAAGAGAGTGCATGGAGAGAGAGGAGAGGAGAGGGGGAGAGAGAGAGAAAGAAAGACATGAGGGAGAGGGTGAGAGAGAGGGGGAGACTGAGGGGAGAGAGAGGAAGAGAGAGATCAGAGGAGAGAGATGAGAGATGAGAAAGACAGTGAGAAAGACATGAGAGATAGAGGAAAGAGAGGAGATAGAGAGAGAGGAGAGAGAAAAGAGGAGAGAGATGAGGGGAGAAGAGAGAGAAGGGAGGAAAATTTTTTAATTATAAATTATATTTGAAAAATTTTTTTTTTTTAAAAATATAAAGTAGCGACATATACTGGTATGCGTAACTACTATACTTGCAATAGTAGTGATGCATAAGGGTATGCGTCACTACTACCCGCAAGTATAGTAGTGACGCATACCAGTATGCATCGCTACTACCTTATGTAGTAGCAACACATACTGTTATGCATCGCGACTATAATTTGAAAAAAAAATTAAATAGAAGAGAGGGGGAGAGAGAGGGGAGAGAGTAAGAGAGAGGGGAGAGAGGGGGAGAGTGAGAGGATAGAGAGAGTGTGAGGAGAGGGGGGAGAGAGAGTGTGTCGAGAGGAGAGAAGGGGAAGAGAGAGGAGAGAGAGAGTGAGGAGAGGAGAGAGTGGGGAGAGAGATCAAGGGGAAAGTGAGAAGAGAGAGAGAGGATGAGGAGAGAGAGAAAGAAAGAGGGGAGAGAGAGAGGGTGGAGAGAGAGAGATAGAGGGGAGAGAGAGAGGGTGGAGAGAGAGACAGAGGGGAGAGAGAGGGTAGAGAGAGAGACAGAGGGGAGAGAGAGGGTAGATAGAGAGAAGAGAAAGAAAGAGGGGGAGAGGAGAGAGAGAGAATTTGGGGAGAAAGGGTAGAGAGAAAGAGAGAGAGAGATTGAAAGAAAGAGAGTCTAGCGACGCATACTTATGCGTCGCTAATAACTTGTGTATTAGCGACGCATATATTATGCGTCATTAATAAGTAGAGTATTAGTGATGCATATGTTATGTGTTGCTAATATATATTTTTTTAACCCAAGCGGGCGAAGATTTTGCCCGCATGATTATTTAACCCACTTTCATGTTCTTTAGTTTTGATACGTACTCAGTTTTTATTGGGTTATAGCTGATCAGAAGAGTAAGGTTTATGTATGTAACAAGATTAGTCTTGCATCTTTTAGCATTTTGTTATGATGATCGAGGGATTTTGTAATAATGAAAACTACTTTCAAGTTTTAATTTTTTTTATATAAGTTTATGTAAGGTGTTATATTCTTATTATGCTATTTTTTTTACGAACTGTGAGGTTTTTATATGCAATATTGATCATGTCCTTATTGAATTGAAATTGTGATATATTGCATAGGCTTTAAAAAATATAAATAATTTATTATAATTTGTTTTATATTATTTATTATCTATTGATCGATTGGATATTTACCCATGACTCGCCTATTTACCCTTTGGGTAATGGATAATAAATAGGGTATAAGTAATGAATGAAGAAATGGGTACTAGGTAGGGCATAGGTAAATTTTTTAGAAGCATATATGATTGTAGGTAAAGCCTTACCCGACCCATAACTTACCCATTAACAACCCTACATATCCCAATTGCTTAGATAGGTGGCCAAGTATTCCTGGGACTTTCATATGGAACATACATAGCCTCATATACATATCGCGTCCTCCCTGTTGCTCAAGTTCCTTGTATGTGTCTGCAAGAGTAGCAATGGATCTTAGGTTGTTTGAGGCAGCTGGGGATGTGGCCATGTTGCAGAGGATACTCCAAGATGATCCCACTGTTCTCCATAGTGGTGATCTCCAATGGAGAGCCTCCTCTTCATATTGCAGCTTTGCTTGGCCACTCATAATTTGTCAGGGCCGTGCTGGCTGGAAATCCTGCATTGGCCCGTGATTGCAACGAGCAAGGAGCTTCTCCTTTGCACTTGGCTGCAGCAAATGGCCACTTACAAGTGGTTGAAGAGCTCCTGAAGGTAGGCAACGACCTCTACTTGCTGTGAGACAATGGTGGAAGATTGCCACTTCATGTTGCTGCCCTGAAAGGATGGGCTGATGTCCTGGCTAAATTGATCAATGAAAAACCAGGCTTTATAAGAGAATTAACTGACGGCGGAGACACGGTTCTCCATCTGAGCGTAAAGGCGAACCAGTTCCAAGTTGTGGAATTCCTGATGAGGAGAACGGATGCTAATGATCTGATGAGCATGCAAGATGAGAATGGTAATACCATACTGCACCTGGCAACTGCGAGGAAACAAGTTTAGGTAAAACCTTACTTTAATTTCCTTACTGCCCCCTATTTACAAAAAATAGAGTTTTTTTTCTTTTATAAACCTTAAAATCCTAAATTTTTTATACCTATTTGATATGGTAACATGAATAGGTCCGATGTTGGATCTTGTATAATAAAGTGGACGAGTGTTACTATTTATAACAGTTTAAGTCTCTCTATTTCTTTTTATATTTTTGAATAACAAGAACTCAACAAAAATATTACATACCATACTTATATTATAAGGCACTTGTAGATGACCTTAGGCTCATGCACGACTACATAAGCCTACGCGATTGAGTGAGCTCACATTTTATGAGCAATCAGATTCTCATGTTACTCGTGGGAAATTTAAGCCCTTGAGTAATGCGAGTCGTCGGATCTTAGAGCCTGGGCTCATATATATAGTTGCACGTGAGCCCTTCAAACAATGTTCTTAATTATCTCACATCCCTTGTTTGATAATTAATATAATCAAATCTGTAACTCAGATATGATTCGCCCCTCGAGAAATCCTAAAAAAAAGTACTCTAACCTTGGAGTAGACTGCTTAACAGCAGCTTGACCCAAATCCCTAGGGCACTCAATAGCCTGCCACGAATATGGAGAAGAGGATCCTAACTGTGCTCATGGATACAGATTGACAAGAAACACAAACCTTCCATGATGCTCATGTAACTCTCTTTTCGTATGTACTAAATAGTCTTGGGAAGACTTGCGGGAGACCCGCGGTAAAGACCCTCTAGTCAATACCCAAACCATCGTGGCGATGAAGAAGCATATCGCAATCTCCACCATCCCAGCTTTGGGAGAAAATGTCTCATAAGACATCACTAATATATCCATAGAAGCCTCAGGTCCTTATGACCATTGACTCCCCCAAACATCTGAAACTTAGACTAGATTATTTTCATCCAGTCAAGTATTCGCTCAACCATTTGGGTCTTCTTCACCTTGTGAATCAACCCAATAAATAGCTCATCCACAGAGCTATGACTCCGAGAACATCCCATAACCGCCCTCGGTTCATTAACCAAGGTCAAATTCTATGTCAGGGCCCCGTTCACTCCATGAACCAGTCACAACCCTAAAGAGGGTATTTTAGTCATTATCTTGATTAGGTGTTCTCCCCCAATCCAACGACAACACATGTCTCTTGATTAAGCTTCATTAATCTTAAGTTACCGATATAAATTAAAGCATTAATAATAAAAACATGCATCAGCATAATTAACATAAATAATGTGCATTCACACCAGTGCATAAATAAGGAGTAAAAGCCTGTTGCACTCATTTGTAGGCCTAGGCTCAGCTAGTTCAAGCCCAAGAGTATAAACAACTCTAACACATCCGGTGAGTTACATATAAAACACTCTAGTCAATGGGTGCACTCGATTGCAGACACGTGAAATACGCTATTTTAAACTTGAGAATTAGGGTTCTACCCCTTATTTTCTATGACACTGTGACCTGACAAGGTCTTCGTGTCACTTACTGGTCGTACACCTTCCTTTTAAAGTCATTTATAGGGTACCCTAACTCTTGATTCACTAGGTCATCCGTTTCAACAGAAACAAAATATATTACCCCTAAGGGCGTTAGGGTAATTTTACCACCTAGGGTATGGTACCCTCGCTTAGGTCATTTGATCATCTCACTACCCTTTTATTTATTTTAAGTCATAATCCTCTCAGGAGACTCTACTCTCAAACTGACCCGCACTTCCATTCACACGAATGTGGGCGGGTACACTCAAAGGGGTATTTTTGTCATTTGTCTTAAGGCCTTAATGACATCCAATGGGTCCAAAATTGAACTCCAAGGTACTACTGTACTTCATGGACTTTCTATAAGTTTCCTAGCATGTGACGGGGTCGTGAACCCCTTGAACCGACCCAAGTTGACTTAACGGTTTATTATAAATCATAGGGGCAAAAGGGTCAATTATCCACTCACCGAGATTTTTTTCTCACAATGCAGTTTGTTTTATATTTATGGTACATAATAAGATCTTACTAGGAATTTTTCCAATTTTTAGATCAACTCATAGGCCCCTGAACCGGAGCCCCAAAGTCAGGTAAATGGTTTTCACACTATGATTTAACTACTAGGGGTAAAAAAGTTATTTTAGAGACTGAGATTTTTCCCAAGCCTGAAACTTGGGTATAATACTCCAACACTTATTGGGGTCCTTGAGTATTTTTCTAGAATATTTTTGACATTTTACCCCCCTGAACCGGACCTGGTTCAAAACCCCATTTCCTTCTCTCTTTTTTTATAACGACCCGGACACAGGTCATCTTCCCCGCATCCGGCCAGAGGCATATTCGCCTCTGGCGGTGCCGCCGTTTGCTGCCATGGCCTAGCGACGGGCTGGGGTCCACCGGATCGCCGCCAGGCGGCGATTCCAATGGGCCTGGCCCCCGCCACCGCCAGATGGCCGGCCAAGGCCAAAGTTGCCCGTTTTTATCATTTTTTTTACTGCACGCAGTGGCAGAAGTCACCGCCGCTGCGGCCAAGGGGGGGTGCGGCTGCCGCTCTTTCCCCTTTTTTTTTACAACCGGCAGCCTGCGCAATGGCAGGCGAATCTGCCACAGCTAAGGCTGTCGGAGCAAGGGAAACCGCAGTCGAAGCTAGGGTCATCGCAGCTAGAGCCAAGGCCACCGTGCGGCTCTGTCCGACCGCTGTTCCAGCGATCAAAAAATTCAAAGTACTGTTCATGTACGTGAACAGTATTTGCATAACATAAATTACTATAATTTTCATTCAAATCAATTAACAAAATTCATAATAATCACAACCTGAAATCCTTCCTCCGTGGCCGAGTTGATGTCGATCCACTGCCGCCGGAGCCTTTCAGGAGTTTCGCCGGAAAATTCTCTCCTCTCTTTCACCATCCACCAGCTCTCTCCTAAAAAGCCCTAATTATTTATTTTCATAGGCAAGGGATTAGGGTTTCTAATCCCATGAGAAATTGGGCACAGCTCCCCTCATTAGGCCACTTAATTGGGCCCTTAATTATAATTTTGGAATTGTAATTAATCGGGCCCACAAAATGACTTAAACAGCCCAATTACACGTTTAAATCGGGTAAACGGGCCCTATACGATATGGTCAACTTTGAATAATCATATCTCCCTCATTCGGACTTTGATTCGCACATTCTTGGTGGCAATTCGAAGCTCTTTCCATATATTTTCCATCCATATATTATTCATTCACCACTTACAACTGATGATCAAGTTATTCCCACGAGAAGATCAAGGGGTCCAACACCCTAATTTCCCCATATACGACTTCAGGAATTTAGAAAATTCCCGGACGTTACATGTTCTCCCCCAATTCAACGGCAACCCATGTCTCTTGATTAAACTTCATTAATCTTAAGTTACCAATATAAATCAAAGCATCAATAATAAAAGCATGCATCAGCATAATCAACATAGATAATGCATTCACACTAGTGCATAAATAATGAATAAAGTCCCATTGCACTCATTTGCAGGGCTAGGGCTCAGCTAGTTCAAGCCCAAAAATGTAAACAACTCTAATGCATCCCGCGAGTTACATATAACACTCTAGTTGATCAATGTACTCAATTGCAGACACGTGTAATACGTTGCGTTAAACCTTGAGAACTATGGTTCTTCCCCTTGTTTCCCATGACCCTGTGACCTGTCAAGGTCTTCGTGTCTTTTACTGGTCACACCCCTTCCTTTGAATCCATTTTACATCATTCCACCCTAATGCTTGATTAACAAGGTTATCCATTTCAACAGAAACAGAAAATATTACCCCTAAGGGCATTAGGGTAATTCTACTACTTAAGGTATGATACCCTCCCTTCGGTCATTTGGTCATGTCACTACCCTTCTATTTATTTTTAGTCATTAACCTTTCACAAGGCTCCACTTTCCAACCGACGCACGCTTCCATTCACATGAATGTCAGCTGGTCACTCAAAGGGTATTTCTGTTATTTGGTTTAAAGCCTTAATGACATCTGAAGGGTCCAAAATTGAACTCAATGGTACTACTAGACTTCATGGAGACTGTGTAATTTTCTTGGCGTGTGATGGGGTCGTGAACCCCTTGAACCGACCCAGGTTTTGACTAACAATTTACTATTAACCCTAGGGACAAGAAGGTCAATTACCAATCACTGTGATTTTTCCTCACCAAACGGTTTATCCTATAATTAGGTTACCCATTAAACTATCACTGAGAATTTTCTCAATTTTTAGATCAACTCATAGGACCCTGAACCGGAGCCCCGAAGTCGAGTAAATGAATATCGCATGGTAATTTATCTATAAGGGGTAAAAGGGTCATTTTATAGTACCTGAGATTTTTACCGGGCCTGAAACTTGGTCAGAATAATTCCAAACCTCTCCAGGTCTATTATTAGTTTTCTAGAATTATGTTGATCATTATACCCCATTGAACCAGACCCAGACCCGGTTCAGCGGCACACACGCAATTTAGTCCCCTTCTATTTTATTAGAAACCCGGACCCGGTTCACAAGTCGTCTCCTTCATGGAGACGACGTAGATCTGAGGCTTAGGCAGGTGCTCTGCCTCTGGCAAAGCCCTGCCTAGCTCTCCCAAAATTAGACAGCTGCCGACCGTGGGAGTAATTTCCTTCGGCGAATGTTGGGCGACGGTGGCGGAGGAAAAACTCGGTCCCGAGCCAAGCCCATGGACCCAGTAACTTCTCAGCAGAAAGTTTGCTGGAGAAGGGCGGCCGTGAATCAAAAGTCCCACGCGGTGGCTCAAGGCCAGCCGGCGGCAAGACCTCTTCGGTACAAACAAAAATTGTTGGGGCGGAGGGCCAGGTACACCCGCCGGCCGGCAGCAGCCCACCGGCGATGCCGTCTGTTCCTGCACCAGAAATCAAACCGGCTTTCTGAAGAAAGCGGCGACTCTCAGTTGCCGGTGCGCCATGTGTGCTCCCCTTACCTCCGCTTTGGTTGGCCGTTGGGGCTAGGACCATCTTCGTGGCACTAACTCTCTGGACCCAATGTCGGAGTTTGCCGGCCAGCCCGTTGCCAACCGGCACACTATCCGATCCGGTGAATTCAAGTTAATTTAAATTAAGTAATGCAGTACCTAATGATACATCCAATTATATTACAAAGTGATCTTACCTTAGTGCAGATTTGCCGTCAATCCACTGATTTTGAAGTTTCGATCTAGCTCCACCCCACCGTTTTGTTGAAACTCCTCCCCTCTAGACTAAAACATTTAGAACCCCCAAAGAAGCCCCTTTACGTCATAATCTTCTCCGCCTCCATTAATGGCCGTCCAAAAATATTCTCCGAGGTCCTTTCCCCAAAAAACTTAATTAGATTTTTATAAGTATATGGGGATTAGGGTTTGGGCCAAACCTCTTGACCTAGGCCACTTAATTGGGCCCTTCAAACACAATTTCGGAACTGTATGTAATCGGGCCCACAAAATGACTTAAATGGCCTAATTGCACGTTTAAATCGTGTAGACGGGCCCTATACGATATGTTCAACTTTAAACAGTCGTATCTCCCTCATTCGGACTCTGATTCACGCGTTCTTTGTGGCGTTTCGAAGCTCTTTCTGTCTATTTTCCATCTATATAGGTTTCCGCCACCAATTCTAAGCATTAAATAAGTTATTCCAATGATAATCTCAAGTGGTCGAACACCCTAATTTCCCCGTGTACGACTTCGGGAATTTAGAAAATTCCCAGATGTTACAGTTGTCATTGCTACCACCACCACCTTTGCCACCGCCACCCCCGCCACTATCACCACCACTATCATTACCGCTGCCACCGTCACCACCTGAAACGACTTGACCCGAGCCGAGCCCACAAAATCACTAATAGAAAATTTTTCTCTTTCCTTAAGCCAGGAATCATCGTCTATATGCGAGAGGTACAATGTTTGTCTACGCACTACGGAGCTTTAGGGCTTCCTCGTACGTAGACTTAGGTTGTAACGAACACATACACACAACGAAGCTTCATAGTTCTTTGCATGTAAAACAGAATAAAACATATTATTATAATTAATTTGGATCGGGCCAACGTTGTCTTGCCATTGGCTGCCTACGTACGCATTGGAACGTAGTTCTAACTAATGGCTACTATATACAACAAACATAACAAAATTATACATGTAAAATACATATATACTGATTTTCAATCGAAGTTATGCAAAAACCGGCAATACACATCTCACACTATCACAGAGCGGGATTAATCTCATTCACACGTCTCATTCCATCACTGAGCCGAGACCGAACACGCACCATATGTCTCGCTCTACCAGAGAACAAGACGAAACATATCTACAGGTCTCATCTACCACTGAGCCAAGACATAAAACACACTACATGTCTCGCTCTATCACTAAGCCGCGACCAAACACACACATCACATGTCTCGCTCTCCCTAGAGCGAGACCACACATACCATAACATATAAGCGCACATCATGGCATAGCACACATCACGACTTATAAGCACACCACATGGCATATAAGTACACATTATGGCATATAAGCACACATTATGGCATCACGGCAGGAGAATCTTCTCATTTTCTGTGCCCATGAGCAGTGTACAAAACCTCCCTTACTCTAGATTACTTTTCTTGATGTAGCCCGACAACTTCGGATAGAACCCCATCTTCCTCCGGGCCCCTTCTTCTTGTTCGGTGCTTGAGGATAATGGGCAGAGTCTCTCCTTGTCTTGAGGTATTTCCTCTTCATACGGTTGCCAACTCGGAAAATGGAGCCCTCTATCATGTAGAACACACTTGATTTAGTCAAAAACGCCTCTTGAATCGACTAAATCAGACTTAGGATGGTCAGAAACAGAGAAATTGAAGTTGGTCGGTGCTTGAGGACAACGGGTTGAACCTCTCCTTGTCTTAGGGCATTTCCTCCTTATACGGACTCCAACTCGAACAAAGGACCCTTTCATTGTGTAGAGCACACTTGATTTAGTATGAAACAGGTTTTGAACGGCCTTAATCAGCGTCAGAATGGTCAGAAAACGAGGGGAGAGAAGTTCTGGGTGAAAAATTGTTTAGAATGTGGGTTTAAATAGACGAGCGGAGCCAAAAACTTTTTGGTGCCTGCCATTATGTGCCACGCACATGTGGGACAACACACACGGTGACCGAGCATCGTGGCTGCGCGTGCGTCGCGCGAGCCTTCTCTTTTTATTTTATTTTAAATATCTACAAAACTACAAACACGCGTAACTTCCTACCTCGGATTTGGATTCGCGCGTTCATGGTACCGTTAGACTAGTATCGACAAGCCCTTTGATACTAACCCACTTAATACAACATATCACACTCTTTCAAGTGGGTTCCACCTAAATTACACATTTTCTCGAGGTCGTAACTTCCGGTCCCGACCTCCGTTTTACGTGTTCTTTGAATTGTTACGCTCGTTATGCCAAGCTCTACCCGGCTATAGGTATTTCATCTAATGAAACTCCTTACATTAATCTCAAATTATCGAATTACCCTTAACCCTCCCAGGTTAAACGTAACCAAATAATGGGTCGTTTCACCACCACCACCATAGTAACTACTGCCACCACCATCACTACTACTATCACCACCCCTACCATTATCACTACCACCATCACCACCACCACCACCACCACCACTGTAAGATCTTTAAAATCTAACCAGTTTATTTAAATTTTTTTTAGTGATTATTGTGGTTTAATGTTAACTTTGATCAGTTTTGACTTATTTTCAAAATTAAAGTAGCTAACAATAGTTTTGGATCAAGTTTTCTTCACTAAGATGGTTTTTATGTTAATATAAGTCAATAGGAATATTTTTAGATTTTTTCAGAATTTTTGACTATTTTACCCGAAAAGTTAGGGGGCGGCACCCACCATAGGCCTCACGTGTGAAATTCAGATTATAGGTCCCATGACCCTAACAACTTCTTAAGACAATAATTAATTATTTCAAAATTTTTAAACATCGATTTGGGCTTAAAATAAGCAAGTTTTTCATTTTTAGTGTAAAATTGTATTTATACCCCACATATCTATTATGTTTACCCCAAAGCCTTCTATAAATAAAAAGGCTCAGCCACTACCCCAATTTGGAAAGGCTAAAAATCTGGATCTTAGGAGCCCTAATCCCCATTTCCTAAGAAGGAAAGGTGATTAAGGTAAAGATTAGCCTAATCTTTCACTAATTTCTTAGGGTTTCTCCTAAACTTTTCAAATCCCTTCTTTTGACAAGGTTTAATCTCAATTTTTACCAAAAACAATTACTGATTTGAGCCTCTATTTCAAACCCTAATGAAAGGAATTTCATTTTTGAACTCAATAAACCCTAGATCTACTAGTTTTCAAGAGATTTAGGTATTTTAAATCGGATTTATGAAGGTATTAACAAAAACCCTATGTTGGGTAGGATTTGAAGGTGTTGGAGGATCGATTTCAAGACAAGAAGCTTGTTGAAGGTAAGTGATTTCGTCCTAAATGTGTCTGTGATTTTATATTTGAGTTTTGATAGAGTTTGAAGTGGGTTTCCATGGTTTTGAGCTTATAGCGGATTTAGTAAAGCTTAATCTTTCTTTGTGTTTTTTGTTGTAAATGGCTAGATTTACTGTTTCCTAAGCATGGATTTCATTATTCTGATGATTAGGAGTGAGATTTGAAGGTTTATGATGTTTATGTGAAGTTTCGGTTTTGGATGTGAAGTGGGGAAGACAAACCAGAAAAGTCTGTTATGGTGATTGAATGGGGAGGCAGGCCCATTTAACGGCCAGGTGTTCGAACGGCCCTGCTAGGCATTCGAACACCAACACTGCAGTTTGGTAATTTTTGCCTATTTTGCTCATTTTTTAATTTTTATTCTTATGTATCATTTCTTATGTTCATAATGAGTAATTTATGATAGGATGAGCTATTAGAAGGGTATGAATTTGATGTGGGAAACTATGATGAATGTTTAAGTATTATGTGAATTACATGTTGATTGATTAAGCATGTGGTAATTCCTTATCTTGAATCCATGTTGACTGATTCCTTATATTTTAAGCATGATTCCAGCAAGGTTATAGAATGAGATAAATTTGTATGTTTTCACATATTATGCTTTAATTATGGGTGAATGATGGTGTCATGTTTAACTTCAAGTGTAGTATGAATACACTTACGTAAGTATAGCATGATGTTGCACTTGATTTGAATGGTGTTTTTCGATGGTTTTCACTCATGATTTCAGCAAGGAGCCATGACTAGATGTTAAAGAACATGTGCATAGCATGTTGATGGGTTAGTTATAGTGCATGTTCATATGCTTAGAAATGAATGTTGCTACCTAGAACACATGCATGTGAGAGTAATCATGGTTATTGTTGATACTTATGATTAGATATGATGCATGAGTGGTTGATGGGAGCACATTCCATGAATTAAGATCCATGTAGATATTGCTTACGTATAAACCATGTTGCATACATCATGAGACGAATTTATGAATGAAACTTTATCGAGATTAGCCGTGTTGATCATTAAAGAACATGTGCATAGCATGTTGATGGGTTAGTTATAGTGCACGTTCATATGCTTAGAAATGAATGTTGCTACCTAGAACACATGCATGTGAGAGTAATCATGGTTATTGTTGATACTTATTATTAGATATGATGCATGAGTGGTTGATGGGAGCACATTCCATGAATTAAGATCCATGTAGATATTGCTTACGTATAAACCATGTTGCATGCATCATGAGACGAATTTATGAATGAGACTTTATCGAGATTAGCCGTGTTGATCGATTGGTTGCAATGGTGTGATATTGCTTGCCAGGTTAGTCGATCGGAGGCTTATTGATTTGGTTTTACGTTCAAAGAGACGGGGTTTTATGTTCCTTGAGGACAGGTTTCCTCCCCGGGTTAAGAAAAATGGCAATGTTATAAGGTGAATAAAATGTTAAGACCATCTAGACCCTGAGAATCTAGGTTAGTGTAGTTGAGTGCACTGACTTACTACGAGATATTTTTCCCCGCTAGGGAATTTACCCAAACTACGTAATTCTTTCAGACTTTTTTGTTGGGGATGGTTTGGAGTGAGCATGGACTACTTATGCTTCGGCAGATTAAGCAGGGTTGATGTGTTATTGATTTGCATGGTTGTGATTAGTGTGATTAGAAGCACTTTACATGTTGGTTGATTGATGATGATTATGCATTATGTGATTGTGTTAGAAACACTTCTCATGTAGGCTATATGTGATGATTATGCATGACGTGATTGTGTTAGAAACACTTCTCATGCAGGCTATATGTGATGATTATGCATGATGTGATTATCTGTTAGAGACACTTCTCATATAGGTTATATGTGATGACTATGCATGATGTAATTGTGTGTTAGAGACACTTCTCATACAGGTTATATGTGATGATTATGCATGATGTGATTGTGTCTTAGAGGTACTTCTCATGTAGGTTATATGCGATGATTATGCATAATGGGATTGTGTGTTAGAGACACTTCTCATGCAGGTTATATGTGATGAATATTCATGTCAGGAACAACATGTTTGAAATACTTGTAAGCAGGGTAATTTCTTATGTTTAAAATATGGTTATGGTAAGGGAAGTAATCAAAAATAAGATATTATGTAGGATGTAGATTTGATAGACCATGCTTAACATGCTGTGGATATTTTTCTAATTTACCATTTCTATATCTAGAACCTTATTGAGTTTTACTCACCCCTCTTTCTGTGTTTTGTTTTGGGGCTGCATGCAATGACATGTAGTTTACATGGATCCTCTGTGTGAAGAACGATCTGGGATAGCATGGGAGTAGGCGTAGATGCCTTTGGACCTTGTTATGATTTCTGATTTATATTGTTATGATTATAGAACATCATGTATGGTGTTTCTTATTTTAGACTTGTGTATACCTTATGTTTTTAGATCTGTGTAAGACTTTCTAATTAGAGCCATGTGTGTCAGCTCAGTATTTTAAGTATGTGGGTATATGACTTATGGACTAATTCAGAGTTAATGTCCTCTTTTATTTTCCTTATTTCTCTTGCACAAAGGTGTAAAGGTGCACACTCCATATGTGAAATTCACCTGATTAAGGGGTTAAAGTCTTCCACTATGTTAAACAAACCAACTATGTCGTCCTCGTGCGCTCAGACTGTCCCTTGGACCGGGTTCGTCTTGGGTCAGCAGGTGCCGGGGCGTGACAACCACCGCCACCACCACCGCTACCAGCATCACTGCAGCCACCACTACCACGATCACCCCTCCCACCACCACTGCCATCATTACCACTACCACCACTACCCCTATTGTTGTCGCCGCAGCCGCCACCACCCCCACCACTACCACCATTACCCTCACCACCGTCCCCCACCCCCGCCGCCGCCACCACCATTGTTGTCACTGCCGTCACCACTATCACCACCACCACTGCCACTACCACCACTACCACAATTGGTGGATTCAAGTTTCAATTTTCTCTAACATTATTTGTACAACCAAACAATAAATTTTTTTTAAGAATCTCCTAGTTTCTCTTTCACCTGAATTCACTTTATCTTTTTCTTTCCTTTTCTCTCACTTTCTACTAATCCAAATAAACCCTAAATGTCTTCAACTTCGATGAATTCTAATCCCCTAGTCTTACGTGATAAAAGATGGTGTTCAAGAAAGGAACATTTGCTATCTTTTTGAACCCATCTTGTAACAAAAATATTTCGCAAGCCTCTATTAATATATCGATTTTTCTCTTTTGACTCTCCAAGGCTTTTATTAAAAAAATATTTTCTCATTTTTACTCCCTAATCTACTTAATTTTATTTTGTCCTCTTTCTACTAAAATATAAATTTTCTCTTTCCCTCTACAGTACATTGAAGCATCTAAATTTTTAAAGAAACCTATAAACCATTAAGGAAATTTGCAATAAAAAATTAACCAATAGATGGAAGTATTGTTGTCTACTTAATTTACCCATTATAATGGTGAGAAAACTTCTTTGAATGTAAATTCTAGTTTTATAATTTATCTTGTCAAGCACCTCTGACTCCTCACCCAATGTTTTCTGATGACCAAAAAGTTACTACTGGAGCATCAAACATGTGCGTCTACTACTAGCAAAAACCCTAGATTGGTGTACATTTATGAGGGTTAGTGGAAAAGGTAAAAGAACAAGTAACAACAATTTCATATCTTTAGAAGACCTTCAACTACGTTTTCTTTGAGTAATTTCATTTAGATATTTTAATCGTACAAAATGAGCATTTTCAATGCCATCTGCATCTGTAATTTTAATACAATTGATCCAATCCATTGCAAGGACAAGTTTAATATGTGCATTGCATCCAGTTTGTGTAAATGTACGAGGATTTTTAACAACCTGACAACGTTTATCATTAATTCTAAATCCACCTTTTGAGTAATAATATTTCCTAACTTGCACCAATTTGTCCTTGTTTTGAGATACTCATGCTTTTCGAATACTAAATCCTGTCTTTTCACTATATTTATTGTAAAAAACATATGTATCTTGTTCATAATCGAATTCCATACCAATTTCAGGGACCCAACTTGATTAGTCTTTATCCATCACATGAGCAATACAATCTTTTAAAGCTTTATCATTATTTGCACGTGTTAAATCATTCTCTGATTCCATATCATCATGGACCCAACTTGATTCACTTTTATCCCTCATATGAGCATTACAATCTTTCAAAGTTCCATCATTATTTAAAATTAAATTTTCATGCTCCGAATCTATACCAACTTCAAGGACCCGACTTGGTTCAAATTTATGTCACACATGGACATTACAATCTTTCAAAGTTTCATCTTCATTTTCACCTAGTAAGTCAAAATCTACTCGATGTATTGATCTTATATTTGTGTTAATGGGAATAAAAGTCTCCTCGTTGTCCATGATGTTTGTTATGAAATAATAAAGGTACAATTACCTATATGAATAAAAGTGATATTAAAATAACAATATTTATTTTTACGAACTAATTAATAAAATAACAACTATAAATTAAAATCATGATTATAAGTATACAAAGAAGTTATATAAACATACTTTTTTTTGGACAACTTGTAAATGGGACTTTGAGCCTACTAAAGAGAGTAAGTAATTTAGAGTCTACTACATGCATACAAGCATATGGTTTATTATATTTAAATGTACTAAATTAAATAATTTTCTTCCTAACATGTACAAAAAAACATACATACAATCATTTTAAACAAATGTATTATTTTTTATAATAAAAAATATAAAGTAATAGTAAAAATATACCTACTATAATCAATGCAAAAGTATGGTACTTAGAGAAGGCTGAGAAGAGGTGATGGGCAAACCAACCTTAGTGTCTCCCATCTTGCTTTACTGTTCCAATGTGTCACTATTGTGATTGGGTAAACAATAGTTTAGAGGTACCATGCAATCGACTTCGTCGTTTGGCGCTTGCATTCAACTGTACTTTTTTCTTTGGCAATTGTGTTCTATGCTCCATGGAAAAGTGAGTAAATGAGTAAAAAACTAAGTCAAAATAAAAACTATTGCATTAGAACAAATTTTTTCTAATTCTGTATAAGCTTTGGCCTTCTAAAAAATTTGGACGCTTCAATGCACTAGAGAGTGGGAAAAAGAAAATTTATATTTTAATAGAAAAAGGACAAAAGAGAATTAGTAAGTTGTAAGTACAAAAGAGAAAAATTTTTTTAATAGAGGCCAAACTAGATGGGAGAGTCAGCAAGAGAAAAATCAGTTTAGGGTTGGTTTGCCCATCACCTCTTCTCAGCCCTCTCTAAGTACCATACTTTTGCATTGATTACAGTAGGTATATTTTTACTATTACTTTATATTTTTTATTATAAAAAATAATACATTTGTTTAAAATGATTGTTTGTATGTTTTTTTGTACATGTTAGGAAGAAATTTATTTAATTTAGTACATTTAAATATAATAAACCATATGCTTGTATACATGTAGTAGTTTCTAAACTACTTACTCTCTTTAGTAGGCTTAACGTCCCATTTACAAGTACCTTTCAGTTGGATAGTTTGGAATAGAGTTGATGTAGGAAGTTAGTTTTTTTTTAACTTGGGCCCGACTAAAACAGGATAACAAACGTCATTTTCTCAAATGCAATTTTTTATCACGTGGTCTCACGTGATAAGGATAAGAGGTTGGCTATTATGGCTTCACGAGGGGCCTCCCTAGTGAGGCTTCACACGGGATTAGAGTCGAACTTTTACAATGCTTTCCTGACCAAGTCCATTACCATGTCACATAAGACTAGAGGTGTAAATGGGCCTGTGGGCCGGCTCTAGCCCACCAATGAGGCAGGCTGGCCCAAATTCCCAATAGGCCCAGACCCGCCTGGATATAGGCTGTGCAGCTTGTGCTAGCCCAGCCACTCAAGCCCACATGAGGGCGGGTCCTCCCTTAGCCCACCCCCAAAATGACAATTTATATATATATATATATATATATATGTAAGGAAGGGGAGGGGGTATTAATTACAATAGTACAATTTTCCCCCAAAATGATAGTTTTACCACTTTTAAATTTTAAAATTTGTTATTTTTAAGGTTATAATGGGTAATTTTTTTAAGTAAATAGGCAGTCTTGGTAGGCCAGCCTAGCCCTAAGACCTGCCCAGGGGCCTATGGGCCGTGTTAGGCCTACCCAAGCTAGCCCGACCTGCTCAAAGTGGGCCATTGACCGGGCCCAATATGGCCCGCTTCCACTTTTACATAAGATTCATAATATGATATATAAGAGAATATTTAATCATTGATGTCAAATTATTATTATTTTATAATGTCAAATTAATACTTATGTAATAAAAATTAACATAGTCAGGTAGAACTTTAACTACAGAAGTTAAATATATTATTTTTATTTTACTCTAATTATATATGTCAAATAAAGCTAATAACTTCATGAAGTGGGAAATAATAGCTATAGTAAAAAAAAAATTAAAAAACATCTCCAAACAAATATGTCATAAATGATGTCTCAACTGAGATGCCATGTCCATCTTGGGTTTGAGTTGGTGGATAGTCATCGATGCATATGCAGATGGGATTTGGTGTCTACTATTGGAGTTACTCTAAGATGGTAATTCAATTTCGACAAGTTATACCATCTTTGAAGCTTTATGTGGCATAGTCACAAGGATATAGTCACGGAAGTGGTCAAGTTAGACACATCCCTCCAACTTTCTACGGTATTTTTTACTACGTTTGTGGCAACTTTTTGGTTCAAATTTTATGTACCGTGGTACATAACATCTTAACATAGTATATAGCTAATAGGCCACAAAACTAATTGTTTGAACTTCAGCCAACCTCGAATTACCAGCTAAGAGCAACAAATTTTATATGTGATATCGGTAAAACAAAATTTGTATTAGCTTAAAAAAAAGGTACAAAGAATGATACCCAAGTAGCATAACCCTCTCTGACACTAAGCAAGAACTAATAAAAACGCAAATAGAACCCAAAAACCAATACTAAAAATCAAGGAAAAATAGTAACATAGGAACTATCTAAAGATGCAAAAGGTAATCAAATGAGAAACAATATAACTAAAATTTAGCCTTCTGCCGACCTCCCTTTTTGTTCAAATTTTTTCCTTGCATTTAAAGAAGATTGCTCTATAAACTTGTTAAGAGTACCATTATATTCTCCATCACATTATCTTCATATGAATTGTCATGAATAGAATTGGAGGAGAGCATAGGACTTAACTGGAAGTGGTCCATAACCAAATCCACATCAGTAGTCCATGAAATGCGATGGGTACTTCTTTGAACCACCACTATAGCCTTAGCATCCTTTTGACGGGGAGGTTGGGATGGAGCAACACAAGGTTCTTGGGCTTGTACACTTTGACTCAGGTCAACTATCAAGTCTATCCCTTGTGAAATTTGATTGACATCACTCCGGACTGAGATTTTATGGTTGGTAGTGTAACACCCCTAATCCCTGATCATAGGATTTTTTTTTTCTTGTATGTGTTTGCTCTATTTGCTTGATTGATTGGAATCATATGATTTTTTTACACCATATAGGGTATAAGGGGTGCGGGTTGATAGTGTGAGGGGTCCCCATTGGCTAAAGGGAGTACAACCTTGGTGAGGGGTCACTTTGGCAAATAGGGGGTCCGGCCTTGGTGTGAAGGAGCCACTTTGGTAAATAGGGGGTCCAGCCATGGGGAGGGGGCCTCTTAGACAAAGGAGAGTCGGGATAACTTTAGAGAGGAGTCCAAAGAAACTAGGATTTGGTTGTGGGAGTTGTGTTTGGGACATCCCCTACAAAATAGGGGAGTGATTAGTTGTGTTTAGGACATCTCCTACAAAATAGAGGGGGGGACGTACTAGCCCTGGTTTAGCACATTCGAACCCAGCATAGAAGCCAAGACATATGAGCAAGGGAACAAGGTTTTATAGGCAGGTTGGTAGTGGTAGGATGCACTTTTTAGACTTACATTCCTGCGAGTCATAATCCTTATGTCTCCCCACGACCTATACCCCGTCAAGTTTGATTTTTTTACCTAGTTTGGAGGTTGGTTATCATGCTGATTTTGTCAATATTTTTCAGCCCTAATCCGTGCCATTATCTTGTTGAGTTTGTTAATATGTTTTAGCCCTAATTTATGCCATTATCTTGCTAATTTTGTCAATAGGTGTAACGCCCAAAATTTCTTTTATATCCTCTCTTTCCCTAATTCATATTTATTAATTCTTATTAATATCAAAAGTTAGAAGTAATTTTGTAGGTCTAATTAATTATTAATGTTGAGTGGGGGGCCCAAACTTACATTTGGAGTAAGTTCGCTGTGCATTGGGCCTTCTAATAAAATGCTTTAATATTAACTCATGTAGAAATAATCTCACATCCTTGTGAGGGACCACTAGCTTTGCCCTTAGACCATGGGGCCAACACATACTCAATTTGAATGATATAGTAGCAACATAGAATGAGATCCCATGTAGCCTTAGTGAAGCTTTATTAATATTTAGGAGTTGTGTAGTTGCTGGAAACTATGGATGCAACTGGTGAGAGGGGAGAGAGTGACAGATTGGCATCTTGAGTGGGACGAAATCCTTAGTTGTACTCCTACTCCATAAGGTATAATCTCTCTCTCTCTCTCTCTCTCTCTCTCTCTCTCTCTCTCTCTCTCTCTCTCTCTCTCTCTCTCTCTCTCTCTCTCTCTCTCTCTCTCTCTCTCTCTCTCTCTCTCTCTCTCTATATATATATATATATATATATATATATGAGATATAACCTTGCACTCTTTTCCTTCCCTCAAAACTTATATGGAGAGCGCAGCTAAGGCAAGGACGCACTCAAGAAGGGAGGGAAGAAGAGTTCGGCTTGGCAACAGCGAGTTCCTGGCTTCATTTGGGGGTAGGATTTCTATAGGATATATATGTTAAAATACTTGCATAAGATCTCCTCTAATTAATATGTTGTATTTTAACATGATTATTATTAGTTATGACACTGTGATTTTCTATTTACGTAGAGGATTTGCATGTGAACCAGGAAAATCTATATGTTGCTCTTGTTCATTATATGTTGGTGCTTAGGTTCTTGATGCGAAATTTTGGGGCCCGTAATGAGTGATTTTCATATAGAAAGGGTTGTTCTTGAGATACAACTGCAATTAATGAATCTGGTGGAGATAGAAGATTCTTTTCTTATCTATGAACAAAGTTTTCATTCATTTGTCAACCTGTTTGAGTGGATTTAGTGCTGACGGTTTCATTATTTTCGTACTTTGTTTTCATTATACCTGAAAGGTGTTTTGTTAAATTGATGCTCTATGTTGCATCAGTCCCTGGTGCTAGTTTCCTGAGCCATGTGAATCCCACATAAAGTGTAACTGAGTTCTGGGTTAGCCCTGAAATGAAAGGAATTTTGTTACATTACAGGGGTGTGTAGTAAATTACAGAGGAGAACAGAAGGTTTTGGTTCAAATTAAAATATAAAAACTATGAACCCAGGAAAGGTTTAGAACTCCATGTTTTGTTGCTACTATGAGCAGGACATAGATGTCTTGTATTTAGTAGGGTAAGATCACGTGAAGATTATTAGAAGAGATTTCTTAGATTTCATGTGGAGGTGAAGACTATAATTAGGAGAGCACCGGCAGTGCTTTGGTTGGTACTTCGTTTTGCTCTGGGAAAGAGGGGTAGACGACCGTTTCATGGTTAATTATTTACCCGGTCTGGTCCAATGAATAAAAACAGAAATTTGAAACTACAACATAAAACTAATTCCGGTTCACTTGAATGGCATATTTTAGAACCTTTCATAGAAACCTATCCAATTCCCTAAGGTTTTCTTATCCAAGCTTTTTATCAAAACTATAAAATTACTTATTAGGTGAAGAAAAGTTTGTACTAACTTTCACAAAGTAGTGAATTTTCTAGAAATATAGAAAATCAATATAATACCCTTCTTTTAAGTCATGGGTGATTTTTTTGGTTTTTGACCCTCTCATGGTCTTTTACTTGGATCTTACAACGGTGTTTGGTCCACCAAGCCTACATAGGGCTATAACACATGACAAATGTACTTTGGCATCATGGAAGGCTCATGCACCTCCGCCACTTGTATCCATGATCACAGTAGGACACTGACTTCTAGAGCCATGGCTAGTCTATAAGGACCCTAGAGGTTTGAGATTAGGCTAAGCAATTAGCCTACTCCAGAAATGGAGTTCGTTATTCTCTCCTTGAGTAGGAGAAATGTTCTCTCCTTAAGCTAGGAGTCGTATCTCCACTTATTTTGGGTTAGGATACAACACCCCTGGCTGGGAGTTGTTCTTCTCTAAGATGTAGTCAAGTTTCTTGGTATGTTCATATAGAGATGACCTTGTACTTATTATTGTTGTCATTTTGACCTTTGTTGTAGGATGTACTGATTAGTGACTCTTGAGTACTAAGTGTCGTATGTATAGTGAGTATAAACTTGAGGACAAAAGTTTTGCTAATGGGTTGATCTTGGGATTAAGAGCACCTGAGTTGTAAATATTTTTGTGTATATTACTATTTTTATCCTATTGACTATAAGTAGATATATTCATGCATCTTAGTGATGCAGGTACCTTAAAGGAGTAGTTGAGTAGTAGAGTAGCTAGATTCGTGGGGCAGGAATACTGCTTGAGAGTAGAATTTGCTTTATTTTCATTTGAATGTAATAAGGCACGGGAGTTGTCATTCCATACTTTATTTTTTATTCTTATATAGTTATCATATTTGCACATGGATAAGACCTAGTGTAAGATCATTAAACTTGAACCGATTTATTTTTATTCTACTTAATTATTAATGTGTGGTTTAATACTAATTCTGATCGATTTTGACTATTTTCAAAATTAAAGTGGTTACTAGAAGTTTTAGCCAAAATTTTCTTCATATTTATAGTTTTTAAATTAATTTAAGTTATTTAGAATTTTTCTAGAATTTACGGAATTTTTACTATTTTTCCCAAAAAGTTAGGGGGCGGGACCCACCATAGGCCCCAAGTGCAAAATTGGTATTATTAGTCCCAAATGACCCTAACAACATCCTAAGATAGAAATTAATTATTTCAAAATTTTTAGACTTCAATTTGGCTTAAAATGAGCAAGTTTTTCCATTTTTAGTAGTAAATCCTATTTGTACCCCACCAATTCATTAAGTTTACCCCAACTTTTCCTATAAAAGGAATAGCATAGCCACTTTCCCAATTAGGAAAGAGCTGAGACTAGGAGCTTTTGAGCCTAATCCCCATTTTCCAAAAAGGGAAAAGAGATGAAGGTATGTCCCTAATCTCTTAGGGTTTTCCTTAAATCTTCTAAATCTCTTTTTTTGCTATAAGTTAATCTCGATTTCTACTAAAAAAACTACTGATTTGAACTCCTATTTCCAACCCTAATAAAGGGAATTTCAATTTTGAACTTCTTGAATCCTAAATCTACTAGTTTTTGAGGGATTTAGGTATTTTAAATCGGATTTATGAAGGTATTAATAAAAACCATATGTTGGGTAGGATCTGAAGGTGTTGGAGGAGCAATTTCCAGTAAAGAAGCTTGTTGAAGGTAATTATTTTCATCCTAAACGTGACTGTGATTTTAGATTTGAGTTTTGATAGAGTTTAAAGTGGGTTCCATGGTTATGAGATTTAATGGCGATTTGAGAAAGGTTTAATCTTTGATGAGATTTTTTGGGGTTTTTGTTTAGAAAGTGTTGGATTTGATATTCTCTAAGCATGGATTTGATTATCATGAAGTTTGTGGATAAGATTTGACGATTTATGAAGTGTATGTTTAGTTTTGGTTTTGATTTTGAAGTGGGGAAGAACAACCAGAAAAGTCTGTTGTGGCGATCAAATGAATAGGGAGCCGATTGAACGGTCAGGCATTCGAACGGTCCTGCAGGGCGTTCAAACGCCTACACAGAAGATTGGGAGATTTTTGCTATTTTGTCCATTTCTTATGTTCATGTTGAGTAATTTATGCTAGAATGAGCTTTTGGAAATGCATGATATTGATGTCGGAAATTATGAAGAATATTTAAGTATTATGTGAAATTTCATGTTGTTGGCTAAACACGTTAGGATTGTTGATCTTGAATCCATGATTGAATGATTTATTATGTTTTCAGCATGATTCGAGCAGGGTTATTGAAGGAGAACGGACTGATATACCTTTATTTATTATGATCAAATTATGGGTGAGTGATGGTGCCATGTCTAGCTTCAAGTGTGGTAGGAATATGCTTGCATAGGTCTAGCATAAGGTTGCACTTGATTTGAATGATGTTTTCCGATGGTTTTACTCATGATTTGAATTAGGAGCTATGATTGAATGTTAAAGAGCATGAGTGTGGTATGTTATTGGGGCAATCTTTGATGCATGTCCATATGCTTAGAAATGAATGTTTCTTCCTAGTACACACACATGTGGGGATTAATTATGGTAATTATTGATACTTATGGTTAAATATGATGCATGTGGGGTTGATGGGAGCATGTTCCACGAATTATGATTCATGTAGAGATTGCTCACATATGTACTATATTGCATGCATCATGTAGTAGATTTATGAATGAGACTTTCTTGAGATTAGCCGTACTTGATCGATTGAATGCAATGATGTGAGATTGCGTTCCAGATTAATCGATCGTTGGCTTCATTGGAAATTAGTTGGTCCGAAAGGACACAATTTTGATTTGAGTTCCTGATTGGAACATGGATCCTCCCCGGGTTGAGTTAAGTTGTTTTGAATGCAGTTGAGATTTATTTATTTAGTCACATGGACCTTGAGAATCTAGAGTGGTATGCCTTTGTGCACTGGCTACCATGTGTTCTAGTTTCCCTTGTGGAATTCGGACTCTTCCACCGCAGAGATGTCCAGAGCAAATACACTGCTCTAGTTTCCGTAAGGAATTCAGATTTTCCTAGCCAGGACTGTCCAGAGAGAGCAAATTGCTCTAGTTTCTGTAAGGAATTCAGAACTTCCTTTTGGATTGTCTAGAGCGAGTAGAGGGGCTAACTACCCCAAACACCCTAATTTTTCATAAGGAATTCGAACTGTGTCCAGAGCGGGCAATGCCCTAGATTTCTAGTTAGGAAATTGGACTACGTCCAGTGCAGGTGGTATGATTGTATATCTCTATGATTGAGACATTCTCCATTGTTGATGATGCATGCGTATAAGATAATATTATGCCTAGTTTACACAGGTTATGTAAGGATAATTGAGATTATGTAACACATATGAATATGGTTTATTATGCATGATTTGGTATAGTGTGATAGAGATACTTCTCATGCAAGTTATATGTGATATTTTTGCATGATCTGATGTGTGTTAGAAACACTTCTCATGCAAGTTATATATGATGATTATGCATGATGTGATTGTGTGAGAATCGCTTATTATGCAGGATGAATGTGATGTCATAATGTGATTATTCATACCATGATTTGTATATATGAGATACTTGTATGTAGGATAATTACTTATGGGTAAGCAGGGGTATGGTAAGGGAATTAATCAGAAATTGTGATTTTATGTGAAATGTGGATCTAAATTATCATGATGTGTCATGGTTGTTTTTTATTAACACTACCGTATTTCAAACCTTACTAAGTTTTACTCACCCTTCTTTCTGTGTTTTGTTTTGGGGATGCAAGGTGTGACATACATTTGATTAGGATCCCTTGTATGAGGGACAATCAGGATATGCATGGGAGTAGGCATGGATGCCTTTGAACCTTATTTTGTCTTCAAATTTATGTTGTTATGGTACTAGAATACTATGTATGGATTATTATGTTTCAGACTCGTGTATATCTGATGCTTTTAGACCTGCCTAAGATTTTCTAATTCGAGCCCTGTGTTTAGGCACAGGATAATAAGTATGTGGGCTAAGTTTGAGGATTTATTTAAGAGACATTATCCTCTTTTATTTTTTCCTTATTTCTCTTACACAAAGGATTAAAAGTGCGCGACTCCATGTATGTAATTTACCTGCTAGAGGGGTTAAGACTTCCGCAATATGTTAAACTAACAATCTAGTTGCCCCCATGTTCTTCGACCGGCCCTTCGACCTGGTTTGGCTCTGGTCTGGCAGGTGCCAAGGCGTGACACCTAGCTTGTTATTTAATAGATTTGAATGACTATTATGGATAATCATGGTTTGATATTATCATTATGTTAGAAACAGCAGTCACGGGTCGGGGTTTATTTTAGTCATTGTTTTGCATGATTTGTTAAAAAAATTTATTATTTGAGTTTTTTGTTGCATTTATTCTGAAAATGCTATTTAGAAAACCCTGTCCCTGACAATATGTTTCAACATTAATTGGTGCTATTATCATGCTGATTTAGTCAATAGGTTTCAACCCTAATTCGTGTTATTATCATGGTGATTTTGTCAATAGGTTTCAACCCTAATTTGTGCTATTATCATACTAATTTGGTCAATAGGTTTCAACCCTAATTCATGCTATTATCATGTTGACTTTGTCAATATGTTTCAGCCTTGATTCGTGCATTATCTTGTTGATTTTGTCAATAAGTTTTAGCCCTAATTCGTGTCATTATCTTGCTAATTTTGTCAACAGGTTTCAGCCCTAATTCGTGCTATTATCATACTAATTTTGTCAATATGTTTCGTCCCTAATTTGTGCTACTATCATGCTAATTTTAATAGTTTATTTCAACCTCAATTTGATCTACTGTCATGTTGATGTTGTTAGTTTATTTAAGCTCAATTCAATCTACTATCATGCTGATTTTGTTAATTTTATTTCATCCCAAATTCGATTCATTGTCATGCTGATTAGTTTAATTTATTTCCACCCTAATTTATTATGTTATGGTGTTGATTATATTTGTATGTCTCAGCCCTAATTCATCATGTTGTCATACTATTATATTAGTATGTCTCATCCCTAATTCATCATGTTGTCATACTATTATATTAGTATGTCTCATCCCTAATTCATCATGTTGTCATGCTGATTATATTAGTATGTCTCAGTCCTAATTCGTCATGTTATCATGCTGATTATGATCTTATGTCTTAGCCCTAATTTGTTCTGTTATTATGCCGGTTATGTTAATGTATTTCAGCCCTGATTAATCTTTAATTCATTTGCTTTATCCTATACCTTATTGGGACTAATCTATAATCACTACAACAAAAAAGACTATTAGCGACACTTATAAGTGTCGCAAAAAATAATATAGGCGTCGCTAATGACTATTAGCGACGCTTATAAACCGTCACTACTTACGTCGCTAAAAAATGAGTTGTTATTGATCATTAGCGACGCTTATGGAAAACGTCGCTAATAGTGCACATTAGTGATAGTTATACATACGTCGCTAATGATTTTAGTATTAACGACACATACGAAAGCTTCGCTAATAGTAAAATTATTAGCGACGCATAATAATAAAGTGTCGCCAATACTTGATTATTAGCGACGCTTTTCTATACGTCGCTAATATAAAAAATTATTTTAAAAAAATAAATTACAACTTATTAGCGACGCTTTGTAAGTGTCGCTAATAAAATTTTTAATTTTTTTTAAAAAACCTCGTTAATAAAAATTATATTTAAAAAAAAACATTTTTATGTATTAGCGACGCTTTGTTAAGTGTCACTAATACATTGTAAAATTTTAAAAAAAATAAAAAAAATCTTTAGCAACGCTTTTATAAGAGTCGCTAATAGCTTTAGAAAAATTTAAAAAAAAACCGGCACCAGAATCCAGCGGAAGTGCCGAATCCGGCGCCGGTGGGAGGTTGGGGCATGGGGGGGTGTGGTGACTGGGGAGACGAGAGGGGAACCCTGGGAGAGGGAGGTGGTGGGGTGGGTGGCTGGGTTCTGGTGGGAAGCCGGAATCCAGTCCGCCCCCCCTCTCCCTCTGTTGAGTGCAAGGGGGATGGGGGGGGCGAAGGAGAAGGGGGAGTGGGAGGGCCGGTCGCCCCCTCTCTCTCTCCCCTTGGTCCGCCCCCCTCCTCTGGTTTCTAGAGGTGGGTGGACCCGGGGGAGAGAGGGGATACAGGAGGCCAGAGAGAGAGGGCCGGAATCCGGCCCCCCATAGTCTCGGCCTCCCTCATGCTGCCCCATCTCTACTGGAACCACCTCCCTCCTCTGAAATAGAGAAGGGGAAGGGAGGAGGATGCGGCTCTGGAGGGGGGGATTCCAGGGTAAAGAGGGGACCTTTAAGGGGGAGGAGGGGGGAAGCGGAGCCGAAGCTGGGCTGGGGGGGGATTCTTAGGTAAAGAGGGAACCTTTAAGGGGGAGGGAGGAGGGGGCTGGGAGGAGGATCTGGCACGAGGGGGAGGCTGCGCATAGGGACTGCAGCAGCGGGTTGGAGCAGAAGGACGAGGAGGCGGCTGGGTGGAGCCGGAGCAGTAGGCGACAAGGCGGAGACGGAGGAGTAGGCGACGGGGTGGTACTGGAGCTAGCCGGGGGGAAGGGATAACAGAAACAGGGGGGAACGGGATAAATACCTCGCGTGCGAAATTTCGCCGGCACGGTATTTTACTTCGGCCGTGCGGGCCAAATTTTCGCCCGCGTGGGTAAATGAAAAAAAAGTGGGCTAATTTTAGCGACGCATATTGTGCATCGCTAAAATAAGCTATTTTCCGACATTTTCCTCACAACGTCGCAACAGTTAATGTATTTGCGATGCTTGTATCTAAGCGTTGCAAATAACATTTAAATTTACGACGTTTCACTTATTCTGTCTCAATTAAGGCATATATTTGCGATGCTTACTTATAAGCGTCGCAAATACTATATTTTAAAAATAAAATCCCTCTCCTCCCTCTCCCCCTCTCTCTCCTCCCTCTCCCCTCTCCCCCCTCTCTCTCATACCTCTCCCCTCTCTCTCTCCTTCCCTCTCTCTCCCTCTCCTCTCCTCTCTCTCTATCCTCCCTCTCCTCTCTCGCTCCTCTCCCTCTTTTCTCCTCTCTCTCTCCTCCCTCTCTCTCCTCCCCCTCTCTCTCCTCCCTCTTTCTCTCCTCCCCTCTCTCTCCTCCCTCTCCCTCCCTCTCTTCTCTCTCTTCTCCCTCTCTCTCTCTCTCCTCTCCCCTCTCTCTCCTCCCCTCTCTCTCCTCTCCTCTCCTCTCCCCTCTCTCTCCTCCCCTCTCTCTCCTCTCCTCTCCCCTCTCTCTCCTCTCCTCTCCCCTCTCTCTCCTCTCCTCTCCTCTCCCCTCTCTCTCCTCTCCGCTCCCCGCCCTCTCCCCCCTCTTTCTCCTCTCCTCTCCCCTCTCTCTCCTCCCCTCTCTCCTCTCCTCTCCCCTCTCTCTCCTCCCCTCTCTCCTCTCCTCTCCCCTCTCTCTCCTCCCCTCTCTCTCCTCTCCTCTCCTCTCCCTCTCTCTCTCCTCCCCTCTCTCTCCTCTCCTCTCCTCTCCCTCTCTCTCCTCTCCTCTCCCCTCTCTCTCCCCCCCTCTTTCTCCTCTCTCCTCTCCCATCTCTCTCCTCCCCTCTCTCCTCTCCCTCTCTCTCCTCCCTCTCTTTCTCTCCCTTCTCTCTCCTCTCTCTCCCCTCACTCTCTCCCTCTCCTCTCCTCTCCTCCCTTTCTGTCTCTCCCTTCTCTCTCCTCCCTCTCTCCTGCTCTCTCTATTTTTATATTTTTTATTTAAAAAAATAAAAGAGTAGTAGCGACGTATAGGCATATACACACTAATAACGTTAAGTATTAGCGACGTATATAATATACTTTGCTAATACTCAAGGGTATTAGAGACGTATAGTCCTATACGTCGCTAAAGGTATTAGCGACGTATATGCCCATACGTCGCTAAAACTCTTTTATTTTTTATTTTTTTATTAATTTTATAATAATAAATAATATAAATAATATTTTATCTCTCTCTTTCTCCTCTCTCTCCTCTCCCTCTCTCTCCTCTCTCTCTCTCCTCCCCTCTCTCTCCACCTTCCTCTCTCCTCCCTCTCTCTCCTCTCTCTCTATCCTCCCTCTCTCTCTCAATCCTCTCTCACCTCGCCCCCACTCTCCCTTCTCTCTCCCTTCTCTCTCCTCCCTCTCTCACCTCTCCCGCTCTCTTCGATCCCTCTCTCTCCTCACTCTCACTCTCTCTCTCTTAATGCACTCTCTTCACTCTCTCTGATATTATAAATTATATTTTAAAATTAATAATAAAATTTAACAAATAAAATATATTATATATAAATAGTGAATTATTAACGCTAGTTTTTATGGAAAAATTAATATTTATTTATTGTATATACAAATAGTAAATATTGAATAAAATATATTTTATTTAGAAAGTTTATTATAAATTTTTTAATATTTATTTATTACATAAAATCAATTAATAAATCTATTAGCGACGCTTGTGAACTAACGTCGCTATTAGATATAGTATTTGCGACGCTTATTTAAAAGCGTCGCTACTAATTTAAAATTTGTATTTTTTTATTTTAAATTTAATACTATTAGTGACGCTTTTGTAAGCATCGCTAATAGCAGCACTATTAGCGATGCTTAGTTATATGCGTCGCTATTAAGAAAATAGTTATATTTTAAAAAAAAATATGTATTTTTTAACGATGGTTATATAAAGCATCGCAAATAGAGGAACTATTAACGACGCTTTATCACTAATATATAACTATTAGCGACGCATATGAAAATACATCGCTAATAGTTTAATTTTTTGTGAGGCTTAGTTATGCGTCGCAAATAGTTATTTTTAGCAATGTTTAAATAAGCGTCCTAATATATGCATTGCTAATGATCTATTTTGTTGTAGTGAATGTTGTAACCAGGAGGTTTATTAAGTCCATACTTGCTGGCTCATATGAGTCCATGTAAAAATAAATCATTGGTTGAATTCCAGGTTAGCCTAATAATTAATGATGTGATTATAGTGCATAGACATTGAAGGTATGTAATTAATTAAAAGGCAAACTGTTGTTAAATTCCTGAATTGTATCTTATGGCTGAATTGCATCCTATGGCTGAATTGAATCATATGGCTGAGTTGCATCTCGAATAGATCTTTTTATATGACACCAATCTTATAGCCTGATATGCTAGTTAGTTTTGGGGCCTTTTGCTTAGGTCCAATTTACTCCTCAACACTCTTAGACATGATGATGTCAGTCATGTCCATTCCAAATAAGGATATTATTGCTTGTTTCCTCTTAGCTATAAGTTTAAAGTGTCTTGTTTCAATTTCTCAATGGTTGAATTAGAGTCCAAGTAAGCTCACTGCAAATAACCATGACGACACTTTAAGCCCATGTGGCCTGGGCACTTTCTGGGCAATGGTCCCTAGCTCTTTGAGCACTTCATGCACATCTAGGTTTTTAAGCATCATGAAAGGCTCATTTGCCTCTAGCCAGCGTGTCTATGAGCACAGTTGGTACCTACATCTCTAGGCCCATAGTTGATCCAAGTAGATCTCTAGGGATGATAGGATTTACTGCAACCATACAGTTTACTCCTTTGATCAGGAGTTATCATTCGGGTAGCAATAAGTTAAATTATTTCCTGAGTAAAGTCTATTTTCAATTGGGATTTGCTGTTAGTATATAGTTTACTCCTTTGTATGGGAGTTGGCATTCATGTAGCAATAAGTTAAATTATTTCCTGAGCAAAGTCTATTTTCAACTAGGATTTACTGTTAGCATACATTTACTCCTTTGAGCGGGAGTCGACATTTGGATAGCAATAAGTTTAATTGTTTCCTAAGCAAAGTCTATTTTCAATTGGGATTTACAGTTAGCATACAATTTACTCATTTGAGCGGGAGTCAGTATTCAAGTAGCAACAAGTTAAATTATTTCCTAAGCAAAGTCTACTTTCAATTGGGTTGATATTGTCCTTTATTAGTTAGAGGTCAGACTCTATGAGTAGTGTTTCAATCGACATATAAGAGTGTCATATGTCGTAGTGTATTTGTGTTACTATTTAATCGGTGTCATGCAGCACATTATCTAAATGTTTCCTATAGTTTCTATGTCCATCTCCATGGCATGATTATGAGCAGTTTTTCTTACATCTTGAATATTAGTGGAAATACTTACGCATCTATGCGATGCAAGTTTAGTTCAATATTCAAAGTAGCAGGTTTCCATTAGCAGACGATACCTAGTGCTAATAGGGTAGACTTCTAAAGTCCCTAGGACTTAAAATTTATTTTAAATGCTGATTTGTAATAAGGCACTGTGTTGCCCAAAAGATTAGTTTATGTTATTGCACTTGCACATGGCTGTGATCTTGGATTGTGACAATTTTATTAATGAGATGGTCCATTTTAATGTTATGTTATGCTTGGTCGCATATGATAACACCCTGAGTTTTGCATTGCCTTTATGGTTATGAGGATATAAACCCATGGTGTTACAGGTAGTGTTATAACATAAAATCTCTTGCCAAGATTGGGAAGCACCAATGGGTCCACACATTGAGTAGGCATTGACGTGGAATCCACACTAGTCATCGCCTGCACTAAAGATGTTCTCATGGTGGTAGCCTTACCCGTAATGACACTCCACTCCTCACAAACCAAGCATGCATTCACTGTGTGATTAAAAGAGAAGCATTTGGAGCAAATTGTAGTATGCCAATCGTACTAGACCTTTTGAGGGAAGGTGGAGTCATCATCATATTGAATATCGACATCATCTAGAAATGTGAAATTTGGAGATACTTCAATATAAAGATGAGTGAACATTAGCCTTGATTTGTCGAATGTAGAAGGATCTTCATGGAGAGGAACATCCAACATGCTTACTATAATCCCTAAACTATCTTTTGACCAATATTGAATTGACAGATAGGGAAGTCTCACCCAGATTGGGATTGTTTTGATGATGTCTCTAACTAGCTTGAACCCAAGATGCCACTTTCGAATGATTAACGGTCGACCCCTGATCGACCAGATTGCTAGATTCAACACCTTATCATAGTCTTGTTCATTTAAGAATTTGAAAAGGAAAAAACCTTCAGTGAGAGAGTGTATCTCAAATGAGTTGGATAGGTTCTAAAAATTTACAAGGGTGTTCTTGACCCATATGAAGTATAGGCATTTACCAAGAACATACCCAACCAACAAGTGTTGCCTGACGCCTCTGTTTCCAAGAGATTGCTCAGGATTTTGATGGAAGATTTGGAAAGAAGTTCAAGATAGTAGAGAAGGGAGAAAGAAAGAGAAACATTAGAAGATGAGTTTTTCTAATTCATGCTAGAGGAAGATGCCGCCATTGCTCCAGCGCAGCAGCCAGTTCCCTGGACTTGTGTTTAATGATGGTTTCTTTACATCTGTTAAGGAAAGGGTCATACTTTAGGGCATGCAAATAACAATTTCCACATAACTCTGTCGCCAAATGCCTATAAGACTTGGTCCACCGTCATGCATCAAGTAACAGAAGCAAACCTCTTTGCCATCCTTTTTCTGCAGTGACTAGCACTGGCGGCAGAGGAAGCGTAAACGTCTCTTCCCTTCTTTTTCTGCAAATCCGTAAGAGAGCCCCAATCCTTTGTCACTCCATCTCTGCAAATACAAGAGTAGAGAGAGGTGGCCGACGGAGAGGGGGAAATAATGGTGTAGACGCCGCCCGGAGAGGTGGCCGATGGCCACCCAACAAGAGGACAATTGGGTTAGGGTAAAACCCCTCCGTGAATATCAGACCCCTCTGTCCCATGATAATCCCATCCTCCAAAATCGCCGTAGCTTCACAAAAGCAGCAACCTTCTGTATCTACTTCCTTCATCATAGTTTCAAGACAAGCAAAATAAAGAAAATGCACTAAATATAAGATCTAAATAGTTAAATTAGACACAACAACACATGGCAATCCTACTTCTACAAATAGGACTTTCTTGGCAACAAATTGCAGAAGTGCAGTTGAACCCAAGAACTGAAGAACTGTTTCTACCTCCAATCACATTTATGAAACATATATATTATTTAAGTTCTGAAAGTAGTTGAACTCGAAAAATGAAACCGGAAAGAGTGAGCTACTTCTCAACCTCTATAAATGCCAAAAGTCATGACCAAGTAGTTACAGGTACACCAAGCCTGAGAGACGGGATGCTTGGGTGTTGGATTATTTAGAAAGAAAGTAGAATTTTTTAGAATAAATTCTAAAAATTCACCACCGAATGTGAATTACGACTTGTAATAAAAATTTTTAGAATAAATTTGAATGTCGCGTTAAACTCAAATTTTAAAACTTTAAACTAATTTAAAACTCTCTCTCAAACTCGAATATGCACTTTCTTGGTACTATTACGCTCCTAAATTCGAGCTCTATAGAACAAGATCCTATAAGGGTATGTAGTTTTTAACTTTTAAAGTGGGCTCCACCTATATGGCATGTTTATCGAGGATCAAATCGATATGAGAGGTAATTATTAAAAAATAACAGAATCTGTAATTTTTAAAATGGGAGATGGGAAACGGAATTGACAGAATCACCTCATAAGGTGATTCGGTGATGCTGGCCAATTTTGGCTCGAAACAACTTGGAATCAACTTCAAGATGGAATTTTTAATTCTGCCCACCCTCTACACACAAACATAATTCCGATAATTTGAGCCAGAATTGAGGTGGAATTAACAGAATCTTATAGAAATTCAGTACACAAATAGCCCCAAAGAATCTGAATCTTCCTTCAAAGAGTATTGTGAATAACAATTATCGACTGCTTAAATGAATGAAGATTTGTGAGGAAATAGTGAAGAATAATGTTCTTCAACCATAATTAACCCTCATAAAATGAAATATGACAGATAAAAAAAAGTCACTAAAGAGGAACAATTTTGCAGTTCATGCTACAAGAATTTAATCCATAGATTACTCTATTTTTGGGTATAATTGTATAAATAATTAGGAATAAGATGAGTACATGGTTAGATTCAATAAGCCTACAAGAGATATGTATATCTTACTTGTCAAGAATGAACAATGTGGTGTTCTCCGGCTCTCTGAATTTCAAAGAGATTTTTTAATAATTGGTAAAAAATAAAAACAATTAGACATGGTAAGAGCACATATATTATAACGAAATATATAGTCTAACTGGTATAGCAATCACATCTCATAAACACAAAAGGATGATGCTCACAATGTATTAAGCAAACAAATCCAGCCAAAGAAGAATAATGCATAGAGATTAACACTCAAACAACAGATGGATTGACGACCACACCTCTCGTAAAGCAAACCAAACTGCCCTCCTCCTGCTATATGCTAAAAAATGTCTCTTTTACAACCTAAACTGTACCCAGCATATTTGTTCAAATTCTTAAACGAAACCCATCTGCATCACATGCATAACAAAATGGCTAAAGATGAACACATCTACATATGTCTAGGAAGCTAATCAGATAAACTTGGCTATGATCACAAAGAGGGAGAAAGAAAGAGAACTAATGAATAACAAAAGGAAATACTTGTGGATAGGCTTTCCACTGCGATTCCAATTCTAGCTAGGTGCTCCAATCCGAAAAGACAAGGGAAACAAGAATAGAAGAAGAAATTGAACCATTTTCAACAGATGAAATGAAGGAGAAATTTAGTGGAAATCATCTTTGATAATGGAGAGTAAAAGGGGACAGGTTGACAATTGTTTTTACCTTCAAACAGAAGGGCTCAAGATTGCCATGGAAGTGGGCAAGGAGGCGGGGGATGGAAGAGGTCCTTGTTGAATTAGATCGATATGGGGTTTTAGCAAAATAAGATGGGGAAACTCATTTGACTTCCTGGGCGACTTAAGTAATGTTGAATCAACCTAGAATTCAACTTGAAAAACTGGCTTTTGGTTGGCTTTTCATACACTTAATCAAATAAGATCTGATTAAGACAAACTAACAGAAGCTAAGTGTCAAATTAAATGCACCAAACGGCAATTTGAAAATTTTCACTCCATAGGGGAAGTGAGGGAGAGAGCCATTGCAATATGGGAACATATTTTTTCCTCGTGCATTTTCCTAGTTGTAATTAACCGGCATGCTGATTTGGTGTGAGAGCCTCAACAAATTTGAAGCCCCCCTAAGGAAATCCTCCATTTAAGGGAGCCATACATTGACGGTGCACACATTAGTAGGCACATAGTTACTAGAAGTCAACTAGTGCTAATGTGTGCTAACATGAGCACCATCAATTTTGTGATCTAACGGTTCGCCTTTAGGTAGAGGATTCTAAGGAGGATGCAACTATGAGTACCAAAAAGATATTCCAAAATAATTTCCAGACCAACTTCATAAAAAGAGCATTGTGACCAATCCACAATTACCCACTCACATAAAAGGTAATTGTACAAAGATAGTGAGCACTTTCTAAGTACCATGATCAGAATTCTATGTGAGTGGGTCACGGGGCTATGGTCTCATACCCCAATAGACATGTCCAAAAATCTTCTCATTAGATTGGAAACATTTTTTATGCTCCTCGCTAATAATAAGTCATAAGTTGTGCATGGGAGCCTTTAATATTTAAGATCGACGGTGCACTCGCTAACATATGTTAGCATCATGTACTGATACTAACATGTGTTAGAATGTATGTTGTTGATCTTATAGATGAAGATCTCTTATACATAGTTTACACTAGCTCATTGGTAGGGAGCATAAAAACTACTTCCTAGATAAAGACAATCCCACTATTTTCACTTATGGACACGTATACCTTGACCACAAGGTATGTGATCAACCCACATAGGGCTCCTATGTGCAGCTGCCCCTTATGTAATATGTTGGAAGTAATCCCTATGTCACGGAGTTGGTCTAACCTGATCATGTTTTTTTTTCCTTACCAAAGGTGATCAATAATGGGATACTATTACATCAACAAACAAGTAGTGAGAGAGAAATGCGGAACCAGATATAATCAGTTCCAGTTCTAGCCTCCACGTATCCACTTGTCATTCATTGTTATAATAGTGGGTGGTCCAGAAAACATTTTTATTCAATTAACGCACGAAGCAATTTCGTCTATGTGAAAGACCATCAGATAACACATAGTCAACCCATTGCAATTGCTTAGATAGAACGCCGAGCATTCTTGGCTGAAACATACGTCCCGGCCAAGTTCACGATAAGAGCCTCGTGACCCGTCCGGAGAAGATGGGTCACACCCAATCAGCATAGACGCGTCCAAAATCTTCTCATTGGATGACGATCCCACCATTTTCACTTGCGGACGCATCTAAGCTTGACGGAGCTCTATGACCATTCCGGGAATTTTCATCTTGAACATATATTTCACGTCTTCCCTGCTCCTCAATCTCCTTGTATGTGTCTGCTACCGCAGAAATGGATCCTCAGCTATTGAAGGCAACTGGAGCTGGGGATGTGATCATGTTGCATAGAGTACTCCAAGATGATCCCACTGCTCTCCACAGAGGGGTAATCACGTTCAGTGGAGAGACTCCTCTCCATATTGCAGCTTTGCTTGGCCACTTAGAATTTGTCAAGGCAGTGCTGGCTGGAAATCCTGCATTAGCCCGTGAGTGCAACGTGCAAGGATCTTCTCCTTTGCACTTAGGCTGCGGCAAATGGCCACTTACAAGTGGTTGAAGAGCTCTTGAAGGCGGGCAACGACCTCTGCTTGCTGCGAGACAATGGTGGAAGATTGCCACTTCATGTTGCTGCCCTGAAAGGAAGGGCTGATGTCCTGGCTAAATTGATCACTGAGAAACCAGACTCCATTTGAGAATTAACTGACGGGAGACACGGTTTTCCATCTGACCGTAAGAATTAAATAGGTTTAACTTGTCGTCAATGGATGGACGACTCCAATATGCAGAGCCTAGGCTCATTATCCGTAGGAGCATAAAAAAAAGGGGCATTAACACATAGCGACAAAGAAATTATAGTAATTATAGAAACTTTTAATAATAAATTTACCTAGCATAAAACGTCATAAATGATGGTGATTGTGTAAATGGATAAAAATACTCACCTTTGTAAATTATTTTTCTCTACTTGTCCGTCGATTTATTAGATCTCCGAAATTTTCTCCTACTGTGGCAATTTGCTCCGGCAATTTTTTCCTCCCTCTTCCGGCGATTTCGTCCTCCATCCTCCGGCGATCGTCTTCTCCGTCTTCCAGCGATTTAGTCCTTCATCTTCCGATAATTAATTCTTTCTTCCGTTCTAAGGCGACTACGTCTTCAGTCCTAAGGCGACTCTGTCTTCAGTCCTTTGCCAACTCTCTCTTCAGTCCTCCGGAGAATTTCTTCTCCAAACTATTCTTTCAAGTATGTTACAAATATTTTTTCACTTTTTTTCCATTTTAGGTTAATGTTTGCTTTAAGTGAATTTTTAAAATTTTCTATTCTTCTTCTATCCAAGGCTTTTTGGTCCAACTTTATCAAGATTCTATTGTAGGAGTAAGGCTGCTAACAAGCCGAGCCAACTCGTCGAGCTGAACAGGCTCGGCTCGGTTCGACTCAAATTTGGCTCGGCTCAAAGTAAGCTCGACTCGAGCTCGGTTCGAACTCGAAATCAAACGAGCCAATCTCGAACATAGGATAACTCGAATCGACTCGACTCGAAACTTGATCGGTTCGACTCGAAGCTCAGCTCGAACTCGACTCGATTTGTTATATATTACTTTTTACATATTATACTCATATTATATAAATTTCTTAACTTTTACCTTTCATGTACCCATAATATTTTATATTATTTTATAAAATATATATACTATATATACATTAATATATGGTATATGATATACTATATAATATGATATATAATACTTATATATAATCCTACTACTAATAAAATTGAGAATGTAGGTATGATACATATATTTATATCTATTCTACCCTTATTCATTTATATAATATTATTTAAATTTTAAATACTACCTTTAATCATTTTAATCCTAATAAATATAAATATGTAATTCTACTTGCAAATAAACATTGTTAATTCAACCAACTATATTAGTTTAGAATTAGAGATTTAGTGGACTATATCTAGATTTTGCGTATAAATATATCTAGTGAACCAAATCTAGATTTTACTGTTGAATTTTAATTATATTAAAAAAAAATTTACAGGCAATTCCACACCATAAAATATGTTACTATTGAGGTCCAAATAATTCTCTTATTATGAATATTTTTGTAGTCACTAGAATAATTAGATATGAAATATGTGAATAAGAGTTGTCATAACTTTGGTGACTAGTTCAGCTTTTTGTGGCTAGGCGTTGACACCTGCGTGGTTTTTCTAAAAAAAAAATTACTTCATAATTTCATCCTTTAGAAGGACAAAATGAGTATACTTAAATTAATACAATGTATTAGCTTTGTTCTTCCAAATGACGAAATCAATAATGAACTGATTTTTTTTTTCTCTCTCTCCCCTCTCTATTCTCTCTCCTCTCTCTTTTAATTATCTCTCTCCTCTTTTTTTATATTCTCTCTCTCTCCTCTCTTCTAAAGGACAAAATCAAGAAAAATTTTAAAAATATTGATATTGTCATTCAAAAATAAATTATATTTTATTTTAAATTTAATATTTTAATATATAATATATAAATAAGAAAAAATTAAATTAAAATTTTCTACTTTCTCCCTACTTCTCATAGCTAGGGTTCACGTCAGGCGCATGTGAGAGAGATAGGGAAAAAGAAAGAGAAAGAAGAGATGACATAGAGATGAGAAAGTGTAGTGAGAGAGAGAGTGAAGAGAGAAAATAAGAGAGATGGCAAAAAGAGAGGAGAAAGATTGAATAGAAATATAGAGAGGAGAGAGTGAATACAGAGAGAGTGTGTGAAAAGAGAGAGAGGAGAGAGATCGCTGAAAAAAAGAGAAAGTGAATAGAGAGAGGAGAGAGAGTGAATAGAGAGAGGAGAAAAAATGAAGAGAGAGTAGAGAGGAGAGAGGAGAGAAGAGAAAGAGAAGAGGAAAAAATTATTTTATTATTGATTTCATCCTTCAAAATGACGAAATCAGTACATTGCATTGATTTCATCTTTTAAAAAGACGAAATTATTACATTAGATTTATTTCATTCTTTAAATAACAAAATCAGTACATTATATTGATTTTTTCCTCTTTAAAAATGAAATTATAAAAAAATTTACACAGGCATTGGCGAAAAGGAACACCATATTAGTAAAAAAAAATTTCTTTATTATTTTGATAATTATTAATTTTTAATATTATTTATATAATAAAAGGGAAAGGTAAATGGGGGATAAAGAAATAAGCCAGTGGGAAAAGTGGGGTATAAAAGTAATAAAAAATTTAAACTTTTTACTTTTGTTTAGGAGATACATAGAGAAAACAGGGGTTCAAATAGCCAACTTCTTTTTTTATGTCTTTTACCTTAACCCAATTTAACACCACTCTTTTCTCTTCAACTCCGGCAGAGGCCGCATTGTTGCCAAGCCAATTCTGGCCCGACTTTAGCAAGGGCTATGTATTGGCCTCAAAAACAACAAAAATAAATCAGCACCAGTGATTGGCATGGTATTAGAGAAGACATGAGGTGTTAAGGTGGGCAGTAACAAAATAGTAGAAGGTCGAGGGGGTGGCGAGTAGTAAAAACATATCAATCTTTTTTATATTTTTAGGGGATACTGAGTATTAGTTAAGCTGGTAAGCTAGCATTTAGGAGCCTTAGCTATCGTTGTACATGCAGACCACAAGACGTGTTGAGGAGGCCTGGAATTGATGTGAATGCAAGAGGAGCCACAGCCCTGGCTGTGTTACTGGAGTCCCACCGTGAGCACGGCGATGTGCAACTGCAGCAGGCAGCCGGGAGGACACTAGAAAGAAGCCCATCCTTGGCCCAAAGTCATGTTATACAAATTCATACCGCGGCGAGCAGCCTCCGCCTAAGCAGTTGGAAAAGAAAAAAGAAGCACATCAAGTGACTAAACGAAACGCGCAGCACGCTCATGGTGGTGGCCATACTGATCGCCACCATCACTTTCCAGGCAGCAATGAATCCACCAGGTGGGTATTATCTTCATACACCAGATAATAATACTTCCAACAATGGTACCCAACTCAGTAGCTCTTCTCCTCATCACGCATTCGAATACAGAGACGGGCAGGCGATCATCGGCAACACGGCTGAGTACAACTCCTTCATGCTATGTGATATGATTGGGCTCTCAGCTTCTCTGGGCATAATACTGTTATTGACTTTGATTCCATTGAGGAGGAAGTTACTCATGGCAATCTTGGTGAGGGTCATGCTTGTCGCCATTCTTGCCACCGCAATGGCATTTTATTTTCTAGCTTTGCTAATTATTCCCAGTGAGAACTTCTTGGCAGTTCGTATGCTGCTGGTTTTTGGTCAAGCTTGGGTTTTCATCACGATAATCGCCCTCTCATATCAGCTTGTGCAAGGAGCGACTTGGTTGCTTAAAAAATTGGGGCTGAAGATGAACAAGATGTATAACACAATATTGTTCGTCATTATTTCCTTATCATTATATTTGATATGGTAACATGAATAGGTCCGCTGTTGGACTTGGGTCTTGTATAACAAAGAGGACGAGTGTTACTATTTATAACAGTTTAAGTCTCTCTATTTCTTTTTATATTTTTTAATAACTAGAACTCAACAAAAATATTACATGCCATATATATATGGGAAAATTATTAAAATAATAATTAAAAAAAATATTTACCAAAATAGATCACTTTGGAAAATATTTTTCAAAGTGGTGTTCCTTTTTGCCACGCAGACGCCAGCCAAGTAGCTGGCACCAGTGTGGCTATTTTTTTAAATTTTTAAGTTGATTTCGTCGTTTAGAACGACGAAATTAGTTCCAAAACGATTTTGTTGTTCTAAACGATGAAACCGTTTTAACTTAGCCCGGTTTCGTCGTTCTAAACGACGAAATCAACTTAACCAATTTCGTCGTTTTGAACGATGAAATCAACTTAAGCCGATTTCGTCGTTCTAAACGACGAAACTGCCACCCTTATACCGTTTCGTCCTTCGTTCTCGGCAACAATACGGAAATGACGAAATCAAAATAAATTTTTTTAAAATTACTATTTGACATTAATTTTATCACTTGTCCCTGTTCATTCATTCAAAACATACACAATATATACACGACTTCATTCATTCCACCCATAACAAATATCACCATAACAAATATCATTAAAGTACATCATAGAAGAGTAATAAATATAGTACATCACAAGTAATGTCATAATCTCCTACGTCCTCGTCCTCGACCTCGTCCTTGAGGTGGTGTACGAGCTCCTCATGATCTACCTCTAGCTCTGGCTGTGGCTATGGCTCTGGCTCCGGCTTGGGCTGGGGCTGGGGCTCGGGCTGCGACTCCTGCTCGGGCTCTGGCTCTGGCTCCGGCTCCGGCTCAGCATAAGTAATAGATGGTACAATACGAGCTAGCTGATGTCGTCTATAATATAAAACCGGATCTAGCTGAGCTACATGTGCAGTGTCCAGAAATGATGAACCAGGAGGAGAGCTATACGCTGCTAATGATGATAGAATATCAGGGCATGAAGAGTGCATCGGCTGTGTCTGAGCGGCCTCGACGACAGGATATCTTGATGAACATCCGTGATCACCAAATGAAGCAGTGGCAAACTACGAAGGACATCATCAGACGCTCTAATCATCGAGTCACATGCTGCTGCTAAGTCCTCGCGCGAAGTACAGGTGACAAGTGCATCACTCAAATACGCATGTGTACGTCGAACCTGACGAAGCTATAAAAAAATAAATTAAATATTAGATAAATAATTAAAACGAAATAAGAAAATAATATATGCCTTAATTAACAAAGTTGTACTTACTAGAGCTGCCTCAGACGCTCCCCTAGGCTGATATGTCATCTCTTCTACATCATCGCGTAGTAAAATATATCATCGTGTAATCGGTAAATACCACTGCATGTAAGTACTATGAATATCTCGCAATGTTGTAGCCATCTCCCCTCTAATAACAGTGGCTCTCCTATCCTCCCATCGAGCAATATACGACGCATGATGTATAGCCCAGTCGGTAATATGGCGGCCCTGTCGAGTGATGCGATGGACAAACTCGACAATAGAAGGTGGGACCCCTTGCTCCAGGTTAAACTGAAGCATTACACGATCCGGCACATACATCTCGATAATCTTGTAACATATTAGAGGGGTTTGAGAAAGCCACACCTCTCGACCGTCCGTGCAGAGGGGAGGTAACACAGCCAACAAGTCCTCTGAGTACGGCTGCCAAATAATCTATACAATATATAAAGATAATTTAGTTTAAATGACGACAAATTTTTTAAAAATCATTACATAAAAAAATTCAACACGGTAATAAAATTACCTGGTATGGCCGCTGGTGGTCTAACTCCCCTCTATACAATTGGAGGACTCCTTGTGGATTTTCGGTTCTCTTTTTCCGAATATTCCACCTTAAGGAGTTAAATTTAAAAAATGAGTTCAGCATATGTACATAAAACGTTGTTAAAAAAGTAATGTGGTAAACATAAATACAACCTACCTCGCCCCTAATGGAGGACCCTCGACCAAGCAACCCATCTCAGCACTTGGTCGACCGACGTGTAAGTGCTCCCACGACCATAACTATGTTATAAAATAGTGATAAAAAATATTAGAATTAAAAAAATTATACGTGACTAAAACACCAAGTAAAGTTACACAATTAATTACCTGAAGAAGGGTCAGACAGCCCGCAATCCCCGAGGTCATGGCCTGGCATGCCTTTCCTAACTCTCGGTATTAGAATGCGAGAGTAGCACTGCCCCTTGAATAAGTGTCAACCATGTCAAAGTCGGCAAGGAGAGAGAGATACGAAACATGCACGTGGCTGCTCGTGGTATCCGCAAATATGGTGGCTCCAAGTAAATGCAATAGATAGGCTCGTGCATGCTGCTTGATAACTATCTCTGTAGTATCGGTTGGGAGCTCGCGAAACTCCTGTAAGAGCCATCGTAGGCTCACACGGCTACCACACATCACTGTAGTAGGAGGAGCTATACCAAGAAGTTTAACTAATATATCCATATGAGCTCCTCCTGTCGTGCCTGTCACCAGACGTCCATCAATACGAAGTCCTAATAGAACTGCCACATCCATGAGCATGATGGACATCTCTCCATATGACAAATGAAACACCTGTGTCTCCCTCCTCCATCTCTCAACAAGAGCTGTCAATAGAGGCCAATCGAGACGGACATACTGTAGATGAATGAAATGGCCGAATCCCACTCGCTCGATATAAGGTAAAATACGCTCATCTATGGGCCAATGGCGGAGATATTTAAAATGTTCGGTGCACTCAAGGCACCCGGGGTCCTATAATAAATTTTAAAATTATAACATATCGTACTATATCATCCAAAAAATGAAACAAATTTTGAAAAAAGTTATCATACCTCTCCTCTCCAAATAGCAGCAGACCTATGTGACTCCTGTTGTACAAGTAAAGAAGCGTCACTCGGGCCTGGCCCGTAACAAGGCTCTGTTTGATCCATATGATCTGTGGAAAATTAAGATCACATCATGAATCGTAAGGAATACATGCGTACGTAACTAAAAAATAGAATAAATACAGAGGTTGATTATATGCTTACCAATCAACAAGAGGGTTTCTACATGATTTACTATTATGCCCACTTTGTTTATACCTTCCGCATTTATATCCTCCTCTACCATCTTTTTCCATTGTTCTGCGGTCCATAGTATTCCTAATGCGAACATACCGTCGGCGACCGGGTTGCCTTGTTGCTATCGGTGGGTATAACACAAAAGGTATATCCCTCTCCCAATACTCCCGACCATGAGGAGAATAAATTCTGCGGAGTACACATTTTTATAAGTAGAAGATGTGTAAAACAGTGATGCATGGATTGGCTCCCGCCGCTTTGCCCACACGGCAATAAGGTGCGAGCAAGGATAACCATAAACCTGAGGGATGTTGCATGTACAAGTATGCATCGCAGCATTTACCATAACCTTTCGAGCACGAATTGATGTCACTTCGTACTGACTCCTATTGATCCTATTAACTATATACTCCCCAATTTTTCTTGTTTGCTCTCTTAATATAGCTTCCACTCTGGGAGTATATGGGGTGGCCATGGCAGAGGCGGCAGATGATCATTTAACAAAAAATTTTATGAGCCGATAAAAGATAGCTAACACTAAAGCCTGCATAGGTAAACCTCGTGCCCCCTTCAAGATGCTATTTAAATTTTCAGCCATATTTGTAGTCGTCATGCCAAATGTCATAAAACCACCGTGGGCAAGGGACCACTGTGCAGAATGCAATTCTCCTCCTAAGAGGAGATGTTTTGCCCTAGGACTCTCTTGACCAATCAAGTCCATTTTAGCATCAAACTTTTTTACTGTGAGTGCATAAGCAGCTGCCCCAATCAAGTCTATCAGTGTATCATTTTTGAACTCCTTAAAATTTGCTTTTATGTGACGGATGCAATAACGATGGTGGTAATCCGGCTCTGGAAGAACCTCAGGCACGGCCTTCTGAAGCCCCTTATGTCAATCTGAAATAATGACGATGTTCGTCATGCCCATCAGTACATTATCCCTCAATTCCATTAGAAACCATTTCCAATTGTCTCCATCTTCCTTCCCCATAAGCCCGAATGCAAGAGGACATAACCCATTATTTTCATCTGTAGCCGTTGCAGCCATAAGAGCATCGGGGTATCTGCCATACAAGTGAGTGACATCAACACCAGTCACAGGGATGCAATGTCGAAACCTTGCTATAGACAGCCCAAATGCCCAAAACAACCGTGTAAATCTCCTACAAGTGCCACCATCTACACGAGGTACTAAATCATCCTCTAAGCAGTAGTAGGTGTCAGGATTTGCTTCTTACACCGCCCTTAGGTACATTGGCAACAATTTATACGATTCTACCCAATCTCCATAAATAGCCTTAATCGCCATATTCCTTGCTGCCCATGCTTTCTTATAAGATATGTCAACATGATACTTCTCCTTTATTCTTTGTATAATATCCCCAAGTGTGAGAGTTAATTCGGCTTGGATAGCGGGCATTATGACCTTTGAAATAAAGGAGGCACTGCACTACCTATAATCTGTGCTAAGCTGGGCATTCCGACATGTGTAGTCACCTTTGTACGTCTTCAATTTAAAGGACCCACCACCCCTTTTTATTGAGCCATGCACTCTCCAAGGGCAAGTGCTATCAATGCACTTCACTGTATATTCTGACGGATTTGTTCGTACAACCTTGTACTTGACATGATTTTGAATGGAAAACTCCTGCAAGGCTATAGCAAATGCTTCTTTATTCTCAAAGATGCGGCCAACATATAACTCATCTTCATTTTGTTGGTCCATATCCATTGTAGAATTAACTGCCGCATCTATCTCCTCATCTATGATGTGTGCATAAAGTAGCTCCACTTCACAGTACGGCGGCTCTTCATCATCTACATTCATATCTTTCCCAGCAATAGCATTGTCTACCGCATCATCCCCCTCGCCGTCAACCATCTGTTGAGCGCTTTCTTCACCTCTAACCCCTTCTACATTCATGTCAGAATCTTCTCCACTTACTTCGTCAATATTATCTTCACCTTCATTATCCTCATTTTCATCAATATCTTCACCGTAGTATCCCCCCCTACATATAGACATCGCATATGTATTAAATTTCGTAAGCCTAAAAAAGTTAAATTCATTTATAAATATATATTTCACCTTTGATTAGATGGTCCAGCATTGGTATGACCAACATACGTGTAGGGGTAATGAAGGCCCATCGAACTTTGAGTTTCATACCATGCACCGCCTTGAGACATTTGAACGCTAAATGGCTCGTGTGCATGCGTCGTGGACGTTCCATATTACACACAAAATCTCAAAATTTAGCTAAATGTATTTTCATTAAAGGATAATAAGATTGAAAACGTATTCACAATTAAATCAACCTTACCTCCAATTAGGTCCACTTCCATCGTAAATAGGGGCAGGCGACCTATGACATTCATTTGAAGCTACTGTCATAGATAAATTTTCTTCTTCTTCGTCGTCCACCGGCATTTGCATATGACTTTCATTGTTCACATTTCTATCCGAGCTCCTGTGTGAGCTTCTGTGAGAGCTCCTATGTGAACTACTTCGCCTTTCACTAGTCACTCGGGCCTCTTTTTCGAGAAATAACTCGAAAGAAATTACGTGACGCGAGTGGTGAAACATAAAACCCATTGATACATCATCATTTATGCATATTAATGTCATCTTCGATGTGTACGATGGAATATTACATTTGATAGTAATTTTCCATCTTCTTCGATCGAACCCAACCTTGTTTGCTACTTGCATCTCAAATTCATCATATGTCGACAGTTTCTTAATTAATAATCCTTCCGTGCGTCCGTCATAGGTAACTAAAAAACTAACCATTTCTTTTTTCATTTCTATTCAATTAATTCATAAATAATAAATTAAATTAATATTAGATTAAGCAAACTAATACTAATATCTACCCTAACCAATATATTTTCAAAATATATACGCATAGAAACTAATAGATTTACCAAGTATATAAGCATATCATGAACACTTTATATTAATGAGTAAATTTTCTAATCAATAAAATTACACAATTGATGCGTTAACAGATGCAATTTCCTAATTGAACATTACACCAAAATACTGAATTAATAGATTTACCAACACCGAAACAACCTGGAGCAGTACTTTCGTAAGAGGCAAAATGCAAAACCTAGACACATAACAAATATTTAATTTATGCATAGACTTTACAAAAAGATATTTTTAAATAAATTATTTAACAAAATGAAGAATTAGGGTACCACAGATTGGGTGCGAAATGGGCGCAAGTACAATGGCAGTCAATGGAGAATGCTGTGGGAAGGAAAAAGCAGGACCGGAGGGACTGGCGGCGGGACGGACATCGGTGGCGGGACTGGCGGCATGCCGGACATCGGCAAAGGCGGCGGAGTGGAACTAGACGGCTGCAGGACTGGTAGCATCCGGACATCAGCAGAGGCAGCGGAGCGGACTGGACGTCGTCGGCAGAGGCGGTGGAGCGAAAAACGACTGGACGAATGCACTAAAATGCAATTGGAGGCGGAGCGGATTCGCAACTATAACAACGATGATTTCGTTGTTCTGAACGACGAAATCAACTTAAGCTGAAATCAGTATTGTTCCCAAACTGATAGGGATAAGTGTGGTAGTTTCGTCGTTTAGAACGATGAAATCGGGTTAAGTTAATTTTGTCGTTCAAAACGACGAAACTGGGTCAAGTTAAAACGGTTTCGTCGTTTAGAACGACGAAATCGTTTTGGAACCAATTTCATCGTTCTAAACGACGAAATCAACTTAAAAATTTAAAACAAAGCCACAATAGTGCCTGCGTGGCAAAAAAGAACACCACTTTGTATATACGATTACATGATATGTCCATAAAACTTATTTTTGATAATACATTATGTATTCTTTGAGCCAACAACCCATAATATTATATCCTTTATATCACATAAACGTTAACATGATATTCGTCATAGTGTGTTATCGATAACACAATATTCGTCATAGCATGTTATCGATAACACAATATTCGCCATAACGTGTTATCAATAACACGATATGCCAACAATGTGTGTTATTGATAATACACTATGCTACGATATCCTCTATATCACATATATGATAATACAATATTCACCAAAGCATGTTATTGATAACACGATATGCGCTATAGTGTATTATCAATAACACAATATTTGTCGTAATATGTTATTAATAACATGATATTTTGCATAGAGTGTTATCGATAACACGATATGCCAACAATGTGTTATTTATTTTTCTCTATATTGCATACACTATAACATGATATTCGACATAGCGTGTTATCAATAACACGATATTCACCATAGCGTGTTATCGATAACACAATATTCGCCATAGCATGCTATCGATAACACGATATACTAACAATATGTGTTATTTTTTTTCTCTATATTGCATACACTATAACATGATATTCGACATAATGTGTTATCGATAACACGATATTCACCATAGTGTGTTAACGATAACACGATATGCCAATAATACGTCTTATTGATAATACAATATGCTACGATATTCTCTATATCCATATACGATAATACAATATTCACTAAAGCGTGATATCGATAACATAATAATCGCTATAGCGTATTATCAATAACATGTTATTCATCATAGCATGTTATCGATAACACAATATTTGGCATAGCGTGTTATCAATAACATGATATTCGCCATTGCGTATTATCTATAACACGATATGCCAACAATACGTGATATTTATAAAACAATATGATACGATATCCTCTATATCGCATATATGATAATATTATATTCACCAAAGTGTGTTATCGATAACACAATATTTGCATAATGTGTTATTGATAACACGATATTTGTCATAACATGTTATTCATGACACAATATGCCAACAATATGTGTTAATGATAAAACTAATTTTTGATAATACATTATGTATTCTTTGAGTTGACAACCCATAATATTATATCATTTATATCGCATATACGATAACACGATATACCAACAATACGTGTTATTTTTTTCTCTATATTGCATACACTATAACATGATATTCGGCATAGCGTGTTATCGATAACACAATATTTGCCATAGCGTTTTATCGATACCACGATATGCCAACAATGTGTGTTATTGATAATACACCATGGTACGATATCCTCTATATCGCATATACGATAATATAATATTCACCAAAATGTGTTATCGATAACACGATATTTGCTATAGTGTATTATTAATAACACAATATTTGTCGTAACGTGTTATTGATAACATGATATTTGGCGTAGCGTGTTATCGATAACACAATATGCCAACAAGACGTGTTATTTATTTTTCTCTATATTACATACACTAAAACATGATATTCTCTATAGTGTGTTATCGATAACACGATATACCAACAATACGTGTTATTTATTTTTCTCTATATTGCATACACTATAACATGATATTCGGCATAGCGTGTTATTGATAACACGCTATGCCGAACACGATATTCACCATAGTGTGTTATCGATAATACGATATGTCAACAATACGTGTTATTGATAATACAATATGCTATGATATTCTCTATATCACATATACGATAATACAATATTTGCCAAAGCGTGTTATCGATAACACGATATTCGCTATAGCATATTATCAATAATTTGTTATTCATCATAGTGTATTATCGATAACACGGTATTTGGAATAGCGTTTTATCGATAACACGATATGCCAACAAGATGTATTATTTATTTTTCTCTATATCGCATATACTATAACATGATATTCGTTATAACGTGTTATCGATAACATGATATTTGTCATAATGTATTATCTATAACACGATATGCCAACAATATGTAATATTTATAATACAATACGATACGATATCCTCTATATCGCATATATGATAATATAATATTCACCAAAATGTGTTATCGATAACACGATATTTGCATAACATATTATTGATAACATGATATTTATCATAGTGTGTTATTGATGACACAATATGCCAACAATACATGTTAATAAGCTTATACCATGCAGAAAACACCGTTTGTGCCTTTGCCAAATAAATTATATGATGACAACTATCGATTAGATCTCACGGTGGTGGTCATTTTCTTGTTTTGTAATATTTTCTTAATTATTGCTATTCTCACATTGTTCACAAAATCACTCCTACTGAAAACTAAAACATTGGCTCAATTTTTGTATTGATCATTAGGAATAATTGTTAGTGGTTTCTTCATCAACTTGTTGCAGGCAGTTTTTAATTAAGGGTTGTCTTCAGTTTCCGTTTTTAAGGTGAAATATATATGCAACGGTAGGTCATAATGGTCGGCAATGATTACAGGCATACACCCATAAAACAATGAGTCTGCAATTCTGGCCGGCCGTGTTCTCTTCAAAACCTTTGACATGGAGGCAAAATTTGCTGCCAAGGAGTTCGTCATCATATGAGCTTGGTAGCCGACCAGAGTAAACATGCATCTCAGAGTCATTTCCCCAAGTTTGTAGAATCTTTTTGCGTTCATTAGAGTTGACAGTTTCAGCAAAGAATGCCATTTTTTTCCTGAAACCACAAAATTAAAATTAAAGTTAAAAAAGACAAGTACATATGAAAGATGGTTTTCAGGCTGAAATAGTAACTTCTGAGTACCTATTTGGAGAAGGAACACCAGCAAGTTCTCCTTTTCTAGGCCAAATTTGTGGCATGGATGCATCCTTATGAGCTACATAGCCCGACACAAAATAGTTGGATGAGCAAACAACTTGAATTGCATTGAACTGAACTTTTTCATCTTTGTTCATGGCTGACTTCCCTGCAGAATGGCAAGCCACGTAAAAATGGTCCCCCCCACCACTCTTGTTCCAAAAGGGGTACTTCTGATTGATGTGGGACATGTAATTCCTTACATAATCCGAGAGCCCTTCAATGTAGTTACTCTTCGGTCATGCCTTAAACTTGCAATGGAGAAGGGTCCTGCATCACAAAATGGCTCTGCATGAGGGCTTTCTTGAAGTAGCTCTCACTGGCATAGTTTCCACCAGGCAGTAGTGCATATGCAAAAGGGCTGTTTGTTTTTGTGGGATATACATATATCTTAAAGCTATGTTTCATCTCTGCATAGTCTCGCAGAAAGAGCTCTTTATTGTGATAAGTATCATCAATCCCTGCATCAAATAGAAAATAACTGTAGTTCATGAACAAATTTCAAACCAATTTGATTTACATACTCTTCTAAAGTGAATTCCATTGGATGAGCAAACAAATTGCAGAAAAAAAAACAGAGAAACAATAAATATTAGAAATCACTAATCATCTCATTTCGATCAGTAATTTTTCTGATCAACTTTATCTATTGATACTCAAGTTTCTTTGAACAAAGCAAAAACATAAAAAATAGAGAAAAAATAGAGAGAGCGACTTTGCTGAGAAGAAGATCCAATCAAAATCCACATACCAGTCATCAAATATTTGATGAGAGAGGGTCCATTTGATAAGTTTACTTTGATGTTTACTGAATTGGGTACATGATCATGAGAGTTATGCCCATAGGCTGGGATGTGAACCGGGTTATAGGACAGTCCTTGGTGAATCTGATGGCTAATAGGAGACAAATGGATATTGCTTTGAACTATGAAAGGAAGCATGGTGGGGGAGGTGACGGCGGCTGAATAGAGAAGAGGTCAAAATGACGTAGTGGAGGATCAAGAAGGAGGTGACGAGTGCCATGATTTTGGGCACCCTGGAAAAGCTTCTGTGTGTATATGGGCAAGGTGGGGTGAGTGAGGAAGGTGCTTGAGCCAGCCATGGAAGAAGAACAGAAATAGGAGAGAGAGAGATGAAAACGAAAGGAGCACCACAGACAAAAGGGATGGGAAAATGGACGTTGACCTCACCACGATCAGAAATGAAGATGCTGGGAATAGTCAGAGGAACGGAGAGAATGATTGGCCACTGGCAAAAACTACGAAGTTTCGAATATGGAGGGAAATCTAGCTGCAAATGCTCAGGACTTTCGCCGGTCTTTCATGGAATTATAAGATCATCAAACATGTATTTCTTTGTCATGTGATTGTATAACTCTGGGATAGGGGAGCTCATGGACATACGTAGTCCGGATGTTTATCCCTGTCTATGCGCATTTTTACATTCAGTGGATAATTTTTTGTGTTTGCTTGGATATGAATATGGACCCAGATAAAGTTTTTTGTCTGCTTTAGTGAAAACCTATAGTCACGGGCATACCCTTGTATCTATCCTTAAAACTGCGTTTTGCTACCCTTACCCAAGATTTTCTTAAATATTAGTATATTACTACCTATTAGCCAAAAAATAGAATCAAATACTTATATAGCATGTTAGGACAACATAGATACTTGCATAATTTAAAAATATGAATTTAATACTTATGTAGTATGTTAGGGAAGTCTTTTAACTTGCTACATAAGTACTGGATAACTTGAAAACATGGATTTATAACCTATGTAGCATGTTAGGATAATTTTAATATACTATATAGGTATTAGTTAGCTTGAAAATATAGATTTAGTACTTATGTAGCGTGTTAGGATAAAATTTAGATGTTAAAGTATTTGTCCATGTCCGTATGTGTCCGCCTTAAAATATGACAAGGACTAAGGCCGACATCAGATAAGGGGTATATAAATGACGAATGTTCACAAACATCTGTATGTCTATGTCCATTTCTATTTGTGACTATAAGCACCCCTAGTTAGGCACAATGTTTTATGGTTCATTACAAGAGCCAGTATTTGAATGGTTCCCCCTCTTTGAATTCATCTTTTTTTATTAAACTAGTATATGGCCCCATGCATCTCAAGCTCGTCTAACCCAATTGGTCTCCGTGACTGACACCCCTTGACTAGTTCACATAGGGCTCCAAATATGGTTCATAAGGGGGCACTAATATTTACTCTTATGCACCATGTTTAAGCTATACATGGACAAGTCAGAGCTATCAAGTTAGAGTTGGTGAAAAAAAATACATTTTTCAGTGTGGTTAGTATGACCCCGCACATCTAAAGGATGTGTGTGTCGGATTAAGTGTTTAAAAAACAGAGAGAAAATAGTAATGCACCCGATAAAAACACTCGTTAACGTGTTGCAACTACGTGAGCATCATGGATAGTTGCACAACTAGCAGACAAACTTTTTTTGTTGATAACAGTAGAAAGACAAGAAGAAATTTATGAGCATCTAATCACTCTAGAAAACAACTATCTATTTACTCACGCTAATGGCACTACAACAAAAAAGACTATTAGCGACGTATAGTCTATTAAACGTCGCTAATGACTATTAGCGACATATAATATATGTCGCTATAAACGTAAAAAAAAGTGTCGTCGTAATTGACTATATGCGACGCATAACAAAAAGCGTCGCTAATAATAATTAGCGACACTTATCTCTTAGCATTGCTAATAATATGTTATTAGCGACGTTTTTAAATACGTCGCTAAAAGAAAAACTATTTAAAAAAATTAAAAATAATTTATTAGCGTCGTATAAATATAAGCGTCACTAATAAGGACTACTAGCGACGCTTTTTTATACGTCCCTAAAAGGATAAAGTTTGTAAAAGAATTTCAAAGCGCAGCTAATATTATAATATTAAAAAATTTAAATTCAATAGTGACACTTCTAAAGTGTCACTAATACATTTTAAAATATTTAAAAAATTATTTATCAACGCTTTTATACACTAAAGATAAAAAAAAATTTAAAAAAATCCCCGGTGGGCCATCGGGCCTACCAGGGAAGGAAGGGGGAGGGCGAGAGGGGGATTGGAGCAGGCGGAAGGGGGAAGGAGAGGGGGACTGGAGCAGGGGGAAGGGGCAGTGGGTGGGCAGCGGCGCCGGTCCTCCGGCCCCCACCCCCTCCCGGTCTCCGCTCTCCCCGGCTCCGCGCCCTCCTCCGAAAATCAAAGGAGGGGGGACTGCAACAGGGGAAGGGGAGGGGGGACCGGAGCAAGGGGGGAGGGGGATGGGGGAGTGGGAGGACAGTGCCGCTGTCCTCCGGTCCCCACCCCAACCCGGTCCGGGGGGGAAGGGGAGGGGTACTGAACCCGGGGGAAGGAAAGGGGGACTGGAGTAGGGGGAGGATGGAGCCGCTGTCCTCCGGCTCCCCACCCCCTCTGGTCCCCCTCTCGCTGGCTCCGTCCCCTCGTCGAGAAAATCAGAGGAGGGAGGGACGGAGAGGGGATTGGAGCTGGGGGAAGGGGGAAGGGGGGAGCGGGAGGGCAGCGCCATTGTCCTCGGCCCCCCTCTCCCCAGCTCCGCCCCCACCTTCTTCCCTCCTCTGAAAATCAAAGGGGGGGGGGCAGGTGGAGAACAGGGAGGGGGACCAGAGAAAGTGGGGGGCCGGAGGATGGCGCCACACAGCCGGCCTCAAGTCCCCATTGAGGGGGGTGGAGCAGAGGGGAGAAGGGGGACTGGGAGGGAGGACGGGGGAGGATGCACCGGAGGGGGTGGGGTCGGGTGGACAGCGGGGCATTGGCGGGGCTACGGTTTCGGGGAGGGGGGGCGGAGGTGGCAGGGCGCATGACGGTGGAGTGCATGATGGCACGGGGACCAGGGGCATTTTTATAAGCCGCGATGAAATTTCGCCCACGTAATTAGGTTTTTTTTTTTTAAGTTATATTATGTGTGATGCTCACTAGGAATGTCGCTATTTGTAGTAATATGGTGACATATATCATATATGTCGCTACTAATACACTTTGTAGTGTTGTATATCATATATCATGATATACGTCGCTAATATGTCACTCTCTCCTTTCTCTCCCTCTCCTCTCTCTCCCACTCCTCTCTCTCCCTCTCCTCTCCTCCCTCTCCTCTCCTCTCTCTCCTCCCTCTCCTCCCTCTCCTCTCTCTCTCCCTCTCCTCTCCTCTCCTCTCCTCTCCTCTCTCTCTCCCTCTCCTCTCCTCTCCTCTCTCTCTCCCTCTCCTCTCCTCTCCTCTCTCTCTCCCTCTCCTCTCCTCTCCTCTCCTCTCCTCTCTCTCTCCCTCTCCTCTCCTCTCCTCTCTCTCTCCCTCTCCTCTCTCCCTACACACTATCTCTCCTCTATTTTAAATTTTTTAAGATTTTTTATTCTTTAAAATTAATTTTAAAAAATAAAACAAGAATTAAAAGAAATCATATTAGCGACGTATATATTATACGTCGCTAATATGTCACGTATTACCAACGTATAGTTTTATACGTCGCTAATATATATACTAATAGGGACGTATATAAATATACTTTGCTATTAGTATTTTTTTAATTTTTAAAATATAAAAACTAATAAAAAAAATTAAAATAATTAAAATAAAATTACTCTCCCTCTCCTCTCTCTTCTCCCTCTCCTCTATCTCTCCCTCTCCACCTCTCTCCCCTCTCTCTATCTCTCTCCTCTTCCTCTCTCCTCTCTCCCTCTTATCCCTATGCTCTCTCTCCTCCCTCTCCTGTCCTCTCTCTCTGCCTCTCCTCTCTCCCTACACACTATGTTTCCTTTATTTTTAATTTTTTAAAATTTTTTATTCTTTAAAATTAATTTTAAAAAATAAAAAAAATTAAAAGAAATCATATTAGTGACGTGTGTATATATATATATATATATATATATATATATATATATATATATATATATAATACTATTATTGACTGTGATTCCATTGAAGAAGAAGTTACTCATGGCAATTTTGGTGAGGGTCACGTTTGTCGCCATTTATGCCACTGCAATGGCATATTTCTTTCTAGCGTTGATTATTATTCCCAGCGAAAACTTGTACGTATATTGTGTGCTGGCGGTTTTCTATTACACTTGGAATGTGATCTTGGCAATCGCCCTCTCATGCCAACTCGTGCAAGCAGTGACTTACTTGCTTAAGAAATTGGGGCTGAAGATGAAGAAGATGTATATCGCAATATTGTTCATCATTATTTTCTTAGGTTCTCTCTTCAGATTTTATTTCTATAATATCATTCTCATACTTCTATTGTAATACTGTTTGTAACAATTAAAGTCTATCTATCTTTTTGGATAACCAAACTCAACATAATAGCGTATTCATTATAGCGGATACATTTGTTGGGACTTGTCGCTACCATAAGTGTCCTTCAGGAGGGGCCGGGCCAAACAGGATGGTGGGTGGAGAGGGGGAGTGGGCGGGCCAAGACGGCGGGAGCTAGGTCTTTCCTTTTGAAAGTAATCTTGGTTTTGCATATGGGATATAAACTAAAAAACCCATTGTACGTAGGCCCAAATTCATAATAAAGACATATAAGCCCAAATAGAGGATATTAACAAAGAGGGCCAAATACCCCAAGCTCAAGGAAAAAGAATGTCATTAAGGAAGGCTGCCCGGGTCAAGGCCCTCAATGCGAAACTGGGGATTACGGTGCTTGGCATCCAGAAGGCAGACCTCACGCTGCTCAAGGAGACTGAGGATTTGGAGGGCCCTATCTTCTCCCGGCACTAGCCAAGGTAGTGGCAAGTACCTCTCCCGGGTTGGGATCGGGAAGCCCAATGCGAAAATGGGACGTATATGAATATACTTCGCTATTAGTATTTCTTTTTAATTTTAAAAAATAAAAAAAATTATTCTCCCTCTCCTCTCTCTTCTCCCCCTTCTCTATCTCTCCCTCTCCTCTCTTTCCCTCTTTTCCTCTCTCCCCTCTCTCCATCTCTCTCCTCTTCCTCTCTCCTCTCTCCCTCTTATCCCTCTGCTCTCTCTCCTCCCTCTCCTCTCCTCTCTCTCCCTCTCCTCTGTCCCTATGCACTATCTCTCCTCTATTTTCAAAATTTTAAGATTTTTTATTCTTTAAAATTAATTTTAAAAAATAAAAAAAATTAAAAAAAATCATATTAGCGACGTATATATATATATATATATACACATGCTAATTTGCCACATATTAGCGACATAATATATATACGACGCTATTAGTATTTATTTTTATTTTTAAAATAAAAAAAATAAAAAAAAATTACTTTCCCTCTCCTCTCTCTCCTCTCTCTCTCCCTCTCTCCGTCTCCTCTCTATCTCTCTCTCTCTCTCCTCTAATATCAATTTTAATTTTATGATTTTTTATTTTAAAAAAATTAATTTTAAAAATAAATAAATGAAATGAAATAAATCCTATTAGCGGCATATACAAATATATGTCGCTAATACCTATACTATTAGCGACGTATATTTCTATACATCGCCAAAAGTTTTTTATAATTTTTTTTATTATAATTAATAACTATTAGCAATGTATACAAATATATGTCGCTAATAGTGATAATTTTTTTTATTTAAAATATATATCTTTTAGCGACGTTTGTATAAAGTGTCACTAATAGGTAAACTATTCGTGACACTCAAAATAAAGCATCACTAATATGATCAGTATTAGCGACGTTTTTAACTAAGCGTCACTAATATATGACTATTAGAGACATATATATTTATGCGTCGTTAATAGTTTATTTTATTATGATACTTCTCTATACGTTGCGAATAATTATTTTTAGTGACGCTTGAGTTTGCGTTGCTAATACTACATTTTGTTGTAGTGTGTGCACTACTGTGTAAAATTATTTGAATTAGCTGAAAATATTATTATATAACTTATAAGCTGAATTTGTTTAATCTGAATTTTCACTTATGGACACATCTGATTTGACCGAGCTTTGTTACCAGCCATATTATAAGACTCTCAACATAGAACACAGAGGGCATTTTGCCACCAATGTGCAGCTGCCCTACGAAGCAATATGTTCGAATCCCTGTGTTGGTAGGTCACAGATTATTATTTTGATCATGTTTTTTTACCATGGTGACCAAAAATATTTTATAAACAAACAAGTGGCCAGTGATAAATGTGAAACGGATCTAACAGCTTCCACTTCTCACCTACTGAAGTGGTGAAAGAGAAACTTAAACTAGATCCAACAACTCTTATGTTTCCCACTCTACGTAACAATTCGTCATGTGATCTAGTCATAATCCACTCTTATGTTCCACTTCTCACCTCCACACGTCCACTTGTCATTCATTTATGTGAACCGAAAAAGCAACTTCGTCATATGTGAAAGTACATTAATAGTACAACCTTAGTTGACCCATTGCAACTGCTTAGATAGGATGCCAAGCATTCCTCGAACTTTAATCTGAAACAAAAGTCGTCAGCATATACATATAGAAGCTGGCTATTTAAACCCCTGTTTTTTCCCACTATCCCCCAAATGAAAGTGAAAAGTATGAATATTTTATTACTTTTGTACCCCGCTTTCCCCCTCCCTAACTTACTCATTTTGTTCCCCCATCTACCTTTTCACGACTTACTTTTTTTTCCCCCACGTTTTTACTTGAGAAGTTAACCTAATGAAAGAGATTTTTTACTCTCCTCTTCCTCAAGGCCGCCGGCAAGCACTGTAGCCGCCGGCGAGCACTGTAGCCACTGGCGATCAGAGAGTATTATTGCCATCGGCATATACCTTAGCTCCGGCAACGATTTAAAAACTCCGGTGGTGGGTAGAAAAGCTACGGCGACCTACCCTTTTTGTAAGTTTTCTTCCTTTGTTCATCAATGGCATTTTTATACTTCCAGAGACCGTCTTTACACTTCCATATACAAGTTTTTCAAATTTTTTTTCAGCCAGAACATTTACAGATGCAACTTTCTGTTATTTTTTTGGCAGGGGCTAGCCCCTGCCACATTGTTCTTCACTTCACGGGGACCACCCCTTGCCACATATTAACTAAGTAAAAACTTCAAATAGTATACTTGCGGAGCTTAAATTAGTATACTTGTGGAGGGTAAACCATGCAACATGTGATTATATCTACATGGGGATAACCCACTTATAAGTACAATAATGTATATTGATGGGCTAAAAACTTTTGTTAGTTCTTGCCAAGTAGTGTTTGTTTATGATCGTCCTAGAATTTCATTACTCTTAATTTGTGTTATTATAGGTGACTATAGCTTATTGATTAAGTCAATCAAGAATGGAGGATCTTGTGGGTGAATCTTCGTCTTTTATGTATTTGATGTCATCTATTATCAAGAATAGTGGGTATATTGCTTCAAACGAGGAAATAGACGAGATTGTTCCATGTTCATTGAAACAAATAGAGGCGAATGAAACATATGGTGAGGTAGAAAACCAGTCTTCGAAAGAGGTATAGACCATTTTTCTATCTAAAAAGAAAAATATAAGGCAACACAAAGAATTATGGTATTTTCTAATGTTGTGAAATGAAAATCTTATCATGCAACTCTTTGTTAACAGGATGCATATGAAAGAGAAGGCCAAAGCGAGGGCGACATCTTAAATATGGATATATCTTTTGCATTTTCTGATGATAAGGTAAAATCATGAATGTTGTGACAATATGTCATATTAATTGAAGAAATGTCAAGAATAATATATGTTGATCAACTTGCAGGTGTTCCCATCACGAGACGCTTTAATAAAATGGGCCAAAGAAATTTCTATGAGGCATGGTACAGTGCTTATTATCCTAAAATTGGATGCCCAAAAGCGGAAACCACGTGTTACTTTAGCTTGTGAAAGGGCAGGTTACTACAAAAGAAGTATTATTCAAAAGCCCAAGTCGAATATTCATAGTAGACAAACAACCACAAAGAAATGTGGATGTCCATTCAAGTTACAAGCAAGGGAAATGTATATTGACAATGTTGTTGGGTGGAAATTGAAAGTAATTTGTGGTAGTCACAATCACCCCCCAGGGCAATTTGGAGAAGGGCATGCATATGTTGGTCGTCTTAAAAAAGGAGAGATAGAAATTGTGAAGAATTTGTCAAAGGTAGGGTTGAAACCTCGACAAATTTTGTTATCTTTGAAGGGCGCAGACCATACAAATTGTACAACTATGAAAACAATTTACAATGTCCGTAGTTGCTTGTCTTTAACTCAAAGAGAGGGCAGAACTGTGCTACAAGAGTTGATGAAACGGATAGAGGAATCAGGGTATGTTTGCTACTATAAGAAGGATGAGGACACAGACACAATAACATCTATATTTTTTGCTCATCCATTATCGGTTCGGCTTGCAAATTTGTTCCATCACGTGCTTGTCATGGATTGCACTTATAAAACCAACAGATATGAACTCCCAGTTCTATCCATAACTGGCATGACATCGACACACAAATCATTTTTCACATGTTTTGCATTTATCTCATCTGAGAATGCGAGTGAATATGTATGGGCGTTGGAGAATTTTAAGTCCTTGTTCAATGGAACTGATTTGCCTTCAGTTTTTGTCACAGATAGAGACAAAGCACTCATGATTGCAATTGAGAGGGTTTTCCCATCTTCAAAGAATTTACTTTGTTTGTGGCATATATATACAGGGATTATGCGCAACTGTCGTAAAGCATTTGATACAGAGGAAGCTTGGGTTCATTTCTTGCAGTGTTGGAATATTGTTGTCTATTCAACCACGGAAAATGATTATAAAGAATCATTACGCATGTTGGAGATTGATTACAATGACTTTAAGGATGTGCTAAAATATCTTCATTGTACATGGTTATAGCACATACGGAGCAATTTGTTGGAGCTTGGACAAATAAATATATGTATTTTGGCAATAAAACCACAAATAGAGTTCAAAGCATGCATGCGAAACTTAAAAGTGGTTTGACATCTTCAATGGTCAACATTCTTCATTCATGGAGTAATATTGATGAAGTTGTCCAACTGCAGCATGTTCAAATTCGGAAATCTTTTGAGGAAAGTAGGTTCAAGAGATGTCACCGTTATAGAATTCCTTTTTATAAAGAGGTGGTTGGATAAGTGTCAAGGGCTGCATTGGATATAATAGATGAAGAAAAGAAATGTGTGGAGCAGTACCCCATTTTGAAAGAAGATTGTCAACATGAACTAAGGAATACACATGGTCTACCGTGCAAACACCAATTGTCAGAATGGCTACTTGAAGGCCGCCCTATGCCGCTGAATGGAATTCATGAACATTGGCAAATATTATATGTCTTTGGAAAAAATAGGTCATCAATGGAACATGAGCTTTTGGAGTACTTGGAGAAAATATCCGCTCGATTTGATATGGCAAGTGATGAGGTTAAAACTCAAATATTATCTCAATGTAAGGATATTGCAGATCCTAAATCAAACTGGTTGGATATGCCTTCAATGCCCACAAAGTCACGTGGAAGGCCCAAAGGTAGTAAAAATAAGCACGATAATTCTACTAAGCGAGATCCTTCTGGTTTTGAATACATTGCAGCAGAGTTAAAAGCTCAACAAAATGCAAGGATGAAGAAGTTGAAGATATCAAAGAAGTTAAAACAAAGTAATGTCAAAGAAAGATATGTGAATTGTCTTCCTAGTACTATTTATCCATACGTCAAAGACATTTTCGACGTTATGGCAGATGGACATTGTGGGTTCCATGTAATCTCCATTGCCTTAGGAATGGGTGAGCTTGGATGGAGAAAGGTAAGAGCAAATCTTGTAAATGAATTATCTACCTATACACCCAAATATGCTAGTATTTTTGGTGGAAATGAGAGGATTGATGAATTGATAGAAAGTTTATCCTTCTTTGGAGATGTGGCACCACCAAAGAATTGGATGACCATGCCGGACATGGGGTATGTGATTGCATCTTGCTACGGTGTTCCTTTGCTTCTTTTTTCAAATCACATTTCCATAACTATATTTCCATTTAGAACAGCGCCTACCAGTAAGCCGAAAAAGATTTGTATGGCACATGTCAACGGAAACCATTTCGTAGGCGTCCATGTTACACAAAACTCCCCAGTGCCTACTATTGCAGCTGTTTGGAGAAGATATCATGAACCGCCTGCTAATGCTTAGGAAAAGTTATATAAAGATCGAGTTTTTGATATGCGTCCATGTGGTAGCATTCCACCATCGTGTGCGACGGTTTCACTATGTGATAGTTTTGAAGAGCCGACAGTGGAATCCTAACTAAAGAAGATTTATTGACATTGTTTACGGATATATGTTTACGATATTTTAGATACAATTGGAAGATCTTCACTTTATTGAAAGAGTTAATGCATATTCGAGTTATTGTCTTCTTCGTGGCGAGGGGTACCCCCCGTCTGTTTTCAAAGATTGTAATGGGCACCGAGTGCCCCCCGCCACTTCGTACACAAATTGGCGGGGGGTACCCCCCGTCAACGCGAATCCAATAACTCGAATGAGTTACTGTCTTCTTCGTGGCGGGGGGTACCCCCCGTCAACCCGAAGACAATAACACATTCGAGTTACTGTCTTCTTCGTGGCAGGGGGTACCCCCCGTCTGTTTTCAAAGATTGTTATGGGCACCGAGTGCCCCCCGCCACTTCGTACACAAATTGGCGGGGGGTACCCCCCATCAACGCAAATCCAGTAACTCGAATGAGTTACTGTCTTCTTCGTGGCGGGGGGTACCCCCCGTCTGTTTTCAAAGATTGTTATGGGCACCGAGTGCCCCCCGCCACTTTGTACACAAATTGACGGGGGCTACCCCCCGTCAACGCAAATCCAGTAACTCGAATGAGTTACTGTCTTCTTCGTGGCGGGGGGTACCCCCCGTCTGTTTTCAAAGATTGTTATGGGCACCGAGTGCCCCCCGCCACTTCGTACACAAATTGGCAGGGGGTACCCCCCGTCAACGCAAATCCAGTAACTCGAATGAGTTACTGTCTTCTTCATGGCGGGGGGTACCCCCCGTCAACTCGAAGACAGTAACACATTCGAGTTACTGTCTTCTTCGTGGCGGGGGGTACCCCCCGTCAACTCGAAGACAGTAACACATTCGAGTTACTGTCTTCTTCGTGGCGGGGGGTACTCCCCGTCTGTTTTCAAAGATTGTTATGGGCACCGAGTGCCCCCCACCACTTCGTACACAAATTGGCGGGGGGTACCCCCGTCAACGCAAATCTAGTAACATATTTGTGGGGGTTCTTTTGCGAAGTAGGAATGAATTGGGTTCCATTGTATACAGTTTTTCATCCTGTTCAACATACTAAAATCATTTAATTGTTTTCACCATACTACTAACCTATAGCACCACAACAATTACACACAAACAAATAACCTGTCCACTGTTTTTAGCAATCAAATAACCTGGTGCACATTTCGAGTTCCTGTTCAACATACAAACAAATAACCTGTCCACTATTTTCAGCACTCAAATAACCTGGTGCACATTTCGAGTTCCTGTTCAACATACTAAAGTCATTCAACTGTTTTCACCATACTACTAACCTATACCACTGCAACAATGTAAAATCATTCAACTGTTTCAACACGAAATCCTTTATACAAATCGAAATTTAAAGGTCTCTAAGACTGAAATTAAAATGTATCTAAGATACGACAAACATTAAAGTGTCTCAACAAACGAATCAATCCGAGGCTATTTAGAAACCCCCTTTCCCTTTCCTTTTACTGCTCTAGTCTTAGTTCGAGTTGCCATTCTTTTTCCTGTGTCACTTGGAGCAGGTTCATCGTAAAGAAGCTCTTCAAGTGCTAAGCTTACTTTTCTCTTCCCTTCAGTGTCTTGAAGAGCCGTCAACGAATCTTGTAACAAGGCAATTGCTTTTTTCTTGTGGACAAGCTGCATAATGGAAAACATTAATTCACTAACAAAATTACCCATTCTTCTTCATTTTTCTGTGAGCCTGTGTAGTCCAATGCATAAACTTGGCCATCTGGATTTTGCACCAAGGGGTGTGACACTAATTTATACCACTGAATGTAATCAGGTGCACAATCCCATGGATTTCTACATAAGTTTCCACATTCTTTGGAAGGCAATGTATGTCTATTATTCTTCTTCCAAATGTTTATGTTCGCATCATACACAAGCTTGTACCCCTTCGCGTGTGCACCCCTGCTAGATCCTTTGTGTATTGGTTGTGGTGGTGGTGGAGGGATTGTTTGGATAAATCCAAACAGTCTTAGTACCCTTGCAGGATTATGAGGTTCCCTAATTTGAAAACAAAAAAGGAACCCTGAGTACAATGAATTACCAGCTTGTGGATAATGCGCCCTTTCTTCTCTGTATGGATCCCATATGACCTATGAGGCAATACACATGGACGTTATAATCTTACTAGAGAATTGTTATAATTGCAACCAATGAAAATGTGAAATTAACATATTATACCTCTCGTGCATCTAAATGATCAAGCGCTTCCCTGAATTTAATAAGCTTATGAGCAGGATTTATTGGCTGTGATATATTGCCCTTCCAGAGTAAGGCTGGTGGCTGCCCCTTTTCATACAACACATTGGGGACTGATCTCTCAATTTTTATATGTTCATATGACCATGCCTACAATATAAGAAAAATAATTATTATATCTCTAAGCAATATGTGACACAATAATAAATAACAAATACCTAAACAACTGTCATCATACCTCCAACAATGTGAGATAGCCACCGATTTGCTGCACTTCTGTTCTTGATGCAATGCCCAATTGATGATATAAAAATGCAAGGGCAGCTGCTCCCCATGCATACTTGCCGATGCTATCCACATTCATAAGTAAATTTAAGTACTTTGCCAGAACTTTCGTTCCTGATTTGTCACACATGATTGTACACCCTAGCAAATAAAGAATATAAGCACGATCGGCACAATCAATATCTTCCTGGGTAGCATCCTCAAGTTCCTAGTAGAAGAACGCTTTAGCAGGGAGGGAGCAGGGAGAGAGCAGAGCGAGATTCTTAATCAAATAGAGAGGAGAAATTGAGTCGAGCAGGGAAATAGCAAGGAGTCCTAATCAAAGAGAGAAAGGGGAAATTGATCGGTCATAGGAAGATAGAAAATATGGCGGGAGGGATTACCGGGATTGGTTTGGATTTCCCCCCATGACGCACGCCTCTTGCGCAATCTTCAGCGGCGACCTTCCCATTAAAACCCACGCCAAATCCGCAGTTCGCAGCAATCTGAAAAATCTCCCCTCAATTCTTCCCGCCAGTGACATATTTAGGATCTTCGGCGGCGGTTTCTTTTGGATACGTCGAACCTCCCTTTCGCAGCAAGCTCTCCCGCGGCTGCTTCGTATTTCTTACCCCCGCTAACGAACGTACCGAATCGTCTTGAATGACTTTAGCGACGGCCCGATCAAAACCCCCGCTATATGATATTTTTAACGGGAATTTATGTTGGCCCTCACTAAAATACCCCCATTAAACCCCCACTAAAGGGTTCTAATTTTGTAGTGGCTGTTCCGGCGGAGGGGAAAGAAGATTTCAGGCATAGAATGGAAGATTTTTCTGGTAGAACGATGAAGCGCCGCCACTGGGGGAGACCGGAGAGGCCGAAGATCTGTTCTCTCGCCTCTGCCGCTGGAGGGAGAAAATGACGGGGTATACAGGGTTAAAAAATATTAACTGCACTATTCCGGAGTTGTGGGGTGTAACTGAGTATTTTTTACGTTTGTACTCGGGGTGTACAAGTAGTGGGGAATACGGGGATAAATCAGGGGTTCAAATAGCACTATTCATACATATATCTCAAGTTCCTGGTACGCGTCTGCGGGCGTCGCAATGGATCCTAGGCTTTTCGAGGCAGCTGGAGCTGGGGATGTGGCCATGTTGCAGAGGATACTCCAAAATGATCCCGCTGCTCTCCATAGAGTGGTGACCACCTCCAATGGAGAGACTCCTCTTCATATTGCAGCTTTGCTTGGCCACTTAGAGTTTGTCAGGGCAGTGCTGGCTCGAAATCCTGCATTGGCCCGTGATTGCAACGAGCAAGGATCTTCTCCTTTGCACTTGGCTGCTGCAAACGGCCACTTACAAGTGGTTGAAGAACTGTTGAAGGTGAACAACGAGCTCTGCTTGCTGCGAGACAATGGCGGAAGATTGCCACTTCATGTTGCTGCCCTGAAAGGAAGGGCTGATGTCCTGGCTAAATTGATCACAGAGAAACCAGACTGCATTCGAGAATTAACCGACAGCGGAGACACGGTTCTCCATCTGAGCTTAAAAGCGAACCACTTCCAAGTTGTAGATTTCCTGTTGGGGAGAGCGGATGCCACTGAATTAATGAATTTGGGGGATGAGAATGGTAACACTATACTGCATCTGGCAATTGCGAGGAAACAAGTTCAGGTAACCACCCACTACAGAATTTCGTGATTATAACAGTGTAAATTCGAAATTTTGACTCTAGAAATTTTCAAGCGGACTTGACTCAGCTTTCTAAGGCACATTTAATGGTCTCCACAAGCTCGTTATACTCTTATTTTCAGGTTGGGTGGTTAGGATTTAACAGGTTTAACTTGTCGATTCTGCTATTAGCAGCTTTAATTTTGGTTCTGCATGCAGACCACAAGACTTGTGTTGAGATGCCCTGGAATCGACGTGAATGCAACAAACAGGAGAGGAGCCACTGTCCTGGCTGTGCTACTGGAGTCTCCCCGTGAGCACGGCGACGTGCAACTGGAGCAGATTCTTCTTGCAGCAGGGGGGAAACTAGAAAGGAGCCCATCCTTGCCCAAAAGTCATGTTGTACAAATTCCTACCACGCCCAGCAGCCTCCGGCTAAGCAGCTGGAAAAGAAATAAAAAACACAGCAAGTGGCTGAACGATACGCGCAGCACGCTCATGGTGGTGGCCATACTGATCGCCACCATCACTTTCCAGGCAGCAGTGAATCCTCCCGATCTCAATAAAGAGCCTCCTGATCTCGATAACTGGCTGTACGATGCTTTCATGCTATTTGATGTGATTGGTCTCTCTGCGTCCCTGGGCATAATACTGTTATTGACTGTGATTCCATTGAAGAGGAAGTTACTAATGGCAATCTTGGTGAGGGTAATGTTTGTCGCCATTATTGCCACCGCAATGGCATTTTTCTTTCTTACGTTGAAAAATATTCCCAGGAGGAACTGGTTCGCACGTCGTCTGCTGCTGGTTTTCAATTATGTTTGGATTGTGATCATGATAATCGCCCTCTCCTGCCAGCTCGTGCAAGGAGTGACTTACTTGCTTAAGAAATTGGGGCTGAAGATGAGGAAGATGTATATCACAATATTGTTCATCATTACTTTCTTAGGTTCTTTCTTCGGATTTAGTCATTTCGCTTTGGGATTTGGATTTCCATAAAAAAAATGTACAAGTGTTACTGTTTGTAACAATTAAAGTCTCTCTATCTATGTTTTAGAATAACCATTCAAAGTACAGAATAGCCAAACTCAACCTAACCGCCTTTTCATTATAGCTAATACATTTGTTGCATTGGGACTCGTCGCTACCATAAGTGAGTCGTCGGAGTTTAGCAGAAGTGATGTTGAGTGGCCTTTGGCCAAACAGGATGGAGGGAGAGACGGCGGGAGTTAGGTCTTTCCTTTTGAAAGTAATCTTGATTTTGCATGTTGGATATAAACTAAAAAAGCTCATTATATGTAGGCCCAATTTACAATAAAGACATACAAGCCCAAATAGAGGATATTAATAACAAGGCCCAAATAGCCCTAGCTTAAGAAAAAAAATTGTCATCCAAAAAATTTCCTACAAAGAATATCCTGAAATTATAGAAATTACAAAAATAATAAAAATTTTAGAATATCTTGTAAAAAATTATAGTGTAAGTAAATATATATAACTAATGACTAATATAGAAAAGTCCTATAAATAGAGAAGTCTAAATACTTTATTTACAAGTGAGTAAGAGAGAAAAATGAGAGTGATTTTGCTCTGACCTCTCAATGCGAACTGGGGCTCAATGCGAGTTGGGAGTAAGGTTTGAATGGAATAGAGTACATATTAAAAGATGACCGGTCCTGGACAGTCTAATATAAAAGCTTTATGTTGATCATGGTAATCAGGATCTTGACCACTAAAGTACATGAGCCCAAATAGGTCATTGCTTTATTGCATAGATTGGACAGGGCAGACTTCAAGCAAAGATTGAAGTTATATTTGTGGCTATCTAATATCTAATTGAGATGAGATTATTATGTCTAATGAACCCTAAAGTAGAGTTCTCTATTTGTAAGTAAGTTTGACTTTGAAAGGTATACATAATCTTGTTTTCATAGTTAATGTATTTTCATAGGTTCTCTTTCAAGATTTTTTAAGTTGTTTACTCTAGAACTAGGGGTCTTCCTTGCTTGTGAAAGCGCTTGTAATAATGTACAAGTGTTACTATTTGTAACAATTAAAATCTGTCTCTATCTCTATTTAGATTTTTTTATAAGAACTAAAGTATATAATACCATAATTCAACCTCACAGCCAATTCATTATTTACAAAAGAGTATGTTGCGGAATATTTCATTTCAAATATTAGATTTATCAATCAACTTTCTCAGTCGGTATTCTAAAAGTTCCTTTGAACAAAAAATTTAAAATACAGAGCAAAAATTTCAACTTGGAATTGAGCTTGAGCCTTGCCCCAAGCTGAGCTCGCTTGACTAGCTCAGGCTCAGCAACACTAGCCATGAGATCCAAATAAAAGTAATTGAATTTAAACTTCTTTACTAAGTTAAAAATTTGTTGTTGGCAATTGGCCTAATATTTTTGACCTAATAAAATTGTAAATAAATTTCTCTTGAAGTGCATTATGTAAATCCCTTTCTCTTTACCTTGGTATAAAAACATAATATTCCTGTCCATAGATAAAATACTACTTTTACAAACATTGTCAATAATTTACTATGCATACTATTAGACCAGGGTTTGGGCTCAGGGCCATTTTGTTCCACATTATTTGTAGTCCGAGTGAGCTAGTATGGGCTACAGGGTCCAAGGTTAGTGGGGGCAATTGCATCGACCTTACATGAGCCATCGTGACACTAATTTTATTGAGACCTACATTTGTTACACATGCCCAGTAGGTATGTAACTAAGATGTGGATTAACACATTGCGGGGCCCAATTCACGAATTAAGTGTGGATGGTCGGACTCATAGTAAGCGAGGAGTTGACCCTATTACGGGCTCAGCAGTGGTTCAGGCCCCTACGGGCTTTGAGAGACATAGCACACTCCCGTTGTGTCAAACCCGTGAAGAAAAGCCCAGAAATTTCAGTAGGAACCTTTCCATTAAGCGTACTAATGAAACCCAATTAAGAGAGAATGAATGAGGGTATAAAAGGGAAAGAAAGGTGTAGAAGTGCCCTAAATGGTCCGCCCCCACATCTCCTCTCCCCTCTCTCCCCTTTCACAATCCGCACCCTTCCTCCTCCCTTGTGATTTTGGGCATCAAAGTCAGGTGATTAGCATCTTCCTTGCTCAGATTTCAAGTCAAGATCAAGGCTTAAAAGGCATGTATACATAAAAGGTAAAACCCTATCCCATGTTAATTCAATTGTGTTTAATTGCAAACGGATAATTACGTGAAGGCTTGAGGACGTGCTTGGGGCTGATCAGCCCAAGGTCAATGAAATATTATTCACAAATTTTATTTTGATTATTTATATACTCTTGTTTGGATAAATTATTATTAATGTAATTATATTTGCATGTTTTTTTGTGTAGTTAATCAATTAAAATTTCAATTTTTATGCTCTGGTCTTTCCCTTGGCCAAAGACCACCACGTTTCCGCTCGTCAGCCACTCATCACATACTAGTTAAGAAGATAAAACCCATTTATTTTAAAGTATATATTTATCACAACAAGCGCCTTTAATTACGGAGCATCCATTTTCACTTGGACGAGATGCTTGTAATTAACCCAAACGCGCACCTGGACTCAGTTTGGTGAGATCGCTTAATCTTTAAGAATATGGCTGTTAAAATACTACATCATAAGAAACGTTCTTAAGAGAGTTCTTCTGCAACAGTAAGGGGAACCTCACTTCACACACTACAACAAAATACACTAATAGCGACGCAATGCCATGCGTCGCTACAAACTAATAATAGTGACATATTAAAAGACGTTGCTAATAATAATAACTAATGGCAACACATAGTACAAAGCGCCACTAATAGTCTTGTTATTAGTGACGCATTATACTATGTGTTGCCATTATTTATTATTATTAGTGATGCTCTCTAAAGCGTCGCTAAAAGATATAACTATTAGTTTTTCTTTAAATATTTAAAACTATTAGCGACGTTTTAGCTTATATGTTGCTAAAATTATTTATCAATAGCGACGCTTGTCCTCAAGCGTCGCTACTAATACTCATTTTTAAATATCAAATATAAAATTTAGAACTAATAGCGACCCTTTTCAGCATGCGTCGCTAATTAATAAATAATTATTTAAAAATTATTTAAACATTTAAAATAACTTTTTTAAATATTATATATTTAATTCAATATTGACTATTTGTATAAATAATAAATAAATATTAAAATTTTAATAAAAGGCAATGTCAATAATAGATTAAATTTTTGAAAATAGAATATATTTTATTTTTAAAATTATCTTATTAATTTTAATATATAATTTATAACAATAGAGAGAGAGAGAGAGTGAAGCGAAAGAGTGAGAGGAGAGAGGAGAGAGAGGGGAGAGAGAGGAGAGAGAGGGGAGAGAGAGGAGGGAGGGGAGAGAGAGAGGTGAGGGAGAGAGAGAGAGAGGAGAGAGGAGAGTGAGAGAGAGAGGAGAGAGAGGGGAGGGTGAGTGAGGGGATAGGGAGAGAGTAGTGGGAGGGAGGGTAGAGAACGAGGAGTAGATTTGATTTAATTTTTTTATTAAAAAAGAGTATTAGCGATGTATATTTATATACGTCACTAAGGTACTGCAGTAGTAGCGACGTATAACTATATACATCGCTAAGGCTCTAGTGTAATCGTGACATATAGCCATCTACGTCACTAATATACTATAGCAGTAGCGAGAGAAAAGGGAGAGAGAGAGTAGTGGGAGGGAGGGTAGAGAGAGAGGAGAGGGAGAGAGATGGAGATTTGATTTAATTTTTTTTATAAAAAAGGAGTATTTGTATTCATATATACGTCGCTAATTCGCTAGAGTAATCGCGGCACATAGTCATATATGTCGCTAATACACTATAGCAATAGCGACGTATAGATAGATACGTCATGAATAGTTTTTTTATTTTAAAAAGATTATAATTAAAATAGATAGAGGGAGAGAGAGAAGAGAGGGAGAGTAGTGGGAGGAGGGTAGAGAGAGAGGAGAGTGTAGAGAGAGTAGAGGGAGGGAGGGTAGAGAGAAAGAGTAGAGGGAGGGAGGGTAGAGAGATAGGAGAGGGAGCGAGGGCGAGATTTGATTTATTTTTTTTATAAAAAAAAGGAGTATTAGCTCCCAACATGCATGCGCTATTAGTGAAAATACGTTTTGTCATGAATTTGAAATTTGGCATCTCGTAGAGTAAATGGGGCACCCGTTTGCTAAGTCCGAAAAGGCACAAAAATTGAAAACTTGTATGATATTTATATAGAATATTAATCTATATATATTGAATATTAAAAATTTAAGTAAACAAAAGCTTTTTAAAAATAAAGCTTACTATTGGCGATGCATAGACTATTGTGTCACCAATAGGCATGTTTAGTAGCGACGTATCAAGTCATACGTTGCTAATAAGAACCCTTATTAGCGACGTTATTGATGTACGTCACTAATAACACTGGTTTTTAGAAATTTATTGATCTAAAATATATTTTTGGTATACAAAAAAAAATATATAATTACCTAAAAATTCAGAAAATTTATTTAATATTTGGTGGTGCAAGCCCAGGCATTTAGCGTAGTCGGATCAAATTTTGACGGGGTGCTTGGGCATGCGTATTACATGTTCCATGATTTATTTAAGTGCGTCGTATAATGTTATATTCGTTATATTTATTTCGCTGAAGGTATGGGCTCCCAATGAGGCATTCAAACCATGTCCTAAATAAAGAAAATAGGTACAAATAAAATATTAGTCCCGACTATTAGTTTGAGTTCCCAACATGTGCACGCTATTAGTGAAAATACGTTTCGTCGTCAATTTGAAATTTGACATCTCGTAGAGCAAATAGGGCAGGCGTTTGCTAAGTCCGAAAAGGCAGAAAATTGAAAACTTTTATGATATTTATATGGAATATTAATCTATATATATTGAATATTAAAAATTTAAGTAAACAAAAGCCTTTTAAAAATAATGCTTACTATTGGCGACACATTGACCATTGTGTCGCCAATAGGCATGTTTAGTAGCAACGTATCAAGTCATACGTCACTAATAAGAACCCTTATTAGCGACGTATAACGACATACGTTGTAAATAAGAACCCTTATTAACGACATACACCACTAATAAGAACCCTTATTAGCGACGTTATTGATGTACATCGCTAATAACACTATTTTTTAGAAATTTATTTATCTAAAATATCTTTTTGGTATACAAATAAAAAATATATATAATTACCTAAAAAATTCAGAAAATTTATTTAATATTTGGTGGTGCAAGCCCGGGCATTTAGTGTAGTCGGATCAAATTTTGACGGGGTGCTTGGGCGTGCATATTACATGTTCCATGATTTATTTAAGTGCGTCGTATAATGTTATATTCGTTACATTTATATTGCCGAAGGTACGGGGCTCCCAATGAGGCGTTTGAACCTTGTCCTAAATAAAGAAAATAGGTACAAATAAAATATTAGTCCCGACTATTAGTTTGAGCTCCCAACATGTGCACGCTATTAGTGAAAATAGGTTTCATCGTGAATTTGAAATTTGACCTCTCGTAGAGCAAATAGGGCAGGCGTTTGCTAAGTCCGAAAAGGCAGAAAAATTGAAAACTTTTATGATATTTATATAGAATATTAATCTATATATATTGAATATTAAAAATTTAAGTAAACAAAAGCTTTTTAAAAATAATGCTTACTATTGGCGACGCATAGACTATTGTGTCGCCAATAGGCATGTTTAGTAGCGACGTATCAAGTTATACGTCGCTAATAAGAACCCTTATTAGCGACGTATAACGACATACGTCGCTAATAAGAACCCTTATTAGTGACGTTATTGATGTACATCACTAATAACACTGGTTTTTAGAAATTTATTTATCTAAAATATCTTTTTGGTATACAAATAAAAATAATATAATTACCTAAAAAATTTAGAAAATTTATTTAATATTTGGTGGTGCAAACCCGGACATTTAGCGTAGTCGGATCAAATTTTGATAGGGTGCTGGGGCGTGCGTATTACATGTTCCATGATTTATTTAAGTGATTCATATAATGTTATATTCGTTATATTTATATCGCCGAAGGTACGGGGCTCCTAATGAAGCATTTGAACCTTGTCCTAAATAAAGAAAATAAGTACAAATAAAATATTAGTCCCGACTATTAGTTTGAGCTCCCAACATGTGCACGCTATTAGTGAAATTATGTTTCGTCGTCAATTTGAAATTTGACGTCTCATAGAGCAAATGGGGTACACGTGTGCTAAGTCCTAAAAGGCATGAATATGAAAACTTGTTGGATATTTATAAAGAATATTATATATATATATATATATATATATATATATATATATATATATTAAATATTAAAAATTAGAATTAATTGTTTTTTAAAAATAATGCATGCTATTAGCGACGTATAATATGTGCGTCGACAATAGTTTATGTTATTAACGATGTATAATGATATACGTCGCTAATAATATTAATTATTAGCCGCATATATCATTATATGTCGCCAATAATCCTTATTAGCGATATACTTTGACATACGTCGCTAAATAGTTTAATACTAGTGACGTAATACGTTACGTTGCTAATAGCTCTTATATTTGCAGCTTCCGAAATAGGATAGCCAAAGCGCGGTAACTTTTTCACACCCGCGCCATTCGTCACAGAGCTTCTTGCGTTCCTCTGCCGTGTGGCACAGAAGTTTTTCCCCTATTTCCCCCCATTCCATCTGGTCCCGGTGTTCCTCTGCCTGACCATCTCCCTGTCAAAGCTCGTCAATACTCAGGAGCTCAGCCTGATCCCACTTACGGAGACCGAGTGGAAAGTGAAATTCCAGCGGCGATCTCACTCCCGGCGTCCGCCTCCTCCGTCTATAAAGCTCCCGGCTCCTGCCTGACTCACCTCTGCTCCCAGCGATCCTCCGGCTAACACCTCGCCCCAATTGCAGCCCGGCACCAGATTCCGAAGGCCCCCTCAGCTGCCAGGGATTAAGGCTTGTTAGTGATCGGCAATAGGCCCAGGTACTTGGCGCAGATGTGGGGGAATTTTTTTTTAAAGCTACATTACATAGAATACCATCATGTAGCAAATTGTGGCAGCTGAATATTTGGGTTGGGTAATGGGAGTAATTTTGATGATTTTTGTTGCAGTCTGTGGGTGATGATTTTAGATGTAATTTTGATGCTGTTTGTTGCATGTTTATGCATGTTTATTCAGGTTAAGTGAAATCGCATATATTCTGTTTTTCGCCTAAATCAATTTGGATTAACATGTTCTTTAAAAAGGCCAGACTTTCATTTTCCTCTGCGTCATGAATTCAGCTGACTCAATCTAGAGAGGTGTCATGCGGTATTTGGTGTCTGCATCGTTCTTTCTTTCTGATATTAGGAGTTTCCGGCATTGGTTCCTTTGCCACTAAATTTCTGAATCTTCTAATTCTGTCTCATAGACCAGAGGATGAGATATTTATATTTTTAATTGTTTTGATATCGTTAGAGGTTTTTTTTGGGTAGTGATTGGATCTCTGAATTCATATCTTTCCATTTTTGTTTAATTAGGACCAAGGGATAATGGGGAACTGTTTTTGTTTAATTAGAACATAGGTTGCTTGAAGAATTGATAATGCTGAACTGATAGAAGTGCGACCTTCCATTTTCCCGTGTTATGCTTTTCACAGTTAGAAAGAAACTGTACTTTTTTTATTTTTGTGATAACAATGATAAATCAAATGCTTTATTTTTGCTGTTGAAAGGTTTTGTGGGAAGTTAATGGGTATTTGTGGATTCATACATCCCTATTTTTGCTTCATTAGAAATTGGAGTATTAAGAAGTTTTTTTTTCCTAGAAAATTGCACATTTTAATCGACAGGATCATTTCCTCATAGTTGGGCAGGAAAATGTGGTATTTGCTGTTTATTGTGTGTGTGTATGGCACTCACTGAGCCCCCATGTTTGTTCATGAGACTTATCCCATTTTTCTCTCCGAGGTTGCTAAGGAAGCCAATCCTTTCTAGAAACTGTACGGGGAGGTGCCTCTCACAAAGGTAAGCCTTCAAATCTCTCTTATTAGCAAATAAGTTCATCCTCTTTCCACCTAGACTTACTGAACTTAATTTGGGTAGTAGTTTGTCAGCCTTCTTTGCTTTAATTTGCCACATACTACTTGCTTAGATTTTGCTAATTAAACTTTTATTTCAACTACTCGATTGGCATTGGTTTTATATTGTGGATTATGTTTTTTTTTTTCTGGTAAGAGTTGTATCCAGCTTCATTCCGATTAAGAAGAAAAAATGCTTCTTATGTTTTGTTTTAAATTAGTTATGCCCTATTTTCATTGATTGTGCAAAATTGTTATTTGTATGTTCATGCCTATCAATTTTTTGATCTACGAGACTATTTTGTATTTTGTCCTCTAAATGTTTAGAGGTATTAGCGATCATGACAAGTTGATTGGATCAACTTACTGTGATTTCAATTCTGGTCATCCTAAGAATGCAATGCTATACCATTGCAGTTTCTTTTGTAAATTAGAAGTTAATGTGTTAAATTTGCACCTTTGTTATGATGGATGGGTTATTTTGGTATTTCTAGCACACGTGTGGGTAACTCAAACGTGTAGAAGTCTATTTTTGCAAAATCAAGTTTCCTGGCCTAAATTTGTATTTGGGTGAAATGTCAGGTCTATTTCTCAAAGTTTTTCAATCCTATATGCTTCCTCCGTTCTAATTTAATAGCTCCATTTCTCATTTTTATTATTTTTTATCGAAAACCTCTCTTCAGCGTCTAACAATAATAAAGAATCATCCAAAGAGTCGGCCTCCCATTCCACTTCCTCACGGCACCGGCTCTTCCCCCATCCTCTTCACAAATGCTACGAACATCCTCCAGTTCTCTGGGTGGAACAGGTCTAGCCCCATCATCAGGTACGTGAACGCGCATATCTCCCCATTCTCCTCCGCTCCGGCCGTTGCCCTTAGGATCTGCTCGTGCACTGTTTCGTTGTACCGCGACAACATGCTCTCCCTCGCCAGCGACACCCCAGCCTCCCACGTCGCCAGGCCCACCTGCCTCACTAGCTTCTCCTGCAGGCATTGCGCCTCCTGCGGTTGCTCGTGGTCCTGCATCTCGATGCAGATGAAGTTGAACACGGCGCCATGTTGGGCCAGCATCTAAGGCAATCAGGAGGTACCTGTCGTGTCCCCGGGTGTTGTAGTACCCGGCTGTCCGCTCCGGCGCATGGGACTGGCTCCTGTAGTGCCAGTGGATCTTGGCCACCTTGACGGAGATCTTGACGCCGGTGTTAGTGAATATCGGTGTTGCTGCAGAGAGGATGCGCTTGCCATGGTCAAGCAGCATCTGCGAGTACCACGTCAGGAAGAACTCCCCGTAAGGCCAGCTCCAGCTGCCATCCCAGCGGAAGAAGGGAGCGTCCTCGGGTCAGTTGTTGTAGTGCCCAATGTTGCTAGGCCCTCTGTGCCCCACCTCTGGCTTCTCTGCGGCCTGTGCCGCCACCCTCAAGTTGCTAATCATGTACCTATCGTATCACTGGAAGGCTCCGATGCCAGGGAACTTCCAGGTCCCGTTCAGCTCCAGGTACAATGGGTACCTCAGCTCTCCTGCCGGCCCCATCCCCACTTGAATCTCCTAAAAGAAAACGAAAAACTCAATCCATCATAATTCAAGAATTTCAATCATCCTCACATAAAGAAGAGACGAAGGAGGAGGGGCTTCTTCGTCTTCTTTGGGCCTAGGAAGCAACATCAGCAGCTGCCAAACCAGCTGCCTCGGAGCTCCAGCTCCCGCACCAGGTTGCTCACTGATTCGCTTCTCCCACCACAGCGGCTTGCGAACCATGCTAGTTCTTGTTTTTTGCTGATCATGCTTGATTTTGAACTATTTGTGAGGAGCAACGTAAATATGAGAAGCAGCTGAGATCCATCTAGGTTTAAATTAAAATAAATAGAGCAATTTATGTGGAACAGTATTTTTTTTTTTTTCTGTTGGAGCTATTAAAATAGGACAGAGGGAGTATGTGTATGAATAGCTCTTCAATTGAGTTTTAATCAGCTAGTGGAGATTCACCAGCGTAGTTACTAATGAATATTTACCTGCCATCGATCGGTTAGAATAGACAATGCATGTATTAGCGAGCAAGTCATACAAAATTTAATTTTTGCTGCAGATCTGCGCGCTAATACATGCATTGTCGATTTCTAGTGATGGACGGCAGATTACGATTCCTTTTTAATGAAAGAAAAATTTACAATTAAAATAGCGTAAGTTAAAAAATACATATAGGGTAGGTTGGTGGAACCCAAATCCAATTGCAAATTAAAGCCTCACAGGGTGAAGTCTCACTGGTTGTCAATCTACTCATGTTCACGCATGATGCCAAGTACACCAGCAAGGTCATGGGTGATAGTCATCGAGCTTGGAGAGGGGAGTCAAGTCGTGAGTTTTAAAAATAAGATGCATCTAGCCTGACCTGACTCTATAACTAGTTCCTATAACCATGCTATATAGAGCTTTTGCTATGGTATATAGGTGCCACAACGAGAACAAATTTAGCATATATATTACACAGAGGCAAACATAGTTAGCCTTTATGTATCATATTAGGATCCCCATGTAACATTATCACAAGCATAGTCATAGATCTGGTCAATGAAAACTTCATGAAGCTAGCCAACTCTCAAAGATCATCATCATGTTTGTATGTTTATATCCTATGTTGAAAGAAATAATAATTGGCAAACAATAATAACATTAGGAACACGTCTATATCACCCAAATAATCCCCTCATAAGCCCAAAATATTAAAAAAATTAATATTTTTTCATTGGTCTGTCTTACCTGAGGACCATTGTTTCTCTCACTTATTACCCCATTATTTGTTGCAATTTCCTTCTCTAACTAAGACATGGCAGGATTGATATGATGAACGTTATTCGATAAATCTGGCTACAAATGCATATAACTTTTCTCTCTCGCAAATTTTAATGATAAATTCATATAAAATAGAGGAGAAAAAACAATATCTTCTTATTCAATATCTCATAAAATAATATAGAACTTATGCTTTTATACAACTCTAAATGACATAATTATAGATAAAAAATCTAATCTATATTCCACATGACTAAGCAATTAAAATTAAGAAAAATTAATGAGAAAAACAAGGACTACCCTCCCTACATTCAAGGAGCCAAACATTGAAATGTTTTTTGAAAAACATAAAACTGCCAAGGAAATGGAGGCAATAGCTAGGCGGTATGGAGAGTACACGAAGGCTCATATCATAATGTTGCAGATCCGTTATTAGAACAGTCGCATTAGGGAAGGAGATAATGTGCTTGAGCATATTAACTCCATGTCCATCATTGCAAGTGATCTAGAGATCCTTGAGAACCCTATAAATGAGGGGATCTAAGTTTTAATTGTTCTAAATTACCTCCCTAAGTCTTGGGGGAGTGTGGTTGTTGCATTAAACATCTTTAATAAGAAACTCACACTGGATGATCTTACTACCAAGCTTGGCTAAGAGTAGGAGAAGAGGAATAACACAATATTCCATATTTCCTTATTTTCACAAAAAAATGCCATCAAACCTAGACTAATATGATATAAATTTTTTTGGACAAAAATACCTCTATGCAGAGGTTAGGGTTTTATATTGTGTAAAATCCTTACAAATTAGCATTCACAAGCAAATGACATCACATACTAGCGATTCTTCCGTGAGAGGCCTTTGTTCTGACTTTTGACCTAACTTACCATTAATTTTGTCATTTGGAGCAATGAGAAGTGTTCATGCAGTGTGAGAGGAGGTTTTCCGACCCATCCGACCAACGATGAATTTATATCCCATCTCAACGATTAATCATTTGACAAATTGAATATATATGCAGAAATTATAAATTACAGTCTATAATCATGCCTTATGAAAGGATAAAACCCCTACCTCCCTCTCTGAGCGAGTTCGAAGATGAGGCATCTGACTCCATGCACTTGGATGTCCACTTTTGGGGCTTTAGAGGTCTCCAACTATAAAAATAGTCCCACCACAATGTTTGGCATACTCGATTTAAGTAAGAACGCATCTTGAACAACTCAAATTGGGCTTAAAATGACTCAGAACGAGAGAAATAAAGTTTAAAGATAGTCCCACCACAATGTTTGGCATACTCGATTTAAGTAAGAACGCATCTTGAACAACTCAAATTGGGCTTAAAATGACTCAGAACGAGAGAAATAAAGTTTAAAGAGTATGAGAATGAAGAAATTCGAAAACTAAAAAAGAAAAATTGGAGCCTCACACCTATTTATACGCAATCTGAGGTTTTTGCGCCATGCGTTAAGCGTACAATGCATGACATGGTTCTAGCCTCATAGTGTGTGATGCATAGTCCAACTATGTAAGGAAAATCATGATATCATTCATGCATAGAACGGTACCTGGTTGCGATATACCACATACCCTAGAAGAAAATATACCAGCAAGAACGTCAAAATTAAAGGAGCCAAAATGGAACACGTAAAGCCAAGGAGCCCAATAGGAGTACTTTGGGAATTTCTGTATGATATGGAAATGATGGTACTGATGCCTGATCAACCTCACCCCTCAGTATGAACCTATGGAATAAGCTACACATAAGGGTAAAAGGTTGCATAACTTCAAAAGACAAACTTGCCCAACCTGATGTGAGAATATAGGTGATGAAAAATGTAGCCTGCATACATAGGATAAGACAACTCCATTAACTGCAACATATAATGTTGGGTCCAAAAAATATAATTATAACCAGTTCAACGTTTTAAGACATAATTACATCTGTTATAACTTCCACAAACATATAAAGCAAAGAAAATAAATATAGGACGCTTTCTTTGTTGTTGGGAGGGAAGCTGAGACAGAATCCTGTTGAAGCACTAGAATTGCATAACAAGTTTGCTCAAAAGTTCACCCAATTCGTGATAAACCAACTAGAAAATCACAATGATCAGACTAACTAGAGACAAGAAACAGGATTATTGGGTACATTCGAGAAGTCAACTTAAGCAAACCATTTTATTTTTTTGCTCGATTTAAGCTAACCATATTAAAAAAATGACATTTCACAGCTTAAAAGAGGCACCACAAATTTAACAAAAAATGGCACAGATAAGGCATACGAAAGAGATCCTTTCATGTGCTATATATATATGTATATATATAAGGAAGAAAGACACTCAAATTTGTGAGTTAACCAGCCGAAAACAGCATCATTATTGGGGGAACAATCAAAAGAAATAATAATAAAATGACACTTGGGAGATATCCTGTAACTAGCTGACCGACATGCGATGGACAATAAATACACTGTTATTTAGGCAATATCCAGCCAAAAACAAATGTCGTTCTCCACTCTTCTTACTGAGTCCGATGATATAAACAAAATGGCCTGCTCCAAGTGGCCATGAGAAACAATTTCATGAGATGGTGAGACAAACTTTCAGTAGAAATCAATGGTTGACTACAACCTTCTACCATTTGCATTACCACCACAATAAAATCAGTAAACCAAATTTAATACAGGTACAAAAATTTCTTCAGTTAAATTAACAATTCAGTTTGATGAAAACAAAAACACCCAAATGACTGCATGAGGTTTCTCACCATGACCTGCGTGACTCACCAACATAAACCAATTTTTTACTGGTCCTCTCCAAAACATTAGTAAAATTTAAAACACAATTACCCCATACAGAAAATCAATCATTTACCAAAACAACAATCCAGAAAGAGCCTCTCTTCTGGGTGCTTCATCATACCTAGAACTTGCCCCAAACAGCAAGATTGAGAGGATGCGAGAAGAGGGAGAAGAGAAGGTTAAGAAAATAGAGGAAAAATATCACCTCATCGTCCTCCTCGAAATTGAATCTCAAATCAAACTTAGAAGCTTCCCATGCAAATCCCCCAGTTGAAGGAAGCTTGCCGGTGAGTCGCGCCTTTGTGGAGTAAAGCTTGGCCGCCACTGGTATGAGAATTCAATGGAAAAAACAAAAGTGCTGCTACAATTTGAAATGGAAAACATGTCTATTTGACAATTGAATAAGATACTAACATACTCCAATAGATACTATGATAATTTTAAACAAGGTACTATTGTATTCCAATAGATAACATCTCCACAATATTAACTTACAATATAGGATTCACAACAAGACAACAAATATGTTTTCCTTAGAGATATGTATATGCAACAACGTATGTTTCAGATGAAAGTTCCAAGAATTGCAATAGGTTAACTAAGATTGTATGATCTAATGGTCTTTCACATACCACAAAATTGCAGTGAATGTTTTGTGGACCACCCACACTATTATTACATAATTGCAATGAACGTTCATGGAAGAAAAATGTTTTTTTAACCACCCACACCATTATTACATAATTGTTGTGAACGTTCATCGAAGAAAAATGTGGATGTGAGAATAGAAACTTGTCAGATCTGGTTCCATAATTTCTTTGTTACCACTTTGTTTGTTGATATTATAGTGTCCCAATATGGTTCAAACATATTACATAAGGCAGCTACACATGGCAAAATGTCCTCTATGTTCTACGTTAGGAGCCCACGTGGGCTAGTCACATAACTCAGTCAAGCAAGACGTATCTATTAAGTCAAAATAATGAAACTTTATTATATGAGAAACATTTTTTTGTGTTCCTACGGGCAATGAGCCTAAATTGTATATCAGAACTCTTAATCCATGAAATTGACTGCATATATACTAGCGTATATTAGCATATTCTAACATACACTTGCAAATGTGCTATCAATCTTAAATAGTAAAGGCTCCTAAGCATATTTTATATTGAGTTCATTATCAGTTAAGATTGGGGAAGATGAAAAATGCTCCCATCCAATGAGAAAATTTTTGGACATGTCTATGGGACTCCAAGACCTGAGTCTTGTAACCCACCTATACATAGAATTCCAATCATTGTACTTAGAAATAGTTCACCATCTATGTACTATTGCCTTTTCATTCCACTTGCTCTCTCCCTCACTTCCCCTATGGAGTGAAAATCTTCAAATGTCCATAACTTCTTTGATAGCTGAATCCTTTGAATGCCTTTAATTTGATAATTAGCATATGCAATACAAAAATGAATCTAAAAATGAAGTTTTTTTTCCATATTTATAGGCCAAAGAACACAATATTCCATATTTCCTTGTTTTCACAAAAAAATGTCATCAAACCTAAACTAATAAGATATAATTTTTTTGGACAAAAATACCCCTATGCAGAGGTTAGGGTTTTATATCGTGTAAAATTCTCACAAATTATCATTCACAGGCAAACAACTTCAAAAACTAGTGATTCTTCCGTGAGAAGCCTTTGTTCCAATATTCGACCCATGTTACCATCAATTTCGTCGTTTGGAGCAATGAGAAGTGTTCATGTAGTGTGTGAAGAGGTTTTTTGACCCATCCGACCGACGATTAATTCATATCCCATCTCAATGATTAATCATTTGACAAATCGAATATATGTGCGGAAATTATAAATCATAGTCCATAATCATGCCTTAAGAATGGATAAAAACCCCTACCTCACTCTTTGAACGAGTTTGAAGATGAGGCGTCTAACTCCATGCACTTAGATGTCCATTTTTTGGGCTTTAGAGGTCTCCAACCATAAAAAATAGCCCCACCACAATGTTTGGCATACTCAATTTAGGTAAGAACGCCTCTTGAACAACTCATATCGGACTTAAAATGACTCGGAATGAGAGAAATAAAGTTTGAGGAGTATGGGAGAGAAGAAATTAGAAAACTAAAATTTTTTTTGGAGCCTCACACCTATTTATACGCAATCTGAGGTTTGCACGCCATGCGTCAAGCGTACAATGCATGACGCGATTCCATCTGCGTAGTGTGTGATGCACAATGCTGCGTGTCGTGTGTTGATGCATCACGTTTATGCGTTAGCTGACACAATAAACAATATTTCTGTTATTTATTTATTTTAAATTCTAAGAACTTTAAACATACATTACTTTATCTCACAGACTCTAATTCACTCATTCTTGGTATCATTAAGCTCGTATCGATAAGGCCTACAAAACTAGACCTTACATGGGTAGGTTATTGCAAACTTTTTGAGGAGTCACACCCATATGGCATATTTCTCGGGGTCATAACTTTCGACTCGATGTCTGATTTGTGAGGTTCAAGGCTCGTTGCGCTCATTTCTCCAAGCTCAAACACAATGCTTCAGATGATGATCATGTGAATTCGATGATGTAGACTAGTAGGCATCAACATATATGGAGCATAAGGATCACACAAAGAAAAAATAAAACTATCTCTTTGGCAACCGATCAGTCTCTATAGGCGATTAATGGGACAAACAATCAATCGATCAGTCACATACCTTTCCAAGTGATCGATTGGCATGTGAAATCATCATTTAGTGTAAAACAAAGCCGAGAGTTTGTGATGGATCGATCTATATCTTAGTGATCAATTGTTGCTACAGTGATATAGTTTCGAATTTCATTTTGGATTAGAATTTGATTCCAAGTTGATTTCTCTTTAGTATTTTACTTTCTTAGGAGTCTTATTCCTTAATGTTTTGATTATTTAGAAAATGCTAGTCATTACCTATCTTGTAATAAAAAACTGCACATAGTTATTTTGACCTATATATTTCCAAAGCTTGTAATATATAGTTATTTGAAGCACATAACTTTTTAGTGTACTCTAGGGTCGAAAATACAAGTGTTTACTACACTCCCCTTGTTTCCTGCATGTCTACCATTGTCACCAACAAGGAGCTAAATGTTCCATGTTATATAAACAACTTGGTCTTATGCTCTTATCCTGAGCATGTAACTGATCACTCAGGATATTGTAGCAGTTATCCATTTTTCATCATTATGATCTGCAGGCAGGACAGTAACGATTGGGTTCTCTTATGCTGGTGCATGAAATTATGATTTCAAATGAGATGAGGCTTATTGAGTGTCATTGTCTAAAATAGCAATGTCCTGAATTAGCAATGTCCCTCATATTGATTACCATATTGATGGAGACATGGTATGTCTAAAATATACTAATTAAGAAATAAGAAAGACATCAATCAGATAAGATCTGATTAAGGTAAACAAACAAGCCCTTAGTTACAACAAATAGAGCAAAGAGATGCATACTTAGGAGCTAAAAAGAAGTAAAACCAGTTAACTGGCGCAAAGGTTCCATGTGACAAAAAATAAGAGGGAAACAGAAGAATTGCATTCATTACAGCAAAAATAACCAAAAAGTTGGACAGACCCAAATCATAAAAAGTAAAAACAAATGAATATGCCAGAATGAAGCAAGACCAAATGAACAAAAGAAAAAAATATTTAAATGAAAGCACATAACTCCTCAGCTAGACACAAATGCAATAAACCAATTGAGAGATTGGATAGACCTAGGTCGGGATATGGAGATAAACACGACAGGATGATAGAAATTGAACCCAGATCAAAAAATTGTTATAGGGGAGTTTCCAGAATGGGTGAGGCCGAGACCCACTAAGGCAAACCAGCAAAAATGGCTCAAAATTGGGCAACGCCAACCGAAGGCAGAGGAGAAACTGAGCATGAAATGCAGGCTCCCCCCACACCATGCTTCACCAACATATACAGAAGAAGCAGGGACTATACAAAGAAAATTAATGTGGAAACACAATGATATGAGAGACAGATGAAGAGATATTTGGCATTACTATTTGGGAGCCACTGCGACTTCCTCGGTTCCGGCAATGATAGCCAATTAGGAGAGATGAGGTGTGAGAGGCAAGAAAAGGGAGGCTTTTTCCAACGGCAATTTGGTCACTGTCGATCAAGAGGGAGGAGCTCCGACTTCCACAGTTCCAACTGCAATGGTCGATTAGGAGGGAGGAGGTATGAGAGGCGGCAAAAAAGTCATGGTTTCTTCTCCCGATGTTCTCTCCTGTGTTCTTTTCACTAGTTTTCCGATGGTGATTTGGTCAAGGTTGAGGCTATGTGATAAGTCCGGTTCCGGCAGCTCTTGTTCACGATCGATCAAGAGGGAGGCGTTGTGGTGGACAGTTCCGGTGGCGACGGTCGACTAGGAGGGAGCCTGGTTCCGGTGGCTCTTGTTCACGATCATTCAAGAGGGAGGTGCTGTGGTGGACAGTTCTGGTGGTGAAGGTCGATGAGGAGGGAGGAAGTATGAGAGGCGGGAAAAAAGTCCAGGCTTTTTCTAAACTTGTTCTCTCTCATCTTCTTAACACTCGGTTTTCTCTATTAGATTTAGAGAGAAGAACCCGGTTCCGTCTCTGTTAGAAGAATCGGGTTCATGTTAATTTCACCGAGAAGGCCGTGACCCAGGTTCCGTCTCCGTTACTTTCAGTGAGAAGGGAGAAACCCGTGTGAATTTCGGTCATTGTGACGTGGAAGCTGCTCATTGGTGGCCAATGGGTGCTGAGTGAGAAGCCCTCCCCAGCAGATTTACGTCCGGCTTTAGACGTCTCTGCTTGCCGCAATAACACGGACGCGAATCTGCTGGGGAGGGTATTTCGCTCAGCACCGATTGGCCACCAATGGGTGCCTTCCACGTCACAAGGACCAGCAGATTCACAGAGACGCTCAAATTGGATGGCATTTGGGTTCACGGCGACACGGAATCGGGAATTGGTTCACGTTCATGGAACTGGGATTTGGGTCATGTTTAAATTAACAGACACAGAACTGGGAACCCGGTTTTCTAACCAAGACAGAATCAGGTTATGAAAACCCGCCTCTCGTACAAAAGACGCGAATCAAGAAGCTCAGAAAATGCCCGATTTTTTTTCTTGCCTCTGGTACTTGCTCCTTTCGAGTCGACTGTCGCCACCGGAACTGTCCACTGCAGCGCCTCCCTCTTGATCGCCAATGAAACTATCAACTGCAGCACCTCCCTCCTTTTCCACCCTTTCGATTGCCACCGGAACTGTCCCTTGCAGCACCTCCCTTTCGATCGCCACCGGAATTGTCCCTTGCAGCGCCTCCCTCCTTTTCCACTGCATAGACTCGACCTTGACCAAATCCCCGCCGGAAAACTAGTTAAAAGAACACGGGAGAGAAGATCGGGAGAAACAGCCCAAACTTTTTTCCCGCCTGTCATACCTCCTCCCTCCTAATCGACCGTCGCCGCTGGAACGGAGGAAGTTGGAGCGCCTCCCTCTTGATCGCCAGTGACCAAACTGCCGCCGGAAAAAGCCTGCCGCAAGGAGAATGTGACCAATTGTTATTTCACTTCAGCCCCTGTTATAGATCATTGCCAAGGAAGTCTCCATGTGAGGTCTCATTAAACCTATTTTACATATCATTCCTCGTTCCTCTTTCCGCTATTACCATCCATTTCTTTTGATTTTCACCTTCCCCAGCATTGAATTTGGAATGGTTTTCACCATTCTCATCCTGCTCAAGCATATGGTAAATACTGAAGGGTAGCTTTATTCCTTGTCTATTCAGAAGCCTCACTATAACTGGATACAGGATTTTAGTGAAGTAGACAGCATTTTTACAGTGGCTCCAGGAAACAATGGTCGCCTCTACCTGGCTTTCCCGAGGAGATCTATCATAATGGCACTTGAAGTTTCATCTGGAAATGTTATTTGGAAACAAAGTGTTGGCCCCTTGAATACATAGGAGAGTTCCCCTGTGGTTGATTCCAATGGTAAATGTTTTTGACATATTATCTCTGTCACATATTCTGATGTATGTGTCATGATCTTAAGATATTCCTTTTTTTTTCCACTTTCCTGCCATATGGGTTTAATTTGCATATGGTATTAGTAGCAGCTTCTATTAGTGCTTAGCCTTTGGAGACTAGTGATTGAAGAGAAAATTTAAATTTACAGTATTTGTGAAGCTCTGTGTCAAAATCTTTTGGAATTTAGGCTGGGTATCTATTGGCTCAGTAGACGGCTTTCTCTATTCATTCTTGCCCTTTGGAGACCGGAAGAAGTATTTGAAAGGAGGTGAAGAGAAGTTGGTTCAAGTTACTCCTCTTCTTGATTGCTATGGAACTGCAGTTTATGTTTCTCAGACAACGGTGGAGGGGAAAACTACTCATTTAGATAATGACACCACATATATTTCAACAACAAAATCCGTTAATGTAGATTTTACTTTGTTAGTTCCCGCTAGTGGAGCTGTCCCTTGGCATTCAGCATATAATGGTTAGTTTAAAAGGTTAAAGTCAAGAATATTATTTAAATTTGATAGAAATTCTGTAGAAAGCCTAGTAGCAGTTCCTCTAAATTGCCTTGAATTGCAGGTTGTGTCAGGTCAGTTATCATCGTTGTTGTTTGAGAGTGAACTACGCCACTTCATGGTTGATGAGAAGGTTCTTCTTGCATTCGTAACTGCAGCTAGTGAGATTTTTCTTTAAATCTTTTTGTTCTAAAATGTATCCTCAGTATTTTGGGATGCTGAGCAAAATCTGCGTCACATCTATCAAAAGTTACTACAAGGTGTATAATAATAATAATGACGCTGATGTAAATTCAGTACTCTGCATGCACTGAGCTTTGATGCATACTCCAACTATTGAATGAGTTGCTTTTCTGATTATCCTGGTTAATTAGTTCTTTTCTTCTTCTTAAATGATAAATTTTTAAACCTTAGCTTTAAAAAAAATAACAAATAACGTCTAAATACATGCAAGTTCATTTGGTATATGCCTGAATTCTACACAATTGTGAGCAGCAACACCTTCAGTAAGAATTTCTATGTTATACATATGACGTTGGCTATTTATTAACGCAGATTCTGGATGACATTTACGATGTCGCAGCATTCATAAGAGCTATTTATTAACGTCTAAAAGGGACAAATGTTGGCGACATTGGTATATGGAAGGTTGGTTCTCGATAAAGATTGGCTCATAACACTTTCACAGTTTGGGACATCTCAGCATGAACAATGCCACTGCATGTATACGGTGTTATGTGTTCTTCCCAATTTTTAAATTTTCAGAGGTTACACCATTGAGCTCATTCTAATTATTTTTCCAGTGAACTGTATACCATACAACGTTGATGAAAGATGCCACCAATTATTTTATAAGTTGTCCTTTTAGATGCACTCTATTTTGAATGATATAAATGTGGTTCTACTCTGAACTGATTTCCAGATAGCTGACCAATGGTTCACAATTCTCTTTCTCTTGTTATCAATTTGATGGATTTAAATCTATTGACTATCTTTTTGGTTTGCATTTGTTGTTGCTTTGAGAAATTGTAGGAAGCTTGCATATTCATTCGTGTCAGCCATTATCTCTGTTTTATTGTCATTTTTCTCCATCCAAGGATGAAATTTAATTGTTCTTCTTTGGGATCAGACTACACTATACTATCAGAACATGGGTTTTTTTTACGTTTCTTGCTTAGCTTTTATCTCTTAGGTGCGGATAAATCAATACTCTTAGTTGAGGATAATTTATTCCATAATGGGATCAATGCCTTTGATATTGATTTGTTGTCCATTTTGAGTTATCTCCATTCTGTGCTTCTATCTATTAATTGGTGTAGTAACGCCTCAGGTCCATTTCTGTGCAATCTACAGTAATTAATTAGTGTCTTTATCATATTTGTATGTGGTAGTCCCAAGATGTGCTTGTTTGTATTCCTTTCAGTGATTTTCTTATATATATATATATTATGTATATGTATAGAGATGGATTAATATTAGCTTTTTGTTCTATCATTGTAGGTTGTAAGAGTACATTTGTGTGGAGCAGCAACAAATGGTTCTGAGAGCACATTTGTGTGGAGCAGCAAAAATGGTTCTGAGAGCTCATTTGTGTGGAGCAGCAAAAATGGTTCTGAGAGCTCATTTGTGTGGAGCAGCAAAAACGGTTGAGAAGGGAAAGGGCAGGAAGGAGGTTGTTACCAGAGAATACACAACTCTGGTTGGGAGGCGTGCTCGTCACATGTTCTATTGGGCTAATAGCATTTGCTTGACCATTTTTTGTTGGTGATATGCTCCAGTGCACAATTAATAGTGTGGATTGACTAATCAGTGTTAAAATGAACAGTGTGTATCCTCTATTTTTTGGAGTTCCTGAGCTCGACTTGTTCACATCCATTAGGTGTTGTAAAGAATAGTAATCAACTGACCATTAATGTATTTATAACTGAAAATGCTCATATCACGTTTAAAACAATATTGGCCACTTCATTGAGGAAAATTGACAGGGGCAGATATGATCTCTTCCTGTATTTATTTGTAGAAAGATAAGTCTAATGAAGGACATTTGACTGTTTGCTGTGGATTGCATAAAAATGTCTTATCAGCATCTTGTTTGCTTAAGAATATGGCAGAGAAGGGATATTGTAGATCTGATAGTTGTGGTTGGCTAGACTGATCTCCCAATGGTGTTGTTTTAAGGTTAGAGTGATAGACATAATTAATCGAGTTGGAGAATGAAGTCCTCGCTCAGATTCCTCTTTCAAACAATTTATATATAAAAAAAATAAAAATATTGCAGATCAACGAGTATTAGAAGAGAAAATAGGTGACATCATGATCTGCATAGCCAGAGAGACCTATGAACTGGAACTTCATTTTTTTTTCCAAGGAATCAAACCCTAATTTGCATATGTGTTGACGTCTATAGACATAATAAAACTAAGTTTTGATAATATGTACTACAAAATCATACTTGCACTTGTACTAGATAGAGAAGGACTCCTTGATCGTGAGGCAATTCGAATACGGCGGGCTGCAAAGGCAAGTGAAATTCGAGTATTGTGGCCATACTAAACTCGAGCACGTCAGCCATAGATGGACAAGGAGAAGGGAGAGGGAAGGGCGGGAAAAATGTGGGGAAAAGTGTGAGGGCGTCAAGAGAGAGGGTTGGGGGGGGGAAGTATTTTTTATTATAGGATCCAAAATAATTACTATAAACTATGCAAAAAAAAAACATAAAAAAAACAAAAACAGTTTGACCATGTCCGTGTCCATGACTATGACTGTTATAATCGCTGCAACGTTGCAGCGTTATTTGTGCAACGTTATCGGGCAACGCTGCAATGTTGTAGCGATATTGCTGCAACGTTGAAGCGTTATTACCGCAATGTTGCAGTGATAATGCTACAACGTTGTAGTGATATTGCTACACTGTTGCAGCGTTATTGCTACAACGTTGCAATGTTTCTCGATAACGTTGCAACGTTGCAGCGATAACGCTGCAATGTCATAGCGATATTACTGCAACGTTGAAGCGTTATTGCCGCCATGTTGCAGCGATAATGCTACAACATTGTAGTGATATTGCTGCACCGTTGCAGTGTTATTGCTACAATGTTGTTGTGTTCCTCGATAATAATGCTGCAACGTTGTAGCGATATTGCTGCAACGTTGAAGTGTTATTGCCGCAATGTTGCAGCGATAATGCTACAACGTTGTAGTGATATTGCTGCACTGTTGCAGCAATATTGCTACAACATTGTTGTGTTCCTCGATAATGTTGCAACGTTGCAGCGATAACGATGCAACATTGTAGCGATATTGTTACAACGTTGAAGCGTTATTGCTACAATGTTGCAGCGATAATGCTACAATGTTGCTATGTTCCTCGACAACGTTGCTGCGTTCTTCGATAACATTGCAACAATAACACTGCTACATTGTAGTGATAATGCAACAATGTTGCAACGATATTGCTGCAACGTTGCAGCGTTATCGCTGCAAAGTTGCGGCATTAATGCGGCAACGTTGCAGCAATAATGCTACAACGTTGCAGCATTGCAGTGACAATGCTACAACGTTGCAGTGTTATTGTTGCAACGTTAAGGCTGCAACGTTTTAGTGATAATGTTGCAACGTTGCAGCGATAATGCTACAACGTTCCAACGTTGCCCGATAACGTTGCAACATTGCACAAATAACGCTGCACAAATTTCACTTGCCTCTGCAGCCCGCCGTATTCGAATTGCCTCACGATCAAGGAGTCCTTCTGTATCTAGTACAAGTGCAAGTGTGATTTTAAAGTAAATATTATCAAAAGATTGTTTTATTGTGTCTATAGACGTCACCATATATGCAAATTAGGGTTTGATTCCTTGGAAAAGAAAATGAAATTCCAGTTCATAGGTTTCTCTTGGCAATGTTACAGCGATAATGCTACAATGTTATAGCAATAACGCTACAACGCAATGATAATGCTACAACGCTGTAGTGTTGCAGCGATAACGCTGCAACGTTTTACCAATAACGCTGCAATGTTGTAGCGATAACGCTATAACGTTGCACCAATAATGCTGCAACATTGCAGCAATATTACATTGCAGCTATAATGCTACAATGTTGTAGCAATAACGCTCCAATGTTGCAGCGTTATTGCTACAACATTGCAGCGTTGCAGCAATAATGCTGCAACGTTTGAGCGTTATTTTGGCAATGTTGTAGCGATAATGCTACAACGTTGCGGCAATAAAGCTGCAATGTTGTAGTGATAATGCTACAACGTTGTAGCAGCAATAACACTACAACATTGTAGCGATTACAACATTTCAGCGATAATGCTACAACTTTTGTAGCAATTACAACAGTCATGGACACGGACATGGTCAGACTATTTTTATTTTTTATTTTTTTTACTTAGTTTATAGTATTTATTTTGGATTCTATAAAAAATACTTTTTCCCACCCAACCCTCACTTGTCATCCTCACACTTCCCCCCACATTTTTCCCGCCCTTCCCTCTCCCTTCTCCTTGTCCATCTATGGTCGCCGTGCTCAAATTTAGTATGACCACCATGCTTAAGTCTCACTTGCCTCTACAACCCGCCGTATTCGAATTGCATCACGATCAAGGAGTCTTTCTCTATCTAGTACAATTGCAAGTATGATTTTATAATAAATATTATCAAAATTCTCCAACTCTTATGTTGGTCACTCTACCCTTAAAACAACATCATTGGGAGATCATTCCAGCCAAACACAACTATCAGATCTACAATATCCCTTCTCTACCATATTCTTAAGCAAACAAGACACTGATAAGACATTTTTAAGCATTCCACAGAAACAATCAAATGTCCTTCAGTGGACTTATCTTTCTACAAATAAATACAGGAAGATATCATATCCGCTTGTCAATTTTCTTTAATTCAGTGGCCAATATTGTTTCAAACGTGATCTGAGCATTTTCAATTATAAATCCATTAATGGTCCTTTGATTACTGTTCTTTACAACACCTAATGGATGTGAACAAGACGAGCTCAGGAACTCCAAAAAGAGAGGATACACAATGTTCATTTTAGCACTGATTAGTCAAACACAATATTAATTTTGCGCTGGACCATATCACCAACAAAAAATGGTCAAGTAAATGCTATTAGACCAATAGAACATGTGATTTGGTCCAAAAGCATTTCTGGTGGACAACATTTTTATATATCAATATATCTTTTCACTAGCACGCCTCCCAACTAGAGTTGTGTATTCTCTGTTAACAACCTCCTTCCTGCCATTTCCCTTCTCAACCATTTTTTCTGCTCCACACAAATGTGCTCTCAGAACCTACATTGATAGAACAAAAACGATAATATTAATCTCTCGCGATACATATAATATATATATATATATAAGAAAATCACTGAAAGGAAAACAAACAAGCACATCTTTGGACTACCATATACAAATATGATAAAAAAACTAAATAATTACTATAGATTGCACAAAAATGGAACCGAGGCGTTGCTTCACCAATTAATAGATAGAAGCACAGGATCGAGATAGCTTAAAATGGACAACAGATCAATATCAGAGGCATTGATCCCATTATGAAATAAATTATCCTCACCTAAGAGTATTGATTTATCTGCACCTAAGAGACAAAAGCTGAGCAAGAAAAGTAAAAAAACCCTTACATGATAGTATAGTGTAGTCTGATCCCAAAGAAGAACAATTAAATTTCATCCTAGGATGGAGAAAAATGACAATAAAACACAGATAATGGCTGACACTAATGAATATGCAAGCTTCCTACAATTTCTCAAAGCAACAACAAATGCAAATCAAAAAGAGAGTCAATAGATTTAAATCCAGTATCTTTTTATCATTTTTTCCACAAGTATTCTGACCATTCCCAAAATACAAAGAGGCACCAACAAACCCCAAGTTCAACTGCCCAGAGAAAAAAGTACATATATAATTGCTCTAGAATACTAAAGATTATAAAAACCATTACATTAAGAACTTTTCATGCGAATAGTACAACAATGCTCTAGAATGGAGTAAAAACTAGATATATATTACCATCATGAAACTGAAATAGAAGTAGAAGCAACAAGCAATAGGAAGAAAAATCTACCAAAACAGAATTTAATCTGAAAACTCCCAAATAATCATGAAAAAGTGCCCTTCCCTATGCTGTGCAGGGGCTTGGGTAGGGAAAACTGACAAGGTGGAAAACTGCTTGGATGAGCCAAGGTGGAAAACTGCCCTTCCCTGTGCTGTGCAGGGGCTTGGGTAGGGATTAGCAGGGAGCTACTCTACCCTGCTCCTGCCCCTGCCCCTCCATGCACAAGATGGACTACGGCTTACAACTCCCAACTCTTGTATTTGGTTTGTGTGAAATATATTAATTTATTTTATACACTTTTTTTGTCTAATTTTTTAGTATAATATTAGGTTAATTTAAGTTTAGTTATAGTTTACAACTAGCTAACTAGCCTGTTCAACTCATAATCGTTCTGCTTTTTATTTCAATCATTTGGTTATCTCTGTTAATTCAACAAGTGAGTCACGATCAACAAGTGAGTCACGACTAATTGCCAAACAACAAAGAGACTACCAATGGAGTAAGAATCTTCAAACAGAAACAAAGGATTTATAAGCCTAGTAACAACTAGCGGCTCCAACATCTATAGTGCTCTATTTATAAGCATAGTAACTCAGGACTTTCTCCTGACTAGCAATGTTAACAGATAACAAATGATTGAGTCTACATAAGAGAGCGCAACAATCAAAGCAGCAGTCTTCAGCTGCAAAAACATTTGATAACAGGAATATCATTTCAAACAGAACACTATAGAAATGTGCAAAGAAAATTTATTTGGCTGAAGATCATATTCTCAGAAGAAAAAAAAAAGTACCACATTCTCCTTTGGGGCTAGGGCTCACTGGAGCAATGAGAGGCCGGCAGGGAAGAGGGCGGAAGGGAGAAGAAGCACCGGGAGAAAAAAAGGGTAGAGGGGATGGGAGCGGGATTTTTGCCGACCGGTCACACGGTCATCGAGTCGACCGATTATTTTGACCGTGACAAAGACCGAAATATTTGGTCACTTCGGTCACAGTTAATCGCAGACATTCAGGACACGGACTGAAACACAATCAACCGAAGACCATTTCCACCCCTAGTGCCATTTGCACTATATGCCATAGTAGTGCACCAAAGCTGAGGAGCATCATAATCAACTCGGGATCCCATAGCATCACACAACCATGCTTTAATTTTCCCATCAATGGCCATAGAGAATATGAACTGCACACAAGAAGTTCAAGTGAAACTAAATCCATAGAAGTGATAACAAGAGAAAGAGAATTGTGAACCATTGGTTTGCTATTTGGAAAACAGTTCAAAGTAGAACCACATTTATATCATTCAAAATGAATGCCTCCAAAAGGACAACTTATAAAATAACTGACCTGGATAGCTTCTTTATAATGGGGGCAGACAGAATATGCAGGAGCTTCATGGCCTTCAAACATATATTGCCGACGGCCAGCTACAACATCCCAAACCTACCATTCGTTTAATATGTATAAATTAATGGTCCATTTGTGTTTACTTCTCCTGATTTCTATTTCTCTGTTCTCCATCAAAGTTCTCATAAAAATTTACCTTAATTGTCTTGTCATTACCACATGTTACAATGCAAAGTAGCTTGTTAGGATGGGAGAATACTATATCATTAACCCCACCTATATGTGCATCAATCGACCGAAACATACAAGTCAGCTACCAGAACACAAGAGGTACAAAATGACACATCGTCCTCTAGCATATGAGATTTGTCTTCCAGATGTTGTCTCAGTTCTCTAGTTGGACTGTAAGTGTACACCTGGACTATATGCTTGGAGAACGCCACACCTTATATTCAAGCAGCAAAATGAACAGTGGTTCTTTTAAGATGAACATGCACATATTATGGTTATAAAAAGGATCATTTAAGACATAGAAACACTGATAAAGATGAGGGAACAAATTCTACCCAGTATTGACCCGTCAAATGCACCGATTGATAGAAATGGCGGCATCTTTCATCAATGTTGTATGGTATACAGTTCATTGGACAAACAATTAGAATGAGCTCAATGGTGTAACCTCTGAAAAAATTAAAAATTGGGAAGAACGCATACCACCATATACCTGCAGTGGCATTGTACATGCTGAGATGTCTCAAACTTTGAAAGTCTTATGAGCCAGCCTTTCTCGAGAACCAACCTTCCATATACCAATGTCACCAACATTTGTCCCAACTGAAGTTAGTGAAACCACTGCACTGCATAGGAGGGAAAGTCCACCAAGTAAAATTGTCTGCTGCTGTGGATGAAAATCCATGCTCATGACATTTGAACCTTGGCTAAGAGATCGCACAATAGTCTTCGGAAGGTCATCTTGTGAGTAAATATTAGGTGGATGAGTGGCGCCCAAAAAAGATACCTAATAATACATACCCAATTTGATTATGTAGCTACCAACATTTTACCAGCAACAGAGAGGTAAAAAGTTTTAATTTTATTGGTCATTGTAATAGTACCTCATCAGACTGGAGCATCCAATTCATCAAGTGTTCAGAATCAACTGACTCAGACTCCAACCCAGGAGCACTATTAGGTGCCCTCGGATATTTCAAGAAAGCAGCTGCACAAATAAAAAAGAATAAAAAAAATTAAGAAAAAAGGTGGCAAGGACAAGATCCAGAGTAAGAGGTTAACCAGCATTAGGAGGCTATACAAGGCCAGGAGGGGCAGCTGCCACAGCAGCATGTGGTATAGGATTGGTGTTGGACATCCATCCTGCAATAGCACTAGTTGATGGAGAAACAACTGGTTGAAAATAGCACTAGCTGATGGAGAAACAACTGGTTGAAAAGGCTGCAGAATATAATGATGTAAAACAATAGTCAAGAGAAGTAACAATCATATGCCCACCACAAAACAAAGACAAAAAGACTTACACTGTGAGCACCAATGGGAGGAAATGCTCCAGCTGTAAGAATAGGCCCAACAAGGGGACTATTGGTATTAGTAGGGGTACATGTGTGATCAGTAAAGAGTGTCTTGATGTCAGGGTTGGGGCGAGGGTTCTTACATAGTTGGTGCTGCCAATTAAGACTATAAATGCAGCAAAGAAGCTCATTAAAGTCTAATGAGAAACTTTCAAAACAACAATGTGACAGAAAAAGAAGAAATATCATCTTAAAACAATTTGTACTTTTGTCTACATCTAAAATTTTAAGAATTTATTCAAACAAAAATGACAAAGTCCATGAACTTCAATTTTGTTTTTGTCTCCATAAAGATAGAATATGCCCCCAACAGAGAAGAGAACTACCTTTGGTTAATTAGAGTTCGCAAAAGCGAGGGTTTAAACACTGGAAATGTAAGCTTGTCACAGAATAAAGGATTTGCTCCAATCCGCTTCTTAAGATCGCATAACATGATATTTTGAGCCAATTTTGTATCCCCGTACTTAGAAAGTTGTTCGTTTTGCCTAGGTATAGCACCAATTACACAAGTAGGAAGAAAATTCACAATCAACTCAGACATAATACACATAACTAAAAAGAGAAAATAAGAAGCAAGTTGTTAAATCACATCAAGAGTAAGTAGTTGAGTAATTTCTTTAAAAAGTTCTTCATTGAAAGAAGCAAATACTTTAAGGTCTTTAACTAAAATTTCAATTGCCTTGGCCCTGTCATGCCTTTAAAGACACAAAACACTAATTCCTCAATTCCGGCAGTGACGGCCAATCAGGAGGGAGGAGGTGTGAGAGGCAGGAAAAAGGGAGGCTTTTCCGGCAGCTAAGTGGTCGCGGTCGATCAAGAGGGTGGCGCTCCGACTTCCTCGGTTCCTACAGTGACGGTTGATCGGGATGGAGGAGGTGTGAGAGGCAAAAAAATAGAGATTTTTTCTGGCGGCAATTTGGTCATTGGCGATCAAGAGGGATTTGGTCAAGGTTGAGTCTATGCAGTGGACAAGGAGGGAGGTGCTGCAGTGGACAATTCGGTGGCGATCAAGAGGGAGGCGCTGCAGTGGACAGTTCTGGTCGCGACCATAGACTAGAAAGGAGCAGGCAGGAACTGCTGTGGACAGTTCCAGTGGCGACCGCCGACTAGGAAGGAGCAAGCAGGAAAAAAGTCCGGGCTTTTTCTGGACTTTTTTCTCTCCCGTCTTCTTTTTACACTGGGTTTTCTCTGTTAGTTTCAGAGAGACGGACCCGGTTCTGTCTCTGTTAGAAGAACCGGGTTCTGTCTCTATTAATTTGAGACCGTGACCCAAATCCCATCTCCGTTACTTTCAGTGAGAAGGGAGGATTGTGACGTGGAAGCGGTTCATTGGTGGCTAATGGGTGCTGAGCGAGAAGCCCTCCGCAGCAGATTCGCGTCCACCTCTACCGGGTCTCCTACAGTGACGACTCCTACACTCTTGGAGATTTCGTTTTCAAGACCGTCACCTTTGGCAGCTCCCTCGCTGGCAATATCATCACCATCGGCTGTGGCCATGACAACGAGGGCCTCTTGGTTGGCGCCTAGGGGCTGCTAGGCCTGGGCGACGGCTCGTTCTCCTTTCCCTCCTAGATCAAGTCCACCTCGTTCTCCTACTGCCTCGTGGACAGAGACTCATCCTCCCACCTCCCCCCTCGAGTTCGGCCCAGGTGCCTCCAAGGCTGGTGGGATCATTTCCGCGTCTCTCCTCCGCAATAGCAAGTTTGGGACCTTCTACTATGTGGGAATGTTGGTGGGAGGCCAGATGCTATCGATCCCGTCGTCGGCTTTTGCTATGGACAAGATTGGGAAAGGTGGGCTGGGCAGTGGCAGTGCCACCATGGCTCCTAGGGCACTGGTCGAACCCAGCCCAGGATGGAGCTGGATCTTCTGGATGGCCTCCGATGAGCCCATTGGCACTTCCTAGCTCATCTCCGCTTCCCCTTCCCGCTTGCGTTGCCTCTCCGAGCAAAGATTCTATAGTGCAGCGGTAGTGGAAACCGACCTCGACAAGGAAGGAGATGACGATGAAGAGGTGTTGAAGGCAAAGTGAGGCCAGCTATGCTTGACGGCTTCCATGACCAGGCGGGGTTGTCGTACCAGCTGAACAGAGGCTTGGAACAATGCATGGCTTCGGATGAAGAAGCTGGGCCTAATCCCCTTCTCGCTGCCAAGCTCACCCCGATGCCTCAACTATTCTAAAATCTAATTGTCACGTAGGTATTTGACCATTTAAACTTATATAAACTTTTACTTTCTCTCGTAGGATTGAAAGAAAATTTCCTTTCATATCTTAGAAATCTTTTTCACTCTAATAATTTTTACTTAAAACCTGCTGCTAATAAAAGGCTTAGCAATGCCAACCGAAAAAAAAAATAGAAATAGACTTCATATTTAGCCGAAATAAAAATTTAGGCCAGGAAAGTTGATTTTGCAGAAATAGACTTGAGAACGTGTGTGTTCTCTACACATGCGTAAAAATGGCCAAAATGCCCTTACGATATATAAAAGATGGCATACCACTGTAGGAGGAGAAAGTTCCCATTTTTTGCCTCTCCTCTTCGCCGATCTCTCTTCCAACCATGTTTTCACCTCCAACGATAACTCTTCTGGCCATCTTCTCCCCCTCCAGAGATAACTCTTTTGGCTATCTTCTCCACCTCCGGCATCGTTCTTCCCGTTGGACTGTTCCCTCTATCCCCCTCTTCCCTCACGCATGGTCCACCGTACATGGTCTACTCAAGAGGATGATGCGGTGGGTTTTGGGTGGAAGCTTTGTAGGTTCTCCGGTGTAGTGGACTACATACCCTGCCTAGACAATTGGAAGGTGATCAAGGCGGTGCAATCATAGTGGCACAAGGAGCATCGGGAGCGGCACTGTTCACAACCGCCGTTGCGTTGCATGCTGTCTCTGCCAGCGGGGTACCGGGTGAGCCTCAGTTGCGTCTTTGGTAAGCATCGGTTGTAATTGTTTGTGATTGTGGCTCCTATCAAACAAATGAATTTTTGTTGTACTTCTCTTTGTGATGGGAACTGAATTATTGGAGTAGCTAAAACTTTAGAGGTAGGTTTATAGAGATGGAATCACCCGTTCTCAGTGACTGGGGTCCTTTGAAAATGGCGATCTTTCTCCCATTTGTGAGTTATTTGCATAATTAATTCGTTTTTGCGTTATTATAATTGTTAGTTGTTTCTAGAGCCAATAGATGTAAGGTCACTTGTGAGTGCCTGGGCCAATGAAAGATATGGAATGCTATGAGTAGTTCTAGAAATCACCTTATGTGGATTGACATTCTCGTACTCAATAAACTCCACATATTTAGCTTGTCGCCAATTTGCTCTGTACTCTATTCGTTTTCCTCTGTGCACTGTTCATTAAATTAGAGTGTCCATTTTGTTCTTGCACTTCAAAAAGTGAGTGATGGGAGCTCACCATGATGCCCAAAAAGTGATTTGACATTGATACAAAAAGGAGACCATATATTGTAATTTATATGGATAAAAAAAAGTCAACTAATAGGGCCTAACTGTTTACTGGTAAATGTAAGGACATATTTTTTTTTGCAAAGTATATTGTGTGGTCATTAGATTTTATCAAGTTAGGTTTATACATAGGTAGATAAATAAACATGTATGTGAATTATATTGCCAAACATATACTAATGTGTTTGGTTATTAGTATGCATGCCTTTGATAGATAATAATAGATGCAAAGTAATTAACTGTGAATGCATGCTTTGTTGGTAGACTAAGAACAATATATATCATTTGTTATACCTATGTTTTGAAGGATGTGATCTGATTTATTGCAAGTAGGAGACCATATACCCTTGTTTACATAGATAAAAAAAGTTAACTAATAGGGCCTAACTGTTGACTTGTAAACGTTAAGGATGCATTTTTATTATAAAGTACATTGTGTGGTCATTAGATTTTATAAAGTAAGGTTTATACATGGGTAGATTAATAAATAGATACGTTAATTATATTGCCAAACATATTTAATGTGTTTGGTGATTAGTATGCATGTCTTTGATAGATAATAATAGATGCAAAATAATTAGCTGTGATTGCATTTTTTATTGGTAGGCTAAGTAAGAACAATATATATAATTTGTTTTACCTATGGTTTGAATGATTTGATTTGATTTTTAGCAAGGCGTAGACCATATACCCTAGTTTATATAGATAATTCGAAGTTAACTGATAGGGCATAATTGTTGACTAATAAATGTAAGGTTTTTTTTTAGAGTACATTGTGTGATCATTAGATTTGATCGAGTTAGGCTTATATATAAGTAGATAAATTACCTTGTATGTGAGTTATATTGTCAAATATGTATTGTGTGTTTGGTGCTTAGTATTCATGCATTTGATAGATATTAATAGATGCAAAGTAATTAACTATGAATGTATTTTTTATTGGTAAACTAAGTAAGGAGAATATAGGTCATTAGTTTTACCCATGTTTTGACTAATGTGATATGTTTTATAGTAAGGAGGAAACTATATAACCTAGTTTATATGGATTAGAGGAAGTTAACTAATAGGGCTTAACTGTTGACTGGTAGATGTAAGGAGGCTTATTTATTTGTAAAGTACATTATGTGGTCATTAGATTTGATAAATTAGGTTTATATATGAGTAGATAAAAAGCATGTGTGAGAGTTATATTCTCAAATATATCTTGTGTGTTTGATGCTTAATATGCATGCATTTGATATACTACAATTTGTGTTTTTATTCTTGGGAGTTGGTATGTATCAATATTCATGTCTTTTATACCTCATTTAAGTAGTTTCCAATCATTTTTTTTGTACCCCCTTTGAATAGTTTCCAATCAATTTTTTTGTACCTCGTTTGAATAGTTTTCAATCAACTTTTTTGTTGGGTTGAAGGGAATGATATATTTTCAAGTCTATATATGCTGTTATACTTCTCGCAACTATTATGATCCCAATAAGATGCACTTGTTGGGGGCAAGACCTCATATAAGCATTAAGAGTTAGATTCATTAATATGCACTTGTATTTTCAAGACCACACTCGGTTTGGGGTTCATAAAATTAATTGAATTAATATTTTTTTACTATGTTGAAAACTAGTCGTAGGCAGTTGTCCTAATCTTTTTGACCCAATTAAATGCTAGATAAATTTATCTTGCATTGCATTATGCAAAACCCTTTCTCTGTTCCTTGGAAAAAAAACATGATATTCCCGGCTATAGGTAAAATACTGCCTATATAAGTAAGCAATGTCAATAATTTACTATGCATACTGGAGTAGATATTTATCACAACATGAGCCTTTCAATACAGAGCATCCATTTTCACTTGGATAAGACGCATGTAACACAAACACGTACCTGGAATCAGAAAACCATTTGATTGATTTTCTCCGCTGTGCCAAAGGCCTCCAGGATAGGGGCAACGGTGAGCTGAGTTTGGTGAGATCGCTTAAACTTTAAGAGTATGGCTATTATAATAGTACATCACAAGAAACCAACCTATAGAACTCTTCTTTGCAACAGTAAGGAGATCCTCTCTTTACACCAACCACACCAATCTCTATACATTCTTAGGGAGTGATGAGAATTTCTTTAAGTAGCGGAATATCCAAAGTTCAAACAACGAGAGAGAAGCTCTTCCAGTTTAAAATATCTGCAAAAAGCAGTCTGCGATCCTTACTTATTTAATCCGAAGCTTTGATATGGAGACACAACTTTTTGCTAAGGAGATGGTCAGCAAATGGATTAGCGAGACGACCAGAATAAACATGAATCTTTGAGTCATTCTTCTGTGTTTGAAGAAGTTTTCCCTGTACAAGTCGTTTCTGAAATCAAATGAACTCCAATTGTGTCTAAAGTGATTTCTAACACCGGACGAGATTAGCTGGGTAGGCAACTCCCACCCAGCCCTCTGGGAGTGTCCAATGAGAGCCAGCAGTGTAAGCAAAACCAGCCCCGTGGGAGTGTCCAATGAGAGCCAACAGCGCAAGCAAAACTTGTCTGGCTCTACAAACACATTTTACTTATGCGGCTAGCTCTCATTGGGCACTCCCACCAGTGGGAGTGTCCACCTGATCCGAAGCCGAAACCCTAATATTTGCCAAAGGATGCTAGCAAAATAAAGAAACACTTATAAATTGTTGCCAATTTCTTAGGTTTGACTCCACAAAGCTAAATAATCTTCTTCATGTCAAGATCCATGAGCAAGAATGAATCTGACTCCAACATGACCGACTATGATTCTTGAGGTGTGACACACCAATGCAGTGTACTTCACACCAGTGATTAAGTTCAGGTCATCTATGATCTCTGTTGTCAACTAAAGGCGCCAAAGAGCAATTTGAATATTTTTGCTATCAAAGAAATTATGGATATTTTAAGATTCTCACTCCATAGGGAAGTAAGGGAGAGAGCCATTGAATATGAAAAAAAACAAGGAAGCCTCCACTTGATGGGAAGATGGTTTTTCTACCCATGCGCTGTGAGGCCTCGTAGAATTGTTGTGAGTTGCCAATCTGCTGAATCCTGGAGAAACAATTAAAAATGCGTACTCACATTCACAAGCGTTTCCCCAGCTGTAACAGGCTAAAGGTGCCTTGGATTAATGGTGTACATATTAGCGTTCACATATATTGTAGGAGTTAGCGCTAATGTGTGTTAGCATATAACAGTAATCCGGAGGATTTTTGAGAATATGCAACTGTGAGGACAAAAAATCTTCGAAAATATATTATAGACCAACTTTACGACGAAAGCCTTGTGACCAACTTTGCAACTGTGAGGACTTCAAACGTAAGTATATAAGAAGACAACTTTATATAAAATTATTTTTATTGGATGACGATCCACCAGTTTTCACTTATGAACGTGTCTAGCCTGACCGAGCTACGTGACCAGCCTTACATAGAGAGCCTAAAACCAAGTTTGAATCCCTATATAGGCCGGTCACGGAGTTGGTCTAAAAAATATTTTGGCTTGACTTATATGATAGGTGAGAGACGTGGGGAAACTAACCGGATCCAAGACCAAAGTTTTACCCAAAATATATCTATGTCATTCGTTGTGATCAGATAAGACACCCTAATAAACTTTCATTGATAAACGTACAAAGCAATTTTGTTGTCTAGGAAAACATCAGATAAGATACCCTTTGTTGACCCATCCCAATTGCTTAGATAGGTGGCTGAGCATTCCTGAAACTTTCATCCCAATTGCTCGCGCAAGGAGTGACTTAATACAGTTATGATTCTAATACATTCCACCTGAATTAATTCAACTGAATCAACACTTTGGTTCCATATTGATTTGTTACATCTTCACATATAGAGGTCCGATGTCACCACCGAATGGGTTCATAAACCACCCAGACGCCAGATTGAATCTGCCATGAGGAAAAACAAGATCATCAAAGAATCTGACATTGCAAAGCTTCCCTACATGCAGGGCATCGTCAAAGAGATGCTAAGACAACACCCAACTGTGCCACTCATGTGAAGAGAACCTACCAAAGACTGCACCATCCATGGCTACCAAATCCCGGCCCAAACTCATCTTTTTGTGAAAATGTGGGTGATTGGCCGAGACTCCTAACACTTGGAGGACTCATTGCTATTCCAGCTAGAGAGGTTCATGTTTGCCTTAGATCAAGTAGTGATTGGACTCAAATGGATGTTCAAGCGAAACATTTCCATCTTCAGGATTTTGGTAGGGGGAGGCGGGGGTGTCCTGGTGTGACACCCCATGTTTTCAAAAAGAAATTCAATACTATTATTTCTTTTAAAATAAATATTTATATTTATATTTTTAGCATTAGAAAACCACTAACACGTCAGTGTTCAACCGATGATACAATACAATGCTACTATGGTAAGCATCGATACATCGATAGTCTACTGGTGATAATTGCATGCATCAATTATTTCATAAAACATGATAGTTTGACCATTTTATGACTCTTTTAAGTGGTTACCTTGGTGTAAAAGGGAATAAAATTGGGGATTAGAGAGAGAAGGGAAGTCTCCTAGGAGTCCTAGTGCCGAGAAGAGTATTGGACCAGTTCGGGGAAGACTAATATAAGAGAGGAGAAATGTCACTTTGGTTTAGGTCAAATTGCGATTTCTTTCTTGAAATAGCAAAAAGTTATTTGTTCAAGTATGATCTTCTTCAAGTTCATAATGAAATTGAAGATGTTCATGTGATTTTTGTGATATGTCATGCATGAGTGTACCATAATGGTGATTTCAAATTAAACTATATTTTCAATGCTCAATTTATAAAATAAATGGTTATGAACTTATATTTGAGAGGATTTCTATGAGTTTTCCATGAGAAAAAGTGTTTAGAAAACCTTTGGGGTCTCTCATTATTTCTCATTTGATTGTTGGTATTAAAACATTGATATTTATGCTAGTGAAAGGAGGAGAATAAACAGTACCCTTGCATGCATGCAATGCTATACATATTTTTTGGTCATCGATAGTAATACCGACACATCGATGTGGCATTAGTTAGATGGGTTAACCCAACCAAACCATTCTCAATAGGAATTTGACATGTTGGTGGATTACAAACAGTTATCGGTGTCGGTGATGTTACCAATGATGCCTCAAAATAAAGGAATTTTGCTATGATTTATAGCAATTATTTTAGCATTTAGCAATTATATAATTACATGATTTTTAAAGAATTTTTTATGCATAAATGGATGATAAATAAGTATATATTAAGTGAGGGTTAGTAAACCCTAATGCATGTGTTTATGACCATGTGAGGTGATAACTGATAACCTGAAATTGATACATTGGGCACTAAAGGACAAAATATCTTAGTGTCAAATTGGCTTATCAAGTGAGTCTTTCAGAGCCACGTAAAACATATAAGTATGATATGAAACATGATCATGGTCTTCTGGCACTACAAGATAGCCACTCCTTTAGCTTAGGAGTTAAGTTTGAACAGATTAGAACATTAGAAGATAATTAGTCCCACAAAGTGCAATACATGCTAGTCGGGATCTTGACCACTAGGGTTCATGAGCCTTAGTGGGTCATTACTTTATGATGTAGATGGGGTAAGGCAGGTTTCAAGCAAAGACTAAAGTTGTGTTTATAGTAATCTAATAACTAATCGAATAGGAACTCTTACATGAGGCTATCATGTCTAATGAAGTATGAGATGGAGTTCTCTATTTGGGAGTATGTTTGACCGGAAAGGTATATATAATTCGGTTTTCATGGTTAATGTATGGGTCTTCCCTACTTGTGAAAGGCCTTATAATAATGTACAAATATTGTTACTATTTGTAACAATTAAAGTCTATCTCTATCTCTCTCTAGATGTTTTTACAAGAACTAAAGCATAAAATACCATAACTAAAGCATAGAATACCATAACTCAACCTAACGGCCGGCCTATTCCTAATAGCCAATATATTGCTGCCAATTACAAAAGAGTAGGCTGCGGAATATTTCATTTCAATCAGTAGATTTATCAATAACTTTTTCGGCTGGTATTCTAAAAGTTCCTTTGAACAAAAAAATAAAAGTACATAGCACACTTTTCAACTCGGAATTAAGCTCAAGCCTTGCCCCAAGTTGAGCTGGCTCGGCTCGCTTAGGCTTAGTAGCACTAGCCATGAGATCCAAATCAAATTAAGTGAATGTATATTTCTTTACTATGTTGAAAAATAGTCGTTGGAAATTGTCCTAATCTTTTTGACCAAATAAAATGTTAAATAAAATTCTATTGAATTGCATTATGCAAATCCCTTTCTCTTTACCTTGGAATAAAAACATCATGTTCCCCGCTATAGGTAAAATACGGCCTATATAAGCAATGTCATTAATTTACTATGCATACTAGATAAGAAGATCAAATCGATGTGTGGTGAAGTAAATATTTATCACAACATAAGCCTTTCAATACAGAGCATCCATTTTCACTTGGATGAGACGCTTGTAACCCAAACATGTACCTGGAATCAGAAAAGCATTTGATAGATTTTATTCTCTATGCGAAAGGCCTCCAAGATAGGGGCAATGGTAAGCTTAATTTGGTGAGATCGCTTAGACTTCAAGAAGATGGCTATTATAGTAGTACATCACAAGAAACCTTCCTTTAGAACTCTTCTGCAACAGTAAGGAGATCCTCTCTTTACACAAACCGAAAAGAACCACAAAAATTAATATGGGCAATAGATTGCATGATCACATCCAACCGGAAAGATTATTATCTCGATTAGGTACCGAAATCCCAGCTAATGAAAGTCTCATTGAACTTCGCCTAAGCCATAACTCATACAGAACCATGTAAAAAGCATCCAAATCTTTTGGAACAAGATGCCAGAGAAAATGCTTCCGAAGCTTCAACAAATTTTTATGTAATCTTATGTTCTCCTGTGGCTTTATCCGGTGGAGAATTTCTTAAAGTAGAGGAATATTCAAAGTTCGAACAACGAGAGAGAAGCTCTTCCAGTTTGAAATATCCGCAAACAGCAGTCTGCAACCCTTGTTGTGTTACTCCGAAGTCTTTTATATGGAGACAGAACTTATTGCAAAGGAGATGGTCAGCAAATGGATTAGCGAGACAACCAGAATAAACATGTATCTCTGAGTCATTCGTTTGTGTTTGAAGAAGTTTTTGCTGTACAAGTCCTTCCTGAAATCAAATGAACACGAATTGTGTCTAATGTGATATTCTAACACAGAATGATACTAAAACAGAGTAGAAACTTTAATATTTTCCCAAGGATGCTAGCAAATCAAAGAAGCACTTGTAAATTGTTGCCAATTGCATAGGTTTAACTTCACACAGCTAAATAATCTTCTTCATGTCAAGATCCATGAGCAAGAATGAATCTGACTCCAACATGATCGACTATGATTCTTGAGGTGTGACACTCCAACGCAGTATACTTTACACCAGTGATTATGATCCGGTCATCTATGAATCTATGATATATGTTGTCAATTAAAGGCACCAAAGGGTAATTTGAAGATTTTTGCTATCAGAAGTTATGGATATTTGAAGATTCTCACTCCATAGGGGAAGTGAGGGAGAGAGCCATTAAATATGGAAAAAAAACCTCCTCTTGATGGGGAAGATGTTTTTTGTCCCCAAGCGCTGTGAGGCCTCGTAGAATTGTTGTGAGTTGCGAATCTGCTGATTCCTCGTGAAACACTTGAGAATGCGCATTCACAACCGTTTCCCCAGCAAAATTGGTGTGGAAGCGTTATAGCTGATTTGAAGCCTCAATATGAAATCCTCCATCTAAAGGAGCCTTGGATTAATGGTGTACATATTAACATTCACATATATAGAAAGAGTTAGCTAGCGTTAATGTGTTAGTATGTACACCATTAATTTTGTGATCAACAGTTCTCCTCTAGGTGGAGGATTGTTTAGAAGATGCAACTGTGAGGACTAAAAAATCTTTAAAAATATGTTATAGACTAAGGGGCCATTTAGGTATTAAATTAATTCAGTAGCAAATTAATTTATTAACGAATTAATTTAAAAAATTTACCCCTAAATGTGAATTATGTTTGATAAGAGAATTTATTAGAATAAATTCAAATATCACATCAAACTTAATTTTAAAACTTTAAACTAATATAACTCTTTCTCTCTCGAACTCGGATATGTACGTTTTTCGTACTTTTACGATTCTATATTTGACATCTATGAAACAAAATCTCACAAGGGTAGATAATTTCGAACTTTTAAAGTAGGCCTTACCTATATGACATATTTCTCAATGCTCAAATCGATATAAAAAATAACCGTTAAAAAATAATATAATCTGTAATTTTCAAAACGGGGACTTGGAGACTGAATCGACTAAATCACCTTCAAGCCGATTCAGGTTTAAAATGGCCTGGATCAACTTCAGTACTAAATTTTTAATTCTGTGCAACTTCTACACAGAAATAGAATTCTAAATATTTAACCCTGAATTGAGCCTAAATTAACTGAATTTTTGAACGATTCAGTACCCAAATAGCCCCTAACTTTATGACGAGAGCCTTATGACTAGCCTACAAGGGCTCTAAATATAAGTACATAAAAGGACACCTTTACATAGAACCATGAGTGGAACTATAGTAGGTTTCTCACGGGGCTATGGTTTTAAACCCGATCAAGCTAAACGTGTCCAAAATTATTTTCATTGGATGACAATCCACCATTTTTTACCTATGGGCAGCTACCCTACTATGTACTAAGTTGGATCTCTATATGGACCAGTCACGGAGTTGGTCTCAAAAATATATTGGCTTTAACTTAATGTGATAGGTGAGACACCGGAATTTGCTTCAACGAGGCCTATTCTCCATATTGCGCCTATGATCATGATATAGTAATCAACAAAAGCGGCCACATTAAAAAAAAATAGTAAGAAAGAAGCTTGAGAACCGGATCCAACACCAAAGTTTCCCCCTCGTATGTATATCCATGTCATTCGTTGTGATCATTGTAGGCGGTCTGGAAAGAATTTTTCTTGGATAAACGTACAAAGCAATTTTGTTGTCATGGAAAATCCATCAGATAATGCACCCTTTGCTGACTCATCCCAATGCTTAGATAGGTGGCCGAGCATTCCTGGAACTTTCATCTGAAACATACGTAGTCTCATCTCTCATATACATATCATGTCCTCCTAGCTGCTCAAGTTCCTTGTATGTGTCTGCAAGAGTAGCTATGGATCCTAGGCTGTTCGAGGCAGCTGGAGTTGGCAATGTGACAATTAATGTTGCAGAGGATACTCCAAGATGATCCCACTGCTCTCCAAAGAGTGGTGATCACCTCCAATGGCGAGTCTCCTCTTCATATTGCAGCTTTGCTTGGCCACTCAGAATTTGTGAGGGCAATGCTGGCTGGAAATCCTGCATTGGCCCGTGATTGCAACCAGGGGTGGCTTGACCCTAAGGCAGGTTAGGCAACTGCCTAAGGCCCCACCTAAAATTAAGGCCCCAATATACTATTATTATTATTATACATATATATATTATATTTAGTAAATAAAATTTTAAAGCATTGATAAGAAATGATATTTTCTCCCATCCCTTGTGTACTTTTTTTACCTAGTAGCCTATGAAAACTAGACCTAAATAGGTTTGAAGAATCACAAAGTCATCCAACTTACTCATTAGCTTGCTATAATTGCCATAATTAATTAGCATGAAATTTTTTATTCAAGTCCCAAAGGAAACCACATATAGCCAATGGTTACGTGCTTTAATTCATGCCTTAGAATATTTCAATTTCTAAGGCCCAAAGGAAACTAAGTATCATCTTCCACTTTCTTGCTATAATTGCCATAATTAATGAGCTTGAAACTTTTCATTCATGTCCTAAAGGAAACCACATATAGCCACACTTACTTGCTTTAATTCATGCCTTAGAATATTTCAATTTCCAAGGCCCAAAGGAAACTAAGTATCATCTTCCACTTTATTATCATTAATTCCATAGCCAATAACCAACCATTGAGCCAAGGGTTCTTTTATGTGCATATTATAAATAAGTCAAATTCCTCTCACCTCTCACCCATTTTGATTCTAAATCTATCTCAATTTTCAATTGTCAAGGAGGAAGGCTCTCATCTCATCTCTTGTGCTCTCTCATCTCTTGCAAATTTGGAGATTACTAGTCACATCAATCTTTTCTTCATATTTTAATTTTAAAATTTTAAATTATATTACTTTTTAAGGTATATTGCTCTTTTCTTATGATTTTATCATAGTCTTATAATTCAAGGCCTTGTTTTTTTTACAAATATATAATAACAAAAATGTCTAATAGAAAATACGAATTCGGAGATTAAAAACTAAAAAAAATAGATAAATCAATTCAATCTAAAAAAGGAGCCCTTGATAAATTTGTAACAATTAATAAACAAGTTTTAATGGGAATCTTAAGCGACAATTTAGTTATTGAACAACCAATTCTTAAAGAACTAGAAGATAATGAATTAGAAAAAGAAAATGATACCAATGAGTATGATAAACCATTAAGTTCTATTCCTAATGAAGAAAATAAAATAAAATTAGAAGAAAGTGAAATCTTACTCAAATAGATAAACAAGATGAAGACTTTAATAAAATATCTCATTCTATTCCTATTAACATTTAACATCCAAAGATAACATATATATTCATTATTTTCGTCCTCTACAAGGAGAGAGAAAATTTTACAAGATAATGTTTTTGTCTTAACTATTAAATCATTGTCGCAAGCATGATGGGAAGGTCGTGTTGACAATGTTAAAGCAATAAAATTTCAAGCTCGAGACTTAAGAGATGTTTTACTTCAATTAGCATAAATAAGTGAAGATCCTAAGATAAAAAGTGAAGCTAAATGTTTAGCAACATATGAGTTAAAAAATTTTGAGTTCTTGTTAGACATGATTATTTGGTATGATATATTATTTGTTTTTAACTCTATTAGTAAAAACTTACAATCTAAAGACATGTACATTGATGTTGCTATAAATCAATTCTAGGGACTTATTTTTTTCCCAAAAAATATAGACAAAATGGCTTCACATCTACTATGATTTCAGCTAAAGAGATTGCAATTGAAATGTACATAGAACCTATATTTAATGTTAAATGTGTAATTCGTAGGAAAAAAATTGATGAAAATGTTAATAATGAGGTAATGCAATCAGCAGAAGAATCTTTTAGGATTAATTATTTTATAGATATAGTTGACCAAGCTATTTCTTCCATTAAGAGTAGGTTTGAACAATTTTAAATATATGAGGATATTTTTGGATTTTTATTTACCTTGAAAAAATTGAAATCATTAAATGATGATAGTTTGAAGAAAAGTTGTCTTAATCTTAAACATTATTTAAAACATGACATATTTGATGATATTGATGGTTTAGATTTGTTTTCGGAATTAAATGTTTTAAAAGGAATTGTGCAAATACAAACACTTACCACAATTGAAACTATAAACTATATAAAAAAATTAGATTCTTTCTAAATACATGTACTGCTTATAGGATATTATTGACAATAACTATAATTGTTGCTTATGTAGAAAGAAGCTTTTCAAAATTAAAATTAATAAAATCTTATGATCAACAATGTCACAAGAAAGATTAATTAATAAATTTGCCACTCAAAGAGCAAGAAAAATAAATTTTAAGTAAAATTATTTAATTAACATAATAATATTACATTGGATATTAAAAATTAATATTAGATATTTTGCCTAAGGCCCCCAATTACATTGAGCCGGCCTTGATTGCAACGAGCAAGGATCTTCTCCTTTGCACTTGGCTGCAGCAAATGGCCACGTACAAGTGGTTGAAGAACTGTTGAAGGTGGGCAACGACCTCTACTTGCTGCGAGACAATGGAGGAAGATTGCCAATTCATATTGCTGCACTGAAAGGAAGGGCTGATGTCCTGGCTAAAGTGATCAATGAAAAACCAGGCTCCATGATGCAGCAGCAATTTGATATTCAATTTAATGTAACTTTTGTAAAGTCCTAAAATAAAGCAGCAGTAATTTGATTTTCCATTTATTGTAACTTTTGTAAAGTCCTAGAATAAAGTAGCAGCAATTTGATTTTCCATTTATTGTAACTTTTGTAAATTCTCAGTTCACAATCAGAAATGGAATGAAAGTCCAAACTATTACAGAGACGTTTGTCACAAATCAATCAGCAAACATTTAACTGTCATCAACTATATTTCTGAATTTTATAAGTCTGTAAAAGTTTATAATGTCTTTATATCAAACTGTTTCATTCACTTTACAATTTAAGAATTCAAATAATGAAATCAGAACTTCAATCTGAATTTCTGTTCACAGAAATTATCACAGACAGTCTATTACAAATCAAGTCGCAAATCCAGTTACTAATGAGATTCAACTTTTGTTTTAACTCATATTAGCAGAATTAAAGAATTCAACATTTAACTGGAAAACACTTATCGATCTTTGCTGGAGCTTTGGTATAGCTTGACTAGGAGTGTTTCATGCTTAATCAATAAAATCAAACTTGCATCAAGGCTTCAACAACTTCAAATCTGGATTTTCTGCTTCCATAAACTTGCGGAGTAGCAGAGCTTTGAACCAGTGATTTTTAAATTCAAAATTTCATCCTCCTTTCTGTCCTCCTTCACTTTTATACCTTTTCTCTCAAACCTCTACTGCAACAACGAAATTGATGTTGAGCTGGATTTGATGATAAGGATTCTTGCTTCTCGAATCTTCGATGTTAATCCGCTATTTGTCCGCTGTTTGTACTGTTAATCCTTTCATTCAGAGGTTGAAGATAGGATACCTAACTTAACAACCATATAAAAATAACCATCGCACCCTTACCTATTTTAATTGTAGCCATCTGATCGTTTCTGCATTAGTGATTGACAAATTTACCCTCTTTTATTAAAATTGGTTTTAAGTGTTCAACAAATTGCTTGAACCAGTTTTGTTCTGTTTTCCTGTTTGACAAATTGCTAGTTGAACTCCGTCATCACTCCATTAGAGAATTAACTGACGGCGTAGACACAGTTCTCCATCTGAGCGTAAAGGCAAGCCAGTTCCTAGTTGCAGACTTCCTGATGAGGAGAACGGATGCCAATGATCTGATGAGCTTGCAGGATGAGAATGGTAATACCATACTGCACCTGGCAACTGCGAGGAAACAAGTTCAGGTAACCCACTAACTTAAAACCGTGTAAAGAGCGTACGCGTTTATCTGCGCCTTACTTAATTTCCTTAGTACCCCCTATTCATAGAAAATAGAGTTTTTCTTCTCTTTTAACCCTTAAGATCCCAATTTTTTTATACCTATATATTACCCCAACCCAATTTAACACCACTCTTTTCTCTTCAACTCCGGCAGAGGCCGGATCGTTGCCAGTGGAGGAGTTGGTTCACATATAACAGTCGTATTGGTAGCCCTACTCCTTAATTTTTTCGTTAGATCTAACCTTGTACGATGCTAGCAATTGAGCTAATGGCTATATCTGGCTGATGGCCTGAGTTTGCATGTTGCGGCCTACCCAACAACAAACAATTGAGCTGTGGGACGTGGCCAGCATTTACAGGTGCAGGCAGGCAGTGCCCCTATCCCCACCATGAACTTGCCAGTGATCGGCATGGTATTATAGAAGGCATGAGGTGTTAAGGTGGGCAGTAACAAAATAGTGGAAGGCCGAGGGGGTGACGAGTAGTAAAAACATATCAATCTTTTGTTTTTTAGGGGATTCTGAGTATTAGTTAAGCTGGTAAGCATTTAGAAGCCTTAGTTATCGTTGTACATGCAGGCCACAAGACATGTGTTGAGGAGGCCTGGAATTGATGTGAATGTAAGAGGAGCCACAGCCCTGGCTGTGTTACTGGAGTCCCACCGTGAGCACGGCGATGTGCAACCGCAGCAGGCAGCCGGGGGGAAACTAGAAAGGAGCCCATCCTTGGCCCAAAGTCATGTTATAGAAATTCATACCGCAGCGAGCAGCCTGCGGCTAAGCAGTTGGAAAAGAAAAAAGAAGCACATCAAGTGGCTAAACGATACGCGCAACACGCTCATGGTGGTGGCCATACTGATTACACCATCACTTTCCAGGCAGCAATGAATCCACGAGGTGGGTATTATCTTCACACACCAGATAATACTACTTCCAACTGCTGTGGTATGCGGTCCACCCATGAGTGGGCCCTACCCACCACATGATTGGGCCATTTATCAAGTTGATATATATAAGGAAATCTGCCGTGAATGATTTATTCCAGTTCCATGTTTGTGCGTGACATTGTGGAAAAATCAAAACAGAAACGGCCAGGACATTTTCTCATAAAAGTGGGCAGGTATATATTCAACGAAATAGAGATGAGTAACGGACACACGAAACAAAAGTTTTTCCTATATGCACAAAATGAAACAGAGCCATCTTGCTTTGCTTATGCGTGAACAAGGAAAGAGGAGGGCGATTGTCTTAGAGGTTTTTTGTGTTGGCAAGCGACATCGGAACAGGAGATTCTCATTATCTTCATCCCAGTTATTCAGATCAGCTTTTCATAGTTCAAGGGTACATCTTTTGTGCAAGGGGAGAAAAATAGAAGACTAAGCAATTTCTCAGGTTTTTCATACTCTGTGTTTTTTATTTATCTTTTTGATAAAGAATTGATCTGTAAGAGAGAAAATTAAACCTCTTTGAAGGTTTAATTTGGGTTGTATCAAACCTTATCATAGTGATTGCTTGATTGGGCTAATTCGCCCTATAGTTTTTTACCCTTGATTTGAGAGGTATTGATCTGTAAGTGAGAAAATTAAACCTCTTTGAAGGTTTAATTGGGGTTGTATCAAACCTTATCATAGTGATTGCTTGATTGGGCTAATTCGCCCTATAGTTTTTTACCCTTGATTTGAGGGGTTTTTCTATGTTAAAATTCTGTGTCTCTTTATCTATTCTGCTTGGTTGTTTAGTGATATATTTGCTACGTTTATTTCGTTGAAATACGACGTTGGACATAAGGGATTTTCTATAAAATATCCCAACAAGTGGTATCAGAGCGAGGTTATTTTGTATTTTAATAATGGCAGAGGAAAAATATATAAAGATGATTTCTCTTGATGGAAACAATTGGAATTATTGAAAGGAGAAAGTGATAGATCTCATTTATTCCAAGGATCTGTATGACCCTATTACAAGTGTGAAATCTATAGAGATAACTGAGAAATATTAGACAAAACTAGATCGAAATGCTATGGCTTGTTTGAGATAGTGGGTGGATGAAGTTGTAAACCACCATATAGCTAATGAATTGTTTGCAAAGGCAATTAAGGATAATCTTGCTAAAGTGTACGAAAGAAAGATTGCAGGTAACAAGACTTTTCTGATAAAGAAATTGGTCAATTTGAAGTTTAAAGATGGAGGCAGTATTGGGGAACACCTAAATGAAATGAAAAGTATAATCAGCCTACTTATTAGAATGAAGATGACTTTAGATGATGAGTGGCAGGCTATTCTACTTCTTAGTTCCTTGCCAGACAGTTGGGAGACACTGGTTATTTCCTTAAACAATTCAGTTCTAGATGGGAAGTTGACAATGACCATAGTGACAAGCAGTCTGCTGAATGAAGAACTGAGAAGAAAGTCTTTGAAGCCAGCTTATGGGTTTGAAGCCTTAGTATCAAAGAAAAATAGGGGCAGATCAAAAACTAAGGACAGTTTTAAAATGGACAATAGTAGAAGCAAATCCAAGTTTAGGAAGAACTTGAAGTGCTACTATTGTGATAAGACAGGTCATATTAAGAAGGACTATTGGAAATTCAAGAATGATCAGAAAAAGAAAGACAATAATGAAAAGGGTGGACAAGATACCAATGTTATTCAGGATAACTTGGTAATTATGGTTGATTGTGAGAATGAATGCTTAACAACCATTTGTGATGCTAGTTGGGTAGTTGACTCAGGTGCATCATTCCATGCTACTCCTAACCAGGATCTCTTTTCTACTTACCAATCAGCAAATTTGGGGTTAGTGAAGATGGGCAATAGTAGTACCTCGAAGATCATTGGTCAGGATGATGTGCATATTGTGACTAACACAGGTTATGGCTGAAGAATGTTAGATATATTCCAGATCTCAGAATGAATTTCTTGTCTACAGGTGTACTTGATGATGAAGGCTTTGGGTCACACTTCTCCCAGGGAGTGTGTAAATTGGTAAAAGGTTCTCTAGTTGTGGATAAGGGAAAGAAATGTTGCAGCCTATACAAGATTGAAACTAGTCTAGTTCAAGGGGAGGTTAATGTCTCCTCAAATGAGTTCACCATTGACTTATGGCACCGTTGATTGGGTCACATGAGTGAGAAGGGAGATTCTGAAGAAGCAAAATTTGTTTTCCAACTTCAAAGGTACTTCAATTAACCCTTGTGATCATTGTTTGATGGACAAGCAACACAGGACATCCTTTGCTAGCACAAGTATAAGGAAATCTGAAGTTCTTGAGTTAGTGCATTCAAATGTGTGTGGTCCTATGGAGGTAAAATCTCTTAGTGGTTCTAATTATTATGTTACTTTCATTGATGATGCTTCTAGAAAGGTATGGGCTTATGGCATGAAGAATATGAGTAAGGTGTTTGGCATCTTCAAGAACTTTCATGTCATGGTTGAGAGAGAAACTGATAAGCAACTGAAGTGCCTTAAAAGTGACAATGGTGGTAACTACTGTTCTACAGAATTTGATGAGTATTGTAGTAAGCATGAGATTAGGCATGAGAAGACAGCTCCTTATACTCCTCAACATAATGGAGTAGCTGAAAGGATGAACAGAACAATCTCAGAGAGAATTAGAAGTATGTTATCTTCAGTAAAGTTGCCTAAGAGCTTCTGAGGTGAGGCAATAGACACAGCTTGCTACTTGATTAATAGGTCTCCCACATATGCTTTGGAAAGTGACATACCAGAGAGATTCTGGAGTGGAAAAGAAGTGAACTACTCTTACTTGAGAGTATTTGGGTGCAAAGCACTTGCACATGTGCTTAAAGAATAGAGGGCTAAGTTAGATCAAGAATCTATAGAGTGCATAATTCTGGGTTATAGAAATGACAAATTTGGATACAAACTATGGGATCCAAAGAATAGGAAAGTGATTAGCATCAGGCATGTTGTTTTTAAAGAGGATCAAACAGTTGAAGATCTTGGAAAAGATGAAGTCATTCAGAAGAAAACTCAAGAAGATCTTGTAAGAGTAAATGAACCATCAACCTCAATTCAGAGAAATGAGGTGACTCAGGATGATGAATTAGAGATTAGAGAACCAACATCTTTGCCTAGTGACAATGGAGGTGAGGATGAGATAATTCATGAGACCAATGATGATTATTTTAATGATGATAGTGTTGAGAAAGAACAGGAGGCTTCTGAGCAGGGAGAGCTAACAAATGTGAGAAGGTCCACTCGAGAACCTGTTCCCTCCACCAAATACCCATCATTAGAATATGTGACAATCACTGAAAGTGGAGAACGAGAAAATTTCAGTGAAGCAAAAGCTCATAGTGAGAAGGAGAAGTGGATAAAAGCCATAGAAGATGAGATGAAGTCTCTGCATGACAACCACACCTATGAGTTGGTGGATCTTCCCAAGGGGAGGAGAGCATTAAAGAATAAGTGTGTCTACTGGATCAAGCATGATGAGAATAATTCACAACCAAGGTATAAGGCAAGATTGGTAGTAAAAGGCTTTGGCCAGAAGAAAGACATTGATTTTGATAAAATCCTTGCTCCGGTAATAAAAATGTCTTTAATTAGAGCTGCTTTAACATTAGTTGCAAGTATGAACTTGGAGGTTGAACAACTAGATGTGAAGACTGCATTTCTTCATGGTGATTTGGATGAAACAATCTACATTGAGCAACCTGAAGGGTTTGTAGTAAAGGGAAAGAAACAGATAGTGTGCAAATTGAAGAAGAGCTTGTATGGCCTTAAACAATCTCCTAGGCAAAGTACAAGAAATTTGAGTCTTTCATGGAAAGAATTGGCTACAAGAAATCAGTTTCTGATCATTGTGTCTTCATCAAACAGTTTGATGAGAATGATTTCATAATTTTATTGCTTTATGTTGATAACATGTTGATTGTAGGGAAAGACAGTGCCAAGATTGAAAATTTGAAGAAGAGTTTGAATAAATCCTTTACAATGAAAGATTTAGGTCTAGCAAAGCAAATCTTGGGTATGTCTATTCAGCATGACAAGAAAGCTAGAAAGCTATGGGTGTCACAAGAAAAGTATATTAAGAAGGTACTTACAAAGTTCAACATGAAGGATGATAAGTCAGTTAGTGTTCCACTTGGGAGTCAGTTCAAACTGAAGAAGAGTGACTTAAGTGGAATGAAGATTGAGGAAATGAAAAAGTTTCCTTATGCATCTGCAGTGGGCAGTCTTATGTATGCTATGGTGTGTACAAGGTCAGATATTGCTTATGCAGTTGATGTTGTGAGAAGGTATCTTGCCAATCCAGGTAAATAACATTGGGCAGCAGTGAAGTGGATTCTGAGATACTTGAGAGGATCTACTAAGCTATGTTTATGTTTTGGTGATTCTAAACCAATATTGGAAGGCTTTACAGATGCAGATTGGGCAGGAGAACTTGATAGAAGGAAGTTTACTTCAGGCTACCTATTTACTTTTGTAGGGGGAGCTATCTCATGGCAATCAAAATTGCAGAAGTGTGTTGCTCTATCTACAATAGAGGCAGAGTACATTGCAGCAATAGAAGCTAGCAATGAGCTATTGTGGTTGAAGAGGTTTCTAAGTGAGTTGGGGTTGACTCAGAAGAAGTATGTGCTTCTATGTGATAATTAGAGTGCATTTGACCTGAGCAAGAATGTCACTTACCATAGTAGGACAAAACACATTGATCTAAGATATCATTCGATTAGGGATGTGTTGGAGAATGGTGATATATCTCTTGAAAAAGTTCACACAGACAGGAATTCGTCAGACATGATGACAAAGACAGTTTCAAGAGACAAGCATGATCTTTGCATTGAGATGGCCGGTATGGACTCACACTGAGTCTCCATGTCGGGGTGAGTCTTCCTCATGGGCTAGAGGGGGATATTGTTGTGGTATGGGGTCCACCCCATGAGTGGGCCCCACCCACGATATGATAAAGCCATTTATCAAGTTGATATGTATAAGGAAATCTGCCGTGAATGATTTATTCTGGTTCCGTGTTTGTGCGCGACACTGTGGAAAAATCAAAACAGAAATGGCCAGGACGTTTTCTCATAAAAGTGGGCAGGTATATATTCAACAAAACTGAGACGAGTAGTGGACGCACGAAAGAGAAGTTTTTCCTATATGCACAAAACGAAACAAAGCCATCTTGCTTTGCTGTATGCGTGAACAAGGAAAGAGGAGGGCGATTGTCTTAGAGGTTTTTTGTGTTGGCAAGCGACACCGGAGTGGGAGATTCTCATTATCTTCATCCCAGTTATTTAGATCAGTTTTTCAGAGTTCAAGGGTGCATCTTTTGTGCAAGGGGAGAAAAATGGAAGACGAAGCAACTTCTCAGGTTTTCCACACTCTGTGTTTTTTATTTATCTTTTTGATAAAGAATTGATCTGTAAGAGGGAAAATAGGGAAAATTAAACCTCTTTGAAGGTTTAATTATGGTTGTATCAAACCTTATCATAGTGGATTGCTTGATTGGGTAGATTTGCCCCATGGTTTTTTACCCTTGATTAGAGGGGTTTTCCCACGTTAAAATTTTGTATCTCTTTATCTATTCTGTTTGGTTGTTTGGTGATATATTTGTTGCATTTATTTTGTAGAAATACGATGTTGGACATAAGGGATTTTCTATAAAACATCCCAACACCAACAATAGTACCCAACTCAGTAGCTCTTCTCCTCATCACACATTCGAATACAAAGGCGGGCAGGTGATCATCAACAACACGGCTGAGTACAAGTCCTTCATTCTATGTGATATGATTGGGCTCTCAGCTTCTCTGGGCATAATACTATTATTGACTTTGATTCCATTGAGGAGGAAGTTACTCATGGCAATCTTGGTGAGGGTCATGCTTGTTGCCATTCTTGCCACCGCAATGGCATATTATTTTCTAGCTTTGCTAATTATTCCCAGTGAGAACTTCTTGGCAGTTCCTATGCTGCTGGTTTTTGGTCAAGCTTCGGTTTTCATCACGATAATCGCCCTCTCATATCAGCTTGTGCAAGGAGTAACTTGGTTTCTTAAAAAGATGGGGCTGAAGATGAACAAGATGTATAACACAATATTGTTCGTCATTATTTCCTTATCATTATATTTGATATGGTAACATGAATAGGTCCGATGTTGGACTTGGGTCTTGTATAACAAAGTGGACGAGTGTTACTATTTATAACAGTTTAAGTCTCTCTATTTCTTTTTATATTTTTGAATAACTAGAACTCAACAAAAATATTACATGCCATACATATATTATAAGGCCCTTGTAGATGAGCTTAGACTCAAGCACGACTACGTAAGCCTATGCGATTGAGTGAGCTCACATTTTGTGAGCCATCAGATTCTCATGTTACTTATGGGATATTTAAGCCCTTGAGTAATGTGAGCCGTCAAATCTAAGAGCTGTGGCTCATAGAGTTGCACGCGAGCCCTTGCTCATCTACAATTTTTAAATATATTATATGATAAAACAAATGCATTGCCAATACATCACAAGAAAACTCAATCTAACAGCCTATTCATTATAACTAATACATTTTTGCCGCTCACAAAAGAGTATATTGCGGAGGCCAAAATATTATATCTCAGACATATATTGGTCTATGTTAAAGCAAATACATCAAAAAAAGTAAAAGAAAACATAAACTGAAGCTATTGGAAACCAAATAAGCATATCATTACAATCAGTAAACTTATCAACGAACTTTCTCAAAGTTTCCTTGACAAAAAATTTAAAAGACAGCAAAATTTTCAGCTTGGAATTTTTTAGATTGGCTAGATTGCTTAAAATTTAAGAATATGGCCATTATAATTCATCACAAGAAACCATCCTACAGGGAAGTAAGGAGAATCTCTCTTCACAAGCCAGACCAAGTCACCAACACACCCTCTGTATATTGTAGTGTTTAAGGCAGAGATAGGACGTAAATTGTGACATGAAGGCCATTAATAATATACATTATGTAACTATGGGTATACTGGAGGCGTACATATTAGTCTGAGTTGTTTGCATGTTTTGTTTAATTCAAGAAAAAAATTAGCACTTAGATATGTTTTATTTAATCCTAGCATATGAACAAAATAGCATCCACAAAACTCTACAATAAACTGGCTTTGGAAGGTTATTTTTAGACTTGTGAATGATAATATATCATTTCCACAATTACATCCCTTGAATCCGGGAAATTGAACATGTTATCCTTTTAAATTTTCTCACTCTAGTGGACTTCTTTTATTTGAGTGTAACTAGACCTTCATTAAATATGGATAGATTTTCTAAGAAATTATAATGATTCAAAACTGTAATACAAATTCTTGAAAGAAATTGAGAAATGAAGTTTTGTGTATAAATTAGAAGTTACTCCTCCAAAAAATACACAAAGGTTGAAACATACATTGCACATGTTGTCCCCTTAAATTATTTCGCACAAGTGAACTTTTATTGTGAGTGTAACTGGACCTGAAATTGAACCTTCATTAAATATGGATCAATTTTCTTGAGAAAGTGTAACGATTCAAAACTCTAACACACACTTTTAAAAGAAATTGAAAAATGAAGTTTTGTGCACAATTCAGAAGTGACTCCTTCAAAGATTACATGTAGAACAAAAACCTTAAACAGGCTTAGTATCATGGCTAAACAATATAAAAGTCTTTGAGAAGCTTCGGAAGGCATGAACAAGCCTCTAAGTAGTCGACCTTCAAAGACGTTAAGGTACAAGCTCCAAAGATAAGGTGCAAAACTAATTTTAGTTAGTCTATCTACAAGGATGACATGTATACAAAAGAAAATGAAAACATTCAATATCAATGGATCCAATCTGAAAATGATTGTTGTATATAAGCACAAGCGTGCTAAAGAAAAGGTCAAATTTTCTAAAGGATAAAAATAATTTACTAAGAAATCTAAATAGAGAGGCATATACAATCAGAAGTGACACCTTATCAACAAATTCTAGGTCTTCTTGTTAGTCCTCACATGGAGAGTCAGAAAAGCTTTCTAAATTATTTATTATTGATTTCTGCCATGCATTTGTATACACTAGCAGAAAGATGAAAATGATTTATGAATTACAGCAAGAACAATAAGTATTTCATGCAAAGAGACCCGACTTTTGAATATGGATTGCTTATGCTAATTTCAATGCTACATAAAATCTTGCAACAACCTTTTTCAGTGCCCAATACGCTACTGTTGTAATGTTCTGTCTACTAGTATGTGGATTCTGCAATCGACATAGGATAAACTTAGGTGGCCAAAAAGAACAATAACATTTCTAATCAAATTAAGATTTCCAGAAAGGCAGTCATGGAAGGAAAAAAATACAAATAAGAATATAAGAGAATATCATTATTCAGCATGTTCATACTTCAAATCACTGATTCTCAAGTTACCTTGGTACACAATAATTTCCATTCCCATCATAGGCCTTTCTATGCACTGGATCACTTAAACTTGATAAGCTTCCCCTAGTACTTGCCAAAAGTATTTAAATAAGAAAAGCAAGACCTTTTACAAAGAGCAAATATCAAGAAAATAGAAGTGCAAGCTTTTCACCTATACTAAGAGTTGGTGGACATTCTCAGAAGAAGAAAAAATAGTTGGAAAAACAAAAGTGAAAAGGTGTACATATTATTATGTAACAACAGTTACAAAACTGTTGCAAAATATTCTGGGAGAATTGCAATTTCACACAGTATTTGCTTTAATGTGAAAGCCAGTGTAAGTAACTTGTGCAAATTAATTCTAGATTGTGAACAAAGTGGACACAATATCGGCATATGTAATCTACCTTCGATATTGTTAAACTGGTTTTGCACTTTGCTTGATAGAAGCATGAAATCTTACACCCATTTTTGTCCTATCCAACACAATAAATGAATCCTCAATTTTTTATGTTCAGGCATCCTCAATTGAAGTTGTTTTTTCAAGTTCGAAGAACATGCTTTGCTTATGGCATATTTCTATGGGGGTAATGAAGAATTGTATATGGATGCACCTATGCCTCCTATTCTAGCTGCTTGGAGGAGATATCACTTTTCAGAAACTGATACATGGGAGAAGTTATATAAAGATATAGTGATTGATATGAGTCCATGTGGTAGTTTACCATTGTAGGCAATTTCTATTGTAGACATAACATAGTAGTTCATGACCCTTTTTGCGAAGGGATACATTATTCGAAACATCATGTTTTCGTAAGATTAATTATTTTTTGATTTTTTTGATGAGATGCATGTATACAGATGAATGGATATGAACTTAAGTTTAGATGAAGATGTATACTACAAAGTTACATTTGATTTTTGTGATGAATTTTAGTTCAATGTCTTGATTAGATCAAATTAAGTGTTTATATTGTGGATACATTTAAATATTATTCATATTATATATTCTAGAATTGCTTTCACGGTAGGTGCCCATCGACATATTACATGGAAGAATATGGTGGGTGCCCACCAAGAGAGCAAATGGTTTTATTGGAGCCCTGGCATTGTTTCTGGAATTGATGAAGAATACAGTTGGTGCCCACTGACAGATTACATGGAAGAATACAGTGGGTGCCCACCGAGAGAGCAGATGGTTTTCATTGGAGTCCTAGTATTGTTTCTAGAATTGCTCTCACAGTGGGTGCCGCCCAACATATTACATGGAAGAATATGGTGAGTGCCTCCCGAAAGAGCAGATGGTTTTATTAGAGTATTGGCATTGTTTTTGGAATCATTCTCACAATGGGTGCCCCCCGACAGATTACATGGAAGAATATGGTGGGTGCCCCCTAGAGAACATATGGTTTTCATTAGAGGCCCCGACAATGTTTCTAAAATTGCTCTCACGGTGGGTGCCCCCTGACATATTATATGAAGCATACGGTGGGTGCCCACCAAGAGAGCATATATCTTTGATTGGAGCCTCGACAATGTTTCTGGAATTGCTCTCATGGTGGGTGCCCCCCGACAGATTACATAGAATCATACGGTGGGTGCCCACGAAGAGAGCATATGGTTTTCATTTGAGCCCCGGCAATGTTTTTGGAGTTGCTCTCACAGTTGGTGCCCACTGCCATATTACATGGAATCATACGGTGGGTGCACACCGGGAGATCAGATGTTTTTCATTGGAGGCCCGACATTGTCTAGAATTGCTCTCATAGTGGCCCCCCCGACAAGTTACATAGAAGCATACAATGGGTGTTCACTAAGAGAGCATATGGTTTTCATTGGACTGGCAATGTTTCTAGAACAGAGCTTACAGTGGGTGCCCCTTGACAGATTACATGGAAGCATACGATGGGCACCCACCGAGAGAACAGATGTTTTTGATTGGAGGTAATGGAGCCCGACAATGTTTCATTGGAGCCCCATATAAATTGTTGGTTCATCTTCCAGTATGACTTTGTATTATTTTCCTTCTCAATGATGCTATATGCCTAAGATTGTCAAACTAATCTTGGAGACCAAGCTTAATCTGGCCGGCCATAATCATATTTTATGACCAAATGAGATGGAGTTTGGAAGGTTGTTAACTGCTTAAGACCTACTTTTACTATTCAATAAGGGTGGCAAGATACATTCCATACTAGCCTGAGGCAAATAGAAGGACAAGGGAAATGACAACGAGATATGATACAAGAAACAAGACAAGATGAGGCAGATTGCCGCTATATACCTTCAGAAAAACCTGAATATCTTTTCGCATCTACAAGGAATGATCTCATGTAGCAAATGTTTCAGTAATATTCTAGATAAAATGAGGCATCTAGGTCTAGCTATAATGGCAAGTAGCTGCATGCCAACAAGTATAACTCCAACTTCATCATTTAGACGTTTCATCTGAAATATGGCGAGTATGACATAGAATACTTTCTCTTCATCCAAACTCCTAATTAATAAAGAAGATAAGAAGTAGACATCTTTCATGAACTGTCTGAAAGCAACTTGCTTCAAAATTGTTGTGTTCACCAAAGAAACATGCCCGTGCATTGTACGAAACTGAATAAAATAGGCAATCGTATGCAATCAAACAGAGTGGCAGGAAATTCTCATTCATTCCACATCTCATGATTCTAAAAAGAAAAACTAGCAAGCACTTCCATACCCTGCAATAGAAAGATTATATGCTCAAGAATAGAGTGGAATGGCTGGTTTTGTGAGAAGTAACAACCAATTACTGCATGTGATTGCCTTTCTTTTAATGAGCTACAAGTAATTTTATACATAACAAATATAGATAACAAAATCATTCTCTACAAACAAAATTGATATGGAGTACAATTATTTGAGTGGTCAGCTGCCATCAGATGTTTTCAGGCATATGAACATGCTGAAGAAATTGCATCTTTTTTACAATAGCTTCTCAAGTGATGAAAGTAACAATAACTTCAATCTCATTCATGGAGCAATTCTGCCTAATATTGCCAGTTTTTCGAACCTCACCCTGCTCAACTTGTCTAGCAACTTTCATGCATTCTAAAACAAACAGTAGAAATTAAGGTCCCAATATTCCAATTCAAAATGCATATCAACCTTTCTATGTGTAAAACGTATACAAAGTATGACTCGGCACATGTTGTAAAGAATATCAATCTGTTAGAGAAAAGCATATCAACCTTTCTAAAAGCACATGTCGTAAAGAATATCAATCTGTTAGAGAAAATCATATCAACCTTTCTAAAAGCAATCTTTTAGGGAAAAGCATATCAACCTTTCTATTGGAAATTAAGCTCCCAATGTTCCTTTCTATTCCTCTGATTTAACGAAAAGCAATCTGTTAGTGAAGAGAAATAGGCAAAATAATATTTTCAATTTACAGTCAAAATAGTTTTGGCAAATAATTATTTTTAATTTCAACTACATCAATTTCATACTTACCACATCTTACTTTGGAGCTACATTTTCCTTTCCTTTTTATCCAAACTGGTTGTTTTCCTTTCCTCTTCCCTGTAACCTGGCTTGCAGGAATGACCTGATCGTACAAAAGCTCATCTAATGTAGATTGAGTGGTCTCCTTAATGCATTCCAAATCTCCAACCTTATCATCAAGCATAGTCAATGTACTTTGTAAAAATTTTATTCCCTTTCATATTCAAAGATATTAAACATACTAGACCAAAAGATGCAGGGCCTATGATTGGATATGGGAAGGAAGAGAAAAGCCCACAAAAGGTGGGATATAACCAGAAAATTTATGGAAATGAGGTTGACCAGCCACATACACAGCTTGAATATGGAGTTGATGATTTATATGATAGGCGGATGACAAGGAGATACATGCTTGATGAGATGAATAGGCACGATGAAAGAAATTCTTTAACTCTTAATTTTAGTACATTGGGGGCTGCTGAGGAGCTTAGTGTGGAGGATGACATTTTACGTGACCCAGCAGAGCCTTTACCTTATAAGAGAACTGTTTTTGCATACAGGAAAGATAGATTGCATAGAGCATCTTTTGATAATTCACCTGCGTTGCCTGAAGAAGAATGGATGACTGATCTAGAATGGATGCATAAATATTCTTCTCATGGTGCCGGAAAAGTTTTTAAGAGAAGGGGGCCTAGACTAGGTAGCTCTAATTTTCCCAAAAATATTTTGTTGTATAGGAAGAAGGAATTCCACAAACCTTAAAAGTACCGCAAAGGTGCTCTTGAAGATAGGCTTGATAATGCGACTACACCTGGTGAACATCCAGATGAAGATACAGAGCCAACTGTTGTGAAGCGTGAAACTGTGGAAGGATCAGAGGAGTTCAAGCAACTAGTTCATAAGGCTTTTCTTCAATTTCCAAAACAGCTGAACGAGAATGCAGCTCAGCAATGAAAGTACAAGGATCAAGGCAAAGTTGGTTACTTTGTTTGAGGTGTGTGTGGAAGGTGTGTCTTCTTATTTTTATATGTTTCTAGCATAGTGTATTTATGCCAAGGTATCAGTTGACATCTGGATGTGCTTCATCAGAGACTGCAATCTTCAGTTGCAGTGAGTGGCATCAATTGATGTTGTTGGAATTTAGGTAAGAAACTCTTTAGGTTTATTTACAACAATTACTCTAGTTACAGGACAACGATGGAAGCACTCTTGTCCTAAGTGGAGGAAATTGGAATATTATACATCACTCCTCAACATATCCAGTAATAGAAGTGAAATTCAACCACTGCACTAATGAAGATATTATATGAAACACCAAAATGACTATCACAAGAAAATAATAAAACATCAAAAAGGGAACTAAGAAAATGTTGACATTTGACTATGCAATTTGTCTTCCAATAAGGGTAATACGGTGAATAAAATATTTCTGTGAAGACGAATAATAGATAAATAATCAAGGCCATATTAATTCATACAGATATTGATTCCAACTCATGTGAGAAATATGCAACATAGGAGTTGAACTAGCTTCATTGTCATTTTTAGTAAAACACCAAAATAGGAATCAAGTATCGAAAAAACTCTTGCTAAATACCATGAAAATTTCAATGACCAATGACTGCAAAGCCCTAATTTCCATATCATGAAAATTTTAATGAAAAATGATTGCATAGCCCTAAGCACCAATAGAAGCAAAACAAACAACAAAAGCTTATGAGAAAGGAAAAAAAGAAGATAAAACATAAAATTTTCTTATATACACGTCTAAACACATCAATTCTTACAACATGGCAAATGTTATACTAAGTAAATCGAATATGCCCCAAAAACTGCATAAATCAAACATACACGAAGAATCGAGCAGAGCACACAATTGGGTCAATTCGGATCAAATTAGTTGAGATGGATTGCCGGCGAACAAGAGGTCGGAACTGATGCTAGACAAAGAGAGCGAGCGATAGAAATTAGTAGACTTTTCGGAATGAAGAAGTATTAACTGTTGGCGGGGGACAAAGAGGAGGCAAGGCGATGGGAAGAACCGCAGATTTGGAGGGGATTGAGGGGTACACAGTGAACAAGTAAAAGGGCTAGTAAAGAAAAACTCAATTAAAATTCAAGTTAGGAGTACATTTGAGAAGATTTTATACATTACTGCAGGGTAAGGAACATACCGAGGGGTATTTAGGGGTGTAGATAGACGCATTCTAAATTAATTTGATAGCATAATCAAGGCATTATATGAGTGTCATTTTCTGCCTGTCTCTTTAGCAAACCAAGCAAAACTGCTGGCCATTATGCTTTCTTAAGTCAGCTCTTCTCCATCTCTTCTAATCTTCCTTGAGCAAACCAAACAAAACTGCCAGCCATTATGCTTTCTTAAGTCAGCTCTTCTCCATCTCTTCTAATCTTCCTTAGCAACAACAATGGCAGCAGAGCTCCAAACCTACGCCATTTACTTCTTCGTCTGACACACAGCAAAGGAATTCCACAAGACCCATGCTATCCACTTCGCCTCACACCCCCAGTCAGCAGCCATCCGCTTCCTCACCTATGGCTGGGGTGATTTCTCCTCTGCCCCCTACGGGCACTACTGGAAGTTCACGAAGAAGCTCTGCATGGTGGAGCTCCTAGGTGGCAAAATCCTCAATCAACTTCTCCATGTCCAGCGGGAGGAGGTGCGGGGGCTGGTGCTCACCCTCCTTTCCCGCTCAGGTTAGCTCATGGACATGGGAGGGGAGCTGCTGTCTGCTGAAGCTCACCGACAATGTCATCTCCAGGATGACCATGGATCGGACGTGCACCGGAACCACCAAGGTTGAGGCGGAGGAGGTGCGGAGGCTGGTGGAGGAGGTGGCGGAGATGACTGGGAAGTTCAATCTTTCGGATTACATAGTCATCTGCAAGAACTTGGACTTGTAGGGATTCCAAGGGAGGTGCAGTGAAGTGCAACAGAGGTTTGACATCATGATGGACAAGGTGATAGGAGAGAAGATGGCTAGAGAGAAGACAGAGGAAGCAGCAGGCATGAAGGATATTCTGTACATAGCTGATGACGATGAAGCAGAGATGAAAATCAGCTGAGAGAACATCAAAGCTTTCATTTTGGACATTTTTGTGGCCGGCACAGATAAATCTTCCATCACCACCGAATGGGCCCTCCCGGAGCTCATCAACCACCCCGATGTCCTCAAGAAAGCTGCCGGCAAGATCGAATCCATAGTGGGGAAGGATCTCGTTGTCGAAGAATCAGACATTGTGAACCCTAAGTGCAGGCCATCGTCAAGGTGACGCTGAGACTGCACCCAACCGAGCCACTCATCTTAAGAGAGTCCCCCAAAGACTGCACCATCCATGGCTACCACATCCCGGCCCAAACTCGGCTCTTTGTGAACATCTGGGCAATTGGCAGGGACCCCAAGCACTGGGAGGAGCCATTGTTGTTCGAGCAGGAGAGGTTCATGCCTTGTTCAGGTCACGGTAGTGATTGGACTAAAGTGGATGTTCGAGGGCAGCATTTCCAGCTCGTGCCATTTGGTAGTGGAAGGAGGGGGTGTCTTGGGACAAGCCTGGCTCTGCAGTTCATACAGACGACGGTTGGGTTCAGTGCTTTGAATGGAAGGTTCCAGATGGTAAAGGGAATAGAGGAATGGTTGACATGATGGAAGCAACAGGGCTCAGACTTCCCAAGTTGAAGTCACTGGTGTGTGTCCCCATTGCCCACTTAAATCCTTTCCCTTCATTAGAATGAGAATTCACGTACATGCTCAATGTGGGGGAGAAGAACAGTTATCCATGTCTACATACTTGTATTTTGCTTCTATCTTTGAGAGAGTGCTCTTTGTGTTGAGAATTGGAGGTTGAAATTAGTCGCTAGGTAGAACTATGTATATTATAGGTATGATCCCTGAGGCGGGTGTTTAGGCAAGGTACGCAGGCAACTTCATTGTGGATGTTAGCCTGACCCAAATGTGAAACATTCTCCGGTTTTATGTACTTTGGATTTGTTTTTTAAATTGGTGACATTATTGCTATGTAAACATTCTATTGTATGGAATGAATGGAAATTTGATCTCTGTCCCACATGCAATTGTCTCTAAGTATAAATCTTATATGATAATTAACCCTTTTAGTTTGTTGCATACTTGGTTTTTATTTGGAGAAGAAGCACAGGCAAGGTCTCTAAGAGAATATATGTTTATTCAAGGTAATGTATCTCATCTTTCTACTTGTTTGACGCAACTCCCTTTTCAACTGTATTTTACATTTTTGTCTCTATACTATGAAAATGGTCCACTAGAAGGTCATAGTGCACTTGGGAAGTTAAATACATAGAGACATTTTGATCATTGTTTGACGTGTTGGATTGGCATAATTGGTATGGTCACTAGGTGAAACAAGGATAATCCTCAGGTATTGGTAACATTAGTGCAGTTAATATGCTTCTAAATGTTTTCGAGTTCTCATACAGTTGCAACTTCAATTTGAATGTTTGGAATTTGTTTATTTATGTTATACAAAATTCTTGAATATAATTCTTGCTAAAGTGAGAAATATGTGTATTTCCTCTACTAAAATAGTTCTATAATAAGCTTATACCATGCATAAAACACCGTTTGTGCCTCTGCCAAATAAATTATATGATGGCAACTCTCGATTAGATCTCATAGTAGTGGTCATTTTCTTGTTTTGTATTATTTTTTTAATTATTACTATTGTCACATTGTTCGCTAAATCACTGCTACTGAAAACTAAAACATTGGCTCAATTTTTGTATTGATCATTAGGAATAATTGTTAGTGGTTTCTTCATCAACTAGCTGCAGGCAGTTTTTAATTAAGGGTTGTCTTCAATTTCCTTTTTTAAGGTGAAATATATCTGCAAAGGGTAGGTCATAATGGTCGGCAACGATTACAGGCACACACCCATAAAACAATAAGTCTACAATTCCGGTCGTGTTCTCTTCAAAACCTTTGACACGGAGGCAAAATTTGCTGCCAAGGAGTTCGTCAGCATATGAGGTTGGCAACCGACCAGAGTAAACATGCATCTCAGAGTCATTTCCCCAAGTTTGTAGAATCTTTTTGTGTTAATTAGAGTTTATAGTTTCAGCAAAAAATGCCATTTTTTTCCTGAAACGACAAAATTAAAATTGAAGTTAAAATAGACAAGTACATATGAAAGATGGCTTGCTGGCTGAAATAGTAACTTCTGAGTACCTATTTAGAGAAGAAACACCAGCAAGTTCTCCTTTTCTAGGCCAAATTTGTGGCATGGATGCATCCTTATGAGCTACATAGACAGACACAAAATAGTTGAATGAGCAAACAACTTGAATTGCATTGAACTGAACTTTTTCAGCTTTGTTCATGGCTGACTTCCCTGCAGAATGGAAAGCCACGTAAAAATGGTCCCCTCCGGCCACCACTCCTTTTCCAAAAGGGATACTTCTAATTGATATGGGACATGTAATTCCTTACATAATCCGAGAGTCCTCCAACGTACTTACTCTTCGGTCATACCTTAAACTTGCAATGGAGAAGGGTCCTGAATCACAAAATGGCATAGTATCCACCGGGCAGTAGTGCATATGCAAAAGGGTTGTTTGTTTTTGTGGGATGTACATATATCTTAAAGCTATGTTTCATCTCTGCATAGTCTTGCAGAAAGAGCTCTTTATCGTGATAAGTATCATCAATCCCTGCATCAAAAAGAAAATAACTGTAGTTCATGAACAATTTTCAACCCAATTTGATTTGCATGCTCTTCTAAAGTGACTTCCATTGGATGAGCAAACAAATTGCAGAAAAAAAAAGAGAAACAATAAATCTTAGAAACCACTAATCATCTCACTTCGATCAGTAATTTTTTCAATCAACTTTATCTATTGATATTCAAGTTTCTTTAAACAAAGTAAAAACATAAAAAATAGAGAGAGCAACTTTGCTGAGAAGAAGATCCAATCAAAATCCACATACCAGCAATCAAATATTTGCTGGGAGAGGGTCCATTTGATAAGTTTACTTTGATGTTTACCGAACTGGTTACATGATCATGAGTTATGCCCATAGGATGGGATGTGAACCGGGTTATAGGACAGTCCTTGGTGAATCTGATGGCTAATAGGAGACAAATGGATATTGCTTTGAACTATGAAAGGAAGCATGTGGGGGAGGTGATGGCGGCTGAATAGAGGAGAGGTCAAAGTGACGTAGCGAAGGATCAAGAAGGAGGTGACGAGTGCCATGATTTTGGGCACGCTGGAAAAGCTTCTGTGTGTATACAGGCAAGGTGGGGTGAGTGAGGAAGGTGCTTCAGCCAGACATGGAAGAGAAGAACAGAAAAGGGAGAGAGAACAGAAATAGGAGAGAGAGATGAAAATGAAAGGAGCACCACAGACAAAAGGGATTGGAAAATGGACGTTGACCTCACCACGATCAGAAATGAAGTTGTTGGGAATAATCAGAGGAACTGAGAGAATGATTGGCCACTGGCAATAACTACGACATTTCGAATATGGAGGGAAATCTAACTGCAACTGCTCATATAGTTGGACTTTCGCTGGTCGTTCGTGGAATTATAAGATCATCAAACATGTACTTCTTTGTCATGTGATTGTATACGTCAGGGATAGGGGTGATCATGGACATACGTAGTCCAGATGTTTATCCCTGTCTACGTGCATTTTTATATTGAGCGGATAATTTTTTGTGCTTACTTGGATACGAAATATGGACCCAGATAAAGTTTTTTGTCTGCTTTAGTGAAGAGCTATAGTCATGAACATACCCTTGTATGTATCCTTTAAACCACGTTTGCTACCCTTACCCAAGATTTCCTTAAATATTAGTGTATTACTAACTATTAGCAAAAAAATAAAATCAAATACCTATATAGCATGTCAGGACAACATAGATACTTTCCTAACTTGTTACATAAGTATTGGACAACTTAAAAACATGGATTTATAACCTATGTAGCATATTAGGATAATTTTAACATGCTACATAGGTTACCTTAGAAATATAGATCTAGTATCTATGTAGCGTGTTAAGATAAAATTTAGATGTTAAAGTATTTGTCCATGTCTAGAAGTTTTGGGATGTTAGGGTGACATGAGTAAAATTACAAGGAGGTGTGGGGGTATTGAGTTGTTAAAAATTGCTAGTTATTTTTCTATAGTTGGGGGTTCTAAGTACTTTTTAGGGGGGAAATAGACACATTCTTATATAACAATTTAACTCTCTCTTTCCATCTTTTTACAAGAACTATTTAAGTACATAATAACCAAACTCAACCTAAAGGCCTATTGGTTATAGCTAATACATTTCTGCCGATTACAAAAGAGTGCCACAAAATATTACATACTAGACATATATATACTATGATCGACAAAATGCACCAGAGATGAATAAGAAAAGATAAATAGAAAATATTTAAAACCAAATAAGAACTTCATTTTAATTAGTAGATTTATCAATCAACTTTCTCAGCCTACATTCTAGAAGTTCCTTTAAAAAAAATTTAAAATACAGAATAAAATTTTCAACTAGAAATTGAGCTTGATCCTTACACCAAATCATATTAACTGAATTTAATCTTCATTACTAAATTGAAAAACAATCATTTGCAATTGGACTAATATTTTTGATACAATGAAATGCTAAATAAATTTCTCTTGAAGTGCATTTTTCAAATATGCCTATATGAGCAATGCCAATAATTTACAATGGATACTAGATAAGAAGACCAAACCTATGCGTAATAAAGCAGATATTTATCACAAATTAATAACAGAGCATCCATTATCGCTTAAATGAGGCACTTGTAACTCAAACCCGTACCTGGAATTAGAAAACTATTCCACATATTTTCTCCACTGTGCAAAATGGTATATCACAAGAATATATTTAAGATTAACACTAATAAAAAAATGTTCAAACAATCACCTATGTTCCTAACAATATTTTTGCATGCCTACTCTTATGTTTGTGAAGTAATTGATGTATATTAGAATTGCATAATTGTTAAATGTGATTTTTGTGCTTAACTAGCCGAAATGCAGTTTAGTAATTTCACATAATTTATAATCTTGATTTCTGGATAGAAGTATACATTGGTATAATTACTAAAGTTCACTTTATTACCTTGCTTGATTAGCATAGTAAGTGTTAATATATTACTTATTTAATTGATTAAGTAAATTGTAGCTATATATAACCCTATAAGGGTAAAATAGTAAAATCACCTTTTTGGCATCCATAGACACCATAAGTGTTGCTGAGGATGAACTTGCTTGCTAATGTTATTAAATTTAGAGTCCTAGTCCTTAAGTGTCTATCTAGACTAGGGAGCAGTATATATTTTTTATTTGTCTCTCATTACCTTATTCAAACTTATAACTGTAGATATACTTTCTTATTGTACTATGGCATCTTGTATAATTGTTAGCGAGCTAAGGAAAATTGAGAAGCTCAACTGTCACCTACTGACTCACTTGGAAGAGGAGAATCATACACATTATTTTATTTTCCTGAATAACACTACAACAAAAAAGACTATTAGCGACATATTTATGCGTCACTAATAGTCCACTAAACGTCGCTAATGACTATTAGCTACGTATAATAAATGTTGATGTAAACGTAAAAAAAAGTGTCATCTCTATTATGTATTTGCGACGTATAAACAAAAATGTCGCTAATACGACCCTTTAGCGACATCTATAGAAGCGTCGCTAATAATTGATTATTAGAGTCGCTAATAAAGTAATTTTATTTTTTTAAAAATGGTTATTCTATTAGTGACACATAGAAAAGAGCGCTAATAGTTATCATTAGCGATGCTTAAAAATAAGCGTTGCTAATACTGACTTATTAGCAACATATACTTACTTATATACATCGCTAATAAGTAAGTATTAGCGACGCTTATTTTTAAGCATTGCTAATGATAACTATTAGCGTGCTTTTCTATTCATCGCTAATAGAATAACTATTTTTAAAAAATAAAATTAATTTATTAGTGACATATAGAAAAGCATTGCTAAAAAAAATTATTAGCCATGCATACGGATGCATCGCTAAAGAGTAATTTTTTTTAAAAAATTCCCCGGTGGGCACCGGGTACACCAAGGAAGGGAGAGGGGGATCTAGAGAAGGGGGAGCAGGGGAAAGAGAGGGGGAGGGGGCGAAAGAGAGGGGGAGGAGGGGGAGCAAGTGGGGGTAGGAGGGGGCAGGGTCCAGAGCAAGGGGGAGTGGGGGGAAGTCTCAAGCAAGAGGGGGGGTTGCAGGTGGAGAGGGGGGAGCAGGCCGCCACCGCGGCGGGATGGTAGAGGTAGGGGTGTGGCACAGAGGAGAAAAGGGGGACCGGAATGGAGGAGGGGGAACTAGAGGGGGTGGGGTCCGGGGCGAGAGGTGGCGGGACGCAGAGGGGAAAAATGGGATTCGGGCCCGGGGGGCTTTATAAGAAACAGGTGAGTAGGGAAATTTCACCCGTGCGTGAAATTTTGCCACGCAGGTGCTAATTCACAGAATAAGTTAAATTTTAAAAAAAACTATTAGTGACTGTAACACCCGAGATTTTTCATACATTTCCCTTAAAATTCACAGAAAAGTTTTTGCAATATAACATCTGTAAATCGGAAGAAAAATGACAAAACCAAAACCTGATAAAATAATTTAAAAGAGTAAACATCAATTTCCCATCTAAATATTTCCATCATATGGTCAAACATCGTACGGCCAAAGCAAATATCCTCAGGCTCTACTCGAAAACACACATACGACTAAATTGCTATGATCATAGACTTTAAATACAAATCTCTCCCAGGCATCCCTGAGTACAAGTCCTATAACAATCCACAGACTAATCCAAATGAAAGCCCAAAAAATATAAACACTTGTTTTCTCATCTTACCCAATACATCAAATCGTGGCACAAAAAACTCGCATTGAGTCAAGTATATACCTGAGTCCAAGGGAATCAATCTACCTCGGAAGCGAGCATCCATCTCCAGGAGCTCTCCGCACAACCTGCAAAACCTCCTATACAACGGGGCTAAAAAGTAGGGTGATGAGTATTTTCATACTCAGTAAGAAAATACCCAGTACGGGAAACCAAAATAGTGAACTCACAAAGTTCATAAATACATGCGTTCATGCAACTCAAAGATGACGTAGATAGGCATATCAATATCATGCTCATATGCATACAATCATACCAAATGCACCATCGTGCCAAAGTCATACCAAATGCATCATCATGCCAAAATCATACCAAATGCACCATCATGCCAAAAACATACCAAATGCACCATCAAATTAAACTTACACAAAACACCCTTATCCAAGGTCTTACAAGCTTACTCATACCATCGTACGCATACTCATACAACATATGCATACTTGTACGACCTTACCCGTACAATTATATGCTTACTCATGCAACTTACATATACTTGTACGACCTTACTCCTATAATCATACTCGTACGACCTTACTCGTACAACTTACACAAAATCACACTTATTATCTTACTCAGCAACATACTCTCACAATCGCACTCATACACATACTCTTACAGTCGTACTCATACACATACTCTTACAGTCGTGCTCATACTCATACGCTTATAGTCATGCTTATACTCATACGCTTACAGTCGTACTCATACTCTTACAGTCTTACTCATACTCTTACAGTCGTGCTCATACTATCGACCATTGAAGCTCATTACAACTAATAAGCACCAACATCGAATGGAAAAGAATGCCACTAGGGCAACACCTTACATCCAGGGAATGATAGACGCCATGGACTTTTTTGAAGGTAAGGCACACCAATGTTCATGGGGCACTAGATCAAACAGGTAAGAGTAGATCCATGATACTACTTACCTGAGCACGCAAACATAAACACCCACACATAAGGGGTCATATAGTTGCCCACCATAATGAGTCTTATAGTGCCATAGAATTGCCCACCATAATGGGTCTTATAGTGCCAGAGAATTGCCCACCATAATGGGCCTTATAGTGCCAGTGCCACTCTTGGGCAGAAATCATACAATGCCACTTGGGCAGAAACATATAGTTCCACCCTTGGGCGGAATCATACAACGCTCTTAATAGAGCATCAGACGTCTGGGCTTCATACAACACACAGACAAAGTCGAAAACGTACATCGCTCTCAACAGAGCATCAAACGTCTGGGCTTATACAGCACGCAGACCAAATCAAAAATATATGTCGCTCTCAGTAGAGCATCAGACGTTCAGTGCCCTATACAGCACACAGACAACATCCCGCAGGATAAACACCATGGAAAGACATGAGAAATGCTCAGCCGACTCATTATTGACTAGCTCAAACACGGAACTTAATCCATTGAACCCTCAAGTCTCAAACTCACAACGCTATCATTAGCTTTCTCATAATTCAAGTTTGAATTAAGTATATTATGCGGTACAATTATGCCAAACAAACTCACCGTCCTCGACTGATCAAACCGAAGCTGAGCCTGATCGAAACTCAAGTTTGTCAGGGCAACAGACTTCACTTAACCCATCCACATCATGATCATAACACATTGTACATCAAACCCTTACAGTCTTACATACTTCGCCATCCATCTTATGGTCAAATCATCTTACACTGACATCATCAAATGAAGCTCCTCAGAGCCAACCCAGTTGTCGCCCTCTTACTTATATCTCACTTATTATGCTTACTTTTCATTTCATAATCTGTACGTTATGTTTGTACAATTATGCACATTCTTACTGTCTGGCAAACCTCACCCATCATACCCATATCCTCTGTCATCCGTCATATGCTTACACGTCCATATCCAAATCCAGACAAAGCCTCTATCACCTCTTACTATCCATTGCCCATACTTCTGCCCACATACGCTTACACATATCCATATCATAGGCAATTAGTCATCATACATACATATGTCTATCACACATACCTATAACATACACATATGGTCATACATACGTAGCTTACAAACATGCTCACTAGCCATCACTAGTGCATACGTACACATTTATACATACGTCAAACATACACGCTAGCCAACACTAGCACATGCATACATACGTTAGACATACACGCTAGCTATCACTAGCACATGCATAATCCAAACATACTTCAAACATGCACACTAGCCATCACTAGCACATGCATACATACGTCAAACATACATGCTAGCCATCACTAGCACATGCATAATCAATATATACTTAAAACATGCACGCTAGCCCTCACTAGCACATGCATAACACATACGTATCATACTAACATATTCGCTAGCCATCGCTAGCGCATACATAATCCACATCCATAAAACATGCATACATCTCATACATATCAATCATACTTAGCACACGTATTACACATACATCAACTGCACTTACAGCTCATGTGCATGCCATATGTATATAAACATACCATATAATCATGCTTATATGCACATCGTGCAATCCTAGCATGATACTACTCATTCAAGCATGCTATCATGAAATTACGAGTTCAAAGCTCCCCTACCTTGTAATCATGACGTTTGATGGCGAGCACATGATGGTGGCGGCATCGGCGGCGGAGTTGGCAGTCAAAACCGTTGCCTAGCTGAGAAAGCTACCATCCCAAGGATTTAGGAAGTGCCAGAAACAATCACAGCCAAACAGGGTGTCAGAAGTCAATGTGGCAAAACCTGCTATCCACGGCGGCACACTAGGGTGGCCGGGAGAAATATCATGCCAACATATGTGGCGGTGCGACCAGAAGTCAATGGTGTACTCACTGAAGATTGGCCGGTGGCTAAGATGTGCTCAGCCAGCCACAAGACGTCAAAATCAGCCATGGACAGCACCCAATGGCGACAATTTCGCGTCAATAGGGGCCCACATAAGGGTGGAGAGCGTGGGGCAATGCTAGAGGACAAAAGAGAGGTGGAGGAAGGCTATGTGTCAACTCCACTCGGTGGCAAAGCCAACTGATGGTCAGGCGGCGCAAATGCGGCACCTAAACCCAAAAGCACACGCGTGGCCACATGCACACATGACCCAAAGGGGCGGGGGAGAGGGTTGAAAGGAGGCGACCCAAGGCCCACAAAAGGCCAATAGGACTAAGGCCCTAGCTGTAGCCAATCAAAGCGGCGACATCGCCGATAGCCACCCACAACCAAAACCCATAGTGCAGGCGATTGTGCATCTCGCACGGTATAGGGCAATGACAAGCGGCCCATTCCAGGCGGAGTGTATAATCAGGCCAATCGGGGCTAGCCCTCACTGTTGCCGAGCCGGGGTAGAGCCAATAATGGCCAAATGGCCCACAGCTCGCTGATGCCAACGACCCGAGACGCACCCAAAGCATCCAATCGGGCGGAGCAAGACAATAGGGCAGAGTGGGGTCAGAAATGGCAAACCCCTACCGACATAGGGTCGAGGTAGGCTGGATGGAGTCCTACCGGTGGCCGGACGATGACTGGAAACACACCGGCGTCCAAAAAATCCCATGGACAGTGAGATGGAAAATGGGAACAAAACCCGATCAAAGTGCCGGTAGCTCACCAAGGAGCGAAGAAAGCATGGCGGCGGCTCTAGCCAGCGCCTATGGGTTCCTATGTTGTGCACGAGTGCACTTGGCTTAGTACTTACCATTATTTCAGTACTTTATTTCTGTTCATTAGGCTAGTTTCCCTTATGATTAGCAGATGACTGTTATTTGTATTTTGAATGACTTGTAACGGGCGCACTAGTGGACCATGGGTGAACTGGGCCCACTAGTGGCACAATCCCCAATGTGGGGGGGGGGGCACGACTCCCCATAAAGGGGTCATCTCCCTCCTTGGTTGGTATGCTTAATGAAATTCGAGTAATTCATTTCCCTTTCTTCCAACTTCTTTCCCTTTCTCTAAGTAGAACTCCGGTGTGCCGATTGTGCCTACATCGGGCACAACATTGGTATCGGAGCTTTTTCAATCCCCGTCCATGGCTCGAGGCAAGCAAGCTGCCATGGCCCCAGAAAGTTAGCCTGAGAAGGAGGTTCTCGCCTCTGCGAACAGTCCCAAGTCAGCGTTTGAATCCAGTGGCAAGTTCACGATGGCACAGATCATAGCGGAGATCAAGACTCTGAGCATAGGAGTAGCTAAGATCGATGCTTTGGGATTGGCCATTGCCCAGCTTTAGGCAGAGAACGCACCACCTCTTCTGTCCAAGCCGCCAGCTTCCATGGAGAAGGGGGGTCCATCCCAAGCTCCAGAACCTCTCCGTCTTGACTTCCCAGCGCCAGTAGACCGTGATATGCGCTTTGCCCAGGATGGTGTGCGCTTTGGCACTGTCAACCAGGCCATGGATGGGAGGCGCCAGGCCAGGGACTCGCGAGGCACACCAGGTGTTCGGGAAAATTCCCCAATGGTGCCACCTCCCTGAAACTTGTACCAGGAGATGGAGGATGACTGGGAGGAGTACCCAGGACACCGCAGAGCACCCCATGGTGGGACAGAACCCCGTTTGGCCCGCCTACAATTTTCGCGCTATAATGGCGATGGTGACCCCGTTGAGTGGCTGTACAAGGCGGAGAAATTTTTTGCCTACCAGGGGACGCAATCGGAGGCTGAACGACTGTGAATAGCGGCTTTCCACCTTGATGGGGATGCCTCGGTATGGTTTCAGAGCTTTGAGAAGGAGGTGCGCTACCCCACTTGGAACGCATTCTCTGATGAATTGTGCGTCCAATTCGGCCCGAATGAGTTCTAAGACTTTAATGAAATGCTCTCCTCCCTGCGCCTGACATCCACCATGCGAGCATACTACATGGAGTTCATAAAGGTGGCTAACTGCCTCCCTGATTGGCCAGTGGCCGCCTTGGTGGGCACGTTCAAGCGAGGGCTCAAACCAGAGATTTCAGAGGATATGCGCCATTTTCCCTGTTCCAACATGCAGGGTGTCGTGCGTCATGCACGCATCAAGGAAGAGAAATTGGCTAGACAGAGGCGTGGGGGCAAGCTCGGACCCTTTCCTCGGGCTACTGTGACCGCCTCCCCTATTGCCGCTCCAGCCAGCAGCTCAGTGGCTGGCCGCGCTGGCCAAGCACCCCCTCAGACCGGCCCGATTGTCCGCCATCTCACTCCAGAGCAAATGGAGGAACGCCGTTCAAAAGGGCTTTGTTTTCGCTGCGATGAGAAGTTCGTCCCGGGGCACCGTTGTTCCGTCAAGGGAAATCTCTTAGTGGAGGAGATCGATGAGGAGGCAGAGGTGATGGAGGGGCTGGATTCTTCGTACCCTACCGATACACTACTGGAGATTTTTGTGCATGCTTTTTCAGGGGCTTTCACTCCGCGCACCATGCTAGTACAGGGTTACCTCAAGCGGCAGCAGGTTGCTATTCTGATTGACAGTGGGTCTACTCACAACTTCATCAATGACACAGTGGCTCAGCGGCTAGGCTGCTTTGTGTCTGACTCGACACCCTTTGATGTATTGATTGGTGATGGTAAGCACCTCCACAGTTCCGGGGTGTGTACCCAGGCCGCACTCTCCATTCAGGGCCACACATTCTTGACCGACCTATTCTTGTTTCCAACGAAGGGGGCAGATGTGGTATTAGGGGTGCAGTGGCTCCAAGAGCTATGGGGCATTCTCTGGAACTTTAAGGACCTGGTGATGGATTTCGCACTGAACGGACAGCGGGTGCGCCTCCAAGGCTCTCAGCTAGGCACTCTCCTTTCTGCTCAGGCGACAGGGTTCTTATTCTGGTTTGCCTCGCAGGGACTACTTCTCCAGTAGTGGGCATCGATGGACGTTGTGCAAGATGACTTGCCGCAGGATCTTCTTGACCTCTTGGCAGAATATGGCACTATGTTCACTGAACCGCAGGGCCTTCCTTCGATGCGGGCGCATGACCACTCTATCCTGATTATTCCAAGTGCTTCTCTAGCCAATGTCCATCCATATCGCTATCCATACATTCAAAAGGCTGAGATCGAACTTCTGGTGGCGGCATGCTTCATTCAGGTATCATTCGGCCCAGCACGAGCTCCTTCTCTTCCGCAGTGTTGCTGGTCCGTAAGAAAGATGGTACTTGGCGTTTCTGTGTTGATTATACCGGGTGTTGAATGTTATCACAGTGAAGGACAAATATCCTATACCGGTGGTGGAGGAACTTCTGGATGAGCTGTCCGGTGCTACTGTATTCAGTAAACTTGACCTTCATTTAGGTTATCATCAGATCCGTATGCAGCCCACCGATGTGCACAAGACCGCCTTCCGCACTCATGATAGTCATTGCGAGTTCCTGGTTATGCCGTTCGGCCTCACGAACGCCCCCTCTACAGTTCAGAGCCTTATGAATGACCTCTTCCGGCCTTTCCTCCGCCGCTTCATTTTGGTGTTCTTTGATGATATCCTTGTCTATAGCAAGTCGTGGGGCGACCACTTGGAGCATATCAGGTTTGTCTTTGATATCCTGCAAGCTAATTCATTGTTTCTTAAACGATCGAAGTGTTCGTTTGGCAGCCCACATGTGGAATACTTGGGTCATATTATCTCTCATGATGGCGTGGCTACAGACCCCTCTAAGGTAACCGCCATGCTGTCCTAGCCATCCCCTACTTGCGCCTGGGCGCTGCGAGGCTTCCTTGGCCTTACTAGCTATTATCGGCGCTTTATTCACCGCTATGGCAAGATTGCTCGCCCTCTTACTCAGCTGTTATAGAAAGGTGCCTTTTGTTGGTTGGACACTGCCCAGGCAGCCTTTGAGGAGTTGAAGCAAGCCATGGCGACCGCCCCTGTTTTGATTCTTCCTGATTTCAGCCGGCCATTTGTGGTTGAGAACGATGATTTGGATGCCGGCCTGGGGGCAGCACTACTTTAGGAGGAGTGTCCCATTGCCTACTTCAGCAAGGCTTTAGCTGGCCGCTCCCTGTCACTCTCTATCTACGAGAAAGAGATGCTGGCCATTGTTCTACCGGTCGACAAATGGCGCCCTTATTTGCTTGGCCGGCGGTTTCTCATTCGCACTGACCACCAACCACTCAAGTATTTTCTCGAACAACAGGTGTCCACTCCCTAGCAGCAGCGGTGGGTCAGCAAGCTCTTGGGCAATGACTATGAGGTGGAGTACAAGAAGGGATCTGACAACACCGTGGCTGACGCACTGTCTCGCCGCACCACTCCAGGTTCGTGTTTGGCTATTTTCGGTCCGGTTTGTCCATTCCTTGCTGAATTGAAACAGGCGTATCAAGATGATTCCCCAACCACCACATTGATTGCGGCCCTCCATTCTGACCCGTCAGCACACCCTTGCTTTGCCTGGAAGGATGGCCTTCTTTTATGGAAAGACTGTCTTTGGGTGCCTGAGGTTACCAACCTACACCAGCGTATCATAGCTCACTTCCATGCTTCTCCCTTGGCGGGTCATGAAGGTGCCCTTCGTACCTATAAACGGGTCAGTTAGAGCTTCTTGTGGCAGGGCGTATGTCGTGCGGTGACTTCTTATGTGGCCGCTTGTGATGTCTGTTAGCGTGCCAAGTCCGCCACCACCTCTTCTGCCGGGTTACTTCAGCCATTGCCCATTCCAGATAAGTTTTGGAACGACATTTCTATGGACTTTTTGGAGGCCTTGCCGTTGGTCCAAGGCAAGTCGGTGATCATGGTGGTAGTGGATCAACTATCCAAATATGCTCATTTTAGTGCTCTAGGTCATCCCTACACCGCCAAGTCTGTGGCGGAACTATACGTTCATAAGGTGGCCAAATTGCACGGTATGCTCGCACTATTGTTTCTGACCGCGATAGGATTTTTATCTCTTAGTTTTGGCAGGAGTTCTTCACTTTATGGGGCACTTCTTTGCACATGAGTACCACCTACACCCGTAGACTGATGGCCAAACTGAGGTTGTTAACCACTATTTGGAGCAGTACCTGCACTATTTTACTATGTCTCAGCCCCGTCGTTGGCTTCAACTCCTTCCGTGGGCCGAGTGGTCTTATAATACTGCTTATCACACTCACGTCGGGTTTACTCCTTTTGAGGTACTATATGGGCAGCCGCCCCTACCATGCTCTCCTATGTTCCCCATCGGTCCTCAGTGGCCGAGGTTGACTACATGCTCCAGACTTGGGATGAGGTTCTTCGCCAGCTTAAGGCGAACCTGTCGGAGGCTCAGAACACAATGAAGCAGATTTATGATAGCCATCACACAGAGCGCGAGTTTGCCATGGGGGACTTGGTTTATGTCTCCATTCTTCCTCAGCGCCAGACCTCCTTGTTCCAACCCGAGCACTCTAAGCTTGCCCCCCGATTTCATGGCCCCTATGTTGTCGAAGAGCGTGTTGGATCGGTTGCCTACCGCCTCACTCTACCTCCGGGTTCGATGGTCCATCTTGTTTTTCATGTTTCCAGGCTGTGCCGTTGCATTGGTGACCCTTCCCTGGCCATGGATGCTCCACCTCTTCCATTGATGGGTTCAGTGGCTTCTTCGACCCCATTCCTGCAGCGCTGCTCGATAAGAGTCGTGTACGCCGCTCTGGTCATATTACCACGAAGGTTTTAGTCTCTTGGCAGGGCCAACCACTTGAGGATGCTACGTGGTTGTCTGAGGATGAGTTTCTGCTCCGGTATCCTTCATGGTCGCCTTGATGTCAAGGCGTGTGTGGAAGCGTGGTGGAGTGTTGTGCACGAGTGCACTTGGCTTAGTACTTACCTTTATTTCAGTACTTTATTTCTGTTCATTAGGCTAGTTTCCCTTATGATTAGTAGATGACTGTTATTTGTATTTTGAATGACTTGTAATGGGTGCACTAGTGGACCATGGGTGAACCAGGCCCACTAGTGGCACGATCCCCAATGTGGGGGGGTGCGACTCCCCATAAAGGGGTCACCTCCCTCCTTGGTTGGTATGCTTAATGAAATTCCAGTAATTCCTTTCCCTTTCTTCCAACTTCTTTCCCTTTCTCTGAGTAGAACTCTAGTGTGCCGATTGTGCCTATATCGGGCACAACATCCTAGCGGCCAACTAAACATAAGTCTAGTTGAGGGCGGTTGCAAACAACATCAAAATCGTACACCCACAGTTCAAAAACGGGTTTGAAGGAGAGAAAAACCCGAAGAAAAGTTCGGTACCTCGTGGAGGAGCGAAGAGGCCGTGGCGGCGGTCATAGCCGGTACCTACGGACTTGTGGTAGTGATGCAAAGCGGATCCTGATAGGAACCGGCAGAATCCAACAACGGAGGAGGGAGAATGGAGCAACCAGAAATGGGCGCGGGTTTTCTCTTCTCCTCTCATAACGTCTTTTTTCCTTCTGTAAGTTTCTGGAAAACTCACTGGACTCGGCTTAAAAATCCATGATTTTACTATTTATTTTTTTTAATTTTTACATCTACATCCCTAACACATGTTCACCTACCGGTTACGCATTGTAGCTCCAAAATTCACGCTGTAAGCTAGCAGCAAGTCCCGTAGTCTGCGACTAAGCCCCACACCCGACTCTACAGGTATAAATATTGGGTATGTATACATAAATACGAATACGCCGTAGCATCATATTTTCCCGCCGAAAATGACCAGAAAAATAGCAAGAAAATCACATAAAATCGTAAAAAAATTAGGGACCTTATAGTGACACTCCATATTTGTAGCGACGTATGGCTCTCTACGTCGCTAATAGTTTATGTATTAGCGACGTATAGTTCCTTACATCTACTATTAGCAACGCATTAGCAATGTAATAGTTTATATTTTAAAAATATATGTTCCTAATATAAAACATATTAGCGATGTATAACTATATAGGCCGCTAATATCAATACTAATAGAGAGGTATATTATTATATGTCGCTATTACTATTTATTATTATTATTTTTTATTTTAAAATTATAAAAATTAATAAAAATATTAAAAATATTTTAGAAAAATTACTCTCCTCCTCTCTCTCCTCTCTTTCCCTCTCTCTCCCTTCTCTATCTCTCTCCTCCCCTCTCTCTCCTCTTACTCTACTCTAATTTCAAATTTTTAAGATTTTTTATTCCTTAAAATTAATTTTAAAAAATAATTCAAATAAATTATATTCGTATTTATTTTTATTTTATTTTTTTAAAAGTATAAACATTAATTAAAAAATTAAAATAAAAAAAAATTCATCTCTCTCTTCCCTCCCCTCTCTCTTTCCTCCCTCTCTATCCTTCCTCTCTCTCCACCCTTTATCTCTCCAATTTCTCCCCCTCTCTCTCTCTCCTCCCTCTCCATCTCTCTCTTCCCTCCCCTCTCTCTCTCTTCCCTCCCCTCTCTCCTCCCTCTCCTCTCTCCTCTAATTTCCAATTTTTAAGATTTTTTATTCATTAAAATTAATTTTAAAAAATAAAAAAGAATTAAAAGAAATTATATTAGTGACATATAGAAATATATGTCGCTATTAGTATATGTATTAGCCACGTATATATTTATACGTCACCAATACATATATTAATAGCTACGTATATACATATACTTCACTATTAGTATTTAATTTTATTTTTTTTATTTTAAAATTTTAAAAAAAATTAAAAAATAAAAATTAATTATTTTTATTAAAATTAATAACTATTAGCGATGCTAAATAATAAGCATCACTAATAGTTTTAATTTTTTTCTTTTTAATTAAAATATATATTTTAGTGACATTTATATAATGCGTCACAAATAGGTCAACTATTAGCGACACTAGGAATAAAGTATCGCTAATATCTAACTATTAACAACATATATATTTATGCGTCGCTAATAGTTAATTTTATTGCGAAATTTCCATATGCGACGCTTATGTTTGTGTCGCTAATACTATATTTTGTTGTAGTGTACTTGATGCATGTCTAGGACCAATGTATAGAACTGCTTGCAGGCTCCACTCCGGCTAAAAAAAAAGTGCTTATGAAAAATTCAGAGAGGAAGATGATAAGGTGAGGACCACCATTGATTTCCTATTTACAAGAGTACAATTCTCTTTATGAGAATGACACCTTCAAGTGAGGAGGAAAAGCTCAAAATGGAGTTAGTATCATATACACATACTATTGGTTGCTTAATGTATGTCATGACTTATACTCGATCTAATTTAAGCTTAGTTGTAGGCATGTTGAGTAAATACCAAGCTAACCCATATATACAACACTAGCAAGCTGTTAAACGGGTGTTTAGGTACCTATTAGGCACTAAACGTACGAGACTCACTTACCAAGCTAAGGGTCTATCATTGGCTAGGTGTAGTGATTTCAACTTTCTAGGAGACCCAGGTAGGAAATCTATCAATGTTGATTATGACTTCATGTTTGGAGGCAGAGTCATAGCATGAGCTATCAAAAGCAAAAAAGCGTTACTGACTCCACTATAGAGGCTAAGTTTTATGTATGCAGTTTAGCAACCTAAAAAACAGTGTAGATTAAGGAATTTGTAGCTAGGCTGGGGCTAGAAGACTACTCTGATTCTGTGATCCAGATATATTATAAAAGTCTGACCACTTTGTCGACACTGAAGAATAAGGAGATTAGTACCTAGGGTAAGTACATTGAGGTATATTACTAATTTATCTTTGACATGCTACAGAAAGGAAAGTTAATAGTTATTTACTTTCCTACTTATGAGATATTGGTGGATTTGTTAACTAAGGCCTTAATTACTTATAAACCTATTTGTATAATACACTCATAGTCCAAGATTGCGATTGGACTAAACTTAGTCATTGTTGACCAAATATAAACTCTTTGCCCATATATAAGTGAGGGATGTTGAGCTAAGTTTATGGGCTTAGCCTATATTGGTCTAGTGTCTCGCTAGGGGGAATCAGTTAGGTTTTAGGTTTTTATGTACATGAGAGTGGGCCCACAACCTTATATGTGTGTCATCGTGGTTTAGTGGGCCTGAGTAATATACACACTCATTATATATATATATATATATATATATATATATATATATATATATATATATATATTGCATATGCAACCTAATGTAGAAATGTTCTAATTGGATGTGTTTACCGATGGTAAATTTGCCATCGGATTGGGATCTTGGGAGGGCCCATTTATAACAATGAACGTGAAAAGCAGTCAAAGTTGTAGATGGAGAATAGTGAAGAAAACAAAGCCCCATCACGAATCCTTTAAAATAAAAACAAACAGCAAAGAAAAAACAAAAGGAAAAATAAGAGAAATTTGGAAGAGGATGAAGAGAGAGACCCCCGGCCTCTCCTGCCCTGATGTGACCGCTGAGGGTGCGCCCACATGCCCTCCAGCCCTATTTCTTTCTCCTTTCTTTTTCTATTTCATTAATAATCCCTCTTCTTCCTTTTCTTTGTTGTATATTTTTTAATTTAATATTTCCACCTCATGTAGTTGAGCTAGCTGTTGGCATCTGGAACCATGTACTCATTTATTTGTCCCTCAGTCTGCCTCACTCCCTTTGGTTTATTTCCTCCATTTCTTGATTGGTTAGACCCACAAATTAACCCCCCGGTTCTTCCCACCCCTCACCTGGGGGGTTTCAACAAATTATTATGTAATCTCTTGTACTCCGGTGGCTTTATCAAGGTGAATAGCGTCCCTTCATGTTGCAGCTTTGCTTGGCCACTTAGAATTTGTGAAGGCAGTGCTGGCTGGAAATCCTGCATTAGCCCGTGTGTGAGTGCAACGAGCAAGGATCTTGTCCTTTGCACTTTGCTGCGGCAAATAGCCAACGACCTCTGCTTAATTGCTGCAAGACAATGGCGGAAGATTGCCTCTTCACGTTGCTGCCTAGAAAGGAAGGGGCGATGTCTTGGCTAAATTGATCAGCATTCTAGAATTAATCGACGGGGGAGTTACGGTACTCCATCTAAGCGTAAAGGCGAACCAGTTCCACGTTGTAGATTTCCTGTTGGGGAGAGCGAATGCTAATGAACTGATGAATTTGCGGGATGAGAGTGGTATTAGCATACTGCACCTGGCAACTGCGAGGAAACAAGTTCAGGTAATTACTAATGAATTTCGTGATCAGGGATAGGATGAGCAAATCCTACCATTCTTAGCTCTTGATAAGAACGAGTGAATTAGAGTCTGGGAGATAAAGTTATGCGTGTTTAAAGTTTTTAGAATTTTTAAAAAATAAATAATAGAAATAAACATGATGCATCAACACATGACACGCAACACTGTGCATCACACACTACGTGGCTAGAATCGCGTCATGCATTGTATGCTTGATGCATGGCGCACAAACCTCAAATTGCATATAAATAGGTGCGAGGCTCCAATTTTTTTTTAGTTTTCTAATTTTTTCTCTTCCATACTTCTCAAACTTTATTTCTCTCATTCTAAATCATTTTAAGTCTGATTTAAGTTGTTTAATAGATATTCTTACCTAAATCGAGTATGCCAAATATTGTGGTAGAGCTATTTTTTATGGTTGGAGACCTCTAAAGCCCTAAAAATGGACATCCAAGTGCATAGAGTTAGATGCCTCATCTTCAAACTTGTTTAGAGAGTAAGGTACAAGTTTTTATCCTCTCTTAACGTATAATTATGAAATGTGATTTGTAATTTCTGTACATTTATTCGATTTGTCCAATGATTAATCGTTGAGATGGGATATGAATTAATCATAAGTCGGATGGGTCGGAAAACCTCCTCTCACATTGCATGAACGCTTCTCATTACTCCAAATGACAAAATTGATGGTAAGATGGGTCGAAAATCGGAACAAAGGCTTCTGACAGAAGAATCACTAGTTTGTGAAGTCTAGGTTTGACGACATTTTTTTATGAAAACAAGGAAATATGGAATATTGTGTTCTTCGGCCTGGCAATATGGAAAAAACTCTATTTTTAGATTTATTTTTGTATTGCATTTTCTAATTATCAAATTAAAGGCATTCAAATGTTTCAGCTACCAAAGAAGTTATGGACATTTGAAGACTTTCACTATATAGGGGAAGTGAGGGAGAAAGCAAGTGGAATGAAGAGGCAATAGTACATAGATGTTGAATGATTTCTAAGTACAATGATTGGAATTCTATGTAGGTGGGTTACATGACTCAGGTCTTGGAGCCCCATAAACGTGTCCAAAATTTTTCTCATTGGATGGGAGCATTTTTCATGTTCCCCAATCTTAGGAACATGAAATATAAAATATACTTAGGAGCCCTTGCTATTTAAGAATGATAGCACATTTGCAAACATATGTTAGAATATGCTAATATACGTTAGTATATATGCGTTCAATTTCATGGATTAAGAGTTCTGATATACAATTTAGGTTCATTGCCCGTAGGAAAACAAAAAAACCTTTCTCATATAATAAAGTTTTATTATTTTTACTTAAATACGTCTAGCTTGACCAAGTTATGTGACCAGCCCACATGGGCTCTTAACGTAGAACATAGAGGACATTTTGCGACTTGCAGCTGGGATATGTTAGAACCATTATGGGACACTATCACATCAACAAACAAAGTGGTAAGAAAGAAATTGTGGAACCGGAAGTAACAGGTTTCTATTCTCACCTCCACATATAGATTATCCACTTATCATTCAATTATGTAATAATAGAATGGGTGGTCCAAAAAACATTTTTCTTCGAAGAACGTTCAAAGCAATTTCGTCGTATGTGAAAGACCATCAGATAATACAATCTTAGTTGACCCGTTGCAATTCCTGGAACTTTCATCGGAAACATACGTCGTCGCATATACATATCTCAAGTTCCAGGCACGCGTATACAAGCGTAGCAATGGATCCTAGGCTTTTCGAGGCAGCCGGAGCTGGGGATGTGGCCATATTGCAGAGGATACTCCAAAATGATCCAACTGCTCTCCATAGAGTGGTGATCACCTCCAATGGAAAGACTCCCCTTCATGTTGCAGCTTTGCTTGGTCACTTAGAATTTGTCAGGGCAGTATTGGCTGGAAATCCTGCCTTAGCTCGTGATTGCAACGAGCAAGGATCTTCTCCTTTGGACTTGGCTGCGGCAAATGGCCACTTACAAGTGGTTGAAGAACTGTTGAAGGTGGGCAACGACCTCTGCTTGCTGCGAGACAATGGCGGAAGATTGCCACTTCATGTTGCTGCCCTGAATGGCTAGCTATGGATGTAAAGTTAAGAACCAAAAGCTTCATTGTTTGCTTTTTAAGAAGTGAATCTTAGGTGGGCTTGTCATTCTTAACAGTTTTGGATGCACTTAAGTGTTATATTCACAGGCAGAACATGTGGTAACTACGCTTGACCATTTTGGTAGCTAGGTCAGGTTAACCTAGTAAAGTACGTAGCTTGATTGGCTTGATAGACCTTGCCACATAGGGGTAGCCACAGGCTGGGCTGGGCCCGGCCTTAAGGGGGAGCCCGGCCCAGCCCGTGGCTCCTTCAAAAGGGCTACGGGCCGGGCTGGGTCTGGCCGCTGGCCGGCCTACTTGGCCCGCTTCACCCCGGGCCCTTTTTTTTTAAAAAAACCCTTGGTCTGCAGCTTAACACTCCAGGCTGCAGCCAGGCACGCTTCTAGATAGGAAACTGCTCCAGCGCAGCCCTCTTGGCTGGGCTGCTAGACCGCGACTTGAAATTGGTGGCCCAACCTGCCACTGTTAGGGGTTGGGTTGGGCAAGGCAGGTTGGTGCAGGCTTGCGGGATGCCCATACTTTGCCCACCCCTAATGCCACACTCCCCTCCACTCTGCCCTCCCTTCCCCTAACCTAGTACTCCTCCCTCCCTCCTATCCTCTTTATCTAATGTAGGCCCTTGATATTTTATATGAGTTTTTGTTAAGAACTTTATTGTGAAATTAATTTAAGATCTATAATTAAATAAAGGGAAAATTATGTAAATAATGTTAAAAAAAATTTATTTTCCATTTTAAATCATTTTGGGAAATAATTCCCAAAATGGTGTTCGTTTTTGCCACGCAGGCGGCTGATGCCTGCGTGGCTTTTCTTTTTTTTTTAGCGATTTCGTCCTTTAGAAGGACAAAATCAGGTTTAATCTGATTTCGTCCTTCTAAAGGACAAAACCGGGTCAAGTTTACACTTGACCCGATTTCAAAAGGATGAAATCAACTTAAGTCGATTTCGTCCTTCTAAAGGACGAAATCACTATACTTAGCCGCTTTTGCGCTTTCGGCCGGGTGGTTAACACTTATTTCGTCCGTTTAAAGGACGAAATCAATTTTACACTAATTTCGTCCTTTTAAAGGACGAAATCAAGTTAATTTTTTTAAAATATTTATTTTAATCTAAATTTAACCCCTGTCCCTGTTCATTCCACACATTCCATTCTAAGTTCCATTCCATTTCACACATTCAATGCATATTAATATCATTAAATAAAAACAAACATTATTATAAATATTTATCAAATATTATTACACATAAGGGGAGAACATAAAACAATGCAAATATCACAATCTCCTATGGCCTCAACCTCGTCCTCGTGCTCGACCTCGGCCTCGACGGTGCTGCACGATCTCCTCATGATCTGTCAATTTTGGCTCTAGCTATGGCTCTAGCTCAGGATGTGGCTCTACCTCTGGCTCTGGCTCGAGATGTGGCTCTAGCTCTGGCTCTGGCTCCGGCTCCGCATAAGTAATAGATGGTTCAACACGAGCTGGCTGATGTTGTCTATAATATAAAATCGGCTCTGTCTGAGCTATATGTGCAGTGACTGCAAATGATAAACAAAGAGGAGAGCTATGCGCTGCTGAAGACAATGGAATATCATGGAATGAAGAGTGAATCGGCGGTGTCTGAGCGGCCTCGTGGACAAGATAATATCTAGAGACATCCGTAATCACCGATTGAAGTAGTGGCAAGCTACGAATGACATCATTATGCTCCCTAATCACCGACTGACATGCTGCTAATAAGTCCTCGCTTGAAGTGTAGGTGTTAATTGCGTCAGTCAAATGCGTATGAGTATGTCAAGAAAAGCGAAGCTATAAAAAAAAATTAAAAGTTAGATAAATAATTAATAAGATATAAAAAAATAATATGTGCATTAATTAACAAAGTTCTACTTACCAAAGCGACCTCAGACGCTCCCCTAGGCTGATATGTCATCTCCTCTATATCGTCACGGGGCAAAATATATCGTCGTGTAATTGGTAAATACCACTGTATATATGCGCTATGAACATCTCGCGATGTCGTAGCCATCTCCTCTCCGATAATAGTGGCTCTCCTATCCTCCCATCGAGCGATATATGACGCATGATGTAATGTCCAGTCGGTAATATGGCGGCCCTGTCGAGTAATGCTGTAAGGACCCTCATCTTTAAACCGGTTTTTGGTTTTCTTTAATTATGGGTTATTGTGAGATTAACGCGTTTTCTGATCTTAATCGGTGATTTCATAAAATAAATGGTGTTTGTGATGGTTTTAACCAAAATTAACTTCAATATTAGTGGTTTTAAGTGATTTTAGACCAAATGTAAATTTTTGGGATTTTTCGGAATTTTCACTATTTTCCCAAAAATTAGGGTTTTGGCGGGACCCCTGTGGGCCCCACCGTCGAAAATTTTATTTTTGGGTCAAATGAACCTAAACATATACTTAAGGTCACACAAAAATTTTTAGAATTTTATTAGGCTTAATTTGTGCTTAAATTTGCAAAATAACCACTTTTAGCCTACTTTTTCTATTTACACCCCAAAACTTACCTATGCATACCCCAACCCTTACTATAAAAGGGCATACCTGAGCCATTTCCATTTTTGGGAATAGGTTAAGGAAAGAGGGCTAGCCTAATCCCCACTTAGGCCCGAATTAGAAGCCGATTAAGGTAAGCTTACTCTAATTAAGCATTAATTCTTGACTTTCTTCTTAATTTCTTCCAAATCTACCATTTTCCCCTTGATTCAATTCGCTTTTGGACATCAAAAGCTACTGATTTGTGTTTTACTACAAACTCTAACATTCAAAATTCGATTTTTACTACCAACAAGCCCTAGATCTAAGATTTAATTAGGGATTTCTTGGGTAAATCGATTTCTATTAGAGTTTAATTCAAACTCATTGTGTTTTCAAGGATTTCAAGAAGGGTGACTCTTCAATCTGAGCTTAATCAAGTGCTGAGGTAATGGGTCTTCAAAATCTCTGTTTGTCCATGGTAAAACTCTTCATTTTTGGCTTATTTCGAAATGGTTTGCTTGATTTGGTGTGTTAATGGTAAGATTAGAAAATAGAATTATTTATTCCCGATTTCTTAGGGTTTTGCATTATTATGGTATGGTTTGATGTTTTGGAAGTCAAGAAGGACTTTTGATGATGATTAGGGTGTTAGATGTGGATTTGAAGTGTTATTAATGGTGTTTCGGTTTGAATTTGCGAAATGAAGAAGATGACTGTTCTGCCGTGTTGGCAATCGATCGGCCCTGCAGGGCGTTCGATCGGCAACACTGCCGGAACGACACTTTTCTAGTTCAGCCGATCGAACGGCCTGCTAGGCGATTGAACGGCCGAACTGTAAATTTCAAAATTTTACGTTTAACCGATCGAACGACCTGAAGGGCGATCGATCGGCTACACAGGAAATTGTATGTTGTGCATATGATGTCTATTTTGATGATTCCACTTTAGCTTGCCAATTTTATTTGAATGTGGAGTGTGTTAAGCTATGTTAGGCTACTAGAAATGCATGCTATTAAGTTTATGGAGTGGAGATATATGCTTAGAGATGGTGGAATGACTTATGTTTTGTTGCATGATGTTGGAATCGTCATCTTGAAATTAAGATTGGTTGGTTTCTCATTGTTAAGCATATTTTCAGTAGAACTATAATCTATTATTGGACTGATTTGTCATGATGGATTGTGTTTAGTTGTGTGTGGATGTTGGTGAATGCCATGACTCAATGATGAAATGAGTGATGTTATATGTGTTTAGCCTTTGTGGTTGAGTTTTGAATTGAGATATGATTTCAACAATTCTTCTCCTATGATTTCCGCTGTGATTCATGTTTAGATGGAAATTCACATGTGTAGTGTGGTAGTGAGTTTAATTTCAAGCATGTTGGCATGCATTATGTGAAATGCTTCTACTAGATACACACACATGTGGGGTTAAATGATGATGTTGAAGCTTGATATTATGATTATGAATGATGCATTAGGAGCTGATGAGAGCACTTATCATGGATTAGGATTCATGTATGCTTTGCCCACGTATGTACCATGCTGCATGTATCATGAAAATGGATTTCCAATTGAGGCTTCATCGTGATTAATCGAATTTGACCGATTGGATGCAATGTGATGGAATTGTGTGCCGGATTGATCGGTCGTGGATTAATCGCAAGTTGATTGGTCCGAAAGGACATATTTTGATTTGAGTTCCTGTGTGGAACGAGTGCACTCCCCGGGTTGAGTCTTGTTAAATGGAATGACATGTGGGGACGAGTTCTGTACTTGTCTTGCGGATTGTGAGAATGTTATTATGTGTGTCATCTGGACCCTAAGAATCCAGTGTGGTATGCCGTGTGCACCCCGCTACCATGTGTTCTAGGGTTCTCTGTGTGAGAACTCGGGCTCTTCCCTCCGCAGGAGATGTCCCTGGGCGAACACCCCTGCTCTAGATTCTCTGTGTGAGAATGGGACATCCTTGGCCAGGATCGTCCAGGGCGAGCAGTATTAGGGATTGACAACCCCGATCTTTCTTTAATTCTTGTGTAGAATTTTGGACCATGACACGCCTTCGTGGTCTTGTCCATGCTCCCGTCTGTGTGACATTAATGTGTGATTACTCCTTGATGGAGGTTGATTTTGATGTTATGCATGTGGAATATGTATGTTAGAGATACATCCATGCAGGTTGTGATGATATTATGCATGTGAGAATATGTATGTTAGAGATACATCCATGCAGGTTGTGATGATATTATGCATGTGGGAATATGTATGTTAGAGATACATCCATGCAGGTTGATTGTGATGATATAATGCATGTGGGAATATGTATGTTAGAGATACATCCATGCAGGTTGATTGTGATGATATAATGCATGTGGGAATATATATGTTAGAGATACATCCATGCAGGTTGTGATGATATTATGCATGTGGGAATATGTATGTTAGAGATACATCCATGCGGGATTGGTTATGATGTGAATGCATGTGGGAATATGTATGTTAGAGATACATCCATGCAGATTGTGATGATATTATGCATGTGGGAATATGTATGTTAGAGATACATCAATGCAGGTTGATTATGCACTATGATGCAGTGTTAGGTGATATGTATATGTGATCAGAAAGTGATGCACCATGTAATTCGTTGATTTTGAATGATTATATCGCTATGCTATCGTATTTTTCGATGTTGTTAGTGATATTAAAACCATTGCTGTGTTTGTTAAACTCACCCCTCTTTGCGTGTTTTGATTTGGGGCTGCGTGGTGCGACATGTAAACGGACAGGATTGCCTCTTCGAGGAAAGGTCGGAGGTGGCTTGGATATGATCATGGAGATCGTTGTGTGACTTACCTTCTTTTGTTTCATGCTTTATGTTGGAACCTTTGTGTAGGGTTCTTGTTTTGCATTTATGTCATATTTTACAGTTGTGATGTTTATGACTTATTTTGAGCCGTGTGGGCTTTACTTAACTAAGTTTGTGGGTTTGAGATTGTTGTTTACCTTGTGATAAGCAACACCTTTTCCTTCCCTTTTATTTACTCTTGCTCAAAGGATTGTGCGTACTCCGTGTTTCTGTTAATCCCCCGTGGTTAGGGTTAAGTCTTCCACTAGATCGTTTCTCAATCTTTACTTCTTCGCCCCCGCGCGCTTGACCGGCCCCTGGACAGGGTTCGGCTCGGGTCGGGCATCACCGGGGCATGACAAATGCGGTGGATATATTCAATGGGAGATGGTGGGACCCCCTGCTCCAGGTTAAACTGGAGTATTACCCGATCTAGCACATACATCTCTACTATCTTGTAACATATTAATGGAGTTCGAGATAGCCACACGTCTCGACCGTCAGTACATAGAGGAGGTAAGGCAGCCAATACTTCCGGTGAGTACGGCTGCCAAATAACCTATACAATATATAAAGATAATTTAACTTAAAGAACAACAATATGTTTTATAAACACTACAAAAATAGTTCAACACATAACTAAAATTACCTGATATAACCGTTAGTGGTCTAACTCCCCTCTGTACAATCGAAGGACTCCTTGTGGATTTTCTGTTCTCTTTCTCCGAACATTCCACCTTAAGGAGTTATATTTAAAAAATGAGTTCAACAAATATATATAAAACGATGCTAAAAGTTTCAAGTTTTAAACAAAAATAAAAGCTACCTTGCGCCTAATGGAGCACCCTCGGCTAAGCGATCCATCTCAACACTTGGTCATCCAACGTGTAAATGCTCCCACGACCATAGCTATGTTATAAAATATGAACATATTAAATAAAATTAAATAATTATACGTAAATAAAAATATTTAAAGTTCTAAATTCATTTACCTGAAGAAGGGTCAGACAGCCTGCAATCCCCGAAGTCATGGCCTAACATGCTTTCCCTAACTCTCGGTATAAAAACGCAAGAGTGGCATTGCCCCATGAATACTCACCCGCCTTGTCAAAATCCTCAAGGAGGGAGAGATAGGCCACATGTACATGGCTACTCATCGTATCAGCAAATATCATCGCTCTAAGTAGATGTAAAAGATAGGCTCGTGCATGCTGCTCAATAACTATATCCGTAGCATCGGCCGGGAGCTCTCGAAACTCCTATAAGAGCCATCGAAGGCTCACTCGACTACCATGCATAAATGTAGCTGGAGGAGCTCTACCAAGGAGTCTAACTAAAATATCACCATGAGCTCCTCCTGTCGTGCCCGTCACCGCATGACCATCGGTGCGAAGCCCTAATAGAAATGCCACATCCATGAGAGTGATGGACATCTCTCTATAGGGCAAATGGAACATCTGCGTCTCCCTCCTCCATCTCTCAACAAGAGCCGTCAATAAAGGCCGATCGAGACAGACGTATCTAAGATGAATAAAATGCCCAAATCCCGCTCGCTCAATATAGGGCAGCACACGATCATCCACTGGCCAATGGCGGAGATACGTGAAGTGTTCGGTGCACTCAAGGCACCCAGGGTCCTATAATAAATTTATAATTTATAACCCATCATACTATATCGGCTAAAAAAATAATTTTTTTTAAAAAATAGTTATCATACCTCTCCTCTCCAAATAGTTGCCGACCTATGTGTCTCCTGCTGTGAAAGTATAGAATCATTGACCGGGCCTGGCCCGTAAGATCGATCTGCATGATCCATATGATCTGCAGACGGAGAATTAAGATCACATCATTATTCAATAAGAACATATGCTCATACCTAAAATAAAAAGTAAATAAATAGATTAATTATATCTTTACCAATCAACAGGAGGATTTTGACATGATTTACTATTATGCCCACTTTGTTTACACCTCCCGCATTTATATCCCCCTCTACCATCTCTCGCCATAGTTCTACGGTCCATTGTATTCCTAATGCGAACTGACCATGGGCGACCGGGTTGCCTTGTTGCTATCAGAGGGTATAACACAAAAGGTATATCCCTCTCCCAATACTCCCGACCACGAGGAGAATAAAATTCTGCGGAGTACACATTTTTATAAGTGGACGATGTGTAAAACAATGATGCCTGTATCGGCTCCCGCCGCTTTGCCCACACGGCGATAAGGTGCGAGCAAGGATAACCATAAACCTAAGGGATGTTGCATGTACAAGTATGCATTCTCGCATTTACCATAACCTTCCGGCCACGAATAGACGTCACTTCATACTGACCGCTGTTAATCCGATTAACTATATACTCCCCAATTTTTCTTGTTTGCTCTCTCAATATAGATTCCACTCTAGGAGTATACGGGGTGGTCATGGCAGAGGCGGCAGAAGATCGTTTAACAAAAAAATTTATGAGCCAATAGAAGATAGCTGACACTAAAGCCTGCATGGGTAAACCCAGTGCCCCCTTCAAGACGCTATTTAAACTTTCAGCCATATTTGTAGTAGTCATGCCAAATGTCATAAAACCACCGTGAGCAAGGGACCACTGTGCAGGATGTAATTCTCCTCCTAAGAGGAGATGTTTTGCCCTAGGACTCTCTTGACCAATCAAGTCTATTTTAGCATCAAACTTTTCTACTGTGAGTGCACAAGCTGCTGCCCCAATCAAGTCCGTCAATGTATCATTTTTGAACTCTTTCATAAAATTTGCTTTTATGTGCCGGATACAATAACGATGGTGGTACATAGGCTCGGGAAGAACTTCAGGCATGGCCTTCTGAAGCCCCTTATGTCGATCTGAAATAATGACTATGCTCGTCATGCCCATCAATACATGATCCCTCAGTTCCATTAGAAACCATTTCCAATTTTCTCCATCTTCCTTCCCAACAAGCCCGAATGCAAGAGGAAATAACCCATTGTTTCCATCTATAGCCGTTGCAGCCATAAGAGCACCGGGGTATTTGCCATACAAGTGAGTGGCATCAACACCAATCACAAGGATGCAATGTCGAAACCCCAATATAGACGGCCCAAATGCCCAAAACAACTGTCTAAATCTCCTACAAGTGCCACCATATGCACGAGGTACAACATCATCCTCTAAGCAGTAGTAGGTGTCAGGATTCGCTTCTTGCACCGCCCTTAGGTACATTGGCAACAATTTGTATGATTCTACCCAATCCCCATAAATAGCCTTGATCGCCATATTCCTTGCTGCCCATGCTTTCTTAGAAGATATGTCAACATGATACTTCTCTTTCATTCTTTGAATGATGTCCCCTGGTGTGAGAGTTAATTCGGCTTGGATAGCCAGCATTATGACCTTCGAAATAAAGGAGGCACTACACTGCCTATGATCTGTGCTAAGCTGGGCATTCCGACATGTGTGGTCACCTTTGTACGTCTTCAATTTAAAGTACCCACCACCCCTTTTTATTGAGCCATGCACTTCCAAGGGCAAGTGCTATCAATACACTTCACTATATACTATGACAAATTTGCTCGTACAACCTTGTATTCGACATGATTTTGAATGGAGAACTCCTGCAAGGCTGTAACAAATGCTTCTTTATTCTCAAAGATGCGGCCAACATATAACTCATCTTCATTTTGTTAGTCCATATCCAATGTAGAATTAACTGCCGCATCTATCTCCTCATCTGTGATGTGTGCATAAAGTGGCTCCACTTCATAATAAGGTGGGTATTCAACATCTATATTCATATCATTCCCAGCAATAGCATTTTCAACCGCATCATCCCCCTCACCGTCAACCATTTGTTGAGCACTTTCTTCACCTCTAACCCCTTCTACATTCATGTCAGAATCTTCTTCATTTACTTCGTCAATATGATCTTCACCTTCATTATCCTCATTTTCATTAATATCTTCACCGTAGACATATCCCCCCCTATATATAAACATCGCATATGTATTAAATTTCATAAGCCTAAAAAAGTTGAATTCATTTATAAATATATATTTCACCTTTGATTAGATGGTCCAGCATCGGTATGACCAACATAAGTGTAGGGATAATGAAGGCCCATCGAACTTTGCGTTTCATACCATGCACCGCCTTGAGACATTTGAACGCTAAATGACTCGTGTGCATGCATCGTGGACCTTCAAAATTACACAAAAAATTTAGCTAAAAGTATTTTCATTAAAAGATAATAAGATTCAAAACGTATTCCCAACTAAATCAACCTTACCTCCAATTAGGTCCACTTCCACCGTAAATAGGGGCAGACGACCTATGACGTTCATTTGAAGCTACTGTCATAGATAAATTTCCCTCTTCTTCGTTGTCAACTGACATGTGCATATGACTTTCATTGTTCACATTTCTATCCGAGCTCCTTTGTGAGCTTCTGTGAGAGCTCCTATGTGAACTACTTCGCCTTTCATTAGTCACTCGGGCCTCTTTTTCGAGAAATAACTCGAAAAAAATTAGGTGACGCGAGTGGTGAAACATAAAACCCATTGATGCATCATCATATATGCACATTAGTGTCATCCTCGATCTATATGACGGAATATTACATTTGATAGTAATTTTTCATCTTCTTCGATCCAACCCAACCTTGCTTGCTACGTGCATCTCAAATTCATCAAATGTAGACAGTTTCTTAATTAATAATCCTTCTATGCGTCCGTCATAGTTAATTATAAAACTAACCATTTCTTCTGCCATTTCTATTCAATTAATTCATAAATAATAAATTAAATTAATATTAGATTAAACAAACTAATACTAACATCTACCCTAATCAACATATTTTTAAAATATATACGCATAGAAACTAATAGATTTACTAAGTACATATGCATATCACGAAGACTTTATATTAATGAGCAAATTTCCTAATCAATAAAATTACACAATTGATGCTATCATACATGCAATGTCACAAACCATATAAGCCGTAAAAAAGAGCACTAATGTCACTCAACATAAAATACTCATTTTTAACTAAAGGGATCATGAAGTTCCTATTATGCTCGAATATCAATTATTTACTTTGGTATGACCAGAGTAAAAGAGCTTCTAATGAGGATCCTAATGCCTCATGAAACATGTGATTGAAGAAATTTTAAGTCAGCATTGTTAAAGGACATGAGGTAAGCCTCAGAGGGCTCTACCTTAATTTGAAATGATGTGGCATGATATTGGCGTTTGCAAGAGTAATAAAGCTTCGATAATGAGTTTATAAAATAGTACAATAAAATAAAAGGAGAAAGATGGCCATGGAAACTAGTCATTTAAAAAAATTTGTGTCGATCCCTATAATTAAAAATTACTTCTAATTATAAGTAATTAGCAAATAAAGTTAAAAACATTGTTTTTTCCGCAAATAATATCTCACTTCCCTTATCTTTATTTTTTACCTTTTTTTTATGATCAACGGTGATATTGATGTTAGTGTGTAGGATGAACAACCCTTAAGAATTCCTTACCCTACGCACATAGTGAGTGGGAAACATTAAAAATTCTTCCCTTCTAGTAATATATGTACAGATTAGAAAACACAAAATGAATTATAATTAATTTATTTTAATTTTTTAATCCAAATACTTTTTATGAGATGAAGTATTTTTTTCTTTATTTTTTCAACTCACAACCCTCTTCCTTGGTGTCAATTCCACTTCCCTCTCTTTCTACACAGGTCCTACCTCCCCCTCCCTACCCTTGTCACTGGCTTGCCCCGGCCTCCCGCACAACGAAAAAGCTAAAGGGCATCCCTAACTAAGGATAGTACATATTTTGTATTTTTTTTCCACTTATACAATTAAAAAACTCTGCTTTATCCTGTAGACTATACATATTCTAATCAAATTGTCATCACAACTATCACACAACTGAATCATATCCTTTTACGTAAAAGACATTTAAGTAACAACACAAAACTTCGTAACAAATTTAAATCACCATCATAAAAAATTATTTTTAAAAACTAACATAACACAAGAAAATTACTAAAATCTAACAAAGAAGATCACTAAAATCACTAAAATCTAACATAATACTAACATTACATAACATTACAAAATTTCCTAACTAAATTTAAATATATCAAATTTTTATATTTAAATTAGGGCAAAACAAGCATACCTAAATCAGCTTGGTACGAGGCAGCACTCAAAATAGAAGTCAAACAAGGCAAAGTGAACGAAATCAAGGCTGGGGCGGACTCAAAGAAAGCTAGGAGGATTCAAATCAAGAAGGCGGACAAGATCGCGGCGGAGCAGAAAAAATCGTCGCGGTGGCGGAGCGAACTGGTGAGACGGAGAAAATGCGGAATGGAGCACGGGCGGGTTCTGTAAATAGCGTGATTTCGTCCTTTAGAAGGACAAAATCGACTTAAGTTGATTTTGTCCTTCTACAGGACGAAATCGGGTCAAGTGTTCAAAACTTGACCTGCTTTCATCCTTTAGAAGGACGAAATCAGTTTAAACTTGATTTCGTCCTTTTAAAGGACGAAATTGCTAAAAAAAAAAGCCACGTAGGTGCTAGCCGCCTGGCTGGTGCCCGCGTGGCAAAAACGAACACCATTTTGGGAATTATTTCCCAAAATGGTTTAAAATTAGTGGTAAATAATTATTTTTTTAATATTATTTATATAATTTTTCCTTAAATAAAAGACAGTAAAATTACATACCAACTATTTTTATGTGACAAGAAGGGTAAAAAACTACGCAAAACAACTCTAGGCTAATTAATGCCCTGGGAAACAAATTTCATACTACTCAGGAAAGCAAATTTCAGACTACATATAGTGCTAACTACAATTGTTTATTTTTAATAATAAACATCATTTTCTGGACTCGGGTGCGACTATGTGAGTAAGGGCATCGTGAGCTGCTGAATTGAGATTCCATAGTGTGCATTATTGAGGAGCTGCCAGCCCCCTACCCTTGGATTTTAAGCCATGTTCACGTGAACCTAGACTCATATTAATAAAACTCTTAAGAAATAGACCAACCCTAAATAAATCATAACTCCTATCATTAGCTAATTTTAAATAAAATTGATCCGTATCTGGAATTACACTTACCAATAGTGGTTGTAATTACCCTATACTTTTTATAGGTATAATTTACATCCGAAGATTTGAACTATAAGATTTCTTCCTATAAAACCCATAAGACCATGGCTAGCAAATTATGACCGAATGGTTTGGCTTTCTACTACTTTCCGTTTTTATATTCATGCACAGAATTTAAATGGTCGTTGCAATGTGTTTTTGCTTCCGTGGATGCCACGAAGCCAAAGAAGGGAGGCAACCTGCCGGGAAAATCTGTGGACCAGATGGACAACTATTTGATCCACGAGTTGTCGGACACTCTGCTGGTGGATATTCTATCGCTCTTGCCAGCAAAGAAAAAATTTGGACCAGCATCTTGTCTATGTGGAAGTCTATTATATTCACAGCGTACAAATTAGTTACAATGATCTTCAGGACATCGACATGTAATTCTATTAAATGTTGGGCCAGGGTATAAGTTCGAGCCTATTTTGGTTCAATATTATTACGGTCTGAGTAAGCCAATACAGTTCACAAGGTCCAAAAGTGGTAGAGGCGGTCACACCATCCCCACAGGAACCAATTCAGAACCCACATGAACTTAATAGATATGTCTAGCTTGACCGAGTTATGTGACTAGCCCACATGGCTGCTAACGTTGAACATAGAAGATAAGCATTATGGAATATGTTCCAACCATTATGGGGCACTATCACATCAAAAAACAAAGTGGTAAGAAAGAAATGTGGAACCGGATCTGACAGGTTTCTATTCTCACCACAACATATAGATTATCCACTTATCATTCAATTATTCAATTATGTAATAATGGTGGGTGGTCCAAAAAACATTTTTCTTCGATGAATATTCACAGCAATTTCTGTCATATGTGAAAAACCATCAGATAATACAACCTTAGTAGACCCATTGCAATTCCTCGAACTTTCATATGAAACATACGTCATTGCGTATACATTTCTCAAGTTCCTGGTATGTGTCTGCAAGCGTAGAAATGGACCATAGGCTTTTCGAGGCAGCTTGAGCTAGGGATGTGGCCATGTTGCAGAGGATACTCCAAAATGATCCCACTACTCTCCAAAGAGTGGTGATCACCTCCATTGGAGAGGCTCCTCTTCATATTGCAGCTTTGCTTGGCCACATAGAATTTGTCAAGGCAATGCTAGCTCGAAATCCTGCATTGGCCCTTGATTGTAACTAAGATAGGGCAGGATTGATAGGATGAACGTCATTTGATAAATTTAGCTACAAATGCATATAACTTTTCTCTCTCACAAATTTCAATGATAAATTTATATATAATAGAAAAAAAATAGAGGGGCTTCTTCTTCAATATCTTAGAAAATAATATAGAACTTACGCTTTTATACAACTCCAAATGACATAATTATAAATAAAAAGTCCAATCTATAACTACCATATGACTAAGCAATTAAAATTAAGAAAAATTAATAAATTTTTTTAAATAATCAAAACAATAAGGAATAAGACTCCTAAGAAAATAAATACTAAAAAGAAATCAACTTGGAATCAAATTTTAATCTAAAATGAAATTCGAAACTATATCACTTTAGCAACGATCGATCATTAAGATATAGATCAATCCATCACAAACTCTCGGCTTTGTTTTATACTAAATGATGATTTCATGTGCCAATTGATCGCTTGGAAAGGTATGTAACTAAATGATTGATTGTTTGTCCCATCAATCGCCTGTAGAGACCGATCGATCGCCAAAGAGATAGTTTTATTTTTTCTTTATGTGATCCTAATGCTCTATATATGTTGATGCCTACTAGTGTGAGTCATCGAATTTACATGATCATCATCTGAAGCATTGCCATGATAAAGAATAAGATGCTTAACATTAAAAAAATCAAAAGTGCCAATTTAGCTTGGAAGCTCAATAGGCATTAGAATTAATCTTTTGAACAATTTTCAAATGCTTAATCTTCCTTGCTGATAGTTTATTATATCATCCAACTAAAAACTTGTCTTTGGTCAAAACAATGCATACAAAATTACCAATGTTGAACTCCATGTCTTCTTAGATCTCCAACTGCCTTATACTTAACATTGGACACATAAAGTTTTTTAATATCAGAATGAATATCTTGCAAGTATAATTAAATTTTTTTACCTCGGCCATTCAACCTCTTTAAATATTGTAACGACTATGAATTTTTGGCACGATTATTTGCCTCTAAGAAAGCTATTTTATGAGTTTTTAATAATTTTTAATTATTTAGAGGTAGATGTTTGGTGGGATTTTATATGGGTGTGTTTAAGCTTTGAGAAATGAGCACAACGAGCCTTGAACTTCACAAATCAAACATCGGGTCGAAAGTTATGACCCCGATAAATATGCCATATGGGTGGGATTCACTTAAAAAGTTTGCAATAACTTACCCATGTATGGTCTAGTTTTGTAGGCCTTATCGATAAGAGCCTAATGGTACCAAGAACGAGTGAGTCAAAGTTTGGGAGAGAAAGTTATGCATGTTTAAAATTTTTAAATTTTTTTTAAAAAATAATAGAAATATTGTTTATTGCATCAGCCGGCACGTAAACGTGATGCATCAACACACGACATGCAGCACTGTGTAGCTAGAACTGTGTCATGCATTGTACGCTTGACGCATGGCGCGCAAACCTCAGATTGCTTATAAATAGGTGTGAGGCTCCAATTTTCTTTTTAGTTTTCTAATTTCTTCTCTCTCATACTCTTCAAACTTTATTTCTCTTGTTTTGAGTCATTTTAAGTTCAATTTGAGTTGTTTAAGAGGCATTCTTACCTAAATCTAGTATGCCAAACATTGTGGTTGGGCTATTTTTTAGTTAGAGACCTTTAAAGCCCCAAAAGTGGACATCCAAGTGCATGGAGTCAGACGCCTTATCTTCGAACTCGCTTAGAGATTGAGTTAGCGGTTTTTATCATTTCTTAAGGCTATAATTTTGCACATATATTTGATTTGTCAAATGATTAATTGTTGAGATGGAATATGAATTAATCATCGGTTAGATGGGTCGGAAAACGTCCTCTCACACTGCATGAATGCTTATCACTACTCCAAATGGCGAAATCGATGTTAAGATGGGTCGAAAATTGGAACGAAGACTTCTCACGGAAGAATTGCTAGTCTGTAAAGTTGTTTGCCTGTGAATACTAATTTGTGGGGATTTTACACGATATAAAACCCTAACCTCAGGTATTTTTGTCCAAAAAAATGTATATCGTATTAGTCTAGGTTTGATGACATTTTTTTGTAAAAACAAGGAAATATGGAATATTGTGTTCTTCAGCCTGACAATATGAAAAAAAGTCCATTTTTAGATTCATTTTTGTATTGCATATGTTAGTTTTTAAATTAAAGGCATTCAAAGGTTTCAGCTATCAAAGAAGTTATGGGCATTTGAAGATTTTCACTCCAAAGGGGAAGTGAGGGAGAGAGCAAGTGGAATAAAAAGGCAATTGTACATAGATGGTGAACGATTTCTAAGTACAATGATTGGAATTCTAGGTAGGTGGGTTACAAAGACTCAGGTCTTCGAGCCTCATAGACATGTCCAAAAAATTTCTCATTGAGTGGGAGCATTTTTCATGTTCCTCAATCCTAACCGATAATGAACTCAATATAAAATATGCTTAGGAGCCTTTACTATTTGAGATTTATTGCACATTTGCAAGCGTATGTTCGAATATGCTAATATACGCTAGTATATATGTTGTCAATTTTATGGATTAAGAGTCCAGATATACAATTTAGGCTCATTGCCCGAAGGAGCACAAAAAAAACATTTCTCATATAATAAAGTTTTATTATTTTCACTTAATAGATAGGTCTAGCTTGACCGAGTTATGTGACCAGCCCACATGGGCTCCTAACTTAGAACATAGAGGACATTTTGCGACGTGCAGCTGCGATGTGTTAGAACCATTATGGGACACTATCACATCAACAAACAAAGTGGTAAGAAAGATATCGTGGAACCGGATGTAACAGGTTTCTATTCTCACCTCCACATATAGATTATCTACTTATCATTCAATTATGTAATGGAAAAAGTTTATATGAGCCCGGGCTCATATATGCTTATGTGAGCCCAGGCTCTATGGACCGTCGGATTTACATCCGATGACCCATAATACTCATAGGTTTTATGAGTATTATAAACTCATGAGTAATATGGGCCGTGAGATGTAAATCCGACGGCCCATAAAACCCGGGCTCACATAGAGATATATGAGCCTGGGCTCATATAAACGGGACTCTTATGTAATAATAGAATGGGTGGTCCAAAAAACATTTTTCTTCTAAGAACGTTCAAAGCAATTTCGTTGTATGTGAAAGACCATCAGATAATACAATCTTAGTTGCAAGGCCGGCTCAATGTAATTGGGGGCCTTAGGCAAAATATCTAATATTAATTTTTAATATCCAATGTAATATTATTATGTTAATTAAATAATTTTACTTAAAATTTATTTTTCTTGCTCTTTGAGTGGCAAATTTATTAATTAATCTTTCTTGTGACATTGTTGATCATAAGATTTTATTAATTTTAATTTTGAAAAGCTTCTTTCTACATAAGCAACAATTATAGTTATTGTCAATAATATCCTATAAGCAGTACATGTATTTAGAAAGAATCTAATTTTTTTATATAGTTTAGAGTTTCAATTGGGGTAAGTGTTTGTATTTACACAATTTCTTTTAAAACATTTAACTTCGAAAACAAATCTAAACCATCAATTTCATCAAATATATCATGTTTTAAATAATGTTCAAGATTAAGACAACTTTTCTTCAAACTATCATCGTCTAATGATTTCAATTTTTCAATGTAAATAAAAATCCAAAAATATCCTCATATATTTAAAATTGTTCAAACCTACTCTTAATGGAAGAAATAGCTTGGTCAACTATATCTATAAAATAATTAATCCTACAAGATTCTTTTGGTGATTGCATTACCTCATTATTAATATTTTCATCAAAAAATATTTCACACGAATTACACATTTAACATTAAATATAGGTTCTATGTACATTCCAATTGCAATCTCTTTAGGTGAAATCATAGCAGATGTGAAGCCATTTTGTCTATATTTTTTGGGAAAAAAATAAGTCCCTAGAATTGATTTATAGCAACATCAATGTACATGTCTTTAGATTGTAAGTTTTTACTAATAGAGTTAAAAACAAATAATATATCATACCAAATAATCATGTCTAACAAGAACTCAAAATTTTTTAACTCATATGTTGCTAAACATTTAGCTTCACTTTTTATCTTAGGATCTTCACTTATTTATGCTAATTGAAGTAAAACATCTCTTAAGTCTCGAGCTTGAAATTTTATTGCTTTAACATTGTCAACACGACCTTCCCATCATGCTTGCGACAATGATTTAATAGTTAAGACAAAAACATTATCTTGTAAAATTTTCTCTCTCCTTGTAGAGGACGAAAATAATGAATATATATGTTATACTGGATGTTAAATGTTAATAGGAATAGAATGAGATATTTTATTAAAGTCTTCATCTTGTTTATCTATTTGAGTAAGATTTCACTTTCTTCTAATTTTATTTTATTTTCTTCATTAGGAATAGAACTTAATGGTTTATCATACTCATTGGTATCATTTTCTTTTTCTAATTCATTATCTTCTAGTTCTTTAAGAATTGGTTGTTCAATAACTAAATTGTCGCTTAAGATTCCCATTAAAACTTGTTTATTAATTGTTACAAATTTATCAAGGGCTCCTTTTTTAGATTGAATTGATTTATCTATTTTTTTTAGTTTTTAATCTCCGAATTCGTATTTTCTATTAGACATTTTTGTTATTATATATTTGTAAAAAAAACAAGGCCTTGAATTATAAGACTATGATAAAATCATAAGAAAAGAGCAATATACCTTAAAAAGTAATATAATTTAAAATTTTAAAATTAAAATATGAAGAAAAGATTGATGTGACTAGTAATCTCCAAATTTGCAAGAGATGAGAGAGCACAAGAGATGAGATGAGAGCCTTCCTCCTTGACAATTGAAAATTGAGATAGATTTAGAATCAAAATGGGTGAGAGGTGAGAGGAATTTGACTTATTTATAATATGCACATAAAAGAACCCTTGGCTCAATGGTTGGTTATTGGCTATGGAATTAATGATAATAAAGTGGAAGATGATACTTAGTTTCCTTTGGGCCTTGGAAATTGAAATATTCTAAGGCATGAATTAAAGCAAGTAAGTGTGGCTATATGTGGTTTCCTTTAGGACATGAATGAAAAGTTTCAAGCTCATTAATTATGGCAATTATAGCAAGAAAGTGGAAGATGATACTTAGTTTCCTTTGGGCCTTAGAAATTGAAATATTCTAAGGCATGAATTAAAGCACGTAACCATTGGCTATATGTGGTTTCCTTTGGGACTTGAATAAAAAATTTCATGCTAATTAATTATGGCAATTATAGCAAGCTAATGAGTAAGTTGGATGACTTTGTGATTCTTCAAACCTATTTAGGTCTAGTTTTCATAGGCTACTAGGTAAAAAAAGTACACAAGGGATGGGAGAAAATATCATTTCTTATCAATGCTTTAAAATTTTATTTACTAAATATAATATATATATGTATAATAATAATAATAGTATATTGGGGCCTTAATTTTAGGTGGGGCCTTAGGCAGTTGCCTAACCTGCCTTAGGGTCAAGCCACCCCTGCTTAGTTGACCCATTGCAATTCCTGGAACTTTCATCGGAAACATACGTCGTCGCATATACATATCTCAAGTTCCAGGCACGCGTATACAAGCGTAGCAATGGATCCTAGGCTTTTCGAGGCAGCCGGAGCTGGGGATGTGGCCATATTGCAGAGGATACTCCAAAATGATCCAACTGCTCTCCATAGAGTGGTGATCACCTCCAATGGAGAGACTCCCCTTCATGTTGCAGCTTTGCTTGGTCACTTAGAATTTGTCAGGGCAGTATTGGCTGGAAATCCTGCCTTAGCTCGTGATTGCAACGAGCAAGGATCTTCTCCTTTGCACTTGGCTGCGGCAAATGGCCACTTACAAGTGGTTGAAGAACTGTTGAAGGTGGGCAACGACCTCTGCTTGCTGCGAGACAATGGCGGAAAATTGCCACTTCATGTTGCTGCCCTGAAAGGAAGGGCTGATGTCCTGGCTAAATTGATCACTGAGAAACCTGACTCCATTCGAGAATTAACCGACAGCGGAGACACGGTTCTCCATCTGAGCGTAAAAGCGAACCACTTCCAAGTTGTAGATTTCCTGTTGGGGAGAGCAGACGCCACTGAATTGACGAATTTGCCGGATGAGAATGGTAACACTATACTGCATCTGGCAATTGCGAGGAAACAAGTTCAGGTAACCCACTGCAGAATTTCGTGATTAAACCAGTGTAAATTCATAATTTTGACTCTAGACTTGACTCAGCTTTTTAAGGCATATTTAATGGTCTCCACAAGCTCGTTATACTCTTATTTTCAGGTTGGGTGGTAAGAATTAAACAGGTTTAACTTGTCGATTCTGCATTAATTTTGGTTCTGCATGCAGACCACAAGACTTTTGTTGAGGTGCCCTGGAATCGATGTGAATGCAACAAACAGGAGAGGAGCCACTGCCCTGGCTGTGCTACTGGAGTCTTCCCGTGAGCACGGCGACGTGCAACTGGAGCAGATTCTTCTTGCAGCAGGGGGGACACTAGAAAGGAGCCCATCCTTGCCCCAAAGTCATGTTGTACAAATTCCTAACACGCCGAGCAGCCTCCGGCTAAGCAGCGAGTGGCTGAACGATACGCGCAGCACGCTCATGGTGGTGGCCATACTGATCGCCACCATCACTTTCCAGGCAGCAGTGAATCCACCGGGTGGGTATTATCTTCATACATCAGATAATACTCCTCGCAGAATCGATGAAGGGCCTCCTGATCTCGATGACGGGCAAGTGATTATCGGACACTCGATTCTGTACGATGTTTTCATGCTATTTGATGTGATTGGACTCTCTGCTTCCCTGAGCATAATACTGCTATTGACTGTGATTCCATTGAGGAGGAAGTTACTCATGGCAATCTTGGCGAGGGTTATGTTTGTCGCCGTTATTGCCACCGCAATGGCATATTTCTTTCTTATGTTGAAAATTATTCCCGAGAATAACTTGTTCGCACGTCGTCTGCTGCTGCTTTTCTTTTGTGCTTGGATTTTGATCATGACAATCGCCCTCTCGTGCCAGCTCGTGCAAGGAGTGACTTGCTTGCTTAAGAAATTTGGGATGGAGATACAGAAGAGGTATATCGCAATATTGTTCATCATTATTTTCTTAGGTTCTAACCTCGGATTTATTTATTTATTGAATGAGGTAGTGGGAGTATTCATCCTATGGAATGATTAGGTCCGATGTTGGACTTGGTTCTTGTATAATAAAATGGACGAGTGCTTAAAGTCTCTCTCTTTCTATTTTTTTACAAGAACTATTTAAGTAAAGAATAACCAAACTCAACTTTAAGGCCTATTCGTTATAGCTAATACATTTCTGCCGATTACAAAAGAGTGCTGCGGTATTAAATACCAGACATATATTATACTATGATATCGATCGACAAAATGCATGCATAAAAAATGCATAAGAAAAGATAAACAAAAAAGATTTGAAGCCAAATAAGAATTTCATTTTACTCAATTTATCAATCAACTTTCTCAGCTGATATTCTCAAGGTTCCTTTGAACAAAATAATAATAATACATTACAAAATTTTCAACTTGGAATTGAGCTCGAGCCTTGCACCAAATTGTATTAATTAATTGAATTTACACTTCGTTACTAAATTGAAAAACAATCGTTGGCAATTGGTCTAATATTTTTTACCCAATAAAATGCTAAATAAATTTCTCTTGAAGTGCATTTTTCAAATACTAGTGCCTATATGAGCAATGTCAATAATTTACCATAAGAAGACCAAACCTATGTGTAATAAAGTAGACATTTATCACAAATTAATAACAGAGCATTCATTATCACATGAATTAGACACTTGTAACCCAAACAAGTACCTGGAATTTGAAAACCATTCGACATATTTTCTCCACTATGCCAAATGGTAAATCACAAGAAATCTTCCTACAGAGCTCTTCTGCAACAGTAAGGAGAAACTCTCTTACACAAACCGTGTTAGAAGTGAGCATTATAATTAATGGGTTAAGCCCATATCATTAAGGTGAGCATAATATTTACATGGGTTAGCCCTATAATATTTATGTGGGCAAAGCCCATATTGTAAATGTGGGTCAAGCCCATATGGTAGACAGCCCAAACCCACTTTGTATTGAATGAGAATCACACATGTGAATTGATTGAAGAAGTGAATGGTCTCACATCGTCTAGAAGAAAGTGATGGTGCTGGTATATAAGGCACAAGTTTGTCCTTTTAAGTTAAGCCTTTGGGCCACCCCACTTTTGTGGGGGAGAGACATATTAGACTCATACACCTAGGTGAGTCAATAAGATAATTATTTTTGGGACAAATTCATTTGGTTTGATTTTCTCTAAACTCAACTTTATTTGGTTTGGTTTTCTATTAACTAAAATAGGTCCGATATGATTTCACTAAAAAATGTGTCCCTTAACGGACAAACGCATCTGTTTGAACAGTACGGGGTGTCTTCAAGGGGATTTCTTATTAAATCATGAAAAACAATTTTTGAAATAATCCTCTTCTCGATTTCCGTATCCATACTTTATGTGAGAGCATTACACACCATGTTTCGCTGCATGTACTGTGTTAGAGGTGCTCCTACAGTATGTGTTGATCGTCTTATCCTGAGAGCTAGGCAGACGCCCAAGAGAATCCTAAGCACCGTTAAGGAGGGCAAATTTTATCTTAAGGACAAAACGACTTGCTTGATTTGATCATAATTATTCCAATAAGATTTCTCCTCACAATACTTGCAAAGGTACGAAAATAACAAACGCACCAACACGCCTTCTCTTCATTCTTAAGGAGTGATGGTGGCTTGCAATGAACAAATGCCAAAAAGAACCACAAACGTTAGTATGGACTATAAAATGCATGGACACGTACAACCGGAAAGATTGTTATCTCCATTAGGTTCCGAAATCCCAATTATTGAAAGTCTCATACATAATTGTTAAATAATCAAAGTTTCCTAAAAACTCGAACTGTTAGGAAAGATTCATTATAATATTTAACTCAACTAATCAACCACCAAAGCTTTTCACGTGAACAGTTTCATGTGGGAGAATAAATTAAGATATCAGAAAATGTGCCTCAAACACAAATGGAAAGAAAACAGCTTCCTGTAGGATTTAAAACAAGTCATTTTGGCTTTAATACCATGTTAAATAACTAAGTTTCCTAAAAGTTAGATGTGAGATATGAAAAGTGACACTCAAGCTCAACTCAATAATATCCATGTAAAAAGCGTCAAAATCTTTAGGAGCAAATGTCGGAGAAAATGCTTCTGGACCTTCAAAAAATTAGTATGTTTATCTTGTACTTCTATGGCTTTATCTCATGGAGAATTTCTTCAAGTAGCGGAATGTCCAAAGTTGAAACAATGAGAGAGAAGCTGCTCCAGTTTGGAATATCCATAAAATACTAAGTATGTGACCATTGTTATGTTATTTTGAAGCCTTTGATGTGGAGGTAGAACTTTTTGCTAAGGAGTTGGTCAGCAAATGGAGTAGTGAGACGACCAGAATGAAAGAAGTTTTTGCTGAACAAGTTCAGTCCTCCATGAAATCAAAAAGAACACGAATGGTGTCTAATGTGATATTCTAACACAAAACGGTACTAAAACAGAGTAGAAACTTTAATATTTTCCAAAGGATGATAGCAAAGTAAAAAGCGCTTTTATATTGTTGCCAATTGTATAGGTTTGACTCCACACCAAAGCTTAATAATCTTCTTCATGTCAGGATCCATAAGTGAGAATGAATCTGATTCCGACATGACCGACAATTTCGAGTTAATATATTAGTTACATACTCAATTAACAAACTTCAAGGTAATGCTTTGCTCTCTCCAATAAAGTTTTTATAACTTGTAGAAAATCATCGCAAAAGTCTTAATTTATGCATTAATCAGAAATAAACTTTGTAAACATCAGAGGTTATTGATCTTGTCTGTCATGGCTGCACTCCAATGTGGATTCATCCTTATCCAGTAATGCCAATTGATTCAAGTTATCTTTTACGAAGCAATGAGAGCGTGATTTGAGCCTGGAAACCTATCCAAAATCAAGTATTCATGTGATGGCTTCGCAATGGTGGGTTAGAGGCATGGGCATAAGAATTACCATATGTTATGCAGAAATTATAGCTTAAAAGGTAACATGTTCAATGCAGTTTTTATCACTAGGAAAAACCATTGAAGGCAAGTGTGCAAGATTAAGCGACCAATCCTTATCCATGCATCTTCCATATTGTAACAAGATAATTTACAAGGAAATATTGGTACACAAGCAAAAGTAATACTCCCTCCATTCTAAATTAATAGCACCATTTGGCAAAAACAAAATCCGTATTAATAGCTCCAATTTGTTAAATTAAGTTGTTAGCTGCTTGAAAAAGAGTATTCTAAACTTATTTTTCCTTCTTTTAGATGTAGGTTTTACTATTAAATAAAAGCTGTCATTTTTTTAAATATAACTATTAATATAGGATGGATGGAGTATTACAATGAGAATGAGAACCAAATGTGAACTTCAAGGTACTTGAGTAAAACTTCCATAAGACTTATGTATGATGAGCTAGAATCTATTCATCTTCCGACATATAGTTTGATGTAAAGAACTAAATCCATAGATAACACATCATTAAGCCAAAGAAATGACCATGAATTCATTACAGTTATGAACCACCTCAGGAACAAACTTACAAATTCCATGAAGCATATATCAGCTCATTATGCATGTTAAGCATTCATTAAGTTAACCTTACCTATTCAAAGTAGCATCTCTAGCGGGTTTTTCTTTTCTTGGCCTAATTTGTGGTAAAAATGCATCCTTAAGAGGCACATAACTTAACAGAAAATAGCTAGATGCGCAAAGAACTTGAATCACATGAAGGGGTTACTTAGATAGCGAATCTGCCCTATGATTCAGCCTATTATGCCTTAATTTCACATGTTTTCACCATAATTGTGTTTGACAGCACAAATTCATATAAATCAAAAATTTGTTGAATCAAGCATTCCTCCCCAATTGGGCCCAATCCATTGACTTGAGGTGATTTGGCCTATTCCATTGAATTGGAATGTGACAAATCTTAATTTCTAATATTACCCTTCATTAATTAGAATAAAAACTTAAGCGATGCTTCCACCTCACATTAACCTATTGCAGCACAAACCTAATAGGCATCACTATCCAAAGAGGATTCAATTGAAATTTGGATTTTGAAATTCCATTACCAAATATAACTTTGATTCTATTACAATCCATCTGAATTATTAATTCAACTGAATCAACACTTTGATTCCATGTCGATTTGTTATCCAAAAAACCCCTAAACTTTACTTCTTCACATTCAATGGCCCACCATCACCACTGAATGGGCTCATAAACCACCCAGATGTCCTCAAGAATGTTGTTGCCAAGATTGAATTTGTCATTAGGAAGAACAACATCATCAAAGAATCTGACATTGCAAAGCTCCCCTACATGCAGGTCATCGTCAAAGAGATGCTAAGACGACACTCAATGGTGCCACTCAAGTGAAGAGAACCCACCAATGACTACACCATCCATGGCTACCAAATCCTAGCCCAAACTCATCTTTTTGTGAATGTGTGGGTGATTGGCTGAGACTCCCAACACTTGGAAGACTCATTGCTATTTGGCTCAAGCCAAAGAGGTTCATGTGTGCCTTAGATCATAGTAGTGATTGGACTCACAGGGATGTTAAAAGACAACATTTCCAACTCTAGGCTTCCTAGTATGACACACCATGTTTTCAAAGAGAAATTTAGCATTGCTATTTCTTTAAAAAAAATTTATTTTTATTTTTACCATAAAAAAACCACTAACATGTCAATATTTAACTGATGATATAATATAATGCTATTGTCGGTAAGCATCAGTCTACTGATGATAACTCCATGCATAAGTTATTTCATAAAACAAGGCAGTTTGACCATTTTAGGACTCTTTTAAGTGGTTACCTTGGTGTAAAAGAGAAAAAACTCGGGATTAGAGCGAGAAAGGAAGTCTCCTAAGAGTCCTAGTGTCAGGAAGAGTATTGGAGCAGTTTGGGGAAGACTAACATCAAAGACAAGAAACGCCACTTTGGTTCAGGTCAAATTGTAATCTTTTTCTCGAAATAATAAAAAGTCATTGGTTCAAGTATGATCTTCTTCAAGTTCTTAATGAAATTGAAGATGTGCATGTGATTTTCATGTTATTTCATGCATGAGTGTACCCTAATGGTGATTTCAAACTAGATGATTTTCAATGCTCGATTTATGAAATAAATGGTTATGAACTTATATTTGAGAAATTTTCTATGAGTTTTCCATGAGAAAAAGTGTTTAGAAAAACTGTTCATTTCCCATTTGATCGTTGGTAAGGCCATTAACACATTGGTGTTTGTGCTGGTGAAAGGAGGAGAATAAATAGTACCCTTACATGCATGCACTGCTATGCATATTTTTTGGTCATTGATAGTAATTATTATGCTCAAGATTTTTCATCGTATTTTCTTTAAAATTCATGGAAAATTTTTACAATATAATGGTTGTAAATCAAGAAACACGACAAATACAAAACCTGTGAAATCAGTTTTATAATTTAAAACATCACACATCAATTTTTCCCATACAAATTTTTACTCATTTAAACATCGTACGGCCAAACCAAACATCCTCAGGCACTACTCGAAAACAAATGTACAATGTAAATTACTATTGTAATGACCCGGATTTTTCCACGGTTTCTACTTGTTTTGGGGAAAATAAATCAAGTTGTCCCTTATATTTAATTTGTATTTGTTCCGTATATGTATGTGTACGTGTGTTACGTTTGGAGCTTGAGTAAGTGGAGAGGTTTGCGTGTAAATTAAACCTTTGGCGTGAAGAGAAGGTTTCGACGTGCAGAAAGGGGTTTTGTACCTAAAATACGTTTTTGGCACATAAGTCGAGGCTTTGGTGCATAAAATAAAGCTTCGCCGTGCGAAGGGAAGCTTTGGTGTGAAAAGGGTGGGCCCGAGGTGTATTAGCTTTTGGGCGCGTTAGAGGCGGCGTGGCACGTGTACGGGAGCGGCAACGTGTAAAACAGGGAGGCTGTTGTGAAAAATATTGAAAAGCATATAAAGATTTAATTAAAACCATATAAAGGAATAGTGGATTGTGGCTTTCCAGCCACGACCACTATTTATTCCAGAACTCCAGTAAGAATTCCAGTCAGGGAAGAAAAAACGAGGGCTTTTCTGGACCCTCCGTTGCGCCTCCTCCTTGGTCGGAATCCGCTGTTTCTTGCCGGATCTCGCTTCACCCGGCCGCCACGAGTCTGGTGGTACCGACTAGAGCTTCTGCCGTCTCCTCCTTGCTCCTCCTCGCGCTACCAGATTTTGGCTCGGTTTTCACTCTTTTGGCCGTAGGAGCATCGGGGCTTCGTTTGGTGACCGTCGTGCGCCGTTTCTGGCCGGCCACCACCTCTCCACCCCTCCTCCGGTCAGAGGCTTCCTCCCCACGCCCTTCTTTCTCCTCTCCGACCTTCCTCCCATCCACCGTCCCCTATTTTTGCACCCAAAAGCTCACACCGGGAAGCAAGAACCTTGCTGTCCAGCAGTCGTGTGGCCTTGCCGGCAGCCGTGGCTGGCCACCCTCGCCTTGTTTCTCTTCCTCCTCACCTCTCTACCTTAAATCACGCCCCTCCAGCCCTTGTATGTGGGTTTTGGCCTCCGGAACCACGATTGTCGACCTCTACCCAGTACGGTTTGGGCTTCCAGCGATTCGCCACGACGCCCGGTGATTGACGGTGGAGCTAGACACCACACAGAATTTGGATTTGCATATCAGCCCTTTTGGGTGCAGTGTCCACCCCTGACCACCTCTTGTACGCGTCAACGGGAGGCACGGAGATCGACGGGTGTTGAATCGGGACCGGACCAGTTCATCGTGTAAACCCCGGCAAGCTTGCGGCACTTTCGCACCCAGGGGCAGCTCGTTTTATAGAAAGCGACGCTTGGGTTCGCCGAAGTTGCCATTGACGCCGCTACAGTTGTGCGCCCCGACAACACCGTATGCCCGGGAAGCGAGGTAGGGGGCTTTGAATTTGTAATTCTATCGTAGCGTGTTTGGTATCTTAGAATGCATGCTAGGGTCAATTTAATTACATGCTTCATAACGCGTAATGCTATGGATATCACGTGTAATGGTATGATATTAGCTTATACAAATGCTAATTAAATGATATGTCATCGGCTTGGCAAATGAGGGATTGTACACGTTTGCAGTGTAGTAATTGCATGCTAGTAAGATCATTTATCTGCATGCGTTTGCAATGGGTTAGGCACATGTTGGATGTGCTATAATTGTAAGTAGTGTTTGGTTAGTTTTGTGTGGTTTGGTATGCGCAATGGTGGATGTTTATATCGATAGCATCGATAAGTGTACGCTTGATAGGCTGAAATTAGTTTGGATTGGATTAGGCTTTGATGCAGTGAGCGGAAAGCTTTAGAGTTCTCGAGGCAAACAGACTTAGTTTCGAGTTTACTGGTAGACTTGTTGATAGTATGATTTTAGAGGAAAATTACACGAGCATAAAGTATTTAAATTCAAACTGGAATGTTAAGTAAAACTAAAATGTTAACCTTATGAGTTTGAGACTTTAGTAGTTTGACGGATTAAGTTCCGTCGTGGTTGAGCTAGCCGGTGATTAATCGGCTAAGCATTTTTCCTGTCTAGCTATGGTGTGTATCCTGCGGGAGTTTGTCTGTGTGCTGTAATTAAGCCCAGACGGTTGATGCTCTATTGAGAGCACCGTATGATTCTGCCCTAGAGTGGCACTGTATGAATTCTGCCCAAGAGTGGCATTGGCACTATAAGACCCTAAAGTATGGGCAATTATATGACCCTAATGTGTGGCCGTTTCTGTTTGCGCGCTCAGGTAAGTAGTATCATGGAACTACTCTTACCTGTTTGATCTTGTGCCCCATAAGCATAGGTGTACCTTGCCTTTGGAAAAGTCCATGGCTTCTAGTACTCTCCGGAGGTTAAGGTGACGCCCCAGTGGCATTCCTTTCCGTCGACGCTGGAGCTTATTAGTTTGATAATTAGCTCTAGGTGTCGATCGTAAGTGTATGTGTTGAGTATGACTGTAAGAGCAGGACTGTAAGTGTAAGAGTTAAGTAGGACTGTAAGTGTATGTACATGCGTAGGATTGTGTGGTAAGATGGAACGAACATGTGTTCGTGATATGTGTGTGGTTATGAGCATCATATTTTGATTTTGAGAGACTTTGATTGCCATGTTTTGTTGCTTCATGTTATGTTTCATGAAGGCAACTACGTTTAGGCTTACAAGTTCATTGTTTAGAAATCCCCTACTGGGTATTTTCTACTGAGTATGAAAATACTCACTTTCCCTCTACTGAATTTCAGATCCTCCAGTGACTTCTGCGGGTCCCAGCACAAGAGCTTCGTAGGCGGGACTTAGTTTTGGAGGAGAGGACAGATTTGCGGACTTCAGGTCGATTTTTGACTGTTCAGTTTCTTTTGTTTAGTTATGCCACGATCTGATGCAAATTTTGAGTATACATGTATTGGGCGAGTTGAGAGCTTATGCATGTATTATTTTGGACTTGTATATGGACTGTTTATATTGGGACTGTTATCGGACTTGTACTTGGCTATGCCTGGGAGATGTGTATTTAAGCCCATGGCCATGGCACTCGTGTTTCTTATGTGTGTGTTTGTTTGATCTCACGCCCGGGTGTTTAGTCGGTGTGTTTTGATGATTTAAAAGAAAGTTTAAGGTTGTGTGATTTTAAATTGATGATGTGAGAAATATAAAATGTTTTCACAGGTTTCGATTTTCGTCAATTTTCACAAAATACAGCCGTTATATTGTAAAATTTTTTCATGAAATTTACTGGAAAATGGTTTGAAAAACCCGGGCTGTGACAACTATGATCATAGACTTTAAATACAAACCTCTCCCAGGCATCCCTAAGTGCAAGTCCCATATTAATCTAGAGTCTAATACAAATTACAAGTCGAGAAAGTATAAATACTTTAATTCTCATCTCACCCAATACAAGATATCGTGGCACAAAATAATGCTCGCAATAAGTCAAGGATATACATGAGTCAAAGGAATGAATCCACTCAAGGAAGCAAGTGTCCATCTTCATGTGCTCTCCGACATAAAACTACAAAAGTCTCCCGACCATTGAGGCTAAAAAATAGGGTAATGAGTATTTTCATACTCAGTAGGAGATTACCGAGTAGGGGAGTTCTAAACAGTGAACTCAGTAAGTCCATACATATATGCATTCATGCAATTCAAATATGAAATAGGCAAGCATATTATAATCATACACATACATATACAATCATGCCAAATATATACCATCAAACCAATCTTACACATATACTCTTATTTATAGTCTAACAAACTTACTCCCACAATCGTATACTTACTTATACAACTTATACATACTTGTACGACCTTACTCATACAATTTTACTTGTACGACCTTCCTCATACAATCTTACTCATACAACCTTCCTCGTACAATCTTACTCATACGACCTTACTCGTACAACCTTACACTTTCAGTCTTGCTCAGAAACATACGCTTATAATCTTACTAAAAAACATACACTTACAGTCTTGCTCAGAAATATACATACTCATACAGTCATACACATACTATCGATTACTGAAGCTCATTACCATTAATAATCTCCAACATCGAAATGAAATAGAATGCCATTAGGGCATCACCTTAACCTCCAAGGAGTGACTAGATGTCATTGACTTTTCCGAAGATAAGCACACCAATGCTCATGGGGCACAAGATCAAACAGGTAAGAGCAGTTTCATGATACTACTTACCTAAGCACACAAACATAAACAACCACACATTAGGGGTAATATAACTGCCCACACTTTAGGGGTCTTATTGTGCTAATGCCACTCTTTGACATAATCATACAGTGCCACTCTTAGGCAAAAATCATACAAAACCACTCTTTGGCAGAATCATACAACACTCTCAATAGAGCATCAAACGCCAGGGCTTAACATAGCACACAGACCAAATTGAAAACATGCATCGCTCTCAACAGAGCATCAAATGTATGGAGCTCAATATAGCATACAAACAACATCCCGTAGGATAAATACCATAGCAAGACATGAGAAATGCTCAGCCAACTCATTATCGGCTAGCTCAAACACGGAATTTAATCCGTCAAAACCCACAGGTCTCAAACTCACAACACAATCATATTAGCTTTTCATATAATTTAAGTTTGAATTAGGTAAGTTATGCAATACAATTATGCCAGAAAAACTCTCAAACGTACGATGCTCCACTGATCAAACCAAAGTTGAGTTTGATCCGAAACCCTAGTTCATCAAGGCAACAAACTTTACTTAATCCGTCCAACTCACAACATGATTCACCATACACCAAAATCTTACATATTCATACAATCTCTGTCATCGACCTTATGGTCAAAACATCTAACTCGGAAGTCATCAAACTAAAATCCTCAGAGACAACCCCAATTATCACCTTCTTACTAATAAACACTTATTTTGCTTACTTTTCACTTCATAATCTGTATGTTATGCTTGTACAATTATGAAACACTCTCATTGTCTGACAATCACCCAACATATGCTCCAATCCAAACTAATCCATTCCAATCCTTGCCCGTCAAACTTACATCCTCTGTCTTCTATAATATGGCCACACATCTACAACAAATCGATACCAAACCCTCTTTCACCTCTCACCGTCCATTGCCCATACTTATGCCCATACACATACATACACATATCCATTGCACAAGCGTATAGCTATTATACATATGTATGTCCATCACACATAATTTCATACACATAATTTCATGCACAGCTTACCAACGTACTTGTTAGCCATCACTAGCACATACATATTCCACATACATCAAACATACTTATAGTTCACATGTATATCATGTGCATTTCAACATAGCATAATTTGTCCTCTTACATCATGAAAATAGATCATGTTTTAACATCCAAAGCATTGAATCATACAATCTTAGCATGCTCCTAGGAGAGGGCATGTGGCGACACTCGAGGACATAGGAGAGGTGGAGGGCTCTGGTGTCAAATCCATTCGATGGCAGAGCCATCCGATGGTCAGGCGGCACACAAATGGCACATGAATCTTGAAACGCATGTGTGGTCACATGTACACGCGGCCAAAGGGGAGGGGGAGAGAGCTATCAGTGGTTCCGAAGGTGGCTTTAGGCCCACAACGTCGTCAAAGCTAAGGCCAAAATGTGGTGGCCAACCGAAATGACAACATCACTGATAGCCACCCAAAACTAAGACATTTGGTGCGGGTGGTTGTGCATCAAGCATGACAGAGGGCAAAGGGGTGTCTCATGTAGGGTCAAGTAGTAGTAGAGCACGTGACACCGGTGAAACAAAGCGGACCCCATGGACGGCCAAAGGCCATTCGACATCCAACGGTGGTAGGACGGTAGCTCTCTGAACAGCGCAGTCAAACACATAACCAACAGGGGAGGAGTCTGGCTCATGTTGGAAAAAGAGAGTCAGTACCATGCTAGGGTAGTGACCGAGCCATCTTAAGCTAAAACCGGTCGGACAGAGGTGGTCCAAAGGTCGTCCAACATCCAATGGTGCTATGATGGTCCAAAACAGCAAAATGGGCATAAAACATAGAGGGGTCGGGGTATACAGGGAGGAGAAAGGGGTTCCCAGCGCTCTAACCAGCTCTATTGTGACCCTAGCTAGGTTTGATGGAGGACGATGGTAGACGATAGTGCCAGCCCTATGGTGACCCAAAACACCCAGAAAGAGAAAAACATAGGGAATTTCAAGCCACAACAGAGGAGAGTAGATGAATTGGACAGAGGTGGAACTGGGTGAGAGGCAGTGCTCACCCGCCGTCGCCATGCCGGGGTGGAGCCAGACAAAGGTCTAGTTGGCCAAGTTCAACCTCCGACTGGCGGTGGCAGTTGTATGCCCAAAATGGATAGAGAGTGGAAAAGAGGGGCGGAAGGGAAGGAAGCCATGGACGCCGAACCAAGTGGAGCCAGAACTGGTTCGGCCGATCCTTGCCGTCACAAGGCCATGGAGGAGCCCAAGGTGGTCAGCCAGCACTTGCCAATCAGCAGTGGCAGTGCTGAATCAAAATCACAGAGAGAGGGGCTAATTGGGCTGGATCCGAGCAAAGTGGTCATGGGGGGCGGGGGGGTGTTTCACACTGTCGAAGTGAAGCCGACGACAGCGACCCTGTGTTCCACCGGTGGCAATGGGTGTATGGGGAAACAGAAACAGGAGGGGATTGCATTGTCCAAAAGTTTTTGATTGGGCTCAGCCTAGCCTGATCCTTTCTTTTTTTTTTCTTTTATTCTATCACGCATCTCTTCTCTTGCTATTTCCTTCTCTTTCTCTCTTTTTTGCACCACAAGTATACCTCCAAGCCCATGGCCTACAATTGAACCCTACACCTGACTCTATGCGTATGAATACCAAGGTCAAATATACTGAAGCATCACATATTTCCACCAAATATGATGAGAAAAATAGCAAACAATCACAAAAAAAATCATAAAAAAATTAGGGACATTAGAGTAATACTGACACGTCGATGTGGCAATGTAAGATGGGTTATCCCAACCAACCCACTGTCAATAGGAATTTGACACCTTAGTAGATTGCAAACCATTATCGGTGTCCTAGCTGACACGTTAGTGAGGTTACTGATGATGCCTCAAAATAAAGGAGCTTTGCTATGATTTGTGGAAATTATTTTGGTATTTAGCAATTATATAATTACATGATTTTCAAAGGATTTTGGATGCATGAATGGATGATAAATAAGCATATATTAGGTAAGGGTTAGTACATGCATTTGAGACCATGTGATGTGATACCTAATTACTTGAAACTAATGGGCACTTAACACTACAACAAAATGTACTATTAGCGACTCTTTTATTAGCATTGAAAAAACAAACATGGATAATAGCACAACTATTAGTGACGCATAATATAAAACGTCGCTAATACTAATCATATTAGCAACACTTTAAATTATGTGTCGCTAATAGTTGTGTTATTAGCGACGCTATGAACAAGCGTCACTAAAAGATATATGTATTAATTTTTTTAAAAAAATTGATAACTATTAGTGACACTTTTTATTAAGCGTCGCTAATATTTTAAAATTTAAAATAAAAAATAAAAAATTAAACATTTAATATTAATAGTGACGCTTGTCAAATATCATTGATACTAGCGACACTCGTAAACAAGCGTCGTTAATGTCTTTATTAATTAATTTTATTTAATAAATAAATATATAATTAAAAAAATTTAAAATAAACTTTTAAAATATGATATATTTTCTTCAATATTGACTATTTGTATAAATATTACATTTTTAATAAAAGGGAGTGTCAATAATAGATTAAACTTTCACTATTTAAACATAATATATTTTTAATAGTTTTAAAATATAATTTATAATAAAAGAGAGAGAAGTGAGGAAGAGAGTGCATAGAGAGAGAGGAGAGGAGAGGGGGAGAGAGAGAGAAAGAAAGACATGAGGGAGAGGGTGAGGGAGAGGGAGAGACTGAGGGGAGAGAGAGGAAGAGAGAGATCAGAGGAGAGAGAGAGAGATGAGAGATGAGAAAGACAGTGAGAAAGACATGATAGATAGAGGAAAGAGAGGAGATAGAGAGAGAGGAGAGAGAGGAGAGAGAAAAGAGGAGAGAGGTGGAGAGAGAGAAACGAGGAGAGAGATGAGGGGAGAAGAGAGAGAAGGGAGGAAAATTTTTTAATTATAAATTATATTTGAAAAAAAAATTTTAAAAATGTAAAGTAGAGAGATATACTGGTATGCGTAACTACTATACTTGCAATAGTAGTGATGCATAAGGGTATGCGTCACTACTACCCGCAAGTATAGTAGTGACGCATACCAGTATGCATCGCTACTACCTTATGTAGTAGCAACACATACTGTTATGCATCGCGACTATAATTTGAAAAAAAAATTAAATAGAAGAGAGGGAGAGAGAGAGGGGAGAGAGTAAGAGAGAGGGGAGAGAGGGGAGAGTGAGAGGATAGAGAGAGAGTAAGGAGAGGGGGAGAGAGAGTGTGTCGAGAGGAGAGAAGGGGAAGAGAGAGGAGAGAGAGAGAGAGGAGAGAGAGGAGAGAGTGAGGAGAGGAGAGAGTGGGGAGAGAGATCAAGGGGAAAGTGAGAAGAGAGAGAGAGGATGAGGAGAGAGAGAAAGAAAGAGGGGAGAGAGAGAGGGTGGAGAGAGAGAGAGACAGAGGGGAGAGAGAGAGGGTGGAGAGAGAGACAGAGGGGAGAGAGAGGGTAGAGAGAGAGACAGAGGGGAGAGAGAGGGTAGATAGAGAGAAGAGAAAGAAAGAGGGGGGAGAGGAGAGAGAGAGAATTTGGGGAGAAAGGGTAGAGAGAAAGAGAGAGAGATTGAAAGAGAGAGAGTCTAGCGACGCATACTTATGCGTCGCTAATAACTTGTGTATTAGCGACGCATATATTATGCGTCATTAATAAGTAGAGTATTAGTGATGCATATGTTATGTGTCGCTAATATATGTTTTTTTAACCCAAGCGGGCAAAGATTTTGCCCGCATGATTATTTAACCCCCTTTCATGTTCTTTAGTTTTGATATGTACTCAGTTTTTATTGGGTTATAGCTGATCAGAAGAGTAAGGTTTATGTATGTAACAAGATTAGTCTTGCATCTTTTAGCATTTTGTTATGATGATCGAGGGATTTTGTAATAATAAAAACTACTTTCAAGTTTTAATTTTTTTTATATAAGTTTATGTAAGGTGTTATATTCTTATTATGCTATTTTTTTTACGAACTGTGAGGTTTTTATATGCAATATTGATCATGTCCTTATTGAATTGAAATTGTGATATATTGCATAGGCTTTAAAAAATATAAATAATTTATTATAATTTGTTTTATATTATTTATTATTTATTGATCGATTGGATATTTACCCATGACTCGCCTATTTACCCGATGGGTAATGGATAATAAATAGGGTATAAGTAATGAATGAAGAAATGGGTACTAGGTAGGGCATAGGTAAATTTTTTAGAAGCATATATGATTGTAGGTAAAGCCTTACCCGACCCATACCTTACCCATTAACAACCCTACATATCCCAATTGCTTAGATAGGTGGCCAAGTATTCCTGGGACTTTCATATGGAACATACATAGCCTCATATACATATTGCGTCCTCCCTGTTGCTCAAGTTCCTTGTATGTGTCTCCCAGAGTAGCAATGGATCTTAGGTTGTTCGAGGCAGCTGGGGATGTGGCCATGTTGCAGAGGATACTCCAAGATGATCCCACTGTTCTCCATAGCGGTGATCTCCAATGGAGAGCCTCCTCTTCATATTGCAGCTTTGCTTGGCCGCTCATAATTTGTCAGGGCCGTGCTGGCTGGAAATCCTGCATTGGCCCGTGATTGCAACGAGCAAGGAGCTTCTCCTTTGCACTTGGCTGCGGCAAATGGCCACTTACAAGTGGTTGAAGAGCTCCTGAAGGTAGGCAACGACCTCTACTTGCTGCGAGACAACGGTGGAAGATTGCCACTTCATGTTGCTGCCCTGAAAGGATGGGCTGATGTCCTGGCTAAATTGATCAATGAAAAACCAGGCTTTATAAGAGAATTAACTGACGGCGGAGACACGGTTCTCCATCTGAGCGTAAAGGCGAACCAGTTCCAAGTTGTGGAATTCCTTATGAGAAGAACGGATGCTAATGATCTGATGAGCATGCAAGATGAGAATGGTAATACCATACTGCACCTGGCAACTGCGAGGAAACAAGTTCGGGTAAAACCTTTAATTTCCTTACTGCCCCCTATTTACAAAAAATAGAGTTTTTTTTCTTTTATAAACCTTAAAATCCTAAATTTTTTATACCTATTTGATATGGTAACATGAATAGGTCGGATGTTGGATCTTGTATAATAAAGTGGACGAGTGTTACTATTTATAACAGTTTAAGTCTCTCTATTTCTTTTTATATTTTTGAATAACAAGAACTCAACAAAAATATTACATACCATACTTATATTATAAGGCACTTGTAGATGACCTTAGGCTCATGCACGACTACATAAGCCTATGCGATTGAGTGAGCTCACATTTTATGAGCAATCAGATTCTCATGTTACTCGTGGGAAATTTAAGCCCTTGAGTAATGCGAGTCGTCGGATCTTAGAGCCTGGGCTCATATATATAGTTGCACGCGAGCCCTTCAAACAATGTTATTAATTATCTCACATCCCTTGTTTGATAATTAATATAATCAAATCTGTAACTCAGATATGATTCGCCCCTCGAGAAATCCTCAAAAAAAGTACTCTAACCTTAGAGTAGACTGCTTAACAACAGCTTGACCCAAATCCTTAGGGCACTCAATAGCCTGCCACGAATATGGAGAAGAGGATCCCAACTGTGCTCATGGATACAGATTGACAAGAAACACAAGCCTTCCATGATGCTCATGTAACTCTCTTTTCGTATGTACTAAATAGTCTTGGGAAGACCTGCGAGAGACCCGCGGTAACGACCCTCTAGTCAATACCCAAACCATCGTGGCGATGAAGAAGCATATCGCAATCTCCACCATCCCAGCTTTGGGAGAAAATGTCTCATAAGACATCACTAATATATCCATAGAAGCCTCAGGTCCTTATGACCATTGACTCCCCCAAACATCTGAAACTTAGACTAGATTATTTTCATCCAGTCAAGTATTTGCTCAACCATTTGGGTCTTCTTCACCTTGTGAATCAACCCAATAAATAGCTCATCCACGGAGCTATGACTCCGAGAACATCCCATAACCGCCCTCGGTTCATTAACCAAGGTCAAATTCTATGTCAGGGCCCCGTTAACTCCATGAACCAGTCACAACCCTAAAGAGGGTATTTTAGTCATTATCTTAATTAGGTGTTCTCCCCCAATCCAACGACAACACATGTCTCTTGATTAAGCTTCATTAATCTTAAGTTACTGATATAAATTAAAACATTAATAATAAAAACATGTATCAGCATAATTAACATAAATAATGTGCATTCACACCAGTGCATAAATAAGGAATAAAAGCCTGTTGCACTCAGTTGTAGGCCTAGGCTCAGCTAGTTCAAGCCCGAGAGTATAAACAACTCTAACACATCCGGTGAGTTACATATAAAACACTCTAGTCGATGGGTGCACTCGATTGCAAACATGTGAAATACGCTATTTTAAATTTGAGAATTAAGGTTCTACCCCTTATTTTCTGTGACACTGTGACCTGACAAGGTCTTCGTGTCACTTACTGGTCGTACACCTTCCTTTTAAAGTCATTTATAGGGTACCCTAACTCTTGATTCACTAGGTCATCCGTTTCAACAGAAACAAAACATATTACCCCTAAGGGCGTTAGGGTAATTTTACCACCTAGGGTATGGTACCCTCGCTTAGGTCATTTAATCATCTCACTACCCTTTTATTTATTTTAAGTCATAATCCTCTCAGGAGACTCTACTCTCAAACTGACCCGCACTTCCATTCACACGAATGTGGGCGGGTCTACTTAAAGGGGTATTTTTGTCATTTGTCTTAAGGCCTTAATGACATCCAATGGGTCCAAAATTGAACTCCAAGGTACTACTGTACTTCATGGACTTTCTATAATTTTCCTAGCATGTGACGGGGTCGTAAACCCCTTGAACCGACCCAAGTTGACTTAACGGTTTATTATAAATCATAGGGGCAAAAGGGTCAATTATCCACTCACCGAGATTTTTTTCTCACAATGCGGTTTGGTCTATATTTATGGTACATAATAAGATCTTGCTAGGAATTTTTTCAATTTTTAGATCAACTCATAGGCCCCTGAACCGGAGCCCCAAAGTCAAGTAAATGGTTTTCACACTATGATTTAACTACTAGGGGTAAAAAAGTTATTTTAGAGACTGGGATTTTTCCCAGGCTTGAAACTTGGATATAATACTCCAACACTTATTGGGTTCCTTGAGTATTTTTCTAGAATATTTTTGACATTTTACCCCCCTGAACCGGACCCGGTTCAAAACCCCATTTCCTTCTCTCTTTTTTTATAACGACCCGGACCAGTTAGGTTTGGGTCAACGACCCGCAACACAGATCATCTTCCCCGCATCCGGCTAGAGGCATATTCACCTCTGGCGGTGCCGCCGTTTGCTGCCATGGCCTGGCGACAACCTGGGGTCCACCGGATCGCCGCCAGGCGGCGATTCCAATGGGCCTGGCCCCCGCCACCACCAGATGGCCGGCCAGGGCCAAAGTTGCCCCTTTTTATCATTTTTTTTACTGCACGTAGTGGCAGAAGTCACCGCCGCTGCGGCCAAGGGGGGGTGCGGCTGCCGCTCTTTCCCCTTTTTTTTTACAACCGGTAGCCTGCGCAATGGCAGACAAATCTGCCGCAGCTAAGGCTGTTGGAGCCAGGGAAACCGCAGTCGAAGCTAGGGTCATCGCAGCTAGAGCCAAGGCCACCGTGAGGGTCTATCCGACCACTGTTCCGGCGATCAAAAAATTCAAAGTACTGTTCATGTACGTGAACAGTATTTGCATAACATAAATTACTATAATTTTCATTCAAATCAATTAACAAAATTCAAAATAATCACAACCTAAAATCCTTCCTCCGTGGCCGAGTTGATGTCGATCCACTACCGCCGGAGCCTTTCAGGAGTTTTGCCGAAAAATTCTCTCCTCTCTTTCACCATCCACCAGCTCTCTCCCAAAAAGCCTTAATTATTTATTTTCATAGGCAAGGGATTAGGGTTTCTAATCCCATGAGAAATTGGGCACAGCTCCCCTCATTAGGCCACTTAATTGGGCCCTTAATTATAATTTTGGAATTATAATTAATCGGGCCCACAAAATGACTTAAACAGCCCAATTACACGTTTAAATTGGGTAAATGGGCCCTATACGATATGGTCAACTTTGAACAATCGTATCTCCCTCATTCAGACTTTGATTCGCACATTCTTGGTGGCATTTCGAAGCTCTTTCCATATATTTTCCATCCATATATTATTCATTCACCACTTACAACTGATGATCAAGTTATTCCCACGAGAAGATCAAGGGGTCCTACACCCTAATTTCCCCATATACGACTTCAGGAATTTAGAAAATTCTCGGACGTTACATGTTCTCCCCCAATTCAACGGCAACCCATGTCTCTTGATTAAACTTCATTAATCTTAAGTTACCAATATAAATCAAAGCATCAATAATAAAAGCATGCATCAACATAATCAACATAGATAATGCATTCACACTAGTGCATAAATAATGAATAAAGTCCCATTGCACTCATTTGCAGGGCTAGGGCTCAGCTAGTTCAAGCCCAAAAACATAAACAACTCTAATGCATCCCGCGAGTTACATATAACACTCTAGTTGATCAATGTACTCAATTGTAGACACGTGTAATACGTTGCGTTAAACCTTGAGAACTATGGTTCTTCCCCTTGTTTCCCATGACCCTGTGACCTGTCAAGGTCTTCGTGTCTTTTACTGGTCACACCCCTTCCTTTGAATTCATTTTACATCATTCCACCCTAATGCTTGATTAACAAGGTTATCCATTTCGACAGAAACAGAAAATATTGCCCGTAAGGGCATTAGGGTAATTCTACTACTTAAGGTATGATACCCTCCCTTCGGTCATTTGGTCATCTCTCTACCCTTCTATTTATTTTTAGTCATTAACCTTTCACAAGGCTCCACTTTCCAACCGACGCACGCTTCCATTCACATGAATGTCAGCTGGTCACTCAAAGGGTATTTCTGTTATTTGGTTTAAAGCCTTAATGACATCTGAAGGGTCCAAAATTGAACTCAATGGTACTACTAGACTTCATGGAGACTGTGTAATTTTCTTGGCGTGTGATGGGGTCGTGAACCTCTTGAACCGACCCAGGTTTTGACTAACAATTTACGATTAACCCTAGGGGCAAGAAGGTCAATTACCAATCACTGTGATTTTTCCTCACCAAACGGTTTATCCTATAATTAGGTTACCCATTAAACTATCACTGAGAATTTTCTCAATTTTTAGATCAACTCATAGGACCTTGAACTGGAGCCCCGAAGTCGAGTAAATGAATATCGCATGGTAATTTATCTATAAGGGGTAAAAGGGTCATTTTATAGTACCTGAGATTTTTACGGGGCCTGAAACTTGGTCAGAATAATTCCAAACCTCTCCAAGTCTATTATTAGTTTTCTAGAATTATTTTGATCATTATACCCCATTGAACCAGACCCAGACCCGGTTCAGTGGCACACACGCAATTTAGTCCCCTTCTATTTTATTAGAAACCCGGACCCGGTTCACAAGTCGTCTCCGTGAACGTAGATCTGAGGCTTAGGCAGGTGCTCTACCTCTGGCAAAGCCCTGCCTAGCTCTCCCAAAATTAGACAGCTGCCGACCGTGGGAGTAATTTCCTTCAGCGAATGTTGGGCGACGGTGGCAGAGGAAAAACTCGGTCCCGAGCCAAGCCCATGGACCCAATAACTTCTCAGCAGAAAGTTTGCTGGAGAAGGGCTGCTGTGAATCAAAAGTCCCGCGCGGCGGCTCAAGGCCAGCCGGCGGCAAGACCTCTTCGGTACAAACAAAAATTGTTGGGGCGGAGGGCCAGGTACACCCGCCGGCCGGCAGCAGCCCACCGGCAATGTCGTCTGTTCCTGCACCAGAAATCAAACCGGCTTTCTGAAGAAAGCGGCGACTCTCAGTCGCCGGTGCGCCATGTGTGCTCCCCTTACCTCCGCTTTGGTTGGCCATTGGGGCTAGGACCATCTTCGTGGCACTAACTCTCTGGACCCAATGTCGGAGTTTGCCGGCCAGCCCATTGCCAACCGGCACACTGTCCGATCTGGTGAATTCAAGTTAATTTAAATTAAGTAATGCAGTACCTAATGATACATCCAATTATATTACAAAGTGATCTTACCTTAGTGCAGATATGCTGTCAATCCACTGATTTTGAAGTTTCGATCTAGCTCCACCCCACCGTTTTGTTGAAACTCTTCCCCGCTAGACTAAAACATTTAGAACCCCCAAAGAAGCCCCTTTACGTCATAATCTTCTCCGCCTCCATTAATGGCCGTCCAAAAATATTCTCCGAGGTCCTTTCCCCAAAAAACTTAATTAGATTTTTATAAGTATATGGGGATTAGGGTTTGGGCCAAACCTCCTGACCTAGGCCACTTAATTGGGCCCTTCAAACACAATTTCGGAACTGTATGTAATCGGGCCCACAAAATGACTTAAATGGCCTAATTGCACGTTTAAATCGTGTAGACGGGCCCTATACGATATGTTCAACTTTAAACAGTCGTATCTCCCTCATTCGGACTCTGATTCACGCGTTCTTTGTGGCGTTTCGAAGCTCTTTCTGTCTATTTTCCATCTATATAGGTTTCAGCCACCAATTCTAAGCACTAAATAAGTTATTCCAATGATAATCTCAAGTGGTCGAACACCCTAATTTCCCCGTGTACGACTTCGGGAATTTAGAAAATTCCCAGACGTTACAGTTGTCATTGCTACCACCACCACCTTTGCCACCGCCACTCCCGCCACTATCACCACCACTATCATTACCGCTGCCACCGTCACCACCTGAAACGACCCGAGCCGAGCCCACAAAATCACTAATAGAAAATTTTTCTCTTTCCTTAAGCCAGGAATCATCGTCTATATGCGAGAGGTACAATGTTTGTCTACGCACTACGGAGCTTTAGGGCTTCCTCGTACGTAGACTTAGGTTGTAACGAACACATACACACAACGAAGCTTCATAGTTCTTTGCATATAAAACAGAATAAAACATATTATTATAATTAATTTGGATCGGGCCAACGTTGTCTTGCCTTTGGCTGCCTACGTACGCATTGGATATTATTCAAATATGATCGGATCCGAACGTAGTTCTAACTAATGGCTACTACATACAACAAACATAACAAAATTATACATGTAAAATACATATATACTGATTTTCAATCGGAGTTATGCAAAAGCCGGCAATACACATCTCACACTATCACAGAGCGGGATTAATCTCATTCACACGTCTCATTCCATCACTGAGCCGAGACCGAACACGCACCATATGTCTCGCTCTACCAAAGAACAAGACGAAACATATCTACAAGTCTCGTCTACCACTGAGCCGAGACATAAAACACACTACATGTCTCGCTCTATCACTGAGCCGCAACCAAACACACACATCACACGTCTCGCTCTCCCTAGAGCGAGACCACACATACCATAACATGTAAGCGCACATCATGGCATAGCACACATCACGACATATAAGCACACCACATGGCATATAAGTACACATTATGGCATATAAGCACACATTATGGCATCACGGCAGGAGAATCTTCTCATTTTTTGTGCCCATGAGCAGCGTACAAAACCTCCCTTACTCTAGATTACTTTTCTTGATGTAGCCCGGCAACTTCGGATAGAACCCCATCTTCCTCCGGGCCCCTTCTTTTTGTTCGGTGCTTGAGGATAATGGGCAGAGTCTCTCCTTGTCTTGGGGTATTTCCTCTTCATACGGTTGCCAACTCAGAAAATGGAGCCCTCTATCATGTAGAACACACTTGATTTAGTTAAAAACGCCTCTTGAATTGACTAAATCAGAGTTAGGATGGTCAGAAACAGAGAAATTGAAGTTGGTCGGTGCTTGAGGACAACAGGTTGAACCTTTCCTTGTCTTGGGGCATTTCCTCCTTATACGGACTCCAACTCGAATAAAGGACCCTTTCATCATGTAAAGCACACTTGATTTAGTATGAAACGGGTTTTGAACTGCCTTAATCGACGTCAGAATGGTCAGAAAACGAGGGGAGAGAAGTTCTGGGTGAAAAATTGTTTAGAATGTGGGTTTAAATAGACGAGCGGAGCCAAAAACTTTTTGGTGCCTGCCATTATGTGCCACGCACATGTGGGACAACGCACGTGGTGACCGAGCATCGTGGCTGCGCGTGCGTCGCGCGAGCCTTCTCTTTTTATTTTATTTTAAATATATACAAAACTACAAACACGCGTAACTTCCTACCTCGGAATTGGATTCGCGCGTTCATGGTACCATTAGACTCGTATCGACAAGCCCTTTGATACTAACCCACTTAATACAACATATCACACTCTTTCAAGTGGGTCCCACCTAAATTACACATTTTCTCGAGGTCGTAACTTCCGGTCCCGACCTCCATTTTACGTGTTCTTTGAATTGTTACGCTCGTTATGCCAAGCTCTACCCGGCTATAGGTATTTCATCTAATTAAACTCCTTACATTAATCTTAAATTACCGAATTACCCTTAACCCTCCTAGGTGAAACGTAACCAAATAATGGGTCGTTTCACCACCACCACCACCACAGTAACTACTGCCACCACCATCACTACTACTATCACCACCCCTACCACTATCACTACCACCATCACCACCACCACCACTGTAAGACCTTTAAAATCTAACTAGTTTATTTAAAAATTTTTTAGTGATTATTGTGGTTTAATGTTAACTTTGATCAGTTTTGACTTATTTTCAAAATTAAAGTAGCTAACAATAGTTTTGGATCAAGTTTTCTTCACTAAGATGGTTTTTATGTTAATATAAGTCAATAGGAATTTTTTTAGATTTTTTCAGAATTTTTGACTATTTTACCCGAAAAGTTAGGGGGCGGCACCCACCATAGGCCTCACGTGTGAAATTCAGATTATAGGTCCCATGACCCTAACAACTTCTTAAGACAATAATTAATTATTTCAAAATTTTCAAACATCGATTTGGGCTTAAAATAAGCAAGTTTTTCATTTTTAGTGTAAAATTGTATTTATACCCCACATATCTATTATGTTTACCCCAAAGCCTTCTACAAATAAAAAGGCTCAGCCACTTCCCCAATTTGGAAAGGCTAAAAATTTGGATCTTAGGAGCCCTAATCCCCATTTCCTAAGAAGGAAAGGTGATTAAGGTAAAGATTAGCCTAATCTTTCACTAATTTCTTAGGGTTTCTCCTAAACTTTTCAAATCCCTTCTTTTGACAAGGTTTAATCTCAATTTTTACCAAAAACAATTACTGATTTGAACCTCTATTTCAAACCCTAATGAAAGGAATTTTATTTTTGAACTCAATAAACCCTAGATCTACTAGTTTTCAAGAGATTTAGGTATTTTAAATCAGATTTATAAAGGTATTAACAAAAACCCTATGTTGGGTAGGATTTGAAGGTGTTGGAGGATCGATTTCAAGACAAGAAGCTTGTTGAAGGTAAGTGATTTCGTCCTAAATGTGTCTGTGATTTTATATTTGAGTTTTGATAGAGTTTGAAGTGGGTTTCCATGGTTTTGAGCTCATAGCGGATTTAGTAAAGCTTAATCTTTCTTTGTGTTTTTTGTTGTAAATGGCTAGATTTACTGTTTCCTAAGCATGGATTTCATTATTATGATGATTAGGAGTGAGATTTGAAGGTTTATGATGTTTATGTGAAGTTTCGGTTTTGGATGTGAAGTGGGGAAGACAAACCAGAACAGTATGTTATGGTGATTGAATGGGGAGGCAGGCCCATTTAACGGCTAGGTGTTCGAACGGCCCTACTAGGCATTCAAACACCAACACTGCAGTTTGGTAATTTTTGCCTATTTTGCTCATTTTTTAATTTTTATTATTATGTATCATTTCTTATGTTCATAATGAGTAATTTATGATAGGATGAGCTATTAGAAGGGTATGAATTTGATGTGGGAAACTATGATGAATGTTTAAGTATTATGTAAATTACATGTTGATTGATTAAGCATGTGGTAATTCCTTATCTTGAATCCATGTTGACTGATTCTTTATATTTTAAGCATGATTCCAGCAAGGTTATAGAATGAGATAGATTTGTATGTTTTCATATATTATGCTTGAATTATGGGTGAATGATGGTGTCATGTTTAACTTCAAGTGTAGTATGAATACACTTACATAAGTATAGCATGATGTTGCACTTGATTTGAATGGTATTTTTCGATGGTTTTCACTCATGATTTCAGCAAGGAGCCATGACTAGATGTTAAAGAACATGTGCATAACATGTTGATGGGTTAGTTATAGTGCATGTTCATATGCTTAGAAATGAATGTTGCACCTAGAACACATGCATGTGAGAGTAATCATGGTTATTGTTGATACTTATGATTAGATATGATGCATGAGTGGTTGATGGGAGTACATTCCATGAATTAAGATCCATGTAGATATTGCTTACGTATAAACCATGTTGCATGCATCATGAGACGAATTTATGAATGAGACTTTATCGAGATTAGCCGTGTTGATCGTTAAAGAACATGTGCATAGCATGTTGATGGGTTAGTTATAGTGCATGTTCATATGCTTAGAAATGAATGTTGCTACCTAGAACACATGCATGTGAGAGTAATCATCGTTATTGTTGATACTTATGATTAGATATGATGCATGAGTGATTGATGGGAGCACATTCCATGAATTAAGATCCATGTAGATATTGCTTACGTATAAACCATGTTGCATGCATCATGAGACGAATTTATGAATGAAACTTTATCGAGATTAGCCGTGTTGATCGATTGGTTGCAATGGTGTGATATTGCTTACCAGGTTAGTCGATCAGAGGCTTATTGATTCGGTTTTACGTTCAAAAAGATGGGGTTTTATGTTCCTTGAGGACAGGTTTCCTCCCCGGGTTAAGAAAAGTGGCAATGTTATAAGGTGAATAAAATGTTAAGACCATCTAGACCCTGAGAATCTAGGTTAGTGTAGTTGAGTGCACTGACTTACTACGAGATATTTTTCCCCGCTAGGGAATTTACCCAAACTACGTAATTCTTTTAGACTTTTTTGTTGGGGATGGTTTGGAGTGAGTATGGACTACTTATGCTTCGGCCGATTAAGTAGGGTTGATGTGTTATCGATTTGCATGGTTGTGATTAGTGTGATTAGAAGCACTTTACATGTTGGTTGATTGATGATGATTATGCATTATGTGATTGTGTTATAAACACTTCTCATGTAGGCTATATGTGATGATTATGCATGATGTGATTGTGTTAGAAACACTCCTCATGCAGGCTATATGTGATGATTATGCATGATGTGATTGTCTGTTAGAGACACTTCTCATGTAGGTTATATGTGATGACTATGCATGATGTAATTGTGTGTTAGAGACACTTCTCATACAAGTTATATGTGATGATTATACATGATGTGATTGTGTCTTAGAGGTACTTCTCATGCAGGTTATATACGATGATTATGCATAATGGGATTGTGTGTTAGAGACACTTCTCATGCAGGTTATATGTAATGAATATTCATGTCAGGAACAACATGTTTGAAATACTTGTAAGCAGGGTAATTTCTTATGTTTAAAATATGGTTATGGTAAGGGAAGTAATCAGAAATAAGATATTATGTAGGATGTAGATTTGATAGACCATGCTTAACATGCTGTGGATATTTTTCTGATTTACCGTTTCTATATCAAGAACCTTATTGAGTTTTACTCACCCCTCTTTCTGTGTTTTGTTTTGGGGCTGCATGCAATGACATATAATTTACATGGATCCTTTGTGTGAAGAACGATCTGGGATAGCATGGGAGTAGGCGTAGATGCCTTTGGACCTTGTTATGATTTCTGATTTATATTGTTATGATTATAGAACATCATGTATGGTGTTTCTTATTTCAGACTTGTGTATACCTTATGTTTTTAGATCTGTGTAAGACTTTCTAATTAGAGCCATGTGTGTCGGCTTAGTATTTTAAGTATGTGGGTATATAACTTATGGACTAATTCAGAGTTAATGTCCTCTTTTATTTTCCTTATTTCTCTTGCACAAAGGTGTAAAGGTGCACACTCCATATGTGAAATTCACCTGATTAAGGGGTTAAAGTCTTCCACTATGTTAAACAAACCAACTATGTCGTCCTTGTGCGCTCAGACTGTCCCCTAGACCAGGTTCGTCTTGGGTCAGCGGGTGCCGGGGCGTGACAACCACCGTCACCACCACCACCGCTACCAGCATCACTGCAGCCACCACCACCACGATCACCCCTCCCACCACCACTGCCATCATTACCACTACCCCTATTGTTGTCGCCGCAGCCGCCACCACCCCCACCACTACCACCATTACCCTCGCCACCGTCCCCCACCCCCGCCGCCGCCGCCACCATTGTTGTCACTGCCGTCACCACTACCACTGCCACTACCACCACTACCACAATTGGTGGATTCAAGTTTCAATTTTCTCTAACATTATTTGTACAACCAAACAATAATTTTTTTTTAAGAATCTCCTAGTTTCTCTTTCACCTGGATTCACTTTATCTTTTTCTTTCCTTTTCTCTCACTTTCTACTAATCCAAACAAACCCTAAATGTCTTCAACTTCGATGAATTCTAATCCCCTAGTCTTACGTGATAAAAGATGGTGTTCAAGAAAGGAACATTTGCTATCTTTTTGAACCCATCTTGTAACAAAAATATTTCGCAAGCCTCTATTAATATATCGATTTTTCTCTTTTGACTCTCCAAGGCTTTTATTAAAAAAATATTTTCTCATTTTTACTCCCTAATCTACTTAATTTTATTTTGTCCTCTTTCTACTAAAATATAAATTTTCTCTTTCCCTCTACAGTACATTGAAGCATCTAAATTTTTAAAGAAACCTATAAACCATTAAGGAAATTTGCAGTAAAAAATTAACCAATAGATGGAAGTATTGTTGTCTACTTAATTTACCCATTATAATGGTGAGAAAACTTCTTTGAATGTAAATTCTAGTTTTATAATTTATCTTGTCAAGCACCTCTGACTCCTCACCCAATGTTTTCTGATGACCAAAAAGTTACTACTAGAGCATCAAACATGTGCGTCTACTACTAGCAAAAACCCTAGATTGGTGTACATTTATGAGGGTTAGTGGAAAAGGTAAAAGAACAAGTAACGACAATTTCATATCTTTAGAAAACCTTCAACTATGTTTTCTTTGAGTAATTTCATTTAGATATTTTAATCGTACAAAATGAGCATTTTCAATGCCATCTGCATCTGTAATTTTAATACAATTGATCCAATCCATTGCAAGGACAAGTTTAATATGTGCATTGCATCCAGTTTGTGTAAATGTACGAGGATTTTTAACAACCTGACAACGTTTATCATTAATTCCAAATCCGTCTTTTGAGTAATAATATTTCCTAACTTGCACCAATTTGTCCTTGTTTCGAGATACTCATGCTTTTCGAATACTAAATCCTGTCTTTTCACTATATTTATTGTAAAAAACATATGTATCTTGTTCATAATCGAATTCCATACCAATTTCAGGGACCCAACTTGATTAGTCTTTATCCATCACATGAGCAATACAATCTTTTAAAGCTTTATCATTATTTGCATGTGTTAAATCATTCTCTGATTCAATATCATCATGGACCCAACTTGATTCACTTTTATCCCTCATATGAGCATTACAATCTTTCAAAGTTCCATCATCATTTAAAATTAAATTTTCATGCCCCGAATCTATACCAACTTCAAGGACCCGACTTGGTTCAAATTTATGTCACACATAAACATTACAATCTTTCAAAGTTTCATCTTCATTTTCACCTAGTAAGTCAAAATCTACTCAATGTATTGATCTTATATTTGTGTTAATGGGAATAAAAGACTCCTCGTCGTCCATGATGTTTGTTATGAAATAATAAAGGTACAATTACCTATATGAATAAAAGTGATATTAAAATAACAATATTTATTTTTACGAACTAATTAATAAAATAACAAGTATAAATTAAAATCATGATTATAAGTATACAAAGAAGTTATATAAACATACTTTTTTTTGGACAACTTGTAAATGGGACTTTGAGCCTACTAAAGAGAGTAAGTAATTTAGAGTCTACTACATGCATACAAGCATATGGTTTATTATATTTAAATGTACTAAATTAAATAATTTTCTTCCTAACATGTACAAAAAAACATACATACAATCATTTTAAACAAATGTATTATTTTTTATAATAAAAAATATAAAGTAATAGTAAAAATATACCTACTATAATCAATGCAAAAGTATGGTACTTAGAGAAGGCTGAGAAGAGGTGATGGGCAAACCAACCTTAGTGTCTCCCATCTTGCTTTACTGTTCCAATGTGTCACTATTGTGATTGGGTAAACAATAGTTTAGAGGTACCATGCAATCGACTTCGTCGTTTGGCACTTGCATTCAACTGTACTTTTTTCTTTGGCAATTGTGTTCTATGCTCCATGGAAAAGTAAGTAAATGAGTAAAAAACTAAGTCAAAATAAAAACTATTGCATTAGAACAAATTTTTTCTAATTCTGTATAAGCTTTGGCCTTCTAAAAAATTTGAACGCTTCAATGCACTAGAGAGTGGGAAAAAGAAAATTTATATTTTAATAGAAAAAGGACAAAAGAGAATTAGTAGGTTGTAAGTACAAAAGAGAAAGTTTTTTTTAATAGAGGCCAAACTAGATGGGAGAGTCAGAAAGAGAAAAATCGGTTTAGGGTTGGTTTGCCCATCACCTCTTCTCAGCCCTCTCTAAGTACCATACTTTTTCATTGATTACAGTAGGTATATTTTTACTATTACTTTATATTTTTTATTATAAAAAGTAATACATTTGTTTAAAATGATTGTTTGTATGTTTTTTTGTACATGTTAGGAAGAAAATTATTTAATTTAGTACATTTAAATATAATAAACCATATGCTTGTATGCATGTAGTAGTTTCTAAACTACTTACTCTCTTTAGTAGGCTTAACGTCCCATTTACAAGTACCTTTCAGTTGGATAGTTTGGAATAGAGTTGATGTAGGAAGTTAGTTTTTTTTTAACTTGGGCCCCACTAAAACAGGATAACAAACGTCATTTTCTCAAATGCAATTTTTTATCACGTGGTCTCACGTGATAAGGATAAGAGGTTGGCTCTTATAGCTTCACCAGGGGCCTCCCTAATGAGGCTTCACAGGGGATTAGAGTCGAACTTTTACAATGCTTTCCTGACCAAGTCCATTACCATGTCACATAAGACTAGAGGTGTAAATGGGCCTGTGGGCCGGCTCTAGCCCGCCAATGAGGCAGGCTGGCCCAAATTCCCAGTAGGCCCAGACCCGCCTGGATATAGGCTGTGCAGCTTGTGCTAGCCCAGCCACTCAAGCCCACATGAGGGCGGGTCCTCCCTTAGCCCACCCCCAAAATGACAATTTTATATATATATATATAAAAGGAAGGGGAGGGGGTATTAATTACAATAGTACAATTTTCCCCCAAAATGATAGTTTTACCACTTTTAAATTTTAAAATTTGTTATTTTTAAGGTTATAATGGGTAATTTTTTTAAGTAAATAGGCAGTCTTGGTAGGCCAGCCTAGCCCTAAGACCTGCCCAGGGGCCTATGGGCCGTGTTAGGCCTACCCAAGCTAGCCCGACCTGCTCAAAGTGGGCCATTGACTGGGCCCAATATGGCCCGCTTCCACTTTTACATAAGATTCATAATATGATATATGAGAGAATATTTAATCATTGATGTCAAATTATTATTATTTTATAATGTCAAATTAATACTTATGTAATAAAAATTAACATAGTCAGGTAGAACTTTAACTACAGAAGTTAAATATATTATTTTTATTTTACTCTAATTATATATGTCAAATAAAGCTAATAACTTCATGAAGTGGGAAATAATAGCTATAGTAAAAAAAAAATTAAAAAACATCTCCAAACAAATATGTCATAAATGATGTCTCAACTGAGATGCCATGTCCATCTTGGGTTTGAGTTGGTGGATAGTCATCGATGCATATGCAGATGGGATTTGGTGTCTACTATTGGAGTTACTCTAAGATGGTAATTCAATTTCGACAAGTTATACCATCTTTGAAGCTTTATGTGGCATAGTCACAAGGATATAGTCACGGAAGTGGTCAAGTTAGACACATCCTCCAACTTTCTACGGTATTTTTTACTACGTTTGTGGCAACTTTTTGGTTCAAATTTTATGTACCGTGGCACATAACATCTTAACATAGTATATAGCTAATAGGCCACAAAACTAATTGTTTGAACTTCAGCCAACCTCGAATTACCAGCTAAGAGCAACAAATTTTATATGTGATATCGGTAAAACAAAATTTGTATTAGCTTAAAAAAAAGGTACAAAGAATGATACCCAAGTAGCATAACCCTCTCTGACACTAAGCAAGAACTAATAAAAACACAAATAGAACCCAAAAACCAATACTAAAAATCAAGGAAAAATAGTAACATAGGAACTATCTAAAGAAGCAAAAGGTAATCAAATGAGAAACAATATAACTAAAATTTAGCCTTCGGCCGACCTCCCTTTTTGTTCAAATTTTTTCCTTGCATTTAAAGAAGATTGCTCTATAAACTTGTTAAGAGTACCATTATATTCTCCATCACATTATCATCATATGAATTGTCATGAATAGAATTGGAGGAGAGCATAGGACTTAACCGGAAGTGGTCCATAACCAAATCCACATCAGTAGTCCATGAAATGCGATGGGTACTTCTTTGAACCACCACTATAGCCTTAGCATCCTTTTGACGGGGAGGTTGGGATGGAGCAACGCAAGGTTCTTGGGCTTGTAAACTTTGACTCAGGTCAACTATCAAGTCTATCCCTTGTGAAATCTGATTGACATCACTCCGGACTGAGATTTTATGGTTGGTAGTGTAACACCCCTAATCCCTGATCATAGGGTTTTTTTTTCTTGTATGTGTTTGCTCTATTTGCTTGATTGATTGGAATCATATGATTTTTTTACACCATATAAGGTATAAGGGGTGCGGGTTGATAGTGTGAGGGGTCCCCATTGGCTAAAGGGAGTACAACCTTGGTGAGGGGTCACTTTGGCAAATAGGGGGTCCGGCCTTGGTATGAAGGAGCCACTTTGGTAAATAGGGGGTCCGGCCATGGGGAGGGGGCCTCTTAGACAAAGGAGAGTCGGGATAACTTTAGAGAGGAGTCCAAATAAACTAGGATTTGGTTGTGGGAGTTGTGTTTGGGACATCCCCTACAAAATAGGGGAGTGATTAGTTGTGTTTAGGACATCTCCTACAAAATAGAGGGGGGGACGTACTAGCCCTGGTTTAGCACATTTGAACCCAACATAGAAGCCAAGACATATGAGCAAGGGAACAAGGTTTTATAGGCAGGTTGGTAGTGGTAGGATGCACTTTTTAGACTTACATTCCTGCGAGTCATAATCCTTATGTCTCCCCACGACCTATACCCCGTAAAGTTTGATTTTTTTACCTAGTTTGGAGGTTGGTTATCATGCTGATTTTGTCAATATTTTTCAGCCCTAATCCGTGCCATTATCTTGTTGAGTTTGTTAATATGTTTTAGCCCTAATTTATGTCATTATCTTGCTAATTTTGTCAATAGGTGTAACGCCCAAAATTTCTTCTATATCCTCTCTTTCCCTAATTCATATTTATTAATTCTTATTAATATCAAAAGTTAGAAGTAATTTTGTAGGTCTAATTAATTATTAATGTTGAGTGGGGGGCCCAAACTTACATTTGGAGTAAGTTCGCTGTGCATTGGGCCTTCTAATAAAATGCTTTAATATTAACTCATGTAGAAATAATTTCACATCCTTGTGAGGGACCACTAGCTTTGCCCTTAGACCATGGGGCCAACACGTACTCAATTTGAATGATATAGTAGCAACATAGAATGAGATCCCATGTAGCCTTAGTGAAGCTTTATTAATATTTAGGAGTTGTGTAGTTGCTGGAAACTATGGATGCAACGGGTGAGAGGGGAGAGAGTGACAGATTGGCATCTTGAGTGGGACGAAATCCTTAGTTGTACTCCTACTGCATAAGGTATAATCTCTCTCTCTCTCTCTCTATATATATATGAGATATAACCTTGCACTCTTTTCCTTCCCACAAAACTTATATGGAGAGCGCAGCTAAGGCAAGGACGCACTCAAGAAGGGAGGGAAGAAGAGTTCGGCTTGGCAACAGCGAGTTCCTGGCTTCATTTGGGGGTAGGATTTCTATAAGATATATATGTTAAAATACTTGCATAAGATCTCCTCTAATTAATATGTTGTATTTTAACATGATTATTATTAGTTATGACACTGTGATTTCCTATTTACGTAGAGGATTTGCATGTGAACCAGGAAAATCTATATGTTGCTCTTGTTCATTTTCTGTTGGTGCTTAGGTTCTTGATGCGAAATTTTGGGGCACGTAATGAGTGATTTTCATATAGAAAGGGTTGTTCTTGAGATACAACTGCAATTAATGAATCTGGTGGAGATAGAAGATTCTTTTCTTATCTATGAACAAAGTTTTCATTCATTTGTCAACATGTTTGAGTGGATTTAGTGCTGACGGTTTCATTATTTTCGTACTTTGTTTTCATTATACCTGAAAGGTGTTTTGATAAATTGATGCTCTATGTTGCATCAGTCCCTGGTGCTAGTTTCCTGAGCCATGTGAATCCCACATAAAGTGTAACTGAGTTCTGGGTTAGCCCTGAAATGAAAGGAATTTTGTTATATTACAGGGGTGTGTAGTAAATTACAGAGGAGAACAGAAGGTTTTGGTTCAAATTAAAATATAAAAACTATGAACCCAGGAAAGGTTTACAACTCCATGTTTTGTTGCTACTATGAGCAGGACATAGATGTCTTGTATTTAGTAGGGTAAGATCACGTGAAGATTATTAGAAGAGATTTCTTAGATTTCATGTGGAGGTGAAGACTATAATTAGGAGAGCACCGGCAGTGCTTTGGTTGGTACTTCGTTTTGCTCTGGGAAAGTGGGGTAGACGATCGTTTCATGGTTAATTATTTACCCGGTCTGGTCCAATGAATAAAAACAGAAATTTGAAACTACAACATAAAACTAATTCCGGTTCACTTTAATGGCATATTTTAGAACCTTTCATAGAAACCTATCCAATTCACTAAGGTTTTCTTATCCAAGCTTTTTATCAAAACTATAAAATTACTTATTAGGTGAAGAAAAGTTTGTACAAACTTTCACAAAGTAGTGAATTTTCTAGAAATATAGAAAATCAATATAATACCCTTCTTTTAAGTCATGGGTGATCTTTTTGGTTTTTGACCCTCTCATGGTCTTTTACTTGGATCTTACAACGGTGTTTGGTCTACCAAGCCTACATAGGGCTATAACACATGACAAATGTACTTTGGCATCATGGAAGGCTCATGCACCTCCGCCACTTGTATCCATGATCACAGTAGGACACTGACTTCTAGAGCCATGGCTAGTCTATAAGGACCCTAGGGGTTTGAGATTGGGCTAAGCAATTAGCCTACTCCAGAAATGGAGTTCTTTATTCTCTCCTTGAGTGGGAGTAATGTTCTCTCCTTAAGCTAGGAGTCGTATCTCCACTTATTTTGGGTTAGGATACAACACCCCTGACTGGGAGTTGTTCTTCTCTAAGATGTAGTCAAGTTTCTTGGTATGTTCCTATAGAGATGACCTTGTACTTATTATTGTAGTCATTTTGACCTTTGTTGTAGGATGTACTGATAGTGACTCTTGAGTACTAAGTGTCGCATGTATAGTGAGTATAAACTTGAGGACAAAAGTTTTGCTAATGGGTTGATCTTGGGATTAAGAGCACCTGAGTTGTAAATATTTTTGTGTATATTACTATTTTTATCCTATTGACTATAAGTAGATATATTCATGCATCTTAGTGATGCAGGTACCTTAAAGGAGTAGCTGAGTAGTAGAGTAGCTAGATTCGTGGGGCAGGAATACTGCTTGAGAGTAGAATTTGCTTTATTTTCATTTGAATGTAATAAGGCACGGGAGTTGTCATTCCATACTTTATTTTTTATTCTTATATAGTTATCATATTTGCACATGGATAAGACCTAGTGTAAGATCATTAAACTTGAACCGATTTATTTTTATTCTACTTAATTATTAATGTGTGGTTTAATACTAATTCTGATCGATTTTGACTATTTTTAAAATTAAAGTGGTTACTAGAAGTTTTAGCCAAAATTTTCTTCATATTTATAGTTTTTAAATTAATTTAATTATTTAGAATTTTTCTAGAATTTACGGAATTTTTACTATTTTTCCCAAAAAGTTAGGGGGCGGGACCCACCATAGGCCCCAAGTGCAAAATTGGTATTATTAGTCCCAAATGACCCTAACAACATCCTAAGATAGAAATTAATTATTTCAAAATTTTTAGACTTCAATTTGGCTTAAAATGAGCAAGTTTTTTCATTTTTAGTACTAAATCCTATTTGTACCCCACCAATTCGTTAAGTTTACCCCAACCTTTCCTATAAAAGGAATAGCATAACCACTTTCCCAATTAGGAAAGAGCTGAGACTAGGAGCTTTTGAGCCTAATCCCCATTTTCCAAAAAGGGAAAAGAGATGAAGGTATGTCCCTAATCTCTTAGGGTTTTCCTTAAATCTTCTAAATCTCTTTTTTTGCTATAAGTTAATCTCGATTTCTACTAAAAAAACTACTGATTTGAACTCCTATTTCCAACCCTAATAAAGGGAATTTCAATTTTGAACTTCTTGAATCCTAAATCTACTAGTTTTTGAGGGATTGAGGTATTTTAAATCGGATTTATGAAGGTATTAATAAAAACCACATGTTGGGTAGGATCTGAAGGTGTTGGAGGAGCGATTTCCAGTAAATAAGCTTATTGAAGGTAATATTTTCATCCTAAATGTGACTGTGATTTTAGATTTGAGTTTTGATAGAGTTTAAAGTGGGTTCCATGGTTATGAGATTTAATGGCGATTTGAGAAAAGTTTAATCTTTGATGAGATTTTTTGGGGTTTTTGTTTAGAAAGTGTTGGATTTGATGTTCTCTAAGCATGGATTTGATTATCATGAAGTTTGTGGATAAGATTTGATGATTTATGAAGTGTATGTGAAGTTTTGGTTTTGATTTTGAAGTGGGGAAGAACAACCAGAAAAGCCTGTTGTGGCGATCAAATGAATAGGGAGCCGATTGAACGGTCAGGCATTCGAACGGTCCTGCAGGGTGTTCAAACGCCTACACAGAAGATTGGGAGATTTTTGCTATTTTGTCCATTTCTTATGTTCATGTTGAGTAATTTATGATAGAATGAGCTTTTGGAAATGCATGATATTGATGTCGAAAATTATGAAGAATATTTAAGTATTATGTGAAATTTCATGTTGTTGGCTAAACACGTTAGGATTGTTGATCTTGAATCCATGATTGAATGATTTATTATGTTTTCAGCATGATTCGAGCAGGGTTATTGAAGGAGAACGGACTGATATACCTTTATTTATTATGATCAAATTATGGGTGAGTGATGGTGTCATGTCTAGCTTCAAGTGTGGTAGGAATATGCTTGCATAAGTTTAGCATAAGGTTGCACTTGATTTGAATGATGTTTTTCGATGGTTTTACTCATGAGTTGAATTAGGATCTATGATTGAATGTTAAAGAGCATGAGTGTGGTATGTTATTGGGGCAATCTTTGATGCATGTCCATATGCTTAGAAATGAATGTTTCTTCCTAGTACACACACATGTGGGGATTAATTATGGTAATTATTAATACTTATGGTTAAATATGATGCATGTGGGGTTGATGGGAGCATGTTCCACAAATTAGGATTCATGTAGAGATTGCTCACGTATGTACTATGTTGCATGCATCATGTAGTAGATTTATGAATGAGACTTTCTTGAGATTAGTCGTGCTTGATCGATTGAATGCAATGATGTGAGATTGTGTGCCAGATTAATCGATCATTGGCTTCATTGGAAATTAGTTGGTCCGAAATGACACAATTTTGATTTGAGTTCCTGATTGGAACATGGATCCTCCCCGGATTGAGTTAAGTTGTTTTGAATGCAGTTGAGATTTATTTATTTAGTCACATGGACCTTGAGAATCCAGAGTGGTATGCCTTTGTGCACTGGCTACCACGTGTTCTAGTTTCCCTTGTGGAATTCGGACTCTTCCACCGCAGAGATGTCCAGAGCAAATACACTGCTCTAGTTTCCGTAAGGAATTCAGATTTTCCTAGCCAGGACTATCCAGAGAGAGCAAATTGCTCTAGTTTCCGTAAGGAATTCAGAACTTCCTTTTGGATTGTCTAGAGCAAGTAGAGGGGCTAACTACCCCAAACACCCTAATTTTTCATAAGGAATTCGGACTGTGTCCAGAGCGGGCAATGCCCTAGATTTCCAGTTAGGAAATTGGACTACGTCCAGTGCAGGTGGTATGATTGTATATCTCTATGATTGAGACATTCTCCATTGTTGATGATGCATGCGTATAAGATAATATTATGCCTAGTTTACACAGTTTATGTAGGGATAATTGAGATTATGTGACACATATGAATATAGTTTATTATGCATGATTTGGTATAGTGTGATAGAGATACTTCTCATGCAAGTTATATGTGATATTTTTGCATGATCTGATGTGTGTTAGAAACACTTCTCATGCAAGTTATATATGATGATTATGCATGATGTGATTGTGTGAGAATCGCTTATTATGCAGGATGAATGTGATGTCATAATGTGATTATTCATGCCATGATTTGTATGTATGAGATACTTGTATGTAGGATAATTACTTATGGGTAAGCAGGGGTATGGTAAGGGAATTAATCAAAAATTGTGATTTTATGTGAAATGTGGATCTGAATTATCATGATGTGTCATGGTTGTTTTTTATTAACACTACCATATTTCAAACATTACTGAGTTTTACTCACCCTTCTTTCTGTGTTTTGTTTTGGGGATGTAAGGCGTGACATACATTTGATTAGGATCCCTTGTATGAGGGACAATCAAGATATGCATGGGAGTAGGCATGGATGCCTTTGAACCTTATTTTGTCTTCAAATTTATGTTGTTATGGTACTAGAATACTATGTATGGATTATTATGTTTCAGACTCGTGTATATCTGATGCTTTTAGACCTGCCTAAGATTTTCTAATTCGAGCCCTGTGTTTAGGCACAGGATAATAAGTATGTGGGCTAAGTTTGAGGATTTATTTAAGAGACATTATCCTCTTTTATTTTTTCCTTATTTCTCTTACACAAAGGATTAAAAGTGCGCAACTCAGTGTATGTAATTTACCTGCTAGAGGGGCTAAGATTTCCGCAACATGTTAAACTAACAATCTGGTTGCCCCCAGGTTCTTCGACCGGCCCTTCGACCTGGTTTGGCTCTGGTCTGGCAGGTGCCAAGGCGTGACACCTAGCTCGTTATTTAATGGATTTGAATGACTATTATGGATAATCATGGTTTGATATTATCATTATGTTAGAAAATAGCAGTCACAGGTCAGGGTTTATTTTAGTCATTGTTTTGCATGATTTGTTAAAAAAAATTATTATTTGAGTTTTTTGTTGCATTTATTCTGAAAATGCTATTTAGAAAACCCCATCCCTGACAATATGTTTCAACATTAATTGGTGCCATTATCATGCTGATTTAGTCAATAGGTTTCAACCCTAATTCGTGTTATTATCATGGTGATTTTGTCAATAGGTTTCAACCCTAATTTGTGCTATTATCATACTAATTTGGTCAATAGGTTTCAGCCCTAATTCATGCTATTATCATGTTGACTTTGTCAATATGTTTCAACCCTGATTCGTACATTATCTTGTTGATTTTGTCAATAAGTTTTAGCCCCAATTCGTGTCATTATCTTGCTAATTTTGTCAATAGGTTTCAGCCCTAATTCGTGCTATTATCATACTAATTTTGTCAATATGTTTCATCCCTAATTTGTGCTACTATCATGCTAATTTTAATAGTTTATTTCATCCTCAATTTGATCTACTGTCATGCTGATGTTGTTAGTTTATTTAAGCTCAATTCAATCTACTATCATGATGATTTTGTTAATTTTATTTCATCCCAAATTCGATTCATTGTCATGCTGATTAGTTTAATTTATTTCCACCCTAATTTATTATGTTATGGTGTTGATTATATTTGTATGTCTCAGCCCTAATTCATCATGTTGTCATGCTATTATATTAGTATGTCTCATCCCTAATTCATCATGTTGTCATGCTGATTATATTAGTATGTCTCAGTCATAATTCGTCATGTTATCATGCTAATTATGATCTTATGTCTTAGCCCTAATTTGTTCTGTTATTATGCCGGTTATGTTAATGTATTTCAGCCCTGATTAATCTTTAATTCATTTGCTTTATCCTATACCTTGTTGGGACTAATCTATAATCACTACAACAAAAAAGACTATTAGCGACACTTATAAGTGTCGCAAATAATAATATAGGCGTCGCTAATGACTATTAGCGACGCTTATAAACCGTCACTACTTACGTAGCTAAAAAATGAGTTGCTATTGATCATTAGCGACGCTTATGGAAAACGTCGCTAATAGTGCACATTAGTAATAGTTATACATACGTCGCTAATGATTTTAGTATTAACGACACATACGAAAGCTTCGCTAATAGTAAAATTATTAGCGACGCATAATAATAAAGTGTCGCCAATACTTGATTATTAGCGACGCTTTTCTATACGTCGCTAATATAAAAAATTATTTTAAAAAATAAATTACAACTCATTAGCGTCTAAAATTTTTAATTTTTTTAAAAAAACCTAGTTAATAAAAAATATATTTAAAAAAAATATTTTTATGTATTAGCGATGCTTTGTTAAGTGTCACTAATACATTGTAAAATTTTTTAAAAAAAAAAAAATCTTTAGCAACGCTTTTATAAGAGTCGCTAATAGCTTTAGAAAAATTTAAAAAAAAGGCACAAAATCCGGCGGAAGCGCCGAATCCTGCGCCAGTGGGAAGTTGGGGCATGGGGGGATGTGGTGACCTGGGAGACGAGAGGGGGACTCTGGGAGAGGGAGGTGGTGGGGTGGGTGGCTGGGTTCCGGTGGGAAGCCGGAATCCAGTCCGCCCCCCCTCTCCCTCTGTTGAGTGCAAGGGGGATGGGGGGGCGAAGGAGAAGGGGGAGTGGGAGGGCCGGTCGCCCCCTCTCTCTCTCCCCTTGGTCCGCCCCCCTCCTCTGGTTTCCAGAGGTGGGTGGACCCAGGGGAGAGGGGGTATACAGGAGGCCAGAGAGAGAGGGCCGGAATCCGGCCCCCCATAGTCTCGGCCTCCCTCACGCTGCCCCATCTCCACTGGAACCACCTCCCTCCTCTGAAATAGAGAAGGGGAAGGGAGGAGGATGCGGCTCTGGAGGGGGGGATTCCAGGGTAAAGAGGGGACCTTTAAGGGGGAGGAGGGGGAAGCGGAGCCGGAGCTGGGCTGGGGGGGGATTCTAGGGTAAAGAGGGAACCTTTAAGGGGGAGGGAGGAGGGGGCCGGGAGGAGGATTTGGCGCGAGGGGGAGGCTGCGCATAGGGACTGCGGTGGCGGGTTGGAGCAGTAGGACAAGGAGGCGGCTAGGTGGAGCCGGAGCAGTAGGCGACAAGGCGGAGACGGAGGAGTGGGCGACAGGGTGGTACTGGAGCTAGCCGGGGGGAAGGGACAACAGAAACAGGGGGGAACGGGATAAATACCTCGCGTGCGAAATTTCGCCGGCACGGTATTTTACTTCGGCTGTGCGGGCAAAAAAAGTGGGCTAATTTTAGCGACGCATATTATGCATCGCTAAAATAAGCTATTTTTCGACATTTTCCTCACAACGTCGTAACAGTTAATGTATTTGCGATGCTTGTATCTAAGCGTTGCAAATAACATTTAAATTTACGACGTTTCACTTATTCTGTCTCAATTAAGGCATATATTTGCGACGCTTACTTATAAGCGTTGCAAATACTATTTTTTAAAAATAAAATCCCTCTCCTCCCTCTCCCCCTCTCTCTCCTCCCTCTCCCCTCTCCCCCCTCTCTCTCCTACCTCTTCCCTCTCTCTCTCCTTCCCTCTCTCTCCCTCTCCTCTCCTCTCTCTCTATCCTCCCTCTCCTCTCTCGCTCCTCTCCCCTCTTTCTCCTCTCTCTCTCCTCCCTCTCTCTCCTCCCCCTCTCTCTCCTCCCTCTTTCTCTCCTCCCTCTCTTCTCTCTCTCCTCCCCTCTCTCTCCTCTCCTCTCCCCTCTCTCTCTTCCCCTCTCTCTCCTCCCCTCTCTCTCCTCTCCTCTCTCTCCTCTCCTCTCCCATCTCTCTCCTCCCCTCTCTCCTCTCTCCTCTCCCTCTCTCTCCTCCCTCTCTTTCTCTCCCTTCTCTCTCCTCTCTCCCCTCACTCTCTCCCTCTCCTCTCCTCTCCTCCCTTTCTGTCTCTCCCTTCTCTCTCCTCCCTCTCTCCTGCTCTCTCTATTTTTATATTTTTTATTTAAAAAAATAAAAGAGTAGTAGCGACGTATAGGCATATACACACTAATAATGTTAAGTATTAGCGACGTATATAATATACTTTGCTAATACTCAAGGGTATTAGCGATGTATAGTCCTATACGTCGCTAATACTTAAAGGTATTAGCGATGTATATGCCCATACGTCGCTAAAACTCTTTTATTTTTTATTTTTTTATTAATTTTATAATAATAAATATAAAATATAAATAATATTTTATCTCTCTCTTTCTCCTCTCTCTCATCTCCCTCTCCCCTCTCTCTCTCCTCTCTCTCTCCTCCCCTCTCTCTCCACCTTCCTCTCTCCTCCCTCTCTCTCCTCTCTCTCTATCCTCTGTCACCTCGCCCCCTCTCTCCCTTCTCTCTGCCTTCTCTCTCCTCCCTCTCTCACCTCTCCCGCTCTCTTTGATCCCTCTCTCTCCTCACTCTCACTCTCTCTCTCTTAATGCACTCTCTTCACTCTCTCTGATATTATAAATTATATTTTAAAATTAATAATAAAATTTAACAAATAAAATATATTATATATAAATAGTGAATTATTAACACTAGTTTTTATGGAAAAATTAATATTTATTTATTGTATATACAAATAGTAAATATTGAATAAAATATATTTTATTTAGAAAGTTTATTATAAATTTTTTAATATTTATTTATTACATAAAATCAATTAATAAATCTATTAGCGACGCTTGTGAACAAACGTCGCTATTAGATATAGTATTTGCAATGCTTATTTAAAAGCGTCGCTACTAATTTAAAATTTGTATTTTTTTATTTTTAATTTAATACTATTAGTGACGCTTTTGTAAGCATCGCTAATAGCAGCACTATTAGCGATGCTTAGTTATATGCGTCACTTAAGAAAGTAGTTATATTTTTAAAAAAAATATGTATTTTTTAATGATGGTTATATAAAGCATCGCAAATAGAGGAACTATTAACGACGCTTTATCACTAATATATAACTATTAGCGACGCATATGAAAATGCATCGCTAATAGTTTAATTTTTTGTGGCGCTTAGTTATGCGTCACAAATAGTTATTTTTAGCAATGTTTAAATAAGCGTCCTAATATGTGCATTGCTAATGCTCTATTTTGTTGTAGTGAATGTTGTAACCAGGAGGTTTATTAGGTCCATACTTGCTGGCTCATATGAGTCCATGTAAAAATAAATCATTGGTTGAATTCCAGGTTAGCCTAATAATTAATGATGTGATTATAGTGCATAGACATTGAAGGTATGTAATTAATTAAAAGGCAAACTGTTGTTTAATTCCTGAATTGTATCTTATGGCTGAATTGCATCCTATGGCTGAATTGAATCATATGGCTGAGTTGCATCTCGAATAGATCTTTTTATATGACACCAATCTTATAGCCTGATATGCTAGTTAGTTTTGGGGCCTTTTGCTTAGGTCCAATTTACTCCTCAACACTCTTAGACATGATGATGTCAAGTCATGTCCATTCCAAATAAGGATATTATTGCTTGTTTCCTCTTAGCTATAAGTTTAAAGTGTCTTGTTTCAATTTCTCAATGGTTGAATTAGAGTCCAAGTAAGCTCACTGCAAATAACCATGACGACACTTTAAGCCCATGTGGCCTGGGAACTTTCTGGGCAATGGTCCCTAGCTCTTTGAGCACTTCATGCACATCTAGGTTTTTAAGCATCATGAAAGGCTCATTTGCCTCTGGCCAGCGTGTCTATGAGCACAGTTGGTACCTACATCTCTAGGCCCATAGTTGATCCAAGTAGATCTCTAGGGATGATAGGATTTACTGCAACCATACAATTTACTCCTTTGATCAGGAGTCAGCATTCGGGTAGCAATAAGTTAAATTATTTCCTGAGTAAAGTCTATTTTTAATTGGGATTTACTATTAGTATATAGTTTACTCCTTTGTACGGGAGTCGGCATTCATGTAGCAATAAGTTAAATTATTTCCTGAGCAAAGTCTATTTTCAACTAGGATTTACTGTTAGCATACATTTACTCCTTTGAGTGGGAGTCGACATTTGGATAGCAATAAGTTAAATTGTTTCTTGAGCAAAGTCTATTTTCAATTGGGATTTACAGTTAGCATACAATTTACTCATTTGAGCGGGAGTCAGTATTCAAGTAGCAACAAGTTAAATTATTTCCTGAGCAGAGTCTACTTTCAATTGGGTTGATATTGTCCTTTATTAGTTAGAGGTCAGACTCTATGAGTAGTGTTTCAATCGACATATAAGAGTGTCATATGTCGTGGTGTATTTGTGTTACTGTTTAATCGGTGTCATGCAGCACATTATCTAAATGTTTCCTATAGTTTCTATGTCCATCTCCATGGCATGATTATGAGCACTTTTTCTTACATCTTGAATATTAGTGGAAATACTTACGCATCTATGCGATGCAAGTTTAGTTCAATATTCAAAGTAACAGGTTTCCATTAGCAGACGATACCTAGTGCTAACAGGGTAGACTTCTAAAGTCCCTAGGACTTAAAATTTATTTTAAATGCTGATTTGTAATAAGGCACTGTGTTGCCCAAAAGATTAGTTTATGTTATTGCACTTGCACATGGCTGTGATCTTGGATTGTGACAATTTTATTAATGAGATGGTCCATTTTAATGTTATGTTATGCTTGGTCGCATATGATAACACCCTGAGTTTTGCATTGCCTTTATGGTTATGAGGATATAAACCCATGGTGTTACAGGTAGTGTTATAACATAAAATCTCTTACCAAGATTGGGAAGCACCAATGGGTCCACACATTGAGTAGGCGTTGACGTGGAATCCACACTAGTCATCGCCTGCACTAAAGATGTTCTCATGGTGGCAGCCTTACCCGTAATGACACTCCACTCCTCACAAACCAAGCATGCATTCACTGTGTGATTAAAAGAGAAGCATTTGGAGCAAATTGTAGGATGCCAATCGTACTAGACCTTTTGAGGGAAGGTGGAGTCATCATCATATTCAATATTGACATCATCTAGAAATGTGAAATTTGGAGATACTTCAATATAAAGATGAGTGAACATTAGCCTTGATCTATCGAATGTAGAAGGATCTTCATGGAGAGGAACATCCAATATGCTTACTATAATCCCTAAACTATCTTTTGACCAATATTGAATTGATAGATAGGGAAGTCTCACCCAGATTGGGATTGTTTTGATGATGTCTCTAACTAGCTTGAACCCAAGATGCCACTTTCGAATGATTAACGGTCAACCCCTGATCGACCAGATTGCTAGATTCAACACCTTATCATAGTCTTGTTCATTTAAGAATTTGAAAAGGAAAAAACCTTCAGTGAGAGAGTGTATCTCAAATGAGTTGGATAGGTTCTAAAAATTTACAAGGGTGTTCTTGACCCATATGAAGTATAGGCATTTACCGAGAACATACCCGACCAACAAGTGTTGCCTGTTGCCTGACGCCTCTATTTCCAAGAGATTGCTCAGGATTTTGATGGAAGATTTGGAAAGAAGTTCAAGATAGTAGAGAAGGGAGAAAGAAAGAGAAACATTAGAAGATGAGTTTTTCTAATTCATGCTAGAGGAAGATGCCGCCATTGCTCCAGCGCAGCAGCCAGTTCCCTGGACTTGTGTTTAATGATGGTTTCTTTACATCTGTTAAGGAAAGGGTCAAACTTTAAGGCATGCAAATAACAATTTCCACATAACTCTATCGCCAAATGCCTATAAGACTCGGTCCACCGTCATGCATCAAGTAACAGAAGCAAACCTCTTTGCCATCCTTTTTCTGCAGTGACTAGCACTGGCGGCGGAGGAAGCGTAAACGTCTCTTCCCTTCTTTTTCTGCAAATCCGTAAGAGAGCCCCAATCCTTTGTCACTCCATCTCTGCAAATACAAGAGTAGAGAGAGGTGGCCGACGGAGAGGGGGAAATAATGGTGTAGACGCCGCCCGGAGAGGTGGCCGATGGCCACCCAACAAGTGGACAATTGGGTTAGGGTAAAACCCCTCCGTGAATATCAGACCCCTCTGTCCCATGATAATCCCATCCTCCAAAATCGCCATAGCTTCACAAAAGCAGCAACCTTCTGTATCTACTTCCTTCATCATAGTTTCAAGACAAGCAAAATAAAGAAAATGCACTAAATATAAGATCTAAATAGTTAAATTAGACACAACAACACATGGCAATCCTACTTCTACAAATAGGACTTTCTTGGCAACAAATTGCAGAAGTCCAGTTGAACCCAAGAACTGAAGAACTGTTTCTACCTGCAATATCACATTTATGAAACATATATATTATTTAAGTTCTGAAAGTAGATGAACTCGAAAAATGAAACCGGAAAGAGTGAGCTACTTCTCAACCTCTATAAATGCCAAAAGTCATGACCAAGTAGTTACAGGTACACCAAGCCTGAGAGACGGGATGCTTGGGTGTTGGATTATTTAGAAAGAAAGTAGAATTTTTTAGAATAAATTCCAAAAATTCACCACCGAATGTGAATTACGACTTGTAATGAAATTTTTTAGAATAAATTTGAATGTCGCATTAAACCCAAATTTTAAAACTTTAAACTAATTTAAAACTCTCTCTCAAACTCGAATATGCACGTTCTTGGTACTATTACGCTCCTAAATTCGAGCTCTATAGAACAAGATCCTATAAGGGTAGGTAGTTTTTAACTTTTAAAGTGGGCTCCACCTATATGGTATGTTTATCGAGGATCAAATCGATATGAGAGGTAATTATTAAAAAATAACAGAATCTGTAATTTTTAAAATGGGAGATGGGAAACGGAATTGACAGAATCACCTCATAAGGTGATTCGGTGATGCTGGCCAATTTTGGCTCGAAACAACTTGGAATCAACTTCGAGATGGAATTTTTAATTCTGCCCACCCTCTACACACAAACATAATTCCGATAGTTTGAGCCGGAATTGAGGTGGAATTAACAGAATCTTATAGAAATTCAGTACACAAATAGCCCCAAAGAATCTGCATCTTCCTTCAAAGAGTATTGTGAATAACAATTATCGACTGCTTAAATGAATGAAGATTTGTGAGGAAATAGTGAAGAAGAATGTTCTTCAACCATAATTAACCCTCATAAAATGAAATATGACAGATAAAAAAAAGTCACTAAAGAGGAACAATTTTGCAGTTCATGCTACAAGAATTTAATCCATAGATTACTCTATTTTTGGGTATAATTGTATAAATAATTAGGAATAAGATGAGTACATGGTTAGATTATTAAACATGGTAAGAGCATATATATTATAACGAAATATATAGTCTAACTGGTATAGCAATCACATCTCATAAACACAAAAGGATGATGCTCACAATGTATTAAGCAAACAAATCCAGCCAAAGAAGAATAATGCATAGAGATTAACACTCAAACAACAGATGGATTGACGAACACACCTCTCGTAAAGCAAACCAAACTGCCCTCCTCCTGCTATATGCTAAAAAATGTCTCTTTTACAACCTAAACTGTACCCAACATATTTGTTCAAATTCTTAAACGAAACCCATCTGCATCACATGCATAACAAAATGGCTAAAGATGAACACATTTACATATGTCTAGGAAGCTAATCAGATAAACTTGGCTATGATCACAAAGAGGGAGAAAGAAAGACAACTAATGAATAACAAAAGGAAATACTTGTGGATAGGCTTTCCACTGCGATTCCAATTCTAGCTAGGTGCTCCAATCCGAAAAGACATGGGAAACAAGAATAGAAGAAGAAATTGAACCATTTTCAACAGATGAAATGAAGGAGAAATTTAGTGGAAATCATCTTTGATAATGGAGAGTAAAAGGGGACGGGTTGACAATTGTTTTTACCTTCAAACAGAAGGGCTCAAGATTGCCATGGAAGTGGGCAAGGAGGCGGGGGATAGAAGAGGTCCTTCTTGAATTAGATTGATATGGGGTTTTAGCAAAATAAGATGGGGAAACTCATTTGACTTCCTGGGCGACTTAAGTAATGTTGAATCAACCTAGAATTCAACTTGAAAAATTGGCTTTTGGTTGGCTTTTCATACACTTAATCAAATAAGATCTGATTAAGACAAACTAACGGAAGCTAAGTGTCAAATTAAATGCACCAAACGGCAATTTGAAAATTTTCACTCCATAGGGGAAGTGAGGGAGAGAGTCATTGCAATATGGGAACATATTTTTCCTCGTGCATTTTCCTAGTTGTAATTAACCGGCATGTTGATTTGGTGTGAGAACCTCAACAAATTTGAAGCCCCCTAAGGAAATCCTCCATTTAAGGGAGCCATACATTGACGGTGCACACATTAGTAGGCACATAGTTACTAGAAGTCAACTAGTGCTAATGTGTGCTAACATGAGCACCATCAATTTTGTGATCTAACGGTTCACCTTTAGGTAGAGGATTCTAAGGAGGATGCAACTATGAGTACCAAAAAGATATTCCAAAATAATTTCCAGACCAACTTCATAAAAAGAGCATTGTGACCAATCCACATAGGACTCTAAATGTAATACATAAAAGGTAATTGTACAAAGATAGTGAGCACTTCTAAGTACCATGATCAGAATTCTATGTGGGTGGGTCACGGGGCTATGGTCTCATACCCCAATAGACATGTCCAAAAATCTTCTCATTAGATAGGAAATATTTTTTATGCTCCTCGCTAATAATAAGCCATAAGTTGTGCATGGGAGCCTTTAATATTTAAGATCGACGGTGCACTCGCTAGCATATGTTAGCATCATGTACTGATACTAACATGTGTTAGAGTGTATGTTGTTGATCTTATAGATGAAGGTCTCTTATACATAGTTTACACTAGGCTCATTCGTAGGGAGCATAAAAACTACTTCCTAGATAAAGACAATCCCACTATTTTCACTTATGGACACGTCTACCTTGACCAAGGTATGTGATCAACCCACATAGGGCTCCTATGTGCAGCTGCCCCTTATGTAATATGTTGGAAGTAATCCCTATGTCACGGAGTTGGTCTAACCTGATCATGTGTTTTTTTCCTTACCAAAGGTTATCAATAATGGGATACTATTACATCAACAAACAAGTAGTGAGAGAGAAATGCGGAACCAGATATAATCAGTTCCAGTTCTAGCCTCCACGTATCCACTTGTCATTCATTGTTATAATAGTGGGTGGTCCAGAAAACATTTTTATTCAATTAACGCACGAAGCAATTTCGTCTATGTGAAAGACCATCAGATAACACATAGTCAACCCATTGCAATTGCTTAGATAGAACGCCGAGCATTCTTGGCTGAAACATACGTCCCGGCCAAGTTCATGATAAGAGCCTCGTGACCCGTCTGGAGAAGATGGGTCACACCCAATCAGCATAGACACGTCCAAAATCTTCTCATTGGATGACGATCCCACCATTTTCACTTGCGGACGCATCTAAGCTTGACGGAGCTCTATGACCATTCCGGGAATTTTCATCTTGAACATATATTTCACGTCTTCCCTGCTCCTCAATCTCCTTGTATGTGTCTGCTACCGCAGAAATGGATCCTCAGCTATTGAAGGCAACTGGAGCTGGGGATGTGATCATGTTGCATAGAGTACTCCAAGATGATCCCACTGCTCTCCACAGAGGGGTAATCACGTTCAGTGGAGAGACTCCTCTCCATATTGCAGCTTTGCTTGGCCACTTAGAATTTGTCAAGGCAGTGCTGGCTGGAAATCCTGCATTAGCCCGTGAGTGCAACGTGCAAGGATCTTCTCCTTTGCACTTAGGCTGCGGCAAATGGCCACTTACAAGTGGTTGAAGAGCTCTTGAAGGCGGGCAACGACCTCTGCTTGCTGCGAGACAATGGTGGAAAATTGCCACTTCATGTTGCTGCCCTAAAAGGAAGGGCTGATGTCCTGGCTAAATTGATCACTGAGAAACCAGACTCTATTTGAGAATTAACTGACGGGAGACACGGTTTTCCATCTGACCGTAAGAATTAAATAGGTTTAACTTGTCGTCAATGGATGGACGACTCCAATATGCAGAGCTTAGGCTCATTATCAGTAGGAGCATAAAAAAAAGGGGCATTAACACATAGCAACAAAGAAATTATAGTAATTATAAAAACTTTTCATAATAAATTTACCTAGCATAAAACGTCATAAATGATGGTGATTGTGTAAATGGATGAAAATACTCACCTTTGTAAATTATTTTTGCTCTACTTGTCCGTCGATTTATTAGATCTTCGAAATTTTTTCCTACTGTGGCAATTTGCTTAGGCAATTTTTTCCTCCCTCTTCCAGTGATTTCGTCCTCCATCCTCCGGCAATCGTCTTCTCCGTCCTCCAGTAATTTAGTCCTTCATCTTCCGACAATCAATTCTTTCTTCCGTTCTAAGGCGATTGCGTCTTCAGTCCTAAGGCGACTCTGTCTTCAGTCCTTTGGCAACTCTCTCTTCAGTCATCCGGAGAATTTCTTCTCCAAACTATTCTTTTAAGTATGTTACAAATATTTTTTTATTTTTTTTTCTATTTTAGTTTAATATTTGCTTTAAGTGAATTTTTAAAATTTTCTATTCTTCTTCTGTCCAAGGCTTTTTGGTCCAACTTTATCAAGATTCTATTGTAGGAGTAAGGTTGCTAACAAGCCGAGCCAACTCGTCGAGCTGAACAGGCTCGGCTCGGTTCGACTCGAATTTGGTCGGCACGAAGTAAGCTCGACCCGAGCTCGGTTCGAACTCGAAATCAAATGAGCCAATCTCGAACATAGGATAACTCGAATCGACTCGACTCGAAACCTAATCGGTTCGACTCGAAGCTCAGCTCGAACTCGACTCGATTTGTTATATATTACTTTTTACATATTATACTCATATTATATAAATTTCTTAACTTTTACCTTTCATGTACCCATAATATTTTATATTATTTTATAAAATATATATACTATATATACATTAATATATGGTATATGATATACTATATAATATGATATATAATACTTATATTATACTATTATATTTTAAACAAATATAAATCTTACTACTAATAAAATTGAAAATGTAGGTATGATACATATATTTATATCTATTCTACCCTTATTCATCTATATAATATTATTTAAATTTTAAATACTATCTTTAATCATTTTAATCCTAATAAATATAAATATGTAATTCTACTTGCAAATAAACATTGTTAATTCAACCAACCATATTAGTTTAGAATTAGAGATTTAGTGGACTATATCTAGATTTTGCGTATAAATATATCTAGTGAACCAAATCTAGATTTTACTGTTGAATTTTAATTATATTAAAAAAAATTTACAGGCAATTCCACACCATAAAATATGTTACTATTGAGGTCCAAATAATTCTCTTATTATGAATATTTTTGTAGTCACTAGAATAATTAGATATGAAATATGTGAATAAGAGTTGTCATAACCTTGGTGACTAGTTCAGCTTTTTGTGGCTAGGCGTCGACACTTGCGTGGTTTTTTTAAAAAAAAAATTACTTCATAATTTCATCCTTTAGAAGGACAAAATGAGTATACTTAAATTAATATAATGTACTAACTTTGTTCTTCCAAATGACGAAATCAATAATGAACTAATTTTTTTTTTCTCTCTCTCCTCTCTCTCCCCTCTCTATTCTCTCTCCTCTCTCTTTCAATTGTCTCTCTCCTTTTTCTTTATATTCTCTCTCTCCTCTCTTCTAAAGGACAAAATCAAGAAAAATTTTAAAATATTGATATTGTCATTCAAAAATAAATTATATTTTATTTTAAATTTAATATTTTAATATATAATATATAAATAAGAAAAAATTAAATTAAAATTTTCTACTTTCTCCCTACTTCTCATAGCTAGGGTTCACGTCACGTGCATGTGAGAGAGATAGGGAAAAAGAAAGAGAAAGAAGATATGACAGAGAGATGAAAAAGTGTAGTGAGAGAGAGAGTGAAGAGAGAAAATAAGAGAGATAGCAAAAAGAGAGGAGAAAGATTGAATAGAAATATAGAGAGGAGAGAGTGAATACAGAGAGAGTGTGTGAAAAGAGAGAGAGGAGAGAGATAGCTGAAAAAAAGAGAAAGTGAATAGAGAGAGGAGAGAGACTGAAAAGAGAGTAGAGAGGAGAAAGAGAAGAGGAAAAATTATTTTATTATTGATTTCATCCTTTAAAATGACGAAATCAGTACATTGCATTGATTTCATCTTTTAAAAAGACGAAATTATTACATTAAATTTATTTCATTCTTTAAATGACAAAATCAGTATATTATATTAATTTTTTTCTCTTTAAAAATAAAATTATAAAAAAATTTACACAGGCGTTGGCAAAAAGGAACACCATATTAATAAAAAAAATTTATGTTATTTTGATAATTATTATTTTTTAATATTATTTATACAATAAAAGGGAAAAATAAATGGGGGATAAAGAAATAAGTCAGTGGGGAAAGTGGGGTATAAAAATAATAAAAAATTTAAATATTTTACTTTTATTTGGGGGATACATAGAGAAAACAGGGGTTCAAATAGCCAACTTCTTTTTTTATGCCTTTTACCTTAACCCAATTTAACACCGCTCTTTTCTCTTCAACTCCAGCAGAGGCCGCATTGTTACCAAGCCAGTTCTAGCCCGACTTTAGCAAGGGTTATGTATTGGCCTCAAAAACAACAAAAATAAATCAGCACCAGTGATTGGCATGGTATTAGAGAAGACATGGGGTGTTAAGGTGGGCAGTAACAAAATAGTGGAAGGTCGAGGGGGTGGCGAGTAGTAAAAACATATCAATCTTTTTTATATTTTTAGGGGATACTGAGTATTAGTTAAGCTGGTAAGCCAGCATTTAGAAGCCTTAGCTATCGTTGTACATGCAGACCACAAGACATGTGTTGAGGAGGCCTGGAATTGACGTGAATGCAAGAGGAGCCACAGCCCTGGCTGTGTTACTGGAGTCCCACCGTGAGCACGGCGATGTGCAACTGCAGCAGGCAGCCGGGAGGAAACTAGAAAGAAGCCCATCCTTGGCCGAAAGTCATGTTATACAAATTCATACCGCAGAGAGCAGCCTGCGGCTAAGCAGTTGGAAAAGAAAAACGAAGCACATCAAGTGGCTAAACGATACGCGCAGCACGCTCATGGTGGTGGCCATACTGATCGCCACCATCACTTTCCAGGCAGCAATGAATCCACCAGGTGGGTATTATCTTCATACACCAGATAATACTACTTCCAACAATGGTACCCAACTCAGTAGCTCTTCTCCTCATCACGCATTCGAATACAGAGACGAGCAGGCGATCATCGGCAACACGGCTGAGTACAACTCCTTCATGCTATGTGATATGATTGGGCTCTCAGCTTCTCTGGGCATAATACTGTTATTGACTTTGATTCCATTGAGGAGGAAGTTACTCATGGCTATCTTGGTGAGGGTCATGCTTGTCGCCGTTCTTGCCACCGCAATGGCATATTATTTTCTAGCTTTGCTAATTATTCCCAGTGAGAACTTGTTGGCAGTTCGTATGCTGCTGGTTTTTGGTCAAGCTTGGGTTTACATCACGATAATCGCCCTCTCATATCAGCAAGGAGTAACTTGGTTGCTTAAAAGATTGGGGCTGAAGATGAACAAGATGTATAACGCAATATTGTTCGTCATTATTTCCTTATCATTATATTTGATATGGTAACATGAATAGGTCCGATGTTGGACTTGGGTCTTGTATAACAAAGTGGACGAGTGTTACTGTTTATAACAGTTTATGTCTCTCTATTTCTTTTTATATTTTTGAATAACTAAAACTCAACAAAAATATTACATGTCATACATATATATTATAGAACGTTGCTATTCAGACCCTATTATTTCCCTAGTGTCCCCCAAAACAAAGTGAAAAGGTAAATTAGTTTTTACTTTATTCTCTCCTATTTCCCCCTTTATTTTGCTCATACTTCCCCCACTCTACTAAACCCTCTATTTTTTCTTCCGGCGACGGCGACGACAACATAGACTCCAGCAACCACTCTGGTGCCTGCACAGCCAGCCTGGCGCCCCAAATTCGACCTGCGTACCGGCGAACTGGCCACCCAGCCTGTGTAGATCTGGCGGACTGGCTGCACGCCGAATTGGCGACACAAGCCAACGTACAGCCAGTCTAGCGCGGTTCTGATTCCGGTGGCGCCAGCAACCAAAATTTCACCGGAGAAGAAGAAGAAGAAGGGGGAAGGGTGAAGAGTGGGGTAATTTTTTTTTTAAGTACGGGGGATAAGTAAGGGATTTTAATAAAGAAAGTTAGGGTAAGGAAAAAATAGGGGACACAACAAAAAAAGTGGGATTTAACCAGCCACGTTCTATATTATAAGGCCCTTGTAGATGAGCTTCGACTCAAGCACGACAACGTAAGCCTATGCGATTGAGTGAGCTCACATTTTGTGAGCCATCAAATTCTCACGTTACTTATGGGACATTTAAGCCCTTGAGTAATGCGAGCCGTCGAGCCGTGGCTCATAGAATTGCACGCAAGCCTTGGCTCACCTACACTTTTTAAATACATTACATGATAAAACAAATGCATTGCCAATAATCACAAGAAAACTCAACCTAACGGCCTGTTCATGATAACTAATACATTTCTGCCGGTCACAAAAGAGTATATTGCGGAGGCCAAAATATTACATCTCAAACATATATTGGCCTATGATAAAACAAATACATAAAAAAATGTAAAAGAAAAGATAAACCAAAACTATTGGAAATCAAATAAGCATATCATTACAATCAGTAAACTTATCAACGAACTTTCTCAGCTGATATTCTCAAAGTTTCCTTGACAAAAAATTTAAAATACAGAGCAAAATTTTCAGCTTGGAATTTTTTAGATTGGCCAGATTGCTTAAAATTTAAGAACATGGCCATTATAATTCATCACAAGAAACCTTCCTACAGGGAAGTAAGGAGAACCTCTCTTCCCAAACCACACCAAGTCACCAACACACCCTCTGCACATTCTTTGGGAGTGATGATGGTTTGCCGCGAAACAAATGCCAAAATGAACCACAAACTTAATTTGGGCTGGGCTATAAAATGCATGATCACATTCATCCAGAAATATTGTTATCTCGATTAGGATCCAAAATCTCAGTTCTCAGTTAATGAAAGCTTCATTGTACTTCGCCTAAGCCATAACTCATACATAACCATGTAAAAAGCATCAAAATCTTTTGGAACAAGATGCCAGAGAAAATGCTTCCGAACCTTCAACAAATTAGTATGTAATCTCCTGTACTCTTGTGGCTTTATCCCAAGGAGAATTTCTTTAAGTAGCGGAATATCCAAAGTTGGAACAATAAGAGAGAAGCTATTCCAGTTCAGAATATCCGCAAATGGCAGATCATAATGGTTGGAAATTATTACAGGAATACATCCATAAAATACTGAGTCTGCAACCCTTGCTGTGTTTACTTCAAAGCCTTTGACATGGAGACAGAACTTGCTGCTAAGGAGTTGGTCAGCATATGGAGTAGTGAGACGACCAGAATAAACATGTATCTCAGAGTCATTCTTCCATGTTTGAAGAAGTTTTTGCCGTACAGGAGAATTGACAGATCCGGCAAAGAAAGCTAAGTTCTTCCTGAAATCAAATGAACACGAATTATGTTGAATGTAATATTCTAACACAAATTGGTACTAAAGCAGAGTAGAAACTTTAATATTTGCCAAAGGATGCTAGCAAAGCAAAGAAGCACTTGTAAACTGTTGCCAATTGCATAGGTCTTACTCCACACTGAAGCTAAATAATCTTCTTCACGTCAAGATCTAAGAGGGAAGAATGAATCTGAGTCCAACAAGACCGACAATCTCCAGTTAATATAATTATTGCAGATTAAATTAACAAACTTCAAGGTAAGGCTTTGCTCTCTCCAATAAAGCTTTTATAACTTCTTGTAGAATTTGTAATCTTCTCAACAGTCTTCTTATGTATTAGTCATAAATAAATTATGTCAAGATCACAACTTGTCTCTCATGGCTGCACTCCAATGTGGATTCATCTTGATCCTGTAATGCCAACTGATTCAGGAAGTTAGTTTTAGTTCAACTACCAAGCAATGATAGCGTGAATTGGACCTAGAGTCCTGTCCAAGATCAAGTAATCATGTGAAAGCTTCGCACAGGTGGGTAAGAGGAATGGGCAAAAGAATCACCAGATGTGATGCAGATATTGTAGCTACGAAGGTAACAGGTTCAGCAGTGTATCTCTCGAAAGAATCATTGAAGGCATGTAATGCAGGATTAGCCGACCATGAGACTAAGACTCATTGGAATTGGATTAATCCTTATCCATGCTCCATACATATCATAACAAGATAACTACAAAGAAATAATGGCATACAAGCAATAATAATACTCTCTCTGCTCCATATTAATAGCTGCATGTTGAAAAAAAAATTCCCCTATTAATAGCTTCATTTAGCTCAATTTTAAGTGGTTGGGTATTTAAAAAAGTGTCCCAGAAGTTAATTTCCATCCTCATAAATGTCGGTCTCACCATTCAATAAAAACTATTATTTCTAAATGGAGTTATTACTATGGGATAGAGGAAGTATTATATACAAGAATGAGATCCAAATTTGAACTTCAGGTTATTTAAGTACAACATTCAGAAGCAACCAAACAAGACTTTTTGTTTGACGAGCTAGAATGAATTCATCTATCACCATATGGTTTGAAGTAAAGAACAAAATCAGTAGATAACGCATCATTAAGCCAAAGAAATGACCATGAATCCATTAAGGTTACAAACCACCACAGAAAAATTTCACAAATTCCCATGAAGCAGATATCAGCTCATTATGTGTATTACACATTCATTAAGTTAACCTTACCTATTCAAAGAAGTAAATCCAGTGGGAGTTTCTTTTCTTGGCCAGATTTGTGGTAAAGATGCATCCTTATGAGGTACATAACCTGACAGAAAATAGCTTGATGAGCAAACAACTTGAATTGCATTAAATTTTACTTCTTCTGCTTTCTCCATAGCTGACCTTCCTGCAGAATGGCAAGCAACATAAAAATGGTCCGCCCCACCACTTCTGTTCCAGAAGGGGTAGTTCTCGCTAATTTGAGAAATGTAGCTCCGTATAAAATCTGCAATGCCTCCAACATCTACCCTTGGGTCATGTCTCAATCGTGCAATTGAAAAAGGTAAGAAGAATAGATCTGCATCTGCAGGTTCCTTTGTTATAAAATGGCTCTGCATGAGGACCTTCTTGAAATAACTCTCACTTGCATAGTTCCCACCAGGTTCAAATTCCACAGGCAGAAGTGCATGTGCAAAGGGGTCATCTTTTTGATGGGGGTATGCATATATCTTGAAGCTCTTGTTCATGTCTTTATAGTCTTCCAGAAAAAGATTCTTATTGTGGAAAACATTATCAGTGCCACTGTTCCCTATACCATTGTCAAGCAAATATGTGTTTTCAGCAAAAATGAACATTTTGCATGCAAAATAAGTTCTTCTACAGGCCTATTACCGAATGACCGTAAACAATTAAATTGTAAATTCTATATAAAAATTACACTAAAAAATTAGGCAATGTAATGATAGACAAGTCAGTTCATGCACATTAATCATGACTTTTGCAGTGTCTAACTCCCTCATTATAATTAAGCTGAAATATTAACAGGCTCTGATAATCTCTCTCCAAAAAACGCTAGGAAACCAACCGACAGAATGAACTATTTCACACTTAACTTACCTTGCAACTGTCCAATTACGCTGAAATTTTCCACCGAACTTTGTACAAATATGACTGGCCATTGACGCACAAGATAACCATATATACTGTATCCGATGAACTTTTCCCAATGGCTGACGCAAGTGTCCCGACCCCTAAAGAGTAAACTCTAGTAATTTGACTTTGAATCAATTGTTATCAAACTCCACTAACCTCTACCTAGTGTTTAGTAGTCACTTTATTCTGGACTCTGGAGTACTTGTTCCCTTCAACAAATTCCCCATCCCCCCCCCCCCACCTCCCCCACCCCCAAAAAAAAAAAAAAAAAAAAATTTGAAGCAACTCGACTGATTCAAATGGAAATAGGAAAATAGGATTATCATTCACCAAAAATCTTGATCGTCTCAGTTAAATTCTGTCCTCATAGCCCTTTCCCAATTGCCATAATACAAGTTCATCACTTCAAACCAGAAAATGCTGAAAATTTATGGAAGAATAAACTTCAATCTCAATGAATTAAACAGAAACCACATACCATTTAACACTATTTGACCCGAAAAGAGCAGCTGCGGCGAGGTATCCGTCTTTGCCGATGTGGGTACCTCAGAAGAATTGGCCTCAACCGAAGAGCCGTGATCCGAGCTGTCAGATGGTTTCTGGTGAGTCCCATGACTAAGGGAAGAGGACCCAGATTGAGAGGGGTGTTCTGGAGCAAGGAGAAGATGAGAGGGGCGGGGGAGGAGGTGGTGGTGGGCGAAGAAGGAGGAGGTGAGAGAGATGTAGAAGAGGATGAAGAAGGAGGTGAGGAGGGTCAAGATCGTGGGTATGATGGAGAAGCTTCTGAGGGCGTGAGGCAGAACAAGTTGGGGGCCTGAAACTGGCATGGATGAGAGGCAAGAGGAGAGAGGGAAAGACGGCACAGCCGAGTGAGGAAGAAGAAGGGAAGAAGCGTCGGTCAAAGAGACTGGTTTTAGGACAGTAATGGACCCGAATGAGGACCGAAAAGGGTCCGCAACAACAAGTGAACGGCGACCAGCACGCCCGGCAGCCAACGGATTGGCCGCGGCATGCCGGCTTCCGACGTCATCGTGACGTAAATGTCTCCAACTTCGACAATGTTTTTCTGACTAGTCCGTTACCATGTCACGTAAGGCTTAGAGGTGTAAATAGGCCTATGGGCCCACTCTGGCCCGCCAATGGGGCAGGCTATACTGGGCCTGGGTTTCCCAGTAGGCCCGGACCTGCCCGCGTACGGGTTGTGCTGGCCCATTCCGCAAGCCCACATATGGGTGGGTCCTCCTTAGCCCACCCTAAAATGATAATTATATAGATATATATAGAAAGGGAGGGGGTATTAATTACAATAGTGCAATTTTCCCCCAAAATGATAGTTTTTTAAGTTTTAAAAATTATTATTTTTAAGGCTATAGGGGGTAATTTTTTTAAGTAAGTAAACAGGTGGGCTTGGTACGCCAACCTAGCCCTAAGACCCGCCGAGGGGCCTATAGCCCATATTAGGCTTGCCCAATCTAGCCCGACCTGCTCCAAGTGGGCCATTGACCGGGCCCAATAACACCCGCTTCCACCTCTATATAAGATTTTTAATATAGTATATAAGAGCATATTTAATTACGTTTGTTGCTAATTTTTTTCCTCCCCAGGCTCTTATGTACCATGGCATATAACATCTTAACATAGTATATAGCTAATACGCAACAATGTTAAAGATCGTGTTTTACTGTGTTCAAGTTTCTATATATCACACTAGAATTACTGTGTACAATTGATCATGTACCCTAAGTGGGGAGCTCAGTTAAGTCAGATGCCTAAAAAAATTTAATTAATTTAAAATATTATAATAATTTCTCCAATAAGCATAACTTTGTAACCACATAAAAAAATAATTTTATAGTTATAATTAATTTAAAAATATAAATTTCATAATTCTAATTAGTTCATAACTTATCAAAGTGAAAAGGGGGCGCCAACGAAGCAAAGTTCTATAAGCCACTTCATGGGCACAAGTTAAATAGATAATAAAGGAGCTTTGAAGGAAGAGTGTTGTTTTTTCCTAATTTTTTTCTTGTAATTTTTTTTATTTAAAGGAGATTATTCTATGCTTATATTTCTCTTTTAAATAAACTCCCAATTAATTTAGAATTCAAGAGACTTCAAATATTGCAATAATTTCTCTAGCCTTGCAGCCACATAAAAAATATGAATTTTATAATCTTAATTGATTTAGAACTTATTAAAGTAAAAAGGGGGAAAGATTTTTATGATAAAAAACCTAAATTACCCCTAATTTATATTATTATTAAAGTGAAAAAGGCTCAAGTTTTTTGCCATAAAAGTATTAAATTATTTCTAATCTATAATATTATTAAAGTGAAAAGGGGTTCAATATTTCTGTCATGAAAGTCTTAAATTACCCCCAATATGACTTTAAATCTATAGAGTACAACTCATGCATTATGCACGTACACTTCTACTAGTTCCTTCAATATACAATGTCTAGTGTTTTAATTCCTTCTCTTTTTTAGTCATACTTAATGGATGTTCTTGGATATGAAATCTAATGGGATTTTAAGGTGAAGTTGGCTATGGCTAAAACTTTTCCTTCCAAAAAGCAAAGGTATTATCAAACATTCAATTTTTATAAAATATACCAATTTCTTAGTATTCCCATAAATGGGCTCACTAATATGAATCCTACACAAGTAGGAAGAAATGTCTAAAGGGCTCCTCACTTATTTTCTTTCTTTTCACTCCACTAACCCACTACCTTCCCTTTGCTACCGGTTTTTTCACTATCTTCAGTTCCAACTCTGCTGCTTTTGCCACTAGCTTTGGTTATGCCTTTGTAGCCTCTACTACCGACTCCACCTCCTCCTCTATTGGTTTTTCTTCCTCCACCTCATTCTCCACCATCTCCTCTTCTACCTCTTCCTCCTCCCCCTCCTCCTCCTCATCTTCCTTCTCCCCCTTCTTTTTCACCTCCTCCACTTCCTCCTCCCCCTCCTCCTTTGTCACCTCTTCTTCATGTAATTCGACAAGGCCAACCACAAACCAACCAACTAAGCCATTAAAAGTTTCTTTTCTCTAAAAATTCAAATATTAAAAAATAGACTCATAAATATGTTCCACTACTAAAAACCAAGAGTGAGTTTTATTTTAACTTATCTATGAGCTTTTCTTAACTTGTTTATGAGTTTTTTCCAATGTTGAACAAACCTCGTACTTCCATAAATGACACTCATATAACTAGCAGACAACGAGCTTATTTATTGTATTAAAGGGACAATAAACATTTTGAGTGGTTGTCTTTCCTTCAATATTTAGATTAACCATCTCAATAAACCAAATAGATAAAAAAATAAAGAGGATTTTAAATACGCGACTATCGACGATTGATTGTGAGTTGTTATATATCAATAAAAGGGGTCGTCGCCTATTGGCGCCGAACAAGGAGATCACCAGTACAGGATGATATGGAATTTTTCATTGGTGACCTATATCTTCTTCGGCACGCCTGTTGACCTCCTTCTTCTCTAGCATCGACGACTCCTTTTACTAATACATATGACAAGTAGCAGTCAGCTATCACTACAGCCATGTGTTTAAAATTCACTTTATTTTTTATGTTTATCTATTTAATTTGTTGATATGGCTCAATTTGGAGATATAATAACTAATAATATTGTATAATGGCCCTATAGTATAATAATTTTGATTGTCGACTATCAGTTGTCCACTACTAGTGTTTATGAGCGTCATTTATGGAAGTACGATGTTTATTTGATGTTGGAAAAAACTCATAACTAAGTTAAAATAAAACCCACTCTTAGTTCTAAGTGATTGAACACGTTTATAAGTCCATTTTGTCAAGATTGAAACTTGTAGAAAAAAAATTAATCGCTCTCTAGCTGGTTTGTGGCCAGTCTTGTAAGATATTGAGAAAGTGGAATGGGAGGCGATGGATGAGGAAGAGGAGTGGAAGGAGGTGGTGGTGGTGATGGTGGCGGAATAGGGGAGTAGGAGGAAGCTGAGCTAGAGGAGGTGGAGTTAGTGGTGAAGGTGATGGAGGGGGAGCTAGTAGTAAAGGAATCAAATCTAGAACCCAAGCGGGTGGAAGAGGTGGTGGAGATAGAGCTGGAGCCAATGGAAAAGGAAAGGCAGTGGGATGGTAGAGTGAAAAGGAAGAAACTATAAGAGGGGTACTTTAGACATTTTTTATCACATGCGTAGGGGTTCACGTGTGTGCAAGGCCATTTATAAGAATGACAAGAAATCAGTGAAATTCCTTGGAATACAATGTATTCCTAGGCCATTTTGTAAATTGCTCTTCAATTTTATTCCTTGGAAACCCCTGCATGGGAGAAATTGTTGAGTACTCCCGGAGTGGAGTTACTCTAATTTTACATGGGCCATTGATCCTGCTTGTGCATGTTGGTACAAATGAAAAATTCTCCCACTTGTGTTAACATGAGCTAATGTATCCGCTATCAATATTAAGTAAAGTAAAGTTGACCTAAGCTTTACAATGACAGTCGTGTGCATAGGGGTGCAACTTTTAGGGGCCATTAAAATTGTGGGTTAAGGCCTAAAACTTATGACTGGCTTTAAATAGGGATAGACCAGGTCTAAAAGCCAAAAAGCCTACATACCCATGGCACCCAACCCCCAATCGTAAAAAGAGATTATTTTTGCTTATTTAGATAATCCTACATCAGTTAGAAAGGAAGAATGAAGGGATGAAACAGTATATTTTAAGGAAGTTTAAGAGATTTCAAATTTGCAAGTCATCATTGTTAGTTGAACCTACTGAAAGAGCCCTATGGGGTCAGGTAGTGGGACACCACTTAAAGGTCATAAGCTCTCATATTTAAAGATAATTTTAAAATATACTCAAGGTAGGGTTAGGGCTGAACTTTTGGAAGCCCAACTAGAATTAGGGTCAGGGCCAGCTTTCTTCTCTGACAATGAGCTCAATGTAAGGAATGCATAGAAGTCTTTCATATATGAGATCGATGTTGCACACGCTAGCGTACATTAGCGCTAATGGTAATTGTGCAAACATGCACCATCATGTGCACTATTGATCTCATATATTAAGGGCTCACATGTGTTCCTTACGTTGGACTCATTGTCAGAGGGGAGCATCAAAAACTCTTCCCACCAATTTGGCATGATTTATGTCCTATGCGTGATTGCTTACAAGGGATGCACGGGTCACATGTGAGCATGTGCATAATTGACACTCACTGCTAACCTACGTTGGGGTTAGGATAAGGCCATGCATCACTGCATGTAGCATATTTTGTTTTAGTAATGAGTTGCGAGTAAAGTCGCGTTTTGCCTTTACAGTAATCTCAAGCTCAAGGCAAGTCAATCTCAAGCTTGAGACGGTGAGTTGAGCTCTAGCTTGAATTGGTTTGGTATGTTTTATATTTTAATTATCAAAACAATACATACAAATACAGAAGTCTGATTAGTATACATATGACCCATCTAGTGGGTGTGCATGAAACATATTGTACATCATCGAATCTCAATTGGATGGTGCATGTTACGCAGGGGCAAACAAGTTCGAATCACCCACCCACCTCCTTAGTAACATGCGTCATTAAATCTCGATATGATGGATAGTGATCCACCGACACATGCATGACCAGATGCGTTAGGCGTATACTAACTTTTTTCAACATATAAATAATAATTTAGTAAGAAATGAATAAATAAAAAATTAATATAAAAATTCATAAAATGCTTAAAAAATAAGGAAACAAAACTTCTATTTTCCTTGGAGGTAGGTTTGAGCCTAACCAAGTTGAGCCCAACCTTGACTTAAGCTGAGCTAGCTTGGTCACATGGAGTTTCTAACATGGTACATATAAGGGAACACTACCTCTGTATACCATGTTAGATATGTCCAACTCTAACATGGTACATAGAGATTATGTTTGCCTATATGTACCATATTAGGATCTCCATGTAACATTGTCATGGAGTTTGTCACAAAAATATTTCTGCTTGGTGACTAATGCAATAAAAATTTGCACCCAAAATACTCACCTAATGTGTGTCACAATGAGCAGGCCTACACTTAGATGAGCTTTCCTAGGTGGGAGGGGGCATGGAGCATTTTCTATGCTCCCTACTCACAATACTCCCAATGTAAGGAACATATGAGAACCATTCATCCATGAGATCAACGATATACATACTAGCGTACATTAATGTCAATTAGTGTTTTAAAAACTGGACCAGACCAGCCGGTCCAACTGGGTTCAACCGGACCCGTTATAAAAATCAGGCCAGTTCAAATGGATTTCTGGGTCGGTTTAACTGGTTACCCAGTGTTCCAGTCCGGCCTGGTTTTTTGAAAGAAAAAAAAAGATCACAACGCTAGGATTTTGGATCTGGAGATTCTGGACTAGAGGAGCTCGGAGACAGCCTGAGCAATTTGGGGCAATGCTGTGACTGTCAGTGGCGATCTCCTCGGCGATTCCTTCCATGTTCTAGCGATATCCTCCGGCGATTCCCTCTCCACATGTCATCACCGTCCATGGCCTAAAAGGGGAGAGCTTTGGGCGATTTGGTTGGCGGCTAGCAATTTTCTTCGGCAAAAATCCCTCTCCACATGCTGTCGAAAGTCCCTCTCCGGCAAACTACGATCAGCTGGCACGCGACCTTGATCTAGTCCTTGGCCTCCTTCTTGAACTGGCGGAGCACCTCTTCGTCGATAGAGCCATCATAGAAGATTTGGCTCAAAATTTCTAGGAGATGCAAAGGCGTTTACTTGATACTAGACAAATGCGGAGTTGGTGGTGAGGAGGATGGAGAGAGTGACGAGGAAGAGGAGAAGAAGGCACGGAAGGCAAAGCTATGCCCGGCGCAAGCGGTACTGTCCATCAAACCTGCCATTGCTACTTGTGGGAGTTGGTTCTCAGAGGGGCGCCAGCTGCTTGACAAAGGCAAAAGGAAAGGCGGGGAGGGGAGGGGGGGGAGGCGGAGCTGGCTGGCGCCAATGCCACATCTCCCTTCCCACCCTCGTCTCGTCATCTAGGGTTTAGAAAAGGGGAGGAGGAGCATTGTCTAATATTTATACCAACCGGGTTTAACCTAGGTTAACCCGTAGTTAAACCCGGTTAAACCGGCCTAGATACGAATCTAGGTCAGTGTCTAGGCCGGGTTTTAAAACATTGGTGCCAGTGATAGTGACACTAACATGTGCTAGTATACATGTCATCAATTTCAAATATTAATGGCTTCCATGAGCTCCTTACACTGGGCTAACTCTAAGTGGGAAGCATTAAAAATGTTTCCAAGGAGGCAGGGGCCACAGGGCGACCCCTACTGTTGTTTCTATATCGACTTTCTTACTTTCCTTCAAACGAAATCTTAGTTAACTGAAATCAGCACTTACAGTCTCCCTTTAACGGGTGTTTTTAGTGCACAAAGAAAGATAGTCTCCCTTTAACATGTACGTTGCCCTCCCACTTGATGGGCTCTTATTATTTTAGGTCTTGAACCAACTCAAACAGAACTTTTCCTTTTACTCCTTCCATCCCATGGTAAATGTCCTATTTTTTTTCGAAAGAAATGCATTCATTTTAACAAACAAAATCTGACACTTAATATCCTTGCTTGTCTGTTATGCTATAGTTTGATGCATAATATGGTATAATTTTCCCATTCATCATCCCATTTACATTTTAGTCATGAGATTGTGAAAAGTTACTCTTCTTTGCCTTACAACACTCAATTTATATAACATGTCATCTACTAATTTAACATTGAACTTTTACGATGAATAGAAAGAAGTCAAGTAAGATATAGCATATAGTGGATAGAAATATATATTGTTTTAAAATTGATTTTAAATTTATCATTAAAATAAATAATTACCAAAATAGAGGGCAGAAAAACTTCATTACCAAATTGGTGTTTTGACATGCCACACAGATAGCAATTGGCACCTGCACCTTTTTTTTTAATTCTACTTAATTTTGTCACTTCGACTTATAAAATCCCTATCTAGATTAAAGTTGTCTTTCACAGTGATGGAAATTCAGTAAAATATAATTCATCTTTTGTAATGACTCTGAATTTTTGATAAAATTCTATATCAAGTTTTAGTAATTTTGGATTTTTTTATTTGTCTAGTCTATTATAGGCTTCAAAAAATAAATGTAATGGTACTTGAATTGTATAAATTGGACATCGGGGCTAAAAGTTATGACCTTGGAAAATATGTTACATGGGTGGGACCCACTTAAAAAGTGTGGATATACAGTCTAGTTTTGTAAGGCTCGTCAATATGAGTCCATCGATACCACGAACGAGTGAAACAGAGTCTGGCAGAGAAAGTTATACGCATTTAAAATTTTTGAAAACTTTGAAAAAAAACAAATATTAAATAAATCACGGTAGCATGCATTCTGCAAGTAAATGCTAACGAGATGCACATTCGCGTCGTGATAGGCACTATGCTATGCCACATGTTGTCATGACACATCATGGCGCGTACGATGCACGTCGTGGCGCGTGCAACACATCGCGTCATGGCGCAATGCATAATGGGTGCGTGATGCACGCCCATTGATGCGTCATGCACCGAACGGCATGCCAGTTTTTACTTCCACATACCCCATAAACTCCTCTCCCTCATTCGGAATCTAAATCAAACGATTCAAGAGCCATTTCTAGCTAAATCGTGTGTGTTGGACGCGGTGGTGGGGTCAATGTTTCTGTTTGAGGCCTTTTTAATACCAAATTTTGCAATTCAAGCTCGAGGTAGGGAGTCTTAAGCTCTAAACTGATGCTCTGCCTATATAGTTACTTTTTTTAATATGTTCTTGTTCCATTTCAGCTTTATCGGGTTATTTTTTGGAGAATATTATGACTATGAAATGTTGTGCACACGTTGCTTTATTGTGTGCATTTTTGGAAAATATTGATTTGTTTTGATAGGTAGTTATTTGGTATGAGACAAAAAACTATCATTTTGACGGCTAGTTATTTGGCATAAGACCAAAAACTATCGGAGCATAGCTCCTTGATACTTGCCCAGAAAAATAATCATCAATGGCATGTACACGGGGTGTGGAGCATCATGGGAAAACTCCTCGCTCAAACGGGCCTCTTGATACCCCGAGTGCTGGGGGGAACACCGTTAGGTATCACAATTATTGGATTGATCGTCATCGATGAACTGCTGATTTTTTATTGTGTTTCTAAAATTGTTTACTGAACTAGTTGTTCTGAGGCGAAAATAAGGTTTTTGATTATTTCATGAAGTTTTACTTAGCATTACTTTAGATATTAACATGACCTACTAAGTATAAAAATACTTACCCACTGTCATACTCTTCAGGGATTAATATCGGAGGAGAAGTAAAAGAAGAATATTTTTTTAGCTAAATTATCTAATTACTACTCCAGATATAGTCTATAATTATTTTTGTGTCTGGTATGTAAAAGAATGATGTGCCTCAATTTTCATAACTATCTCCTCTACACATAGTGATTATAGACATGTAATTAAATTTTATCATGCTCTGTGAACTTGACATTTATAATATTTTGGTTGTGCTTTTACCCCGATGTATTTTTATTCAATTTATTATTTTTATGTATGTTATGCGTACTGACGGCTGTCATGTTTGATCACATGAGAATAATTTACCGAATGAAATTATGATGTTCATCTTACCATCTAAAATGACGGCTGTCACATCGTTCTTAGTAAGAAATTCCAAACACTTGCAACATTTCCTCCTTACTAAGGAGGGTTATATGGCTTCATAAGGATTTTATCACTCTGGATAGTGAAAAAAATGTTACAATGATGTCATCACTCTATCTCAATAAATACGAGTCACATATATTTCATCAATTAAAGTGACGAAATCAATTAAGTTGTTATTTTCAACCCACATCTCTTTACCTCGGAAAACACCTTACTACCTTTGAAGACAATCTATTTGGAATTTAAATCAACATTTAATGAATAAAATTGTAACCAAAAATAGTGTTTCACAAAAAATGATCCATGCTTATACAATATTTACAAGAAAACAAATTTATATAACAGAGAAATTGTTTTAATACATCTCTAATGAGTTTTACCTCTTCTACCCGTACTTCAACCCAGACCAAACTCGCTCTTGACTAAGAATATAGTCCTTGTAGATAGCTGCTAAATCATTCAAACATGTCACTAAAAGATGATGGAAGTAAATGGTCTGAAGAAGCTGAAAACAAATCTACTAAAGTGACAAAATTATTTTTTAAAGAAAGGTCACACAAGTTATTTCAAAATCATAAATATTGTGCATTCGTCATTGTGAGTAATGAAATCATCTTAACTTTTATTTTGTCATTCTAACCAATAAAATACTCCCTCTATCCCATATTAATGGCTCATTTTAGTGTATTTTCAAAAATCAAATAGAGCTATTAATATGGGATGGAAAAAGTATGTTTCATCACTAGAAGTGACGAAATTATATAATTTTCTTTTAAAAGTTGCACATGTGCTAGTTGTATGCTGATGCTTATGTGGTATGTTAGTGCACCATTTTGGTAATTAAGTTTCTCTCTCCTTCATTTTTTGTAATTATTTATTTTAATATTAAATATTTAATAAATTTTTATTTTTTATAATATGTGGTGTCTGAGTCCTTAGGATCCAACTGAAGGGGTAAGGAAACCAACCTCTCATAGATCATTGTATGTTGTCGCCAATCCCCTTGAGTATATACAAAGCCACACATCATATGTACCGGGTAAATCGAGATATAATCCCATGTAAGCAACCAATGGAGTAAAGGTTCAAACTTAGGATGACTACTTCACTAGTTATTTCTTCATATAAAAATTGGAAAGACAATTTCAAAATTTTCTCAAGTTACAAGTACTTGAAAGAAAGAAATCTATGACAAATGTAAAACGAACCTGCTAATATTTATACCTCTTGGCTACTGATAAGGGACTTTTAATATATATATATGTGTGTGTGTGTGTGTGTGCACGCGCGTGTGCGTGTGTGTGTGTACACACACTTAAAATGATATTAATCTTGTGTTCTAATTGCTTATAGTAAATCATATGCCAACAACTCTACTCCATTACTAATGAAAATTACAAACATTCTACCCATCCTTGTTACATGTTACATCTATCTTCACCCAGTTTTTCACCCTTAAAATGTAAAATCTTGAATATTTCTTGATGTAAACCTAAAGGTTTTGATTTCAACATATTAAACATCTACCTCTATTGAAATTGAATGTACATTGAATTCACATGTATTTCTACTTCTAATTCTAGAGATGGCTTTGATAAAAACTCATTCTAGCTAAATGGGGGTAGGCAGCTTCCAAGTGGCATGATACTAATTATATAAATCTAGCACCAAGAAAAATAAAAAAAAAGGAGTAAGAAAAACAAAAATTTGATAAAAGAATAACAAATGAAAAAGAGGAAAAAAGAAATGAAAACTAAGTCTTTCAATTGGCCTCTTTTGAGAAGCAATGCATATCAATATGATCCTATCTTTGGGATGCTGTAGTACATGTACTTGAGTCGAAATGTGATGTACAAATTGCCCAATCTGCAATCAAATATAAAATGGCAGACTAAGTTCTCCACATATCAATTCAAAGAAGAAAGCGATAATTTTATTGGGACATCAACAGCTTATTCGTCAAGATCTAACGGCCTGAAATGCTTGCCATCCAAGAGGTAGGTCCCAATCTTCAGACGAACCGCCCACACATCTTTAGGTTTCCTCGCCACAATCCTGCCCACACATACAAGAGTTATGATCAAGTTATAAGATCGGTGGGTATGGCAAGGGGAATGAGCTGCTGCCAAATGAAGCCTTTCTAACTAATAACAACCGTTGGAAGACTCAAATTTTTTGTACTCCAAAAACAGCTTGCACTCTTAAATAAGAAGTAATCTTAATGCTGAAGTCAATTAATTATGCACTCTTAACTTAAATATGTTAGACCCATCAGAAATTAGAGAAGGTTAAATCTAATTGTTAGCTAAGATACCTTCCAACATCTCCTGCCTTGACTTGGCCTACATTAACCTTCAATGATGGCATAGAATCTGCAGTCTTCAGCGTTGCCGGAGCTTCTACGATGACCACCGGGGACCCACTCTGGAGGCTTGAACTGCCATCACTGGAGCTCTTATCAGACATGCATTTGACAAAAAGACGTGTTGTTGGAACAGGAGAGACCAATTTGCTTGTGAACTTGCTTTCAGATTTGTTTTGATGCTTTGATTGTAATGTAAGTGTTACTGAAGGCGGATGAGCAGAGAGAGACATGGCTGTCAATGAAAAAGGCCGAAGAACAATAAAAATAAAAGAGAAATGGCTTGCCTCTAGCCTCTCAAGTCCTTTTTCACAGAGGTCTATCTCCGGTTTGGATAATGGGTAGTATTGTCAGTTCACTTTGTAAGCACCACTCCTCATTACACAATTGGTCGCAGTAACAAAAATGTGAATAGACTGATAATTGCAAGCTGTACTCCAACTTAGATGAGTTCCATTAATTAGTTTAGGATCACTTATAAAGAGTGCACACATTATGTGTATAAATATAAATTAGATAAAAATAAATAAAAATAAAGTGTATATTAAACAAAGGTCTTCATTGCATATTATAGTTAAATTACATGTTTTTAGGATCATAGTAATTATAAATTACACTTAAATATAATTATAAAAATTATACTAACTCATATACATTTGTAGTTAGCAGCTGCGTGCAAATTTTATAGGCTTAATATTGGGTCATATGTTAGCAAAGAATGGTGTTGAAGGACTTTGCGCTATTCATATTCAGGACTAATATTATGACAGCATGTCTCATTTGATAGAGCTCATTGAGAGTTCTCTTATAGTGTAAAAAATGCTTGAATCCCAACATATATAGTACAGGTAAAAATATAAAAAATTATTATCGAGAAGTGTGTTACATATGGAGGACCAAAAGAATGTTAAAACAAATATACTTTGTAGTATCTCATTTGATAGAGCTCGTCCAGAGTTTTAAAATTATACGAAGAACATGCAAATCTAAGTTTGAGAGTGCAAAATATGATCTTACAAAGTTAAAATTAACATAATGTAAAAAGTAGCCTTAATATTATATTAACAACCAGAATTACCTTGACATATTGCATCCATTTAAAAACTTGAAGTAAATATTTACTCAAATGCCCTTATATCACATATCGATTCAAACTTGTATTAGATTAAGTTTTAAAGATAGGTAACATAAAAAGCAAGAGTAAAAAATATAAATAAGGGAAAATTATTAAAATAATAATTAAAAAAATATTTATCAAAATAACCCACTTTGGGAAATATTTTCCAAAGTGGTGTTCCTTTTTGCCACACAGGCGCTAGCCAAGCAGTTGGCGCCAGCGTGGTTTTTTTTAAAAAAAAATTTAAGCTGATTTCATCATTTAAAACGACGAAATTGGTTTCAAAACGATTTCGTCATTCTAAATAGTGAAACCGTTTGTAAATTGACCTAGTTTCGTCGTTCTGAATGACGAAACTGCCATACTTAACCCATTTCGACCGATTCGTCCTTCACTCTTGGCAACAACACTGATTTCGTCATTCTAAACAACGAAATCAAAATAATTTTTTAAAAAATACTATTTGAAACTAATTTTATCACATGTCCCTATTCATTCATTCAAAACATACACGACTTCATTCATTCCACCCATAACAAATATCATTAAAGTACATCATAGACGAGTAACAAATATATTACATCACAAGTAATACCATAATCTCCTATGTCCTCGACCTCGTCCTCGACAGTGGTGTACGACCTCCTCATGATCTACCTCTAGCTCTGGTTGTGGCTCTGGCTCGGGCTCAGGTTCGGGCTCGGGCTGCGACTCCAGGTCCGGCTCCTGCTCGGGCTCCAGTTTCGGCTCTGGCTCCGGCTCAGCATAAGTAATAGATGGTACATTACGAGCTAGCTGATGTCATCTATAATATAAAATCGGATCTAGCTGAGATACATGTGCAGTGTTCGGAAATGATGAACCTGGAGGAGAGCTATACGCTGATGATGATGATGGAATATCAGGGCATGAAGAGTGCATCGGGTGCGTCTGAGCGGCCTTGTCAACAGGATAATCTCGATGAACATCCGTGATCACCAAATGAAGCAGTGGCAAGCTACGAAGGAAATCATCAGACTCTCTAATCACCAACTCACATGCTGCTGCGAAGTCCTCACACGAAGTACAGGTGATAAGTGCATCACTCAAATGTGCATGCGTACGTCGAACTAGACGAAGCTATAAAATAATAAATTAAATATTAGATAAATAATTAAAACAAAATAAGAAAATAATATATGCCTTAATTAACAAAGTTGTACTTACTAGAGCTACCTCAGACGCTCCCCTAGGCTGATATGTCATCTCCTCTACATTATCGCGCGAAAAAATATATCGTCGTGTAATCGGTAAATACAACTGCATATAAGTACTATGAACATCTCGCAATGTTGTAGCCATCTCCCCTCTAATAGCAATGGCTCTCCTATCCTCCCATCGAGCAATATACGACGCATGATGTACAGCCCAATCGGTAATATGGCGGCCCTATCGAGTGATGCGATGGACAAACTCTACAATAGAAGGTGGGACCCCTTGCTCCAGGTTAAACTGAAGCATTACACGATCCGGCACATACATCTCGATAATCTTGTAACATATTAGAGGGGTTCAAGATAGCCACACCTCTCGACCGTCCGTGCATAGGGGAGGTAACATAGCCAACAAGTCCTCTGAGTACGTGTAACGACCCGACCCGAGCCGGGCCCACAAAATCACTAATAGGAAATTTTCTCTTTCCTTGAGCCAAGAATCATCGTCTGAGTGCGAGAGGTACAACGTTCGTCTACGCACTACAGAGCTTTAAGGCTTCCTCGTACGTAGACTTAGGTTGTAACGAACACGTACACACGACGAAGCTTCATAGTTCATCGCGTGTAAAACAAAATAAAATATATTATTATAATGATTTGGATCGGGCCAACGTTGCCTTGCCGTTGGTTGCCTACGTACGTATTGGATATTATTCCAATATGATCGGATCCTAACGTAGTTCTGCCTAATGGCTACTACATACATCACAAAATCATACGTATAAAATACATATCTCCGAATATTTAATCAGAGTATACAAACACTCATCATATATCGAAGTCAAGCGGAAGTTAATAAATCAACGGAATCGTACATCTCGCTCTACCACAGAGCGGGATCAAAATCTTATACACATATCTCGCTTCATTACTGAATCGAGACTGAGCGCATCACTCAGCTCGCTCTATCATTGAGCCGAGACCGAGAGCACAAAATTACACGTCTCGCTCTACCCTAGAGCGAGACCACACACGTCATATAAGTATACATCATGGCATCTAGGTACATAGAATGGCATATAAGTACATAGCATGACATATAGGTTCATAGCATGGCATATAGGCACATAGCATGGCATATAGGTACATAGCATAGTAAATAGGCACATAGCATGGCATACAGGCACATAGCATAATATATAGGTACATAGCATAGTATATAGGCACATAGCATGGCATATGGGTACATAGCATAGTATATCGGCACATAGCACGGCATATAGGCACATAGCATAGTATATAGGCACATAGCATGGCATACAAGCACATAACATAGTATATAGGTACATAGCATAGTATATAGGCACATAGCACAGCATGTAGGTACATAGCATAGTATATAGGCATATAGCATGACATATAGGCACATAGCATAGTATATAGGCACATAGCATGACATACAGGCACATAGCATAATATATAGGTACATAGCATAGTATATAGGCACATAGCATGGCATATAGGTACATAGCATAGTATATCGGCACATAGCATGGCATATAGGCACATAACATAGTATATAGGCACATAGCATGGCATACAAGCACATAACATAGTATATAGGTACATAGCATAGTATATAGGCACATAGCACGGCATGTAGGTACATAGCATAGTATATAGGCATATAGTATGGCATATAGGCACATAGCATAGTATATAGGCACATAGTATGACATATAGGCACATAGCATAGTATATAGGTACATAGCATAGTATATAGGCACATAGCATGACATATATAAATCGTAGCATAACACACATCATAACTTAGCACATGCTGTACGAAAGATCAGAAATGCTTACTTCCATCATAACCCATACAGTATTGGTATATACGGATAGAACCCCGTCTTACTTCGGGTGTCTTTTTCTTGTTTCGGTGTTCGGGCAGGGCCTTGCTTAATCTCGGGGCATTTCCTCCTTATAAGGTTATCAGCTCAGAAAATAGAACCCACCATCGCGTAGAACACCCTCGATTTAGTCAAGAACGGCTCTTGAATCGACTAAATCAGAGTTGGGGGTGGCCAGAAACAGAGAAAACAAAGTTTGTCGGTACGGGTAGAACCTTTCTTTGTCTTGGAGCGTTTCCTCTTCATACGATTGCCAACTCATAAAATGGAATCCTCCACCACGTAGAACATACTCGATTTAGTCAAGAACGCCTCTTGGACCGACTAAATCGGAGTTGGGATGGCCAGAAACAGAGAAAACAAAGTTCGTCGGTGCATGAAGATAACGAGCAGGACCTCCTCTTGTCTTAGGACGTTTCCTCATCATATGGTCTCCAACTTGAAGAACGGACAACTCCATTGCGTAGAACATACTCGATTTAGTAGGAAACGGGTCTTGAACGGCCTTAATCGGCCTCAGAACGGTCAAAAACGGGGGTAGAGAAGTTCTGCCTGAAAAACTGCAGAAATGGGCTATTTATAGCCCGAGCCAAGCCGAAATCAACGGCGCCGCATTGTTAAACCCGCGGCGCCGCCAGAAACGGCGGCGCCCGCCGATACACGCTGCGTGCGCATAACGCGCGCGACGACCGCACATCGCGGCCGCGCGCTACACGCGCCGCGATCGCGCGTCCCACGCGCGTCCCGCGCGCGTCCATCGCGCGCGGTTCCGATTTTTCTTTTTCTTTTTATTTTTATTCATAAAACTTCAAACGCGCGTAACTTTGTACCCCGGATTCGGATTTGCGCGTTCTAGGTACCGTTGGACTCGTATCGACGAGCCCTTCGATACCACCCCACTTAAAGCAGCAAATCATACTATTTCCAAGTGGGTCCCGCTTATAAAGCACGTTTCTTAAATATCGTAATTTCCGGTCCCGACCTCCATTTTGCGCGTTCTTCGAATCGTTATGCTCGTTATGCCAAGATCTAACTGGCTACGGGTATTTCATCTAATGAAAACTCTTAACATTAATCTTAAATTACCGAATTACCCCTAACCCTCTCGGGTTAAGCGTAACCAAAAAACGGGTCGTTACAGTACGGCTGCCAAATAATCTATACAATATATAAAGATAATTTAGTTTAAATAACGACAAAATTTTATAAAATCATTACATAAAAAAGTTCAACACGGTAATAAAATTACCTGGTATGGCCGTTGGTGGTCTAACTCCCCTCTATACAATTGGAGAACTCCTTGTGGATTTTTGGTTCTCTTTTTCTGAACATTCCACCTTAAGGAGTTAAATTTAAAAAATCAGTTCAGCATATGTACATAAAACGTTGCTAAAAAAGTAATGTGGTAAATATAAATACAACCTACCTCGCCCCTAATGGAGCACCCTCGACCAAGAGATCCATCTCAGCACTTCGTCGACCGACATGTAAGTGCTCCCACGACCATAACTATATTAGAAAATAGTGATAACAAATATTAGAATTAAAAAATTATACGTGACTAAAACACCAAGTAAAGTTACACAATTAATTACCTGAAGAAGGGTCAGACAACCCGCAATCCCCGAGGTCATGGCCTGACATGCTTTTCCTAAATCTCGGTATAAGAATGCGAGAGTAGCACAACCCCATGAATAAGTACCAGCCATGTCAAAGTCGGCAAGGAGGGAGAGGTACGAAACATGCACATGGCTGCTCGTGGTATCCACAAATATCGTGGCTCCAAGTAAATGTAATAGATAGGCTCGTGCATACTGCTCGATAACTATCTCTGTAGCATTGGCTAGGAGCTCGTGAAACTCCTGTAAGAGCCATCGTAGGCTCACTCGGCTACCACGCATCACTGTAGTAGGAGGAGCTCTACCAAGAAGTCTAACTAATATATCTATATGAGCTCCTCTTGTCATGCCTGTCACCGGACATCCATCAATACGAAGTCCTAATAGAATTGCCACATCCATGAGTATGATGGACATCTCTCCATATGACAAATGAAAGCTCTGAGTCTCCCTCCTCCATCTCTCAACGAGAGCTGTCAATAGGGGCCGATCTAAACGGACATACTATAGATGAATGAAATGGTTGAAACCCGCACGCTCGATATAAGGTAAAATACGCTCGTCTATAGGCCAATGGTGGAGATATTTAAAATGTTTGGTGCACTCAAGGCACCTGGGGTCCTATAATAAATTTTAAAATTTTTAACATAGCATACTATATTGTCCAAAAAATGAAACAACTTTTATAAAAAAAATATCATACCTCTCCTCTCCAAATAGCAGCAGACCTATGTGACTCCTGCTGTATAAGTATGGAAGTGTCACTCGGTCCTGGCCCGTAACAAAGCTCTACATGATCCATATTATCTACGAAAAATTAAGATCATATCATCAATCGAAAGGAATACATGCGTATGTAACTAAAAAAATAGAATAAATATAGAGGTTGATTATATGTTTACCAATCAACGGAGGGTTTCTACATGAATTACTATTATGCCTACTTTGTTTACACTTCCCGCATTTATATCCTCCTCTACCATCTCTTTCCATTGTTTTGTGGTCCATAGTATTCCTAATGTGAACAGACCGTGGGCGACTGGGTTGCCTCGTTGCTATCGGTGGGTATAACACAAAAGGTATATCCCTCTCCCAATACTCCTGACCACGAGGAGAATAAAATTCTGCGTACACATTTTTATAAGTAGAAGATATGTAAAACAGTGATGCATGGATTGGCTCCCGCCGCTTTGCCCACACGGTGATAAGGTGAGAGCAAGGATAACCATAAACCTGAGGGATGTTGCATGTACAAGTATGTATCGCAGCATTTACCATAACCTTTCGGGCATGAATTGATGTCACTTCGTACTCACTCCTGTTGATCCTATTAACTATATACTCCCCAATTTTTCTTGTTTGCTCTCTGAATATAGCTTCCACTCTGGGAGTATATGGGGTGGCCATGGCAGAGGCAGCAGAAGATCGTTTAACAAAAAATTTTATGAGCCGATAAAAGATAGCTGACACTAAAACCTGCATAGGTAAACCTCGTGCCCCATTCAAGACGCTATTTAAACTTTCAGCCTTATTTGTAGTCGTCATGCCAAATGTCATAAAACCACCGTGAGCAAGGGACCACTGTGTAGGATGCAATTCTCCTCCTAAGAGGAGATGTTTTGCCCTAGGACTCTCTTGACCAATCAAGTCTATTTTAGCATCAAACTTTTCTACTGTGAGTGCACAAGCTGCTGCCCCAATCAAGTCCGTCAGTGTATCATTTTTGAACTCCTTCTTAAAATTTGCTTTTATGTGACAGATGCAATAACGATGGTGGTAATCCGGCTCTGGAAGAATCTCAGGCACGGCCTTCTGAAGCCCCTTATGTCGATCTGAAATAATGATGATGTTCATTATGCCCATCGGTACATGATCCCTCAATTCCATTAGAAACTATTTCCAATTGTCTCCATCTTCCTTCCTGACAAGCCCGAATGCAAGAGGAAATAACCCATTATTTTCATCTGTAGTCGTTGCAACCACAAGAGCACCGGGGTATCTGCCATACAAGTGAGTGGCATCAACACCAATCATGGGGATGCAATGTCGAAACCCTGCTATAGACGGCCCAAATGCCCAAAACAATCGCTTAAATCTCCTACAAATGGCACCATCTTCACGATGTACTTCATCAACCTCTAAGCGGTAGTTGGTGGTAGGATTCGCTTCTTGTACCGCCCTTAGGTACATTGGCAACAGTTTATACGATTCTACCCAATCTCCATAAAACGCTTTGATCGCCATATTCCTTGCTGCCCATGCTTTCTTATAAGATATGTCAACATGATACTTATCCTTCATTCTTTGAATAATATCCCCTGGTGTGAGAGTTAATTCGGCTTGGATAGCGGGCATTATGACCTTCAAAATAAAGGAGGCACTGCATTTCCTATGATCTGTGCTAAGTTGGGCATTCTGACATGTGTGGTCACCTTTGTACGTCTTCAATTTAAAGTACCCACCACCCCTTTTTATTGAGCCATGCACTCTCCAAGGGCAAGTGCTATCAATGCACTTCACTGTATACTATGACGGATTTGTTCGTACAACCTTGTATTCGACATGATTTTGAATGGAAAACTCCTGCAAGGCTGTAACAACTACTTCTTTATTCTCAAAGATGCGGCCAACATATAACTCATCTTTATTTTGTTGGTCCATATCCATTGTAGAATTAACTGCCGCATTTATCTCCTCATCTGTGATGTGTACATAAAGTGGCTCCACTTCACAGTACGACGGCTCTTCATCATCTACATTCATATCATTCCCAGCAATAGCATTGTCTACCGCATCATCCCCCTCGCCGTCAGCCATCTGTTGAGCGCTTTCCTCACCTCTAACCCCTTCTACATTCATGTCAGAATCTTCTCCACTTACTTCGTCAATATTATCTTCACCTTCATTATCCTCATTTTCATCAATATCTTCACCGTAGATATATCCCCCTACATATAATCATCGCATATGTATTAAATTTTGTAAGCCTAAAAAAGTTGAATTCATTTATAAATATATATATTTCACCTTTGATTAGATGGTCCAGCATCGGTATGACCAACATACGTGTAGGGGTAATGAAGGCCCATTGAACTTTGAGTTTCATACCATGCACCACCTTGAGACATTTGAACGCTAAATGGCTCGTGTACATACGTCCTGGACCTTCCATATTACACACAAAATCTCAAAATTTAGCTAAACATATTTTCATTAAAGGACAATAAGATTCAAAATGTATTCACAACTAAATCAACCTTACCTCCAATTAGGTCCACTTCCATCGTAAATAGGAGCAGACGACCTATGACGTTCATTTGAAGCTACTGTCATAGATAAATTTCCTTCTTTTTCGTCGTCCACCGGTATTTGCATATGACTTTCATTGTTCACATTTCTATCCGAGCTCTTGTGTGAGCTTCTGTGAGAGCTCCTATGTGAACTACTTCGCCTTTCACTAGTCACTCGGGCCTCTTTTTCGAGAAATAACTCAAAAGAAATTTTGTCACATGAGTGGTGAAACATAAAAGCCATTGATATATCATCATTTATGCACATTAGTATCATTCTCGATCCATAGGATAGAATATTACATTTGATAGTAATTTTCCATCTTCTTCGATCTAACCCAACCTTGCTTGCTACGTGCATCTCAAATTCATCAAATGTAGACGGTTTCTTAATTAATAATCCTTCTATGCGTCCGTCGTCGTTAATTAAAAAACTAAGCATTTCTTTTGCCATTTCTATTCAATTAATTCATAAACAATAAATTAAATTAATATTAGATTAAGCAAACTAATTCTAATATCTACCCTAACCAATATATTTTTAAAATATATACGCATAGAAACTAATAGATTTACCAAGTATATAAGCATATCATGAAGACTTTATATTAATGAGCAAATTTTCTAATCAATAAAATTACACAATTGATGCGATAACAGATGCAATGTCACAAACCATATAAGCCGTAAAAAAAGCACTAAAGCCCCTCGACAAAAAATGCTCAATTTTAACTAAATCATCCAAATCGCACATTACACCAAAATACTGAATTAATAGAGAGTTCATAAGCTACTTACCAACACCGAAACAACCTGGAGCAGTACTTTCATAAGAGGCAAAATACAAAACCTAGACACGTAGCAAATATTTAATTTAAGCACAGACTTTACATCAAGATATTTTTAAACTAATTATTTAACAAAATGAAGAATTAGGGTACCACGGATTGGGTGCGAAATGGGCGCAAGTACAATGGCAGCCAACGGAGAATGCTGTGGGAAGGAGAAAGCAGAACCGGCAGGACTGGAGGCGGGCTGGACGTCGGCGGCGGGACTAGCGGTGGCCTGGACATTGGCAAAGGCGGCGGAGTGGAACGGAAAATGCTGTGGGACTGGCTGCGGGCTGGACGTCGGCGGCGGGTCGGACGTTGGCAGAGGCAGCGAAGCAGACTGGACGTTGTTGGCAGAGGCGGTGGAGCGAAAAACAACTGAATGAATGACTGGAAACACGACCGGAGGCGGAGCGGATTCGCGGCTACAACAATGATGATTTCGTCGTTCAGAACGACGAAATCAACTTAAGCTGATTTCATTGTTTAGAACGATGAAATCAGTATTGTTGCCGAGATCAAAGGATGAAATGGGACAAGTGTGGCAGTTTCGTCATTCAGAGCGACGAAATCAGCTTAAGTTGATTTCGTTGTTTAGAACGACGAAACTAGGTCAACTTACAAACGGTTTCGTCGTTTAGAATGACGAAATCGTTTTGAAACCAATTTCGTCGTTCTAAACGACGAAATCAACTTAAAAATTAAAAAAAACCATGCTAGCGCCTGCGTGGCAAAAAGGAACACCACTTTGAGAAATATTTCCCAAAGTGGTTTATTTTGGTAAATATTTTTTTAAATTATTATTTTAATAATTTTCCCTATAAATAAATTAGGTAGAAATTAAAATTTTTATTATCACTCAACTTGATTTATATAGTAGTTTGATATATGCAAAATTTTTCAATAGAAGGAGACTGATAAGCAGGTCCAACAGTGGCAGCATATTATGTTTGCCACATACACTTCTCCATTGAAGCAGTTGAGTTGTAAATTTTGTTTTGGAATGTGTTAGTTATGATTTATTTATTTTTGTTCTTTTGCACTGCTATTAGTTTATGACCTTAACATGATTAAAAAAATAAGTTTGTTTCTAATACATGTTTTATATACTTTTGGCAACAAGCAAGAAGTAAAAGCCCCTTTTGGAAGTCGGATTGAAATTTGACGGCCAGGTTACTCTAGCAATAAATGTATGCCCCTAAATAATGTGGGCCTTTAGATACAAATCAATAAATGCATGCCCCTGAATAATGCGGGCCTTTAGATATAAATCCAACAGTCCAAAGAGCCAATCTCTTTAAAATGTAGCTTGATGTATAATATGCATGTTGAAATATTTGTTAACCATTTCAAAATGGAAAGCATTTGGGTCAGCTTATCCTGAAATGGACTTTATCAGGGTGAATTAGTGTGAGACCCCAAACTCACCCCAAGCAATAACCCACCTCCTTCCCCGACAACTCCGAGCGACGCAATTTTCTCACTTGCGTCCCTCTCCGCCGTCGGCAGATGAGTTTCATACATTGTGCCCATCTTCGCCCCACCCGATGACTTTCAACCCCGTCGTACAACTTCCCTCCCTTGCGCCCATCTCCACCCCCGTCCGACAACTTCCCTCCTACTCTTCCATCTTCGACACCATGATGATTTTCCCCTCTTAATAGCCGAACTATCTCCCACCTATACTCTAGTGTATTGTACCTCAACGCCATTGCTATTGCCTTTTAGAAGGGTATGAAATTGTTAGTCGAAAAAGGAGGGGAGGTACTTCAAATCTGGCCAACCGGACGGATCTGTTCCTTCAATTGTGGACCTCTGCTCCACCATCAACCATTTTCTTCTTCGACAATGGTGACACTTCACTTCCACCAATGACAACTATCTTCTCCCATCACTGGTTTTACCAATCAATTTATCCTGCACGTGACTGCAAGTTCCACCATTTGGCTCCTAATATTCCTTTGTCAATTATGGTTACCATCCCTTTTGAGATTGTCAAATGCTACAAGCAATATATTCCACAGTTGTGGTTAATTAGTAAGGTATTCTCCTTTCTTCCTTATGACTAATAATTTTTTTTTCAAAACAACAATCTTGGTAAGAATGTTGCAACTTAATTATTTATTTTTCTTTTGGATACAACTTTGTTTAATTTTTGTCATTTATTATTTTTTTATCCATTGTACATGACTGAAATTGCAATTCAAAAGAACTACAAACCTATTTTGTATGGACTATTTACTTTCTTTTGGGGAGTACAACTTTACTTATGACTTTGTTTAAATGTTGTCATGTCTTAGTATTTTTTTTTCATTATGCAAATTGTTTATGTTTGATTTATAGGTTATGTTATGCAATTTAAGACGTTAGGCTATGAATGGATAGATCCGAAAAGTTGTATTCATTTTTATCTGGATTTACATATCTAAAGTGATTGAGGGTCTAATTAAGGAGTTCAAAGTGAGCCTTCTTAATTGTTTAATTTAGGGAACATGCAATGTTTGGCTGATTTGTTTGATGTCAAATACACAAGAGAGCCATACGTGAAGCTACCTACATTGCCATTCTTTTGCTAATTTCTTAATGCATAGTCTAAGGAGGTATCCAATTGTTTTTCATAAAATAAATTTGGCATGTACAATGAAGGTTAACCATCTAGGGAACATGACAAAGGCTATTGAAGCAGTAAATTTGGCTGAGGATGCAAAGTGGGGTGTGATAATTTCCCTTAAGTGGAGTGGTGCTCAAATGCCATAATTTACATATTTTAATTACTAGACACTGTCTAAGATGATTTATATTTAAAAAAATATTTTTATAGGTTTTGAATTTCATCAATTTTCACTATTTATAGACGTTATATTGCAAAACAATTTCATCAAACTTTAAGAAAAATGTATGTAAAAATCTATGGCATTACACATTATTACATTATTTTTTATCTTTATATGTAAACATAGAGATATAAACTAAACATCGCTTAGAAACTTATACCTTGCTTTCTTTCTTCAACCAAGAAAGTTTATATAGATGGGGATGAGGTATAGTGTTTAGCTAAAGCTTTTAAACGGCCTTTTCAACCCTCACATTGTCATAGTTTCCCAAGTCAACTATAAGATGACAAACTTTGCTTCCAATAGTGCAGGTAGTGTGGAATATATTTTCTCAACCAGTGATCACCTTCAACCTCCTAAGGAACAAAGCAAAGACAACATGTTACCAAAGCCTCTCCATGATCACCTTCTACTACTTCTTCATTTGGTTCTTCCTCATCATTTATGAAATTAATGTAATTGAAAGCAATATTATCATACTCATCATGCTCATCTTATTGAGTGAATAATCATTTACCATCCCAATTATTTCTAGAACAATAAGCCGCTTTATGATCCATTCCTCTACATTAAAAGCAATTTAGACCAACACTTGTAAAGACGCTTGGAGGTATTTTGAGTGCTCTGAGATACAACCTTAGAAGTGGTTTGCACATTACTAGAATTGGCGGCGGTCGGTGTGGATAAAGGAGTGCCACCAGTCGACCCAAAATGACAACCAAAGGGGCCTTGTTACTAACTAGTATATCATCAACAACTTCAATGACGTGCTACACCTATTCTTCATAAATTAGACTTTCATAGCATGAGTTATATTTGATCCTCATGTTTCTCCATATAATTTTTATTAGCTCTTTAGCTCAATGAGTAGAGCGCTTAGGCAATTGGATGTATCCTTTTCCCTAGGAAGATGGTGGTTCAAATCCACCAAGAGCTTGAGCATTTGTAGTAAATGATAAAACAATTTAGGTTAGCATGAAGTGTCTTTTCCTCTCCTTTATATCATGTATATATGAAGTGATCATATAGCTTTGTATAGAGATCTCAGGCATGCTATAACGAGTAAAGTTACTAAATGCTTTATTGACAAAGATGTAAACTAACTATGATGTATGTGTAGTAGGTGCTATAAAATAACACTACATATTTTCATTTTCTTTTGTTAAATGACTCTTGGTGAACTTGAACCACCACTGGGAGATGGGCAAGGGAGGGAAGTTGTATAGCGAGGTTGAAAGTTGTCAAGTGGGGTGGAGATGGGCACAAGGTATTAAACTTGTCGGGTGGGATAGGTACTCAAGTGAGAAATTTACCTCACTGAGAGTTGTCCGAGATGGGTTATTGCTTGGTGTCTAGTTAGGGGTGAATTTGGGGTTTAATTGACATATGGGATGATGATCGTAGATTTATCACCAACTCACCCTGATAAAGTCAATTTCAGGGTGAGCTGACCGTTATATATATATATATATATATATATATATATATATATATATATATATATATATATATATATATATATATATATATATATATATATATATATATATATATATATATATATATATATATATATATATAAGCATGGGTTTACGTGAGTACGTGAGCTCAAGCTCTATGGGCCATCGAATTTATATCTAACGACCCATAATACTAAGAGGTTTATGCCCCTCGTATTATGGGCCATCGGATATAAATCCGATAGCCCATAGAGCTTGGGCTCACGTAGGTGTACGTGAGCCCAGACTCATACAAACGGGACTAGATATATGGCAACATCAATTTTTGTGTCATGCTCGAAATGCATTTTCCTTCTTTCATTGCTCACTTTCTCCCCCCAAAATACCAGTGAGCTCATTTATCAGATAAAATAGAAAATTGCCACAACATCACATTGTTGGGGATACATTGAAGATTTTATACAAAGATAGCATGCCAAAGTGCAAAAAATAAAAAAAAAATTACATCAAGAACAAAATTAACCTTAAGGGAAAGGGATGCTTTTCCGCAAACATAAGCCCTGTAGAGCCCCAACAGCGAACTATAAGTGCAGAGCCGAAACCAATTCTTTACAACATGTACAGGATCTGATAAGTTACTTCCTTCGCCTGAAAGTTCCAAGGGAAGACCGTAACTGATCTTCTAATGGCTCTTGAGGTGAAAATTATGTTTTTCGTCATCTCTTTGTGTAATAGAGATATGGGTCTTGAGCAACACTTAGGACATCAGGTCTGTCTGCTTGGTCATATGTCAAACACCGGCGAATTAGATCCTGCAATGTTAGAGGAACAACAAAATTATAAATCCCAGAACTGTTATAAATTTTGCACAGAATATGAAAAAATGTACTTGATCAACATGGTGAGGTAATATACTCAAAATGGGGAAGCTAAAAATATTATGATGATTTCTCAATAAAAAAGTCCAAGCACTATGTTGAGACCACGGATCACAAAATGCTCTTATAAAAATAGAATAAACTGATACATAAATAAATTGTGTGTCGTACCATAAATAGATCTAATGAGGTGTATCATGGGCACACTTAGCAAAAGCAGTCCCTTAAGTGTGTTTAATCCAATTTCAGGAGGGGGTTTACTTAGCTTACAAAAAATAACCGGTGGGTACATGCTTATTGCATCACCAAAGAACCAAAGAGGCACTTGAATGCTTTCTGATGGTTTAATGTAATTTTCTCTCCTCATCCAGTGTGAAAGATGACAGACTTGTCACTTTTTTTTACTATTTAAGTACTCCCTTGCCAGCTTCCACGAGTATTGTTGTCGGCAGTAGTCCAAAAAGTCAGCACTCTAAAGATTCAGCCCTGAGGATTGCCAACAACAGGCATCCTATCAACCTCTCAACCAAGTATATCGTCCACCTGATCCTTGAGATCAGCCAACCCAACTAGACTACACCCAACTCAGCCAATACAAGGATGATCATCAAGGCTGTGGCTCAACCATGACTGTCAGAACTATCTATACTGCTTCCATTTTCTCAAACAAGAACAGTATTGCTGTGATTCTCCCTTGTATCTCAATGTGGTGGGAAATAATTGTGTAAGAAAGCTGAAATCTTCGACATTTCCCCTTTGTGTATTGCAGAGAGAAAATTTTCCCTGACCTAAATGTTACTAATCATACTCAACCAATCAAACTGGACGCAAAAAACATGTGAATCATGAAATGCGTTCTAAATACATTCTTATATTTGGTTTCCTGTTAATAGATTAGTATACAAGGCTTGGTAGCTGTACATTCAAGACTGCTATTCCGATTTTTCCTCTATTATTATAGAAATCATCCTTACTGTTCGAATTTTTGTTAATTGATATCTACAAGTGCATTAAGTAGTACAGAAAAGGAAGAAATCATTATAGTAGAGAGGAGGAAGGATCTAACGTTAAATAAACTAACAATAACCCAAACTAAACTAACCAATAACTTCCATTGCTTGATTTGAAGAGTAAGACTACTACACATATAGGCATCAAGTTCCTACCTCTAGTATGAATTAAAGTCCTAGCATAGAAAATATATTACTAAGATATACTGCCTCTAATTAACATAGCTTTAGAAGGAATATAAGTATACTAGAAAAGCTAATTGATTAAGAATCATGTAATCCTATATTGAGGAAGGACTTAAGCTTAAGCATCAGGACTCTTTATAGCTTGTTAAAGAAATTCAAGATTGGCAATGTTCTAGGTTTGTAGCTTAAGGGAGTCAGATGAGGTGTGCTTGTTGAAGAGAGCCATTTATGCTTTGAAGCAATCCCCTCAGGCCTGGTCTAAAAAGTTTAGCAAAGCAGTAAGCAAGTCATTAACTATGGTTTTCAATGCTAACATGCTAACTGTTTTGTTATCTCTTATTTGCTTCCTCATGATTTGTTTTACTTCTTGCTTATAATGATGACATTATTGTCATAGGAGGTGATGCTGTGGAAACTGCTAGTGTCAGCAATATTTCCAAAGCTTTTTATACCAAAGATTTGGGCTTATTAAGGTACTTTTTGGGCATTGAACTAACTCACTTAAAAGCAGGTATTTATCTCTCTCAAAAGCAATATATCCTAGAATTCCTGAAAGACACTGGACTCCTTGAATTTCATCCAGGTGAGACATCTTTGGATTAATATGAAATTGAGTCTAGAGCAGGGTAAAAATTTATATTGCCTGAAGGCATCACAGGAGATTAGTTGGCAAATCTATATACCTAGCTGTCTCAGGTTAGTGTAGTCTGATTACACATTGTACATATGGCCGAACCTTTGAGCAGCTTGAGTGAATGATCGAGTAAAGAGTGGTTTTGCTCCAAGGAATGCATGAAAGGTTCAACTTGACAGTGGGACGGACTTGCGCGAACAGATTTCAGAAATGTTTGAACTCCTGGGCAGGGTTCAAGGCTTTCTAAGTATAAATAGATATGTTGTAACCCTAGGGATTATGAACCTATGTATTTTTTCTCAGAGGAAAATTTAGAGATGTGGAAGAGAGGCTTCATTGTGAGAGAGGTGAGCATTGTGAGTGCTTGTAATCCATTATCTACATGTAAATATCTCAAAGCATAGCAAATTGGTTGCTAGTCACGGTAGTAGGCTTGTTGCCAATCCACTTTAAATCCTTGAGTGCTTTGTCTTTGTTTTCTCTTGCCACATTGTGTGCTGCTAGTCCTGATTGTTGCATTCGCTCCCAACATTGTCACTTGGCCTGATATTTCTTTTTTTGCCGGTGTAGTTAGTCAGTTTATGAGCTCACTGGGATACTTTAAACATTATCTTTCTCAGATTTATACTCAAAGTTTGAGGCAGAGGGTTGAGTAAAATCCCGTACTGGCATGTGGGGTCTCAAGTGACAGATGGCTTTAAGTTAGTAAGTCCGTTGAGAGAGTTGGACAAATCATGACTGACATTTTTACAATTATTTCATTTACTCTATTATTAATAAAGAGGCATGCATGCTAGGGCTTTCTTGAGGCATGACAGTTTTTCCCCCTTTCTGTATTCTCTTATTCTCCATTTACCATCATCAGATCCTCCAAAGAATTAAATCCACATTACACCAGACTCTCAATCCCATTCAGGTTTGAAAATGGTTCTTTTAACATTTGAATGAGTACAAGACAGGCTAAATATTGGATGGATAATGCATCTACCGTTGTCAGACAAATAATCCCACTAAAATTTTTCATACAATGGCTTACCTTGGCCTCATTTGACACAGCAGGTCTAGATGGGAAATCCACCCGGCGAGCCTTGATTATGGTGTCTTCACGGAGAATTCGCTCTTGAGTCTGGTCATGCCCAAAAGGTCGTCTACCAAACAGCATTTGGTACAGCAGAATGCCAGCCGACCAAACATCAACCTGCACCACACATGAGCTGCATAAGTAAAAAAACGATACAAATACGTCTAATATAACATCTGAAAAATAAGGATCTGGCCCAAATACAATTAATAACTACACCTGATAACAAACCATAATATAGTTTTTGGATTGAATTTTCAAATCTGACTATTCCTAGTTTAGTTTTCAAGAATGACTAGAAGGACAATAACCTTGGATGAGATGAGGGGTGTCTTGCTAAGCTCAAAACATTCAGGAGGCAAATACCTGACAATGCAGATGAAAATGCAGTCAATTTGATATCACAGTGTAAAAAAGCAATTTAAGACCACAACAAACTACTCTGCCATCTTTGAGTTTGGGAACAAGTAGCACTACACAATAAAAGCATTAAATTGATTGTTGTCTGAAAGCCCTTCTAATTATCGCGCACTGTGCATAATTTGAAGCAGAACACTTTTTATTTCACATCAAATAGTTCAGCTGTTATCATCATGAAAGCTCCCCAAACTCTTTCAACTTATTAATAATTGTTACTTGCAAGTGCAGCAAGAATTTTGGTAGAACAGAAGTAAGAAACATAACCATGCAAAGATGTTTCACAACAATAAAACACTAACCAGTATGTTCCAGCTCCTTGAGATGTAAGCTCCATGCCTTGAGACCCAACATCATCTTCAACTATTTTACTTAGGCCAAAATCAGTCACTTTAGCAACACCCATCTCATCAAAGAGCACATTCCCAGGTTTTAAATCATAATGAATAATCTTCTGTGATCTCTTATTCAGGTACACAAGACCTTGGAATATTTGAACGATTATAACCCTAGCTTCCCTTTCAGGAAGAACAGGAGTTGCCTTGAGAACAGCATCCAAATCCTTTCCTGTACCCAAAATCAAATATCAAGCATTGAAAAATAGAAATTTTTTTTTTCATAATTCATACTTTCTCATGCATCTAGCTCTCAGTAAAAAAAAATGAGTTCCCAACTTCTATCTTTTTTCTTTTTGTAATTATCGACTTCTAGCTCTTGGTTTATGCCCACATGAAAACAATAAAAATGTTAAAATGGTCCAGATATATTGGAAGACATACCACTGCAATACTCTAAAATAGTGCAGAAAGTATTGTGATCTATCTCAAACGTATCCCACAGCCTCACTATGTTACTGTGAACCAAGCTCTTATGAATGTTGTATTCCCGAATTGCGTGGCGAATGTAACTTTGTTTCTTCTCCTCACTCCACTGCATGTTCAACCCATGAAGCTTACATGCAACATATCTATGCTCCAATAAGTCATACGCCTGCTTCAACATTTCCACTTCAAACATCAAAGAAAATATAAAAATATAATTGGCTATGGAAGCAAAAACAATAATTTCATTTCTCTTATAATTTTACAAAAAGATGAGCCCCACATCCAAGAATTTGGTCACATATAGTATAATGTACCCATGCACATTGTTTGCCATTTTTTTGGTCTCAGGTGATTTAGAACTTTCTGTTCAGGCATGACAGCGGCACAGCAGCACTAGAAAAGAAAATAATTATCCATCAAATAACCCTGAGCATCTACCCATGTTAGTCGATATATGTTCTTTTCTCAACTATGAAATATCACTTCCTGGCCAATCTCATTTTTTTTCTTATGTGATAATAGGCATTAGGCTGATGAAATGATGATGATCTTTTTTATCATTACTAAGCAGAATAGCATAGCAAAAATATTTGGGAGAAGCCGACAATGACCAGACTTATTTAATATCTATATTCATACAACTAGTTCTTGAACTCAATTGAGTGATGCTCTAACTTCAAGAACCAATATTGAACATGCTTCAACTTAGATTCATATAACCTTACACTCTCGTCAAGGCTACATCATATGACTAGACCAAGTCCAATATAAACCAAACATGTTGGAAACCCAAAAATGAAACAGATAAACCTGAACAAATCTCAAGCCACTTCTCTTAATGATAAGAACTGAAGACAAAAACTCTTTACCTTGTAAACCTCACTGAATCCTCCCTTCCCTAGAAGGTTCAATAGAGCATATCTTTTATTTAATATCCGGAAATTATTAAATCGAGATCCATCCTCATCGCGGATACGCTTCATTTCACGTATTAGCCTTCCCTTCTCCAGTTCAATACGATCTCTTTCTCGTAGCAAAATTTCTTCCTCCTGGAAGGAACCCAAAGCATGGATGTTTACAACTGATGAGAAAATGTACCACCATTCCAAGGTATAAAAGGACAAAATAAAAGACAAAAGGCTAGAGGCAAATGTACGCGTTTGAGACTGGCTAAGCGTGTTTTGCATATCTCCTCCTGAATGAGAAAATCTTCTTCTGACACACCAGTTTCATGATCACTCCCATCACTCTTATCTGTTAATAACAAGGACAAATTTAACAAATCCATAATTCTTTTACTTTGGCATGACTGTCCCAAAAAAGAAAACAGATAGATAACAACTGCATAAAATTTTGGATAAAAAAGCTCTATTGTATTGGCAAAAAACTTAAGTGAAAGATGCAAACCATATTGGACAAATGCATGGGCTTTCATTTATTAAATATGGATTGTCCCTAATTATAGCAATAAACTGCAAATATATGCTCCTGTTTTCATTACAGAATGATATGAATAGCCCATGTAGAAAGATGTGAACGAACCAGTTTGCCGTTTCTTCAGTGTTTTTCTCTGTCTCTCGATGGCATCCTTCGATTCCAACAAATATTTCTAGAAATGACACAAAGAAGTTATTACCAAGATTTTTCCAAAGGAACTAAAATAAGCCATAAATTTTAGATCATAACTGAAGACTCATCATACAGCACAACTGAAGACTCTTCTTTACAGTTAACAAAAAATGCACAAAATACATTATAGGCATCATACAATTAGGCTAAACACAATACATATGTATGCACCCCTATGCCCATGTCATCAGAAGTTGTATAAAGTAACTATGAACATAAAAAAGATAAAATATCAACAATAAAATAAGTATTTGTGCCACATAGAATGTACATAAAACCATGCACGTGATACAGATTATTAACAGTGAACATAGTAGTTAGACTAGCAAGAGATCCAGGAGAGTTCGAGGTAGGAATGGGAAGAAGGGAAAAGGAATTAGGTTTTGAAAGAGGAAGAAAAGAGGCAAGGAAAGGGGAGAAACGGGAATCACAGTGAATAAGAAAGGGGAGAATTCCAGAAAGACAAAAGAGAAGACATAATACCAATCATAATTGTCATTTACTTACTCTTCCATGACCCTCACAGCACTTTATATAGACTTTGCAGACCCTAATAACCAATTAAACAAACACCTAAAATATCCCTTATACATAAGATCTAAGCCACTAATTTCTCCATTACAGCTAAATTTAAGTTACGAAATCACTTGAATGGTCTCTGTTATTCCACACTTGCTCCCGTAACACCTCGCCTTGAGGTGGGGTTTATCATTGCATCTGCAAGGAGCATTTTTGTCATAATCAAGTACTTTATTAATTGCAACTAACAGAGACAAGAATTGGAAATTTCCCTAGGAAATGCCTTGTCAAGTGTGTCAATAAAATACATTGCTTGACGCCAGCAGTCTTGCATGCATAGCCTCTCACTATCACGTGCTCTAACTATGACATCAAACCCTTATCTCAGTGATCCATGAATTACGTTGTAGAAGATAGTGTTTTTGCCTCAAAATGCATGCATCTATGCATTATAGGGCCCACATAAGTTCCAAGTACACTGTAAGTTCCAAGTGGCAAATGCAACTTACCACCACAGTTTTGCACAAATAACAGCCTAAACCTACTAGGCCATGGACCACTTAGATAGGCAGGCCCAAAAACTTCTCAAAGATGAGAAAAATCCATGATCCAGTACTGCCACCTTGCAATCTTGCTAGTGCCACCATAGTTAGAAGCCTTGCTGCTTGCCAAGAGAGTATGTGATGGCAATATATGGAACCTATCCGGCATGGCAGCACAACCAAGGTGGTGCATGCTATGGCCATTGCAGTGGCCTAGCCAGGAGGTGTCAACTAAGAGGACTTACAGTATAATTACTACTCTGAAAGTGGAGGAGCTAAAAGACACTAGGCAAAAGGGGGAAAGCACAGTTGAAAAGGGAAGGCGATAGACATTAGATGAACTAAGGGGAATTAGAGGTTGGATCAGAAGAAGAAAAGAAGACTAGCAAGAGAAAGGAGGGGACGCCTGGAAAAGCAGTTAGTGCAAGTAACTTTCATTAACTTGAATTAATCATCCAGACAAACAACTTACAGTTGGTGCCTTTGTGGTCCCATATAACAACGTAAGAAATTCCTAATAAGGTCACTAACAGCAACGTAACAATCGCCTACTAGGAAACAAATAACTAATTCATCTCCTATTGAAGTCACTAACTAAGAAGAAAAATGGCCTAGTAAGGAGGCAGTGATGGGATTGGGCTGTCATGTCCAGTAATGGAAGATTAGGTCATAACAGAAGAGCTGCAGTTGTTTAAACTGATGATACTACAGTGGTGTGCTAGGCTTCAGCGTCCAAGGATCTGACCTGCTGTTACCATCATAGCTTCCTCATCATGCTGCATCAAGCCCATGATCAGCCCCAACAACTCCTACGTGGCGCAGCATGTGGAATGCAATTGGGGTTTAAATGCCTCCACCAAGACTTGAACTCAGGACCTTACAGAACCTGGAGCTCTGATACCATGCAAGATAACTAAGTTTCCCCAAAGCTCGAGCCGTTAGGAAGGGGATTTCTTATATATTTGTTTTAAACTATTAAAGAACATAACTAAAAAGAAAACTGGCCTAGTAAGGAGACAGTGATGGGATTGGGCTGTCATGTCCGGTGATGGAAGATTAGGTCATAACAGAAGAGTTGCAGCTGTTTAAACTGATGATACTACAGTGGTGTGCTAGGCTGCAGCGTCCAAGGATCTGACCCGCTGTGACAATCATAGCCTCCTCATCATGCTGCATCAAGTCCATGATCAGCCCCGGAAGCTCCTATGTGGCTGCTGCCTCCAACGAAGAAGGTGTAGAAGCTGTGGATTCCCCTTGGCCACCTCTTCTCCGGCAAGGCTGGCATCAACTTCATGCATACTTTTGAGAGTGATTTTAGCCAGCATCTTTGCCAATATTGCACAGTGCCATTCAGGCTTTTCAGCTTGTTGTTTTTTATATTTTGGCATTCGTCATATGCTTTTCTTCTTGACCACTTCAATACCGGTGCAAACTTATCCAATGCTTTTGCTTTCAAGAGATGTATTTAACTAACAGTTCTGGGTTCCAGTACCGCTGGACGCAGGTGTGTGCCCCCTATGTGTGTCACGTGAATGCTTAATGTGTGGTGCATGCACATGCAGGAGACTGTTGCAGTGTGTTACTGTAAAAAGTTATCCCTTCCCTAACTAACTGCTTCAATGACGGTCACAAATGACAATCAAGTTTAATAGGACTCACCAAGCAAAAGCAAACAAAGTTTAATAGGTTTCATTGACAATTCTTATTGCAGAGATTTTGGTGGACATCGACCACAAAAAGTAGGATGCTGGCAGTGCCCAATTTGTTGTTGCTTCCTGTTGCAGCTGCAATCAAGGTACTGGTGCGCTAAAAATGGAGAGGGTGCCAAAGATGCTATTAGCGATATCCAACAAAATTAGGGTGCCCAATTTGTTGCTCCTGCAATCAAGCTACTGGTGCGCTGAAAATGGAGAGGGTGCCCAGGATGCTATTAGCTACAATTATTTCTGATAGCCAAGCTGCCTATGCAGACTGCATAGTTACGCAGGCTAAGAATCAAGAGCACTAATGCCAAGATGACAAAAAAACAATTGGAAACCCGGTAGAGTTTCAGGATAGAACTGGAAAAAAGGAAAAGAAATCAAGGTTCAGGTAGACAAAGAGAAGAGGAAAGGAGAGAGACAGGAAAGAACGAGATTAGAGAAAATGAAATTTTCTAGAGAGAAAAAGAGGAACACAGAAAATCCAAAAGATGCTTGTCATCTATTTACCATTCCTTAGTTCCATAAGCTGTTAAAACAGGTACAAGCTAAAACAAAGGACTAATCAAATAGAAATGCACAAAATAACCCTTTTACCTAAGAAGATTTAACTTGATTAAACACTGATTTTTCAAGTGCAACTTATATAAATTAGTAAACTAGCCTTAACAGTTTCCTATCAGGAATGCAAAGTAAAAGACAAAGAAACACTTACAAGTTGAGCATTAATGTCTTTAAGTGCTTGCCCGTCCTCCCACGTTTCAGAAACAATTGTCCCGGCTCTAAAAGGAGACATTACACAAATTAAAAAGGGAGAAGCTTCACATGCATAGCAAGGAAAATACATATGATCCACTATCTACAGCACAAAGATAAGATGAGAAAGTCAATGTCATAACTTCAATAATAATATCTTAATTTCTACAAGGCAGGCTAAAGCAGGAAGAGGAAAACAATCAAAGTAAAATGAAGGAGACTTCCAGAGTTCTATTTAAAGAAAAAAGAACAGACATTAAAATGAGATAAAAGCAGTCCATTAACTTGCATGTAGGTACAATTTTCAAGCAGATATCTCAGAATCTACTTTACATTTTACAGGCTTATTGACATGGACAAGAAAAACTATAAAAATTGGACTTTTAATTTCCTTGGCTTAATAAGAGGGCTCATTTTAGTCTTCCTTGTTATAGTATATTTCTAGAAGGAAAATATTTAATTTGGTTGGAGATTTTATTTGATTTAGGACATTAGATTTGATTCTATTTTTCTAAGTTTAGAAGAGTCTTGTCCAGTATTTAATTTCCTATTAGAGAGCTTCATAAGCCTATTTAAAGGGTAAGTCCTTAATAAATGATACCCTATGATTTCAGTTTTTGAAAGAGAGTCTTTGAGAGATTCTTCTGTGTTCAGTGGATTCTGACCACGACTCCCGTTGGACTCCAAGAGTTTAATTCTATCCGATGGACTCCAAGGCTTATATCTCCTACCCTATCCATGCCCTCCTTCTCTGCTGTTATTTCCTTCAATTATTGTTACCCTTCGCTAAGACACGCTATCCTGTATCACTTATTTATCAAGAAAAGTATTTCAAAAAGAAAGAAACAAACAAGTGTAGGAAGACTAAAAAGTGGTCAAGTGAGTTTATGAAGAGTGGGGACACACGACGTCCACGGAATGTGTAACGACCAGTATTGTTGACCATAGTACTTTATTAATCTAATTCTTTCCCCACACAGTAATTTTGAGTGTGAAACTTGTATAAACAGAAAGCAAACTTTGAGCCTCTTGTAACGATACCAAGAATGTGAAAAATAGAGGTTCGATGAGGGAGATACAATTTTTCAAAAAATTATTTTAATTTATTCCAGAATTCCAAGTAACTACAAATTGTGGGCCTGCATACACATGTGGGACCCACTTGTAAATAGGGTTTAATTATTAATTATGAAATTTTTATTTATTGGGTTGTCTAGGCCTTTATTTTGATTATTTAATGAAAATAGGAGTGAGCTTTGTTGGGAAATTTAAGGGTTAAAGGGGTTTATTTAGGATAGATATCCTAGTCCTAACTTACAAAGGATATACCCATTATTAGGTCACCTATAGCAGAGGAGGGGAGGGGAGGAGAGAAGAGAAGAGAAGACAAGAGGAAGGAGGGAGCCATGCAGCCACTGGCCGGAGCCGACGGTGTCCTTGTTGCGGGCGAGAGATAAGTGAATAAATTCTATCAGCTAGACTACGGTTTTGATGATCTCTAGAATTGACAGCGTTTGTAGGTGTTATGAATCGTCCATTTCATTCTCATATTAGTATTTTTTTTAGGACGACAAGAGGAGAGAAAGGGAGTTAGGGCTAATGATTTTCCTTCATTGAAATCAAAGGCTCTAAGCCTATTACATAATCATGCCTTTAATGGGCCTGGGCTTTTATTAGCCTACATGACAATGAAGAATCCTAACAAGGGCCTTATGGGCCATCCTACCAAAGCCTGATGGGCCAACTTAAAAAAAAATACTAATATGAGAATGCTATGGATGATTCATAACAGTAGGGAATTCTGATTTCATTGCATATTTTGTTACGCAAATTTAATTTTGAATTAAATGATTGCTTATCATGCTTGAATCTTGTTTGAGTAGATTTATGTCCTAAGCATGCAATTCGAAGTGTTTTTTATTGAGAGAAAAAAAAATGCAGAGGACATGCCATAGGAGAAGTGATAACTGGATTCAATAAACAATTGGTGTGTACTCTTCAAAATTTCAGTCCGAAGAACAAAGCAATTTTTTCTCTGTATGAAATAGAAATATGTGTAGAATAAATGATCCACGTGAGTTCATGTTTAATGAGATTAATCTAGTTTATGTGGCTTTATCAAAGTTGAATGAGTTTTATGATAAAAATTTGTGTCTAGGTTAATTAACTCTAGTAGGTTCTGAGAATTCAAGAGTGAAAAGGGGAATAGTAAGATGTAGAGGAAGAATCAAGATGTTTTTGGGGAAGAGGACGTGGGTCCCACCCCTCTCACTGGATTTGAATTTCAAACAGTGTAAGACAGAAGTTTGGAGGTTGATTCCATGACCCATGACCATCGGAGGGCCATGCAGTCATCCCACTTTCTCAGGTCCAAAACAGAGCTCACTCTCTGATCTGAATTTGATGGAGGTTGAAGATGACCGCTCTGGGATTTTTCCCTGCCCAATCCAGAAAAAAAAAAGAACACAACTATATTATATAGCCAGACTAGAGGTGGCTGACCCACACCCGCTACAGTAATGGGCCCAGCCCACTATATAAGATCCAATAATTCTTGTTTATCAATTGTCTTATTTGTGATTGACTTATAAAAATTTAAGAAGTTTGATCCTTTAGCCTTACTAGTTTAGGGTTTAGGATTTAAGAAGTTTGATCATTTAGCCTTACTAGTTATATAACTCTCTGAATAAGTTGTACTAAATGCATTGTATCCAATTACCTGATTTGGACCTAAACTTGGGTATTTTTTTAAAGTGAGTTACGGAAATAGTAATTTGGACTAATTTGGTTAGCTTAAGATTGGTTTAGTAGCCCAAACCCTATGGGGATTAGGAACCCTAATCCCCACCCTCTATAAATAAGTCATAAGAGCTTTAATTAAAAAGTTTTAGAGCATTTTAGATTTGGCTGAGAATTTGTAGCCTCTTGAAGGTGAATAATTTGATTATTTTCTACTTAATCCTTTGAAAATTAATGGAGAATTGAATATTCTTCATGCTTAATTATAATTCTAATATATTCTTCTATCAAAACCCCTAAATTTTTTTTATTTTATGAACCCTAAAACTCTTTTTTTTATGTAAAACCTTGTACTTCATGGTTAGGAGTTATTAGACTTAAAAAGCACTTGAAATTGCATAGTAGTTGTAGTTATAAGCCACTAGTCGGTAAAAATTATGTTTCATGCCTAAATCAAATAAAAAACCTTAATTTTGTTGAATAGGATATTTGGATTTTGAAAGATTTGCGGAGTTTCTTTGCCCTAGAGGTAACATATTTTTGTTTGATGAGGTTTTGCTTATATTAAACCTATTTTATAGGTAAATCATGTTTAGGGGTGTTCACAGACGGAAACGGATGTGAACATAGGGTTGTCCGTGTCCGTCCATCATTTGAATAACTGTTGTCCGTGTCCGCCCTAGTCCGTATTATACTTTGTCCAAGTCCGTCCGCTACGGACACAAACGGACATAGACAAATATTTCAACCCCTAAATTTTTATCCCAATTCAAATTTGTTAGAACTTTTATAGCATGTAAAAGTTGTCTTAACATATTACATAGGTACTAGATCTATGTTTTCAAGTTGTCTAATACCTATGTAATATGTTAAGATTATCCTAACATACTATATAAGTTCTAAATTTATATTTTCAAACTATTCAGTACCTATGTAGCATGTTAGGACTGTCTAACATGGTACATAAGTACTGGATTCATGTTTTTAAGTTGTCAAGTGCCTATGTAGCATGTTAGGACTGTCCTAAGATGCTACATAGGAACTGAATTATATTTTTTTTCTAATAGTTAGTAATAATTACGACTATATTTAAGAAAATATTAGGTAAGAGTGGCGGACGCGGACATCCGCACTAATAACTCCCTATTAGTGTGGATAAAAAACTTTGTCCGTGTCTGCGTCCGTGTCTGGACAAAAAAAAAATGTTCATTCTATATAAAAATAGACGCGGACAAGGACAAACATGAATTGTTTTTAGTCTCTATTTTGGATTCATGACTATGTTTCGAATACTTATACTTTGAATTTTGCTCTCAAAATTTTTCTAGAAGTAGATTAACCTTTCTAGATCATATTTCTAATTTTTTAGATTGCTTTAGAATAATATGTATTTATTATATTTTTTAAAATACGTGTTGTATAGTAAAACAGTTCGCTGTTTACGTGTTTAGGGATGAAAACGTATGATTTTTGGGTCATTTTTTGATGGATTGATATACTTGTTATGAACATGCTGTAAAAATTTTAAGTCATTTAGAGCACAATAAGACAATGGCATAATCATAAATTTGCAGGTCAATAGTTTTAGAAGAGTTGCATAGTCTCATTAATTAATTAACAAAAATTATTTTTTGTACTTATTTTCTTGCTATTTTTTCTAAAATGTACAAATTACATATTATGATTGTACTAAAACATCTACTTAAGCTAGCATGAGAATATATGAGATATTGTATAAATAATTATGCTACTTTGGTACTTTCAGTGCATTTAACTTTATTAAGGATATGCATGCATATATCTAAAGTTAATTTAGCAAATCCATTTTTCATACATGTCTTTGTACATATGATCTTATCTAATGAATTATGACTTATATATGATAGTATAATTACTAAGGGTTGTACATGTAGTCATGTTTATAATTAATTGCATCATGAAATTGATTTGTAAATTATGGATTAATCGTAATTAGTTAAGATTTCTATGGTTGTCGGATTAGTCGCATTGGAGGTTTGTCAAATCGGTTTTACACCTGAATGGGCTGGGTTTTACATCTAATGGACGGGGTTTTATATTCCAAAGGATGAATTTATTCCTCCCCGCGCTGAGATGATTGAGACTATTTATTTATTAAGACTTCTAGAGTTTACTGCAGACTGGTCATGGCCGTTGTGCATCATCATGACTAGGGATTTTTATTATTTTCCGATATTTAGGATGTCAGGTGACAGGACACATAATAGATTATGATTGGTCGCATAATTTTATTATCATGTGATGACTATTGATGTTCATTTACACTTGATTATTGTGTTAAGACTTGTGATGAAAATACTAAGATTTATTTACACAGGTTTTTGTGTAAAGACTTTTCTTTGAATGGATTCATGTGTTATAGTGTTTTCAAACTCTTACTGCCCTTTCTTGTTTTGAGGAATCCTTCGGGATCCCCTGTGTGATAGTGTGACATGGGTGCTCAAGACAGGTTATTTTGTGAATAGAATGATAATTGAGGACCAACTGACTAGGGATTACAATTTATTAAGGGATAATTAATAGAAAAATGAAGAGATTATAAAACTTCATATTAATTGATAGTGTATGATATCTAGTTAGTAGCTTCTTTTCTTTGGTTTGAGGCATATGTTTATGTCATTTCACTGTGACTCTAGTAGATGGATGTTTAATCATAGATATGATAATAGTTAAATTTTCTTTTTATATTATTCTCCAGGTTGTTTTTAAATACAATAATGGCTCACCTGTGCAATTTTGATATAATCTAGGGTTGGGTTAGGAATTGTTGTGTCCTCTCTAGCCACGGGCTATGCTGGGCTCACCTCCCAACCCAAAGGACCGGGCCTAGTCAAGCCCGCTGCCACCTCCAAACCTTACCCTGTTCACATCCTTTAAAATTATACAAAAATTCTAGAAAATTATGGAATGTCCCTAGAGATCTAATGAATGACCCCACCAAGTTTTAGGTCAAACAATAATATATACAGGTGTAAAATTACAATTTTACCCTTAAGAATCAATTGCAACATGTAAACTGACTGGACCTGGTTCAAGAGACAATAAAGAGAATAAAAACTTGCCAAGTTTATTGTTGGCTTAGGACTATTTTATTAGGTTATAGTTAAAATTTCATACCTAACTGAGTTTTCAATAAACTACAAAAATCCAAGAGTTCCCTTGGGTTTGAACCAATCTAGTTATACTTATGCTTTTGGTTCAATGCTTAAATTATTAACTAGTGATATTGACTAGCCATGAACATACTTAGAAATCCTTGACTCTAATATGTACTCTTAGATGATCACTAAGAGGCTTTATGAATATGAATTGACTAAGATACCCTTAATGAGAAATTAAGGTAACGTAATTTGAACTCATAATCTTGGAACCCGTGATAAACGCTTACTATCTAATGATTTGAACTATTAAAATATCATCTTTTTAATGAGTATTGAAGGAAACCTAGGCCAACTAATATGATTTTGAGATTTCATAAACATGGGGATTGAGGCACAAGGGCACGGGCACAAGATCTTCAAGAACTAGCGTTAGTATTTATTAATTATTATAATTAAGTTATGTTTATGAGTTGGATCTTGCATTCGTGATGAATTGAGATGTTTAGCATTAAACCCACGAAAATATAAATATATGTTTACATATAATGCTAAAGTTATATAGTTTGATAATAATTTTCTGTGTTGCATGCATGGGAATATGCTTGATAGATGTTGTATAAAGGGTGTTTCATGCTATGTAGAATTCATGCTTAGGAGTATATGGTTTTATGCTATACATGTCTATTGTGATGAATGCATGCTTTTGATGATGAATTGGGCATATGTTGCACATGCACCATGGGTGGTAAAGGGTACTAAGTCTTAAGTTTGAGGATGATGTGAAAGTAATTGGATTCAACAGGCTATGGTCTATGGATGTTATTGATCTTCATTTGGGGATCAAGGAACTTCTCATGCCATCTATTTGTTTGATTAGTATGCACAAGGATAACTCAACCTCTCGGGTTTTGGGGGTTTAGTGAGTTATTTTTCTTTGATATCTTTTATGGGCATGTGAAAGGAATACCTTGCATAAAAGGTAGATAAAGTATTAAGAGATAACCTAAGTCTTGTCAGGTAATGACTAAGGTTAACTAAGGGTTAAGATGAGTGTCTCTAACTTCAAGATCAAGATAAAAAGATTACTCTCAAATGATATGTTTATTGTGTTGAGGGTGGAACCCATACATTGGCCCAATCCTTCCCCGATTTCTACATATGGTCATATTGAGTGCACGCAGTTGATCAACCTATGGTGCTTTTGCATCGGCGTGTTCCACATACCACATAGCTATCTCTATGTATTATGATATCACGCTGTTGATTAAGAAGCTATCTTATATCATATCAATCGGTCACAGCAGGATGTGCATGAACTATTGATGCATTGTATTGGCATCTGATTTATTTCTACTGTGTAAGTTATGATTCCATTTGTGAATGTTTTGCATGAGTTATTATTTCAGAGAACTATGAGATGGTATAGAATAATTACGCGTGTGATTATGTTAAGCATGATTAGTACTCTGCACAGTGTGTGCATACTAGATTAGCTGAATAAGTTAGAATGATGAATTTTATGTAGTATCGCATACAAATCTACGTATGGATTCAATCCGCTTCTACTTTGAAGTGGTACATAGGCACTTCACATCACACGATGATGATCCAATTCGAAACATTCGTTGCCAACTTTTCTTATAAGATACAGGTGATTAGCTATCTTCATGATTCAGTCAGTCGACACGGTAATTCATCCTGACCAAAGGTTATGGGAAATAAGCGGCATGATTCTCTTGAGGAGCTTTGTTTATTGAGAATAATTTAGTATGAGTTGTATTTTATGCCAGTATAGAAAAATAATTATGAAAAAAAAATCCTCTGGAAAATTAGGTCGTTACAGAACGTGTCTGCTAAAAAGCCACCACTGCTTCACTCACTTCTTAGACAGCAAGTTCATTTATGAATGAGTTTATATTATGAGCACTGTAGAAACTTATCTAATTAATTATAGCACCTGCCACCTAGTCACATCCTTTTCACTCAACACAATCAAGCAGCAAATGCATTTGCTAGGTCTGATCAATGGAAATTTATTGGCTTTAAAAAAAGCTCATGAAAGGATCGTGATTATTACCAACAATAATATATATCAAAAAAATTAAAACTAATCTCTGATATAGATGGGGCACATAAATTGATTTTCTTCTTTTTCACCCTAAGATCATGATTATTACCAACTTAACCCAACTGCTGGTGTTTCAAGGAAAAAATTTGTCTTTCCTGTCACCAACTTTTACATGTCACAGCGTATGAAATGTGGAAGGGTTACACAAATAAGACTTAGTTATGTGACTGGCAAGTGTTTTAGAAATATTGATACATGTAAACATGACCACATTGGATTTCTAAAAACCACCCATATTATGCAGTACGCAGAGGGAAAAAAATCTCCAAACAAGAAGAGGCTGATGTAAGAAACTGCATTCCTTAAAATGAGTCCAATCTTGCTTGCTGAGATGCTCATCATTAGATTGGGTTGAATTAATTAAAAGGATATTTTTCAATTCTTTACTTAGTAAACATATCATTAGGAGATAATGTAATTTTAAAATTCATTTCTTCTGGTTGATGAGCTTAACTCATCAGCCAAATGCATTGGCCTCTCTCCACAATTTTTCCTCTCTAGTTCTGAGTCTCTATTTCGTAATTTACTAACATATACAGATAAATATAAGATTTTAGCAAAATATAAGATTTTAAGTTTATTCATTGCAGTATTCTCTAACTGGCTAATATCTGCAAGTACAATATATTTATACTCAACTTTTACAGACTTTTATCTTTGAAATGCACTCTAATTCTTCAGTATACTATCATAGATTACAAGTTATTTTGAAAAATATGATGAAGATCAGATATTAGTTAAGCAAGTTCTCATGTTCCACATTCAAATAGGTAGTTTCCTTTTACCTCACGTGAATTTATGGATCTCAATGCTCTGAATGGAAACTTTGTTGCTCTATACACAGTCACTATATAGTGGCTTATTCAGAAAATCAAATCCAAATGTGAAAACAAAGAAGAAAATACCTGATTACACCCACATTGCCAAGCCGCAGCGAATCCTGGCGGACCTTCAACCTTGCTTCCTGTCTCTCTGCCTTTGAGACGGATATAAGCAGATCAGACAATATTTTATCTCGCTGCATCAGATAGTACCAAAATGATCAATGAATCAAACCATTCCAAGAAAAATTTTTAAGGAATTTTTATTTTAAATAATAGCATCAAATCCTGCAGAAAAAGCCAACAAATACAGATTGAGAAGAACCTTTGGCTTCATTTGTTGCTCCTGTTCCTTACAGTCTTTCAACTCCTACACACATATCATGCAGGAAAGGTATAATACAAGGAACCAATGCTAGCATACTATAAAAATAATGCATGAGCAGCAGGTGATAAGTCAATCTTACCTTTTCTGATTGCTGGCAAGTCTTTTGGTACTCAGCAGCTTCTTTCCGTGCTCTACTCAGTTCTTCCTCTAATAATGCTACTTTTCCGCATAATGATGCTATCTCCTCCTAATGGATAAGTTATAAGAAAAAGTACTAAGCAAGAAATTTTCATGATTGCTTCATATAGTTGATCGCAATATTTATTCTATTTTCATTATGTCAATAGCACATTTATAAATGACTACAATGAAATTGATTTAGTCTGATAACTACATATATAAAGGTTGAACCAAGTCAATAGCAAAGAGAACATAGAATCTGTCACACAAAAGTTGCATGGTGCAGGAACCATCATTTCATTTGATGCATGAAATGAGCATTTTTCATACTGCTCATAGCCATGCATCAGAAACCAGAATTTACAACTATAAGACTTAAACCAGGAAAAGAAAGCCACAGACAGAAATTACCAAATACTTACATGGCAACTTTCATCACTCCCATGGTTAACATTTTTTTCACTTTCTAACTTTTTTTTTTTATAAATATTTCAGCCCCTCAAGCAAAAATCAATAAGTCAAAGCAATTGTAATATGAATACTTTATAAATGTATGCTTTTTGTAAGTGAGTTATCACTATAAAAAGCATCAATCTGTAGGCACCAAAATTTAACAGTTATCTTAAAGATGGTGCCACAGTTATGTATTATGATTGGCAAAAGCAATGGATCCTATCTAAAATGATGCAGCAGCAGATCAATGGCTCCAAATGAAGACCAAGTTTGTCCAATATAGTTTTTATAAAAGCTAACATATTGTAACAAGTAACATAAGTAATGTTCATAACAGGTTACACCAATGCTGTTCAGCCAAACTATATAAATATTGGTAAAAGTAGAGACAAAAATTAATCATTGATGGACGATATGTAATTCCATAAGGGGCACGTAGTTCATGAAACATCTAACAGTTAAACAAAATGCAGATAGTTGTCTACCTTATAAGAAGAATTCTCCATCACACCATTTGATGGTGGAGCAGATGAAGTAGAAACAATTATATGTGAATGCTCATTAGATTTGGAAGCTCGGCCCCTTCCAGTTGCTGGACGACCCCTTCCACGAGCTTGTCTTTTCTTACTTGTGTCATCCAATGTAGTTTGTACATCTGGTGTCTCCGCAGTCTTCAACCTCCCATCAACGAGTCCCTGGTTTTTGTTAAAAATTAGCATCAATGGAGCATTAGATGGAAGAGCAAAAGTTTAAGATAAATAGCCCATATGAATCTGGTGACTATTGGTATGTCTAGTCAGGCGAATCTAGGTGATTATCCATGAACCTTTTGGTCGATCAAACCTTTCAAAGCTATCAAATATGTCAAGTAACTAGGTAATGAAAAGATAATAATGTACCAACCTCAGACTGTGCTGTGGTTCCTGGGTCGTCATCTGCAGATCTTGGTCGCTTTTGAATGCTCGGTTGTATCAAGTATTCATCACCCATCTGTGAACAATGCTTAGCCATAGAAGTCAACATATGAGAGAGAGAGAGAGAGAGCAGAATAAAACAGATGAAAATGTATCAACCTATAGTTAGTATTGCCAAAGTACAAATATTAGAAGGCAGCTGAATTTTTTAACAGAAAACATAGTCAGTGCCTTTCATGACAGAGAAGAAAATCAAAATACCTCCTGTTCTGAGGCAAGAACCACAAATTGAAAGTAGTATCTTAGATCAGACATTGCCTAAATATACCTTCATTTATCATCTTGGCATGCATCTAAAATTAAATTCTCTGACAAATTGGCTAATTTTAAAAAAATCTCCAGAGACTGTTTTGTAGAGGGATAAGAGCTTTACGGGTACACACAATTACTGAGTACATTTGTAAGGTTTTTTTTTATTTTGAAAAAAAAAACTAGAGATGACAAAATAATTAATGTGACCCAAAAACTTGGACTAGCATGCATCTAAACTTACTTTTCTGACAAAATTGGCTGATTTAAAAAAACCTCCAGACAGCTTTGTAGAGGAATATGTGAATTATTGGTGTACACAAATACTCAGAACATCTGTAGGGTTTTTTTTTATAAACAAAAAAAAAAAGACTAGGGATGACAAAATAATTAACCTGACCTTTGAGTTATATCAATCATACCTCCAGATTGAAAAAAAAAATCACTAAAACATCAATTGTTACTTCTTTTGTTTATTGAACATAACTAAGTAATATAGTTTGGAACCACTTCCAAAGTTCTAAATTTACAGTTTCTATAAAAAAAAACACTCGTTTAAAAAAAATTACAGTGAAGGAAACAATAACTACATGAGAATAACAAAGAACACCTTTAAAAACTCTCATTTTCTACCTATACTGAAATAGTATTGCACAGGCCAATAGCACCTTGGCTAGATCAGACACTTAACGCTTGGCCGACTAGCACATGAACATGATATTGAACATTAGTTGACCTTCTATAGTCATAAGAAACAACCATTGAAGCAGCCATGTGAAGATGAAATGCGCAAGGTAAGAGGAAGAATATGTACTTAGAAGGCTTCTAACATACCAGCACTTACGAAGTAACTAAGTTTCAGAATTTTATACCGGTGTGATTGTGATGATCAATAGCATTCCAAGTATTAAATGCATCAATTCTCTACAAAATAAGATAGGACAAGTCATCTCTATTTGTGCATGGATATAGTCTACAAGATTAAGAATCCCACGCATACAGAACTCCAGAAGAAAAGCGGCATAATGAATCCCACTAGAAGATGGCCTCATCAACTATCAGGTCATTTGATGTTACGATAATTTATCGGGAAATTAGAATCTAAAAGTACTAGGTTGTCCACAAGTGAGGCAGCATGACTTCAATGTACCATATATCACCTTCAAAGAACTAAACACAATGGACAAATTTTTCATCACAATAAGTAGCCACATTCAGAACCCAAAATTTTAGCAAAATAATGGAACTCATCGACACAAAGTGGATTAGGAATAAAAAATTGTAAAATTTGACTATCAACTTTACTTGTCAATACCAGCTTTCATTTATCCCAACAAGAGCCTTTCCTGCATTTGATCCTCGAGCAACAAATCACAAACAAACAGGTTCATGAACAAACTGTAACAATAACAGGACTGCGTAGTAATTGCAATCACTTTCAATTGTCAAATCAAAGTCACAGTTGAGCGTCCAATTACAACGTCCTAGCTGAAATCAAATGATTAGAAATGCTATATTTGTATATTATTACTAAGCAAAAACAATTGTGTCATATTTACAGCATCCCAGAAAGTACAATCAAGTCAAAAGCACAGTAATTAGGCAAGTGCGATTCCTTGAGCTGAAAAAAAACCCTTAAACGGGAAAAAGAAACGAACTAAACTCACATCGTCGTCAGAATCACTTGAAAAGACAGGCTCGGGCAGCAGCTCCTCAGCTGAACCCGTGAATTTCGCCATGGGCGCCGCGACCGTGGGGGCTGTCGGAGACGCCGTGGAAGGCTGCCAGGCGGGGGCGGAGGACGACCCCCTGCCGGCCATGCGGGCCTCGAGCTTCGCGAGCTTGGTAGGGAGAGATGGGTCGGAGCCGTTGGAGTTGGAGGAGAAGTGCATCAGCATTTCGTCCGACATTGCCGGAAACCTAGCCGGCGTTCAGCCGGCGACGAGGGGAGGAGGAGGTGGCGTGGAAAGGATCCCGGCGGCGATGGGGAAGAGCGGTTAGGCGGGGTGCCGACGGCTTATTTTAACTTGAACCGGCGAAAACCGGTTCAAGATGCGCCGGGTTGGCCATTGAGCTCTACTTGCGCTGAAGAAATGAGTCAACTAATATATTTTTTTGGAAAATGATAATTTGTATTTTATTTTCTCATACACCAAAACCTACTCCACCATTAGATAGAAAAAACTGAATATCCTTTTCTCTAATAATAGACTTAAACAGACTTTTGGTATAAGAACATAAAATAGAAATATCAACTTCCTATTTTTTTGCCTTCCTCTCTCTTTGTGGGTGGGGAGACTTTAGGGTTTTGATGTATTATATTTTAATTACTTTGGTTTTTACTTGTAGAGAAAGAATGCATAAAACATCCCAAAAAGTAGAGGTGAGGATTATGTCATCAACTTCAAATTGTTCACAAGAAAACTTTTTTTCATGTTAAAAGAAGTTTTTAATTATGATTATAAAAAAATAGGTTAAATTTAAGGATTGAATATTTGTATTTTTGTCAATTTGTGTTTTATTTTAAAAGGAGAAAATTAAGGTTTTATATGGGATTAGAAAAGGATAATCAGATGTTGTTGAAGGATGTAGCTTATGTATACTACCTAGAATGCATGCACATTGTGTAATAAATATAGATTAATTAAAAATTAAAACAAATAAGAGATTGTGTCATACAACGGTCTCCCTTGACAATACATGTGTAACGACCCGACCCAAGCCGGGCCCACAAAATCACTATAAAATTTATTTTTCTTTCCTTGAACTAAGAATCATCGTCTGTGTGCGAGAGGTACAACAATCGTCTACGCACTACTGAGCTTCAAGGCTTCCTCATACATAGACTTAGGTTGTAACGGACACTTACACACAACGAAGCTTTATACTTTGTCACATGTAAAACAGAATAAAACATATATTTATAATTGATTTGGATTGCGCCAACGTTGCCTTGTCATTGGTTGCCTATGTACGTATTGGATATTATTCCAATACGATCGGATTCGAACGTAGTTCTGCCAACGGCTAATACATACAACAAGTGTCATAAAATCATATACATTAAAATATGTATATATAGATATTTAGTCAGAGTTATACAAAAATTCATCATATATCGGAGTCAAGTGGAAATTAAAAAGCCAACGAAAACGTACATCTCGCTCTACCACAGATCGGGATCAAAACTACATATACACGTCTTGCTTTATCACTGAGCCGAGACCGAAAACACATATTATACGTCTCACTCTACCTGTAACACCCCGACCCGCACCACCTGACCCGGACCGGGGGTTAGATCGGAAAACACAATCGGAGTGTCTAAAATTAGCGGAAAAATTAAAACCGACTGACCAGGAACTGCAGACTCTGAGTGCGAGAATTGTAACGTTCATCTGCACACTACGGAGCTTTAACGTTCCATTGTGCGTAGATCAGAATAAACCTAATTTTATAACTAATTTGGATCGGGCCAACATTATTTTATCATTGGTTGCCTACGTTCATATTGGATACCATCTCTGACGTTATTCCAATACGATCAGATCCGAACATAGTTCTGCCTAATGGCTAATACATTTACCAAACATCAGAAAATCATATACGATAAAATACGTATACGTTATATCTGAATGATTCATTCGGAATCCAATGGAAATCTTATCAGTCATCGGAGTTAATTGAAAGCCAATAAATCAGAAAACACACATCTCACGTAGGTGAGAAGAATACTAACAAAATACACATCCCACTCTATCATAGAGCGGAGCAGAACACACTACAGAACCTGTTGGATCATATAAGATCATATCATATTTTATCCGACCATACTGGTCATATCAGATCAGAGTATGTCACGTCATAGCAGAGAGCATTTTAGATCACAACAAAATAAATCAAGATGTGCAGTCATATAAAGCATATTAAACTAGAAGGTCAAGAAAGCATACTCCCCTCCAATTCCGGAAGTGGCGATGTTCGGAGTTGCTCGTTTCCTTAGAGCATCTACCCTTTCTGATCCGGAGACTACGGCCAGAACCTCCTGTAACTTCGGAATACTTTACCCTTCTTGCGTCTGTAGACGAAAATCAGAACCTCCCCTTACCCGGAGACACTTACCCTCACAGCGCCCGTAGGCAGCGGACAGAACCTCCCCTTGTCCGAAGACACTTTTCCCTTCCCGTGCCCATAGGCAACGGGCAGAACCTCCCCTTACCCTTGGGATGTTTCTCTCACATAACATTGATAATTCGAGGAGTGGATGCTTCCATTGCGTTGCTCACCCTCAAATTAGTTAGGAAGGCCTATTGAATGGCTCTAATCAGACTTAAAATGAGTAAGAAACGAAGAACGGAAAATAAGAAAACGTGGGAGAATTTCCCCTTACCCGGAGATATTTTACCCTTTTCGTGCCCGTAGGCGGCGGACATAACCTCCCCTTGGCCCGGGACATTTCCCCTATATAGGGTTGCTAACTCGAAGAATTGACGCTTCCATTGTGTAGAACACCCTCGATTTAGCTAGGAACGCATTTTGAATGGAAGAAAATGGACGTAGAATGACTTCCAAAACTCTTCCAGAACAATGAACGAAATGAGCTATTTATAGAAAACTAGCATGCGAGCGTACGGGAGAAGAGTAAAGATGTGCGCACGCGCTTATGCCATGTGGCGCATCCTAATTGGGCAACAAACGAAGTCGGCACGCGCGGCAGGCGCAATCGCGCCGCGTGTCTGACGCGCGCGATCACGCGGGACCCGCATCGCGCGGACAGCTGCATCGCGCACCGCCGCGCGGCGCGCAGCTCCCTGGCGTGGCTCGACTCGGCTGATGATGTCAGCTATTCTGTCTTTTTCTGAATATTTTATTATTATTTCATTCAAATACAATTCCAATTTCAAAATGTGATAACTTTTTATCCCGAAGTCGGTATTGTACGATCTTGGTACCGATGGACTCGCGTCGACGAGCCCTTCAAAACTAGACCCCACATCGGTAGGTTATCTTGCACTTTTAAAGTGGATCCCGCCCATGTGGCATGCTTCCTGAGGTCGTAACTTTTGTTCCCAACCTCCGTTTTGCGTGTTCTTTGATTCGTTACACTCGTTACTACGAGCTCTACCCGGATACGGGGATCTCACCTAATGAAACCCCCTAACACTAATATCAAATTACCAAATTACCCTTAACCCCCCGGGTTAAGCATAACTGGAAGATGGGTCCTCCCCGGGTTAAGCATAACTGGAAGATGGGTCGTTACACTACCCTATAGCGAGACCACACACATCATAGCATATAAGCATACATCATGGCATGTAAAGCACACATCATGGCATATAAGCATAGCAAGCATATGAATCGTAGCATAGCATACATCATAACTAGCACATGTTGTTCTTATAATTAAAACGGAAGATCAGAAATACTTACTCCTCTCATGTCTCGTAAGGTAACAATATTCGGAGTTGCTCATTTTCTTCTTAGTGTCCTCCCCTTAGGATCAAAGGTAGTAGGCGGAGCTTCCTCTAGCCTCCAAACATTCCTTGTCTTGTATTGAAAGACTACATATAAATGTTCTCCTTGTGGGAGACTCTTCTTGTTTTTTGCGCCTATGGGCGGTAGATAGAACCTCCCCTACTCTTGATTGCTTCTCTTGTTGTGGCCCAGCAACTTCAGAAGGAACCTCGTCTTACTTCTGACTCCTTTTTCTTTCTCCGGTGCTTGAGGACAATGGGTAGGGCTTCTCCTTGTCTCGGGGCATTTCCTCCTCATAAGATTGCCAATTCATAGAACAGACCCCTCCATTGCGAAGAGAACGCTTGATTTAGTCAAGAACGCCTCCTGGATGGACTAAATTAGAGCTGGGATGCTCAAAAACAAAGAAAAAGAAGATTGTCAGCGCTTGAGGACAAATGGCAGAACATCTCCTTGTCTTGAGGCATTTCCTCCTCATACGATCTCCAACTCGAAGAAAGGACCGCTCTATTGCATAGAGCGCATTCAATTTACTTAAGAATACCTCTTGAACAGCCTTAATTGGACACATAACGGTCAGAAACAGGGGAGGAGAAGATCTGCCAAAAATCAAAACAAAACCGCAGCGCCGAGTCGCCAAAAACCGTGGCACCACGGGTTTCATGCAGTGGCGCCGCGGTAATGCACGGCTCGCGCCCGCGCATTACATAGGTCGCGCCCTCGCACGAAACCATGGCGCCCACAACACCATTTTTCTGCGGCGCCTGTGGTAATGCGGGCGTATGCGCGCCACGCTGGTTTTTCTTTTTCTTTTATTATTTTTTTATAAAAAACCAAATCTTCAAACGTGCGTATCTCCCTACCCCAGATTCAGATTCGCACGTTCTAGGTACCATTGGACTCGTATCGATGAGCCCTTTGATATTAACCCACTTAAAGCAATAAATCATGCTTTTTTTAAGTGGGTCCCACCTATTTTCTATGATTCTCGAATGTCATAACTTTCGGTCCCGGCCTCCGTTTCACCCGTTCTTTGATTCGTTACGCTCATTTCTTCGAGCTCTACTCAAATATGGAGGTTTCAACCTTCAAAACCATCTATAATTTATTACAAAAATTACTAATTACCTTTAACTCCCTTGGTTAGACGTAATCGAAAAAGCGGGGTATTACAACATGTTTCCAACATCGTAATGAATATAAATCACATACACATATCCTAAATACACTCGCAACAAGCATACTTGTTGAGACTAATTATTAGAATTAAAGGTCTCCCTTACATGCAATAATTACAATACATGCTTCCAAAATCATTACAAATATAAATCACACATGCAATTATAAACATTATACTAGCCCAAATACATTCATAGTATAAATATTTATTGAGGGTAATTATCAGAACTAAAGCAAAAAATATATGTATTATAGAAAAATAATGATTTACCAAAATGACCCTAAAATACACTACAATATACAAAATGTCACACAATTTTGTGTAATACAAAGTAACAAAAAATGGCCTTATGCACATGTGAACCTCCACATGTGGCAAAAGTTATCTAAAATACCCTTTTTTTTTCTTCTTTTTAACTTCACCAACTCATTGTTTCCCTTTGCCAATAGTTCCAGCTTCGACTATGCCACTGGCTCCACAACCTCCGCCACTTCCGGCATCAACTTAGTAGTCTCTGCAGCCAGGTCCACTTCATACACCTTTGTCTTCACCTCCTCCTCTACCGCCACTACCTCCTCCTACTCCTCCATGCCCCTCCCCCTCCCCTTCCTCCTCTCCTCCTCCTCATCTTCCACCTCCCCTCCTTTCTATCTTCCTCCCCTTCTCCTCATTGATCGCCTCCTCTTTATCCTTCCCAAAATCTAACAAAATCGGTCACAAACTAGTCTTTTTTTTCATTATAAGCTCAAATCTAAAAAAATTGAACTAATAAATATGTTAAACTACTCAAAACTAAGAGTGAATTTTTTTTACTTGATTCTCAGTTTTTTCTAATGCTAACCCAAACCTTGTACTAGTTGTTGACATTTGACGGTCGCTAGTCAACAAGCATATTTATTGTTGTAAAGGGAATATAAAACAATAATTTGAGTAACAGTATCTCCCTTAGTGTTTACAATGAACTATCTCAACAAACTAAATAGATAAATAGACAAATAATGGGTTTGGTCCATTTAAATGTATGTGTAGGCTTGATAATTTGTGTTTTCTTCTTCTTTTACCTTTTATGTGTTTTTTTTGTTTTTCAATAGTTTCGATTGGTTAGTTGTCTTAAACATGACAACACAAGGTGGGAATGAAAAAGGAAAACGGAAGTCAAAATATGAACAATGGTCCACCATAGAAACAAAAGAACTCATAAAATTTATTGCTGAAGAAGTAAACAATGGAATTGAATTGGATAATGGGAACTTGAGGATGCAAGTGTTATTTGAAAGTGTCCTTCCAAAATTAAATTCAAGATGTAATAACATGTAGTGTCTCAACAGGGGACACAAGGTACCTAGGCTTCATTGAGAGATAGAAAGGGAATAGAGAGGTAGAAAGTGTTGGAATTCTATATTCAATAAAGAAGAATAAAGGAGGCTAGCAACCTTTACATAGTTTGTCCACTATGTGGGTGCTTGCCCAGTGGGGCCTAGACAATTGTCTCATCATCATTCATCATATATTTAAAATCAAAACATAAATATCATACTACTATTGCCTCAATAAAATAAAACATATGGAAATACTCTACTGGAAGTCTAGGGATGGATCATGGGTGGGTACATGACAGAAAGTACAAATATAACACTCCACCATGCTCTGCATGAACCTTGTCCTCAAGGCGACCATGAGGGAAAACACAACAAGAACTCATTTTCTAGTAACTAGGTGGCATCCTCAAGAGGTTGTTCATGACAAGTGATCAAGACCTTCATCACAATGCAAGGCATACCCAACATTTATCAACAACAAAGACAAGGACAAGATCAGCGGAAGCTGAAGATGTCAGTTGTCACACCCCCAAATTTACACATGAAAATTTATATTTTCCTTTTAAAAAATATGTAATAAATATTGAGCTTGATATAGGCAAACAATTAAGACATCAGAAGTTTCACATAATCATTAAAATCACTTTGGAGCATGATTACCTATTTTTACAATCTGATGTAAGTGAGTAGTATAATAATTACACCACTAAATATCTAAAACAAAATAAAAGAACAACAAGATTGACAATTCTACTACTATGATTGATAATTGAAATAAATGACACACTCATGTGACTACAAAACATTCCTCGAAAAAGAGGGAATCTAGGCTACAAGGAGATCCACACTACGGCCTGCCCTTCACTAGTTGTAACTAATCTCCTCCTGCAACACCTACACTATAAGGATGCTGAGTATAAGAATATACTTATTTGGAAGGCTAAACAAAAATCAAAATAATGGATACATCAAAGCTGAAAATAAGTCAAGTCAAATCATACCTTTCATTCTCCTCATAGTCATATCTAGATAAAGAGAAAATAAAGACAAAAGGTTCACCTATGACTCAATGGCTATATCTAGAAGTACAACCACACCTCACTAGATATATGCAACACCACACTACTTAGCTTCAATCTTTTGCTAAAATTCTTACCCTAGCTCCCACATCATGAATCAAATGTCCACAAGGATTCATGGATTGATTCATGGACCAAGTGGTCGAGATTCTCAACTTCCATGATCATCAAGACCTCCTTGTTGTGTTGTGTTAGATCATTCATCTTTTTATGCTATGATCTATTCAAACCTACTCCTAGGCTAGAGGAGTAGCTCTACAAGTGGAATTCCCACTTTTTGAGAGCCAAAGACCCATGAGTTAACCCTCCATCTTAGGTCTCCTACATGTAGCTAAAAGAACCAAACTTAGGTAAAAAACTAAGGCAGTCCCAAAAAGGACTAAATCAATCCACTACGAGCAAGTAAGACACTTACATGACAGAAGCAAGTCATACATCTTTGTTTTGACTCTAACACAAACTCCTTTTATTTAGATATCTATAAATTATTGTCATTGTTGGCCTTTGAATCTTCTCCTCAAGCACTTGAAACTTTAATCTCTGAATACTTTACTTTTGTCTTCTTTAGCCTTCAACAAGCTCCTCTTGTTCTAATGACATTAGCCTTTAGATTCTTCAATATCTCATTGAAGATTTTTTGCAACTCCTCTATGAAATCTTCTCTTTGGTTGTCCATCAGCATCATAAATTCACCATTGATATTCTCTTCAAACTTCTTTGTGAATTCTCAATAAAAACAATATAAAAATCTCTCTCCTTTCTTCTCCAATTCTCTCTAGGTTTTTCTCTCTCTTCAGTCTCTTCACTTCTTATCATTTATATAGGTCTCCAAAATGATTTGGCACTTTGACTTCAACAAGGAAAGAAATCCACTATGGAAAGACATTTTTAGGGCAACCAAAACTTCTAATGACTGACCATTTCAGACAACGATTGATCATTCACTATTTTCTAAATACACAACTCTTTGAGTGATAGATTAATCTATGAAGCAATCGACCAATACACTCTCGACTTCATTTTACAAATGACTAATTTAAGGGCTGATTGATCAATTCTAAGGGTAATTGATTAACTCATAGATTTTGTGTAACTGTACACTAATGATCAATCAATTAAATCAATACATAACTTTAGTGATCAATCGATGACACTATTTAATGATAGTTTTGTCCTTTTAACCCTAAAACCTCTATGATTACCTTTGAAATTTCTCCAAGTGATTTTGGTATGAGAATGTGAACTGAATAAGCTTCGTAATCCATCAACATCCTTTAGTCTTCAGTCTTGAGCCATAAGAACATGTTTGCTCCTATTTTTTAAGTCTACTACTTCCGAATTTGGCTTGACCACAACTACATCTAATCAAAATTTAAGAGTAATTTACGTACTCAAAGTTTTTGACATAATTTTGGCAATGAAATTAGCTAATAAACCCAACATATGACACATATGTTTTAACAAAGATTGCAATCGAGCCTGAATCCAAGCAAGGTTTCTCCTTTCCCGACGCAAGTTCTCCACAAACTTGCTCCCAACTCTCACTTGCACTCTAACTCTTGTAGATTTCACTCTATCTCCAAATCCCTAGTTTCACTTATTTTAAATACATAGGTAACCATTTTCAAAAGTCAAAAACTGAAAACCACTTCATTTTCTAGAATAACTGACACATGTAGTTTTCACCAATGTGACCATCGACGCGTCGATGCCTATCGATAGTGAAATTACAATGTTTGCCATTGATAAACTGACATATGGTGGCTTGCTAATGAAAAAGAAAATTTTGAAAGAAATAAAGAACTATATTTTTCCATGAAAAATATGGGGTGTCACAACCACGCATTTTTCTTCAGGCCAAACTTTGATGATTTTCCTTGTCACCCTCTTTTTTTCCATAGCTTTAGACCATTACATGGTCGACACCCCCACACAACATGTTGGCATGACCTTAGCATTGCTGCTGCTTGTTGCCTTCTCTAATTAATGCACCTCTATAGCAACTGGTCCCCCTCCTCGGTACCATACCTGAATACCTTGTTGTGAGAAAACTTTTACAGTCCTTATTTTTAAAATTTAAAATTAAGGTGGCTATCATAATGAATCTAAGAAAATTGACACCTTAGACATAAAGGAGTTGTTTGGAAACCTTAGAACCTTTGAGATGCAAGAAGAGTCGTATGAGAACAAAAATAAGTTGATTGAAAAGATCAAGGGAAAATAGAATGCCCTAAAAGCATCTAGAACTTTTAGGAAAAATCGTGTTAAATACCTTAGATGAATCTAAAGAATCTGAAAATGATGAAGAACTAAGACTTTTATTGGCTAAGAACTTTAAGAAATTCATGAAAACTTAGAAATTTAGATTTGGCAATAAGGGATAAAATTCTGGGAAGAAACAAAGAGAGATGAGATATGAGAGGCAAACTAATTAAGATAAGAAAATTTTGAAATGCTTTAAATGTAGTAAGTTAGGTCACTTTGGTGTTGATTGTCTTAACTTGAATTTTGAAAATTCTTTTGATGATAAACCCAAGAAGTCAAAGGGGTTGATTATAAGAAGAAAAAAAAGGTGCTTCAAGGAACTTACTCTGATGAAGGCTCTTCTGAAAAAGAAGAATTATGCAACTATACTGCATTTCATGCAAGTGTGGAGGATGATAGTTCTAAAGAAGATTCTCATGAGTCCACTTCCCTTGAAGATAACTTAGAGTCTGACGTTGATTCTAATGAGTTTAAGAGATTCCTCTAACAACTCTAAGTGTTGACTAAGAGAACCAAAGCCTTGAGAGAGAGTTGAAGAAGAAGGAAGATGAACTAGTTTTGTTTTCTCAAGAGGCAAATAGGTTAGTGGAGTTGAGTTATAAGCTTTAAAGAGAGATGCATGATCCTAAGAAAGACCTAAAGAGTGAAAAAGAGAAGTCTAGTGCTTTTAATAGAGAACTCATGTACTCTAAAGAAAAATTAGATGGTTTCAAGAGTAGGAAGAAGAAGTTGAAGATTATGCTTAGCATTGGTCAAACCAGCAAAATGGACTTAGGTTTTAGGAATTGCTTATCTACCCCCTTTAGCAATACCCACAATCTTTGTGAAAGTAAAAGAGAATGTTAAAGACCCTAAGATTGTGCCCAACCCACCTAGGTCAAGAGTGAAAGGAGGAAGAATAAGTTCTGGTATTGTGGGTGTATGTGATATTTGCCATAGTGAGACCCATACTAGAAGAGAATGTCCTAAGAATTATCCTTTCAAGCTTATGTCAAAGAAGAATGACGAGAATGACACTACTTCCTCTACCCCTAAGTTGCCCCACTAAGTATATGAAAAGAAGATGAAGAGAGTGTGGGTGAAGAAAGTTGATCTTCGAGTCTTGAAAGATCAATTAGGAAAAACAAGGAAGCCTACATTAGGTTGCCTTAAGATTGTATAGTTAGGCAAGGCTAAGGAGTCTTACATATCTAAATAAAAGATTTTGATTTATGTCCATGGTTTAATTTTGTTTATCATTTGGGCATTCATGTTTTTTTTTATTTTTATCGCATTTTAATTTTTTTACATGGTTTTAATTCATAGGTTTTGAATTGAAGAAAAAAAAAACAATAAGATCAAAACACACAAAAAAATTAGTGTAGCTTTTGCTTGGTTATGCCATTGCTTTTGTTGTTGATAAAGTTCAGCTCTTGAGATATATTGAGATTAATTTTTTTTTTATGCTGAAAAGCAACATGATTAGTGGTCAAACATACATTAACTAAGATAACGATATACCAAGGTGAGTGGAGATCAATTTGATCTTCTTTTGCTTGATATTGCAATTCTCTTGTTTTAAAAACTTGCACACATCATGTTGAGACTTAAGTCGCTTTTATGTATAAAACATCAAGAGAGAATTCTTAAACATAAGTTAACTTAAGCGTTTGAATTTTGGTAGAGTTTAGGTGATCAAATTAGAGGATCTTTAGCTAGATTTCTATTTAGAATTCAAAGAAAAAAAAATTCTATGTAATGTAGTTCAATATTTATGAGTTTTATGTAACTCTATATCTCTTTAGATAATGGAACTGTCCTCGTAAAGATGATATGGAAGGGCTGCCTACTCATGTCGGCCTAGGCAAGTGTGAAGCTCCCATCCACTTAACATCAAGAAAATAAATAAAAAAGAAAAACTATATTATGATGCAAGTAGAGAGGATTCAAAAGAATTTACACCTTAGAAAAATGAATTGAGAAAAAAATATCATAACACATAAAAAAGGCATGGACATAGATTCTAGCTAAATATAGTTGATAAATGTGAACTTTAGTCTTTACTAGGGTCTGGAAAAAAATTTCTTAGTTTGGGTAAGAGTGATATTTCAAGATTCAAGATTAAAAGAGACAAGAGTTGACTACATTAGTGGTTTTTCTTCAAAACTAATAAAATAGGATTAATGTGTCAAAAAGAAGAGAATAAAATTGATAATCACATACTAATGGGGTTATTTATCTAAGGTAAGGTATTAATGAACATAATATGTTGATGCACTTATATTAAAAGAGAATTGATTAAAAAATCATCAAAAAAAGCTCTACTTAGTTGATTTTTAGTGTTTGATTTTTCATTTGAGTTATGAATGTCAGAATATTTTTATTTTGATGGGAAATGCCTTGAAAAATAGGTAGGAATGTTAAAAATAGGTTGATCTAGCTTTGGTTAATTTTTTATGTAATTTGATCCCTTACAACTCAAGATTTTACAAAAAATCAATGGCAATTTCATGTTTTTGAATAAATATCAATATATTTCAAAATTGGATGTTTTTGATCAAAATTGGTTGTTGTTCTAGTTGAAAAGTTTGATCAACTCATTAGGATTTACCTTACATTCAAATTTGGAGTCATTATGACATAAAAAAATTAGGGTTTATTTTAAATTCAAAATTTCAATTTTTGGCACACATTTCAATGCATTTGAAATTCTAGGTTGTATTATTGTTATTTCTTTATTCCTAGTTTATTCTTGGCCCGAGGTTGCTTTATTATCCTTTAATCTAAATGGGGAGAGCTAAGAAGCAAAAGACTATCAAGTCAAGCTCAACGGACCCAGGGGTATCGTGCAGTGGGTCAGACAAGGTATGACCTATTAGATATGAAAGGAGTCTAGTGCATATTCCTCTAGAGAATTCTATAGGATGGATTGTGGCTAAAACATTCTAGATGGATTATTTTTCCACTATTTCTACATCCAGACAACATGTATACCCTAGGTTAGTCAGACAATGGTATGCATCACTGCATTTGGAGGATGATGGTGTACTCAATAGAATTACAGGAGTTTAAGTGAGAGTGGCACCTGACATCACTGCTGATGTTATTGGTTGTGAGAGGAGAGAGCTCACAATCCCATAGTTTGATAGATATGACTTTCCACCAGAGAGTGAGCTAACTGCTAAATTGCTTAGTTTGCCGAGAAAATGAGCTTGAGCTGTCCTTACTTGCACACTCTATGACATGAGAATTTAGGCTTCTTCATGTCATTGCACAATAAGATATATGGAGTGCTAAGAAAGAGAGAGTAGATAGGATGATGGCACGACTGCTACACCTCCTTCCATGGCCACATATGGAGTTGGACATGCCCTCTATCATTTTTGGGAGGATTATTATGTTTCTGCATGGCCACACACATGAGATATTGCCATATCCCTACATCTAGTGCCGAATTTTCACTGTGGTGCATGTAGAGTGCCTAGAGTAGAGCCCATTATGACTGAGATGAGATCAATTGACCTTGGAGTTGCTTGCTAGATGTTATCTCACCATCATGGTGAATATCATGAGCCACAGGATGCAGCATATGCACCATTAGAGCCACCAGCACCTATGGATGACTTAGATTTGACTAGTGACTATGGCGGAGTTCAGATCATTTCAGGATGCAATGTTCCAAAGGCTTATAGACTTTGATCGCTTGCACAAAACCTGATTTCCATGAGCACATAGTAAGGGGGAGTAGAGTGATGATGATGATCTGTTGTTGATTGATGTTTTTATTTACTTTGTATCACTTTTTATGTATTCCTTTATTTAAAACTTGTTCTATTTAATTATGTCTCATTGTGATGATGAGATGTAATTCGAAACTGATTGTATATTGGGATATGTAATGGTTTGATAATTTTATTTATTTTCATGTCTTTAAGTAATAATTATAACTTAATTTGGCTTTAATGAGTTTTTTTATTGCTTTAAATCTTTGTATATTTATGTCAAAAAAGGGGAGAAGTGATTAATGAAAATAAAAGTATTTATCTTTATAATTGATTGAACAATACTATGCAAATTTATTTCATTTTAAATGTGCAGGATAAATGCAGGGTTATACAAGGCTTTTCAAGTTCAATTCCAAATAAATGAGTTTAAGTTAATTGAGTCTATGTTGAGTGTTTGTAGTGTCAAGTTATTTTGTACAATTTGAAATTCAATGCATAATGTCAAGAGTTGTTATTTTATTTTAATTTTTAAATATGTAGTATTTTGACAAGAAATAGCCAAAGGGGGAGATTGTAAGAACATATGAGTCATATGCCAAGTTTATTAGTTGATTTCTTTGACAAAATTATGTGAAGAAACTTTGTGAATGTATTGAGTCTTAGAATATGATTTGAGGTTGTTATGGTTGAGTCACATTTGGAATTAACAGACTTGAAAAATATGAATAGATGTGTCCTTATTAATTAAGACCGAAGACTAAAAAATGTTAAAGGTGTATAAAGCTTATTCAAATCACATTTGCATATAAAAATCACTTAAGTTTCAGAAGTTATTTTAGCGATTTTAGAAGGTTTTAAAATAAAAAGGGCAAAATGTAAATTACAAGCAAAACTATTGATTAGTGCATATAACGAAGAATCAAACAATTGATTTGTACTTGATTTTGCCATGTGGAAAATGAAGCTAAGAGTAATCAATCAATCGCTCTTGTGAATCGATCGATTGCTTGAAGTATTGTGCACAAAATAAACAATGAAATATCAATTACTTCAAGGACAAGTTACCCAAATTAAGGCACTTCGATTTCAATTTCTTTTTTTATTTAAGTATAAATCCTAAACCGACTTAAAGGAGCTATATAAGGGATATGAAATCACAAAATTGAAAAGAGGAAAACCTAGAAGAGATTAGAGAAAAAAGTTTATACCTTTGTATATTGTTTTCCAAAGGAGAATTCACATTAAGCTTTGAGTTGAAGATCTACAAGTAAAGGAGTTTATACAGATAGATTTCAAATGAGTTGTAACAAATCTTCAATGGGAGATTGAAGATTTCTCAAGGCCAAAACTAATATAACAAGAGGTGTTTGTTGAAGACTAGAAGAAGACATAAACAAGGCAAGAAGACATAAGTTTCAAGTACTTGAGGGAGAAGACTTGAAGGCTAGGAAACAATGATCTAAACAAAAGAAACTTGTGTTTGAGTCTAAACAAGGTTGGTGGTTTGCTTATGTCAATGTAAAGTTTTAGTTTTTAGTGCATTGATTTGGTTCCTTTGGAACTGCCATGGTTTTTAACATGTGTTAGGATTTTTCACATTAAATTATGGTGTTCATGTGTGGATTGAATGATGGTGATTGAATGATGATGATGAATTCATACATCGTGGGTGAGATTTGAGAGAATATTAATTTGATTCTGCTAGTATAAAAATTCTACACAAAGAGGCTAGAACTTGTAGTCTTTATCCTTATTGATGATCGGATTAGGGGCAATCTAGTGATCTGCTAAGTTATTAGACATATATTAAACTCACAATGAAGGTTTGAAAGACCTAAAAAAAGTGTGAAACTTCTCTAATGAATTTAAGTGAATTAGCTTCCTTGATCATGAAACTTTAAGACAAAAATCAAAAGAGTGATTTGAGTTGCAAGTGAGAGCACATACACTTGAAGGGCTAACTATTTTGTGTGAAGAGTTGTAGAGAAGATCATTCATGTTTAAGGAATTGCAGTGAAGATCTGGATTTATTAGAAATACTTGACATGGAGAAGACCAGCTGATGTTAGGAAACAATCAGGGTGGTGATACAATGGTTTAGAGTGGTGTTGGAGCCTTATGAGAAAAGAAAAAGACTTTTTCTTTGTAAGCTAGTTGCTTTGTTTCTTTGTTTACAAGAGTACATATTTTGATTTGGAGTGATTGTCCCATGAAATTTTCTTATGTCTTTATTAACTTTGATTTGCATGTTTCAGTAGACACATAGGAATTTAGCTCTTTAGTATAAAAATCTGATTTTGATTTTTTTAGAGGAGATATATCTTGTAGTTTAATTGAGAGCTAGAGGCACTATACTTTTCTCAGTTTGTCCACCCTCAAACCGACAAGAGACGATCTCTTGGATAATAGAGTAGGATAACTCTGACCCCAACTCCCTTTCTACATCGGAGTCAATGGCATCACCATCACTCCACATTTCCACTGTTCCTTCCTCCACATCACAACATTCCTTGGAGGATTCCCCTGTCTATGTTGTGGCATCCTCATCAACCTCCTTCAAGCAACAATGAACTCCATCTTTGCCACCGTCTATACGAACTACAATTCAGACCAGATGAAAGTCTGCTACATAGGGACCCGACTCGCCCTCAACTTCCCAAGCTCCACCTCCACCACTCCGACCAATCCATAGGTGTGTCCACCTCCCAACCAGGCCAGCGCCACACTGACAAAGAGTGGCACAACAACAAGCCGAACCATCAGCCTCACAGTAAGACTTATAGGCTTCCCAAGTCATGTGAGGAGGTCTACCCAACCACCGGCATAATAAGTATTCTACATAATCTGATTTACAAATTTCTTAGATAGGCCCCGCATTCATAAGAAAGTGATCTTTAATTACTTCTTATATGTTATGTCTTCTAATTTTAGCTGATGTAATAGTCTAGTATCATAAATATCTCTAAAGTAAATCAAAAGGTATAAAAGGACACTTGACAAACAATTACAAGTAGCTTGTTATTAACAGATTGATTTTAGTAATCTTAGAATCATTTTCTTTATGTCTAACATTGTAAAGAAAGTTGTCTCTTATTTAGATCAAACTGTAAACACAAAAACTAGTTACATAGCTTTGTTCAAAAAATTTTGTTTTGCTTGTTTTTGTCATTCTATGAGACAATATCGTACAAATGTTTTCATAGGCCTTGCATTGGAAACAAGTGAGCATTAATTACTTGTTATCCATGAGTCATGTCAAATAACCAAGTTTTCCAAAAGCTTTAGCCCATTACAACTGCTCCTTGTAGGATTTGAACCCATGTCCTTGGCTCTGATTCTATATTAACTAACCAAGTTTCCCACAAGCTCGAGCTATTAGGAAAGGGTCTTTATAATATTTTGTCACGCCAAGGTTTTCCTTACATTTAATTAAAAATCTTACTAATAATTAATTTTGAAATACGGATGTTAAATCAAACGAACCAACAAAATTCAAAATCATATGAAAATAATTTTCTTAAATTAATTCATCATACAACAAAATTAAAATTCTCAGGCGTGACCCAAAACAAAAACATATAAGTAAAACTCGCCATGGCCATGGTCTTTAAAAACAAATACACCTCAGGCCTTTTCGAGTACAAGTTCTTCAATAGTTTGTGTTCTTATTCATATATAGATACACAAGTCCAGAAAATAATACATCCCTCTTACCTTAATCAATACATGAGATCGTGGCACTAAAATCTACATAGCATCACTATGATTTTGCTGTACTCTAGGTCAAGGAAGGATAGTCCACCACAGGGAATAGTCGAGTCCAAAAAGTTATTGATCGACCTGCAAAAGCCTTCGAATGAAGGGCTAAAAAAAGGGTGAGTATTTTCATACTCAGTAGGAAAATACCCGGTAGGGGAAATGAATCAATGAACTTCGTAAGTGCATACACAGATGCATTCATGCAATCACACAGGAAGCAAGAAGTACATGCAACATAAATAATGCATCTTACACAAATACGATCATACTGACTAAACTTACACTTACTCTTGTAGCATACTCTTACACTTACATTCTGAATCAAAGTCTTACTTGTACCATTGTACACTTACAACACATACATACTCATACGATCTTATTTGCACGAACTTACTTGTACAATCTTACTCTTACACATAAACGTAGTCTTACGTCTTTCATAAAGGCTCACACATACACTTACCCTAAATCATACTTGTACAGCTTACTCAAAATCTGAAACATACTACTTACTCTTACTGTCATACACATACTACCCACAACTGAAGCTCATTACAATTAATAAGCTCTAGTGTCAGAAAGGAGGGGAATGCTACTGGGGCATCACCTTAACCTTCGGGGAGCAGCTAGACGCCATGAACTTTTCTGAAGGCAAGGCACACTTATGCTAATGGGGCACAGGATCAAACAGGTGAGAGTAGATCCACGATACTACTTACCCGAGCACGCAAATGCCCACTCTTTGGGGCCATACATTGCTAACTAAGGGCTGAAAACATACAGTGCCACTATTGGGCAGGAATCTTACAGTGCCACTCTTTGGCAGAACATATAGTGTCACTCTTGGGCAAAATATATAGTGCCATCTGTAGGAAGAAAATGTAACGCCCGAGATTTTTCATACATTTTCCTTAAAATTCACGAAAACTTTTCGCAATATAACGTTTGTAAATCAGAGGAAAAATGATGCATTCAAAACCTGATAAAACAGTTTATAATTTAAAACACTAAACATCAATTTTCCAGCTAAATATTTTCATCATAGGGTCAAACATCGTATGGCCAAAGCAAATATCCTCAGGCGCTACTCGAAAACACACATAGGTCTAAATTGCTATGATCATAGACTTTAAATACAAATCTCTCACAGGCATCCCTGAGTGCAAGTCCCATAACAGTCCACTGTCTAATCCAACCGAAAGTCCAGAAAGATAAACATCTTAACATCTCGTCTCACCGAATACATCGGATTGTGGCACAAATAAACTCGCAGTAAGTCAAGCATATACCTGAGTCAACGGGAATCAATCCACCGCTGAAATGAGCATCCATCTCTAGGAGCTCTCCACACAAACCTGCAAAAACCTCCCGTACAATGGGGCTAAAAAGTAGGGTAATGAGTATTTTCATACTCAGTAGAAAAATACCCAATAGGGGAATCCAAAACAGTGAACTCACTAAGTTCATAAATACATAAGTTCATGCAACTCAAACATGAAGCAGTCAACATAATAATCATAATCATGCACATATGCATACAATCATACCAAATGCACCATCGTGCAAAAATCATACCATCAAATTAAACTTACACAAACACCCTTATCTAGGGTCATACAAACTTACTCGTACCATCGTACGCTTACTCATACAACACACGCATACTTGTACGACCTTACTCGTACAATCATATGCTTACTCATACAGCTTACACAAAATCACACTTATTGTCTTACTCAGAAACATACTCTCACCATCGTACTCATACTCTTACAGTCATGCTCATACTCATAATTGTACACATATCAACGACCACTGAAGCTCATTACAACTAATAAGCTCCAGCGTCGAAATGGAAAAGAATGCCACTGGGGCAACACCTTGGATTCCAGGGAGTGACTAGATGCCATGGACTTTTCCGAAGGTAAGGCACACCAATGCTCATGGGGCACTGGATCAAATAAGTAAGAGTAGATCCATGATACTACTTACCTGAGAGCACAAACATAAACACCCACACATAAGGGGTCATACAGTTGCCCACCATAATGGGTCTTAGTGCCATAGAATTGCCCACCATAATGGGTCTTATAGTGCCAGTGCCACTCTTGGGCAGAAACATACAGTGCCACTATTGGGCGGAATCATACAACGCTCTCAATAGAGCATCAACGTATGGGCTTATACAGCACACAGACCAAATCGAAAACATACGTCGCTCTTAACAGAGCATCAGATGTCTGGGCTTCATACAACACACAGACAAAGTCAGAAACATACATTGCTCTCAGCAAAGCATCAGACGTCTGGTGCTCTATACAACACACAAACAACATCCCGCAAGATAAACATCATAGCAAGACATGAGAAATGCTCAGCTGACTCATTATCGGCTAGCCCAAACACGGAACTTAATCCGTCGAACCCTCAGGTCTCAAACTCACAACACTATCATTAGCTGTGCTTATAATTCAAGTTTGAATTAAGTACATTATGCAGTACAATTATGCCACACAAACTCATAGTCCTCAAACCAAAGCTAAGCCCGATTCGAAACTCCAATCCGTCAGGGCAATAGACTTCGCGTAATCCGTCCACATCATGATCATAGCACATCATACATCAAACCCTTACAATCTTACATACTTCGCCATCCATCCTATGGCCAAATCATTTTACACTGACATCATCAAATGAAGCTCCTCAGAGCCAACCTAGTTGTCGTCCCCTTACTTATATCTCACTTATTATGCTTACTTTTCACTTCATAATTTGTACGTTATGTCTGTACAATTATGCACACTCTTATTGTCTGACAAACCTCACCCGTCATACCCATAACCTCTGTCATCCGTCATACACTTACACATCCATATCCAAATCCATACCAAACACTGACACTACCCACATGCACATACGCATATCCATAGCATAGGCAAATAGCCATCATACATATGTATGTCAATCACACATACGTATAACATACACATACTATCATACATATGTAGCTTACAAACATGCTCACTAGCCATCACTAGTGCATACATACATATTTATACATACTTCAAACATACACGCTAGCCATCACTAGCACATGCATACATATGTCAAACATACACGCTAGCCATCACTAGCACATGCATACTTACTTCAAACATGCATGCTAGCCATCATTGGCACATGTATAATCCATACATACCTCAAACATACACGCTAGCCATCACTAGCACGTTCATAATCCATACATACTTCAAACATACACGCTAGCCATCACTAGCACATTCATAATCCATACATACTTCAAACTTGCACGCTAGCCATCACTAGCATATGCATAATCCATACATACTCCAAACGTGCATCCTAGCCATCACTAGCACATGCATAATACATATATACTTCAAACATGCACGCTAGCCATCACTAGCACATGCATACATACGTCAAACATACACACTAGCCATCACTAGCACATGCATGCACATACGAAGCTTACCAACGAACACACTAACCATCACTAGCACATACTCAATCCACATACGAATCTTACCAACAAACACGCTAGCCATCACTAGCACATACATACATCCAACGTACTTACAGCCAACATGCATGTCATATGCATTTCAACATACCATATAATCATGCTTACATGCACATCATGCAATTGGATCGTTACTTAACATCCAAAGCATGGAATCATACGATCCTAGCATGCTGCTACTCATTCAAAGCATGCTATCATGAAATTACGAGTTCAAAGCTCCCCTACCTAATAATCATAATGTTCGATGGCGAGCACACAACGGTGGCGGCGTCGGCGGTGGAGTTGGCAGTCACAACCACTGCCTGGCTGAGAGAGTTGTTATCCCAAGGATTTTAGGAAGTGTCGGAAACAATCACGGACAAACAGAGTGTCAGAAGTCAATGCGGCAAAACCCGTGATCCACGGCGGCACACTAGGGCGGCCGGGAGAAATGTTGTGCCAACATAAGTGGTGGAGCGACCAGGTGTCGAGGGTGTATTCACTGAAGATTGGCCGGTGGCTAAGACGTACTCGGCCGGCCGCAAGACATCAAAATCAGCCGTGGACAGCACCCAACGGTGACGATTTCACATCAACAAGGGCCCACATACGGGCAAAGAGCGTGGGGCAACGCTCGAGGACAGAGGAGAGGTGGTGGAGGCTCTAGTGGTCAACTCCACTCAGTGGCAATGCCAGCTGATGATTGGGCAGCCCAAAAGCGGCGCCTAAGCCCTAAATCGCACGCGCGGCTACTTGCACACGCGGCCAAAGGGGAGGGGGAGAGAGCTGGACGGTGGCAACCCAAGGCCCACAAAAGGCCAATAGGGCTAAGGCCCTAGCTATGGCCAATCAAAGCGGTGACATCGCCGATAGCCACCCACAACCAAAACCCATGGTACGGGTGGCTGTGCATATTGCACGATATAGGGCAATGACAAGTGGCCCATTCCGGGTGGAGTGTATAATTGGGGCTGGCCTTCACTGTCGCCGAGCTGGGGCAGAGCCCACGATGGCCAGATGCCCACGGCTCGCCGATGCCAACGACCCGAGACGCACCCAATGCATCTAATCGGGCGGAGCAAAACAATAAGGCGGAGTGGGGTCGGAAACAATAACCCCCTACCAATACTAGGTCAAGGTAGGCTGGACGGAGTCTGTTCGGTGGCCAGACGACGACCGAAAACACACCGACATCTCAAAAAAACCCACGGACAGTGAGATGGAAAACATAACTAAAACCCGACCAAAGTGCCGGTAGCTCACCGTGGAGTGAACAAAGCATGGCGGCTCTAGCCAGCGCCTATGGGTTCCTAGCAGCCAACTAAACATAAGTCTAGTTGAAAGTGACCACAAACGACATAAAAATCGTACACCCACAGCTCAAAAATGAGATTGAAGGAGAGAAAAACCCAAAGAAAAGTTCAGTACCTCGTGGAGGAGCGAAGAGGCCGTAGCGGCGGTCATAGCCGGTACCTACGGACTCGTAGCGGTGAGCCAAAGCAGATCCTGATAAGAATGGAAGGAATCCGATGATGGAGGAGGGAGACCGGAGTGACCAGAATCGAGCTCAGGTTTCTCCAAAAACTACTGAACGTGAAATGTTACTGGAAGTCGAGTTATGGAATCAGTGAAATGGATTTCTTATATATAGTTAATCTTTTTAATTTTTACATCCATGTCCCCAATACACGTTCACCTCCCGGTTACGTGTCGTACCTCCAAAATTCGCACCATAAGCGCACAGCGAGGCCCGCGGCCTATGACTAAGCCCCACACCCGACTCTACGGGTATAAATATAGGGTATGATACATAAATATGAATACGCCGTAGCGTCATATTTTCCCGCCGAAAATGACCAGAAAAATAGCAGTAAAATCATAGAAAATCGTAGAAAAATCATGGACCTTACAGAAAACATACAGAGTCCACGAAGGGCGGAAACTTACAGCGCTCTCAACAGAGCATCAAACATCTAGGATGAAATACAACACCAAGACTAAATCCCGTAGGATGACACCATGGCTAGACCAGGAAAGATACTCAGTCGATTATTTATCAACTAGCACAAAAATAGAACTTAATCCATCGAAACTCTTAGTCTCAAACTCACCACATTATCAACTTATGGTTACTTACCATTCAAGCTCATATTAGGTAACTTATGTCTGTACAATTATGTGCAAAACTACTTCCATCTTACATTCTTCGGCTAGCAAGCCCACGAAGTACCCTTTCGCCAACTTACAATCAAATACTTCTACTCATGCCCATCAATCACATACTTCCAATCCACAACGAAGATCACACGCTCTAGTCACATACATACGATTCATAGCAACTTACTATGTGCCCTTAGTCTTCACTAACATATGCACACAATTCACATATATACAACATGCATTTATAATCAGCATAATCATGCAAAACATTAAATTATAAACTCCTAGCATGCTACTACATAATCAAAGCATGCTATAATAAAATTACGAGTTCAAGGTCCCTACATCGTAATCCACAGGAGTTTGATAGCGAGCAAACGATGGTGGCAACGTCGATAACGGAATAGGCGGCCAAAAATATCGCACTGAGAGAGTCATTGTTGTCCCGAGGATTTTCAGAGATGCTGGAATTAATCTTGATAAGGTTAGATGAATTACACTTAAAGCATAAGACTGGTTGCACTAGGGCGACCGGACACAAGGTCGTGCCACTAGGGATGACAAAAGTGACCACAGAATAGGAGGTGACTAATTGGAGGTCGGCCAACAGTTTAAAACACATCTTGGCCACAACCGTTAAAATAGATCGTGGATTACCTCTAGCAGCAACAATTCTGCATTGTCGAATCCTCACAACATAGTGGAGGGCTTGGTTGCGTACTCACAGACATAGGAGGGACAGAGGAGGGCTTTAATGGCCATATTGCCTAGTGACGGAGTCGTTCCATTGTCATACGCCGCAAAGGCGGTGCCTTTCTTAGGGAAGGGTAGGTTATTGATGGGTTCCGAGACGACTAGGCTGGTGGAAGCCATATCCCACCACTCAGAGCGGAATTAGCTGTCATAGCCAAACCCTAAAAAGGGTGGTCTTTTAAGGAGTTAGGGTGGTTGGTCACAGAAGGGGTGAGGTTCGCCAGCAGTGATCCCCTAAACAAACTTGAGAGCATCAAGCGTCGAAGAGTGTGGCCGAGGAAGGTGGTGACAATTCTAAACGCTACCCACAACCAAAATCTCATTCGGATGATCATGCATCAAGCACGAATTACAATGGTGGATATGGGCACGACATCGGTCGAGCCTTCAATGGGCTGAGTCTAATGGCTTACAATAATACATCCCCTTGGAAGAACCATAATTTGAGAACTCTTTCCTGTAGGTTTTGGGCCATGCTAACAGGAAGTGGGGGTCAGAGCTGGAATCGGGCCAAAATTATTGGCCCTTGATGTCACTGGGCCAGGGCAAAGCCCACGTCAGTAGGACATATGGCCCAAGTTGACACAACATTAGGCGGGATACCAGGTTGGCCTTAGGCTCGGGTGAGTCACTCAACAGCGGTCAGAGGTGTACCCCAAAGTTTTTGGGTGTCTGGTGTGTGCAGAAGACATGCAAAGGAGGCCGGGAGCGACGACCCCCTTACCATCATTGGGTCAAGCTAGTGTCGTGGTTGTCCACTGGTCGAAGACAGTGGTAGCAGAACTGACGGCCGAAAAAACAAAGGGATTCGATTTAGTCAAGGGAGACGGAGTATCGGCTAGGGCAGTGGACACAATATCATCGGGATACAAATGGTCGAACAGGGACCGAGGGACAGACCTGGAAGACAATAGTGATTCAGCAATCGTTGGACCACGACGATTCAAAAAGACATCGACCCAATGTCATGCAATGTCAGTCAATGGAGCACAAACGGTACTAGAGAAGAAGAAAAACAAAACAAGAGCAAAGATCTATCCAGAATCGAAAAATGGCAAGAGGGGTGATGGGCCGAGGAAGGCAGCGATTCAGTCCAAGGCGGCGGCCTTGTTGTCAGCGGCATAGTGGTTCAAAATACACTGGAATGGGAAAAAGGGGGGATTCCTATTCGAAATAGGGTTGAGGGCCTGAGGGAGGCAGCGGCTAGGGTGGCGGCCTTGCTATCGCCAGGTTGGGAGAAGGGTTGAGGTCCATCGGTGGTGGCCAGCAACAGGAGGCACAACAACAACTAGCAACAAACAAAAAAACGGAAATAAAAGGGGCAGAATAGATTTTACCTCAAGCCGGTAATAGAGGAGCCGGGAGGCTGGGACACCGGTAGCCGGAGGACGCTCTGGCCAGGGCAGAACTGTGGCGGTGGCCTGGACTCCATGCAACCGCCGATGGCGGTGAATCAAGACGAAATTCCACAATCGGTGTCTTTGGGCCAAAACAGAAAAGAGAGGAATAGGCAGCTGTGGCCGTTGGGGCCGCGCCAAGGAGGCGGTGGTGATGTCACCAGGTCGTGGCCGGTCTGGTAGAAGTTGGAGGATGGCGCGGCACCGCTTCCAGCCACACCGAATGAAGGGGGCTCCCCTTCACTGTTCATGGGTCGGGCGCGCCTCAACGTGCCTAATTTGATCCTTATAAAATATTTTTTTTCTCTTTTTTTTCATCCCTTCCTTTCTTCCTGTTTCTGTTCTCTTGCATCTCGTCCAACTTTTGCGTTGAAAAGTTTTTGCAATGCATCGAGGACCATGACATGCGACTAAACACTATTCTTGACTCTTATGGTCACGAATATTACAAATACGGATAAGCTGAAGCATCAAATTTCTTCATCGAAAATATGAGCAGAACATTACAGAAAGTTGCAAAAAAATTGCAAAAAATCAGGGATGTTACATATTTAACTCAACTTAGCATTTTAATTCTAACTAGTGTAGTAGTTTTGTAACCATGAAAGGAACTCATAATGCAAAGGTATAAGACTAAAATGATTTTTTTGGCCCATTTATTTCTATCTAGGCATCTCCTAATCTTTAAGACAGTAGGTGGTGGACTTGATCTTTCTTGTAATTTAAAATGTAAGATAGAACTGAGAAAATCTCCATCTTGAATCTATCACTTCTAGTTATATAAAGTGTTAGAACTGTTGGAGCCCAACGAAAAAATGTTCCTAATGAGCCCATAGTGCACATGGCTATGGGCCTTAGTGGGTTTATGGGATTGAGCCCAAGCCCATAGTGGAAGTGAATGAAAATAGTTAAATGATAGAGAAAGGGAAGGTAAATAGTCCCACATTTGAAGTAAGAAGGGAATTGCATGGGTATATAGGAACCAAGTTTGGCCTTATGAGACAGGCCCTTAGGCCAACTCACTTTTGTGGGAGAGAGGCATGCACTCATGCACCTTTGGGCTAACCCACACTCATGTGCTTAACTTGGTTTACCATGTTGGGTTGGCTCATTAGAAAAATGAAACCCATTTTTTATTCATTTATTTGTAAATAATTAATTTTAATTAATTTTTTACTAATTTCAAACATTGTAATAATGTACAATTTTTTTTTTGCTCATAGTATCTAGGGATGCCACCGGGTTGGGGTCGGATTTTGCCAAACCTGAACCCTATACCATTTAAGAAATGGAAAACCCGAATCCAACCTGAATAGCTATTAGGGTTGAATTTGGAAACCTAAGCCCGACCCATTAAGGTCAGGTCAGGTTTTATCAAAATACAAAAAATTATACAAAAAATTTATGGTTATAACCTTATTTGGGTTGGGTTTTACCATATACCCAACCCAAGTGGCATCCCTAGTAGTATCACCATATCCTCTACACACTATCTTTAAATACTATCAAATATTTTTTCAATGTACACTACTTATTTTGTATGGCTTGTTCAACATCATCAAGTCTGCATTAAGGAAAATAAATTATAGTTTTCTAGTTTTCCCGGCATAGAGTTTGCACTGCTTCTACCATGTATTATGAGATTTTATCTTAATTTTTTCTTAAATAAGGGTGTGGACCCCTATGTGGGCCCCACATCTATATTGGACAACGTGTGACCCACTTGACCCTTTAAACTTTTATTATTTCATTTTTAGTGGGTTTGAGTATGATTAAATTCGTATTTAAACCAAAAATAACTTAGGGCATTTTAACCTATTATCCAGCCCAAAAGTTTGTTTTTACAGTCAGTGTTTTAAAAACTGGACCGGACCGGCCAGTCCGACCGGGTTGAACTGAACCTGTTATAAAAAACGGGCCGGTTCATCTTGATTTCTAGGTCAAGTTAACCCGGTTCATCTTGATTTCTAGGTCAATTTAACTCAGCCGGGTCAATATGACCTGGCCAGTTAAACTAGTTACCCGGTGTTCCGGTCTGGTCCGGGTTTTGAAAAAAAAAATCGGGAGGAGCTTGGGACTGGGCGATTTGGGGGCAACAGTGAGCAATGGCTAGCGATCTTATCCGGGAATGACGATTCATCCTTTTGAAGGCTTGGATTATTTCACCTCTATGGGAAAGGAAAATTCGCCAGCTCGGTCGGCTCTCGGTGGTGGTGATGTGGTGACCGGAGGGAGATATAGTTTGTGAAGCCGGAGTTGAGAAGAGGGCAACTAAGATCAATGGGAGATGAGAGTGGAGAAGAGAGGTGGGCATCACTGGTGGCTGTCAGCGTAGAAGAAGGTGAAAAAAGGGAGATGGGCCTAGTGAGAGGGGCGAGGCGTCGACGATGTGAGGCAGAGGCTGATGGTGGCGCAAGACAGAGGATGGAGAGAGGGATCTGGGGACTTGGAGTCACAGATCTAGGCGGCGAGGTAGCGGAGGGCATTAGAGAGGGAGGGCAGAGAGGTGTCAGAGATATGGGCTGCAAGGTAGTAGAGGGTGTCGGAGAGTGAGGACAAAGAGGTGTTGGAGATCTGGGAGGCAAAGGAGCGGAGGGCGTCGGAGAGGGAGGGCGGAGAGGTGTTGGAGATTTGGGCGGCGAGGGAGTAGAGGGCATCGGAGAGGGAGGGCGGAGAGGCGTTGGAGATCCGGGTAGTGAGGGAGCGGAGGGTGGCGAGGGAGGGCGGCGAGGGAGCTGATTTGGGTGGCGAAGGATTTGGGCGGAGGGTGTAGTTTGAGGGGGGAGGACTGAGAGAAGCTTAAATATGAATGGGTCAACATGGGTTGACCCTTGTCAAACCGGCCCGGACACTATTCCAGGTCAGTGTCTGGGCCGGTTTTTAAAACACCGTTTACTGCCCAAAACCCTTACTATTTAAAAAAAAAACCCTAGCCCATTTGTCATTTGGGGAAGGACTGTGTGAAATGGAAGGAGGTGCTCTATCCCCATTTCCCAAAGAGGAAAATCCAATTTATGTATGTTTTCTTGCCCTAATCATCCTTAATCTTTCTATTTTGGCCTCAATCACTCTTATCTTCATTTTCCCCCTTTTTATTCTTGATTTTCTTCCATAAAAATATTAATTTCAATTTCAGTTCGGAACCCTAATTAGGTGATTTTCATTTTTAACCAAAGGATATCATAGATCTATCTATTTTCAAGTTGATTTGAGCCTATTAGTTAATTTTAATTAGGTTTTAACAAAAACCTTAATTTTTGGGTAGGATTTATTGAGGCTTGACACTCTTTTGTGGATCCAAAGGTTTCATAGAGGTAAGAAAGTTTTTCCCTTTTTCGTTTTACTCATTGGAATGTATGATTGTGGATTTATGTGGGTTCTTATTTCCTTTTGAGCTTTAATAGTAGGCTGCTAAAAACATCTAATTTATGGTTTTTTTTTATGTTTAAGTATGAAAAATGTTATATCTATCGTATTTTAGGCTTGGGTAATAATAATATGAAGTTTTAATAATTTTTATTGATTTTTTGAAGAATTTTGGTTTGGTTTCGTGAGGCAGAAGACGGCTATTTTGATAGTTTTATCTTGACCATGAGATCACCAATGGGTTGATCTAACAACTAGCTCTTTGAACAAGATTACAATCCATTCAAATGACCAACTGTTCAAATGGGCCACTAGACCATTCAAACAGCCTAAATAGCTCTTTGTTTTGGATTCACGACTATGTTTTAGATACTTTTAGTTGGAGTTTTGCTCTCAATTTTTTTTTTGAATATATTAACATGTCTAGATTATATTCATAATTTTTCATATTTTTCTAGAATAATATGTACTTATTATATTTTTTAAAATACGTGTTCTACAGTAAAATAACTCTTTGTTTCCATGTTTAGAAGCATGTACAGGGATGAAAATATATAATTTTTTATTTATTTTTTTATGATGGATTGATATATGTTATGAGTATACTGTAAAAATTTCAAGTTGTTTAGAGCACAACAAAATGGCATAATATGTGTATATGGAATATATTTGACATGATACAAAGGTAGCATTAGTATATGTTTATGGAACATGAATGATAATATGATGCACATGTGGCATCGAGATGTGATTTGTCCCATGATAAATGATGGGTGTGGTGAATGGTTATATGATGAACATTGTATTTATAGTGCATGTGATATCAATTTGAATTTATTTTCCATATTAAAACCCTTGCTAAGCTTTGGCTCACCCCTCTTTATCATGTCATGCAGGTTTTCAAAATGGTCTCTACGTTGAGTACGAGGATGGCGCTAGTCTTTAAGAGAGGGGTGTATTGGTGTTTTGATGTCTAGATGTTGATTGTTAGGTTTATATTCGTTTGATTATGAGATGTTGAGATTATATATTTGACTATACTTCACACTTTATTTAGCCATGGTTGGCTTAGACTTTAATTAGCCATGTGTGGGCTTGTTTTATCTCATAACTAGTTGATGTGGGTATTGAGTGGACTAATAATTTAATTAGTAGTTCTTAAATAGCTCTATTTGCTTTTGTACAAAATGTTTGTGTACTACTCTGTGTTGTGTGTTCACCCAAGGATGAGTTAAGTCTTCTCCATTTCAACTTCATTTGACCTCACAGTGGGCCGTTTCCTCTTTAGACTGGGTTCAGCTCGGGGGTGGCGTGTGTTGAGGCTGACACCAAGTACATGCCAAAGATACATTGGGTACACACTGAAATGAGCGTGGAACCTTTGATACACTTAAAAATTTTCATAACTAATAATATATTACTATGGTATTTTTTTTAGAGCATAGTGAGACATGAGAAGTTATAATTGAACATAGAGTCGCACTTAATGAGTAATACACAAACATTTGTTAACAAACACAATGCCACCAAAATCATAAAATATATAAATAATCATAATACTAATAACACCATAAAAAATATAAATTAGTTCAAAGTACAATATGCATAATAGTAAAACTTAGCTTGCAACTAACAAATAGTTATCAATTACACGATAGAGATTATACTACAATGTCTTGTCAATTAAAAATACTACAACATCAACACAATTACTACAAACATTACAATACTTAAAAGATATAATCTATAGTACTTTCATCCTAACCTGTAAAATTAAAAGATACTTAGTAGGGAAATTTTGTAGAACTATGGTAACATGAAATACTTAAAGCCTTTTGAAATTTAATATACCTCTTAAGTCCAAAAAGAATTATGGGGATGCTCATAACTATTATTGTCATCCCACAACTATAGATTTTATGTAGAAAAGGAAAATAAAAAATGTTTATAATAGTAACCATGTACATTTAAAATATATTAATGTTGTTTGTTAAAAAACGTTTGCTTAATGAACATAAAAGCTCGATCCTTTCAAAAGAGTTTTCTCAATTTATGTTACAGTCATTGTAACCATAAATAGGGGCCTAGCAATGTTAATACATGAAAGAATAGGGAGAAAAAACTTATTGTTGAGCAATAAAATATATGTTAAATAAAAAAAATGCTAACATATATCACACACAAAAGATCTAGTGCAATTGGTTGTTCGAATCTTCCCAACTTCATATTTCAGTTTTTACAAAAGTTAGTCATATATCCATGAGTATTGATATGTATTGAAGTATCGATACAATATGGTCAATATAACTTGATGAATGTATCAATAAACCATGGGGCAAGCGTACCATTCCATATATCGTATTGAGAGTACCAAATATGAGTATGTATCAACCAATACACATCCATATCGATCAATACAGTCAATGATGCACGGTAGATTAAATATTTGACTTTTAAAAAATAGGATAATTATTTGAGGATGGAGAGAAAATTTAGAAAGATTGATCAACCCTATTGAAGTGGTACAAATTTTTTAAGAAAAAATCCATCTAAGCACAAAGGAGTACATCTTCAATACCTTAACAATGTGCTACATATCATTTTCGTATCAAAATATGACAACATTGTCACTACCATAATACTCAACAAGTTAAAAGCTACTTGCCAATGTATCTTAGATAAATCAAAATAAGTTTTTGGACGGAGTCTAAAGGACATTATTCCAAATTGAATTAAAAAAACTAGGGTAAAGGTTATTAGTAAAATAAGGCAAAGGTTTACAATATAAAATTTTCAAATGCCCAACCATCAACAAGCTGATTAGACAACATTAAATACATGGTTAAGGGATAGATATCACTTAAAAACCCAAAGAATCACACAATTGCTTCACGCATTATCTCGCCTGCCAACTATGAGTTATGTTATATTTTTTGTTTGTGTGTGTTATAGACGTATCTTTTAGTATTGCTGTATAACTATATATATGATTCTTAGCATATATTTATATGTATATGTGTCACTACATCAGCCTTCCGCAAACATCAACCTGCTTTTGGTTCTCCAAATCTCTTCTCAAGGTTTGTTGTATCCCTTATTTAAGATAATTTTTAGTATTATATATCCAAACAACTAATTCTTGAGATTTTGGTGTTAATTTTTTATTATCGTTTTCATATTTATTTTGACTTCACCTAAAAAAATTGGCATCTTTGTCCTTAGCTACATATGTACATATGATATATCATATAGTCCCTCCATCCCATGCTAATTGCTACATTTAGAAAAATATTAATTTTTATTGAATGATAAAATTAACTTTTAAGAGAAAAAAATAAGATTATAATACTCTTTCTTAAGTACCTAATCACTAAATTAAACAAAATATAGCTATTAATATGAAACAAACTTTTTTGCTAATTGGAGTTATTAATTTGGGACGGAAGGAATATCTACTATACATGTATATATGTCATTTCCTTGTACTTCTACAACAAGTCTAAGCTTCAAAAGATTTAATATACTCTCTATATCCCATAATAAGTACCCTATTTACTTTTAAAAATAAACTAATATATACTGTACATATTATCTTGTATATATAATAATTTTTTAAGTATATTAAGTTCAAGTTGAGTCAAATCAAACCAGAGTGCTAGAGCCAAGCTTCATTTGAGTTGGCTCTCCTCGATGAGCTGGCCTGTTAATATCTCTACTGAGCTATGACGTTGTTAGGCTTCTTGAATTAGTTATTCCAAATGTCTGACGAGTCAATTAAGAGGAGAAGATAATTATTAATCAGAAGAAACTTTGCAAATGTTTTTTTTTTCATATTTTTTTAAGGGGCAGAGAATGTGTATTCGTTTCTTTCTGTCTTGGGGATGATAATCGAAAAGCTCTATGAAAACCACACCACTAGCAAAAATGTACATTTGAAAAGTCAAGTGCAAATCAAAACCTTGAACCAATCTTTACCATCGATATCTTGTCATAACTCCATACCACTCTTAAGACAAGTTGAGGTTCACACGTCTTCTAAACCCCCGATGCAACAGAAATACAACAAGATCATTTACTACACTCATAGAATCACTCTTCTCGGTCATATGGTCTCTAGAAAATTCTCATGTAATTTTTGTTTGCCGTGCATAGAATAAGCATATCCACTGTAGTAAGGCGTTCATTATGAAGTTCCATATGGAAGTAATGCTGCTGCCACCATTCTTCCTTCCTCGTTCAATATATTGAAAGTAGATGCAGCATTTCTCTGTAAAAGAAGGAAGAAAAGCTAAAATATAGTTGAAAACGAGACGGATAACACTGGTAAAGAAAACATAACAGGATATACCGAATCAACAGCCTCGAGTTTCATCCCCATAGAGCGGATGAAGTTTCGTAATGCAGGACCAACTAGCTCAACTTGCCTTCCGCAGCCAAGAATTAAAATCTCTAAAAGTAATGACAATAACCACAAGTCTAATAAGAACTGGTCTTAATCATCACAGAAGCATATAGCTGCTTCAGACATGTTTACGTCTTTTTCAGGTGGGTATAAAAGTGGTATACTGGGAAGCTTAATTGTAACTAGGTCTTTCACAAAGACCAATGCACTAGCTTTACTATAAATTGGTATTCTAAAACAAGTCTACCTAAAATCTAATATATTATGACAATGCAGATGGAGCAGAACAAATAAATAATTACCTGGTGTAGGCTTTAAAATTTTGAAGATGGACAAGCTGCACAACATGCAAAGATCATTAGTAAATAAACAAATAGAAAAATATCAACCATTTCTCCACTACAAGCAATATATGTTTGAAAGAATATGATGATAATCATTCCAAAATGTTTTCACTACGTTTGCAAATTTCATCTACAAGTCAAGCCTTAGTAGCAAAATTTGAGGAGATTTAAGTGAATAATAGACCTGGTTTTTTCAGCTTTACTATTTCTATTCACAGAGAATAAGCCGGACGGTCTATACAAGTGAAACACAAGGAAACACAAATGCAAAGTCACCTCCACAGAGAATGGCATTTCCAGCATATAGACATGATAGTTATTTACCTGTCAGGAGTTACCTCTGAGAATCGTTTAGGACTCCAGGACATAAGTAGTTTGTCAACTATAAGCAAGCTACCTTCATAATCAACACCGTTTACAGTAAACCCATTTTCTGTGTACCTATAACATCAGCAATAAATCAAGGACAAAGAACACTCATGTGTTAAGTACAACCTGCTTAGTGTTAATAAAAAAGCAATTACATCAATTCCATATAAAATATTCAAGATTCAAAATCATAAATTCTTCATGCTTCTATAGACAAAGCAAGATTATTGCTTAAAAATGAACATATCTACAACCATTATCTCATGAATCAAGGACAAAGAACGCATCACGTGTTAAGTACAACCTGCTTATTGTTAATAGAAAAGGCAATTACGTCAATTCCATATAAAATATTCAAGATTCAAAATCATAAATTCTTCTTGCTTCTATAGACAGAGCAAGATAATTGCTTAAAAATGAACATATCTACGACCATTATCTCAAGAAGCCAACTCCAGGGAAGTGAGGAAACTACATGAAGATGATGATTATAAACCCTTTGCTATATTAGTCCTCCTTAGACGCATTACCTAAGAATGGGCAACTGACTAAAATTTGCCATTAAAATATCACACGAATGCTATATCATAACTGACTGGTAAAATGCTGTACAACAATATAAAAAGTTCACAGCCCCTAAAAATCTAATAAATGTGTGGACAAGTTGATGTTCTAAACTGAAAAGATGAAAGGTCACAGACAAGATACAACTAAATAATTTACAATACATCTGAAATGAGAAGACAAGATTAGGGATAAGACACAAGCATGTACTCCCTCAATCCTATATTAATAGCTACATTTGAAAAAAATGGTAGTTTTTATTGAATGGTGAAATCCACATGTACGAGAATGAAAAATAAGCTTGTGATACTCTTTTTTAAGTACCCAACCACTTAAATTTAACAAAATGGAGCTATTAATAAGGAAAAACTTTTTTCCCAAATGGAGGTATGAATTTAGGACGAAGGGAGTATTTGATAATTAATCATTTAAGGTGGAGATCTCACGCAAAAGGTTGACAACTTAGACCACAAACTTATTAGCTTTTTGTGTAACATTTTAAACCCATCTACACTTCATTTTAATATCCAAACATGACAAACACTTGTTCATTTTAATATCCAAACATGACAAACACTTGTATCATATTGCATACCACTACTAGATTCTAATGCAGTTTTTTAAACACCCACCAAGCATGCTGAGATAATAAAGCTGGAATATTGTCATATGAGTGACATTATTACATGCAAGAATTAAAAAGTTCTGCAAAAATTTCTAAAGAGTATAATGTGAAAGTATACATTTCACTTCGGAAATGGCTAATGATTCCCAACAACTTATCCAAAATAGATAATAACCTTAACATTCGAAATTATTACCATTCCACCAAGTCTTTACCTTGATTCGAAAGGCAAGTTTGATGACAAGCAACTGGTAAATGGATTTTTGTCAAAAAATGTCCACCACAACCTACATACTAATCTATGCTTGTATATCCATAGCATGAAAAATCATCTCATCAATGTTTACATCTATCCTCAAACCTACCATAAGAAAATGATCAATAGTCATTCTAGAATAAAGAAGTTTAGATTGCAAATGCATCTGATTGTATATTAGTTTGATGATAACACTAGCCAGCATTGATATAGCAGGATCATCCTCTACACACCAAATGGCGTTAAGCAATAACATATGAACATCAAAATTAATTGTCAAATGCAACGTCCAAGGCATTTGTTTCCAGTTGTTACGAATGTTCAACACTTCTGTTCTTTCACACTGGAACTTAAATAGACTAGATCAGTAAAGAGGTATTACAATTCATGTGTAGAAAGAGGACAAGGCATTACCTTTGGAACAGTAATTGGTCCTCGGGAACATTGTCGATGAGATTGATTTGATCATAGAGCGAAAATGCACGCCTGCCCACAAATTTAATTTTCAGACAATGTCAGCAGCAATTCAAACAACGAGTACCCTTTTCATGAACATGAATACAACAAAAACAACTTTTGCTGTTTTTGCATTAGAAAAGCAAAAAAGCCAGAAGCAGGGGACATAAGACCTGAGAGAAGGGAGGGGCCGATTGAAGGGCTTCGCTGAATCCCTGCGGAGGGCCTGAACCAGAAACGGCAGGCTCGCCGCTGCCTTGCTTCTTGTACTCGCCATATCTGGGGATGAACTCAGGCTGGTATCAAACAAGACCCGAATGCGCGTTGGCTAGGTTCAGAACCGGAGCATCGGATTCAGTGGATTTGATGTGATAAAATTGGAGTTTTTCTTATCAAGAGCAGGGTTGGACTGAAGCGGGAGAAAAATCTATGTATGACTCCATGCAGTCGTCTCACGGGAAATGATATTCTACTACATTTTCACATCATAAATAAGCCTTATACCACCTTTGAATGGACAAAGAAAGTGGGTCTCACTTAACATAAGAACATGAGATTCACTTTTCCCTGTATTTTTATACCCTATTTCTTTATATTATAAGTCTTACACTATTTATGATTAGACAAGAAAAAGTTCATGTTGTCAAGTAGGACTCACTTTCTCTATCAAAAATCCATAATATAGAAATGAAACAGCTTGGTTGTGCTCTGACCAGTAATTAATAAAAGAAAAATGATATTCCTACTCCACTTTTTCCACACCAAAAGACTACTCTAACCTATCATTGAATTAAAAAAAGTGAATCTCTATGTTGTCAAGTGTGACTCAGCTTCTCTATTCAATCAAAGGATGGAGTAGGCTTTTAGTGTAGAGAAAGTGGAGTAGGAATAACAACTTCCTTAATAACAACAAAATTAAAAAACATAAAAAAAGTTGCCTACGAGAATTGAAACCAAGGAACCTCATAACACAATCAAACAGATAAAAAACACAACCAAACTTAGATCCAATGTATATAAAAGAACAAAGACGGGAAGAGAAAGGAAGAAAGAGATTGAAAGTATACACTTTTTTTAAACCTTAATGGAATATTGTGGGAGCAAAGCACAACACCTAGAAGTGGAAGGGGAAGAACCAGGGTGGGGGGGTGCCTCTACCAATCTACTGACTCGTGATGGTGGTAATCAACAAAATTCAACATGTTGCGGCCAAGTAGACAACTAGAGGAGAAGGTCGATCTCGCTGTTGAGGTAGTGAAGTTAGGGCACTGATTTGATGGAATGCAGAATGATGATTGAGAAATCTAGGAGGCAGAGGCTCTGGTGACATCGAGAGGAAGGGGAAAGTCATGGCAAGGCAAAGATTTGTGTGATTTTGATGGAATCATGGTACGGCAGAGGCTCCGGTGATGTCAAAGAGGAAGGGGAAAGTCAGGGCAGAAACTTGCGCAGTATGGATGCAATTGTTGTAGGACATCGTTGATTTGACAAAGTTCTGTTATGACCCTGCTGCCATAAGCATGCTTTAAATAGAATTTTCCTTATCATTTCTAGGTAAGTTGGTCCCAAGTTTCCTAGTTTGATTTTTACCGTGTTTATTTTCAGTTCTTACATAGAATTAGAATTGGGCTGTTTTAGGAATGCTTAGATCTATCACAAGGGCTGTTCATGAGCATTGCATGTTGGATTTTTTGAAGAAATGGTAGAATAGTTTTCTCCCTCTCTTCCTCTCTCAGTTTGTCTCTACTTCTCCCCTTTCCCACTCAAGCTTTCCCCATTCACACTATATATCCCAATTACTTACCTTGTATTTCTATTGGAGATACAAGAAGTTGTTATCGAGAGGAAGTGACATTTTAGTCATTTACCAAACAGTGTCCTTCAATAATATTACTTAGCACTGGAGACTACCATTAAATCTGTCTTTAAAGTGTCCTTACTTGATAAAATCACTAGTTTTTAGTAGAGAAATATGAAACCAATTATTATCCTTCAAAATCAATGTGCAAGCCTCCACACAACTCCCATACAATAATTGTATCAACAAAGCTACTTGTGGTGTAATTTAGCAAAATCATTAATTTTATGAGACAATATCGATTCCATAGGCAAAATATACTGGGCATTCAATATCTAGGAATGCACTTTCTAATCTGGTATATAAATAAAGAATTCAATCATTCTAACTCCACGTATGTGGTAAAGCTGTAACAAGAGTTACAACACCACAAAAAAGAAAAGAAAAAGAACATTAGCATTTGCCTTCAAAATAAACAATTTATAAGAGGACAAGGATGTGCTAATATAAAATAATATCCTACGTTGGGCACTACTCAATCAATATCTCTACTCAAAAAGCATTGCCACTTCACCGTTATGCACATAATATTTCCATTTTATTGTCACCAGCAACATAGATGCTGCTCCACCATTTCATCCCATACATGATTTACAAGTTTTGGGTATTTAAAAAACAAAAAGATAAACTACAAGAGATATTAAATATGATAACTAAAATGTTTTTAGAAAAATGAAAATGCACAAAATGTTGTTTAGAAAACTGAAAAAACCTGGAGTTGGAGTAGGCGAAGCTCCCTGTAAGCAGAGGATGGCGTGTGAGCAGCGGATGTCGAAGGGTATAGGTGAGGAGGGCTGAGCGAGGTGGGGAGAGGGCAGATGGCGAGGAGAGGCGATGGCGGAGGGCAGAAGAGAGGGCTGACAGAGGGAAAGAGAAGAGAGAGAGGGTTTAGAGGAGGTACCTGGAAGAGGAGCCCCACCTTCTTCTCTGGGAAAGATCGAGCTTTCCTCCGTCGTGTTCTCTGCCTGAGTCCGCTCGCCCTTTCACGTTTGCCCCAGCCTGTAAATATGAGAGCCACCTCTGTTAATTGACTTGCACCTGTTTCCTTACATTACAGAGCGCTAGTCCTTTTGGCTATTTTCAATTAGTATATTCCAAATGCTTAATTTTAAAATACAAATCAAAATCCTATATTTTAAATATTCAATTTTAGATTATAATACCAAAATTTTAGGTTTTTAAAATGCATGATAAAATATATGATCATTTTTATTTTTTATCTACACATAAAATATAATATATTAACCTCTCAAATTTTAGTTGGACAAGTAAAAATAAATAACTAAGTCTATAATAAAATAAATGCATGTGTACATTGGTTATATATTAAAGGAAAAATTATTTAAATAATAATTAAAAATTAATTAATTATCGGTTTGGACCACTTTGGAAAATATTTCCTAATGGCGCCTGCGTGGTTTTTTTTTTATTTTTTTAGTTGATTTCGTCCTTTAAAATGTTTAAGTTGATTTTTTCCTTCTAAAGGATGAAATCAGATCAATTTTTAAAAAATATAACCTAATTTCGTCTTTTAAAAGGACGAAATTACGTAATATTAATTTCGTCTTTTTAAAGGACGAAATTGTCACTCTCTTTGACATCATTCACGACAACTAACGCTATGTGTGGTAATATGTGCACCTCACCAACTCTACATTATTCAATCCATAATTCAATCTTGATCATTGCTTTACATTATGAGGATTCGTACACCAAGATTCATGTTAATCCAGCTAGTCCTAAAGATTCACATTAATCCATCTTATCTAACTTCTTGTACAAAAGTTGATCGTATCATCATAACTGGTCTAAATAGCTCATAGTAAAGGCAACTCCGCAAGCTAGAACCAATAATCTTGTCTCAAGCAAATACATCCCCAACAATGATTCTCTACATACTGTGTCATTTTATCATCAAAGACTTCTATATGGCCAAGACAAGCACTTAAAGCAAAAATAACAAGAAAATCACAAAAAATCGTAGAAAAATCAGGGACCTTACAGATTAGAAGGACTTTCAAAACTTTAAACAATATAACAATTTGTGCACATTCTTAACAAAGTTCAGATTTAATCGATTAAAAGGAGAAAACTATACCAAAAGTGGTTTGACTAGTTCGCCAGTGAGTGCATTTGATTCAATCCTACAAACTTTGTAAATGAGTACGTATTCCTTTAAAACAACTAAATATCCATTCGTGACGAGTTTGGTTGTTTTTTTCTAAAATAAGTTAAGTGAATAAAATCGCATAAGTTAAGGAAGAACTGTAAAATTATGGCATCGCATTCACCATTTGATTTTTAATCACGAACGTAAGAAATGATTGAGATGTCTTTTAACCAGGAGCACAACTGCTTTATCACCGGCATCGACCGCGGCTTCTGCATCTATAACTACGATCCCTTCTGTGAGATCTTCCGTCGGGATTTCAACTACATCTTTGGCATCCCCGGAGGAGGCATCGACATCGTCGAGATACTCTTCCCGAGTTGCAAAGGTACGTGAGGAGCTAGAGCCACATCCCAAGCCGGAGCCACAGCTAGAGCCAGAACAGGCAGATCATGAGGAGAAGCTCGTACAACATCGTCGAGGCCAAGGTCAAGGACGTAGGAGATTGTGATATTAGCTTTGTTGTATGTTTATTTTAAACTAAATATTTTTTTGACTTGTGATGTAATATATTTGATAAATATTTCTATTTTATGTTTGTTTTTATTCAATGATGTTAATACTTTAATGTTATATTTGGTATGTATGGAATGAATGAACAGGGACATGTGTTAAAATTAGTTTAAAACAGATTTTAAAAAAATTAATTTGATTTTGTCATTTAGAATGACAAAATTAACTAAAACTTTATTTTCAACTAAAAAAAAAGTCACGTTGGCGCTATCTACTTGGCTGGCGCCTACATGGCAAAAAGGAACACCACTTTGGGAAATATGGTCCAAAATGGTAATTAAATTTTTTTAATTATTATTTAAATAATTTTCCTTATATTAAACCAACCAAGAAACACACTTTTTCCAAAAAAAAAAATAAGAATTTTTTTTTATATATTTATGTGTAAAAGGGTTTATTCAAAAATGCCTTGGAAGAGTAGGCTATCAAAAGCCTTAAAACACTATGTTTTTAATTTATTAATTATTATTATTTTTATCATTTAGTTATTCATATATATTTTTTTTTTAATTGTCTTTTTTGAAAAATATCATATGACTATATGACTGCTTGATGGGAGCCACTCACAAAAATCAGCTTTGCATTAACTTAAACTGTTACTACTATCTATATGGGCAGATTCTTATTTGCACATTAGCGCCAAAAAGTAAACATAAAAAAAAATCCATAGACTTGGAACATTTTATCAACTCGTTTTGATACACAGCACCTACTCTGCTCTCTATGTAAGTTAAAAAGTTGTTTGGTTCACATAGAGAAGTACTACATCATTTGAAAAAATGAAAATACTAATGAAGTACAAGTTTTGAGGCTTTTAAAACACAATAATCATGTCCAACTCCGTTCTTCAATATGTCTCACTACCCGTAAATCACAAGAATATACTTGCTTTTATCTTCTCTTCGTAGATTTAATAACAAAAACTCAAAAAAGGAGCACATGCATTAAAGGGAAGTTAGTACCAGAATAGAATTTCCAACAGTTTCTACAATTTAATTTCTTCAAAATACAAACTATAGATGCATTTAGCTCCCTATGAAAGCCTAAAATAACTCCTATAATAAATATGCAAAAAATGTAAAAGTGGTTGTAGTTGGAATAAATCAAGGCTTCCACAATTTCATTGTGCAATCTTCAGCATAAGTTGCAACCAAGTTTATGTGAGAATGATGTGTAATGCCAATTACATCCTTGTCATGAACCTACAATCAATTCACAAAATTTAAAAGTAGAAACATAAATTACAAAACATTTTCATTTCCTAATAAATAGCCCAGAATGAGAAGATTATTAGAAAATCACCCATAAGCTGAGAAGCTAGCAGTCTGCGGTTTTTAAAAACAATATGTTCCATTCTTCTTATATGGAAATTTTTGTATCCCCATGTCCATATCATGTCGTGTGGTATCCCCATATCTGTATCCGTGGTTCCTTGGTTCACGGTCAATGCCTTAGTCATGGTTTTATCACATATCTCAGTCTCGTGTCAGTTAATCAAAAAGACATGTCAAAGAGATCTCATAAAATCTCAGCTAAGATCATGTAAATTGGCGATCTAAGAATCTATTAACAACCTGAAGCATTAATATTGATCCCAAACAATAGAGAAGTAATTCGGAAATTCAAATGAAACTAGCTTTAACCCAGAGTTGCCACAGAAAGATTACAGCCACATGTCCAAACTAAACAAAAGAATAGAGTAATTGATATGTCATTACATATAAAAGGCCAACAAACTCAATTTATATACAAAACAAAGGTCAGCGTTACAAGTGGTATAAAAAAATTGAAGAGTAACAAGTACCCAGCAATTGTAAAACAAAGTCAAAGCATACTACAACAAGAGAAATGAGAAAAAATCCCGGGTTAGGCATAATATAAATCAGTAAAATGCAGAAAAACAATGAATATGTAAATTTAAACTAAAATTTTCCTTTTGCCGTTTTATTCATATCCCAGTAATAACTAAACTAGAATTCATCACCCCTTGCTTTTAAACATTGAGAAGCAAGAATAGTTTTTAAACAAAATTATTTTTGAACAAGGACAAAGAAAGCAACACCATGGTGCTAACATGCAAACCTAAAGAAGCTAATGCGAAGAAAAATTAGAGAAATTCTCCCACATGACTTGACATAACTCTCAAAGCTCTCAATTGACATAAACACAAAATACATATATGTCTCTCACAAACATATTCAGAAACCTAACCCCCTAGTTCGTCATCAGAAACACTGGAGAAGAAGAGGCACAAAGCGAAAGAGGCCAAGGTAGAATTAGCCGACCAGTAATTCACTAAAACACAAAATTTAAATGGAACAAGAAAATAAGACCAAACAGGTACCAAATAATATAATTAAACAAATAAGCAGACAAGTAGACGAGTTCAGATAGAGAGAGAGTACAAAACCATATCCATACTTCTGAGTTCAGATTATGCCATGAGTTCAGATTATGCCACAATTGAGATGGAAAAGGGGACCAATCTTGTAACATTCGGGAATTTTCTAAATTTCCAAAGACGACATGAAAATTAGGGTATTTGACATCTTGCCTTTTTAAATAAGAATAACTTAATTATTTTTAAGACCAATATAGATAGAAAGTAGATAGAAATAGCTTCGAAATACCACTAAGAATGCATGAATTGGAGTTCGGATGAAGGAGATACCACTATTCGAAGTTGAACATAACGCGCAGGGCCCATTTACCCGAATTGGACATGTGAATTATCCATTTAAGTCACTATACGGGTTTGGTTAATTAAAGTGACGAAATTAATTTTTAGGGGCCCAATTAGGTTGCCTAAGTGAGGAGGTTTTGGCCCAATTTCTAAGAGGATTAGGAACCCTAATACATATGCTTATAAAAGGGCTAATGAGGGCTTCTAAGAGGTGGATAGCTTTTTGGCCCTAAGGAAGGAGAAAGAAGAAGATGGTTTTCCAGCAAAGGCAACTAGTGACAGAGTCAAAGATGGAGCCATCGGAGAAAGGGAGTCTCGAAGACCTAAGGTAGGATATTTTATTAACAATTATTTATTTATGTTTTAAGGGTAATTATCAATTTCAACCTTATTTAGGGTCACCAACAGCCAATAGATGGCCAGTTGGTATACCAGTCGGCCATAGGTTAGTTTGGTGATTTGACTATTGCCGGTGGACCCGCTGGTGGAGGATGAGTGGCAGGCCATGGGCCATCGCTTGACGGCCTGATACTCTTTGTGAAATCGCAGAGAGAAGGGGGAGCATGATCTACACATTAGAGCCACCATAGGGCAACAGGGCTGGGGCTCCCATAATCACTTGATGTCGGTGACCCAATTGAGCCTAGTACTTTTGCCCAGCCACGACTGCCTTCCACCGCATAGGTCAAAGGTCAGATTCACTAAGAAAATCCCCTATTTCAGCCTCGACATCGACCGGTGGCCACAAGACAAAGGTGGAACCCTACCTAGACCTGACCTTGTGCCTGGACATGGCTACTAGTGAATTCGCTAGCAGACAAAGTTCACTGTTGGGCATAAAAATGGAATTTTGTATAAAGGTCTAACGTGCCACGGGCAGGCGGCATTGGATCCAGGAGACTAGATCCGATTGTTTCCCCCATCGGAAGATTTCCGCTGGTGGGCCATACCGGCCGTAGTTGGATTGAATCCAGTTGCCACCCATAGCCTTGCGGCCTACGGGCATCTCCATGAGGAAGATCAACCACATGTAGAGCTGCCCCGAGTTCAATACAAACAAAACAGGAAAATAAACTAGGTCCAGTTCAGGGAGGTATAAGTGTGCAAAAAAATATAGAAAATTACTAATGTATCTAGAGAGGAGTGGAGTGTCCTGGCCAAGTTTTAGATTTGGGAAAAATCTCAAAGCCTATAAAATGACCCATTTATCCCTTGTCATTAAATGGTCACATAATATTTTACTTACTCAACTTAGGGCTTCCAATTTAGGGGCCTATGATCGAACTTAAAAATTGGGAAAATTACTGGTGAGAGTTTAATGTGTACCCTATATATAGACAAAACCTCTTAGTGAAAAAAATCCTAGTGAGTGGATAATTGACCATTTCCCCCTAGGGTTAAGGGTAAACCGTTAAGGTTCAAGGGGTTCACAACCCCATCTCATGCCAGAAAAATTACCCCTAGTCCATGACATTAACTAATACCCTTGAGTCCAATTTTTGATCCATTGGATGTCCAGAAGGCTTTAAATAAAATGATAAAAATACTCTTATGAGCATACTGCGTGTGAATGGAAGTGTGAGTCTATTTAAGAATGAAGTCTTAGGAGAGGGTAATGACTTAAATAAATAGAAGGGAAATGAGATGACCACAAAGACCCAAAGTAGGGTACTATATCCCAGGTAGTAAAATTACCCTAATGCCCTTATGGGAGTAAATTCAGTTTTTTTCTAAATGGATAACCTAGATAACGAAGTGTTAGGGTACCCTATAATGACTTTAAATGACTTCAAAAGGAAGGGGTGTGACTAATAAGTGACACGAAGACCTTTACAAGTTACAGTATCAAAGGATACAAAGGGAAGAACCCTAATTCTCAGGGTTTAAGATAACATATTACATGTATCTGCAACATAGTGTAGCAATCCACTAGGGTATTATATACGTAACTCATGTGATGCATTAGAGTTATTTACATTCTCGGGCTTTAATTCGCTAAGCCCTAGCCCTGCAAATGAGTGCAATGGGCATTTGTTTATTATTATAAACTTATATGACTTAATGCTATTTATGTTGCTTACTTTGACGCATATTTTTATTATTGATGCTTTAATGTATAATAGTAACTTGATATTAATGAAGATTAATCAAGAGATATTAGTTGTCGTTGGATTGGGGGGAGAACATCTAATCAAAATAAAGACTAAAATACCCTCAATAAGGTTTGAGATTGGTTCATAGAGTAAACAGGGCCCTAACATAGAAATTTACCTTAGTTAATGAACTGAGGGTAGTTATGGGACTTTACCCTAGTCTCATGGAGACTATTAGGGTGTAGGATGTTCTTTGAATCATAGCTCAATGGATGAGCTATTTATTGGGCCAATTCACAATATAAAGAGGACCCAAATGGTTGTGCGAATACTTAGCTGGATAAAATTAATCTAATCTATGTTTTGAGTGTTTGGGGGAGTCAATGGTCATAAAGACCTTAAGCTTCTATGATTACATTAGTAATGTCTTAGAAGACATTTTCTCTCTGATAGTGGAAATTGTGATATGCTTTCTTCATTGCCACGATAGTTTGAGTATTAACTCAAGGTTTCTACTGTGGGCTTCCAGCGGGTCTTCACAAGACCATATAGTGCGTATGAAAAACAGAGTTGCATGAGCATCATGGAAGGCTTGTGTTTCTTGCTAATATGTGTCCATGAGCATAGTTGAGATTCTCTTCTCCGGATTTGTGGCAGGCTATTGAGAGCCCCGGGGATCTGGGTCAAGCTGTTGCTAAGTAGTCTACTCCAATGTTGGAGTCCTATGTCTGGGGATTTCTTTAGCATATGATTTGTCTATCTGTCCAAGAGATTGGACATGGGTATTTATTATTGAATAAGGGTTGTAAAATAATTAATAACATTATTTGATGTTGCTTGTTTAATTAGCACAATTAAAACAATTAAAGGACTTTCATAAAATATAGGTTGATTAAAAATGTGATCGAAATAAGCTTCAAAAACCTTCAACATTCTTTAATCTTATGTCTTGAGCCATAAGAACATGTCTGCTTCTATTTTTCAAGTCTGTTAATTCCAAATCTGACTTAATAATAACTACATCTAATCAAATATTAAAACTAAATACATACCCAAGGTTTTTGACATAATTTTGATAAAGAAATTAGTCAATAAACCTAGCATATGACAAATATGTTCTTGCAAGGGATATTATGGCCAATTTAAGTGTCAATAACTAATTTACCCCAAGTGGACTCTAGACAAAAATAGCTCTTTCGGGTTAGAGATTTTATGTATTAGTGACTAAAGATTTTATTTCATTTAGAACTGAAGACTTATTTTATTTTTCCAAGTTTAGAAGAACTATGAGACCAATATTTTATTACCGCTTTGTCTTTGTAGAGCCTATTAAGAGTGTATAGAAAAATCTTATTAAGGGCCTTAAGTCTTTAAGGAAACTAGTAGAAATGTACATGCATAACGCACATGTTGCAAATTAAGCTTCAAGTTTACTTATCTTATCCGATCTATAAATAGGAGTTCATAAATAATATTTTTGGTGTATCGGTGTAATTTAAAACTTATGACAAAAATCTTGGCCCTCTTTCACTTTAATAATAGTATAGATTATGGGTCTTTAAGATTTCTATGACAAAAATCTTTACCATCCTTCTCACCTTAATAAATTATAAATTATTAAGGACTATGGAATCCATATGTATCTATAAGGTTATTCTTATTACAGAAATAATTATTATATTTTAAAATTTTTAAATTCTAAATTAATTAAGATCCATAAATAAGAGTTCATAAACAATATTTTTGGTGTATTGGTTGTAATTTAGGACTTTAATGACAAAAATTTCGCCCCCTTGTCACTTTAATAATAGTATAAATTAGGGTTAATTCAGGATTTCTATGACAAAATCTATGCCCTCCTCACTTTTATAAGTTCTAAACCAAGAGGTCTATGATTAAGATTCATAAATAAGAGGTAACAAGATTATACTTATTTTAGAAATCATTGTAATATTTTATGTCTCTTGAATTCTATATTAATTAAGAGTTTTTTTGAAAGGACAATATAGGCATATTGTTATATTGACCCTGGCCTTTTGAAATCTTTAATCTTCTATTTAAGATTTACTATAACTCCTTGGAAATATTTATGTAAAATCTCTTCTCTTCAGTTGTGAAATAGCTTCAAGAACTTACCATTGATCTTTTCTTCAAAACTCCTAGTGAACTCTCTTAGAAAATAATATGCAAAGGTCTCTCACTTCTTCTCCAATTTTCTCTTGGGTTTCATCTCTTCATATTCGTCACTTTTTAACCATTATATAGTTCTCCAAACCGATTTAAGTATTTGGCTTCAACATGAAAAGAAATTTAATTTTGAATGACTTATTTAGAGCAACTATAACTATTAACAATCAGATCATTTTAGACATCACTGACTATTTTTTTAACACACAATACTTCGAACGATCAATTTCTAAAACAATTAAGAGTATGAAATCTATATTTTTTGTGGCGATAAGGTTATACTTATTGAAGAAATCATTGTAATATTTTAGGTCTCTTAAACTCTAAATTAATTAAGAGTTTCTTTAAAGGGGCAATAAAGGTATAACATGATAAAAATTTATAGTAAAAATTAGTTCAAATTGATTAGGATTATAAAACTTATATTTTTTTATGAATACAAGGTTATATTTATTAGAGAAATTATTGTAATATTTTAGGTCTCTTGAATTCTAAATTAATTAAGAGTTTATTTAAAAGGGTAATATAGGCATAACATGACAAAAATATGTTATTAGGTCTCTTTAATTCTAAATTAAATAAGAGTTTCTTTGAAAGGGCAATATAGGTATAACAAGTAAAAATTAGTTCTTAACAAAATAAGTATGAAATTTATATTTTTTATGTGGTTATAAGATTATAATTATTCGAGAAATCATTATAATATTTTACGTTTTTTAAATTCTAAATTAATTAAGAGTTTTTTTGAACAAGCAATATAGGCATAACATGAAAAAATTAGTTCTAAATCAATTCAGACTATGAAATTTATTTTTTTTGTGGCTATAAGGATATACTTATTGAATAAATTATTGTAATATTTTAGGTCTCTTGAATTCTAAATTAATTAAGAATTTACTTGAAAGGGCAATATAGATATAACATGACAAAAATCTTTGGTAAAAATCAATTCTAAATTGGTTAGGATTATAAAATCTAATTTTTTTGCTACAAGATTATACTAATTGGAGTAATTATTATAATCTTTTAGGTCTCTTTAATTCTAAATTAGTTAAGAGTTTATTTAAAAGGGTAATATAGGGATATAATAACAAAAACTTTTGGTAAAAATAAACTCTAAACCGATTAGATTATAAATTTTTTATTTTTTTATGGCTAAAAGGTTATATGTATTGGACAAATCATTGTAATACTTTAAGTCTTTTAAATTCTAAATTAATTAAAAATTTCTTTGTAAGGCACTATTGGTGTAGTATGACAAAAATCTCCACTTTTTTGTGGCTACAAGGTTATACTTATTAGAGAAATTATTATAATACTTTAAGTCTTTTGAATTCTAAATTAATTAAAAATTTCTTTGTAAGAGTAGTATTGGTATAACATGAAAAAAATCTCTACCCTTCTCACTTTACTTTAAGTTTTTTGAATTCTAAATTAATTAAATATTTGGAAGTATTAGTTGAATTCTAAATTATTTAAATATTTCTTTAAAGGGCAGTATTGGTATAATATAGCAAAAATCGTTGCCCTCTTCTCACTTTAATAATAATATAGATATAGATATAAATTAGCCTATATTTTCAAAAAAAATTCTACTAATTCACTAACTGTGTGAATTTTAACATGCAGTGATCCTTCTAGTGTAGATTCCATAAATTTATCCCCCCTCGTCCCCGATTCTTCCCCCACTTCATATTTTAATCTCCTATTATCCTTTGCCACTAGGACTTTTGTACAGCGAATTGGCGCTTTGTTTGTTGCTGGACTATTGTAATTTGTCCTATTTGGAGAATTGTATACGTCTGCCCAATGACAAATGTCCATCGTATGGATAGTAGAGCGGCTGATCAGTACTTTTAGATGACATTGTGTTACAAGATTCCAATTCTGCAGTCAGGGCACCTTCATATAAGGATTACTGGAAATATACAATAGAACGTGGCATGTAGCATTGGGATTATTTAAATGAATATAGTAATGGGGGTTTGCCAATCAAACATTCAGTTAGGTGATGCATATAGACTTACTTTTCTTAACTGATCTTAGATCTAATCATATATGTAGTTCAGCAACCTTATGTCCTTGACTTCACTAATGTGATGGGTACATTGTATAATATTGTTCATATTAGATAACCAATCAATTTAATAATAGGCAACTTGTCACTAACACATTGATTTTAATAATCTTTGCAATTGTTGGGAGCAAGAAGTACAAATAATAGGTTCAAAATCTAAGTTGAAGTAGCAACTTGTTGCCCCCAACCTAAGAGAGTGACAATGTGAAGATTAATAATTGTGTAAGTTCAAACCTAGTCAAGCGAGCACAATAAAGTACAGAAAAGAGTAAAAAATTAGTTTGTAAATAGTTAGCTAATTCAGTAGTATTAGAATTATTTTATTTTATTTGTAAAAACATCAAAGACTTAATTTTATGTGGAAAAGACATAAGAGTAGAAGAAGAAAAAGTTGATTGATTTTGTCTTGACCCATAAATTAATTCATATGTATTATATAAAGAACGTGAAATAGTTTCTACATTACTATATATAGTATCATTTTCACCACCATATGGACTCATTTTGTCACATATATCATCTCTTAAAATTTTTGTACATTCTAATCTAACCCTAAGATCTATTACATCCCTTAAATACTAAATTAAAGGGATAAGATAATAATATTTATCAAATTTTATTTCTATTTCTTTTACAAGATATGCAAATATTTTATTATCTCTACATTGTTCAAATGTATAAGTTATGTCATACAAGTGGTTTAGAATTGAACACGTAGGATGTTAAACTCCAGATAAATCCTTAGTAATATTATAAAAAATAGATATAAAATATATCAAACAAATAGATATGATAAAACGACCTTCATCAAGTCCTAGATGAGGTAACTTTTCTGTAGTGCAATATATAATCAAACTTTTTAATCTTTCACATGATTTTAACATTAAATATGTGTTATTCCACCTATGACAAACATCTAATTGAATTTTTTTATATTTCTTACCTTCAATCTACACAAGTCTTTAAATTTCTGTATTCTAGAGGGTATAGAGGTGATATGTAACAAAGTATTTTTAATTAATTGAAGATTAAGTTTAACTACATTTAAACCAACTTGAACAAATAAATTAATAATGTGACATGCACATCTTATATGAAACATATTTAATTCTACTATACTAATGTGATTACAATGAGATTTTAAAAGTTTTACGGTGGAATTATTATTAAAGACATTATATAAAGTAATAGGCATAATTTTATCTTTAATTAAGTATTCATTTAAAATAAAAATCTATCATTTTTTTATAATTGAAGTGGAATAAGGATATTCTATCATGTTAAAATATATTATTCTCTTATTTAATCTACATGATTTATGAATAAAATGAACAATAATACATGCATAGTCGCCATTTAAAGTCACGAAAGGGGAGAGGTGACGATGTCACCCATGTCCCAACAGCCCATTTGCTTTATGTTTAACATAGTATAGAAAGTTGCCTCTTATTTCTTATTTAGAACAAATTGCAATGACAAAACTCGGTTGTGTAACTTTGTTCAAAGGTTTATGCATTGCCTGTTTAGGAAGCAAATGCTAGAGCGGTTGGTCATTCTATGAGACAATATCTTACAGTTGCTAAGGATGAACTTTGTTTTGTTTTGTCTAGTGAGGGATGCACTATGTTGTCCCATAGCAATAACCGAGGTCCATCCCGAAAGAGATTGATACCAGTGATCTCAGTATTATGCATGATCTGATTTACAAATTGCTTATATAGGCATTGCATTGATAAACAGTTTGCCTTAATTACAAATGGAAAGGTATAAAAATACACTTTATGGATTTTTATAGGACATTTATATCTAACTGTTACCTGCTAATGTCTAGGATTGTATGTGGTGCGCCTGACGTTTCTTGTGTGATTTGAAATGTAAGGCAGAACTGAGAACAGCTTCATCCATAATCTATTACGTCTGATGTAAAGTTAGCATCTTCTACATTTGATCAAGGAGGGAGGGACCAAAATTTTCCAGTTTTCAACTAAAGTCTATCCAATGTCAAGGCAAAAATGATATTTTTTCTTTTTACTGGCTGCTGTTTACGAAAGAAAAGAAAAAGTTTTCATCTAAAGTCTATCTAATGTTAATGAACGTTTTAACTTCAAAGTAGAAAATTGTTTTCGCCCACTGGATAACTGGATATGTGGAGGGGAACGTCCGAATTAGATGTTCCCAAGTTTCTCTCACCACTTTTTTGTTGATGCCGTAACCACGTCGCCTAAGGAAAATTGGTCACACTAGAAAGTCCCTTCAAATATGCCTGAAAAATTAGTCACTATAGACAAGTCCCTTCAAATATGCCTGGACCCTCTGGTACTCCAACACTGTCCAAACCAGGGTTTTGACGGACATGTTCGGCCATAATGTGTCAGGAGAAACCAACAGGCAGTTTGTAGTCTGCCACAGGAGATAATTGCTGAGTCGAGTTTCACCAGAACTTCTGACCAAGATGTCCGGATTAGGCAGTTCAGCCATGTACATGTTCCTCTCAAGATCATCTACAGTAATGACAGAGTTTTCTGAGCTACTTTCTTCCTTGAACTTGCGCAACTTCTCTCTGCAAGATTCTTGAGCAGCATGAGTAATCTCATCTGTGGAAGTGTAGGCTAGGTTAAGAGTAAGTACAACGCCATGGTTCTCTTTAGTAGTTTCTCTCACAATTTCAGCAGAGGCTTGAATGGACTCAGGCAAGAGCTTCAAGTCTCCAATGAAATTAATCTTAATTCCACTCTTAATAAGTAACTCTTTGTGGTTGGACAAGCAGTCAAGCTTCTCTTGCAACAGTGTAAAAAGGAAATTTACAAATTCAGGCTTACGGCGGAAATTGTCAATGCTGAATGCATATACTGTGACATACTTGACACCCATCTCACGGCAAATATCAACCACTGATAGCAGTGACATGAATCCAGCAAAGTGGCCTGAGCCCATCTTAAGGCCCCGCTCGCGGGCATATCGCCGGTTGCCGTCCATGATGAAGGCGATGTGCCGGGGGATGGGGCCAACTGAAATCACCCGGAAGAAACACCTCCTTAGGACACAGTACACACAGTTTGGGAAATTAGAATGAGCATCTTCAGTGAGATGGTCTTGGATGTGACTAAAAGAGTGAAATATGAAGCCGTATATAATTTCTGATAGCCAGTTGACAAATCTTCTCTTGGAGAATTTGAATTCAGCACTTGCAATGTTGTAAGACGGAATGGAGCTAACAATGAGAGTCCAAACAAAGCTGATGAAGCTCCTTAAGAAAGAGCATGCAGACTTGGCCATCCAAATCAGAAGTTGCATCAAGAGAGGCGGTGTGGAGTTTGGAATGTTGGTTTGCTTCGCATTTGGGAACTTGATTTGGGTACCTCCAAATCCGTTCTCATGAGCTCTTTTCCCTATATGTGGCTCCAAACAATTTGGATGTGCCATTGCTCAGTCTAGAGAACTCTAGTTCAATTTTTCATAACCTGTCAGCATCTTAGATAGTTATCTGACCGAACTAAATAGCGCATAAAAACAGCGACACACATATATGGGCATTATGTGTATCAGGGATTAAAACTTTTCAATGAAGATGAATATAAACACAGTTTTTAAAAAATATCTTTGTATGGTTATATTTCTAAGTTTTGCAACAACAATTTGTAAGTTTGTAGACGTGTCGAGGGCTGTATGAATGGCGCCCATGACCATTCTATATAGGATTCCTAACATGGTATAGCTTCTAATATCATGTTGGACATAGTGGTCAGGTTGGCCTCATATACCATGTTAGGAGCCATATGTAACATAATCATGTGCATTGGTAATGGAGCCGGTCAGGAAAATATTTACGTTTGTCATATCGTTACAGCTGCCTTCATACACATGTAAATGACGAAGTTAATTTCTTTTTTTTCTAACTTATAATTTTTAATTTCATTCCTGGAAACTGAATTTTTCTTCATCTAACTAAGAGCAAAGAAAATTTGCCACACCTATAAAGTTTATGAGTGTGTCTATTTGGGCCCTATAAAACCCATTAGTACCCCTGAGGAGTAAAATGAGAAGTAAGGTACTAAGGAGTTTATTAGGGCCCATATAGCCACATTCTAACATAAAGAGAATTAGCAAGTGAAGTATTGAAAGTATTAGGATTTAATGTGAAATTATAAGACAATTAGGGTAGGTAACAAAAAATGACCCTATTTAAAATCATTTGAATTCAAAAATTACCGTCATAAAATAAAAGCCCAAGTGAGAGTTGGGCACCCGCTATTTTGGGGAAATATGCGGCAGCTCTTAGTTTTAAGATGGTGCGTTAATAAAAAAAATCCAATTATTGCTTACCTTACTAGTTTTTCAAATTAAAGGGTGTTCCCCTTATTTTTCACATCCTTCCTAAAAATTAAGATTGGGGGCATCCAAATCAATAGCCTAAATAAAAGCTAATTGTTTACGCTAAATTTTTTCTCATCTCACTAAAAATATCAACAATATCATTTTTTGAAATGTCCAAGTTCATAAATGTATATACCACACGCGTGAAGATAGCTTTTGAAAAATATTGGTTTTATTGAATAGTGGTAGTAACTAAGATTATAGAAAATAGCTTTTAAATATTTTTTTTAAGTACACAACTACTTAAATTGAGCCGGATGAAGCTATTAATATATTTATTTCATAGGTAGTATGTAGGTACCTCCGGTGACAATTTTTCTTATAGTTCTCATGTACTGTAACAAAGAAACGAGACACACAGTTCCAATTCTACTTATCTTGCAAAATAGTGATGCAGTGGAAGGAAGGAAAAAGCCGTACCTCATTTAGAAGACTCCCAGCTGATGAATCTTTACATAAAAGGAAAGAGACCATTGCTATTACTCTATGAGAGCATATATATACTTGCTTGCAAAGGCTTGAGCGTTAGTCAAGGGCTGATAATGTTCCACATGGAAACATTCAAGGCTCTTGATGCCGAGAAGATGACCTTTTAGTGTGATGTGCTCGTGTGTGGTGAATCATGCTGCAACATTAGATAATTAGGAAAAACTCTTAGCTGGTTATTTGTGGGCAGCATCCTTCCATAAACGAGGCACATTTGTTTATAAGGTTGTTGTAACTCATGCATGTGCCTTTTAAACGAGGTACAATTGTTTATAAACTTTCCTCTTCTATTGTATATTTTATCATTATTTAGATTTTGTTACTCTCTTATATATAAAAACAAATTCTATAAATTGTTTATATCATTATTCCTTATATATGTAGTAAAAACCATAATGCAGCAAAGGATGATCGAAATTAAGGATGTACCCACCTTAGAATTAAGACAACCTAGCTAGGTTCACTGTAACCAACCTATTGTTTATGCCTTTTGTGGCGAGATTAAGAAATTTGACGTTCATAAGCAACCTTCCGTGTTCAATTGCAGTTGATATTGCAAATTTGTACACGCACATAAGAAAAGTTAGCATGTGCGGTCCTGGAGGCACGTGTTACTCAAGGGGTAGGTAGGCGATCCAAACCTGCCTGCCCCCGAGTAACACGCACGCATTGTGAGATTGAGATCCGACGGCCATGGTGCCCCACAAGATGCACTAGGCGCATACTAATGGCACCCTTACCTGCAAATATATATTGCATACAATTGAAAAGGATAGTTGTGACTAAGAATTTACTGATAAATGTCAACCACACCTTGTGAGGTTGTAGCTGAAGTGGAAGACGTCGAATATTTTGTATTGTGTTCAAGTCTTTTGATTTATTGACATCAAAGTCTGTTATGTTCATAAACATAGGCAACCTTCTCACAAATTAAGAAATGGACAGTTTTCTTAGTTTCAAGTAAGAATGAACTCTTTGGTACTTCAAGATGCACCAGAACATGGTCTTGGCAGACATGTCCGGCCAAAGCTCATTAGGAGCTTCCAAACAAGAGCAAGTAGTCTGCCACAGTAGGAAGTTGCTCAACCGGCTCCTGCCTGAGGTTCTTATCAAGAGGTCCGGATCAGGCAGGTCAGACATGTACATGTGCCTCTCCAAATCTCTAACGGTGACCACGCCCTCCACTAGGTTGTCTACTCCCTCAATCTTGGCCAATTTCTCCTTGCAGGATTCTTGGACAGCATGAACAACCTCATCAGTGGAAGTGTAGGCAACACAGATGGACAGAACCAAGCCTTTGTTCTTGCGGGTTGCTTCCATCGCCTCGCTGATGCCCAATCGGAGTGACTCTGGAAGGAGGCTTAGATTTCCCACAAAATTGATCCTAATTCCACGCTTCTCTATCATGTTCTTTTCACCAGTCAAACTGCTTAAGTAGTCCCCTAGCATCTCCATTAGGAACTCAACTTCCTTGGAATTTCGCCGAAAATTGTCAATGCTGAATGCATATATGGTCACATACTTAACTCCAAGCTCGTAACAAACGTCGATGACCGTCAACAGTGAGAGGAATCCGGCATGGTAGCCGGAGCCTGTCTGTATGCCCCGGTTGCGGGCAAACCGGCGGTTGCCGTCCATGATGAAGGCAATGTGGAGTGGGATACGGCCTACTGAGAGGACCCAAAATATGCACTTCCTAATGACACAATAGATGCAGTTGGGAAACTTGAATTGGCCACCGTCTCCTTTGATGTGCTCTGGCATGATGGGGCTTACTGGAGGATCCAGTTGAAGAGATATAGTACCGAGGATATGGTTTTGGACTCGGTAATTCTGTTGAGACAGTAAGGAATTGGAGTAGAAGAGAGAGCCCAAAAGAAGCACTTGGTCATGTACTTGGGTGCCCATAACAAGAGCCTCCTCCAGGAGAATTTGAACTGGGGGCCTTTCTTGATGTTTAGAGGAATTAGGCCCATGAGAAGGACCCAGAAGCGTAACAGAAGCCTCTTCATCATAGAGAATGAATACTTGGGAATCCAGAGGAGGCATTTTCTAGATTTATGGAATTTCATTTTACATGCACTGGTGTTTGCCATTGCTCCAATAAGTAAGGGCCTTCAGCTCTGAATTTCATTCACCTGTCCATTTCAGAGAAAAGGGAAAGCTGTTAGATTTTTAGTGCTGAGTGATATAAACGGAGAAGGTCAAGCAAAACTAAAAGATTGCTTGAAGTAGTTAGTTTTTGTTCCGAATTTAATCCAAATCAATAGCCTAAATAAAAGCGGATTGTTTATGCTAGATTTTTTCTCTTCTCACTAAAAATAACAAGAATATCTTTTTTTGAAATGTCCAAGGTCAGATATGTATAGACTACACATGCAGAGAGAGCTTTCAAATATGAGTATTTGCATGCAAGAAGATACTCTCTCCGTCCTATATTATTAGTTCTATTTTGAAACATAGTGATTTTATTTAATGGTAGTACCTGCAACTAAGATAATAGAAAATAGCTTTTGAAAAAATAAAATAAAAATACCCAACCACTTAAATTGAGACAAATAAAGTTATTAATATGGGACAAACTTATTTTCAAATAGCATTATTAATATGGGACATAGGAACTACGTAGGTTACCTCCAGCGACATTTTTTTTATAGTTTCCAGTGGAAGGAAAGAAATTACCGTACCTCATTTTGAAGCCTCCCAGCTGATGAATCTTTACATACAAGGAAAGTGAGTATTAATATTACTCTCTGAGAGCATATATATACTTGCTTCGGAAAGGCTTGAGCGTTAGTCAAGGGCTGATCATGTTCCACATGGAAACATTCAAGACGCTTGTTGATGAGAAGGTGACCCTCTAGTGTGATGTGCTCGTGTGCGGTGAATCATGCTGCAACATTAGATAATTAGGAAAAACTCTTAGCTGGTTATTTGTGGGCAGTATTCCTCCATAAACAAGGCACAATTGTCTATAAGGTTGTTGTAATTCATGTGTGTCTATTAAACGAGGCACAATTGTTTACAAACTTTGTACTTCTTTTATATATTTTAGCATTTTTTGGATTTTGTTACTCTCATATAAAAACAAATTCTATGAATTGTTTATTTCATTATTCATTATATATGTACTAAAAGCCATAATTCAGCAAGGATGAACCTAATTAAGGATGTACCCACCTTAGAATTAAGACAACCTATCTAGGTTCACTATATTCAACCTATTGTTTTATGCTCCTTAAAGAAATTTGTCCTCCATAACCAACCTTCCGTTTTCAATTGCAGTTGACAGCTAATTTTTATGCTTAAATACAACATCCAACCATATTTTCAAATTTGTAGATACACAAGAAAAGTTAGCATACACGGTCCTCGCAGCACATGTTACTAAGGGGGTGGGGTAGTGATCCAAACTCGTCTGCCCTAAGCAACACGCACTATGGGATCGAGATTCGACAGCCCGTGGTGCACTAGGCACATACTAATAGGACTCTTACCTGAAAACATACATTGCATACAATGAAAAGAGTAGATGTGACTAAGAATTTACTGATAGATGTCTACCACCTTCTGAGCTTGTAGCTGATATGGAAGACGTCGAATATTTTCTGTTGTGCAAGTCTTTTGATTTATTGACATCAAAGTCTCTTATGTTCATAAACACAGGCAACCTTCTCATAATTAAGAAATGGACAGTTTTCTTAGTTTCAAGTAAGAATGAACTCTTTGGTACTTCAAGATGGACCAGAACATGGTCTTGGCAGACATGTCCGGCCAAAGTTCATTAGGAGCTTCCAAACAAGAGTAAGTAGTCTGCCACAGTAGGAAGTTGCTCAACCGGCTCCTGCCTGAGCTTCTAATCAAGAGGTCAGGATCAGGCAGGTCAGACATGTACATGTGCCTCTCCAAATCTCTAATAGTGACCACACCCTCCACTACGTTGTCTATTCCCTCAATCTTGGCCAATTTCTCCTTGCAGGACTCTTGGACTGCATGAACAATCTCATCAGTGGAAGTGTAGGCTACACAGATGGAGAGAACCATGCCTTTGTTCTTTCGGGTTGCTTCCATCGCCTGGCTGATGCCCAATCGGAGAGACTCCGGAAGGAGGCTTAGATTTCCCACAAAATTGATCCTAATTCCACACCTCTCTATTATGTTCTTTCCACTAGTCAAACTGCTTAAGTAGTCCCCTAACATCTTCATAAGGAACTCAACTTCCTCTGATTTTCGTCGAAAATTGTCAATGCTGAATGCATATATGCTCACATATTTAACCCCGAGCTCGTAACAAACTTCGAGGACCGTCAACAGTGAGAGGAATCCGGCATGGTAGCCAGAGCCTGTCCGTATGCCCCGGTTACGGGCAAACCGGCGGTTGCCGTCCATGATGAAGGCAATGTGGAGTGGGATAGGGCCCACTGAGAGGACCCAAAATATGCACTTCCTGAGGACACAATAGATGCAGTTGGGAAACTTGAATTGGCCACCATCTCCTTTGATGTGCTCTGGCATGATGAGGCTCATTGAGAGGATCCAGTTGAAGAAATATAGTACAAAGGATATGGTTTTGGACTTGGTAATTCTGTTGAGAAAGTAAGGAATAGGAGTAGAAGAGAGAGCCCAAAAGAGGCACTTGGTCAAGAGACTATACATGTAATTAGGTGCCCATAACAGGAGCCTCCTCCTGGAGACTTTGAATTGGGGGCCTTTCTTGATGTTTTGGGGAATTAGGCCCATGAGAAGGACCCAGAAGAGGAACAGAAGCCTCATCATCATAGAGAATGAATACTGGGGAATCCAGAGGAGGCATTTTCTGGATTTATGGAATCTCATTTGAGTTCTTGCACTGGTGTTTGCCATTGCTCCAATGAGTACGGGCTTTCAGCTCAGAATTTCATTCACCTGTCCAGTTCAGAGAAAAGGGAAAGTTGTTAGATTTTTAGTGCCGAGTGGTATAAACGGAGAAGGTCAAGCAAAACTAAAAGATTGCTTGAAGTTGCTAGTTTTTGTTCAGAATAAAAAAAATCCTTTGAGAAAGGAAATATAGACAAATTGATGAGTAAGTTAAGAAGGAAACCAGAAGTTGAACATATTTATTAATTTTTCACTGTAAATTATTTGGTAAACTAATGAAGAAAGATGGATATAATACTTCATTTCATAGAAAACAATTTTTCATCCAAAAGATCAGTCACAAAGATTGACAGTTATAACATGTTCAGTGTACTCTTCATTAACATATTTGCAATAGAAGGGAAGAGAAGATACAGAAGATGCAAAAGACAACTGCATGCAGGAGCTCTCCTAGGCGCCAAACTACAAGGGCGTGCAAGTGCACCCCTCCATGGACAACGAGTTGGTGGTGCATTTATCTAGTCATGGAACCAGAGACCAGGCATTAGTATATGAGGGGTTCGGCATCAATCCGACGGCAGGGAAAGCTCCATGTGCAAGCAATCCATAGTTTGCCGGTGTAGCTAGGCTTGATGTGGTGGTTTGTGGTTACTTTTTCTGCAACACAAAATCGTTATCACTTCTTGTGTGGGCTGCATAAGCCCTTTGAGTGTGACCACCCCCAGCCTTGTAGCTAAGAAGGCTATGCTCTCATTTGTGGCTGGATCCTTCCTGAGCCATCCCCAGTTGGGTCTAGACGTCTAACTTTGAGAAGAAAATTCCGACCTCCCTCGAATTCACTTATTTGCACCATCCTTTCTACGTTGCATTTGACAATTTGGATTTAGATTTTTATTTCAAATTAATATCTCTATTTGGTATTTAAATTTTTTTGATAATAATTTATTTTAAAAAATTAAATTGAGCTATTAATGTGGGATGGAGGGAGTAATTGACATTATTGTGTTGGGCTTGTTTTTATATTAAGACATTAAGTGACTTAATTATCTCAATTGATATTGTTTGGGGCTTTTAAAACTATTTAGATAATAGATTTGAATCTGAATACCTATTAAGCTGTGGTCTTAAGTGACAAATCTGAACTGTTAGCTGACATTTGGATAGAGGGTCAAGATTCTAGAGTTCTTAACAATAGTGACCTAATTTAGTTATAAATACATTATTAGTCATCTTAATATAATGCCTTAAGTGAGATTATTCTAGTTAAGTTCTAAACTAGAAACTCATTTTGTGATTATGAAAAAGATTAGCAAAGATAAGGCTCCATTAATAAGATTAAGCTTAGTTGAAGGCTCTAGTGGCTACAAGTATGTCTAAACTTTAGGTACTATGTTTTCTTAATTGGTATCGAGGGAAGGTTTTATACGACGGAAATTTTTTTTTAGTTTAGCATCGTTGTGGTAGGCATTTCTTGATCCATCGAGCTGGCCGGCCGAGAAGACACGCCGGCCAAAGCCATCGCTACAAGGCGTTGGACTCTGGCTGGCACCGCCGCTGCACTAGCCTTTCGGATTTGTTCGCACAGTTCAGCGGCAGCTGAAAAATCCTATCTTTTTCATTGTTTACGCGTCGGCTTCTGTTTTCTCAGCTGTTGTAGGCCTTCAGCCATAGCCGCTGTCTTCGGTCCTGCCTAGGGCTGGCCGGCGTTGCCTCCTCACTGTTTCTGGGCACTAATCGGCTACGCCGCTGAGCATAGAGCCACTAGTTTTTTCCTCCTTTGTTTTTGATGCTTCACTGTTTTGAGTTGGAACACACACCGCTGGACGTTGTCGTCTGTAGTAGGGGCCAGACCTAGAATATATGCAGTCGAGCAGATTGTTTTCTGGCCTCATGGGATGCCAGCTGGTGTTGCAAACATTCACCAAAAATTTTCTCTCACTGTGTGTTTTCCAATATGCCCGCTACAAGCTGCCACTTTTGGGATTATTGACAGATCTATTTTTTCCGGCATCCGACGGCAGGTAACTTGTTTTTCGGTGAGCCCCTTTGGATGGAGGTGGGTGGCACTGTTTTATACATGGCCACCATCTTCAACCTCTCCGTCAAGAGGTTGAAGACAACCCACAGAGGCGGATCACTGCTAACCCGCACTGGGCGCGGGTCTATTCCGACCGGTGCCCAATCGCGGGTTTTAACTGACTTGAGCGCCGACCTAGATCCAAACAGGGTCCAGACCAGGTTTGGGCTATTCCGGGTAAAAAAAATCTTTCCTTTCCTGGAATATTTTTTATATATGAATTATACAAGACTAGACATAGCATACTCAGTAAGTAAACTAAGTAGATATAATAGAAACGTAGGGGCAAATCACTGGAAGGGTGTAGTTAGGGTTCTTAGATATCTAAAATATACCTTATACTATATACTACATTATACAAGGTATCTAGCAATACTAGAGGGTTACTATGATGCAAACTAGATATTTGATACAAAAGATTCAAAATTCACAAGTGGGTATGTCTTTACTCTTGGAGGTGTAACAGTGTTTTAGAAATCCTCTAAACGAACGTGCATAGAAAGATCCACAATGAAATCTGAATTCATTGTACTTGATAGAGTAGGCGAAGAGGCTAAGTGGCTTCGTAATTTTTTAGAGGATATTCCAATACAGGGGAAACTTGTGCCACCTATTTACATCCATTATGATAGCCAATCAGCTATAGGAAGGGCACATAATAACTTGTATAATGGTAAGTTTCAATATATACATATGAAGCATAATACCATAAAATAATTGCTCTCTAGTAGAAATTTTTTTATTGTGTTAGGTCAAAAGAAAATATTGCGGATCAACTTACTAATGGTTTGACCGAAGAACAAGTGAGCAGTTCATTGAGGGGAATAAGCTTGAAGTCTATGCATTAAGAGTCACCGTAATAGCAACCCAACCTAGTTGATTGGAGATCCTAAGATCTAGGATTAAATAGATAACCAAATTGTGGGGGATTAAAGGGGAATCACTATTGAGATAACATCTAATCTTCATTCCTATGATGTGATAGTTATGCCTGCTGAGTGAATCAGGACAAGCTTTGTTTTTAATGGTTCTTATAGCTTGAATTAGTTCAAGTGGGCTATAACATTATATTCCTAATAAAAATCACTTAAATGAGTGTGAAAGGGTCGATTTTATAAGGATTTTACGGCTAAATCTTCTAGAGCACTTATAAAAATTAGGTTTGTTCAGGGCCAAAATGAATACAATTATGAGAACCATGTTATGTCTGAGAAGTAACTGTGTGAATTTATTGTCTTAGTTTATACAAACGACTGAACGGTTTAAGACATCATGTTCATTGGTTAGCTAGTAAACCCGATAGTTTTCAAAAGGGAAGGTTTGAAGCCAAAAACTACTTTTCTCCCATGCACAAACTTTTTAATATTTACTTTCACATTTATCTACATTGTTTTGCATAGTTATCTAGCTAATTCTTATTCATGTGGGGGATTGTTAAAAGTGGGTTTAGTTTATTTGGGTTTAGCCCATATGGGTAGTGAGATCCTAAACCAACTTTGAAGTGAATGAGAATCACACATGTGAATTAGTTAAAGGAGTGCATAGTCCTACATTGCCTAGGAAAAAAATGTTTGGTATATAAGACATAAGTTTGACCTTTCAAGTTAGGCCTGTGGCCCCTCACTTTTGTGGGGGAGTTTTATGTTGGACCCATGCACCTAGGTGGGCTAACCCATACGCGAGTGCCGCAGTTACCATCGGTTTGGCCAGCTAGCTTAGCTCGGTTCAGTTTGCATGCATAGTCGGCTGGGCTAGGTTAAGTTAAGTTGGTTTGGGTTGGGTTGGGTTGGGTCAAGAAGATAATTATTTTTAAGACAAATTTATTTGGTTGAATTTTCTTTACATACAAAACGGGTCTGGTTTTATTCTTACCAAAATGTGTCAATTAACGAAGGAACCTGTCCATTTGAATGGGATGGTTGTCTTCATCAAGATTTCTTATAAAAACTTGAAAAAATATTTTTTTGTATCATACTTTACTGGATTTCTGTCTCTATCATTTATGTGGGAGCATTTCATAACGTGGTTTGCTACATGCGTAAGATAGATGGTGAGGAAGAATAAACTTTGTTTAGTGTTTGGGATGGATATTGGGAAAGTAATGGAAGGAAATGCAATAATTGTAGTACAAATATGAAAATAGTTTTTGTTCTATGAAAAATCAATTACAATGAATTATTGGATACACTACCTAATGTGGGTGCATATCCTAAGACGTATTCATTGAAATTGACTTGGATATGTAATCAAATAATTTGCGTTGCATTCAAGAAAGAAAAAAAATTCCACATAATTTATTGCATGTGCTCTTTAAAAAAGGTTTTGAAAAACTAAGTCATGATATATAGTAGTTTAGGTATTCTTTTAACTACATGTTAGAATGGCATTTGAAAATTTATGATCTAGTTAGAGTTGAACATTTTTAAGTAGACACCTAAGTGTTAGAATTACTGTTAGGTTAGAATGTTAAGAAGGGTATGCGACTTTTAGGATTTTCCTATGTTTTTAATTTTGACTCTGTGGGAAATAGTGCATTTGATCCTTGGACCTTCTCAGTTGAATAACTTTATGAGTAGAATAATTTTATGTTTGAGACAAGAGTAGATGGAAAGAGCTTTGAAACATCCCAAGAACATATGAAATAAAGTTCAAATAAAGGAAATATGACAGATTGAAGTTAATGACACTCAAAACTTATTTTTTTTGAATTAGACATTTAAATTGGTCCTTTATACAAAGTTGTGTGGGCCTTATTAATTTAAATGATGGAAATTGGGCCTAAGGGGCCCAATTGGGCTACCTAATGAGGGTTTTTTTATCCAAGAAGCTAATTAGGGTCCTTTTAAGGGAGTTTTTGGGGATTGAGAAGACAAAAAGATGGAGTTTTTTAGTGAGAACAATCAACAATGAAGGTGGGGAAGAGCAAGTACAAAGGCTAATATTTTGGCGAGGCAGGATGCCTAATCTCTAGTTATTGCTTCAAATTATTTTACATTTAGTGATAGTATTATTAGACAAACTTACCAAATTAATCAAAACCCATAAATATCACATTCATTATTGACAACCAATAATAGCATCAATGCCAAAACTATCAAAAAAATAAACCAAATTACGAAAACCATAATACCAAACCAAAATACAAGTATCAAGGATAGTTTTGTCTAACCACTACAAATGTAACTATCCTCATTAATTAGCATTAAATATTTACATCTCGTGCATATATTCCCTTGGGATTCACAAAATTAACATTGAAATGAGTATGAAATAGAGGTCAATGAATGGAGGATATTTTCATCCAAAAAGAGGCCAATGAATGGAGGGCATTTTTGTCCATATATGACAAAAAGACTTAGACACCATTAATTATGACCCTAAATTCTCAGAATACCCTTATAAATTACATAAAATTTTATATAATTAATCACTCATTCGTGACCAAAACTTATAAAAAATCAAACTGGCCGCTACTCTTTTTATAAGAAAGATTAACCATAAATGGGGAAATAGAGCAGTCTTTTCTCTGTATATATAGCTGTCTTGGGATTCCAAATTATAACACGAAACTAAATTAGGAAAGTCACCTAAATTGAGATACACGTGACATCTGAGTTTCTTCGACGCAAAAGGATTCCAAATTAAAACAAGTACCTAAATTTAGAAACACGTGACAGTTGAGTTTCTTCAACGCAAAAGCAGGAAAGTATCTAACACATCGAACCTACATTGAAGAGGGCTACGTCGGGTCTATATAAGAGGGAGAGGTTGAGAGGGGAGAGGCACAGAACTACGTGGGGTCTGATCCCCGAGAGGGGTACGTAGGCAACTAGCAGATCCCTGCGGGGATTTGCTAGCCCGACCGAATACAGTCTGTATTCATCCATTGAAGCTGCATCTGCTGGTGCGACGTCTGAGATAACTCACCATTAGTTAGTCAAGCAAAGTGTTCGTTGCAGTTGTTGCAAAAACAGAAGGCCTCTTGCATACTCAGCTTGAAGAAGGGGTGCCATCTCTGAATCAAGAAAGAAATCAACAGATCTTTCATGACAGAGAATAAGAGAGGATGCAGGAGGAATCGCACTTGTACTTTCAGAAGAACCAGAACCAGAGCCACCCACCTTCTTCTTGAAGATCTTGCGTATCTTATTCTTCGAGGGGGTCTCTAGCGAAAATCAGCGTCGCAGGGCGAGAAGGCACCAACAGCGGCTGTGGAGGCCTTCCCGTCGGGCGCAGCGGGGCAATGAAGCTGAGCTGCACCCCCAGTGAGAGGCGGAGAAAGGCGGGGTCTTTGCTCCACGGCCGAGCGGCGCCAGCGGGAGCCCCATCGGACTTGGTGGAAGGGGGTCGGGGACAGAACCAGTTCGGGCAAGTGGGTGAGGATGTCGGCCACCAGCTCTTCCTGAAGTGTTTGCTTGGAGTCGGCCTCACATTGATTAGATTACCATAAGGATAGGTTAATTTTAGTATGTATGGCTTAGGAATTAGGATACTTATATTTCTGACTTGCACCAGGAAACCAAGGGGACGTTAATTTTAGTATAGTCAGGGAAAGGATGGCTGATGGGTCAGGCAATTGCCTCATTTGTGTTGCACTTGCTTAGAGAGTGGAAAGGAGCACTTCATATTGTAGATTAATCCATCTAATCGATATTGTATTCATTATGCTATCAGATGGATATTGGATGTTTTAATTAGATTTCTATTATTTTTAGATGTGTAACTAATGTTGAAGCCCGTCCAAACACGTACTCTTCACGTTTACCTATTTGGATCTTTTTACAACTAATAATATCTGTTTATAACAACTTCCATAAATAATGGGATCAATTTATGTTCTTTGCCTTTGTCATAAGATTCCTTATGGCTCTCAACATTAGGACATATTAGGCGTTTAAATGAAGTTGTTCGCTATCTATATAAAGGGTTTTGCTCACAAAAATGAGGAGATGACATGGAAAGGGTAACAGAAGACCAGACTCATGCTAATTAAACATCATTCTCCAAGTCGTACCCATGTAAAATTTTGATTTTATATTATTCTGCAAGATATATAATTTCTTCTCGTACTTAAATATGCATTTTCTTTTTTAAAGATTGTAGGACGATTTAACGGGGGGTGGACCCTGACATTGCTCTTTTTATGCATCGTGCATCATGTTGGAGTTGCTTTTGTCCATTTTTTATCATGAAAAAGGTGACACATTCTTATCAATAGTGTTATCCTTATAAAATATAGTTATTTGAGCCATTTCTTTTTAAAGTACCTTCTTTGGTTTTAAAAAGTAAGAGCCACCCCTTCTTTATCTGTTATTTTACCTTTTAGTTCATTAGTGATTTTAGGCCTTTTACAAAATCCTTGAACTACATTATGTAATTATTTTAAGCCTTTTAGTTGACCTCCACTTGGCAACCTCCTTTTCTTTTTTGGCATGCAGGGTCAAAGGGCTAGCTCAACACTATCTCACCCAATCTCAATATGCGCTTAAGCTTTTTTGCAAGTTTGGCATCGAGGGATCTAAACTAGTTGTTACTCCTCTTAGCTCATCTACTTGTCTCTCTCTCACTCTTCTGACACACCTCTGCCTGATGTCACTGAGCACTATTGCCAATTAGTTGGTTCCTTACAATATTTGACCCTCACTCGACCTGATATTTTATTTATTGTGAGCTAAGTTTGTTAGTTTATGCAGCTCTGCGTGACTTTCACCTCATTGGAGCCAAGTAGATTCTCCCTTATATTGAGGAAATTCTTTCTTATGGTTTACATTTGAGGAATTGACCGAAGTAGACTCCTACTTTGGTCAAATAACCGAAATGTGAGCAAGTATCTACTATTTACAAAAGTAAACTTGCTTTCATGAGAACTTGCGCATGTGGGAGTGTTTTTAACTGAAATACCCTCTAAAGTAGACTCCTCGGTGAAGGGTAGTGTCTCTTTGTCACCTTCACCACCTCCACTTCGTAGAGAGCATCTGTTCGTCTCCCTCACCACTTGTTCCTCTTTGTCATTTTCGACTTCATTTGTCCCCCTCACTGCCCTCATCTCAGCCTTGCTCTCGACTACACTGCCCTCATCTCGACCACACTGCCCTTATCTCGCCATCATTACCCTCATCTCGGCCTCAATCTCGACTGCATTACCCTTATCTCGCCCTCATTGCCCTCATCTTGGTCTTAATATCGACTACACTACCCTCATCTCGTCCTCACTGCCCTCATCTCGGCCTCGTTCTCGACTACACTGTCTCATCTCACCCTCACTGTCCTCATCTGAAGGTATGTTTTTTTATAAAATTGATATATTTGCTTATTTTAATCATTGAATCTTCCCTGCATGTCCCATACACGATTGTTGATATGAATATTGAAAGAATTTCATCCTTTGATCTATTTGGTTTTTGCATGTAATTCCCATATTATTGTAACTGTCATATAATAATGAAAAGGTAGATTTTATTGAGAATAAAGCATTAAGCTATTACAAATTGCTTCATGTGATTAGTACATAATGATTATTTTTTATTTTTCGGATGATTAAGCATTAATTAGTCTCAAATTGACTGCTGTGATGAAATTGTTTGATAAATATTACTATGAAACTATGAACTGAATAACTACAAAACTATAAAACTATAGAACTAAAAAATAGGAAATTGAAAGAAAATTTACTGGTTATTTGCTATAAAATAAGTGGAAAAGTATGAAACTGAATAACTTGAAAACTATGTACTAGGAATTCCACCTACAACTCGAAAACTATAAAACTCGAAAACTATAAAATTGAAAAACTATTAAACTGGAAAACTTGATAATAAAGAGCTTTAATGAGCAATAATTAATTTTTTTAGGCATTATCTTTTTCATATATTAATAGCTTGATTATACAATATATCTATATTCCCTTTTGATTGATTTTTAATTTAACATCTTTATATAAGAAATGTCAAAGGTTGTAGGAGAAACAATAAAAAAGGGGAAATTGCCAAATAGGCTATATGAAGAGGATGACAACTCTCTTCCATAGACAAAGAAGCAAGCATAAACAATCAAGCATGCCATGTGTTGAAGGGTGGGCAGGATGCAATCTAACTTAGGAGCACCAGGAAGCAAAGACATCAGCTCAGCTCAGCTATCATGCGATTAACTAGGGGATCACAATAGGTGGGGCACGTCTCAACTGAGGATCTTCCTTACGAATGGCAACAGAATGGTCTATGATAATTTCTCTTAGCGCAACATAAGATTATGGTGCACTGACAGAAATTGGCATAGGCCATTCTCGCTAACGTTAATGAGGAAGATCCCCAGTTGAGATGTGCCCCTCCTACTATGATCTAATAGTTAATCGCTTGATAGTTGAGCTGAGCTGATGTCTAGGCTTCTTGGAGCTCCTAAGTTAGACTGCATCCTGCCCACCCTTCCTACTGACCAAATTAAACTTGTGAAATTTATCTTCGCTGTAAAGAAAACTTAATATTTTTGAATTATCTTCGTTGTTATAAAACTCAGTTCAATGTTTTTGAATTATGTTCAGATGGTTATCTTATGTTGTCTTAAAAATACTAATACAAGAAATTCAGTTCTTGTTTGTTTCAATTTTCTATCACACAAATGAACAGATTAGAGAAAACCATACTAACATAATGAGATGCAACCCTAGACCTTATATAACTAGCAACTGGAAAACTTAAATTATGTTTAGATGGTTATCTTATGTTTTATTAAAAATACTAATACAAGAAATTCATTTCTTGTTCGTTTCTATTTTCTATCACACAAATGAGCAAATTTGAGAAAACCAAACTAATATAATGGGATGCAACCCTGGACCTAGTATAAATAAGAACTAGAAAACTGGCAATTAGAAAACTTAAAGATGGGAACTAGAAACTCAAAACTTAAAGCAAGGAAACTAGCAAATTGGAAACTAGAAATGTCTATTGGAAACCTAAACAGAAACATGATAACTTCATGCAAAAATGTAATATAAACAAAAAATTGTCCTTGTACACCTTTCATATCCACAAAAATATATTTTTCTCTAAATATGTATCATATTTCAAGGGGTTCTTGTCTTTTTTTTTCTTTGCTGAAGGGACTTGTCTCTTTCCTGTATGATTTCTAATAGCCTGAGGTTCTCCTATATCTATTCTACTACTATCTTCATTGTCTTTGCGCTCATGATGCCTAACTGGGAACTGATAAGTAGCCCTGTTATAGCCAAACCCCTTACATTTACCACACTTCACTATTCTCTTTTCTTCACCATGTAGGAGTATTCGCTTCTTCTTTGGTCGTCCAGCTAGAATCTATGAATGTGGAGGCTTCAATTGAATTGCACTTATAAAATTCAGTGTTTCCCATTGACCTTTATGTAAAATAGGGTATATGACGCATTTGTAAACCTCCTTATATGTGTTAGCCCTGTAAAATGGAGAACAATATGCATGATAATCATTATTTTTCTTGTAGCCTTTGACATATTTCTTATACAAAGATGTTAGATTAAAAATAAATGAAAAGAGAATATCAAGTATCGTATAATCAATATATTAATACCTGAAAAAGAAAATGCCCTAAAAAAATAAAGAGAATGATCACTAATGAAGCTCTTTATTATCCAGTTTTCTAGTTTTATAGTTTTCCCGTTTTATAGTTTCTAGTTTTATAGTTTTCCAATTATTGAGTTTTATACTTTTCCATTTATCCACATATTTTATGTCAAATAACCAGTAAATTTAATTTCAATTTTGATTTCTTTCAGTTCTATTTAAATTAATTTAACCTCATAAATAATCACATAAATTTAATTTAAATTATGATTTTTCTAGTTTTGTAGTTATTCAGTTCACAGTTTGATAGTAGCATTTAACAAAATTTCTTCACAGTGGTCAATTTGAGACTAATTGATTCTTACTCATAAACAAAATACAAAATTTAATCATTATGTACTAATCACAACAAGAAATTTGTAACTAATTAATGCTTAATTCTCAATAAAATCCAAATTTTAGTTTTTATGTAATAGTCACAAAAATATGAGAAATACAAGCAAAAACAAAATAGACCAAATGAGGAATTTTGTCATCCAATCACGTATTGGAAATTAGAAAATATATCAAATTTATAAAAAAAATCATACCTTCATATGAGGCCGAGGTAGAGATGTTGTAGTGCAGGCAAGGGCGAGGCGGAGATGAGGGCAGTAAGGGTACTGAAGGTGAGGGCGAAATGAGGGCTCCAGAAGGGAATGAGGCCAGAAGACTAAAAGCGATAGAGAAATGAACGAACAAATGAAGTCGGAAATGACAAAGAGGATGCTCTTCGGGAGGTGAAGGTGGCGAGGGAGATAAACAATCACTACGGAGTGACACGAAGAAGCGAGAAGAGGCATTTGGGGATGATATTTCAGTCAAAAACACTCTCATGTATACAAGTTCTCGTATGAGCAAGTCTACTTTGGTAAATTATAGATACTTAGCTCACATTTCGGTTATTTGACCAAAGTAGGAGTCTACTTTGGTCAATCCCTCTTTGCATTTCTCTGCCTCTACTATCTTCAACTGCAAGGGTTTTCTAATGCAGATTGGGCCGATAACTATGACATGCTATATTTTTAATAGGCCTAATCTCATTACTTAGGGAGCTAAGAAGCAAACAATAGTGTCTGGCTCTAGCTCTGAGGCCGAATATTAGGTTGCTGCCACCGTTGGTGCATAATTTCTTTGGCTTCTTAATATTTTTCAGTCATTGCATCTTCCACTACCCCAACCACCTGTCATTCTGTGGTAATGTTAGTGCCACTTATATGGCTACTAATCCCATTTTCCATGCCAGTACGAAGCACGTTGAGATTAGCATTCATTTTATTTGTGAACAGCTTGCATCCGGAGTGCTGTCTATTTTTGTGTAGTTGGCTGCTTGCTAGGAGCTTTGATAATGCCTCACTTCTTAATGTACACTTAATCTACTCAATTCAGAATCTACCTCATAAAACTACAATGAAATAAAATTTGTTCTAGAATCAGATGATGCTTGAATTACCAATTGATACAACTCATTGATCTTAAGTTGAACTTTATATATAACTTGTAGTTGGCCGCTTAATTAGTGCTTCTCTTAAGTACCATTTTTTCCTACTACTGTTCCTCTTAAATACCTTACAACAACCAAATCTAAATATCATGCTGATCTTATAGTAGAAAATATATATGTACTTGAAAAATATAACCATTAATTTTCTTGTTTAGAGTTTTTAGTTTATGTACTAGATCTTGGTGCCATGAGAAGTGTTTTACAAACAAGTTCTGCCTAGCATACCTATTTTTTTTTTGGGTACAACTCAATCTACCAAGATAAATTTTATCATAGTTACTAACAACAATGCATATAAATTGCACATGTCAATACATATTAGATAAGAAAAAATAAAATATGTATCAAACAAAGGTCTCATTTGCATGCTATAGTTGCAATATACGTTTTCAAGACTATAATGATCATAAATTGCACACATATATTAAGAATCTACAAATCCAAATCTAATAGGATTAATATTAGGTTTAATAGAAAACACTATAAAATCAAAGAACTTCATGTCATAGAGCATGACATTCATATTCAATTACCAATTTATTGGTAGGTCTTATTAGATAAAACTAGTCAAGAGTATTTCAATACCATAAAACTACACAAACCCAAGCATGTGTAATATAAGAAATTGTAAAAAAGCATTATCAAGAAGCATGTATACATGAGACCCACACAAAAAATTTCAAGAAAACATACTCATGTAAGACCTTGCTTGATAGAGCATATCTAGAGTTTCCCATGTCACCAAAAACATGTAATTTGAGTTCAAAAGTGTAAGACATAAACTTATAAAACTAAATCAATATAATATAAAGAGTAGTGCCTATGTTGTGTTAGAAACTAATGTTAAATTGACATGTGACAACTATATGAAAAAATCAAATTAAATAACTATACCAAAATACCTTGATACTCACATACCAATTCAAATTTGTATTAAAGGGCATTACAGTAAAATACAAGGTCAATATAAAAACTTTGGCAAAATCTATCATCATCTGACGCTTTATTTAATAGCATGATTGCTATTCCAAATCATATTATATCTTATTTAATTCAGTTTGGGAGGTTTTGCATCCTTTCATATTAAAATTTGGAGGGACTAAATTTTACTCCTGGAAACCCATTTGCGTTTGATTTTGGAAAACTACATGTGGTCAATTGTCCAGGTTAGTTAAACTCAATTCAAATCTAGGCCCTATAGCATGTTTATACACCTTCCTTCTCATATTGATATCAAAACACGAAAAGAAGAGGCTAAGTCCAAGGCTTTTGGATCATTCGTTAGTTAAGGACTATATTCATAGTCCAAGGTTGCCAAACCAGTTCATGCAAAGTCATGCATAAATAAATCCAGCTTATACAAGTCAATTCTGTGTCCTATTTTTCACCTGATCAAGCTAGAGCTGCAAAATCTAATGAATCTCTCTGAACAACATAAAATCGCTTGTCCCACTTATGATCATTACACTTCTTGAGATTGTCTGCCATGTTAATTCATATTCTAAGATTCATCCAGAAGAATCTTCGATAACTGAATGTGTTGGTTAATTTATTCATGCAACTGAAGAAAACATCTTCTACACTCAAGCGCCCTATCACACCAGTCCATCTATTTGGGAGGAGCATTAAACCAATATTTTTGGATTTGAATCAACTTGGGCGGGCACTTCCACCCAGCACGATGGGAGTGCTCACTCAGCTCTAGTCACATTAGCAAAACGCGTCTGATATCTGACAACATACCACACTAGACACATGCGAAAGGAGGAGCAAATCATGATAGACTATAATTAAAGCTTCAACAACAACAACAAGAGATTTGTACAGAGAAAGAGGAGACTACTAGGAGCTCAAAGTTTGTAAGTACCAAATGGACGTTGGTGGCCAAATCAACAAGATATGGACTTCTAGGTTGGGAGGTTGGTTACAAAGGCAATTTGTTTTTAAAATCTTAATTATATGATTGTTCAGCCAATGAACATATTGCATATTTTTTTCTCCTCGTTAGGGTTTCCTTGTTAAAAAATCTCTTGTGTGGATTTTCGTGCGTTATGTTGTTTAGTTTAATTTTCCTCTTTAGTAGTGAATTTATGGTGTGGAACAAAGGGTCTACAAAGGAATAATGAAGAGAAAGGGGAGAGAAAAGAAGGATTAAGGGAATAAATTAAATAAAAATAATTTAATTTCTATTTTTTGATTTATAAGAGGATAATTAATATAATTTATAGAAAAGTAAAGTAGTATTCCTATTGAAATAAGGTAAGCAAGACTAATCCTAGTGAAATTAGGAAATTGACTAATCTAGGAAAAGTAGCAGTAATCTAATTAGAAACATATTAGTCCACCATGTTTTGCATTATCTTGTCCTCAAGGAAACCAATTGGGATATTGTCTAAAGAAACTCATCCTCGTGTATTCTAGTAGCATCCTTTGGAGAACGGTGTCACCAAGCGATAAGAACCTTTGAAACAACCTGTACATGATGGCAAACTTGTCATTGTTTCAAAATAGCATGAAGTGTTGGAAAAGTTTGATTAGAAGAAATTGATAACATAATCGATTGTGGAATAAATGAAAGATCACCAACAAACTTTTGAAGACGAGAAAATCTGACAACCCACAAAGCTACCGCTTATGCTAACATACATGAGAGAGGGAGAGAGAAGAAGAAAGAGAGAGGAGAAAGAGACACAAGAGAGAGGGGAGAGAGATCGATCTTGTGACGGCCATTTTTTTTTATATATATAATTATTATTAATATATCATCACCATGTTCGACACGCTTGTCCAACACATGCGCATCCGAACACGTCGGCCATCAGTGCGGATCACAGTCAGATATGCTTTATATTAAAAATGAGCATATCACGGAGTCATGGTACAACAAAAATAATATACATGTGCTTAAAAACATATTTCACACAACCATGGACTTAGATTCATGGAGTTGAAGTTTTACAAGCCTTACAGGTCTTTGGGCATATCGTGCCCTAAGTCTGCAGTCATATAGATATTACATATTTTTCAAAGTCAGCGTGTAGATAAAATATTTGGAACGCTACTCTTCCTTCACCTTCGCCCTTGCTGCATTGCCTGCAAAATCTGGGGGTGGGTGAGTATTTTAAAAGACTCAGCAGGTTAATTTAAAATCTAATAGAGGTGCTAAGCAGAAATCCCTTTGAAAACCCTACGCATTTTCTTTAAAAACCTCTACCACGATAACTTATGCATAAAATAACCGGTTCCAAATCAACACAAAACCACAAGCCGCGACACCCTATGGCCTACTCTCGGTGCTCGTGGGGCAAACAAGGGCCACTTAGGGACAGGGCTTTCCCATGATGCCCTACCCTATGCGCGCCACTTGCCGATTATTTTTCTCAGTGGGCATCATCACTCTATGATTATTCCGGGTTCTTAAGCCCAGGAAATAATCATCACATCGTTCAAAATATAGCAATATTCAAGCTAAAACAGTTCATCACATAACATGTCTCACATAAATCAATCACATACGTTTAATCATGTTAAATCATGCGTAAAGAAGTTATACTAAGCACACACTTAGAGTTTAAAGTCTCCTACCTTAATCCTTGGTTATAATTTTATAACCGTAGAAGCCCCGAACAAAGAAACCGACCCCACCACAGCGTCCAAAACGTCGAATTCAGTAGGAAACGCCTTTTGAATCACTTGATTCGGATTTAAAATGGTTAAGAATGGATAGAAAACGGGTTTAGAAGTGGAAAACGGAAAATCAGGAAAAAAATAGGGTCGGGTGCACTATTTAAAGGCGTGGGGCCTGCGCGCTCCTCGCGGTCACGACATGCGCGTGACTCACGTCGCGTGCGCATCGCGCATTACCCCGGGCCCCGTTGCGCCGTTTGGAGTGACAACGCGCGACGCAGACCCGCACCGCGGGCCCGCGGCGCGTCGCGCGCCCGGCCCGCGGTCCCGCGGGCCCGGGTCCATGCGGCGCCGGCTGACATAGGCCACATGCGTCAGCCAAAATTATATATATATATATATATATATATATATATATATATATATATATATATATATATATATATATATATATTAAAAAACACATAAACTTTAAACGCGCGTATCTTTGTCACCCGGACTCCGATGCACGCGTTCTTTATACCGTTGGGCTCGTATCGATGAGCCCTACAAAACTAGACCCCACATGGGTAGGTTATCCCACACTTCAATGTGGGTCCCGCCTATATGGCACGTTTCTCGAGGCCGTAACTTCCGGCCCCGGTGTTCGAATCAAGCGCTTCCAAAGCCATTACACTCACTTTTCCGCACTCTACCATACTCTAATAAGATTAAACATGTAACAACTATAACTAATTAAAATAATGCTACCAACTCCAAAATTAACGTATTAGAAAACGTATTGGAAATTCAGGGTCGTTACATTCTTCCCCTTGAGAAAATTTCGTCCTCAAAATTATACCTTTCCGTCCTTAAAAAGCTATGGAAATTTCTGTAGCATTTCACTTTCTAATTCCCATGTCGCTTCCTTAGAGGAGTGGTGTTGCCATAACACCTTTATCAATGGAATTCTCTTTGTCCGAAGAATTTGTTCCCTATGGTCGAGAATTCTGATCGGTTTCTCTTCGAAAGACAAATCAGGTTCTAGAGTCAAAATGGACTGATCGAGAACATGAGAAGGGTCTCGCATATACCTTCTGAGCATGGATACATGGAACACACTATGGACGTTTTCGAGCTGAGGAGGCAGGGCCAACCTGTAAGCTACTGGTCCCACTTTATCCAATATTTCAAACGGTCCTATAAAACGAGGACTCAATTTACCTTTAATTCCAAACCTCATAACTCCTTTGGTTGGCGAGACTTTTAAGAATACTTGATTGCCCACACTAAAGCTCAGATCTTTCCTTCTTCGATCAGCATAGTTCTTCTGACGACTCTGGGCTGTCATCAACCGCTTTCTGATGAGTTTCACATTTTCGGCACACTGCTGTACAATTTTTGACTTTAATAATTTTCGCTTTCCCACTTTGTTCCAACTAGTCGGGGATCGACATGGTCGGCCATAGAGAGCTTCATATGGTGCCAAACCTATACTGGAGTGATGACTATTATTATAGGCAAACTCAATTAATGGTAGATACTCATCCCAGTTGCCCTTCCAATCCAAGACACAAACCCGCAACATATCCTCCAAAGTTTGTATGGTTCTCTCTGATTGTCCATCTGTTTGAGGGTGGAAAGCTGTACTAAATCGTAAATTAGTACCCATCTCTTCGTCGAATCCTTTCCAAAATTGAGAGGTAAAACGATTGTCCCGATCTGAGATTATAGACAATGGCACACCGTGCCGACTCACAATTTCTTTTACATACATCCTTGCCAAAATATTTAAAGATTGAGTCTTTCTTAGAGGCAAGAAATGTGCACTTTTAGTGAGTCGATCTACTATCACCCAAATAACCTCATGACCTTGTGATGTCCTAGGCAACCCTGAAACAAAATCCATGGATATGTGATCCCACTTCCACTCTGGAATTTCAATCGACTGCAAGGTACCAGAGGGTTTTTGATGTTCAGCTTTAACTTGCTGGCATGTTAAACACTTGGAGACATATTCTCCTATGTCTCTTTTCATCCCATTACACCAAAAATTCCTTTTTAGGTCCTGATACATCTTCGTTCCACCAGGGTGGATGGTGTACTGAGATTTATGCGCTTCATATAGCATATCTTGCCTTAAATCAGGTATTGATGGAACCACTAGTCTTACTCGAAATCTTATACCTCCATCAGAGCCCTTGCTGAAGCCAGGTCGTTTTAGTAAAACTTGTGTTTCTTCATCTTTTTCCTGCGCCTCAAGGATGCGCTCGACTAGTTCAGATTTCACCTTCAAGTTGGCCACAAGGGAACTCTTGTTTCCCAACTACAACCTAGGTTGAAATTCTATCACTTCCTCCATCAGTTTCCATCTTTGGGCTAGTAAATGAGCGACCCTCCCTGCAGCTTTACAACTCAATGCATCCGCCACCACATTAGCTTTTCCAAGGTGGTAATGGATCGAAAAATCATAATCTTTTATATACTCTATCCAACGTCTCTGCCTCATATTAAGCTTGCGTTGAGAGAATATATACTTAAGGCTTTGATGATCTGTAAAGACTTCAAATTTATCTCCGTATAAGTAATGTCTCCAAATTTTTAAGGCAAAAACTACCGCCGCCAACTCGAGGTTGTGAGTGGAGTAATTACTTTCATGTCTCTTTAACTGCCTTGAAGCATAAGCAATTACTTTCTCATTCTGCATTAGTACGCATCCAAGTCCTGTACCAGAAGCATCACTATACACTACATATCCTCCAATATTGGATGGTAAGGATAAGACTGGAGCAGTAGTTAACTTCCTTTTTAATTCTGGAAAGCCTTTTTCGCATTCCTCATTCCATATAAACTTCACCCCTTTTCTAGTTAACTTGGTTAAGGGCAAAGCTGTGCTTGAGAATCCCTGAATGAATCTTCGATAATAGCTAGCGAGACCTAGGAAACTTCTTATCTCTGAAACTGTCTTAGGTCTCTCCCACTTCATCACAGCCTCAATCTTGGTTGGATCCACTGATACTCCATCCTTAGAAATAATATGACCCAGGAAAATAATCTGTTCTAACCAGAACTCACATTTACTCAATTTAGCATAGAGTTGATGATCCCTTAGGGCTTGTAGTACAATCTGCAAATGTTCTCTATTCTCTTCTGGGCTAGAAGAATAAATCAAAATATCATCGACAAAAACGATTACAAATTTATCCAAATGTGCATGAAAGACACGATTCATAAGATCCATAAAAACTACAGGAGCATTTGTTAATCCAAATGGCATCACTAAAAATTCGTAGTGGCCATAACGGGTACGGAAAGCTGTTTTTGAAATGTCCTCGTCCCATATTCTTAACTGATGATACCCTGATGTCAAATCTATTTTTGAGAATACTCTAGCTTCTTGCAGTTGGTCAAACAAGTCATCAATTCAGGGTAAGGGATACTTATTCTTTACAGTTACTGAACTGAGCATCCTATAATCTATGCATAGTCAAAAGACCCGTCTTTCTTTCTTACAAATAAGACTGGAGCTCCCCACGGTGAGACACTGGGTCTAATGAATCCTTTATCGAGTAACTCCTATAATTGACTCTTTAATTCCTTTAGTTCTGCAGGAGCCATTCGATAGGGTGCCTTAGAGATAGGACTTGTCCCTGGTATTAAGTCTATGTTAAAGTCTATCTCTCTTCTCGGTGGCACCCCTGGGAGATCATCAGGAAACACATCTGGAAAGTTTTTATCACATCAATACTTTCTAAATGAGGAGTCAAAGGCTCTTCGAAAATCACGGTGGCAAGATACGCGTGACATCCTTTACATATTAAATGTTGAGCCTTAATAGCAGAAATGATAGATGCCCCTGTATGTTCCTTATTTCCATAAAAGGTACAAATTCTTTCTCCATTCTTAAAGAACATAACCCTTTTTCTCTTACAATCTATCATCGCTTCATTCACTGATAACCAGTCCATTCCTAGGATGACATCAAAGTCTATCATACCTAAAAGTATAAGGTTGACCTCCCATTTTTGGTTTCCTAAGGACACCGACACATCTTGCAAAAACTCCTGAGCTAGGATAGTCTTTCCCATAGGAGTTGACACTTCTAATATATATCCTAGTTCCATAATCGAATGACTAGTACTTAAGGTGAAATCATAGGATATAAAAGAATGTGTCGATCTTGGATCTATTAAAACTTTAGCAATCTTGTCTAAGATTAGAAGTGTACCTTGAATAACGTCTGCTGAAGTTTGAGCTTCTTCAGCGGTAATAGCATAGATCCGACCCTGAGCCTTAGGCTTCGACTCCATTTTGATCTCCTCCAGCTTCTGCTTCTTTGGACATTCTTTAATCTTATGTCCCAGCTCGCCACAAGAGAAACATCGTACCTCAGACCCTTGGCTCTTCATCCTAGGACAATTATTAATTCGATGTCTCAACTCACCGCAACCAAAGCACCGTCCTTCATTATAAAAGCAGCTTCCTGCAGGATGAAACCGATCGCACTTAGAGCACTTTTCAAATTTCTTCCCCCTCTGAACTTGTGCTTGTGCACCAAAAGGCTTCTGAAAAGTGCAGTTGTTGCTCTGGACTTTCCTCTTTCTTTCATCAGTTTTAGAACTACTGTTTTGACCGTGGTCCTTACGTCCTGCCAAGAATTCTTGATATTCTGTTTCTAATAAAGAGGCTAGCTCCACTACCTTGGTGAAAGTAGTAGGTTGGAAACCCACTATTCTACCACAAAGTCCATTATTCAGCCCTCTTACGAACTTCCTGGCTTTCCTTAGTTCTGTTGGGCAAATATCGGGAGCAAAACGCTGTAGTTGTATGAATTTATTTTTGTATTGAACAACCGTCATATTTCCCTGTTGCAGGTCTAAAAATTCCTTTTCTTTCTTTTCTTGAATGTGGAGAGGGAAGTATTTGTCAAAAAGAACCTCTCTAAACTCATCCCACTTGAGAGAGAGAGGAGAGGAAGAGAGAGAGGAGAGGGAGAGAAAGAGGAGAGAGGAGAAGGAGAGAGAAGAGGGAGGAGAGAGAGAGAAGAGGGAGGAAAGGAGAGAGAGAGAGAGGAGAGGGAGAGAAGAGGGAGGAGAGAGATAGAGAGAGGGAAAGAGAGGAGAGGGAGAGGGAGAGAGAGAGAGGAGAGGGAGAAGAGAGAAGAGAGGGAGATTTTTCAAAATTTTATTTATTATTTATTTTTTATTTAAAAATTGATTAAAAAATAAAAATATATTAGCAATGTATAATGATATATGTCACTAGTACCTTTTCATATTAGCAACGTATATGTATATACGTCACTAATACCCTTGAGTATTAGCGATATATAAGCGTATACACCGCTAATACCTTAAGTATAGCGATGTATATGTCTATGCATCCCTAATACCTTGAGTATTAGCGACGTATATGTTTATGTGTCACTAATACATTTTTATGTTTAATTTTTCATTAATTTTTAAATAAAAAATATAAACTAGAAAGTGGGGGGAGAGAGAGAGGAGTGAGAGAAGAGGGTGGAGGGAGGGAGGAGAGAGAGAGGGTAGAGAGAGAAGGGAGAGAGAGAAGAGAGAGGGATGAGAGAGAAGAGGAGAGAGGGAGGGAGAGAGAGGATAGGGAAGAGAGAGAGAGGAGAGGGAGGAGGGAGAGAGGACAAGGAAGAGAGAGAGATAGAGAGAGAGAGAGATGAGGGGAAAGTTATAAAAAAATACTATTAGTGATGCTCGTAAATGAGCGTCACTAATAGAACCATTAATAGCGACGGTTATGCCTACACGTCACCAATAAGAAACTTATAAACGACATTTTCTATGAAGCGTTGGTAATAGTTTTCTTAAAATAAAATTTTCGAAGATAATAGTGACGCTCGTGATTGAGCATTGCTAATATTATCCTCATTAGCAACATGATTGCTTATGCATCGCTAATTTATATTCGTCTCGTGACGCTTCATCCGAAGCGTGGCTAAAAGTTTTATGAGGGCAAAAATTCACCCGGGCGTAAAATTTCCCCCTCAGGTGAATTTTTGCCCTACCTTTATAACCACCTGCAGCCTCACCGTTCCTTCGTCTGCAACCTCCGCTCACCATCTGTGACTTCCCCTCGCCTGTGCCTTTCAAACTCAGGCGGCCGTCCTCTCCTTGCCTGCAAATTCCCCAACCCTGGCTCTCTCTTCTCGTTGCTGTCTCTTCACCCAATTCCCTCACCCTCAAGCTGCCTCCCTCAGGGTGATCTCCTATGAGCCAGACGGAGGAAGCGGTTGTGGGAGGCTGGGAGCCAGCGGGCAAAAGCTCCTTTGGAGGCTAGGAGCCAACGGGCCTCATCGGACGGAGGAAGGCAACATTTTTCGACTCCAGACACACCTTCAACTTCTCTGTCGAGAGGTTGAAGACAACCCGTTTCTGCGGGTCGTCACAAACCCGATCCCCGTGCCCCACTCTGTAAGGACCCTCATCTCTAAACTGGTTTTGTTTTCTTTTAATTATCGGTTATTGTGAGATTAACGCGTTTTCTGATTTATTCCATGGTTTCGTAAAAAAATAGTGTTTATGATGGTTTTAATTAAAATCAACTCTAATATTAGTAGTTTTAAGTGATTTTGAAACAAATATGAATTTTTGGGATTTTTTTAAATTTTTACTATTTTTCTAAAAAATCAGGGTTTTGGCGGGACCCCTGTGGGCTCCACCATCGAAATTTTAATTTTTGTGTCAAATGAACCTAGATATCTACTTAAGGTCATAAAAAAATTTTTAGAATTTTCTTAGACTTAATTAGTGCTCCAATTTGTAAAATACTTATTTTTAACCTACTTCTCATATTTACACCTCATAACTTACCCATACACACCCCAACCCTTACTATAAAAGGCCAAACCTGAGCCATTCCCATTTTGGGAATAGGCTGAGGAGGAGAGGTCAGGCCTAATCCCCAATTAGGCCTGGATTAGAAGGTGTTTAAGGTAAGCCTATTCTAATTAAGCACTAAAGTCTAGCTTTCTTCTTAATCTCTTCTAAATCTACCATTTCCCCTTTGTTTTAATTCGTTTTTGGACATCAAAACTACTGATTTGTATTTTTACTACAAACCCTAGCTTTCAAAATCTGATTTTTATGTTCAACAAGCCCTAGATCTAAGTTTTTAATTAGCGTTTTCTTTGTTAAAACGATTTTAATGGAGTTTAATTCAAACTCTATGTCTTTGTAAGGTTTTCAAGAAGGGTGACCATCAAATCCAAGTCTAATCAAAGGATAAGGTAATGGACTTTCAAATTTTCAGTTTGTCTATGGTAAAACTCTTGATTTTGTGGCTTATTTTGAATGAAGTTACTTGATTTGGTGTGTTAATGACATAATTAAAAAATGGTAATTTATAATCCCGATTTCATAGGGTTTTATCTTATTATGAAGTGGTTTAGCATTCTGGAAGTCATGGTGGACTTTTGATAGCATTTAGGTTGTTAGATGTGGATTTGAAGTGTTATCAATGGAGTTTCGATTTGAAAATGCGAAAGGAAGAAGATGGTCTGTTCTGCCTTGTTGGCGTTCGAATGGCAACACTGTCGGATTGACATATTTTCCAGTTCAGCAGATCAAATAGCCTGCTAGGTGTTCAAACGACCAAACTGTAAATTTGAATTTTTCCTGTTTAGCCAATCGAATGGCCTGAAGGGCGTTCGAACGGCTACACAACAGAATTCTATGTTATTCACATGTTATTTATTTCGATGATTCCACTTTAACTTGCCAATTTTATATAAATGTGGAGTGTTCTGAGCTATATTATGCTACTGGAAAGGCATGCTTTTTGAGGTTATGAAGTCGGGATATATGATTAGAGATTTGTGGACTGACTTATGTTTTGTGGCATGATATTGGAATTGTCATCTTGAAATTGTAAACGGTTGATCCCCTATGGTTAAGCATATTTTCAGTAGGACTACAACCAATTAATGGACTGACTTGTCATGATAGAATGTGGTTAGTTGATGTATAGATGTTGGTGAATGCCATGACTGAAGGATGAAATGAATGATCTTATATGTGTTAGCCTTTGTGGTTGAGTTTTGATTTGAGTTATGATTTCAACAATTCTTCTCCTATGATTTTTGCTGGAATTCATGATTAAATATTAATTCACATGTGTAGTGTGGTAGTGAGTTAATTTTAAGCATGTTGAAATGCATTGAGTGAAGTACTTCTACTAAGTACACACACACATGTAGGGGTTTAATGATGATGATGAAGCTTGATTTTATGATTATGAATGATGCATTAGGGGCTGATGAGAGCACTTATCATGGATTAGGATTCATGTATGCCTTGCCCATATATGTACCATGCTACATGTATCATGAAAATGGATTTCAAATTGAGGCTTCATCGAGGTTAATCGAATTTGACCGATTGGATGTAATGTGGTGAAATTGTGTGCCGGATTGATCGGTCGTAGATTAATCGTAAGTTGATTGGTCCGAAAGGACATGTTTTGATTTGAGTTCCTATGCGGAACGAGTGCACTCCCCAGGTTGAGTTTAGTTAAATGGAATTATGTGGGGACGAGTTTTATATTTGTCTTGCGGATTGTGAGAATGCTATTATGAGTGTCATCTAGACCCTGAGAATCCAGTGTGGTATGTCGTGTGCACCCGCTACCACGTGTTCTAGGGTTTCCTGTGTGGAAACTCGGGCTCTTCCCTCCACAGGAGATGTCCCTAGGCGAACACCCCTGCTCTAGATTCTCTGTGTGAGAATGGGACATCCTTGGCCAGGATCATCTAGGGCGAGCAGTCTTTAGGGATTGACAACCCCGATCTTTCTTGAATTCTTGTGTAGAATTTTGGACCATGACACGCCTTCGTGGCCTTGTCTATGTTCCTGTCTGTGTGACACTAAATGGTGATTACTCCTTGATGGAGGTTGTTATGATATGATGTATGATGGAATATGTATGTTAGAGATACATTCATGCAGGTTGTTATAATGTGATGCATGATGGAATATGTATGTTAGAGATACATTCATGCAGGTTGATTTTGATATGATGCATGATGGAATATGTATGTTAGAGATACATTCATGCAGGTGGTTATGATGTGATCATGAGGGAATATGTATGTTAGAGATACATCCATGCAGGTTGATTATGATATGATGCATGATGGATTATGTATGTTAGAGATACATCCATGCAGGTTGATTATGATATGATGCATGATGGAATATGTATGTTAGAGATACATTCATGTAGGTTGATTATGATATGATGCATGATGAAATATGTATGATAGAGATGCATTTCATGCAGGGTGTTATGATGAGAATGACATTATGTGGATTATGCACTATGATGCAGTTCTAGGTGATATGTATGTGTGATCAGAAAATGATGCACCTTGCCAATCTTTGATTTGAATGATTATATTGCTATGCTATCGTGTTTTCGATGTTGATAGTGATATTAAAAACCATTGCTGAGTTTGTTAAACTCACCCCTCTTTCTTGTGTTTTATTTTGGGGTTGCGTGGTGCGACACGCTGACGGACAGGATCTCCTCTTTGAGGAAAGGTTGAAGATGACTTGGATGTGATCGTGGAGATCTTTATGTGACTTATTTTCCTTAGTTTTATACTTTTTTTTATTTAGAACCTTTGTGTAGGGTTCTTTGTTGGATTATGCTACTTTATACAGTTGTGTTTGCTTAAGACTTATTTTGAGCCAGTGTGGGCTATAGTTAACTAAGCATGTGGGTTTGAGATTAGTTGTTACTTTGTGATAAGCAACTCTCTTTCTTTCCTTCTTAGTTACTCTTGCTCAAAGGATTGTGCATACTCCGTAATTCTTTTAAATCACCCATGGTTAGGGTTAAGTCTTCCGCTAAATCGTTTTCTCAATTTCCCTTCGTCGCCCCCGCGTGGTTGACCGGCCCTTGGACCGGGTTCGGCTAGGGTTGGGCATCGCTAGGGCGTGACACGCTCCCTGCTCCGGCACCCCGCTCCGATGCCCCGCTCCTTGCTCCGGCGGCCCACTCCTTCTCCCCACACCCCACACCGGTGCCCCACTCTTGCTCCTCGTTGCGCCTACTAGGGTCTGCAATGACCTGCGCCTATCGCGGGTCAGCAGCAATCCCAAACCAGGTCACCCGGTTTGGTCTATTTTTTTTAGCGACGCGCTTCTAGTGAGTCACTAATGGTGGTAAATATTTTTTTTATTTTTTTAATGTACATTAACGACATTCCATATACGCCACTAATATTATATTTTTAGCAACGTATAATTGTAAACGTTTCTAATAATTATTTTATATTTATAATTTTTTTAAAATTTAATTATATTTAAAAAAAATATTTAAATATTTAATGTTTTATTATTAGCTATGTATGTCCTAAACATCGCTAATACTAGAGTATTAGCGACACATTTTATTTATTAGAGACGTAGTAATAAACATCGCTAATAATAACAATTAGTGACATTTAATCATAAATGTCACTAATGAGCAATAGCAACACCATTTTTATCGAAGCATGTTGCGACGCTTTGTAAGCGTTGCTAATAGTTATTAGTAACGCTTTTAGGACTATTAGTGATGCTTAAAAGCATCGCTAATAGTCGTTTTTGTTGTAGTGCTAGGTCAGCATTCTTAATCTAGTTGGCTCAGGCACTAGATGTTGAAACACCCATCGGGCTTAATAATTCAAAATATAAAGGCTACATAACTGAGCAAGTCATAAATGAATTTATCTCAACTTTTCACCTTTTGATGTGAACCCCTATGCTTGCTTAGGCATGTGGCCTATTTACTCAGTGAAAAGAGAGACAAATCATTATTTTTTCAATAAATTAAATTTTTTATTTTTTTCAACTTTTTTCTCATTCATTTTTTTATTACACACTTATCAAATTTTTTTTCAAATAATAGCCAAGAAAAAAGATCCATCATAAAACATTGAAAATTACTCGAATACCATATTTTTAAAAAATAAGCTCATATAAAGTTATCCCACTAAGATTCTAAGCAATAGATCATGAAAGTATATTTCTACAAGTTTCAGGTGCATGATATGTGATGTAAAAATGCAAGCATAACTTTCCAAGATAAAGAAAATTGAACGGAAATTACTCACTCAATCACTTTTATCACTTAATTTATTACTTGAACTTTCTATACGAAATTGAGCTCTTTATAAATAGATATATGCTTTTAATAGAAAATAAGCGATAAAAACAACCGACAAAAAATTTGATAGAAATATTTAAAAAAACTCTAAAATATCTTAAAATAAAAGTAAGAAAGAAAATGACCTCCATATCTAAACTAAACATTGTCCACAATGTTAAAGAAAACATATATACTACAATAATAAGAATAAGTAAGAGAAGAAAAGAAATATATCAGCTAAGCGTAGTAACTAAATACACTAATTTGAAAGTGAAGTACATAGGTTTTGAGAAGGCATGAAATACATACAGGTGATAAGAACCCCCCAACCTCAAATATCAAACTCCTACAAAAGAGACAATGACTACAAATATAAAAAACAAAAGAAACAAAAAGAGAAAAGAAGCCCTTGCATAGCTAAGCATCGGCATTGTTAGAATCTTCTTCCTCAGTAGAACTATCGTCATCATCCTTTGCATCCGCGGTAGTTGACTGACACAAATCAAATTAGCCAATCCTTGTATAAGTTCTCAGCCATCTGAGAGTCCATATGCAATTATGGCCTGCTCCTCCTCCCCTATCAAGGTAGGCAATGTGTGACCATACGGTTTAGGGTTGCTTGGGAAATGACCCCTAAACCTCAACTCATGGACGCATGTGAAGAAAATCCAATCGGAAGTGATAAAAAATCCTTGCCAAGATGAAAGGATAAGCTAACCGGGCATCCGCTGGTCCAGAATAAATCTCATACATCCGTGCAAAGAAAAATGAGGGGAAGTCGAGGTGAATCTACTCCGCACAACCTAGAACATAAAGAAGGCTGGAAGGGTGTAATCTACCTTATCATGACGGTGAAACCATATATTATACTCAAACATCAAATACATAAACTGATAGTCTTGTGCCATGAGAGAAGCCAATAATCCATAGGTGAGGGATGGGTCCCACTAATAGAGGAAGCTTGGCAACGACCATAGTAGACAATGAAGTGCTTGAAGTAGAAGGGGCGTTTTTCCTCTTCTTTAGGGCTTTTAACTAGAACCATGCGCCATATATTTGCAAAAAAAACTCAAAAAGAAGCGCTCAAAGTGTTTGGAAGAGAATGAAAAGCATAAATTTTGTTACACACCCATCAATGTTAAATTACAACAATACCCCGAGCATAAAAGTTAATAGAAATTGCCCAAATAAAAATATAATTTGTACAATGAAATAATAAGAATCTTTAATAAAGTAAGTACATACAAATTGATCTTTTATAGCCTCAAAAATTATAATTTTCCACAAAAATGACGCACAGTGAAAATTTTAAAATTAAACACGAACAACATGTCAGTTATGCAATTAAGTTGTACCATATCATAAATATGGTTCGTACAAATCAATTATAACAACTTACCGCAAAAAAATGTATCTAATTTGACCAAAAAACTAAAGAAAAATAAAATATAAATTTGAGGCTTATTGGAAAAGTGGAATGACTATGTGAAATGGAAATCGATTAGGCTCAAATAGATGCCAAAAATGGATTATACGTGAAAAATCAGAGGGGAGGGATGAATTTAGGCTAAAAAATCTTGTCGAACAGTGAAGGGCAACACGGCAAAAGATTAGGTAGGTGTTGCAGAAGAGAAATGTGAAGTCTGGCTTTGTCCATCACACACGAGTTTAAACAGACACATGGACCATTTGAATAGCCGAGTGGGCCGATCGAGTAGCCCAATCGATCCGGTGTACACCCGATTGAATGGCTTAACTCTGTATTTATAAACATGGCTAACTTAAAATATTTTAAAAAACTAAATCAACTACATGGACCAAAATAAAATAAACTAAAAAATAAACCCGAAGAAAATAAGGGTTGCGTCCCTAGAAGCACTAAGTTTAATGTCTTCCTCCAAACAGTGTACACTCACTCAATGTATTAGAAAATTAATCAAATCAATAAACTCAATGTCACCCCTCTTCACATCTCTCTCAATGACAGGTGTAAGTCTTTTACCATTCACTTTGAAAATCCAATTATCATGAGGGTCAGATATTTCAACCACTCCATAAGGAAAAACCTAAGGGACAACATAACAACCATCCAAGCTAGATCTAAGCTTACCAGGGAAAAGGCAAAATTTAGAATTAAATAGCCAAACTTTCTTATTATGTTGAAAGGACTTTTGATAGATTAATGGCTCGTGCAAAGCCTTAGTCATTTGTTAATATAATTTGATAATACTTGATAAATTAAAAATAAGTCATCGTATCAACATCATACAACTATAAATGAAAATGCTCGCATGAACCCAAACTCATGTAAATATGAATATATTAATATATAATATAATATAAAAATAAATAAAAGGAATTAAGTTTTTAGGGTAAGCTACTTGCCAAAAATAATAATTTTTTATATATCATAGTTTGAGGATGTCTAGCCAACGTAGTAGCTGTTAGTTTTAGTTAGTGAGCTGGAGCACCTTCATATCATGGACAAGGGTATAGGCAAAAATTCCAGTTTTCCTTTTCCTTATAATTTATATTTGACCAAAGACCATTTGATTATGCTGTAACTAAAAATTTGTCATTGATAGTACAAAATGTAAAGTAAATAAAAATCCTTTACATAAACATTATCAATGGTGGCACATTCACATAAAATACTTTCAACTAAGTCAATGCTCCCTATAAGTAGTAGTAATAGATACCGGCCAATGGTTTGGTGTTAGCCAAAATTTAGATTTTCTGAATGCTGACTGCCAAATGTCCGATTTGACATGTTGGATCCTTTCATCTGAAACTCGATATACATCAACACAGTTGTTGGGCTGAACAATGTAGAGAGTGTCCTCTTCAATACCCAATAATTTGGCGGCCCTCGTGGTAATACAACATTTTTCACTAAGAATAATCGCTTTGCTCCCCAAATTGTGCACACTTTCCCATCTGGGAAATCTCAAGTTCGCCTTGAAGATGGCAAGTGGTTCTGATCTAAAATAAAAAACACCCATCAGAAGGTGTCCTCCACATTCCATCAACTTGTACTGAAAACGTCCCCAATACCGTAAAGCAACTTGCGTTGGCGGAGGAGGAAGCACGATGTCAACAGTTGAAGATGTATCATCAGGCGAGGAACTAATTTTGACGAGCTTAAGCTCACCCATGGCGGTTGCAGCAAAAAGAGATTGCTGGTAAAATATAATATCACTGTACTCATATGCCTTCCCCACCGGAAGCATCGTCCATCGGGACGACCCTTTACCATTCAGTCTGCAAAATCTCACGCCCTCTTCAGGATAGAAGCTTGCAGCAAGGCAGTGTGGATTTTCTGGGGGTGATGAAAGTATGGTCTTAGGAATCCATATAGTGGCGAGTGGAGGGATAGTAGAAGGGAGTTCGATTCGCCTTGATGAGAAAGGATTGAAAAGGAAGTGTTTTAGGCAAAACTGCAGACTTCCTAATTCCTGGACATCACACATGATCAGCCACCCTTCGTAGGTACCGGTCACGAGGCAGAAGCCGCAGAGTCCGTCCTCAAACGAGACGAGCTTGTACACCCGGTCGTCCGAAAGGCTATAAAACTTAGTCCTACTCGTCCGGGTCCATATATGTTGGGGGGAGTCACGGCACTCCATGGCGACCAGTTGCCACTGTTTGCAGACCGCGGCGTAACGGATGGCGTCGGGCAGCAGGAGGCGCCTGCAAACGAGATCCAAGACGTCCCTGGGAAGGGATGCCCAATCCGTCCTCGACCACTCAACAGCAGATGGGTCCTTTTCAGACGATATCGACGTCGATGTATAGGACGTTGCATTCTCTGAGACGTCGGCAGAGATGGAAGAAGAAGAAGAAGAAGAAGAAGAAGCGACGCCGGCCGACTTCATTAGGCCTTAGAGCTTCCCTGAAACTGACCAAAGAAGGGTTTAGGCGGCCTGAACAGACGGTTCCCTTCTTCTTCCCAAACAAAGACGGCCGCACTTAAGAAAACGAAGCAGCTGCAGCCGCGGGTCTTCCTGATCTGATATATAAATAGTGACGAAGGGCTTAGCGATGTAAGCAGAGACAAGTTCTGTTCGGAGTCGGACACAAGCGGGTGCACTCCCACCGAATCAAAGCATGCCAGTTGGTAAAACGTATCGGCACATATTCTCACGCGTGTGCTTACCCTCTTCTGAATCTGCGCCGTGTGGGTGAGCTCTGAGCTCTTTTTACCTGCTAAATTTATAGCTTGGGCTTTAAAATATAAATTACGGCCGGGCGGGCCTAAAATTTTACAACATGTTAACTTTTGCGTTACGCTCGGGCCTAGATAAAAAACTTATGAGCCTGGCCCGGCCCCATAAAATTCAAAGTCCGCTATAATATGTGAATTTTTGAAGGTAGATCATTTCTAACCTGCCCTTTGTAAATTGTTAGATTGATATGCTCACTCTATAAAGGAAACGCTAATATATATTCCGCCGTTTTTTATTTTGCCTTTGAGAAAAATTTTCACCGCTCTCCAAGTCTCTATTTTACCTTTCATTTTATGTGATGAGACTGTTTGTATGTCTAACATTTGTGAATGTTGTGAATGTTGCGTCGATGTTTTTTTGTCTTCTTAAATTTTATTTCTAAAATATAATTAAAGTTCAACTTGCTCATAAATGATTTATATTGAATTTGTTTGGATAGAAATTAGAGCTAAATGATCTATTCATCTCAATGATTAAGCTGATTGGATTGTTGGCCTTGTTGCAATACTAATCACTATTAGCAGCATAGTTGTTGATACATTTGCATTCATAGGTGGAAAAGTAGTTTGCTTCTTATTTGATCTTATGTAAATGCTCAAAGGCTCAATTTTATTTTGACATAGCTTTAAAATATCATCAGCTTTCATTTTAGTTTGCTTTTTATTAGTTGTGCTTGAAGAATGCTTCAGATATAATATGATATGTAATGTAATCTTGAACTTTGATTTTGTGTAGAGAATGTTGATGACTTAAGTTATAAGTGACATGATATTTGCCTTCATGTTCTTATTTATATTATATTTCTCCAAGGTATGCTTCTTTCCTTAATATAAACAATTTTGAACATTAGTCTTGTTAGTTCTAAATTTGGAACTGCTATTCTGCATTTTGAAAAATATGTTTCTGGAACTGCTATTTTGCAATTTTCAAATGTTGGAAATCTTTTAAAAGATGTATTTCTATTGAGTGTAATGTTCTCTTTGCATTAAACTTTTTGCATGATAGTGAACTAAACATTTCGTGGTCTGTTGCTAGGCATCTTGCGGCAAATGTATCCACTCTTAAGTTTATTTGCTGGTGCACTTTTTGTCTAGTATTGAGTAGCTTACTTCCTTTTGCCATTTCTTGATTTGTTAGAACTTTTAGGCATGGAGTTTTTCCTTCCACATTTTTTGCCTCTCTCATATATTATTGCTTCAACTATTATAAAAGACAAGATGCAACATTGGAAAATTTTTATTCTGTCCAGTAAATTGATGCATTAAGAGAATAGCTAGTCAATTGTGAAACAAAACCTAAATTTTAAAATATAATTTAATGATGGCGATGATAGCTAATTTTTGTGGTGTGCATCATTGTTAATCAAGCCATAAAGGGGTGCATATAAAAATTATTTATGATCTAATGGGCCTAGATCTTACTTCTTTAGTGGCTCATATCTCATTTAATGCAGGCACAAAGACCATGTTGTATGGAATATGAGCCATTAAGTGAATCTCATTGTTTTTTAAATTATTTTTCAAATATGAGATTGAATATTCTTATGGTATTTCAAGTTCAATATAAGGTATTTGATAGATAAATTGATTAGTTCATCTAAATTTTACAGGAAATAGATTTCATTCTTGGGACATTGTACATGACTCAAACATGCAATATAAACTTATTAACAAAGGCAGTTGACTTGCTATGACATGTTAATTGTAGATAATATTGGACATAGAAAATTCAAAATGAAATCAATGTATGAAAAGGGTACTTGTAGATTTTTATTTACTAAATGAAATGTAATGAATTTTTTATATAATTACCTCAGTTTTTAGACTTATCTGTTGTTTTGTTTTGTGCTCAAGATATAGTGTATGTCATATTCATCATTTGCATAGTAGAATACTTTTATATTATGTCTCTTTGGGCCTGAAAGCCCATGGCCCAACCCTAGCCAAAATTTTGGCCTTAGCTCCTAGCCCAGGTTGGGCCTTCGAATTTGTTCTTTTCTTTTAGACCGGGCCAAGACCTATGGCCCATAAGAGCCCGACATCCTTGCACCCCTATGCCCAAGGCTGCATAAGTGCTCTATGTCATGCCCCTGACATACGCCACCCCTTTCTTGAACGTGGTCTAAGGAGGAGGCAATACGTGGTGCGACAAGTGAAGTGGAAATGTGGAAGACTTAACCAAACCTTTGGTGAAACACTTATCGAAGTGAGCACATGAGCACTTTGTACAAAAAAATTAGAGAAATATAAAGGAGACTAAATTAACAATCTTAGTTTAGCATGTCATAAGACAAATCTATCATAGCCCACATCATATTGTTATCACATACAAATAAGCCAACAATAGCTAAGTATACTGTGAAGTAAAGTCAAATATAAGTTTAACATGTCATAAGACAAATCTATTATAACCCAACAACTCTAGTCCCCACATGGTGCACATTCAACATCATGATCAATGTAGTCTATCCGAAATAACTGCATAACATGACATGCAGCCCCATAATAAAAGTCACAAACAAATAGGGATGAACTTAGCTCACCAAGTGTTTTATAAATGGAATATAAACTCAAAAAAAATATCTCATGCATTCTCAATATAATATGCATCACATATCTATTCATCACAACCATTCATCATGAAATAGATCACATTCCATTTACACATCCATGCCATATGTGCATCTGATATAAACCATACATATTCATGCTACCTGTACATCATGATATAATTCAAATATATTCATGCCACTTGTGTATTACGATATAATTCATACATATTCATGCCACCTGTGCATCATAGGTTCATCTATATCTATAACACATGATACATCATATATATCATAAGGATCTCATTATAACATTCACATCTTGCATAAATCGATTCTCAATATTCGTATCATGCATTATCATATCTCAATATCCACATTCACCCTAAATAATCTAACACATTTCATAATGCATGTTAAGGCATAATCATTCATAAATACTATGTGTAACATAAACGTCATTGTTCTCACACGATCTGTGTTAATTAGCATTAAATTCAATGCATGTTCAACAACCATTAGGTGAATATTTCACGATTGAGAAAACAATCAAAGATGCTTACACAGGACAATCCCTTATGGGGAAGGTCCAAATTTCTAAAAGAAAATATAGTGGTTTGGGTAAGATCCCTTACTGGAAAAGTACCCTGCTCATGCGCAAGAAAATTTCATGCACGGGCAAAATGTCCCCGCATAGGCAAAACTTCACCCGCTGCTTATAACTAACCCCCCCTCCCCCATCTTTCGCCCCCACCACCACCGCCCGCTGCCTCCTCCACCTCTCGCCCTCACTGCCCTCTGCCCATGGCCCACCGTTCTCCATCCCCCACCCCTTCCATTGCCCCCCTCCCTTCCATTCCTCCTTCCTCTTTCGCTCTGCCTCGTCGCACACCACCATGCCACCCCTCCACCCTCTGCCCATGCCCTGCCCTCCTCCGCCTCTCGCCCCCGCAGCCCTCAGCCCACGGCCTTCCATCGTCCGTCCCCCATCCCCTCCGGTGCCCTCTCCTCCCTTCCAGTTCTCCTTCCTCTTTCACTCCGCCCCGTCGCCCCCCTCCGTTCCACCCTGCCGCACACCATTGCGCTGCCCCTCCTCCCATGGCCTACAGTCCTTTGCTGCCCTCCCACCCCCTCCGGTCCCCCTCCCCCTTCTCTAACCTGCCCTATTCCCCCTCTCCCTCTGCTCCAGTCCCCCCTCTCCCCCTGCTCTGCCCCCCTCCTCTGATTTTCAAAGGGGGGGGAGGGGGTAGGAAGGAGGGGGCAAAGCCGGGGAGAGGGAGGCCGGAGGACCGCGGCACCACCGCCATCCTCCCGCTCCCCCTCCCCTCCCCCCGCTAGCCCCCCACCCCCTGCTGCCCCCTCCCCCTATTGATCCTCCCCCTTCCCCCCACCCCCTTCCTCTGATTTTCAAAGGAGGAGGGTTTCAAAGGAGGAGGGTGGAGCTGATGGTCTAGATTCCGACACCCTGCCATTTTTCAACCTTCTCTCCCTTTTACCTAGCCCACCTGGGATTTTTTTTGAATAATTATTAGCGACACTTAAAAAACATTGCTATTTGATTTAAAAAAATTTTTAATTACTAGAGACGCTTAAAAAGGGTCACCATTTAATTTTAATATTTTAATATTACTGGTGCTTTGAATTTTTTTTTAAATTTTTTATTCTATTAGTGATGTATAAAAAGCGTCACTAATAATGACTTATTAGCGACGCTTTAAGTATACATCGCTAATAAGTTATTTTTTAATTTTTTAAAAATACTTTTTCTATTAGCAACGTATACATAAGTGTCACTAATAATTCTTTATTAGCGACACTTATAGATATACGTCGCTAATAATTTATTTTTTTACTTTTTTAAAAAACTATTTTTATATTAGCAATGTATAAACAAGCGTCACTAATAGCTTATCATTAACGATACTATAAAATATATGTCTCTAATAAGTTATTATTAGCGACGCATAACTATACGTCCCTAATACGCCTTATTAGCGACACTTTTAGTTATACGTTGCGAATTGGTAATAGTGACGACAATTTTTTCGACGCTTATAGCATTGTTTATTATACATCGGTAATAGTCATTATCTACGCTTATGGGACTATTAGCGATACATAAATGCGTCGCTAATAGTTCTTTTTGTTGTAGTGCAACAGCCAATTTGCTCCGACCTTCCCACTTGTATGCTCAAGGAGGAAGATGAATTCAACAAAACAACTCCAACTTTGTGCAAAGTGGCTCCGTCCTATGCTATAATGCTTCAGTCTATTGAAACAAGGCAAGGAGAGGCAAGGCTGAATAATCAGGGTCGAAATCTGTCATGGTTGCCTTGCGCCCTCCCTTAAATAGGCTTAGCCCATGCCAAGTCCTAGTGCTAGTAGTATATACAAGTCCCACCCATAAAAAATTTCCCTTCCTGTCCAACTCTTTCCCCCTTAGGCAAGTTGCCCAGCTTAAACTAGGAAACTAGAGAACTCCTCATCCAGCTAGGAGACTCAGTGCACCATGCCTTCAAAGAATCCGATCATGATGGGAAACTACTGCCCTGTCTCCTACTCGAGCTAGGAGTTAGATGAATATGTCTGGATGAGTCATGTCCACCTTAGGAGAATGTCCCTAAGTGTGATTGGCGCCCAGGTCGCCATTAGAGTTCTGCACACACTAGGACTCTTGCTCAGCCTACTTTGCACGGCTTGCCATCGCTCCAAAAGTTGCTCCAACGCTGCTCCATCATTCATCTGCACCCAAAGGGTGTCCTTCGCTGTCTATGGCCAAGGGGGCTTGGCTATTCATCACCAGGCCTAAGGGTTTCTGCCCCTTTTCTCTACAGTTTTGATTGAGGGACCAAGAGCAAAACATGAAAAATGCTAAGCTAACTCATTATCGGCTAGCTCAAATATAGACCTTGATTCGTCAAAACCCTCAATTCTCAAACACATAATGCTATCATTAGCTTTGCTTATAATTCAAGTTTGAATTAAGTAAGTTATGTGGTACAATTATGCCATAAAAACTCTCAATCATACAGTCCTCCACTGATCAAACCGAAGCTAAGCCCAATTCAAAACTCTAGTTCTCCAGGCCAGTAGACTTCGCTTAACCCGTCCAATTCACAACATAATTCACCGTACACTAAAGTCTTACATATTCATGCAGTCTTCTCTATACACCTTATGGCCAAAAACATCTTCCTTAGATGTCATTAAACTAAGCTCCTTAGATCCAACCCCAGGTATCACCCTCTTACATATACCTCACTTATTATGCTTACTTTCCACTTCATAATGTGTACATTACTCTTACACAATTATCGAACACTCTTACTGTTTGACAATCCCCAATAAGGCTATCCTCTTACTTACCAAACCCCCAATGTTTACTCCAAACCAAACCAAACTCATCCTAAACCTCGCCCGTCAAACTTACATCCTCCACATTCTGTCATATTGTTACACATTCATACCAAACCCTCTATCACCTCTTACCACCTATCCCCTATATATCCACCCACACACATATACATATCATACATACATGCATATAATAATCATACATATGTATGTCCATCACACATACATATAATATACACATAATTCCATATGTAATTTACTAACATACTTGTTAGTCATCACTAGCATACACATAATCCACATACATCAAACAAATTTTTAGCTTACATGCATGTCATATGTATTTTTAAGCATACCATATAATCATGCTTACATGCACATCATTTAATCGGATCGTTATTTAGCGTCCAAAGCATTGAATCATACAATTCTAACATGCTTCTAAATATCTAAAGCATTCTATCATAAAATTATGAGTTCAAAACTCCCCTACCTCATAATCCATGATGTTTGATGGCTAGCACATGGCAATGGCGACATTGGCGGTGGAGTTGGTGGCCAAATGCATATCTTACCAAGTTAAGATAGTTGTTGTCCCAAGGTTTAGAAAGCACCAAAATTAATCACGACAAGATGAGTGACCCAAGTCTGTGTGGCAAAATCTGTGATCCAAGGTGGCTCACTAGGGCAGCCGGGAAAAAGGTTGTGCCAAAGAATTGGCAAGTGTGACCAAACACAAAGGTGGACTAAATAGAAGTCAGTCGACAACAAAGAAGCACTCGATCGGACATAAGACACCAAAATTAGTTGTGGAAAGCACCCAATGGTGGCGATTTTACATCGACTATGACCCACATAATGGGCAGAGGGTGTGGGATGACACTTGAGGATGGAGGAGAGGTGGAGGAGGGCTCTGGTGATCAAATCAATTGGTGGCAGAACGATCTGATGGTCAAGCGGTGCGAAAGCAGTGCCTATACCCTAAATCTCATATACAAACACATGCACACGCAGCCAAAAGGGGAGCGGAATAGGCTAGATGGAGATGGCACAAGGCTCACAAAGGGGTGATAGAGTTAGGGCCAGGATGTGGTGGCCGACCAAAGCGGCAACATCGCTGATTGCCACCTACAACCAAAACAATTAGTGCGGGCAGCTGTACATCTCGCACGACAAAGGGTGAAGGGGTGTTTCAGGGTTTAGTAGTGGTGGAGTAAAGGCCACGATGAAATAAGGATGACCCCAAGGTAAAAATTATGTGTTAGTGTGATTTTGCTTAAATTATTGATTTGACTTGATTTTGAGGTTAAAGATTGGTAATTATGTTTTTAACAAGGTTTAATTGTATTTTTATAAGTTTCAATATCAAACTTGATTTGTTTAATTTTTATGGATTTTATAGGAATTTATGGCAATTTTTTCTAAATTTAGGGAGTGGACCCCGGCATGGGCACCACGTCCATATTGGATGGCATATGACCCTAAACATCAATTATTTCATTTGAGTAAGTTTTAGGTTATTTAAACTCATTTTTAGCCTCAAATAACCCTAATTAGCCACTTAGGGAATTTTTATTAATATTTATAGCCCAACAATTTGTATTTATAACCTAATAACTTATTATATCAGGAAAACCCTAGCCCACTTCCCATTTGGGAAAGGGATGTGCTAGGAGGGAGGGTGGTGCTCTAACCCAATTACCCAAAGAGGAAAATCAAATTTAGGTAAGTTTTAAGCACTAATCATCCCTAATCTTTCAATTTTACCCTTAATCTCTCTTATCTTCGCTTTTAACCCAAATAGATTATTGATTTCTTTCATTAAAAATACTATTTTTAATTTCAATTTCATACCCTAAACAGGTAATTTTTGTTTTTAATTTAAGAAAATCATAGATCTACTTATTTTCAAGGTTCTTAATAGTCGATTTTCATTGAGTATTAACTAAAACCCTAATTTTGGTAGGGTTTCTTGAGGAGTAGAGTTCTATTTTTTATCTAAAGACTTCTTAGAGGTAAGGGGTTTTTATCTCATATGATTTTTATGTTTTGGATTGCATGTTTGAATGTTTAAGTGAGTTCTTACTTATTTATGAGTTTTAATGGTGGATAATTAAACACATATCACTTATGATGATTTTCTTGTAATTAAGTTTAAGAATATAGATCTATCATATTCTAAGTTTGTATTTTGATATCATAAAATTTTAGAGTAATTTTAGAATTTCTCTATTAATTTTGGGTATTTTTAGTTTTATTTTTCATGAGGTTGAAGACAAACCATAAATAGGCATAAAGTGACCTATTAAGGGCGTTCAAACGGCCCAACAGGTGTTCGAATGGCCAACTATTCGAACGGCCTGTTTGGTCTATTGAACGGCCCGATAAGGTATTCAAACAACCAAACGACAGTTTTGTCATCTTAGCCACTTTTGTGTATTTTGGCCATTTCAAGCTCTCTTCTCATAAATCTAATTTATTATAATTAAAATGAGTTATTATTACCTATAAATGCTTCCATGATTGCATAAAGGCCATATTGGAATGTATGATTTCTCTCAAGGATGATTTAGGGTATAATGTTTAATTTTAGCATGATATTTTACTGTCTTAAATTCATGTTTGATGACTACTTCATGATTATTTGATGTTTTCAGTAGGTTTAACAATGATGATGTAAATATATGCTTGCACTTGTATGAATTTTAGGCGAATCATATTCCCATGTTCTAGCATAAGTATGGTGTTGTTTATACTTGTCTAAAGTCTAGCATGATGTAATACTTGTTCTTGAACTCGTATTTAGATGCTTTCATCATATTTCTTGCATGATTCCAGTATGGTTGGATTGATAAAATTTTGGATGCTTGTATATAACACCTTCATTATAGCTTGTTCATGTTTCATATGTCTTAGCTTAGGCTTGAATACTACCACTTATGTTCACACTTTTGTGTCGATGTTTATAATTTTATTTGACATAAATGGACCATGTTTCATGCACATGTGGACTAATTTAAAGCATGCTTACTTATGCTTGGACTCTTTTAGCATTTGCTTATATATGTATCATGTTACATGCATCATGAAAATGATTTATGAATGAAATTAATCATAATTAGTTGTATTTGATCGATTAGTTACAATAGGTTGTCATTAGTTGCTGGATTAATCAATCAGAGGCTTATTGAATAGGTTTTAGGTCCAAAAAGACAAGGTTTTACATCTAATGGATGGGATTTTACATCCCTTTAAGGATGGGTTTACTCCCCAGAGAAGAGTGAAATGCTATATATGTTTTATTTAATAAGTTATTTGGACCCACAGAATCCAGGATGACATGTCTGAGTGCACCGGCTTGCCATGTATAGTGTTTCGGACTTTGGTCTTGATGAGCAGTTGTGCTCAAGGCTTTAGCCTTGATGAGCAGTTGCGCTTGTGATTTTTTACCCTAATGACCAAGTTTATTTCTCTCAATTTATGAGACATTCACCATTTATTGATGCATGTGTATAGAAGATTACACTCATTAACACAGGTTGTGTAGGAATAATGGAGCATATGTTATACATGTGGTTATGGTTTAATTTGTATGATACGCAAGATAGTGTGTTTATGACATTTGATTTGCAAGGTGAATGTTTTCATTGAGAAATAAATATGCATGATATTTTTATATTGAGAAGTGATTCATGCAAGATGTGATTATGATAATAAATTTCACATATTTACACATGAGGTGTATGTGTGTTATGAGATATGTTTGAACCCATGATGTGCAAGGGGCATGAGTTTGTGATGATGAGATATTATGGGTTATAGCATGATATGTAGGTAGCATGAATATATGATGATGTGATATGTCATATAACATGATATGCATGTGACATGAGAATGTGTTAATGGGATATAATACACATAACATGATATGTAGGTGGCATAAGAATGTGTTGATAAGATATAATACACATAGCATGATATGCAAGTGGCATAATGATGTGTTGACGAGATATGTTATAGATAGTATGACATGCATGTGGCATAAGTTGATGCTTATGGATTGTAAAGTATAACATGAATGCACAGGTTTCTGTGGTTATTCCATGATAAATGAGAATTATAGTTGATCATGTGATTATACCTGTGTTGTCATGTTGGATTTACTTTTAATATTAAAACCTTGTTGAGCTTGTGGCTCACCCCTCTTTGTTCGTGTTTTGTTTTGGGGCTACATGTCGTGCCATGCCATTTGTTCTGATGGGCTCTATGTGGAGCATGTGGTTGGTGATGATCCTTAGGAGGGGTTGCATGGAGATTATGGGTTTTATGATAGTTGTGATAGTATGTTGTCTTGAGACCTTTATATAGTTGTCTATACTTCACACTTCTTTTTAGCAATTGTTGGCTAAGACTCTTATTAGCCATTGGTGGGCTTAGACTTATACTTTAGCCATGTGTGGGCTGTTTATGACCAAGTTTGTCAGTATGTACGCGAACTAATGTTTAATTAGTAGTCCCTTTATTGCTCATTTTGATTTTATACAAAGTTTCTGTGTGCAACTCCATAGTGTTCTATCAAAGGATGAGTTAAGTCTTTTACAATCCAACTATACTTAGTCGTGCCGTGTGATTGCTTACCCCTTCGACTAAGATCGGCTTAGGGTGGCATGTGTCGGGGCATGATAGGCAACATGGGCACAAAGGCAGTTGGGTTGGGCTAGAGTGGTTTCCATACCTTCGTCAACCCAAGGACGACCGGAAGGAGGTGGTCAGGAGACAGGACAGCTACAGAAAACACACCGGTGTCACCAAAAATGAACTGGACAGTGAGAAAGAAAAAATGAGGAAAAGACCAGAACCTTGTGGCGGAGAGAGGAGAAGGTGGAGGTAGCTCTAGTCGGTCCCTCTGGTGTCCTAGTGGATGGACGAAGCTAATTCCCGTGGAGACCGGTGGCAAACGATCACAAAAAACTATCCGACGATCAAACTCTAATGAAACACTATGAAAACCATGGGAAAACATCGATAGCTCATGGATGAGCAAGGAAGGCATGGCAGGTTCCTAACCGGTACCAACAGACTTATGTCGGTAAGGTGAAGTAGATTTTGGCCAAAAGCAGTGAAATCTGGTGACTAAGGAGGCAAGACGGAAGGCCCAAAATCACTCTCGGGTTTCTTCTCCACTCTTCTCTACTTTTTGGTCTTTTGGGATGTCTCAAAACTTATGGAATGTGAAGCCATGACCCATTCCTATATATATTATATTTTTTTCTTTTTTTTTTCCTTCTTACACGTTGTTACACCTTTGTACGCACCACTCTGCCTACGCATTGTTCTACTTATTTGAGCATTGGTTACTAACATCGTACTCATGTTCTACTTCCTTGCACATTGTATAACCAAAATTCATACCAATAACATCTGTTAAGCATCGAAGCCCAATGATCGCGACTAATCCCCATACCTGACTCTACAGGTATAAATATTGGGGTATAATATGCAAAGACAAATACATTGAAGCGTCACCTTTTTTCTCCAAAAAAATATAAAAAATCATTAAAAAATCAGGAACATTACAAGAAGGTACAACATTTTGTTCACCTATAGCTAATGTACAATATTAGTTGGTGGCAATATTAGTACATTGAAAGTTGTTGGGAAAGTTGTTAGTTTTACATAGGGTTGGTCCTCGACTAAATAGCAAGCTGACAAGCTTTGTCCATGTCTGTGTCTGCTATTAATTTATCTGTTGGTATTTATCTGTGGACAAAGCCTCTTTTTCAGTGGACATGGTCATTGCTTGTGGACATAGGCCTCTTAGGCGATTGGATAAGGGAGCAGTTAGAGAGAACAAGAGAGGTATTGATTATTTTAACTAAGTAGGGCAGCTGGGTGAGGATCTCTGGATTAAGTAATTTAGCATATAATAATAGTTTAAACTTGTATATGACATTTTTTTAATTTGTAGTAGTACATCAGATAAATTAGTTTATTTTGAAAAGCCAAATAGAGCTATTAATGTGAGACAAAAAAATATTTAATAATTAGTTTTAAAGAATAACTCAAATATTATATTAACATGATTATATTTAAATTATTACAGATTTAAATATAAGAAAATGATGCTTAAGAATAATTATAGAGAAATAAAAATTATCATTTATATAAGAATGCACATTGTATTTAAAAGTTAACTGGATCTCGGACAAACAGCTGGATAAGGTTTTTTTTTTATGGCTATGTCCGAAAATTGGTAAACAAAAAAAATCAACTAGGAACAGATACCTTGAATACGGCCCAAACATTGGACAATCAATGTCCATGACCAGCCCTAGTTTCACAAATAAGAAGCAGCCAGACAGAACATAACTTGCAATTCTCTCTGTTAATAATTGGAGTACGGCCAAGCATAGGCAGAGGAGCTCGGTGCAAGCTTAGTTCCTTTATGTTAGTTTATCATGTTACGATTTTCAAGTTAGAGTACCATATAATATATCTATATGTACTATTCTAAAGAATATTTAACTATATAAGAAAAAACACATCTCAAAAAGTTGAGCCTATTTTTGCTTGAGCCAAAGCTGGTTTCAGCTAGTCGTATCAAGACCTTGCTAACCTAAGTTGAGCCATGCCATCGACTAATCAAGGAAAAGTTTAGAGAAGTTCAACCATGTGGTCTTTCTATCTCACGTCTCTTTGATACATAGTTACAGCAGGGATGAACTCAAATTCCTGTTTCGAGATAGGTAGTCTTCTAATAAGATATCTATAAAAGAAAGCAATTGAGGAAATATACGCCATAGACCAAGCACCGTAAAAATTATCCATATGGGTCATGTTTGAAGAAGAAGCTCACCTGAGCTAATGCTGCCCACTGCTAAGAGATATCCCTCTTGAGGAAAAGGTAAGACTGAAATGCCTAGTGCTTAAGATAGAATGCTACCAACTGCGGATGAGTAGGGGGTCTGCACTAGACTACACCCTATGGGAGATCATGCAAACACTTTTGATTTGCAAGAAGTAGTGTAAGATTTGTAAAAGATCATCAAAAGTGTATGATGATTATTAGTAATTACTCTCATATGTCTGTAATTTCAGACTGCAATACCCCTTTTGGGGACATCAATTTCTAACTTAAAAGAAGATGGAGTGTTCCTTGATAAAAATATCGTTTGATGGGAGGCTTAGCATACAAATTCGGTAACACATTTCAAACTTTCAAGACAAAAAATTAAAATGCTTCAAATTACAAAACATCACTTGCGTACCCAGTGGCACTCTGTATATTGTTGCATTTGATACGTTCTGACTTTTGTTTATTTATTCATTTATTTGCTTTATATTAAATGCCCTTAATGCCAAGTAGGTCAAATGCCCCGCAATGCATGCGCACAATGACCCCTCCATAATTTTACTAACAACAATCAGATTACATGCAAATGGCTTTATCACTCTACATCTTTAATATATGTCAATCAACAGTTCATTTCAGGGTTCCAGAGAACAACAGGGACACCTGCTGGCCGGAGATGAAGAAGACACATCGTTTGGCTCAGACCCTACTGGCCTAGGCCTAGCCCGAATCTAGTCTAGGCCAATTGTTTAAAAATAAATAAAATAATAGAAGAATTAAGTGAACCGGGTCCGGTCAGGGGGTAAAATATCAATTTTTTTTAGAAAAATACTGAAGGACCTCAAGAAGTTTGGGAGTATTTTGACCAAGTTTTAGACTAAGGAAAAATCTTGGAGACTATAAATAACCCTTTTACCCCTTGTAGTTAAATTATCGCGTGAAAACTACGTACCTGACTCCGAGGCTCCTGTTCATGGGCCGAAGAGTTGATTTAAAATTTGGGTAAATTCTCAATGAGATTTTAATGGGTAACCTAATTATAGACTAAACCACATAGTAAGGAAAAATCCCAGTGAGTGGGTAATTAACTGTCTTGCCCCTAGGGTTAATCGTAAACCGTTAAGTCAACCTAGGTCGGTTCAAGGGGTTCACAACCCTGTCACACACTAGGAAAATTACACAGAGTCCATGAAGTTATGTAATACCATTGAGTTTAATTTTGAACCCATTGGATGTTAATAATGCCTTAAACCAAATGATAGAAATACCCCTTTGAGTGGACCCACCCACATTCGTGTGAATGGAAGCACGGGTCAGTTTCAAAGTAGAGCCTCCTGAGAGGATCATGACTTAAAATAAATAAAAGGGTAGTGATATGACCAAATAACCCAAGGGAGGACATAATACCCTAGGTAGTAAAATTACCTTAACGCCTTTAGAGGCAATATATTCTGTTTCTGTCGAAATGGATAACCTAGTTAATCAAAAGTTATGGTACCCTATAAATGGCTTCAAATGGAAGGGGCGTGACCATTAAGTAATATGAAGACCTTGTCAGGTCACAGTTTCATGGGAAACAAGGTGATAAACCCAAATTTTTAGGGTTTAAAGTGGCGTATTACATGTGTTTGCAACCCTATACATCAATCAACTAGAGTATTAAATACGTAACTTGTGAGATACATTAGAGTTATCTACATTATCGGGCTTAAATTTGCTGAGCCCTAGCCCTGCAAATGAGTGTAATGGGCCTTCATTTATTATTTATGCACTTGCGTGACTGCATGTTATTTATTTAATTATTTTGATGCATGTTTTATTTGTAATGACTCAAAAATTCATGGTAAAAATTTTAGTCTTTAATAAAGATGATTTTAGAGATTTTAATAATTTTTTTATTTAAATATTTTTATGTTGTAATATTTTATAAGATTATGGTAGAGTTTGAAGAAACGAGCGTAACGAGTCAAAAACCATGTGAATCGGAAGTCGGGAGTAAAAGTTACGACCTCGAGAAGCATGGCTTAACTAATGGGACTCACTTGTAAACTATGGGTAAATATATTCATAAGTGTTGTGGTTTCATAAGGCTCGTCAATACGAGTCCAATGACACCAAGAACGCGCAAAATGGAGATCGGGGTAAATAGTTATGACAGTTTAAAGTTATATGGTTAAAAAATATAAAAAATAAAAAATAAAAGGCGGCGTGTAACGGATGCGCTGACTCGCATTCGGCCCGTGACAAACATGCTGATGCATTTGTAGTGGGCACCACCTGCTGCCATTTTTGGCGGTGCCACGGCGTATAAATAGGGGGAGGGGTGAAAATTGATTTTTCACCCCCAAATCTCCATCTCTTTCTTGTTTTTCCCATAAGTGAGCCATACAACGCCCATTTTAACCAGTTCAAAAACCGTTTCCTACTAAATCGAGGGTGTTCTTCACAATGGAATGGTTATTTTCTTAAACCGACCTCTTTAAGACCAAGAAAACCTTATCTTCCTTCTCGTTTTCTCCATATCTTATTTATACTATTTCTGGGCCATTTCAAGTCCAATTTTGCTTGTTCAAAAGGCATTCTCCACTAAAGTGATTGTGCTGAATGCTGCGGTGGGGTTATTTTTATTGTTTGAAGCCTCTATATTTACAAATTTTATACCAAAGGTTAAGGTAGGATGTTTTAAACTCTAAATAATTGCTTTGCTGATCAAAGGGAGTTTCTCTTGAAGTGTTTGATTTAAATATGAGTATAACGTTGGTTGGATTTTTGCTTAAATCATGCGATCATTTTACTACATCGATATGAATTGATTTAGTACGCACCACGTAGTGTAGTGGTTTTGAACACTGTTTTGATGCCCGCTGAGAAAAGAATCGACTAGTTGGGTGCACAGGGTGGAGCATCATGGGAAAACTCTTTCCCTTAGTGGCCTCTGTTGTCCCATGAGCGCGGAGGTAGGCCATTGGGTATCGTGGCTTGTGGATTTGATCGGATTTGTGAATTTGTTTTAATTAATTTTAAAGATGTTTTGTTTAACATTTTTTTAGATTTTAAATAATCCTACTGAGCATAAATATACTCACGCACCTCCAGACTTTACAGGTGATGCAACAATGGGAGAAGTGAATAAAGAAAAGACTTTCAAATAGTTGTGTGCCTGTTACGTTAATATAAAAAAATATATGACCGATATGTAAGGGAACGATGTGCCAGGACATTTATATTTTGGTATAACTACTAGCTCTATGTACAGTAAACTTTGGTGTGTACATTAAGCTTATGTTATAAACTTTTGTTAATATGTTTTAAAATTCTTGGTTGTGCAATTACTTTGACATATTCTACATTGAGTATAAAATGATAAGAAAAGAAAAATGTTTGGGTTGTTTCTCGTTAATGGCCGTTATGCGCAATTACATATTAATTATCCATATTAGATTTTATTTTTATATTATTTAAAAATGGGCGGTCATTACATTATTATTGATGCATTAATCAGTAACTTAAGGTTAACGAAGACTAATAAGATATATTGGTTGTCTTTCGATTTGGGGGGGAACACTTAATCATGATAAAGACTAAAATATCCTCATTAGGGTTGGGACCGGTTGATAGAGTGCATGGGACCCTAACATAGAATTTTACCTTGGTTAATGAACCAAGGGTGGTTATAAGAGTTTACCCGAGTCTCAAGGAGACTATTAGGGTTTGGGTTGTTCTCTGAGTCATAGCTCAATGGATGAGCTATTTGTTGGGCCAATTCACAAGGTAAAGAGGACCCGAATGGCTGGACGAATACTTGACTAGATGAAAATAATCTAGTCTAAGTTTTAGATATTTAGGGGAGTCATGGTCATAAAGACCTAGGGCTTCTATTGATACATTGGTAATGTCTAAAAAGACATTTTTCCCAAAGTTGGAGAATGGCAGAGATTATGATATGTTTCTTCATTACCACAATAGTTTGGATATTGACCATAGGGTCTTTACCGCGGGTCTCTCACAGGTCTTCATAGGCATGGAAGGCAGTATCGATACGGATGACAGTATCGATGATCATGGATATGGGTACACGCCGATGATACGCTTGGTACGAGCCGAAATAGGCATAAACCCTTTTATAATCATAAAAAAATATTATAACTAATATTATATTATTATAATACTTATTTTATAACATAGTAAGACTATATAATACCATATCAACCAGTATAAGTACTCTAAAAATAGTTCATTTAGAACCATATGCTTTTATGCTCTCCTTCCCATATAAATTATTGCTCATTCTTTCCCATATTAAATGCTCTAAAATTAGTTCATTTTTAAAATAAATAATATGCTTAACATGAGTCTAAGTTATATGCTTAAATAAATATATATTTGTAGAGCACTATATGCAAAAAAATAATTATGTAAATTGCATGGACCCTACCCGTATTGATCTCATATAACTTTAAAAATATTATTTTTAATATAATAAAAACTTAAACTTTCAAAGAAGTTGGGTTTGGATTGTGTTTTTGTTTTTAAGAAAAAAATATTTTAAAATATTTTATTTTTAATAAAATTATTTTTTAATTAAAAAAATATTTTTAAAATATGGTATTGATATGTATCAGCCATATTGATACGGTACGGTCGATATGGCCGATGCATATCAATATTTAATGTGGGGGGCATACCACCCCCGTACCTGTTTCGGTCTCCACCAATACGGGTACATATTGATCGATACAGGGTCGTATCGACCGATATAGCCTTCCATGTTCATAGGACCATATAGTACATATGAAAAGTGGAGTTGTATGAGCATCATAGAAGGTTGGTGCTTCTCGCTAATCTTTATCCATAAGCACAGTTGAGATCTTCTTCTCTATATTCGTGGCAGGCTATTGAGAGCCCTGGGGATTTAGGTCAAGCTGCTATTAAGCAGTCTACTCCAATGTTGGAGTCTTTTATCTAGAGATTTCTCAAGGGGTGAGTTATCTCCGAGTGAATACAGAACTGAAAGGTATTAATTATTGAATAACAGTTATGAAATAATTAATAACATTGCTCGATATTACTTGTTTAATTAGACAAGTGGAACTATTAAAGGATTTGCATAAAATGTAGGCTGAAAATACTTAAGTATTACATTTGTGATGCTATACTTCTTAGGGTAGCATAGTTTTTAGGCAGAACTACGTCTAGATCTAATCTTGTTAGAAGCATTAGAGATGTTGTTTGATGAGTACATAGGTAACTAACATCGGGTGATGTTGGTCTGCCCCTTTGGAAGCTCTTCTCCTGAAGGTGGAGAGGTTTCATTGTTCTTGTTGTGGTTGTTTCGGTTTAGTTGGTTGTAGATTCTCCAGGCGACAATAAGTGAGACCAAGAGGTGAGCACAAGATGAAGTTTTTCGTATTTGCAACTCCGATACATAAGTATATCTTTAGCATGAGAGTTAGCTTCTTATTTATTTTTAGATGGATGATAAACTTGTACTCAGATGGATAGGCTATTTTTATTGAATTTTTTAGATGTGTAATAATATCATATGATTTAATATTCGTATTTGTGATCATGACCTAAATATTTAATCAAATGGTTTATTTTCTATTTAAGAAAGAAAAAAATTCTCGTGACTTACCATTCATGCTTTTTTAGAAAAAAAAACTTTTAAAAATCCGGGTCATGATAGTGGTACTTTAACTTAGCATTATTCTGAGAAAATGTATCTTTTATGTTTTTATGGTCATGAATGTGAGTTTCATTAGTTTGTAGTCCTTTCCTTGTCTTCTATCTGAAAATTGCCTTGAGCTATTTGTTATGGACTAGAATTTTTTCGGCTTGCACTATTGCATTATTAGTTGAATTTCTGGTTGCTATATCTCTAACATCTTCGGTCATATTTTTGTATCACTTGCTACCTTAGGGTGGAGTACTATTTCGAGGTAACTTACTTAGAAGGCCCACTAATAGCTATGAGAAAATAACAAAAAGGATGTAGGTACTTCCATATTTGGTTCATTATAGCAGCCTTAAGCTTGCAAGGGTGTAAGTCTTTAGGCTTAGTTTTATGTAAACTTCTTTCCCATTTAGAGGATAAATTTGGGGAACAATCCTTGGATCCAGATTCAACTGGTAAACATGCATAATCTTTCGCTTAAATTTTTTTAATAAGGTGTTGTGCAATTTTTGTGCATATACTTGCTTCATACTACGTTTTTCAATTGGTCTTGATCTTTCTTTTAAACAGTGAATATGCAAGTGTTCTTTCAATTTTTATCTATTAAGTGCAAGCAGCTAGAAAAATTAGTGTCACTAGTTCTACCCTTTACATTAGATTATGTGGAGAGCAAGGATCATTTGTATGCTTGCTCCCTAAATGAGTTATTATGGTGCAATGGTCCTAGAATGGTTTGCAGCATGTGCTTTTGGATTGGTTACTGTTTTCACATTGTTTCTATGGAACATGCCTGCATTTGCAATCAAGTCTGCTGTATAATCATCTTCTCTTCGTTATGTTATCTACTTTATTTAGTCGCTGAAAAAAGATTAGATTTTCAGGAACTTGAAATCTAATTAATACTCTGTCTCATGTTTCTTTGATGTATGTTTTACTACTTATAGCTTATCTGGTGAATGACTATGAATTTGGTATTAGTTACTCATAGTTCAGCATTTGATAATCTTGGATTACTAAAAGATGGAAATTTTGAGGACCTTGTCACTGCATGAGATCAGTTACATTTTTGTTGCCAATTCGCTATGAGTCGCAGTTTCCCTTTTTAAATTTTCTAAAAACATGATTTCAATGATATGTAACAACTGTGCTTCACTAAGTTTATCACCATGGTGTCCAACTAATTTACTAAACTTCTAAACGAAGGTTTCCAGTGAAAAAGCTCCTAGTTACTAAATCCGTGATCAAATTAAGCATAACTTAAGATTAGGAAAGAGTAAATGTTAGAGATTTATAAGCATCTTGATGAGCACATAGTTCATTCTTCTGGGCTGCCTTTTTTTAACTCCAACTTGGATTTCTTGGCAGTGAAGTCATATTCATTATCTAATTCGGTAAATAGAAAGAATACTGAGAACAGGAGCACTCTTTTAACTTTTTTCACTTGCCTGGAAGGCTAATAAGAGGACTAAGAAAAATACACAGTAATTAGTAATGCCAAGAAATAGTGAAAGCACGGGAGCAGGTCAGTGAGCTGCCTGGTTAATGAAACTTAGGCTAGCATTGTCATTCATCATATTTATTTTCCTTTCTGTGTCTTTGAGGCATTGATGATGGGATCCCTCAAAACTAAAAAGAGGCATAGCCATGACAATCTCCTCGAAGCTTCTCTAAAGCTGCCCAACATGATGTTTGCAAAATCATATGGTATTAAATGTACTACCTTGTTTAACCCTTGCTTTAAAGTGGCTTTTATTTGTAATCTTTTTGGTTACTCAGTAGCTTTTGCAATAAACTTGCCCATATTGATCTGACTAAGAAAGAAACTCTCAAATGTGTCAAATATGTGGCTCTCAAGATAATTTTCTCATGAAGTATGTACTAATTCAAATTGGTCATTGTCAATGTTGTGGAGAAGTTTTGTCTTGCTTTGAAATTCTTCAATATTGATTACTGATTGGTGTTAAATTCTTTTACTTGCTGCGTCCAAATCCCTTTTCTCTGTTTTCAGCAGCATGGGTTTTGCAGATGAAGTGGGAGAGAATGAAATCACCAGCCTGGGAGCTTGAACACGCACTCCATTCCTTGGGTCCCTTTATGGCGTCCAGTGGAAGTCACTAGAGCAAAATCTGCTGGTTATTGGTGCCTAATTTCCGGCTTCCACATGAGCTGTCTGTGGAAGCAGATCGCCAGAATCCCCGTTCTTTCATATTCACTGGATGTGCAGGACGAAGTTGAGCCTCTTGATTGGTATGGTCAGCAAGAATTTCTTGGAACTGCTGAGTTTCTCTCCAATAATGCTCTGAGCTTTTTGATTTCATATATGCAAAGAGCAGCCATTGAAGTGCATTCTTAAATACTGATTGGTCATATATATATATATATATATATATATATATATATATATATATATATATAAAATGATCATTAGTTAACTCATTTGACTAAATTTGAACTTATTGGCTGTTTGGGTAACTAAATGTGCATCTGGCTTGTATACTTTATGTCTGTTAAATTTCTTACTGATTTCTTTTGTTTATTAGATTTCTTACTGATTTACTATCAGTAACGACTGATAATTTAATGCAATTCTGAAAAAAACTATAATTAGCGATGGCCATAGCCTCGCTAATGAATAACTAAGCCGTCACTGATAGTACCAGCGACAACTATGAAAATCTAATGCAAATTTGTGATCAGTTTTAAATCATTTGTAAAATTAATATTATATTTTTTTAAAAATATACCCAATTTGCTGAAAATGCAATGAATATTTTTTTCATAAATAAAAAAGCCAATTAAAACCATCACTGAAAGTTAATTATGGGGGTGAAATTGATTAGTCCTATAGAAATAGGCTAATCACTGGTTAATCCCGACAGTATTAATTAAAACGGATACGTCCTGACAATAATCAGGGATGATAAAATGACATATACATCCTCTTTATCTTAATACAAAAACTCATCGTCCATTTGAAACAATACGAATTAAAATCCCTCTCAACGTGACATCGTGTTACTCTCCCAAATCGATGACATATGATCTTCCTCTCGTGACCTGCAATTTTTCTCGGCACCGGATGATCTTCTTTCGGCAACCGACGATTTTCCTCAGCAACCAACGATCTTCTTCGGCAATCAACGATCTACTATGGCCGATTGACGGAGGTTGAGGTTAGAAACGAGGGGAAATCTGGGGCGAAGGAGGCGGTGTTTGCGGTGAAGAAGATAACAGAGATGCCCGAGGTTTGGGAGGAGATTAGGAGGCTGGGGAAGGTTTGGCACCAAACTTGGTGAGCGTGCTGGGAATTTACAAGGCAGAGAGAGAAGGGTTCGTGCTGTGTAGGCCGGTGGAGGGGAGAAGCTTGAGGGAGGCGGCGGCACAATTGTCAAGGAATGGGCCGCAAGGGATTGCCCTCCTCCAGCAATGTTGCTCCTGGTAATTAACTATTAATTTCAACTCTTCTTTGAACTTTCATCCAGGAGCCCGTTATTCCGGCTTCCTTCCTTATCGTCGGAGTCGGTAGGCTCTTCGTTTCTCTTTGATTATTACCCTTATGCAAAGGAACCCGACTAGATGCCCTCGATGTTTTTGACGGGATCGGTGAAAAGTAGCATACTTTTGGTCATGGAATTGCTGAGATTGTGAGTTGTACTTGATTCTTATTTTTCTTTCCGGTCTATTGTTGTTGTGGAATTTTCTTCTTTTGATGATTTAGTATAGTATAATTATACTTTAGGTTTTAATTGTAGAATATACTTTTGGTTTTTTTATTATTAACTTTTTAGAGTATGATTTTATTTTAGGTTTGTTTTTCATTTTGTATTTTAGGTTTTACTACAATGTACTTTAGGTTTATTATTGGTTTTGTTGAGTATGATTTTACTATAAGTTTTTCAAGTATAATAATATTATAAGCTAGAATTTGTCATATGGCAGATTTTATAAGTTAAATATTACAAAGAGTGTTATTATGCTTTTGATTATAATTTCATAGAGTTTAGTTCTTTAATTCTTAATATTTGCTATGATTTGTTAATTAATGTATAGTTTTCATAAGAGTATTATTATTCTCTAGTTGTGAACAATATCAGGCAATACAAGCAATTAATCAAGTAACATATGTATAACATGGTCCGAATATGTTGATCTCTTTATTGTTCTTTTGTAGTAGGCATAGATGCAACTCTCTCCTGTATATAAGTGCATGTTCAGCACTTACACATTCTTGTCTAGTCTGTCTTTGACTAGTGGAGGTAATTAGGTAAGCTTCTAGTTGGTTCATTATAAATGTTTTTATTCATGTCATAAGCTCTAAATAATGCATTGATTAGAGTGATGCTTCCTATGTGTTTTCCTCATAATACAATATATAACAATCTACATCAGAGAATTGAGTTAGTTAACATGAAAGTCCAAAAAGAATTGAAGATTGTTTTATTTTTTTATAAAAAAAGTTTGAAATTGTAGTTCTTATTGGCAGTTGACACCTATGAATGTGCTAGGGTGCTTTGGAGATTGGGAACAGACTGATGCTACTGACATTGACCAATTAAAAGTGAAACTCTTAAACCATGATTGCATATATCTATATGATATGTGCTTTTGTTTTGAATGCGGTGAAACTGTTACTTTTATTCTATACTAACAGGGTATACATGGCCTTTGTGGCATGCACTATTTAGAAGGAAAACCAGTAATAATGTGTTCAGGTATCAGCAATTAAGTCAATTTATACAACTTGCCCACATACGCATTAATTTTAGCCTTTTTTCCTTATAAAAATAATTATTTGCAACATTTATTTATAAACACTATTTGCAATGTTTATAACATTGCAAATACTATTCTTTAAAAAAAATTAATATAATTTATTTTGAATTCTTTGCAACATTTACAAGTAAACGCCACTAATAGCCTTGATTATTTGTGATGCTTACTTTTAGTGTTGCAAATAGAATACACTATTTTTTACGTTCATAAATAAACTTCACAAATATTGTTGTATTAAATAAAATAATCAGAAAATAGAATTGTATAATGAATTATTTCTGACATTTATGTACAAATGTCACAAATAGTATTATTTTAAATATTAATTTATATTTAATATATATTATTTAAATTACATAATATATTATAAATATATCAATATAAGATATATAATTATAAAAATTATATTAAATTATTTTCTTATGTCCCGTTTATGTGAGATTGAGCTCACATGTGTTAGTGTAAGCCCTGACTCCATGGACTGTCGGATTTCAATTCAATGACAGACATAACTCAGAGGGCATGTAAGTTGCTTGCTCCTTCCGATTATAAAAAAAATTAAATTAAATTTGTTAGTCTCATTTGTGAGACTAGGCTCATGCTCTGACTCTGTAGGTCATCATATTTAAAAAATAAATAAATATCTTCAGCGTCATTTGTGTGAAGTGCATTAGAGTGAGTTCAGGCTATGTGGGTCATTGGATTTTGATCTGACGATGCACATATATTAAGGGGTAGGCATGCATAGTAAGATCTTGATCTGATGACTCTCAAAACCCCCGCCCACACAAATGGGACTAATAAAATTAATTTTATATTTTTCCTATTATTATATACCTTACATTTTTTATATTAAATAATATATTATTTGATTTGGAATAATATGATTTATAATTTTTTGCAACGTATATAATTATCGATCACAAATAACCATATTTTTTATTATTTAAATTATAAAATATATTAAATAATATAATATTTAATTTAAATAAAAATATAAATGTCCCCCCTTCTCCCTTGCTGGTGGCCGGAAGAGGAAGAGAGGAGGGGCACCAGTGTCCGGTGCCCCTTCTACTCCTCCCGCTTCGCCCCCACCCAAATCCCCGCCCCCAGTCTCTCCCTTCTCTAGTCAGATGCTTTAAAAATTATTTTTAATTATATGTCACAAACAACCATGTATTTTTATTAATAAAATTATAAAATATATTAAATAATATATTATTTGATTTAAATAAAATATATTTAAAATATAATAATATAATGTATAATTATTTGCTACATATAGGTGTCTAGGTCACTAATAATATGGTTATTCATGATGCATACATATATCACTACAACAAAAATGATTATTAGTGACGCATACAAAGCATTGCTACATGTGTCGATAAAACTGCAATCGCTACTGCGCATTAGTGATGCTTAACAAAAAGTGTCGCAATAGTCTAACATTAGCGACATATTTATGCATCACTAATAATTTTACTTTTGCGACACATATTTAAGCGTCAATAATATTAAATTATTAGCAACGCATATTTCTAAGCATCACTAATAATTGGTTAGTAGTGATGTGTAATTATGCGTTGCAAATATAAAAAATACTTGTAAAGAAATAAAAAATAGCTTATTAGCAACGCATCATTATAAGCGTCGCTAATAAATTCTTATTAACAACGCTAAATTATGCGTCAATAATGTAAAATATATTTTTTTTAAAATAAAAAACATTTTATAGCAATGCATAATAATATGTGTCGCTAATGAATAGTTATTAGCGACGCTTTATATGCGTCGCTATTATAAAAAATATTTAAAAAATACATTTTAGCGACGCTTTTAGAAGCGTCGCTAAAAACCTAACTTTTTTTTTTTAAAACAAAAGCCCGCCGATGGGTGGCTAAGTAGGGAAGAGGGAGGTGACCGGATTCTAGCGGGGAGCTAGAATCTGATCCTCCTCCTCCCCTCTCTCTCTTTCGGGTCCCCGCTCTTCCCTTCCTCTGTTGGGGGCGACAAGGAAGGAGGTGTGGGGGACCGGAACAGGGAGGGCGGTGGGGGGATTGTGAATGTGGGAGGTCCCCCTCCCTCCCTCCTGCTCCCCTCCTCTCTCCCCATCCCCCCTCCTTCCCCTCTCTGTAAAATAGAAAGAGGGAGGGGGGTGGGAGACCGTGGACCGGGGGGAGGGGGACTGAGGCTGGGGGGCTTGTGAATGGGGCAGGCCCCTCCTCCCTCCTTCCCCTTCTTTGTAAATAGAGAGGGGAAGGAGGGGGTGTGGGGGAGGGGATTGGGACTAGGACTGGGGAGGGGGTGGGGGACCAGGGGAATTGTGAATGGGGGTGCCCCTCCCTCCCTCTCTTCCCGTACCCCCCTTCTTCCCCTCTCTATAAACATAGAGGGGGAGGAGGGGGTGGAGGACTGGGGAGACGGCTGTTGCCGGCGCTGCATGGGAGAGGACGAGGGATGGGATTTAAATAACCGTGCAGGTGAATTTTCACCCACGTGGTTAAAATTTCACCCGAACAGGTGAAATTTTAGCCAGCACAGGTGAAAAATAACATTGTATTAGCGACCCATAATATATGCGTCACTAATATACTAGTTATTAGCGATGCATAAGGTATGCGTCACTACTACACTACTCATAAGAATTTTTTAAAAAAATTAAAAATAATTTATATTAAAATTTTAATTATCTCTCTTCCTCACTCTCCCCTCCCTCTCTTTCTCTTTTCTATCTCTTCTCTCTCTCCTCACTCTCTCTCTCTTCCTCCTCTCTCTCTCTTCCTCTCTCTATCTCTATCTTTCGATCATCTCTCTCTTCCCTCTCTCTCCTCACTCTCTCCCCTATAACTCTCTCCTCCCTATCTCTCCCCTCTCTCTTTTGATCCTCTATCTAAATCTCTCTTCCTCTACATCCTCTCCTCTCTTTATCTCTTCCTTCTTTCTCTGCTCCTCTCTTTCCCCCTCTCTCCCCCTTTGTCCCTCCCTCTCTCTCCCCTCTCTCCCTCCCTCTCTCTCTTCCTCTCTCTCTCCCATCTCTCTCTCTTCCTCGCCCTTCTCTCTCTCTCTCCACTATTTATTTTCTATCAATTTTTTTTAAAAAAAACACTATTAGCAATGCATTATGTTGTGTTGCTACTATACTATGTTGTAGCGACTCATAATCCTATGCGTTGCTAATATAAAATTGTTTATTATTTTAAATTTTTAAAAATAATTTATATTAATAAAAAAATTCTCTCTCTCCTCACTCTCTCTCACTCTCTTCCTCTCTCCCTCACTCTCTCTCTTCTCTCTCCCCTCACCCTCTCTCTCTACCCTCACTCGCTTTCTTTTTCTTTCTCTCACCTCCCTCTCTCTCCTCCCTCTCTCCTCCTCCCTCCTCTCTCCTCTCACCCTCTCTCTCCTCAGCCTCTCTCTCTACCCTCACTCTCTCACACTTTCCTTCTCTCTTCCCTCTCTCTCTTCCTCTCTCTCTCTCACTTCCTCTCTCTCTCCTCCCTCCCTCCCTCTCTCTCCTCTCTCTTCTCTCTCTTCCTCTCTCTCTTCCTCTCTCTCCTCTCTCTCGTCCTCTCTCTCTTCCTCTCTCTCTCCTCTCCCTTCTCTCTCTCCACTATCTCTAGTCTATTAATATTTTAAAAATAAAAAGCAATATTAGTGACGCATAAAGCTATGCATCACTACTACACTATGTAGTGGCTATGCATAGTTGTCGGCTCACTACTACCTTAGGGTAGTAGCAATGCATACACCTATGCATTGCTAATATAAAAAATTTTCTTATTTCAAATTTTTTAAAAATAATTTATAATTTATAAATTTTTTCCTCTCTCTCTACACATATTCTTTCTTCTCACTCTCTCTCGTCCTCTCTCTTCCTTCCTCCCTCTCTTCTCTCACCCTCCCCTCACCCTCTCTCTCCACCTTCTCTCTCTCTCTCTGCATTCTCTCTCCTTAGCCTCTCTCTCGTCATTCTCTCTCACCCTCTCTCTCCTTACCCCCCTCTCTCTCTTCTCTCTCTGCCGTCTTTCTCTCTTTTCTCTCTCTCTCTCCTCACCCTGTCTCTCTACCCTCTTTCACTCTCCATCTCTCTCTCCTCTTTCTCTACCTTCTCTCTCTCCTCTTTATATATCTCTCTCTCTTCTCTCTCTCCCCCTCTCTCCCCTCACCCTCACCCTCTCTCTCTTATCTCTCTCCCCTCACCCTCTCTCTCTCCTCTCTCCCCTCACCCTCACCCTCTCTCTCTCCTCTCTCCCCTCACCCTCTCTCTCTTCTCACTCTCTCTCTTCCTCTCTCTCCCTCACTCTCTCTCTCCTCCTTTTCTCTACCTCTATCTCTCTCTCCTTCTGTCTCTCTCCTTTTTCTCACTCTCTCCTCTCTCCCTTCTTAAGAAAATTTAAGAAATAAAATACATTATATATAAATTATGAAATTTTAATCTATTATTGAAACTGCCTTTTTATTAAAAATTTAATATTTATTTATTATATATACAAATAGTAAATATTAAATAAAATATATTATATTTAAGAAGTTTATTTTTACTTTTGTTTAATATTTATTTATTATATAATTATTTATTAAATAAAATTAATTAATAAAGTTAATCGTGATGTTTGTAAATAAGCGTCGCTATTATCAATGCTATTGGTGACGATTGTTCAAAAGCGTCGCTAATAGTTATAAATTTTTATTTTTTATTTAAAATTTATTACTATTAGTGACACTTTTCTTAAGCATCACTAATAGAATAAGTATTAGCGTGTCGCTATTGTTAAAACAATTAGCAAGGCTTAAGTCAAAGCATCGCTAATAGTTATGAATTTTTTTCTTTTTTTTAAAAGATATATCTTTCAGGGATGCTTATTTAAAGCTCGTTGATAGCGTAACTATTAGCGACATTTATTGGAAAGTGTCGCTAATATGGTTTGTAAAGTGTTGCTAATAGATGACTATCGATGCATATTATTTTTCATCGCTAATAGTTCATTTGTTTTGATCCAATTTTGTATGTGTCGCAAGTAGTGGTTTTTAGTGATGCTTGTATTTGTGTTGCTAATAAATGTGTCACTAATAGTACATTTTGTTGTAGTGTATATGTCTCAAATAATATGGTTATTTGCGATGTATATGCATATAGGTCACAAATAGTCTAATTATTTTGCGACATATATAATTATACATAAAATAGAATATTGTTTGATTTGAATGCAAATATAAATGTCCCTTCCTTCTCCCTTGCTGCCATCCAGAGGAGTAGGAAAGGAGGGGCATTTGAGTTTGGTGCCCCTCCCCCCCCATCCCCTCTTCTCCTCCCTCTCCTCCTTGATCCCTTGCTCCATCCGAAGGAGGAGAGGGAGGAGAAGAGGGGCATTGGACTCTGGTGCCCCTTCTACTCCCCCCTTCCATGCTTCCCCCCTTTTCTCTTGGTTAGGGGCACGAAATGGAGCTCAAGATGGTTGTGGAGGCATGACTGCTTTCATTTTATCTATTGCTCCTTCTAATATTCTTCTCATCAGATTGAGAGGGGGCTTGGGAGGTTTCCCCATTGCTGTCCGACTTCCTGGTCCACTACCTTTTAGCAAGAGGTAATTCAAGAGGGGATTTGGATGTTGCATCCTCCTCCTCGATGGTACTTGACTGAAATACCAAAACTGCAAAACAAAATATATAATTTTAGATTAGACCACTAAACCCCTCATATTTTCTGCTACATATTGTGATGGTATTATGATGCATATTGCAATGGTATTACCATATTCCTATGCATGTTTTAATGCCTATTGCGATATTTTCTACATTGTCATTGCAACATACATCACAATATCCACAACCCATGGCATAAAACTATCACAATTCAATCACAACTAATTATAAACCATTATGACTATAAATATGCATCACCATATCAATATCATCATACAAATATACCATCAAAATATCATTGCATGTAAAACGAGATTGTCCTTGATCCCATACCTATAAGACTATCGTACAACCAAATATGTTGAATCTCTTCTTGTAAATGTTGTCAGTTTATTCCTCACATTGCTTTTTAGTAAATTGTACACCAGCTTGGCCCAAGGTACATTATGGAATGCCATCAATTTTGGGTCATCCATCATAACCCAAAACTTGTTCTCCATAGTTCCCTGAGCCGTTGACATTAGAAACATCACAAGCATATAGAGTAAAGTGAGGCTAACCTTATCCTTTGCCTTTGACTACTTAAAGGTCATGACATTCTAGATCTCCACATTGTGGACAACCTGAACTTTAGTAAACATCTAGTCATTGAACTTGCTTGTGGCAATTTTAGGGGCATCCTCCTCCCCATCAGATAATAGTGGAAATCAAAATATGAGTGACATTGACTGGCCTTAGGGTGGCCAACTTACCATAGAAAGAGAATGTTAGGCTAGACTATCTGATAGAGAACATGCTAGCAATCAATTTGTGTTACATCATAGGTTTTGATAGTTCTATCAAGTGCTTAAAAATTGTCATTTCAAACTTCTCCCTCACATTCCCGGTCAAGAATGTATTCAAGTCTTTTAACAAATATGTAGTACATCTGCAGCCTACCTTTCAAATATGTCAAAAAGCACAAATTCAACCTTAACATTTCATTTTATTAAAAAATACATAATTACATATGTTGTTCTGTATTTATGATTAGGTTGTGATGCACATTGCAATGACAGTTACAATGTCATTCGATGCCCATTGCGATTTACATTGCAGTGCAATTTTGATGCACATCGCACTACAATTGTGATGCACATGCGATGTATTGTGATGCCCACAACAATGTAATTGTGTTGTCCATTGCAATTGCGATGACCCTCCAATTAAAGTTTGTTGGTCATTGTAATTGCGATGGTTCCTGCCATGATATTGCGAGGCCCAATTAAATCCCAACACTATTAGTGCATTTACATTGCAATGCCTGCCTATTCATACATTGCAACCCGATAATACACTTCAATTTCACATTGCAATCTCATTGCAACTACACATCCATCATCGCAAACACATCATACACTTCAATTATAACATATAACATACATAATTGTAAATGCATTGCATACCACAAATCCCCTAACAGAAAAGTCTAACATACAAAATTGTAAATACATTTGAAATGGTTTAATGGACTTACATTTTTCTTACGCAAGTGGAGCTATTAACAATTGTCCTGTTGCACTTCTAAATGTCTCCCTTGCTCCCTCACACAAATGTGATGGAATATACTGTGGCCTAAAGGCTGGATAGAAGTGAAGCACTTTGCGTCCATGAAAGTGGCTGATTACAGAGAGAATGAATTGGGTTAAGAGGAACTTGGCGACATGTGCATCTTTTGGAGCTTGGCATTGGTTCGTCTCTTTAAAGGTAGGGAGTTGTGTCTCTTCTACCATGGTGGGGTGTGTCTATTGGGGCCTGCCAACGATCTGTCTCTTCCTCTGGTGATTGGGTGCAAAGGGAGTAGCATATGTTCACTTCTATTGGAGTCGGTCTGACTCTTCCTCTTCTGACTGGGGGTGAAGAGAGCTATGAATGTTCCTTTGTGATGGTTGTCCTCCTCTTGTGATGGGATAGAGCAGCTCATTTTGTGCCAAATCCACTTTGCGGGTTGAAGTTGGAAGACAACGTGCAAGTTTCCCATGTGCAGTTTGAAGTGAATGGGTGCCAGTCCAAACTTATTTTTCCCAATGGCACCCATGACGTACTTTTGGATTATTTCACACATGGTAATGTATTTTGACAATATTTCCCCTCTCTCTTACTAAAAAGAAAATTCCTTTTTGTTTATGTGTTACCCAAGACTAAAATTATGGGTCAAGCATGAAGTGGCCGAGCAAAAGAAAATTCCCATTCCTTTTGTCCTTTCGGGGAACCATGAGCATGAGGGAGCTGCCAAATTATGTTGATTCAACAGCTCCCAGCAGAAGTCACATTCATCCATGAATCCCACCCTTCAACTTGTATTAGGAAAAGTAGGAGTGATCACAAAAAAGAAAAAATAAATTGGTTTTTAAACAATATATATGCCAACTTTCATGTGTTCTACTCCCATCCTTCCATCCTATATTAAGTGTAACATTTGGTTTTTCGAAATGAGCTAGGGTTGTTTGGTTGTGAACTTTTTTAGAAATAGAAGTCAAATTTTTTAGAATTAATTCTAATTATTTACTACCTAATAAGAATTATGGGTAGTAATGAAATTTTTTATAATAAATTTAGATCACATCAAACCCATTTTTAAAAATTAAAATAAATATAACTCTATTTCCTGAACTCGGATATGCACGTTTTTAGTACTGTTGCGCTCTTATATTCAAGCCCTATCAAACAAGATACCAATTAGAAGGTAATTTTGAACTTTTAAAGTGGTCCCCACCTATATAGCATGCTTCTTGAAGCTAAAATTGGCATGAGGGTAAAAATAAAAAATAATATAATCTTTTATAGGGCATTAGTCGTTCTATATTTTATATTACAATTTGTCGATTTCAAAATGTAGCATTAGTCGTTTAGGATTTGGAGCATGCATTTTCGAATGAGGTGTTAGTCATTCGGGATTTCGCATGTGCATTTCAGATTACCCCATTAGTCAATGCGAAAGCAATCTTCAAACTCATGCATTCCAAACCCCAGCTTACAACGTTAAATAGCCTTCAATTGTGGATTTTCAATTCCTTAGAAAGACAAATTCATCAAAGGCTAGGGGCGGTAGCCTAGCCGTTGCCAGGCTGAGGGGGGCCAAAGGCCAACCAACGGTGGCCAGCAACTGACGGCTCTACCATGGGTTGCAACGCATAGAAACAAAGGGAAAAAGAGGGGCAAATAGAGTTTTACCTCACGTCGGTGAAAGGAGGGGCGGGGAGGCCATGACGGTGGTGTTCGGACGTCATCCTGGCAGAGGCGAAGCCATGGCGGCTGGCTGGAGGCCAATCATCTGGCAGCAACGGATCAAGAGAAGGAAGGGTGGGCGATTTTATTAGGCTGAAACAGAAAAAGAGGAGAGACAAGGGTGGACGGCCAATGGAGCTAGTTCGGGGTAGCTACTACAGCGACGCTAGGCCAAGGCCAAGGCTGGGCAGAAGCCGGCAGTGGCGATGCATCCGGCCTCATAGAAGAAAGGGGTAGTTCCCTTCCTCTAACCTGCCCACGGGTTGGGCACTCCAATTTCATATTTTTTTTATTTTTTATTTCTCCTTCTCATCCTTTCTTTCTGTTTTTATTTTCCTTTGTGTCTCTTCCTTTTCTCTCCCATGTTTGCGTCGAAAGTTTCTGTGGCGCGTCGAGGCCATGACATGTGACAACACCACTCCCAACTCTACAGTTATAAATATCGAGGTGAATCATGAAAATAAATATGCAAAAACGTCAAATTTCCTTGTAAAAAATATGAGCAAAAAATTTATAAAAAATTACAAAAAAATAGAGGATGTTAAACATACGCAAATGACAAAGTGCACCTAATATCATCTTATTATGGAGTGATCATTTATTTTTATTTATCCAACTCAGATTTAAGGAATTAATATTTTATATCTTCTGTTTAGAAAAAGGTTGAGTTTTCTCGAGTATTTTATTATGCATTCTGAAAACTCAGGATTTTAGTATGTAGTCTAAAATTGAGCATCTGAAATGCAAGATTTTAGTATGCATTTTCAAATAAAAAATCTAAAATACATCAGTTTAAAATACAAAACCACTAACGCCCTATTAGTTCAAAATGGTGGGTGTGAGCTGGAATCTATGTAATCACCTCACGAGGTGATTCGGTGATTTTGATTGATTTTGACTATGAACGGTCTAAAATCAACTTTCAGATAAAACTTTTAATTCTACCTACCTTTTGCACGCAAACATCATTCTAGTTATTCTAGATAAAATTGGAGTGAAATTGATAGAATATTATACAAATTCTACACTTATAGGGCATTAGTCATTCTGTATTTTAGATTAGTGCATTTCAAATGCTCGATTTCAAAATGTAGACCAAAATCCTGCAATTTAGACACTTGATTTCAAATTACATGCCAGAATAATGAGTTTTTAGAATGCACGATAGAATACACAACATAATATATAACATTTAATTTTCTTCTAAACACAAGATATAACATATTAATCCCTCCAATCTTAGTTGGATAAGTAAAATAAATGATCAATCTATGATAAAATAATAAAAATAAAAGTTAATATATAGTACATTGATAAATATGATTTATAACACAGTTAAAAAACTAAAAATAAAAATACTAATCGGCAAAATATAATTTAATTATAACATCAAACTCATACACTCATCGTCAAGTAGATTGCATCACTCCACAATGGCCAGCTATTTCATATTGCCTAGAATTTGCAGTTGCCCTTTGTTTAACTTGAGTCTCCAAATCATTATCTAGATCATAATCTTCTTCTACATCATCTGGAACATTATGTGTTGCAGTTGCCCTTTGTTTAACTTGAGTCTCCAAATCATTATCTAGATCATAATCTTCTTCTACATCATCTGGAACATTATGTGACAGCTTGAGTCGAGTTTTGAGGAAACACCACTAATTGGTGTGTTGTGCACGATTGTGCACAATACCCAGATTCCTTTTATTACTTTATTGCTTTGACTATTTAGTTGTGATTGTAGTCTTTTACTTATTGGTTCAGTAGGGCTTGGATTAGCCGAACGCTAATTAGATTATATTGTATGAACCGGGCTGGGTCGGTTTAGTTGGTCCGGTTCACTAGGAGGTCGTCTCCCATAAGGGCCGACCTTGACTCTTGTTTTCTAGTTATGCAATTTGGTGATTCTCATACTTCTCCCCTTTCTTCAATATTTCTCCCCGTTCCCTGCGCAATTCTCCTAGGTACCGATTGTGCCTGCATCGGGCACATAATTGGTATCGGAGCTCTTGCGATCCTCGGCCATGGCTCGTGGCAAACAAGCGGTTGTGCAGGAGGTGCCTTCAGAGAAGGAGGCTCTAGCACCATCCACAGCGGACAGCCCGAAGGCCAACTCCATGGTCAGTGACGCCAAGCTGTCAGAGATACTCTCGGCGTTGCAAAACCTTAATACAAGCATGGCCAGCATGACGGCAAGGCAGGACGCATGGGAAGCGCGCGTCATCCCTTTCGTGCCTGTACCAACGTCAACTACTCCAGAGAAGGGCGGGCCCTCGCAGCCTCCAGAGCTGATCCTTCCCGACCCCCCAGTGCTGGCCGGCATCCACATCGGAGTACAGCCCTACCCGGCTCGCTATGGCGATGGTCAGCCAGTGTTGGGAGGAAGACGCCAGACCTGGGACACGCGAGGCACGCTAGGTGTTAGCGAAAATGCCCATATGATGCCGCCCCATCTGAACCAGTTTCAGGACGCTGCTGAAGAGTGGGATGAGTTTCCTAGGCATGGCAGGGGTCAATGAGGGGGCGCTGAACCACGCCTCGCTCGCCTGCAGTTCCCTCGCTATAACGGGGATGATGATCCGGTGGAGTGGTTGTATAAGGCGGAGAAAATTTTCACCTATCAAGGAACACACTCTGAGGCTGAACGCTTGCGCATTGCAGCCTTTCACTTGGATGGCGACGCCTCGGTCTGGTTCCAAAGCTTTGAGAAAGAAGTGCGCTATCCGACCTGGGCGGCCTTCGCCGATGAACTATGTGTGCAGTTTGGGCCAAATGAGTTCCAGGATTTTAATGAGATGTTGTCATCCCTGCGCCAGACTACCACCATCTGCGCATACTATACGGAATTCATGAAGGTGGCGAACCGGTTGCCCGATTGGCCAGTTGCCACCCTGGTGGGCACCTTCAAGCGAGGCCTCAAACCTGAAATTTCGGAAGAGATGCGGCGTTTTCCTTGTGCCAACATGCGGGAAGTGGTGTGTCATGCTCGTATCGAAGAGGAAAAATTGGCCAGACAGCGCAGAGGAGGGCGACTGGGGCTGTTGGCTCGTTATGTTCCTCGTGCCAGTCCCTTACCCCCGCCCCTCAGTAGTTCTACACCGGGTCGCCCAATTCAGCCCACCGTTCCTGCTGGTCCTATCATGCGACGTCTCACTCTGGCTCAAATGGAGGAACGTCGTTCGAAGGGACTTTGTTTCAAATGTGATGAGAAATTCGTGCCCGAGCATCATTGTTCTGTTAAAGGTAGTCTTCTGGTGGAAGAAATTGACGAAAACGACAACGGTTCTGACGGCTCTGCCCTGTCCGCCAGTGATGAGCTCTTACCGGAGATATCCATGCATGTATTCTCTGGAGCCTTTACACCTCGCATGATGCGCGTCTAGGGGTTCCTCAAGTGCCAACATGTAGCTATCCTGATCGACAGTGGTTCTACTCACAATTTTATTAATGACAGGGTCGCCAACCGCCTTGGGTGTTTCGTATTGGACTCCAAACCCTTTGATGTACTGATTGGAGATGGCAAGCACCTCCGGAGCAATGCGGTGTGCGCGCAGGTTACTTTGCCTATACAGGGCCATGCATTCATCACTGATCTCTTCCTACTACCAACCAAAGGGGCGGACATTGTGTTAGGTGTGCAATGGCTGCAAGAGCTCAGTGATGTTATTTGGAACTTTCGGGAGATGTGGATGGACTTTGAGCTCTAGGGGCAGCGCGTCCAGTTGGAAGGCTCTAGGCCGGGCACTCTTCTCTCCGGCCATTCTTCGAGCACCTTGTACCGGTACACCCCCCAAGGGCTCCTCTTACAGCAGCGAGTAGTTATTGAGGTTCCTCAAGATATCATGCCAACCGACCTCCAAGAGCTTTTGACAGATTACCACGACCTGTTCACTGACCTCCAAGAGCTTTTGACAGATTACCACGACCTGTTCACTGAGCCACAGGGCCTTCCGCCTCGCCGCTCCCACGATCATCAGATTCCGATTACCCCTGGTACCACCCCAACCAATGTGCATCCATATCGCTACCCACATATTCAAAAGGCTGAGATTGAGCGGCTGGTGGCCGATATGCTTCAGGCAGGGATTATCAGGCCTAGTACAAGTTCTTATTCGTCGCTGGTGTTGCTTGTGCGTAAGAAGGATGGTACATGGCGCTTCTGTGTTGACTACCGCGCCCTCAATGCGGTGACTGTGAAAGACAAGTACCCGATTCCAGTGATTGAGGAGTTACTCGATGAGTTGACCGATGCTACGGTGTTTAGTAAGCTCGAGCTACGTTCGGGCTATCACCAGATTCACATGAATGCCGCCGATGTGCACAAGACAGCTTTCCGGACTCTTGATGGCCACTTCGAGTTCCTGGTTATGCCGTTTGGTTTGACTAATGCTCCATCCACCTTCCAGTGCCTCATGAACGACCTCTTTCGTCCCTTCCTGCGCCGTTATATCTTGGTTTTCTTTGATAATATTCTGGTATACAGCAGATATTGGACAGAGCATTTGTCACACCTCAGGTCGGTTTTCTCTATTCTGCGTAATAATTCTTTGTGTCTTAAACGTTCGAAGTGCTCCTTTGGCAGTCAGCATGTGGATTATTTGGGCCACATTATATCGGGGAATGGTGTAACCACCGACCCAGCCTAGGTGGCCGCCATGTTGTCTTGGCCTATTCCCACGTGTGTTCGAGCGCTTCGTGGTTTTCTTGGCCTCACTGGGTACTATCGGTGCTTCATTAGTCACTATGGGGAACTGGCTCGACCGTTGACAGCGCTGCTCAAATGGGGCGCTTTTGCTTGGACTCCGGATGCACAGGCGGCATTTGACGGGCTGAAGCATGCCATGGCCTCCACCCCAGTCTTGATTCTGCCTGATTTCAGCCGCCCTTTTGTGGTCGAGACGGATGCTTCGGACACAGGCTTGGGGGCGGTTCTGTTATAGGATGAGTGTCCCATCGCCTATTTCAGCAAGGCACTAGCGGGCCGATCCTTGTCACTGTCCGTCTATGAGAAGGAAATGTTGGCCATCATCCATGCCGTCACCAAATGGCGACCGTACCTCTTGGGTCGACGGTTCCTGATTCGTACTGACCATCAGCCATTGAAGTATTTCCTTGAACAGCGGGTGTCCACTCCATCTCAGCAGGGTTGGGTCAGTAAACTTTTGGGTTATGATTATGAAGTGGTCTATAAGAAGGGGTCAGAGAACACAGTGGCTGACTCTCTTTCTCGTATACTTGCCCCAGGGTCGTGCTTCACATTCTTCATGCTCTCTTGTCCCTTTATTGACGAGTTAAAGCATGCCTACAGTTCTGATGCTTCTACACAGACTTTGATCGCTGCCCTTCAGCAGGACCCGGCAGCCCGTCCATTTTACACTTGGCGGGATGATTTGTTGTTCTGGAAAGATCGCTTGTGGGTTCCTGATGTCGCTGATGTTCGCCGCCGCATTATATCTCATTTCCATGACTCTCCAGTTGCTGGTCATGAGGGGTTTTTTTGCACTTACAAGCGGGTCAGCCAGAGTTTCTTATGGTTGGGGGTTCGTCAGGCTGTGCATGAGTATGTGATGGCTTGTGATATTTGTCAGCGCGCCAAGGCTGCTACCATTTCTCCAGCTGGGTTGCTCCAACCCCTACCCATTCCGGACAAAGTATGGGAGGATGTATCGATGGACTTTGTGGAGGCCTTGCCGCTGGTGCAAGGTAAATCGGTGATCATGGTGGTGGTTGACCGTCTGTCTAAGTATGCTCACTTCTGTGCGTTGGGTCACCCCTTCACTGCTAAAACGGTGGCGGACTTGTATGTTCGTGAGGTGGAGAAACTTCATGGTATGCCTCGTACCATTGTGTCTGATCGTGATCGTATCTTCCTTTCTCAGTTTTGGCAGGAGTTCTTTGCCTTACAGGGTACGTCCCTTCACATGAGCACTGCATATCACCCTCAGACGGATGGGCAGACGGAAGTCATCAACTGTTGTTTGGAGTAGTACTTGCGGTGCTTCACAATGTCACAGCTTAGTCGTTGGTTGCAGCTTCTTCCATGGGCAGAGTGGTCCTATAATACTGCCTATCACACACGTGCGGGCTTCACTCCATTCGAGGTGTTGTATGGCCGTCCTCCCCCTACAATTTTGCCGTATGTCCCTCATCGATCTTTGGTGGCTGAGATGGATTATATGCTACAAACCCGTGATGAGGTCTTGCATCAATTAAAGATGAATCTTGCTGAGGCTCAGAATCGGATGAAACAGCTCTATGATGGCCGCCGTACTGATCAGGAGTTCCACGTTGGTGACTTGGTTTATGTCTCTGTCTTACCACAGCGCCAGACTTCTTTGTTTCAGCCCAAGCACTCCAAGCTCGCTCCCAGGTTTCATGGTCCATATCCGGTGGAGGCTCGCGTTGGTCCAGTTGCTTACCGCCTTTCCTTGCCGCCTGCTTCCTTGGTCCATCCTGTGTTCCATGTGTCTTGCCTTCGCAGGTTTGTTGGTGATCAAAACTTAGCCGTGGATGCATCTCCTCCGCCACTGATGGGCCCTGTTCCACCCCCTGATCCTGCCCCTGCATCTGTGCTTGAGAAGAGGTGGGTTCGTCGCTTGGGTCGTATTGTTACTGAGGTTTTGGTTTCTTGGCAGGGTCAGCCTTTGGAGGATGAGACGTGGATGCTTGAGGATGATTTCTTGGCTCGTTATCTAGCATGGTCGCCTTGCGGACAAGGCGATTAGCGGAAGCATGGTGGAGTGTTGTGCACGATACCCAGATTCCTTTTATTACTTTATTGCTTGGACTATTTAGTTGTGATTGTAGTCTTTTACTTATTGGTTCAATAGGGCTTGGATTAGCCGAACCGCTAATTGGATTATATTGTATGAACCGGGCTGGGTTGGTTTAGTTGGTCCGGTTCACTAGGAGAGTCGTCTCCCATAAGGGCCGATCTTGACTCTTGTTTTCCAGTTATGCAATTTGGTGATTCTCAGACTTCTCCCCTTTCTTCAATATTTCTCCCTTTTCCCTACGCAATTCTCCTAGGTACCGATTGTGCTTGCATCGGGCACATCATGGTGGGATGTAAAAAAATGACCCCCATTCAACTGTACTGTTCACACAATAAAGTACCTTCATTGCTTATGAACCGTCAATGTAGCATTCATAGAACATGTTCCATCCACCTCTTTCCATCATCTTCCCCTTCTTCGGTACTTTTAACACCTCGGGCAATTGCTGCAATGGCAGACTGGCAATCATTTTTTGGTATAGTGGCAAAGATTCCAGTGCCTAAATCTATTTCTCCATCCGTCACTAGGGAGGATACAACCATAGAAGATGCCTCTTTTACAAGTCCATCATGAATTTCTGGCTACAGTGAGCAACTTCTCTTGATCTCAACTAGCTATGTCAGCGAGTTACAATTCTAATGTCTTTTAACTACTGGCTGGCTATTGATTACAACTTCAAAATTTGACTATTGTTGAAATAGGGACACAGAATTGAGCTTCCTCGAAAAGGAAAGTACCTCGTGAAGGAGAGAAATCGCCAAAGGATGTTGCAGCCCCAGTCGAGAAGATGCTTGAACAAGATGTTGCTCAAGAACTGGTTGTGATGGAGGACAAAGCTAGGCACTGTGATGTGAGTCGCCCAGGATAGGAGGTGAGATAAAAGAGGGGAACTCGTGCAAGTGAGAGGAGGGGATCGTATTTGCGAGTGCGAGGGAGGAATTGATCTGCTAGAGAGGGTTAGATCGCCAGGAAAGAGTGAACGAAGATAATCTTATATATAGAAGGGGTTGGAGAGGAGAATACAATGGGGGAGAGACCCCTAGCCTGATGCGTGTATTTTCAAACTGCAGCAGTTGGGATGGGAATTAAAAATCCATGAGTGAAGCTATTTCATGTTGTAAGTTGGGGTTTAGAATGTACGAGTTTGAAAATCGCTTCTACATTGACTAACGGGGTAATCTGAAATGCACATGTGAAATCTTGAATGATAAACACCTCATTCTAAAATGCGCACTCCAAATCCCAAATGACTAACATCGTATTTTAAAATTGACGAATTGTAATATGAAATACAGAACCACTAATGCCCTGTTAAATAGGCCCGAAAAATAAGACAAAGAAATTTTAGTGCCATCCAGTTGGCCTAATATTGAGCTTATATTAGGGATTAATGTTTAGCATGCTAAGGTGGCCTAAGCTCGATGAGGGAGGGCTAGTGCTCAGTTGAGAGTGTGTTGTTCTATATAACAGAAACATTATCCAGGGACGACATCGTGACTCTAATGAAAGTAGTCACAACAAAAACTTGAGCATCAACATTTAAGATGACATTCATGTCCAATGATTGTCCCAATAGAAGCAGCAATGCAGCATCCAATGATGGTAAGGCAAGTTGTGGCACCCATCTCAAAGCAAAAATGGACCAATAGTAGATGTCATATGATGGAATGACGAAACAAAGTTCTTCAACTTCAAGAAGTGGGAATGAGGAAGGAACTAGGAAGGAGGTGGAAGGGGAAGTTTATGGAGAGCCCTTGGAGTGGATGAAGATGGGCCTTTGGTGTCCCACCCTAGAAGGAGCTATAGCCGTATGCGCCCATGGGAGAAGTCTCACTGATAAAGCTTTTAAAAAATTTAATTCAAACATTGTTTGTTCCATGCCATATATATATATGATGAAAGCTTTTACCTTTGCATAAGTCTTTAATAGGAATTTAAACACCAAGATAATAACCCTCCTAAACATAAGAACATAAAGTTTGATCAATTCTAAAATCCTCATCTAAACATAGGAAACTTAACTAAAATCAAGTGTTTTACAATAAAAGTCTAATTTGAAATTAGACACAAGAACTAAATAAAGAAAAGTAATCATCTTCGAACTGATGTCCACATCACATGCACATGGCATACAAGTTATATAGGAAGGAATATTAGCAATAAGCTCTAAGCTTGACTGTGAAAGAGCTGCTACAACATATCGAATTAAAAGTAAAATAATTCTTACCAAAAATACAGATAGTAGCACACTGATATCCTTAAATTCAGTTCGATCTAATGGATCCGCAGCCCAACACTTTTCTAAGAGAGGGAGAAGACGGTTAGGGACATCTACATTCCGTGATACTGGAGGCCTCTCTCCCTAACCAAAAACATGACAAAAAAAATACTTTTTGAACCTCTAACAATAGATAATAAAAATTCAAAAAGAACATTTTATCCCATACCTGCATCACTCTCAAACCATTATCAATAGCATCTTTATCAGGAAATGGCGACCCATTTGTTAGAAGCTCCCATAAAATCCTTGAAAAACTGAACACATCCACCTTCTTGCTATAAAAGGGGAGTTTTTTCTTTGGACACCTTTATAACAAGAATAATAGTGTAAAGATAATTGCAAAGAGAAGTATATCGTTGAGAAAAACTTTGAAAGAATAAACAAAAGAAATGGGTAAGTGAAAAGGTGTAAGGTTAACATATTCAATTTTGTTTAATAAATTTAGTGATTTGGTAACTAACTCTGCCGAAATCAATTGATCTACGAACCTATCATTTGAGCAACATCATGATTTGTCCTAATTAGTTAAATTAGATGCAAAAAACCTATTTTCTCACATGCACTACTTTAAATCCATAAAATTTTATAAATTGTTGTCATGTTAATTCAATATGGTACAATTTTTTTACCTCAGGAGCCAACCATCCATAAGTACCAATTTTGGTGTCATGAAATTTGCTTCTTTCCTTGCCAGACCAAAATCCACCACCTTAACTGTCTTTTATCTTTGGCGAGGAGAATGTTATCTGCTACAGTAAAAAAAGAGTACATGTGCATCGACTTGACATGACAGTTAAAGGAAATGCTTCTACTTAATTTTTCTAAATTACCATTTGAAACCGCATGTTAATATTCATTCACACTCAAATTCAACAACTGCTACCCACATTTTGAGGCATATTAATATTATTTTAATAAAATGCAACATGCAAAATTCACTTACTACTACTATGTCAATTTTCATCTCCTCCATCTTAACACAAACAAGCTGACTATATATTCCATTCTTGAAAATCATGAAAACCAAACAAAACTATAGAAAGTGCCAACTATTTCAAACACTGCAATAGTTCCTAATACGATACATTCAAGACAGAGCTATAGCAGTGAAGAATAGATCCATACAAGGTGTGTGATGCATTTCCCAGGTAAACTGAAATTCAATGGCATCAGTGTTCTCACTAGTCTTCTATTATGATATTTATGCGGAATCAACTTGGAGAGGACGAGCTTCTTCCTCTTTTTATGGATGCCTAGCTAAGAGGTGCATCTTCCGCATGAACATTAGTACATCCAAAACAAGGGGGTTCACATATTGAAAAATTCTGCAGATAAATTTTTGATGGTCTTAACTAGTGACGATCTGTGAACACACAAGTTTAGATGGTTCTATCAAAAGCGGGGCGGGGGGGGGCGGGGGGTTCCGGAGCAAGGAGGATGGACGGTGAGGACGGCAACGCCGCCATCCTCCAGCACCCCTCCCCTCTGAAAATCAGAGGGAGAGGCCATGCCGCCGCCGCCATCCCCCCTTCTCTCCCTTTGATTTTCAGAGGAGGGAGAGGGGGGACGGACCATGCCGCTGCCGCCGTCCTCTGGCACCCCCTGGCTTCGCCCCTCCTTTGAAAAATCAGAGGAAGAGCCTCCCCCCCCCTCCCCCCCCCCCTTGAAAATCAAAGGCAGAGAAGGTGGGGAGGGGGCGGAGCAGGGCTACGGAGAAAGGGGGGAGCACGAGGGCAGCACCGATAGTGACATCCTCCGGCCCTACTTCTCCCCTGCTCCGGCCATCCTCTCTCTGGCGGAATAGGGGGAGTGATGAGGGGGGTGGAGGCACCGGAGGCGAAGGGGAGGCGGCAGAGTGGAGGTGGGGCAGCGGAGGGGAAAACCAGGGACTGCAGGTTACCGTGGAGGGAGCGGTGGGGGATATATAATGTGGGCAAAATTTTGCCCACACGAGAAATTTCCCCGTGCAGGCAGAATTTCGCCCGCACATTTATATTTTTTTAAATGCAGTACAATTAGCGGTGCTCAACTGAGAGTTGCTATTACACGGTATTAGCGACGTTTACTCTATGTCGCGAATACAATGCAGTAATAGTGACATATAAAAGTATATGTCGCTAATACAATGCAGTAATACAATATATGTCACTAATTCTTTTTTTATTCTTTAAAATTAATTTTAAAAAATAGGAAAATAATTAAAATAAATCATATTAACGACGTATTGATCGTTTATAATTAAACCCTTTGCAAGTGTACAAGGTAATTGTACTAGGATAAGTATTTAAGGGTTGTCGAACCTCAGGGACGGATGGATTATCACTAAATCTAAAAAGGAATTTACTGATTAAAAACTAAAACAAACTTAAACTTAAATTAAGCAAAAGAAAGAAATCAAATAGTTTAAAAGCAAGAGATTAATTTGATAGAATTTACTTAGGAAATCGAATCCACTATAGAACCATAACAATTCCTTAACTTTTAATCTAAATCTAGTGTGAACATGAACAAGTATTCTCAGCTACAAGCTAGAATTACTTCAAAAAGAATCATTAATTAACTTCCATGGCATGAACTATCTTCGACAATAGCACGAATCATCTACACTAAACTAGCTATAGGCATGACCCGTCTAATCTTAGTATAACTCATCCAAGTCATTAATTATCTGAACATTAAAACTATTGTATGATCATCTCATCTAAATCACAGAAATTAGAATCGATGCAAATATCAAAACCACATCAATCTATTATCTACAAGACAATAAATCAACATTGACTTGAATAAACATTAAAAGCTCTTCCATTAAAAAGGAAATCCATATCATACAATTGTCATCATTCACAACTGAGATCTAAATTAAAAAGAAAAGAAACTGAAACTTATCTATAGCTTCATCAACTCCTAAGTAAAAGAAAAGTCTAGCCTTCTATTGTAGAAGAAAGCACTTGAATCTCCATTGAAAGCTTTGAGTTCTCTTCCATCTTCTTCTTCCTTTTTCTCTTCTTAAAATCTACTGGAATCCCCTAATTCTAAGCCAAATATGTCTTTTTATAGGCATAAGTTCCGTAGGAAGAAGTCCAATATGAAAAGGATTGGAATTTGGGTCAAACAAGGAAACTGCACGTTATGCCGATCGATCGCCCTGCATGCCCGATCGATCGGCTACACTGTATTTTCATCTGAATTCACGTTATCCCGATCGATCGCCCTGCATGGCCGATCGATCGGCTACAGTGTTTCTGTTTTTCTGGACTCTGTTCATTAAGCTTTCCTTCGTGTCCATATTAATTTCTAACTTGTTCATAACTCCGAAAAGTTGTCCAAATCACTTTAAAGCATGTGAAGACTATTTTCAAGTATTTCAAACATCGTCCAAGTACTTCGATAAGCGCACTTTACCTACAAAACATAAAATACCATATTTTAGACATGTAGAATATAATTAAAATTCCAACTTTGTTTAAATACACATCTAAACTACTAATAACTACAAAATTATTAATAATTAAACTAAAATACTAATATCTATCTTAATCTAAATAAACTATAAATAACACTAAATTAACCTAATCTATACTAGCAAATAAGGTAAAAAGGCATATAAAATAGATATAGATTTCATACTTATCAAATACCCCGAAACCTATATTTTGCTAGTCCTCGAGCAAAACAAAAATAAAATAAAACAACTAATCTAAAAAAATAAAATAAATAAAAGCCACTTTCGTAGGGAATCACGATTGCATTTAGCGTATGCAACAAGCCTTTAAACCCCTAGGTGTCCCTAGTTGGACGAGTTGTGTCTCGTGAGGGTTTGCAGTAATGATACCCACAAACATTAAAACCTAAGAAAAATAAAACAAACAAACAAGAAAACAAAAATTTGAAAAATAATTTTCTCTTAAAAACACATAACTATTTTTAAAAAGAACCAACCACAAATACTTGAAACAAGTAAACAATTAAGATCTGATCACTTTCAAGTAAGGAATAATCCATTCTATAACCTCATCTTAGAAATAATTGTGCAACTACATATATACATTTTAAAAACATAAAGTGTAGAAACTTTGTAGTCATACAATTTCAATCTTTATTAACAAGCATATCTTATGTGACCCATTAACTAAGCTCATTAAAGTTTACTAACTCAAAAATATAACAATGACAATCTTTCATCCTTAACACCTCATAATAAACCCTCATGTAATAGCCTTCAAATTTCAATTAAATTTAGGGAATAAGAGCATAATATACTTCAAAATATGACTTGTGCAATACTTAGTTCTATTAAGCTTTCTAAATAGTCCATGTAACAAGCGTTAGGCCAGTGTCCCTAATCCAGTTGGCTCAAGGCACTAGGTGTTGAAACACCCCTCAGGCTTAATAACTCGAACTATAAAGGCTACAGAACCAAGTAAGTCATAAAAGAATTTATCTCAACTTTTCACCTTTTGACGCGATCCCTTATACTTGCCTAGGCACAAGGTCCGGTTACTCAGTAAAAAGAGAAACAAACCTTTATTTTTATTTTTATTTTTATTTTTTCATCATTTTTTTTTCATTCAATCTATTTTTTTTCCATTCTTTTTTTCACTCTTTTTTTTATTATTTTTTTTTTCATTCTTTTTTTTATATACACTTATCCCATTTTTTTTTTCAAATAAAAGCTAAACATAAAGATCTATCATAAAATATAAAAAATTACTCAATTGCCAAGTTTTTAAAAATATATCCTCAGTTAAAGATATCCCACTAAGATTACAAGTAATAAATCATAAAATTATATTCCTACAAGTTTCAAGTGTGTGAAATGTGATTTAAAAATATAAGCACAATTATCCAAGATAATGAAAATAAAAATAGAAATTACTCACTTAATCATTTTCATCACTTAATTAATTACTTGAACTTTCTTCATGAAATTGATCTCTTTAAAAACAGACATATACTTTTAAAAGAAAATAAGCGATAAAACCCACTTAAAAGTAAACAAAAGAAAAATAAAAAAATACTCTAAAACATCCTAAAAGAAAAATAAGAAATAAAAATATCTTTCTACACCCCCAAACCTAAACTAAACATTGTCCTCAATGTTAAAGAAAATATATACTACAATGACAAGAATGAGTAAGAGAGGGAAAAAAAAGATATCACCTGAAAGTATAACTAATCCACTAATCTGAAAGTGAAGTACATAGGATTTGTGAAAAGAAATAAATATAAGTGATGAGCATTCCCCCAAACCTAAAGTATTAGATCTCATAAAAGAAGAAAAACTATAATGAGAAAAAAAAAAACTGAGAAAATAAGTAAATAAAGCCTAAATGAAGCAAAGAAAATAAACAAAAGGAAGGTAAAGAAATATATCAAAAACATGGGTTGCCTCCCAAGAAGCGCTAAGTTTATTGTCTTCAGCCAGACATTGCCAACATGCTCAAATATATCAGGGCGGCTGGTAGATATTAGCATTGGCTCTTCTCTTAAGTCTCCAAAAAGATGATGTAGAAAAATTAGAAGGCATGACTTGATTATAAGCTGATGCTACAAAAGATGGACCTCTATCATAAGCATCAAATCTAAAATTGTCTACCATAAAACATTTAGCATTAGAAGTTGCAGGCAAATGGTTAGACACATCAAAAATATTTAGGTGCACTTTCATGTTCCCAAAAGTCATCTCCATTACCCCCATCCTACAATTTATGCATGCATTAGCTGTGGCAAGGAATGGGCGACCTAGAATGATAGGAATCTGATATGTGGAGTTGGCACCGGTTTTCATATCTAAGACAATAAAATCAACAGGGAAAAAGAACCGGTCAACCTTCACTAAGACATCCTCAATGACTCCTCGAGGCTTACGTACAGAATGGTCGGCGAGCTGCAAGGTAACTGATGTAGGCTGCAATTCACCTAACCCTAGTTTCTCATACACCGAGTAAGGGAGTAGATTGACACTCGCACCAAGGTCAATGAGGGCTCTATGGATAGAGTGATCACCTATGACACAAGAAATAGTGGGTACTCCAGGGTCCTTATACTTAGGTGGGGTGTCAAACTTCAAAAGAGAGCTAACTTGTTCAGTGAGAAAGACCTTCTTAGACACATGGGTCTTGGATTTACGCTTATGAGTGCATAGGTCTTTAAGGAACTTAGCATAAGCAGGGACTTGCTTAATGACATCTAAGAGAGGGAGATTAATTTTGACTTGTTTAAAAGTCTCAAGAATATCATCCATCTTAGCTGTGCTTTTTCTAAATGGTGGGGCCAGGTCAAGACACTGAGGAAAGGGTGCCCTAGGGATATAAGATCCATCGGAGGTGGTCTTAGACTGTAGCTCTGAGGAAGGGGAAGAAAATACAAACTCCTTCTCATGTGGTGTACTAACTTCTACTTGAGGTTCATTAGGGACTGCCTTCTCTAACTCCTCACTCCTATCATCTATCACTGGTGTCCCCCCAACACTCTTGTCAGCAATCCTCCCACTCCTAAGGGTCATTATGGAATTAACTTGTTCATTAGAGGGAGGAGCTCCCTCTACCTGAAATTGACCTTTAGGGTTTGGTAAGGGTTGACTTGGCAACATCCCCATCTCTCTCTTGTTAATAACATTAGCTAGTTGTCCAATTTGGGCTTCTAACTTTGCTATGGATTGTGTGTGAGAGTGGAGGAGTTGGGATTGAGATTGAATGCCTTGCAAGGCACTCAAGACCTTTTCTTCAAAACTTGGACTCCTATTGAGTTGGACATATGGAGGTTGCACTTGAGGTTGGTGGATATGGGCTGGTGGGACTAGGAATGGGGGCCTAGGGGGTTGGTTACCCATAACCCCTTGGTTTTGTGTCCGCCAAGAAAAGTTAGGATGATTCCTCCACCCAGGGTTATATGTATTTGAAAATGGATTGTTCTCAGCCCTAGGGAAGGATTGGGTGGCATTCACATGGTCTTGGACAAGCTCAGGAAATTGAGAGGCAGAGGGGCACTCAATGATAGTATGGGTTGGGCTAAGGCATATTGTGCATGCATCTTGAGTGAAGGGAGTGGGCTGATGGGTTGAAGTCATAAGGAGGTCCAGCTTCCTACTCAAAATATCAACTTTGGAGGAGAGGTCTAATGGGTTTTTGACTTCATATAAGCCACCCCTAGATGGGGCATTGTTCAAGGTAGATAATCCACTCTCATTTCTATTCAACGCAGCATGTTGAAGAGAATTTTCACTCAAGTCCTCAAAAAGTTTCCATGCCTCATTTTCATTTTTTAATAAGAAGGTACCCCCACAACTTGCATCAACAAGATGACGGTTTTGTTCAGTAAGACCCTCATAAAAACGTTGCACTAATTGCCACTTAGGGACAGCATGATGAGGACACCTCCTAAGAAGGTCCTTAAGTCTATCCCAACTCTCATGGAACTGTTCAGTGGGAAGTTGGGCAAAAGTGGTTATGGCCTTTCTCATTTGGTTGGTCTTACCTATGGGGAAGTACTTTTTAAGGAACTCTTGTTGTATTTGGGCCCATGTTGTGATAGTGTTTGGCTCTAATGAGTGAAGCCATTCCTTAGCCTTATCTTTCAATGTGAAAGGAAAAAGGCGAAGTTTAACAGCTTCATCAGTTAAATTTGAGAGCTTAAAAGTTGTGCATAGTTCTAAAAAGTCATCTAGGTGCCTATACGGGTTTTCATTATTAAGCCCATAAAAGGATGGAAGCATTTGAATGACATTGGGCTTAATTTCATAATTTTGAGCAGCGACCGCTGGCAACCTAATGCATGAAGGAGAGGTGTACTCATTGGGAGTGTAATACTCCCTTAGAGCTTTAAGTGGTGCATCTACTAACTGATGTTCATCCATGATGGGGGTAGAAGTAGTGTGAGTGGAGGAATTGGTGGGAGAGTTTGGGGGTGTAGCGATGTAGGTCGAGGGCAACTCAGCTCTCCTAGATGTCCGCTCAGGCTCAGGGTCAAATGGTACTAATCGGGGGAGTAAGGAGCGACGACCACGCATACACCACAAACACACCACACAATTTTAAGTGTAAAAAGGGGAAGAATAAGTAAAAACTAACTAAGAAAAGAACTAAAAATTAAGAGAGAAAAAGAGCTTGCAAACCGAAGAGAAGCACTATGCTTGTCGATGTCCACTTGTGGCCACAAGTGTAGAGAGCACGATCTTCAACTCAGCCTACAAAATCAAATTAACAAAAGGTAAGAAACTAAAAATTAACCTAAAAACTAAAGCAAACTGAATCTAAATTAGATAGAATTATCCTAATACTAATTTAGTAACAAATCAACACCGTCCCCGGCAACGGCGCCAAAAACTTGATCGTTTATAATTAAACCCTTTGCAAGTGTACAAGGTAATTGTACTAGGATAAGTATTTAAGGGTTGTCGAACCTCAGGGACGGATGGATTATCACTAGGCTCTGTTCATTAAGCTTTCCTTCGTGTCCATATTAATTTCTAACTTGTTCATAACTCCGAAAAGTTGTCCAAATCACTTTAAAGCATGTGAAGACTATTTTCAAGTATTTCAAACATCGTCCAAGTACTTCGATAAGCGCACTTTACCTACAAAACATAAAATACCATATTTTAGACATGTAGAATATAATTAAAATTCCAACTTTGTTTAAATACACATCTAAACTACTAATAACTACAAAATTATTAATAATTAAACTAAAATACTAATATCTATCTTAATCTAAATAAACTATAAATAACACTAAATTAACCTAATCTATACTAGCAAATAAGGTAAAAAGACATATAAAATAGATATAGATTTCATACTTATCACGTATACAATTATACGTCGCTAATACGTCCCTTATTAGCAATGTAGCTATTATTATTTATTTTAATATTTTTATTTTAACAATATAAAAATTAAAAAAAAATTAAAAAAAATTATAATAAAATACTTCTCTCTTCCCTCCCCTCTGTCTCCCTCTCCTCTCTCTTCCCTCCCCTCTCTCTCCCGCTCCTCTCTCCCTCCTCTTCCTCTCTCCGACTTATTCCTCTCTCTCTTCCCTCCCTCTCTCTCTCTTCCCTCCTCGATCTCCTCTCACTCTTTCTTCCCTCCCCCCTCTCTCCCTCCCCTCTCTCTCCCTCTCCTCTCTCTCTCTCCCTCTCTCTCTCCCTCTCTCTCTCCCTCACCTCTCCCTCCTCTTCCTCTCTCCGACTTATTCCTCTCTCTCTCTTCCCTCCCCTCCTCTCTCTCATCCCTCCCCTCCTCTCTCTCTCTCTTCCCTACCCTACCCTCCCCTCCCTCTCTCTCTCTCTCTCTCTCTCTCTCTCTCTTCCTCTTCTCTCTCCCTACACACTATCTCTCATCTAATTTTAATTTTTTAATATTTTTTATTCTTTAATTTTAATTTTAAAAAATAAAAAATAATTAAAATAAATCATATTAGTGACATATAAATTTATACGTTACTAATACATCCTAGGCACGTATTATTTTATACGTCACTAATACATCTACTAATAGCGACATATACGGCTACACATCTCTACTAGTATTTAAATTTAAATTTTTTATTTTAAAAATATAAATAATAATAATTTTAAAAAATAAAATAAAATACCTCTCTCTCTCCCTCTCCCTCACCCTCTCCTCTCTCTTCCCCTCTCCTCTTCCTCTCTCCAACTTATTCCTCTCTCTCTCTCATCCCTCTCCTCCTCTCTCTCTCCCCTCCCCTCTCTCCCCTCTCTCTCTCTCTTCCCTCCCCCTCTCTCTCTTCTCTCTCTCCTATCTCTCTTCCCTCTCCTCTCTCTCCTCTCTCCCTACTCACTATCTCCCTCTAATTTCAATTTTTTAAGATTTTTTATTCTTTAAAATTAATTTTAAAATCATTTCAATTTATATGTCACTAATACATCTACTAATAGCGGCGTATACTGTTATATGTCACTATTAGTATTTATTTTATTTTTATTTTTTATTTTAAAAAATTAAAAAATTAAAATAAAATACCTCTCTCTCTCTTCACTGCCTCCTCTCTCTCCCACTCCCTCTCCTCTCTCTTCCCTCCCCCTCTCTCTTTCCGCTCTCTCTCCACCCTCCCTCTCTCTCCACCCTCTCTCTCTTCCCTCCCCTCTCTCTCTCTCCACCCTCTCTCACTTCTCTCCGCTTTCTCTCTCTCTCTCCTCTATGCCTCTCCTCCCTCTCTCTCTCCACCCTCTCTCTCTTCCCTCCCCTCTCTCTCTCTTTCCTCTCTCTCTCCTCCCTCTCTCTTCAATCCCTCTCTCTCCTCACTCTCACTCTCTCTCCATGCACTCTCTTCACTCTTTCTTTTATTGTAAATTATATTTTAAAATTAATAATAAATTTTAACAAATAAAATATATTATATATAAATACTAAATATTTTATCTATTATTAACACTAGTTTTTATTAAAAATTTAATATTTATTTATTGTATATATAATTAGCAGATATTGAATAGAACATATTATATTTAGGAAATTTATTATAATTTTTTAATATTTATTTATTTTCTAAAATTAATTAATAAAGCTATTAGAGACTGTCGCTTTTAGAAATGGTATTTGCGCCGCTTATGTAAAAGCGTCGCTCATAGTGTAAATTTTTTATTTTTTATAATTTATAATTTATAATTATTAGTGATGCTTTTATAAGCGTCGCTAATAGCAGCATTATTGCGAAAGCTATTAGCGACGCTTAAGAAAAGCATCATTAAGAGTCATATTTTTTTCTTTTTTTATTTAAAATATATATCTTTTAACGACGGTTGTATAAAGCGCCGCAAATAAGGGCACTATTAGCGACGCTTAGCTATGCGTCACTAATAGTTACTTTTAGCAACGCTTATCTAAGCGTTGCTAATAGTATATTTTGTTGTAGTGACATGTCTAAAGCTATTGAATTTGATACTAAAGGCTAATTTTGCATAAGAAAGCCTCATGAACCTACCAATCCCAACCAATAGTTCTGATTGAGGGAGACATATCAATAGACATGCTAGAACAGTTAAACATACATGGTAGCTGATACTTGAGGGGAAACACAATGGAACTGTTTAACAGCAAACATGCTACAACACTAGCATCGATTGCTGGAAGTAACATTCCAACACAATTTTAAATTTAAATAGACCCTTGAATCAGACTGATTGAATTAATAAAAAATATGAGGATGAGAAAATAAGTAGAAGAACATAATAAAAGTCCTATTTTCATTGATATGCAAATATAAACTTTTACAGTAGTTGGCATGGTGTGTTTGCATAGTAGGTTGCAAATTGACCAACTCCTAATTCGATAAAATTTTAGATCCTATTTTAAAACTTAACAAAATATTTAGACAATGCATACCAAAGCAATGACACTCACTAACCATTTAGACAAGCTCTAAATATATCATACTACCATATAAAGCAATGAGTGGCAATAGAACTTTCATTTTTAGAGCATGTACCCATATTTTTTACCATTAGTTCCTATCTTGATCACGTTTTATGTACATCCTCATGCTCTTTAGTGCAAGTTTGAATTGGCAAGTGATTGGAAGATATTTTAGTAAAATTATTTACATAAATTGTTTTAGATGACAACCACATGTCAACCAAATACTAGAAGTTAATATGACATTGACCCTACTTTTTATTTTACATTAATTTAGGTTTGTAAGGTTATATGTTGCACTCATGAACTTAGATTTACACATTTTTAGTATTGTTAAAAAACTTTTGACGAACTTTATCAAATGAGATCACACATAACTATATTTTCAAAAACTTTTTATAGGTCTTATGCATAGAACAATTTTTTTATAATACATTTTTTATTTTATTTTTTGTATTATGCATATGTTTTAAAATAACACATTTTTTATTCCATTGAAAAACTTTCGGGAGCTCTATGAAATGGGATTGTCGGTCAAACTAATCCTAAATATGAATAGCACATTCTGCCATGCAAAGACCATCGACAACATTGTCTTTGCCAACTAATGACCCAGTATTATCCTATAAGATTTGTTCTCTTAGTTGCCTACAACGAGTATATTTGGGTATAGTTCAAAGCTTATAAATATATATGTATATAATATATGAATATTGTGATCATGGAAGCATGTATTGTAACTATATATAAAAATTATATACTTTATTTCTAAAATAATTTATTTTTTCTTATCTAATATGTATTTACATAGGTAATATGTGTAACATTCTTGCTAGTTAAGTATAATCCAAGTTTCAATATTCTGCTCAAACAAAGCATACTCTAGGAAACCATGTAATGATACTACTAATATACTTGAGAACCAAACTGGAGACAATAAACTCATCCCAGCTACCATATGACTCTACAAGCGATATGTACCATCTAACAGTTGTATTTAAATCACAAAATGGGACCTTGTTTTTTGAGAAAATAAATAAATACAGCCCTCAAAATTTTTAAATTTTTTTCTTCTACTTCTTCTATACAAATTTCGGTTTATATATATATATATATATATATATATATATATATATATATATATATATATATATATATATCTCTCTCTCTCTCTCTAAACCTCACGAGTTTTAAAATTTTTCCTTCTACCTTTTATATTCTATAGAGTCCCATGGAATACGGGGAGCTGCAACACCACATATTTCTACTTCATGGCCATTTTTACTCAGTTCTAAAAATCTCTACTTAAGAAACTAGTTCATATATGACTTTCGAGGAAAAGTTTTTTTTAAGCTTGAAACAGGGACTTCAGTTCTAAGGTAAACTTTGACCTATAGATAGGGGACCACTGCCCTCTTTGTTAACAGTTCGTTATTAATCCATCAGCCCTCCTTGTGAAAACAAACGCTATCAAACAAATTTATTTAAATTATTTGGAGAAGGTTACGTACTATATAAAGTAATCGTGCAATTACCTGCTGGTTTCAAATCTCGGTGGAAAAATCCAAAAGCTGTTCCCACCTGAAGTGGGTTAGGACGCAATTCTAGCATATATTTCTTCAATGACTTCCCTTCGACGTATTCTTCAACTATAATCATGTCAGATTCATTGGCACCAATGAACTGCAAGAAATACAATTACCAGTTATTGCTGTGGTTTGGGGTCCACCCCATGAGTGGGGCCCACCCACGAATTGAATGCCCAATCCAAATTCCAAACGCAGCAGGATGTGAAAACGTGTATAGTAAAAAACGCGTTTTTTTGTCGGTTCTGTGTTTATGATGGACACTGTGGAAAAATCATATCATAGGACAAGACTATTTCTGAAAAGTGGGCAGTATATAAACAACGAAGCCGAGGCGAGTTTTTGGACGCACGAAACAGAATTTTCTCTGGATGCACAAAACGAAACCGAGGCCAGAGCCAGTTTCTGTTTTTGTGCGTAAATCAGAGTGGAGAAAATTTTTCTTTTTCTGTGTGCGTGAGCAGAGAAAGAGAAGGGCGACGGAGAAAGAAAATTTGTGCTTACGGGCGACACCGGATTGGGAGATTCTCATTGTCTTTATTCCAGTTTTCTCATATCAATTTTTCAGAGTTCAAGGGTGCAGTTTTTTGTACAAGGGAGAAAAAAGAGAAGACTCAGTGACTTCTCAGGTTTTCCATACTCTGTGTTTTTAGTTTATCTTTATGATAAAGAAATTGATCTGTAAGAGGGATCGGTTGTATTAAACCTTATCATAGTGGATTGCTTGATTAGGCTGATTCGCCCTATGATTTTTTAACCTTGATTTGAGGGGTTTTTCCACGTTAAAATTCTGTGTCTCTTTGTCTACTTTGTTTGGTTTATTTGGTAATATATTTGCTGCATATATATTTTGTTGAAATACGAGTTAGACATTAGGGATTTTTCTATAAAATATCCCAACAGTTATGTGCACAAAATTTCAATGTAGAAAACCACGAGAACCTAAATAGTCACCTTCACAATGTTATCGTGATTTAGGCCTGATAAAATGCCTATTTCTCTCATAAATATATTTTTTTAACTTTCGGTTCTTTGATTGTCTCCCCCTTTTTGTAGTATTTTACCGCTACGAGTGCATCCTTGTAACTACAGTTGGCAAAAGAACAATCATTGTATGCTACTATATATATGTGGTCAGTATGGATCAAGTAAAAGAAGGAAGCCTTATATGAGGAGGACATGGGGTGCACATTACTATGACATAGACAATTACTAAGTTAGGATTAATTATTTATTCATACTTCTTGGTGAGATATGAAGCATGGGTTTAAGCAATGCTAATGTCATTAAATTAAAAATTAGATGACGAAAATAGCAAGGAAAAAGTAGTGTTATGACAAAAAACAGAAAAACAATCTCCACAGCAGAGCTTGACCTTAGACAAATCCCCATCACCAAGCTCCCGTGCATATTCAAGATGAAATGGATTGATCTGTAGTTTGCGGTTGAGTTCCCCATACTAAACCCCCGAAGATTAGCAACTGAACTTCTTTCCTCTCTCCATCTTCACTTCCTGTAGAGGCTAATACATTGACTTTTTTTTTTTACTGAGAAACTCTTATACAGTAACACTTCATGGATGGCATTCATGTAGGTATGTAAATTTATATATAATTATATAGTCATACTTTTTTTGTTTGTTTATGTTGTTAAAATAATGAAATACTTTTTCCTTTCAAGGTAAACTTTCTTAGAATGATCAAATAAATTACTCAAGTGATATAGTAAAAGGATTAGAAACATTATTTTATCATAGTCCTCTTATATATCATCTTTATCTACACTATAAAAATATTCTTTTAAGTTAGATAAGTTTCATTTAACGAAGTATTATATTAGTTAATATAAGAACTAGACATTAAGTAGATTCTCTTAAGTTTTTTATCATTTATTAAATGTTAATAGTGTTACATTATATTGTACAATAATTTCACCTTTCTTTCTATTTTGTTTTTTGATGAAGAAATAGTTTTAATAATTATAAACTTATACTCTTTAAAAAACTAAAAAACATGTTAGCATAACAAAAATTACACATTTTGGTCTATGGTGGGAGGTAAATGATATTTTAAAGTGAATGTAAGTACAGAGAGAATTATAAAAAATTTAAAATTTTTATTAGTTTGACAAAATTAAAAAGAATTGTAAATTATTATCTTCTATAAAGGTACTTATAATTATCTATACCTTTAGTTCTTTTTTCTCTATTATTTTATGTATTTATTTAGTTCCCCTTAACTCCTTTGTTCTAATTTAATCCATTTCTAAAAACTAAAACAAATTATATCTTTCTTTCCACAAAATTTGTAGCCTCCTCTTAAGGCCCATATTTCTCTACTTTATCGTGATATTAAGGTCTCCTACGACGGTAAGGTTCACTATGCGTAAGTGTTTCCAAAAAGGTTATTAAAAAGTCTCCGGTGTTCGCATTAGTCATTCTCTACGTGTTATATTTCATCTCCAACTTAAGTGAGCCTTTATATAATAGTCACAGTTCGTGCATTAATTAAAAAAATTCTTTAATTTTATTTTAAATCATTAAGGCTTATCGAGCCTCAATTTATAAAGTAAATACCCTCATTTACTAAGTTTAAATAATATTTAAATAATAATAACTAAAAAATATCAAAAACTTCATTTTAATTTAATGTCTTTAATAAAATCTTTAATAAAATATTTTCTAATTTTCATACTATCTCTTTAAGGTAGGGCCTCTTAATTTCTCTAAAACCTAGTATACTTAATAATAATTGAAAATGTTTTTTAATTATTTCTAAATTATATGTCACATATAACAAACTTTAAATATTTAAAATTTTTATAAGTTTTATAAGGAGGCTAATATTTATGTCTTTCTAATTATGACTAGTGATTATGCATAACATCATTAAACGATAACGTCATAAGACTATAATGGTATAAAATGTTTAGTTTATTAAAGTAATATAATAATCTATAATAATATAGAAACAAAGTTTTGTTAAAAAACTTGAAATTAATATAAGATAGAAATAACATTGATAAAATGAAAAACCTACACATCATATTAAATCATTAAAACATAAGATAATACGACAAGATAAATAAACAAATTTTTTTTCTTTCTGTGCATTTTATTGTTATATATGTTTTCATATATTTGCCCATGTAACTGCATATGTGGTGACTAATAAAAAAAATCATATGTGGATAATTTAATTTTTTTTCTAAAATTATAAGTGTTTTTATTAAAATATTGGCTTTAACAACTAAATAGTATTTCCTATTCCTAGACAAATGTGTTATGAGATACAAAGACGTTCTACTTTTTAAACCCTTGGTTATCACTAACAGCTTTAAACATCTTAAAGAGCAATTACGTAAATTGTAAAAATTACAAATACTTCTTTATAAATATACCACTAACTCCTTACACTTTGTAAAAATCAATCATAAATATATGTTAAGAGAACAAAAAATTGAGAAAAACATTAGAATTTTGTATAAAATATGACAAAGGTCTTGCACTCTCTAAATATGAGAGTTATGTAGAACGTCTTCCCTAACCCGGGAAGTTGTGTTCAAATAAACTAGAATATTAAAATTTGAGTAGTCCCGTGAAGCGTAATATTGGAGGCCTCGTTAATAATTGAAGTTGTAATATCAGCATAAAGATCTATAAGCTATACTGAGCCTTTACTTTATTACATCGATGGGGCGACATAGGCTTTAATAGAATGAAGGTTATATTATGATAAGGTCATCGTGTCTAGAGAGCCTTGAAATGGGATTGTTCAATGGGAATTAAGTACTAGTTGATGAAAATTATGTTTAATGTAACTTTGTGTATTCTTTCAAGGATTTACCAATGAAAGTTTCTTTGTATGTTATTCGAAACTTTTTTTTGTTTAGATTGTTATTCTATTAAATATTTTTTGTATACTCAGCATCCTTTATTACGCAGATTATTAGGATGAGATAAGAGATAATGAAAAACCCGTATATATAGCTTGATTCTCTTTTAGCCTAAGAAGCCATTTTTTCTTTTAAGTTTGACTAGGTACAAGAGTGTGCTATTTTAATTTCACTAGCTTTAATATAATCAATAGAAAATTATGTAGCTGTGGATATGTAAATATTTTAACTTATTGGATATGTAGATTATTATTTAAGTTATGATTATCACATCAATGGTTTGTAAAAAATGATTATTCTCATGCCCTTAATTCATTATTTTAATGGGTTTTGTTTAATGATTTGATTTTGTTGTTCATATTACGAAGGAGATAGATCATGATTTTTAATTATTTCATCAAAGATGGAGATAAATATTTTCCATAATAAAGGGTTGTGAAATTGGGGGAGTGACACTCTTGGCCACCCCAAAGTGAGTTTGACATGGTTCTAGAAACATACTTGATATCTTGTCTTGTAGCCACCAAATATTATAAACCTCTAATCAAACTTTTATAAAGAGAGGCATCCACTTCTTTACTTTCATCTTCTCTTGATTAAGGAACTTTTCGTACAATGTTGAACATAAAGAAAATGTGCTGCTAAGATGATGTAAACCATAAGACCTTAAGAATGACTTATATGAGCCTATAAATGAATTCTATGTTGAAGCAACTTATTATGGAGGTTCATGGCTTGAAGGAGCTTGAAGATAGGCTTGAAGATGTAAATGAGCTAGCTTTGATCTACATGGAACAATGGGATCAAAAGAAAAAAAATACATACTTTTCTTTTGAGCTATCGATGGGGCATTATAGGTGATCGATCGCTTCCTATTATATTTCACTAGTTTTGATCTATAATGCAAATTTAGGTCAAGAGCTCAAGTGATCGATCAGGCTATTGGGCATCTATTAATGAGATTACTCCAATTTTATTTATGATCAGGATTTTGATTCCGAATTAGTTTCATTTTAGTCTTTTACGTTCTTAGGAATCTTTAGCCCATGCTAGCTTATTTATTTAGAGATTTTCTAGCTCATTTTCTTTAATTTTGATTGGCTACTCCTAAATTACTTGTAGATTTTTTTTATTTACAACTTTGTCAATAAAGACTTGTATAAAAGATAACATTTTTTTGGCAGCCATTAGCAATTTGATTTTTCTAACAATTAGAAATAAAATAACTATATTCTCCATTTTTTTCACTATTTCTATGTAGTTACTATTGAAATTGGTGAGAAAGGAAGGTTGTGTGCACATAATAGAATTTGTTGAATGTTGTGAATCCCATCGATCCCAACCCTTTATGAGTTGATGGCTCTACGCAGGTCCCAAATGCTGCCCTAATGTTGTGAAAGATGTATTGCAAAAACAAATGAGATTAATGATCGCAATGAAATAGCAGGGTTATCGCGACAGGTTGAACAATTGATGCACAAAATGGGTGATTTGGCCAATGTTATCGCTCGCCATTATGCCAAGGCTGAGGCCATGGTTGAGCATCACTTTGATGATGCTTCAAGTTTCTAATTCCATATTTTATCCAGATTTTGATTCCAAATTAGTTTCTTTTGAGTCCTTTACATTCCTATGTGTCTTTAATCAGTATCATCTTATTTATTTTATAGCTCATTTCCTTAAATTTGATTGGCTAGTCCTAAAGTAGTTGTAGATTGGGTTATTTTATTTATAACTTTGCCACTTAAGACTTGTATAAAAGATTGACTTTTTTTTGGGAAGTCATGATCACTCAGCCTTTTGAAATGTGGAAGAAGAGGAGAGAACTTCTTTCTCTATTGTTTTCCCTTTATTTAAGTGAATTTACTTTTGAAATTCAGAAGAGAATAAGGTTATGCACTTGTAACCTCAAATCAAATGAACATTTCAGAAATAAATAGGAAAAATAGTAGGCAGGGGAGCTAACAAAAGCTACCTCATCAGCTCAAAACAACACATAGGTGAACTTCTTTAAACTTTTTGAGTGATTACAACAGTTTTTTTTCTATATTGTTTATGTAATCCCGTTACTTCTAAAAACGTAAGTGTCTAGTAAATTGAATGAGGACTCACAACAATTTCTTTCTTTAATGTTTGTCTCATTAGTGATAAATAGTTACAAAGAATCAACTGAGCAAGCTTTGATGGAACATTAGTAGAGGTCTTATTTGATAATAGATATCTAGTAATGGTGCACAACGTTTGTCCTAAAGCCAGTCCATTGTATCCTTCCCATGTTTAAGACCTAAACTTGCAAAAGATGTTCGTACTAAACATTTTTTTCAATATAGCGACAGAAGTAAATAAGCACTAATAATTCTAAAAGACAACAATTTAAGCAGTTGAAGATGCTTTTTTCAACTTTTGTAGCTTTTCTATTAGCTTCAATTTGAACTGAGGCTTTCTTCCCTGCTCCTTGTAAACCAAATGACTACTTTCTCTCATCTAGTATGTTAGGATTTCAGTAATCTTGTGATCACGATGATCTATTAGTTGCAAGTATACCAAAGTAACACTTGGAAGAAAGGGAGGAAAATTTTCATCTTGCTGCCACTGAGATGTGGGCTCTAGTACACCTTGCATCTCATCTTACTTTGTGGAGATAAGAGTAGTGAAGAGAATGTAAGCAGAAAAATGTTAAAACGTATTTTTGGAAGGTGAAAAATTAAGGTAAAAAGGTGAATTAACGATTTTTTTATATTATGTGATCTATTCTGACATTACACCTGAGAACCTATGGTGAGTATTTTTAAGCAACTATAGTGAGTATTTTGACCCCTCTATGTTTTCCTCCCACCCCACCTCTACTCCTGGTTTCCCCCTCCTGCGATTGAGAGACCAGAGGCGGGGGCTCCGGAGGCATTAATCCAGCTCCCCACTGGATTTAGGCTCCCCCCTCCACCCCCTCCATTCTCTCAAGTGCTCCCCCCTCTACTCCCGGTTTCTGTCTCCTCCTCTAGTCGACAGAAAGGATTAAGGGGCTCTAGGGGCTGAAATTTGGCTCCTTGCTAGATTCCAGCACCCTCTCCTCGGTCACCACCCCACCTCAGTATCTCCAGCCGACGACCCTCTCGTCGTCCCTACCACTGGTGGGCTATTTTTTTAATAATTTTTGAAGTAATTAGCGACGCTTTTGGAAATAGTCACTAAAGACTTTTTGTAATATTTTTATTTTTTTACATATTGTCTCTAATATAAAATATTTTTTAAATCTATTTTTTTATTAGTGACGCTTTCTAGAAGCATCGCTATAGACTATTTTTTATTATTTTATCCAAAAAAATTTTAAATTTTTTTTATTATTAGCGATGTATATAGAAGTGTCACTAATAATTTTTTTAAATATTAGCGACTTATAGCTATGCGTCACTAATACTTAATTATTAGCTACGTTTAGAATTTAGGGTTGCTAATACTCAATTATTAGCGACGCATCGCATAATTATGCATCACAAAAATATAATAGAGATGCTTTTTAAGCGTCACTAATAAGCATTAATAATGCTTAGAGTACTATTAGCAACACTTAAAAACATCTCTAATCGTACTATTTGTTGTAGTGTAAAGACTTATAGTGAAACTATGACATCTAGAAATTTTGGCTTTTGGAAAGAAGCGATTAATAATGAGATGAACTCTATAATTTCCAATTAAACTTGGGTTTTAGTAGAATTACCTTCGGGTTCAAAACTTATTGGTCGCAAATGGATATTTAGAAGGAAATACTCTTCCGATGGTTCATCATGACCTTTAAAGCTAGAATAGTAGCAAAAGGTTATAAACAGATTGATTATTTTGACATTTATGCTCCTATTGCTAGAATTACTTCCATCAGAATATTATTTGCATTAAAATTCATATTTAAATTGCACATTCATCAAATGGATGTTAAAACTCTATTTCTGAATGGCGACCTTGATGAAGAAGTGTACATCGAATAACCAAAAAGATTTGTCCTTCCAAGTAATGAAATCAAAGTGTGCAAATTGGGAAAGTCTTTGTATGGACTCATACAAACACCCAAACAATGACATAAAAAATTTGATACCGTCATTTTATCTAGTGGATATAGATATAATTGTGCTGATAAATGTATTTAAACTAAGTCCACTAATGATTATTTTGTGATTTTGTGCTAATATGTTGATAACATGTTAATTTTGAGTACCAACATATTTAGTGTGATTGAGACCAAGAGGTATTTTACTTCTAATTTTAAAATGAAGGACTTCGGTGAATTTGATACCATCTTAGGGATAAAAGTGACAAAGCATAGTAAGGGTTATGCTTTAAATCATTCACATTACATTGAGAAAATTTAATCTAAATTCAATCACCTTGGATTTAATAAACTCAAAACCCCTTTTAATTCCAGTGTTACCTTATGTGAAAATACTAGAAGAGCAGTAGTACAAATTGATATGCAAGTGCAATTGCTAGTTTAATGTATGCTATGCATTGTTCTAAACCATATATTGCTTTTGGAGTTTTTAAATTGAGCAGATACACTAGCTTTCCTAGTGTTGAATGCTAAAAGGCAATTGGTAAACTCTTTGATTATTTAAAGCATACCATAGACTATAAATTATATTATAATGAATATCAAGTAGTACTTGAAGGGTACTCTTATGCAAATTGGGTGACACAAGTTGGAGATAACATTTTAACCTCGGGATAGGTTTTTACCCTAAGAGAAGGTGTTATATCTTGGGGTTTTAATCACACTCAATCATGAAATCTGAGTTTATTGCCCTGGCTATAGCAAGGAAAGAGGCTGAGTTGATTATGAACTTGTTGCTTGACATCAAGTTGTAGCCTAATCTAATACCACCTGTTTAAATAAATTGTGATAATGAGGCTATTTTGGCTAGAGCTTATAGTAGCACTTACAATGTTATGTCTAGACATATAAGTCTAATACATGAATATATCATACAATTGATACTAAAATGTATTATAACTATAATATATGTGAAGTGAAGTAAGAAGTTAGCAGATCCTCTTACTAAAAGGCTTTCTAGGGAATTAGTAAGAATGACATCTTTGGAGATGAGGTTAAAACCCTGAAAGTCAACAGTGATGGTAACCTAACCTAACACTAGTTTACCACTAGTCTTATGGTTTAATGGGTTAGAAAAAGTCATTGCATTAGATGATTAGCACTAGAACCTTCGGCCCCATGTAAAATCACTAGTGCTAACCGTTACATATTGGAGGTTGAGTTTAACTCTTAATGAAGTTCAAGTGAACATGTCTAGTAACAGAGACAGAGGAACTTCAACTAGGGAAACATAGAAGTGGTGCTTCTTCTCACAAAACGTAAGGGTTTACTTCTGGGATTGATCTCCTAAACCAGGCAAGCACATGGCCATAATCGTTTTGAGTGAGTATGTCGAACTTCTCAATGAGGCCAGATGTTGTTTTGTGTACGAGACTATCGGTTTGTATCTAGAGTACTTGGTTTAATGCATAGCACACAAACGACTTTTACTTAATGTTGTAGCCCTTGTACTAATTGAAGGTTTACTCTTAAGACACCTTCTTGTAGGCAAAATGATGTCAATAAGGATGTTGGCTGAAATTTGTCATTTCTTATTTTTAAAAAGTGGGGGATTATTGATGTTCTTAAAAATAATAAATAAATTTCAATAAAGGGTTGTACCTATTGGTGAAGGATTGTATCCCTTAGTTTTTTGTGACCTTCATTTATACTGTACCTCTCGGTAAAAGGTGCCCTCCCTTAAATGTTGTGCATGGGTTACAACTGTTGGGAATGGTTGCATCCCTCACTTCACACCCCCTGGGAGTCTATAAATAGATAGAAGAAAAACCACATTACAATTTTCTTTCTCATTTGTTTTCTTGTGTTTACCTTTGTATTTTTCAACACAAACTTCAGCCTCAATCTTATACAAATTTGAGGAGAGTTTAGGAAGAATTCTTCAATATTATTGTTTGCAATTTCTCAAAGGCTCTATTGTATTCTAGGAGGAAGTTTATCGTGTAGCCTATCAGCAACTTAGATCTATCCATGATGGACAAATAATTTTGTAAAGAAAACTCTACATGTACATGCCTAAGAGCCTTGAAGCTTTGTGTTCATCTACCTTTCAACAGCGAGTTCTTGAATCCATCTCCAACCACCATCCGTTTTGAAGATCAGTCATCATCCTCTAACTTTTGTATATCTAAACTCAACACAGTAGTTGCCACCCTCTAGAGGAAGCCATCAGGATGGGGGCATGTCAGGAAGGCGCTCCTAAAGCTTGTGGGCTTCGCCGACATAGACTTTTGGTGGGTAGATGAGAGAGACCTCAATGGTCAGCGGTGGCAGGGAACTGGCGTAGTGAACAAGAGGGGCGATGAGGTAGTTGAAGCAAAACATTTTCATGCTTTTTCTTCCTATGGGAAGGAAAAAGGTTCTCTCGCTCACAAAGGAAAGGGTCCTCTTGTATGTCCCACATAAAAGTGAAAATCAAGATTTTGTTATCATTTATGTTTCATAGAAAAAATGGAAAAATTCTCTTTTCCATTTTTTTCACCAACCAACACACCCTTTTATGGTAGAATTTTTTTATAAAAAATGCATTGCATTGAAAATAAAAATTATTTAGATGAACCTGGGTTTATGGGCGACCATGTGAGCATGGTCATTACATGTCATTAAATTTTGATCTGACAATGCTTATAACCTATGACATATATTTGTTTTTCCCCCTTTTTGTATGCTCAGTCTCTAGCTTATGATGTTGGCTAATGTAAATCCAAGTTCATAAATTTTATTTTACAAAACATTGCAATCAACCACAATAATAGGAAAGTGGCCCAACTTCAGATAGGCTTTGTGCTTATTAAGAACGTTAGTGGATAGAGTCAAAAGTCAAGCTCTTTTGGATAAAAAACAGGCACACTAAATCTTTTAACAATACATACACGTTTTCTTTTATACAACTGATTAACCACTTCCACTACCCTAGGGTAGAATCTCGAATATTTTAACCCATATGCTATAGCAAAAATTAAAAGACTCATTTGCCCCATATAACCTTTTAAAAAAATTTATAATTTCTACATTCATTGCAAACATCCCTATGCCCCTCTCCTTACCCTCCACCATTGTTGCTGCATGAACAAGCTATGCCCCCAGCTCCTCGATGCTTTTCCTTACGCGTCGCTAATAGTCTAATTATTAGCGACGCTTTCTCACAAGCGCCACTATTGTTAAACGTATTAGCGATGCATAAGAAAAAGTGCCGCTAATAGTTATGAATTGTTTTTTAAAATATTTAATGCATATATCTTTAGTGACACTTCTTCGAAGTGTCACTAATAACGTAACTTTTACCAACGTATAATAGAAAGTGCCACTAATATGATTAGTATTAATGACGTTTTATATTATGCGTCGCTAATATATGACTATTAGCGACTATTAAGATAAAGCGTCACTAATAGTGACTTTTTTTTAGACGCTTTTTAGGTGTCACAATTAGTAGTTGTTTGCGATGCTTTTTTCGTGACATTAATAAAAGTGTCATTAATATTACATTTTGTTGTAATGACTTGCTTATTTTAAGTCCAAATTGATGTTGAAAAATTTTGAAACATTTAATTACTATATTAAGATATTGTTAGGTCATTTGGGACCTATTATCCCAATTTTGCACGTGGGGCTTACGGCGGGTCCCACCCCCCAACTTTTTAGGAAAATAGTTAAAAATTTTAAAAATCTTAGAAAATTTTGTATTGACTTATATTAACGTAAAAACCATAAAAGTGAAGATAATTTGATTAAAAACCATTGTTAACCACCTTAAATATTCAAAAATAAGTCAAAACCAATCAAAGTTAACATTAAACTGCACAATAATTTCTAAATCAAATAAAATGAACTGGTTAGAGCAGAGATCTTACATACAAACCTAACTTTTCCAGTCTCAACCAAAGTTATCTCCCAAACAAGCTTGGTAGCAAGACTTTTTGGCCAAATTTGACTATATATTGGAGTACAAACCTGGGCTAAACAATGTCATTGCTGATGCCCTTAGTCGACAGGCTGAATTGACTGAACTGACTTCCCTCCATCTTGCTAGCACCAATTTTTGCTTGAATGATCTCCAACATCTCATTCAAACAACAATGGTGAAAGATCCCTTGGTGTGCACCCGCACCCTCCTCCATCAAGTGAAAGAAGGCAAAACTCGTAAGTTTTGGCTTGACAATGAGTTACTGATGACGACGGGACGAAGGATCTATTTTCCAAAAGCAGACCACTTGCGGAAAGAACTCCTTCATGAGTGTGATGACACTCCTTAGGCTAGCCATCCGGATATTCATAGCACATTGTCCCTCCTTAAGCGGGCTTACTTCTTGCCTCACAAGAGCGATGATGTTGAGGCATATGTTCGAATATGCCTTACTTGCCAACAAGATAAAGTAGAACATGACAAACCACGGGGCCGCCTTGAACCACTACCTATACCATAGGGACCTTGGGAGAATGTTTCTCTTGACTTTATCTCGGTATTGCCCAAAGTTGGGGGATACGAATCAATCTTGGTGGTCGTTGGCCATTTCTCTAAAAAGGCTACCTTCATGCAAGCTCAGAAACATTGCACCGTTAAAGAATCTGCGCACCTCTTTCTGAAGAATATTGTTAAATATTGGGGTGTGCCCCAAACCATTGTGAGCGATCAAGCTGGACGTTTCACAAGCCGCTTCTGGACAGAACTATTTAAACTGCTTGGGTCAAAGCTAAGCTTTTTGTCGAGCATGCATCGTCAAACCAATGGCCAAACAGATCTCATTAATGCTCTCCTTGAAGAGTATCTACACTACTTCATTAGTGCCAACAAGAAGAACTAGATCAATCTCTTCGATGTTGCTTAGTTCTCCTAAAATTTATAGAAGAGCTTTGTCACTAACTAGAGCCTGTTCGAGTTAGCCATTGGTCGCCAGCTTGCCACGCCCCACACATTAGCTCTGGGCTACAATGGCAACAATCCCCCTACCTAGCACAAGATTGGAATATAACCTTTGAAATTGCCTGTGCTTATCTCGAGAAGGCCGCTACCCGTGCCAAGAAGTGGGCCGATCAAGGCCGCCAACCCTCCACCTTTAGTGTGGGGGATCTCGTGCTCATCAAGCTCAACCCTGCCCAACTAAAGCTTTTCCGCCAGCTGCATAAAGGCCTTGTTCGCAAGTATGAAGGCCCTATACCCATCCTCCAACAGGTCAGGAAGGTATCTTACAAAGTGCAATTACCACCCTGGATGCAGATCCACCTTGCCTTCCACGCCAGTTGTCTAAAGTCATACCATGCAAATGTTGAGGACCGCTCTAGACACCACCTTGAATGCCGCAATCCCAACGTCACCACCGACGTCAGAATTTTCGATGAAATCATCGTTGATCGTGAAGTTGAATGTAGCAAAGAGAAAATCTACGAATTCCTCGCCAAATGGCGAGACCTTCCACAGTTGAGAGCCAAAAGAATAACTCCGCAGCCAAATCTTCAACAATAAAAAAATAGTTGTAAAAGAAGAAGATAGAATAAAGAGCGATTTGTCAAAATGGCCCTAGGAAACATAATAATGCACACAATGTCACCCATTTGAGTGTAATACAAAGAATAGGCCTGTGCACATGTGGCAGGAATTGTTTAAAATACCCCTTTTTATTTTCTTCTTCTTAATTTCACCAACCCACTGCTTTGTTTTACTAGTAACTCTAGCTTTGACTCCACCTCCTCTATCACCGGCTCCACTACCTTTGACACTGACATCACCATCTTCGACATCATTGTCGCCATATCTACCACTGACATCACTATATTCTCTGCCGTTCGCTCCACTTCATCCGCTTTCATATTCACCTATTCATCCACCCTTACCTTCTCCTCCTCCCCACATCTACTGCCACCACCACTACCACTACTACTACCACCCCCTCCTCCCTTTTTCCTCCTTGGTCTCATACACTCCTCTTTCCGATAATTGACAAGACCGGCAAAGCTATTAAAAATTTATTTTTTTCTCTACAAACTCATCAAATCTTAAAAAATGAACCCATAAACATATTAAACTACTGAGCTTTTACTAATGCTAACCCAAACTTCATACTAGTAGTCTAAGGTGGACAGTGGATAGTCGACAATCGAAAAGCATATTTATCATAGTAAAGGGATCAATGTAAGACAACATTTCCAGTGGAAGTATTTCCCTATGTATTTACAATGAACTAAATCAACAAACCAAAAAGATAAATAGAAAAATAAAGCATATTTCAAAAACATGCAACTGTTGACTGTCCCAAATGCCAACTGGCAAATCTTCATCTACCGAAGACACTTTCTTCTTTGGCAATTGATTAGGCCCCCTTAGCAAAACTAGCAAATTGTTGGGGCAATTGATTATAGCCAAGGTGATCAATTGGCACCCAAATCGCTCATGTTGAAAAGGAAGCCGAGGCGATGGGCGATTGATTGCAGCCTAGGGCAATCGATCGACACCTCATTGGTTGCACTGGAAACAAAGTAGAGAGCTATGGTGATTGATCACACCCAAAGCGATCAATCGTCCCCAAGAAAGGAAGCAGTCTATACAAAGAATGTCCGATATCCACTTCACAACGATCGATTGATTGGAGTATCTGATTCCGAAATGTTTGGACTCTTCTAGATTGGCTAGTTAGAGATATTATTCCCCAAATAGATAAATACAAACTTGTACGTCTGTAAGGGATATAGAAGGCGCTCTTCTTTTTCCTTGAGACTAGTTGTTGGCCATTGAGAGACTTGTAATTATCTTCTACTGTTCTCCTTGCTGACTAGTAAAAACCATGTGATCCCATAGATGTAGGCACAATTGCCGAACCACATAAAACCTGCTGTACTCTCTCTCTCTTGATTCTCTCCCTTTGTCATTTATGTTCCTCACAAGGATCCAACCATTGCTTAGATGATGGTTAGATCGATTCTAGCAGGCATATAATCCAAAACAATCATGAGTAGTAAGGCTAGTTCTTCTTGCAACAGCCCTATGAGGGAGTTGAAGGAGAGCATGATTGTCCTTAGTTTCTTGTAGTCTCCTAGCTCTGGGGGATCACTACCCATTGAGCTCAACAAAGATGAAGTTAAGAAAGGCGAGGTTCAAGAGCTTGTTGAGGGATCTAGGGATGCGGCATCTGAGCAGGGTTTTGGAGGGATTGAGCTTGTTGAGGGAGACGAATCTGGCCATGGTGTCTAGGAGAGACCCCAGCGAAAACACATGGGGGGGTAGAGGTACTATAGAGCAGCGAGGTTGCTGATTTCTTGTGGATTCTAAGGTAGAAGTTGGTGAGCTTCATTAGGCTATCGATCTCAGGCAGGATCTCCATAGAGAGGATGTTGTTGGACACTTCCAGAGAGGGGAAGGAGCATGCCAAAGCTCCGAGGATCACACCAAGGACTGGGGATAACGAGATTGTGAGGAGGAAGGAAAGTAAGTCATTGTATCAACATCATACAACTATAAATGAAAATGCTCATATCCCTTACATGAACCCAGACTCATATAAACGGAGTCTTAAAGTAATATTGAATATACATGTTAATATATTAATGTGTAATAGAATATGAAAATAAATATTTTTCATATATTATACTTTAGTTAATGAGGTGGGGCTCCTTAGCCATCAAATCACGAACAAGGGTTAATAGGTAGAAGCTCCATCTCACTAGACATTATCAATGGTCGTACATTCACATAAAATACTTGCAACTAAGTCAATACTCCCCATAAGTAGTAATAGATACCAGCCAAGGGTTTGGTGTCAACAGTTGAAGATGTATCATCAGGCAAGGAACTAATTTTGACGAGCTTAAGCTCACCCATGGTGGTTGCAATAAAAAGAGATTGCTGGTAAAATATAATATCACTGTATTCATATGCCCTCTCCATCGGACCACTGGGACGACCATTCAGTCTGCAAAATCCCACGCCCTCTTCGGGATAGAAGAGGCAGTGTGGATTTTCTGCGGGTGATGAAAGTATGGTCTTAGGAATCCATACAGTGGCGATTGGAGGGATAGTATAAGGGAGTTCCATTCGCCTTGATGAGAAAGGAATGTTTTAGGTAAAGCTGCAGACTTCCAAATTCCTAGACATCACACATGATCAGCCACCCTTCATAGATCCCAGTGCAGAAGCCACATAGTCCGTCCTCAAGCGAGACGAGCTTGTACACCCGACCGTCCGAAAGGCTATAAAACTTAGGACTATCCGTCCAGGTCCATATATGTCCGGGGGAGTCAAGGCACTCCATGGCGACCAATTCCACTGCTTGCGGACCGTGGCATAACGGATGGCGTTGGGCAGCAAGAGGCCAATCCGTCCTCGACCACTCTAACAAAAGATGGGTCTTATTCTGACTATATCGACAGCTATGTATAGGACGTAGCATCCTTTGAGACATCGGCAGAGATGGAAAAAGAAGAAGAAGCAACAGCAACGCCTGCCAACTCCATTAAGCCCTAGAGCTTCCCTGAGACTGACCGAAGAAGGGTTTAGGCAGCCTGAACAGACAGTCCCCTTCTTCTTCCCTATCGTAGATGGCCGCACTTTTGATCAAGAAAACGAAGCAGCTGCAGCCAAAGGTCTTCCCTCTGATAAATAGAATCGGGCTATTTAAACCCCTGTTTTTCCCCTGTATCCCAAAACAAAAGTAAAAAGTTTATTTTTTTACTTTTATACCCCACTTTTCCCCAACTAACTTGCTCCTTTCACCCCCATTTACCTCTTTCTCTCCCCCCCCCCATGAGTTAACCTAAATAAAGAGTTTTTTCTTTTCAGATTTTCTTATCCTCTTCAAGGCTATGTTAGAGCCGCCGGTGAGCACTGTAGCCGCTAGCCGCCAATGAGTACTTTAGCTACCAGTGTATACTGTAGTTCTGGCAATGATTAAAAAGCTCTGGTGGTGGCTACAAAAGTTCCAACCACCAAAAAGTTGAACCTTTATTGTAAATTTTTCTTCCCTTATAGTAGTATTTGTTCATCAATGACGTCTTTACACTTTGAGAAACATGTTAATCACATTTTCTGCCAGATTAAAGTAATAACTTTAAGAAGTTATTGTCTGTAAAATGGCGGGGGTCACCCTCCGCCATTTTTCGAAGAACTTGACGGGGCCGAGAACCACCCGCCACTTCATGCGAAATTAGGCGAGGGGTACCCCCCTGCCTAATCGAAGACAATAACTTTTTAGAGTTACTGTCCGCTTCATGGTGGGGGCACACCCCCCCCCCCTTGCGCCAATTTTTGAAGAACCAGACTGGGTCTAAGACCCCCCGCCATTTCATGCAAATTTTGGCGGGGTAGCCCCTGCCAAATTGAAGATAGTAACTTCTTAGAGTTACTGTCTATTTCGTAGTGGGGGACATCCCCTGTCATTTTTGAAGAATAAGACGGGGTCTAAGACCCCCCCGCCATTTCATGCAAAAGTGGGCAGGGTATCCCCCAACAACTCAAAGCCAATAACTTCTTAGAGTTACTGTCCGTTTCATGGAGGGGGGTACCCCCACCATTTTTTGAAGATAGAGATGGGGTCTAAGACTCCCTGCCAAATCAAATACTATTTGTTTCGTTGCAGGGGGCACCCCTGCCATTTTTCGAAGAACTAGACGGGGTAAAAGAACACCTGCCACTTCATGCTAAATTAGATGGGGGGTACCCCTGCCAAATTGAAGACAATAACTCTAAGATGTTATTGTTTGTAAAATAGCAGGGGGTACCCCCTGCCATTTCATTTTCTTGCTTTTGAGGCACAGCTTGACATAATACTGAGAAACCAAAACAATATCATCCTATGGCGCTTGTAGACATTCATTTTGTTGCACAAAAATGCAACAAGAACTTTGCAACAACATAGAAGAGGCAATGAAGCCCGCTACTACTCAAAGTAACGCCTACTATGCCCCCTGCCGCTCAAAATTAAAGGGAACACAAACTTGATCACATAAAAGCAATGAAGCATGAAAACCCAAATACATAAAACTTGATCACAAAGAACCTGGTCACATAAAACCAAATACATATTTGCACAAAAGCATTTGAAAACCCACGAAGGACACTAATCTGATAAAACAAACATCACAGCAATCAGGCACTAGCAACTTGCACCATTAAAGCACAAACTCTTCTGCGTTTGACAATAATTTTCCTATCCAAGACTCCAACATGATTTCTACGTTTTGACAATATGTTCCTAGTAGCAAAAATTATAGAAACTCTTCTGGTAGCACAACAATTATTCAAAGTCACAAGGATGATCATTCAAAATATACAAATGCTAAAATGTCTCCACAAACTATAAAATGTCTCAGTGAATGAAATTTAAATGTCTCAAAGACTGAAATTTAAATGTCTCTAACAAACGACTAACATTAAAGTGTCTCAACAATCTCAAACAATTTCAGGCTAGTTAAAACTCTCATTTCTATAGGGCCTCTAGGGAAAGAATAAGTTTCATCCTCCACTGTTTGCCCTTCTTCCTCCTCTTCCCCTGCATGGCCTTCTTCCTATTCTCTCTCAATGACAAGAGTTTCGTCATCAATTCCCCATCTTTATTCTTGTGCATTTGGATTTCCTTCTAATTCATCATCTCCAACTACATCTTCACCAACAACTCCATTTTTTTATTCAGCTCATCGTCTCCTCCTGTATGATGTTGTTGGGTGTGTCATCAGCATCTAGTGTACATAGACTCAAAGCAAAGGTTAGCCTCAATATTAGTTAATAGTTCTTTAATTAGTGCAAATATATGCATAAACGAAAACAAAAAAAAAAAACAAATCCATTTTTGCATTCAATTTCATCATATCCATGAGCAACCTCTCATGATAAGGCGAAGAAAATATGTTACGTTTAACCCAATCATCTTTATTTTAAGCACAGACAAAAAAGAACTATAAAGATGAAACATAAAGAGTTAAAACATTGTGAACATGGGATGATAAAACTTTTACATCATGAAAGCTTTAGTGAATCTTCCAATTCAATGCAAAGATGACAAATATGTTGGAACAAGTTCGTCTAAACTGGAAGAAAAAAGTTCTCAATTCAACCCTTTTAAAGTTTATGACATATATAGCAAGGGTAGTTATACTGGAACTGCCATAGTGAACTTCATAAAAGATTGGTCTGGTTTCAAGGATGCATTAAACTTTGATGATAAACATCTTAAACATTTAATCTAAAAACTCCAACAAGCATAGGCATACCAAAGCAAAGATGCTAAATTTGTTGAGCTTTTCATATTAGTGGTTAACTAACATGCTATCAGAGAATAGGCCCTTGATTTAGTCCCCCTGAAGGGAAGAATCCTCATCATGTACCCCTTGTATAAGTGTTTATGTGCAAAGCCAACTAAGCTTGCATGGGGAAGTATTGATGTACATAGTCCTTGCGCTACCAACTTCAGCTTTAGGAGAAGTGGTTAACTAACATTGTATACGGGGCCCTACCCACACAGAGTGCCCTTCACACATCAGAATGCCTAATTCTTCATCACAGTCATTATATTCAGATTTTCTCTACAACCCAACATTACCATCCATCTACAACATGATGAAGTGAGATAAAATTTGAAAAACAAGCATAATTAAATGTTGTGTGCCTCAGAATGGACCGAAATGATGCTACTGACTCTCATGATGGCTTTATATAAAAATGCTACACTAGTTATTAATGCAGTGCACACCTTAAACTTGCAACAAATGCACAGGAAGAGAGACATATACATCAACAAATTCACTAGTTGACCTGCTTGTCAAATAAATTTGTTATACAACTATCTCCCAGTTCACCATTATTTAAGCATTTTAGCATTCCACTAATAAATGCACAAACGATCTGTACATAATATAAAACATGTGCACTTAAATTTGACCTTAAGCATTTTGACAAACATCAACTATGCACATAATAAAAGATAAAAAAGTGATATGAGGAACAGATGATGACCCAAAGACAGATAGAGAGGTGGAGGCATAAACATTACCTGCTATTCCTTGCAAAATATTATGCTTGATAACTTGCAAATGTTACAGTTAAATACAATCATATCAACTGAGCCTCAATAGCACAATAACATGAAGCCCATACCTATTTCTTCATCAAATTATTTAGAATGAAAGCTTCTTTTCATGTTTCTAACATTGTACGTGATCAGTCTTTAGAAAACCAAAAAAAAAAGTTTCAACTCCAATAATCAATTTTGGAGCCTTGCAGTATACATGATTTCCTACTCAACCAAACAAGAAACACATGGTACCAACAAATCCCAACAAAAATTCCAAAAACTAATCACCACTTAGTGACCAGAATCCCATAAATAAACTCCGCTTACCATCACCACCCAGCAAATTCAAACTATAACGGTGACTCCTACAACACTTACCATAGTACCTGACTTCTGCATCATTTTTAGAATAGACAAGTAAATGCCAAAGCACTGGCTACTTGTAATTCTCAATCAAACAACAAACAAAGCAAAATATTACACACAAACAGAAAAACCAACCAAAACCGGGTAGAACCAAAAGACTGATACACGTAATGTGGAAACAGCAAAAGGACAAGCAAGCAAATAGTCACATGAAAACATGAATTAAAAGAACAAACAAAATATACATAAGCAAAACACATGATGATCACTCCAGTGAATCCAATTGACAAAAAAGTAGATACCTAGAGAGTATACAAGAAGAAACAGAAGTCACTACAACAAAAAAGACTCTTAGCAATGCAATTATGCGTCGCTAATAGTCTCCTAAGCATCGCTACTGCCTTTTAGCGACGTATACTAAACATCGCTAAAAGCGTCGAAAAAAGTGTCGTCATTATTACCTATTAGCGATGTATATAAAAAAACGTTGCTAACAACAATATTAGTGATGTTTATTATACGTCGCTAATAAGTTATTATTAGCGACGTATAATGTCTAGCGTCGCTAATGATAATCTAACTAATGACGCTTTCCTTACATCGCTAAATGAAAATTAATTTTAAAAAAAAATAAAAAAATAAGTTATTAGCGACGTATATTCATAAGCGTCACTAATAAGTAATTATTAGCGACGTTTATTTATACGTCACTAATATAAAATAAATTTTTAAAAAAATAAAAAACAAATTTATTAGCGACGTATAGAGAAACCATCGCAAATAATTACTTATTAGCGACGCTCTCTATACGTCGCTAATAAAATTAAAAAAATTAAAATTAAATCAAATTTATAATTAAAATATTATTAACGACACTTACAAAGTGTCGCTATTTATTATTAACTACGCTTTGTAAGCGTCGCTAATACTTTATTGATTTAAAAAAAATCCCCGGTGGGCCTAGTGGAGGGGGCGGCTGGGGGATGGGTAGGTAGTTGCGGAGAGGGGGCCGGCTGGGGAGGGAGGGTGGGCGGCTGGGGGGAGGGGGCGCACCGTGGGTGGAGGGGGTTCGGCTGCGGGAGAGGGGGTTTGGCTGGGGGAGAGGGTGGTTCGGCTGGGGGAGAGGGGGTGCTGGCTGGGGGAGAGGGGGGCAGCTACGGGAGGGGAGGCTGCTGCGGAGAGGGAGGGGGAGCTGGGGAGAGGGAGGTGGAGCTGGGGGAGAGCGGGGAACTGGGGAGAGGGAAGGATTGGGAGGGAGGGGGGCGGGGAGTAAAGGGAGCCAGAGGGGGGACTGGGAGGGAGGGGTGAGCCGGGGGAGGGGGAGCTGGAGGGAGAGGGAGAGGGAGAGGGGAGAGAGAAGGGAGCCGGAGGGGGGGGACTGGGAGGGAGGGGTAGCGGGAGGGGGTGTAGCGGGAGGGGGGCCGGATTCCGGCTGGGCAGCCGGAATCCAGCTCAGAAAGGGCGGTGCAGAGCGGCAGACAGGGGAAGGTCGGCGGTGCAGAGCGGCAGATAGGGTAAGGGTGGCAGAGGCGAGCAGGGCGGCCGGGGAAAGAAACCGGCGGTGCAGAGCGGCAGACGGCGGGTGGTCAACAGAGGGAGGACAGGAGGGGCGGCTCGGCGGTCAGCAACCAGGTGTTGGGGGAAAATACAGGGCCGGGGGGGAGATATAAAGCGCGGGCAAAATTTCGCCTGCAGCGAATTTTATTTTTTTAAAAAAATACTTTTAGCAACGTTCTTTACGAGCGTCGCTATTAACTTCTCTCTAGCGACGCTTATACATAAGCGTCGCTAATATGTGTATCTATAGCGACGTTTATGTATAAGCGTCGCTATAAATGAATTTTTTTATATTTTCCCCCTTTCTCTCTCCACCCTCCTCTCTCTCCCCCCTCTCCTCTCTCTCTCCCCTCTCTTTCTCCTCTCTCTCTCCTCCCTCTCTCTCTCCTCCCTCTCTCCCTCCTCTCTCTCTCTCTCTCTCTCTCTCTCCTCTATCTCCCCCTCCCATCTCTCTCTCTCTCTCCTCTCCACTCTCTCTCTCTCTCCCTCCTCTCCTCTCCCTCTCTCTCTCTCCCTCCCCTCACTCCTCTCTCCCCTCACTCCTCTCTCTCCTCTCCTCTCTCTCCTCTCCTCTCCATCTCTCTCTCTCTCTCTCTCCTCTCCTCTCTCTCTCCCTCTCCTCTCTCTCCTCTCTCCTCTCTCTCTCTCCTTCTCTCTCTCCTACCTCTCCCTCTCTCTATCTTCCATGTTCTTTGTCCCCTCTCTCTGTCTCCCTCATCTCTTTCTCTCTCTTCACTGTCCCCTCTCTCCTCTATCTCTCCCTTCTCTCCTCTCTCTCCTCTCTCCCCCCTGTCCCCCCTCCCCTCTCTCTCTCCTCTGTCCCCCCTCTCCTATCTCTCCCTTCTCTCTCTCCTACCTCTCCCTCTCTCTATCTTCCTTGTCCTCTGTCCCCTCTCTCTCTTTCCCTCATCTCTCTCTCTTCCCCTCTCTCTCTCCTCCCTCCCTCTCCTGTCTCTCTCTCCCTCTCTCTCCTCCCTCTCTCTCCTCCCTCTCTCTCCTCCCTCCTTTCTCTCCTCCCTCCCTCCTCTCTCTCCTACCTCTCCCTCTCTCTATCTTCCATGTCCTCTCTCTCTTCACTGTCCCCTCTCTCCTCTCTCCCCTCTCTCCTCTCTCTCTCCCTTCTCTCCCCTCTCCTCTCTCTCCTCTGTCCCCCCTCTCCTCTCTCTCTCTCCCTTCTCTCTCCTACCTCTCCCTCTCTCTATCTTCCATGTCCTCTGTCCCCTCTCTGTCTCTCTTTCCCTCATCTCTCTCTTCCCTCTCTCTCTCCTCCATCCCTCCCCTCTCTCTCTCCTCTCTCCCCTCTCTCTCCTCCCTCCCTCTCCTCTCTCTCTCTCCTCCCTCCTCTATCTCCTCCCTCCCTCCTCTCTCTCCTACCTCTCCCTCTCTCTATCTTCCATGTCCTCTCTCTCTTCAATGTCCTCTCTCTCCTCTCTATTCTCTCTCCCCTCTCTCTCTTTCCCTCATCTCTCTCTCTCTTTCCCTCATCTCTCTCTCTCCTCCCTCCTCTCTCTCTCTCCACCCTCTCTCTCCTCCCTCCCTCTTTTTTTAATATTTTTTATTCTTGAAAATTAATTTGAAAAATAAAAAAATAATTAAATAAAAATACTAATAGTGACGTATAACCATATACGTCACTATTAGTACACTTATTAGCGACGTATATTTGTATACATCGCTAATACATGCCACTAATAGCGACGTATATTTATATACGTCACTATTAGTATTTTATTTTAATTATTTTTTATTTTAAAAAATAAAATAAATTTTTTAAAAATCAAAATAAAATTCCTCTCTTCCCTCCCCTATCCCCTCTCTCCCCCCTCTCCCCTCTCTCTCTCTCCCTCTGTCTTCCCTCCCCTCTCTCCCCTCCCTCCCCCTCTCTCTCCCCTCTCTTTCTCCTCTCTCTCTCTCTCCTCCCTCTCTCTCTCTTCCCTCTCTCTCCTCTCTCTCTCTCCTCCCTCTACTCTCTCTCTTCCCTCTCTCTCCTCTCCCTCTATCCTCTCTCTCTCACCCCTCTCTCTTCCCTCCACCCTCTCTCTCCCCTTCCCCTCTCTCTTTCATTTAAATTTATTTTTTTAAAAAAATAGGTAGTAGCGACGCATATTCAGATCCGTCGCTACTAGTAAGGGTAGTAGCGACGCATATGAACATGTGTTGCTACTAGTAAGGGTAGTAGCGACGCATATGAACATGCGTTGCTACTACCTTTTTTAAAAAAAATTAATTAATTTGTTTTCTCCCTCCCTCTCTCCACCTTCTCTCTCACTCCTCCGTCTCTCCACCTTCTTCTCTCTCCCCTCTCTCCTCTCCTCTCCTCTCTCTCCCCTCTCTCTCTCTCTCCCTCATCTCTCTCTCCACCCTCTCTCTCTCCTCTCTTTGCCTCCCTCTCTCTCTCCACCCACTCTCTCCTCCCTCCCTCTTTTTTTAATATTTTTTATTCTTGAAAATTAATTTGAAAAATAAAAAAATAATTAAATAAAAATACTAATAGCGACGTATAACCATATACGTCACTATTAGTACACTTATTAGCGACGTATAACCATATATGTCACTATTAGTAGACTTATTAGCGACTTATTAGCTATTAGTATGTTATTTTAATTATTTTTTATTTTAAAAAATTAAAAAAAATTTAAAATTAAAATAAAATTCATCTCTTCCCTCCCCTATCCCCTCTCTCTTCCCTCCCCTCTCCTCTCACTCTCTCTCTCTTCCCTATCCTCTCCTCTCTCTCTCTTCCCTATCCTCTCTCTCTCCACCCTTTCTTTCTCCCTCTCTCTTTCCTCTCCCTCTCTCTCCACCCTCTCTCTCTCCACTCCCTCCCTCTCTCTCCTTCCCTCTCCTCTCTCCTCTAATTTCAATTTTTTAAAATTTTTTATTCCTTAAAATTAATTTTAAAAAATAAAAAGAAATTATATTAGCGACTTATATATATAGGAAAAAGTTTATATGAGCCCGGGCTCATATACGCCTACGTGAGCCAGGGATCTACGGGCCATTGGATTTACATCAAGTGGCCCATAATACTCATGGGCATTTAAACCCATAAGTATTATGGGCCGCCGGATGTAAATCCAACGGCCCATAGAGCCCGGGCTCACGTAGGCGTATATGAGCCCGAGCTCATATAAACGGGACTTATATAAATATATGTCTCTAATATTATATGCATTAGAAACGTATAATTATATACGTCGCTAATACATATAAATTATTAAAAAAATTACTCTCTCTCCTCTCCTCTCTCCCTCTCCCTCTCCCTCTCCCTCTCCTCTCTCTCTCCTCTGATTTCAATTTTTTAAAATTTGTTATTCCTTAAAAATAATTTTAAAAAATAAAAAGAAATTATATTAGCGACTTTAATTAAGTATATGTCACTAACATTATATGTATTAGCGTATACTTATATACGTCGCTAATACATATACTAATAACGACGTATACATTTATACGTCGCTATTAGTATTTATTTTTATTTAATTTTTTTGTAAAAATAAAAAAATAATAATAAAATTTAAAAATTAATTATTTTTATTATAATTAATAACTATTAGTGATGCTTATTTGTAAGCGTCGCTAATATTAGATCTATTAGGGACGCTTACAACAAGCGTCGATAATAGTTATCATTTTTTTTATTTAAAAAATAGATATTTTAGCGACGTTTATATTATGTGTCACAAATAGGTCAACTAATAGCGACGCTAGGAATTAAGCATCGCCAATACCTGACTATTAGCGACGTATATATTTATACGTCGCTAATAATTGATTTTATTGCGACGCTTATGCATGCGTCGCAAATACGTGTTTGTAGCGACGCTTATTTTTGCGTCTCTAATAAATGTGTCGCTAATGCTCCATTTTGTTGTAGTGAGTAGACGGTCGGATGCCAAATCTAATGGCGGTAGTTCCCGATTGATCTAAATCGGTTCCCGAGCAAATTCCTTTGGGAAGTCGGAGTAGCAAAGTTGGCAGGGTGGAGTTTCCGATCATCTCCAATCATCCCCTGCCTATAGCTACAAGCAAGCAGATGATTCGCAGCCTTTCGAGTCCAGAAAAGAGAAGGGGGGATGGAGGTAGAGTCGAAGTGGGTGCTGTTGTTTTGAGATTATCGGTCAGTTGGAAGCTCGGCAGTAGGACATCTGTAATGTGGATGGCGGCTGGCAATGGCATCGTGAAGGGGGAAGAGGAACAACATATGAGGGCTAAGGGGGGAAACCGTGAGGGAGGTGAAGGGTAGGGGTACACTTGAGTTAAAACAACAACTGATATTATTTTTAGAATCAGGATTTACGTGAGCAATTTTATATGCTAAATATGGGGTGTACAAGTAACAAGGGACATAGGGAAAAAAGTGGGTTTAAATAGCCACGTTCATATAAATAGTGATGAAGGGTTTAGTGACATGAGCAGAGTAGTTCTGTTTGGAATCAAACATAAGCAGGTGCACTCCCACCTAATCAAAACATGCCAATTGGAAAAACGTATCAGCACAGATTCTCACGCGAGTGCATACCCATTTCTGAATCCTGCGCCACACGGGTGAGCTCTTTTTATTGACAAACAGACTGCGTTTAAAGAATCGGCCAATTTTGCCCTCTAAGAAAAACTTCTTGTTAAGAACAGATCTTTCAAGTTTTATTCATTTGTTCATTATCTTTTAATATGTTAGTCTCACATTTCTTGACTAATACAATATATGCATCTCTATATTATTATTCCTCAGTCTTGAATTTTTTGCTTGGTTCAAAGGTAGTTTAATTATACGCTAACAGCAAAACTTTTTTTCATGTGTTAAAAGCTTATGAAATAAAACAAAGTGAAGACAAAATAATAAATTTATCTTATGACATGTTTAACTTATATTTAATCTTACTTTACACTATACTTCACCATTGTTGGCTTCTTTTATGTGATAACTAGATTATGTGGGTTACGATAAATTTGTCTTATGACATGTTGAACTAAGATTGTTAATTTAGTCTCTTTTACATTTCTCTATTTTCTTTTGTACAAAGTGCTTGTGCGCTCACTTCGATAAGTGTTTCACTAAAGGTTGGGTTAAGTCTTCCACATTTCTACTTTACTTGACGCGCCGCATACTGTTTCCTCCTTGGACAAGGTTCAGGTAAGGGGTGGCGTGTGCTAGGGCATGACAAAAAGCACTTATGCAGCTTGGGTATAGGGGTTGAAGCAGGTTGGGCCCTTATGGGCAGGGGTAAGCTCCGGCCCGAAAGAAAAAAACAAATTCCAAGGCCCAACCTGGGCCAGGAGCTAAGGCCAAAATTTTGGCCCTGCCCAACATTTAGACGGGCTAGGGTTGAGGCATGGGCTTTCGGGCCCAAAGAGACGTAATATAAATTTTTTTTAACTTCAAGCATTTTACTATACAAATGCTAATTATGACAAACACTATATCTTGAGCACAAAATTAAATGACAGAGATGTCTAAAAACTGAGGTAATTATATAAAAAATTCATTACATTCCATTTAGTAAATAAAAATCTTGAAGTACCATTTTCATACATTGATTTCATTTTGAATTTTCCACATCCTATCTACAACTAACAACATGTCGTAGCAAGTCAACTGCCTTTGTTAACAAGTTTATGCTGCCTATTTGAATCGTGTTCAATGTCCCATAAACGAAATTCATTTCCTTCAAAATTTAGATGAACTAATCAATTTATCAATCACCATAAGAATATGCAATCTCATATTTGACAAATAATTTAAAAAACAATGAGATTCACTTAAATGGCTCATATTCCATACAACATGATCTTTGTGCCTACATTAAATGAGATATGAGCCACTAAAGAAGTGAGATCTAGGCCCATTAGTTCATAAATAATTTTTGCATGCACCCTTGATGGCTTGATTAACAATGATGCGCACCATAGGAAATTAGCTACAATCACCGTCAATAGATTCCTTTTCATAATTTAGATTTTGTTTCACAATCGACTAGCTATTCTCTAAATGCTTCAATTTAGTGAACAATTTAAAATTTTACCAATGCAACATTTTGTCCTCTGTAACAGTTGAAGCAATAATAAATGCCTGTGGCACAAAATGAGCAAGGAAAAACATAATCTTCACAATTTCTGTTGTGAAGTATTTTAACTATCACATGATTATAGTTTTGGGACTTCCATTCCAACTTGATTAAGAGCCTAAAGTTCTAACAAATCAAGAAGTGGCAAAAGGAAGTAAGCTACTTTAGACTAGACAAAAAGTGCACAGGCAAATAAACTTAAGAGTGGATACATTTGCAGCAAGATGCCTTACAACAGACCACGAAATGTTCAGTTCATTTTATCATGCAAAAAGTTCAATGTAAAGAGAACATCACACTCAATAGAAATACATCTTTCAAAAGATTTCCAACATTTGAAAACTGCAGAATAGCAGTTCCAATAACACATTTTTTAAAAGGCAGAATAGCAATTCCAAATTTCCAACTGACAAGACTAATGTTCAAAATTGTTTATATTAAGAAAGGATGCATACCTTGGAGAAATATGACATAACTAAGAACATGAAGGCAAATACCATTTCACTTATAACTTAAGTCATCAACATTCTATGCACAAAATCAAAGTTCTAGATTACATTACATATCATATTATATCTGAAGCATTCTTCAAGGACAACTAACAAAAAGCAAACTAAAATTAAGGATGATGATATTTAAAGCTATGTCAAAATAAAATTTAGCCTTTGAGCATTCACATAAGATCAAGTAGGAAGTAGACTACCTTTCCACCTATAAATGCAAAGGTATCAACAACAACTATGCTCCTAATAGAGATTAATGTTGGAACAAGGCCAACAATCCAATGAGCTTGACCACCAAGAAGAATAGGTCATTTAGCTCCAATTTCTATCCAAACATATTCAATATAAATCATTTATGAGCAAGTTGAACTTTAATTTTGTTCTAGAAACAAAATTTATGAAGACAAAGAAACATCAATGCAACATCCACAAATGTTGACATGCAAACAATCCCACACCCAACAACTCTAGTCCCCTCATGGTGCACATCCAACATCATGCTCAACATACAGCCTATCCAAAATACCTACATGACACAACATGTAGCCCCAAAATAAAAGCCACAAACAAATAGGGGTGAGCTTAGCTCCACAAGTGTTTTATAAATGGAATATAAACTCAAGAAAAATATCTCATGCATTCTCAATATAATATGCATCACAAATCTATTCACCACACCCATACACCATGAGATAGATCACATTTCATTTGCACATCCATGCTACATGTGCATCATGATATAAACCATACATATTCACGCCACATGTGCATCATGACGTAATTCATACATATGTATGCCACCTGTGCATCATAAGTTCATCTATATCAATAACACATACATACATCATATGGATCATATAGATCTCATTATAACATTCGCATCTTGCATGAATCGATTCTCAATATTCATATAATGCATAATCACATCTCAATATCCGCATTCACCCTACATAATCGAGCACATCTCATCATACATGTTCATGCATAACCATTCATAAGCACCATGTGTAACATAAGTATCATTGTTCCTATATAATCTGTGTCAATGAGCATTATATTCAATGCATGTACAACAACCATTAGGTGAATATCTCACAATCGAGAAAACAATCAAACCTACTTACATAGGACAATCTCATATAGGGAAGGTCTGAATTTCTAAAAAAATACAACAGTTTGGGTAAGTTCCCTAACTAGGAAAGTACCTTGATCATGCGAGACAATCCATCATAGGCAGGTCCGAATTCCTACAAGGAAAACTGAAGCAGCCTAGTAAGCTGGTGCATAGGAACATATCATCTTGGATTCTCAGTGTTTAGATAACACACATCAATATAGCAAATTCATTCTTCTTAACCTGGGGAGGCATCCCATCCTCAAGGGACGTTTAAAACAAAAACTCATCCTTTTAGATGTAGAACCTGTTGAAAACCTCTCAGCGACTAATCCTGCAACCAATCACATCCAATCAGTTAGCCACGGTTAAACACAAGAAATCATTGCATATAAAACATATTTATGATGCATGCGCCAAGATACATACATAAGCAAAGTCTAACAAATATAAGCATAATTAATCATACTCAAATCAATCCATATGAGCATGTAACATGGTTCATTTGTGATATATAAAATCATTTAGTCATAAGTAAGAATATACATATGTATGGTAGTGTTTGTACTTATGCCAAAACATGTGAAATATGAATCACCTAAAATCAATATGACATGTGTAAGCATACATCAATTATCATGATTAAGACCTACTAGAATCATAGAGTAATTATGAAAAAATCATTATTTATTCTATAAATATTCAAATATAGTTGAAAGAAAAATCACAACAAATTCATTTCCAAGATTAATGAAGCAGAGTACACGGGAAGTAAAAAAAGCATTCTCGAGTGGAAAATTTAGTGGTATTACAAATTATATGGTAATAGTTTTTTTCAAAAGTAATATTTTACTTTTGAAGAAGCTTGAAGTATTTGACATGTTCTTCCTAATATTTAAATGCAAATTATGGAAAACAATGTGTGTTTGACCCCTGAGGAGAGGGTTTTTTTTAAGAAGATTAGACATATAGATGTGCAAGAAGAAGAGGTAATTTTGTAATTACCAACATTTTATCAATTTCTAATTTTTTTTAGATTATGATTGTACTTCAAGATTGTAATTATAATTATATTATTTATAAATAGTCAAATGAAACTGTAGGTAAGTGTGTTTCATTTATACATTTGTTTTTTTACTTATAAATTAATGTATCAACTTTTTTAAAGTATTAATGCTTATGTCCTAAAGAATTTAGGTGGGATAGAGGGAGTGTTTTACTCTAGTATTATGACTATAATTATATATGAGTTGTTATTATTTCAGGTCATTTGGAGGAAAACAAAAATGAAGAGAAAATATTTTAAGAAGATGAAGATAAATGATTTAAATGATGAAAGCCTAGGTTGTAATCTCTCTCTTTATTTCTTTTAAATATATGAATATTCTATTCTTGAGAATGCTATTTTTATTTCAATTATTTTTTTATCAAATATATATTTAGAATTGATTATAAGGTGATTACGAGTAAAATTATACTTTACTATGATTTTACTGTGACATAATTATACTTTACTATTTATTATTCCTTAACTTTGTTTCATTGCAATAAATTATAGAGTCTCAAGGGAAAAAACAAAAAAAGTCATGGATGAGAGTGATGGAAACAATTATGTTTGTGACAGCTTTGGTAAGTTGATCTATACTATAGTAATTTGATTAGTATTTAATTATAATATAAATAGATAATTTTTAATATATTATTTATGTATTGATGTTCTTAATCATTAGCTTAATTTCTAATATATAGCACAACTTTAGTAATTCCTTTTACGTTATATTTAATTATATAGAAATAATATTTTGCAATAGTATATCTATACTAAATTACTTTATGATTGTTTGAGAGAGGATTCATCACCACTAGCTACTTTGAAAATTGAGGTTAAAACACTAAAACAAAACTTGAGCTTGAGAAAAAGAAGAAAAATTGCTTGAAGACAAATTTTTAGAAGAAAAAGAGAAGCTAGAAATGCAGTTCAAAAAACAATGCAATGTACAATTTTTATTTTTGAAACTAGTATCATTTTATTTAACTTTACAAAGTATCATTTAATTACCATATTACTTTATACAATTGTCTAATTGCATTTGTATTTCTGATTGAATAATTACCATATTTCTTATTACAAAGTACCAACATTTTATTATGATATCATATTTTATATTTCTAATTTTTCATTAATGATAACAATCATTTTTGCTTTTGGAGATGAAGAAATAGTCGCCACAAGCAAAGTGACAATTGCATTAAATGTTGAAATTGATTTACTTCAGGAACAATTAGAAGAAGAGAAAAGACAACAAAATATTCTTGAAGAACAACTTCTAAAACAAGAAGAAAAAAAGAATGAAATGGAGTTGAACCACATCAATGAAATGCAGTTGAAACAAGAACAAATAAAGTGTTTAAGGAATAAATAGATTTATTGGAGAAAGAAAAATTGGATTTGGATGATAGTTTAGTATCTTTGGCATCTAAACATGTAGAAGAAAATGTTGAAATAAAAGAAAATGTTAGTACAGTATGACCAAAAGAAGTTCCTCTCACCAGAACACCAATGTTAATGTCATGCTCAACAATAATGGAAGGGGTATTGACAAGGGAAGGAAAGAAAAAGATGGACAAGGAGCACTTGGAAAAGCTGAAAGGGATGACTCTATTGATAAATATGACAAAGTAGTCAAAGGAAAAATGATATAAAAAAAAAGATATGGGTCCATTAGAAGAAAAGATATTCAAGAAAGTAAAAATAAATAAAGGCAAAATGTGGTTAAGCTTATCAAAAGAAATTTTTGTATGTAGACAGAAATCAAGAGTAGTAAGCATTCCAAAATAAATTAGTATTATAAATTTACTCTAGCTTTAACTATGTAACATGATCATTTATATAAATTTACCCTAATTGTAAGTATGCATTATAAGTTGTAATATACATTTACTGTAGCTTCTTATAAGTCAATGGTGAAGCGTTATTTTTTTTATTATTGTTTAATTTTGCCTACTAAGAGTATATTTTACTTTAATATATAGGGGTTATATAACTTAGTTTATACAATAGGTTTTTGAATTACTTATTTATTTGTAAAAAATAGTTGAGGAGTGTAGTTTACTTTAGACTATCAACAATTTATATGTTTAGCCTAAATTGTACAATTATACTTATGTTGTTTGTCATTTCGTGTATTTTCAGTTTTTTTTCGAGTGAAGAAGACCAAAAAGAAAAAGTATACATTTCTTATATGTGTAAATTGATTAATGAAATGGAAATAAACTTTAATGTCAATATTTACATTCATATTTTGATTTTACTTTTGAAATTTTAGAATTTAAATTTACTTCTAAAATCTACTTACTTGAAAAATACATAGATCATAAATGCATATATAATTGACTTGCATTGACAATTAAAAATTGATGTTAAAGAGCATAGAATTGTCTAGCAGAATGCAACATGTTACTTCCACAATGCCTTATATTTTGTAAGTGTGCTTCCTACAATTAATATATTCTATATTATTTATCTATAATATATTTTATTACTAAGAAAATAAATATCTTATTAAAATAGAACAAATTCATGGATGCAATGCAAAGAGATGACCTTTGCAAAAAATTTATAAAGAGAAAAAGTTCATCAAGGTATTAAATATTGGCAATTGCATCAAAATTAGACGATAAGAAAGAATGAGATTATCACTGTCCCTTGTTAGTGTATGATGCCGAGGAAGGTTGGAGTCATTATATTTCCCTTTTGTCGTAGTTTGATTTTGTGGATAAATGTGAAGAAGATACGAAGAAAATGGTAATTCTTTTCAAACATGCTATAAATTTATAATTTATTGAAATTAATTGTTATCTTTCTGTCTTTTAACATAAATAAATATTGTCAAATTATGGAAAAGATCTAATTGGAATATTCCTAGACATACTAGTTTTTTGTAATTTTATAATATGCAAATAAAATTTAAATAAAAACATCAAATTTATTGTGTCTAATTGGAATATTCCTAGACATACTACAATAATAAAGCTTCAGTTTTTTATTGTGTTGATATTAATATTTTCTTTATGGACATAAATCTAGAATATTTCTTTTTTACTACATACATCATGTAATTAGAAAAACTAAAATGACTAAGAAAATTGATAAGAAAAGCCTTCAAATTTTTTGAGCTTTAATGATATCTATGTTGCTGAGTGGTAAAGAAGCTACAAATTACTAGATCATGTGAGTTTGTTTTCCTTTTTTGCATAATCTTATGAAGCTTTATTATACTTTATGTTTTGCCATAATCTTATGTAATATAATAAGTTAAGTATCCTATTTCAATGTGGCAATGATCACAAAATGTAAAAAATATGTAGAAATATGTTTCATACAATACTTTAATGCAACTACTTAAACTTTTCATAATTTGTAGTCTAAGTAATATTTTTTTACAAGTTTTAGATCTACTACACGTTCCAGTAAGACAAAGGGGCTTTTATTTTCGTTTGGTTAATATTTTGGATCCTTCTTGTAAAGTATAATCAAGCTTCACAAGATTATAAAAAAGTTAAAGTTTGTTGCATGTTTAAGCCTTCCCTTTCCCACCATTTTTATCAATTTATTGCATTGCAAGAAATTACTATTATGATCTTATTTTATCTCATAATTCATGAACATGTGTCTGTAAAATAAAAATTACTATCTTGATTATGTCATTTTTTTGTTTTGGAAAAGATGATCCTATCATTTACGTATCACAAGTTATGGGCATTTCAACTTTTCCTAGCCATGGCCATTTTTTACTTTTGGCCATCTCTAGTATTTTTTCTGGCAATTATCAGAATATAACATGTAGTCTCTTTAAGTTGGAAGAAGCAGAAGCATCTTGTCTTTTTGGATATTTAACCAAAAGCATATATCTTTCTCCCAGCATTTGAAGGCTAAATTGATTAACCCATTTGTTGCATCTTGTATTTGTATATGTTTCAGAGTAACAACATCAAGAAAACGAAGAAGAAAGGTAGTGGAGGGTTTCAAGTTGGCAAGAGAAAGGTGAAGACTAAGTTGTTAGCGAAGGCCAAAGTAGACATCTATTGGGACCATTTTGCTGCAAAGATTAAATCAAAGCCAAAACAAGTGGAAGGTTTTTATCAAGCAATTGGTTTTTATCACCAAATGGTTCTCCTTCTAGCCGATGTTTTCAAAGAGAGTTCTAACAAGACTGATGTCATACCCGCTCCATATAGTGCTACATTCATGTGAATGAGGGAAAATATATTGAGCAAAACGTTTTACTATACTAAGGCTCAGTTTTATGATAATGTATTTGTTCATGATATAATGATTTCAATGTAAAACAACACTGCTCAAAGATCTATTTCTGTATCTAAACCTAGCTTTTTGGTTTTCAACCTTTATGCTTTCTCACTATCTCAATTGCCTCCATATCTGAACTTAGCTTGTTGGTTTTCAACCTTGATGCTTTCTTACTATCTTAATTACTTATTGGTTTTTCTTTGTACTTTATATATTTGTTTAAAACTACTTTTTATCTAAATCATTGCTTGATGAATTTTGGTTTTGTAACAAGATGGCTTTGTATTGTTAGCTTGTTTGCATGCTATGTTTAAATCAATTTTGAAGAAACAGTCTTGGATGTTAGCTGGCACATTGTATCCATAATAGAAAGGTCATGTGAAAGTGTTTAAATACAGGGGTTAGATTAATTTAAAGAGTCAAGTGTGAGACCTTTCTTAAATGTCTAGAAATAAAGTAACATGGTTTTGCTTGTTTGCACCTTGTCATTTGTATCAAATCTCATTGAAATTGGTGCTTTATGACATCCTTCTTGTCTAAATTTTATCCCTTTTGAAATATATATTTTATTATACAAGTCAGTTTTGATTGAGCTTCATAGTTAAAACAAATTGTTTCACAAGAACTGATGCTTGTTCTTTTCGAATGTATATATCTTTGGGTTTTGATTTTCATTCCATCGCTAATAAAACATTTATAGTATTTAGAGCTGCTGACTTGTATGAGTAATTGTCGTGCTGCTTACTTGCTCTAGTCCCTAATTTTATTTACAATTATTTTCTATGTATAATTATACTTTATGCTATAGTTATACTTTTTAAAAAAATAAGATAAAGTATAATTACAACATGCAAATATTACTAATAAGACCTGAAGGACACAAATAAAGTATAATAAGACTTTTAAAAACATGATATATTAATAAATATATTACAAACCTAATGTTTTTGGTTGTATGATTGTGGACAAATTAAAAATGTCATAGCCCATCTCACATAGTATGCCACAAAAAACTATATGCTCAAACATAGGAAAAAGATGTTCTACTATAGATTAATCTTTTTTAATAAAAGTTATTTTGTTTTATTGAGAGATGAGGTCATCATGGTGTCCACGTCTTCTAGGATCCTGATCCTTCCCTTGTTCAAAATAGAGTCATTTTTATTTAAATGTTCAGAGAGAACATTGAACAAATAAGAAATTTGAATAGGCTATGAAGGTGTAAATATTTAGAACCTTTGTGCAATACATTCCAAGCTTTAATTGAACTTTACCTGAGCATTAATAAGAAATTACTCGTAGAGCTTCCTTTCACATGTGTTTGGGCTTCTAATGAATAGAGCACCGCTCCCTAAAGTTCCACATGTTCTTGAAGACCATGCACTGATTGCTAATAGCAATCCCTTACTAGCTAGTTATCTGATTAATCAAAAATTGATAGCACAACCAAATCTAACTAATTTTTTGGATGTGCACTAATAATTCTTTTTAACAATCACAATTGGAAGAAGCTGTTTACTGGACCTAAATATTTGATGCACTCTTGCTCAAGTTTGGACCCAGCACATTCATGAAGGTTATAATCCAGCCTGGAAATCCAATCATTAAAAGATTAGTCTGTAACTATTGGATGTATAATTAGTCACAAAAATGAAAACTTGAGGCTCAAGGCTAGAATTAAACATCATTCATCATCCTAGTAGGAAAAGAGTTGCCAATTGTCACAATTAAGCCCTAGTTCTTTGTCTTGACCAATGAGAAGTAGACATCCCTTGTTTGACAATGTCAAAAAAAGACATTGAACTCTGTGTGAGTCCTAAAAAGTCTAGTAACTTACACCTGCAACAAATTAGGAATAAACATTCAATGCTTCGACACAATGTCTAACTTATATCAAAAGCAATATTATACTTGAGGTACCATTTGCATAAATAATTTTACAATTAAATATGTATATCTTGCTATAGCTGTTGAGAAAACATCAAAATCACTTCGAGTTACTAAAGTTGGTATGGTTGTTGTAGCAGTGGGCATTGGAGATATGCATCCTGCATGTTGTCAAATGATTCATTTAGGTAAAAAAAAGTTCCTTAATTCAGTCAGAACTTCCTAAAGTGATCCATGTTCCTAAAAGAAGCTAGGAACATGTTCAAAATTTTCTTATGAAACAAATCAAGTCCAAGCTTCCATTTTCTATTGGTATTTCATATGACAACCAGAGTTCAGGTGACTGCTGAATAAGGCAGAGAACATTGTTAAAATTATATATAGTAAAAGTAAATATATGTACAATAGTAATATTATGCTCATATATCACCATTTTAAAATAAGTTGGCATGGTCCCGACCACGGCCATGAGGATGATTGGAGTGCACTCAAGAAAAGCATCATTGGCAGCAAGTTGGTCATCAAGGGGAGCGTACCCCAGGGGATATGGCATGAGTGCTGCCTCATGGCGGATGAAGTTCCAGAGACAACCAATTGAGAGTGAGAGACCAGAGGGAAGAGGGAGGAGGGGGATGGTGTGGCAGCCATAGTGGGAGCAAGATGCAGGAAAAACTGCAAAGTTGCAGTTTGGGGACAAAGTACAGTGCAACAGCTATGGCAAAACAGCCAGATGATCCCAGAGCCGTGCAGAGGCATCGACGGGGGCAAAGGAGGCTACAGGCAGCAGAAATTGTGGTGCAACAAATGAGTTAGCAATGATAGGAGAAAAGGAGGCAGATCTGGTCAGGGATAAAGGCGTTGTGACCAGATCTGAAGTAGATGAGGCAGATTTGGCCTGGATCAAGGGTGCAGGCACCAGATCTGGACCAATTGGAAAGGAATGGGCAGCGAATAGAGACGAAAACGATGATAGTAGAAGAGAAGTGGGCAGAAAGGTAGTGACTTGGCCGGCCAACAAAATTCCAATGAGGGTGGCTGAATCGACTGATGACAACATGGAGGCGACTGGTGGCATTGAAGATGCAAGCGGGGTGGCGAGTGCTGCTAAGGATGATGCATCAGACGACATCGGTAAGCACATCTAAATCGCATGAACGACATCCGTGAGCAAAGAAATCGAATTTAGGACATTGTCAAAGTGCTGGGTAGTGTCTACACTGTGTGCATCAAAACGGCAGTAATGGCTGTCTTCACATCGGTAAGCTCCGAAACTACAGATTTTACTTGAATTTCAAACAATTGTGTATAGGTGTGAAGGTGAGCGGGAGAGGACTTTGAGATCGGCATGTCACAAAGGGATGAAGACTCCGCTATCATGAGAGGTGGTACGATGCCGGGTGTTGGGCTTGGCTAACACCACAAGCTCTTCCTGCATGATTAGCTCATGGCAGAAGGAGGGTGGGTAACATGAAGTTCAACAATCCTCAACTAACAATGGTGTAGACCAAGGGGGTCTATATAGGGATAATAAGGAAAAAAGGGAATTAAGAAAAGGATTAGAGCATAAAATTAGATAAAAAATAAATTTAATTCTATTGTCTATCTTAGAATAGGTTGAACAATATAATTTATAAAAAAATAAAGTAGCATTCCTACTAAAATAAGGTAAGTAAGCCTAATCCTAACCAAAATGAAAAACATGGAAAGTAAAATTAATATTCTAATTAAGATCCTAGTCTAATTAGAAATATAGCAAGAGGGTGGAGGAATACAAGGTGAGGGCAAAGAAGAGGAAGGAGGGGAAGGATAGACATGGAGCAGTAGATTAGGCGAATGGAGGGGGAGGCAACACATTTTGGAGCACCGAAGAGGAGGATGCTCATGGTCGAAGAAACGGAGAAGGCACCTCCTCTTTTAGTCATGGGTTAGGGTTGGAATTGAAAATGCACAACTGAAGCTATTTTACGGTGTAGCCTGGTGTTTGAGATGTAGGGTTTCAAAATTGACACATGGATTGACTAACGGGGTAGTGAAAAATAGGGCACATTCCTAATTCGGACTAAGCTTAGTATTTATTTATCATTAAGTCCAGTATCTCATAGATTTACTAATAAATAATATAGCTATATACACATTATTTTTAAAAATACTAAAATACTTGTTTTTTTTTACTAATTAAGCAGTTGGGCATCCGGAAATACATGAGTCTTCTCTGTATATATAACTGCGTCTTAGGATTCCAAATTAAAACATAACACTAAATTAGGAAAGTCACCTAAATTAAGAAACACGTGACATTTGACTTTCTTCAACGCAGAAGGAGGAAAGTCCAACACATCCAGAAACCTACATCGAAGAGGACTGAGGACTACGGGGTGGAGAGGCACAGAACTACATGAGGTCTGATCCCGGAGAGGGGTACGTAGGCAACTAACAGATCCTTGCGGGAATTTGTTAGCCCGACCGTACACAGTCAGTCATCCATTGGAGCTGCAGCTGCGATGTCTTAGAGAACTCACCATTAGTTAAGCGAAGTGTTCGATGTTGTTGCAGAAACAGAGGAGGTCTCTTGCATACTAGACCTTGCGTACTCGGCTTGAAGAAGGGGTGCCACCTCCCGATTGAGATTGTTGGTACGAGCCTTAATCATGAAAGAAATCAACAGATCTTTCATGAGAGAGAATAAGAGAGGATGCAGGAGGAATCGCACTTGTACTTTTAAAAGAACCAGAACCAGAGCCACCCATGAAGATCTTGCGTATCTTATTCTTCGAGGGGGACCTCCTCTAGCGAAAATAAGCGTCGCTCGGCTAGAAGGCACCCACAGCGGCAGTGGAGGCCTTCCCGTCAGGCGCAGCGGGGCAATGAAGCTGAGCTGCACCCCCAACGAGAGGTGGACAAAGGCGGGGTCTTTGCTCCTCAGCCGAGCGGCGCCGGCGGGAGCCCCAGCGGACTAGGTGGAAGGGGGTCCGGGACAGAACCAATTCGGGCAAGCTCCCTTCCCTGCACCGCCTCCCCCATCCGCCCGGCCAGGTCCATCCCGCCGCTGTGCACCATCCACCACAACGTTGGAGTCGGCCTCACATTTATTAGACTACCATTAGGATTAGGATAGGTTAATTTTAGTATGTATATGGCTTAGGAATTAGGATACTTATATTTCTGACTTGCATCAGGAAACCAAGGGGACGTTAATTTTAGTATCTTCAGCGAAAGGATGGCTGATGGGTCAGGCAATTGCATCTTTGTGTTGTTGCACTTGCTTAGAGAGTGGAAGCGAGCACTTTATATTGTAGATTAATCCATCTAATCGACATTGCGTCCATTATTCTATCAAATCGATATTGGATGTTTTAATTAGATTTCTATTATTTTTAGATGTCTAACTAATGTTGCAGCCCGTCCAAACACGTAGTCCTTATGTTTACCTATTTGGATCTTTTTACAACTAATAATATATATTTATATGAAGTTCCATAAATAATGGGAACAATTTATGTTCTTTGGATTTATTGTAGGATTCGTTATGGCTCTCAACATTAGGACATATTACTCGTTTATATGAAGTTGTAGTAAGAGCCATCCCTCTTATATGTTATTTTACCTTTTAGTTAATTAGTGATTTTAGGCCTTATACAAAATCCTTGTACTATAATATGTAATTATTTTAAGCCTTTCAGTTGATCTCCACTTGGCGACCTCCATTTCCTTCTTGGCATGCAAGTACAAAGGGCAAGCTCAACACTCTATCTCACCTAATCTCAATATGTGCTCAAGCTTTTTTGCAGATTTAGCATAGAGGGATCTAAACCAGTTGTTACTCCTCTTAGCTAATTCACTTGTCTTACTCTCTCTTCTGTCACACCTCTGCCCGATGCCACTTAGTACTACCAATTAGTTGGTTCCTTGCAATATTTGTGTGACAGCCACCCCTTTTTTAATAACATAACAGTAATATCAATCGTTCGACACACTCGACCATCCCACACATGTCCGAACGTGACGACCATCGGTGCGGACCACAGTCACATATTATATTAATCATAAGCATAGCACACCACATAGTGTTAGCACAACCAAAATATTTCATATGCACTTAATAAAAATTTTATACAGGCCAAGGACCTCAGTGTGTAGAGCCAATAGTTTTAAAATCATTACAAGTATTTGGGCACATTGTGCCCTTAAACTGGAATCATATAAATATTACATATTTTTAAAAAGAAGAGAGGAGATAAATTATTTGGGACTCTTTTCTTCTTTTACTTCTGCGCTTGTTGTATTACCTACAAAATCTGGGGGTGGGTGAGTATGTTTATACTTAGCAGGTTGATTTAAAATCTAAAAGAAATGCTAAGCAGAAAAATCTTTGAAAACCCTATAGTATTTTCTTTAGAAACCTTTTTCAATGATAAATTATGCCAAAGACAAAACTATTTTGAATCACATCAAATCCACAAGCCGCGATTCCCTACGGCCTACCCTCGGTGCTCATGAGGCAAACGAGGACAACTTAGGGAAAGGGTTTTCCCATGATACTCCATCCTGTGTGTGCCACTTGCGGATTATTTTTCTCAGCAGACATCAAAACACTATAATAATTCTTGGTTCTTAAGCCCATGAATTACCCATCACATACACATAACCAAAACATAGCAAAACCTATGCAAGAATAGTTCATCACATAGCATGCCTTCCTTAAATCAGTCACATAAGCATAGTCATGTCAAATCATGCATAAAAAGTTATACCAAGCACACGATTAAAGTTTAAACCCCCTACCTTAAACCTTGGTTATAAATTCATAATTGTAGAAGCCTCGAATGATTCAAATGACCCCACCATAGCGTCTGAAATATTCAATTTAGTAGTGAACACCTTTTGAATGACTCAATTCGGACATAAAACAACTAAGAACGGAGGAAAAGAAGTTTCAGAAGTGGAAAAACTAGAAATTTCAAAAAAATAAGCCCGGGACAACTATTTATAGGCGCGTGCACCACGTGGTACTTGATGATCGCATGTCATGTGACTACGACATATGCGCAATTCACTTCGTGTGCCTTTCCCACACTGCCAGGGCCCACATCGTGATTGCGAAATGTGTCGTCGCAGGCCCAATCTCAAGCAATGCGGGCCTATAGTGTAAGGACTCTCATTTTTAAACCAATTTATTTTAATGTTATTTATCGGTTATCGTGTGGTTTAAGCATTTTCTGATTTAATTATGTAGTTTTCAAAAATAAATAAGATTTCTAAAGGTATAATGCAAAACTAAGTCTACATTTGTGAGTTTTATGTAGTTTTTGGTCAATTTTGAATTTTTTGGATTTTCTAATTTTTCACAAAATTTTCAAAAATTAAAGTTTGGCGGAACCCCCTTGGCTCCACCGACAAAATTGAGGTTTTTAGACCAAAATGACCCAGACATCAACACAAGCTTATATAAAAAATTTCAAAATTTTTTTTGATTTAATTAGTGCTCAAATCTTCAAAATATCCATTTTTAGCTAGAATTTCTATTTATACCCCACAAGTTCATTAAGTATACCCCAAGCCTTACTATAAATAGAAAGGGTTGAGTCATTTCCTATTTGGGAATAGGCTGGCAGAGGGCGATTAAGGCCTAATTCCCCAATTAGGCCCGAATTAGAAATGGATTAAAGTATGTTCTCCTTTAATCAAGCCTAAACCCAAAGTTTTCTCTTAATCCATTCTTAATCTTGACTTCAATCATAGTTTTAATCCTTTTTGAAAGCATGAAACTACTGATTTACCTCTCTTCTCTGAGTCTTAATCTTCAAAATCTCATTTTTAAGCTTCTAAAAGCCTAGATCTAATGTTTACTTTTGGTTTTTCAAAGTTAAATCGAGATTAGTTGTATGTTAACTTAAAATTGTGTTTTTGGAAGGTGTTGGAGGAGATTGAAGGTTCATTCCGGCCCAAATCAACAAGGAAAGGTAATGGGTTCTTCAATCTCAACTTTGGGTAAAAAAAATCTATGTTTTTATGATGTTATTTGAAGTGGGTTTTGCTTGATTTAGGTTCTAATGGTGAGTTTAATAAATACTAGCCTTTCACTTCGATTTCTTAGCGTTTTGTCTTAGAATGGTTTAGATTAGTGTTCTGGAAGGTTTGATGAATTTTTGATAATGTTTGGTACCATGGATGAAGATTTGAAGGTGTTTTCATTGTGTTTCTGTTTTGATTTTCGAAATGAAGAAGAATGTCAAAACTGCTTTGTTGGCGATCGAACGGCTTGTAAGGGCGATCGATCTACAACACTACTTTTTTGGCAGATTTTCAGTTTAGCCGATCTAACGGTCTAACATAGCGATCGATCGGCTACACGATAGTTTTTGCTATTTTTAAAACTTATGCACATTTCAATGTTTTACTCCATTTGATAAAATTAGACTACTGGAGGTATAGAATTGATGATGGAAGTTTATGGAATGTGTTTAAGTGTGGACATGTGGCACTATATTATGTTGATAATTATGCATGTTGATATTGAAGTACCTTGAACTTTTGAATATTGGAATTCTTATTATTAGAATATGTTTCCAGCAAGGATATTATATGGAAAATGGTGAGATGTGTTCACTTATAATGAGGATGGTTTATGAGTAATTGATGTGATCATGTTGTGGCTTAATATGTGGAAAAATCATGCTTGTGGGAGTGAGCATTCAATTTCACATGGATGGATTTAAGTTTTAAGGTAGATTTTGTTTTGATTTCAGTTGGGAATCATTGTTTTGAATGTGTTTTAGCATGTGTATATTGTCTTATGAGTTTATGTCAAGCATTGATCATGTACTTAAAATATGCATGAATACACACATGTATGGGGAATCTACTATGAAATTGTAGCTAATTATGTCTTCATTATGGTGCATGAGGGGACTGATTGGGAGCACGTTCCATGTGTTGGAACCCACGTAGGTCTGCTCACGGATGTATTATGCTATCATGCATCACGGATCAGTATTCATGGACGAAGTTTTACCAATGTTTAACTAGAATTAATTGATTGTATGCAATGGTTGAGATTGTGTGTCGGATTAATCACTCGGTGAATTAATCAAAACTTGGTTGGTCTGAAAGGACATGTTTTCGATTTGAGTTCCTATGTGGAACATGTATACTCCCCAGGTTGAGTCTAGTTAAATGGAATTATGTGGGGACGAGTTATGTACTTGTCTTGCGGATTGAGATTATTATGATTATCTTCTCAACCCTGAGAATCCAAAGTGGTACGCTTTGTGCACCAGCTACCACGTGTTCTAGGGTTCCCTGTGTGGGAATTCGGCTCTCCCCACCGTGTGAGATGTCCCTAGGCGAACACCCCTGCTCTAGATTCTCTATGTGAGAATGAGACATCCTTGGCCAGGATCATATGGGGTGAGCAGCTTTAGGGGCTGACAACCCCGACCCTCTTACATTTCCTGTGTAGAAATTTGAGCGTGTCTCGCCTTTGTGGCCTTGACCATATCCTGCATGTGTGGGAATACTTGTATTTACTCCTTGATGGAGGCATTCACCATTTGTATTGATGCATGTTTATTATGAATACTATGCACAATTGTGTATCATGTGTTTGACACATTTGTTGTGCAGGTTGAATGAGGTTGATGTGATATGAATGCATAATCAGAAATGGTGTAATTGAGACACTATTATACAAGTTTATGTGATATGAATGCATAATCAGAAAGTATGTGAATGTGACACTATTATCCAGGCTTATGTGATATTAATGCATGATCAGAAAGTGTGTGAATTTGACACTATTATCCAAGTTTATGTGATATGAATGTATGATTAGAAGGGTGTGAATGTGACACTATTATGTAAGTTTATGTGATATGAATGCATACTCAGAAAGGGTGTAATTGAGACACTATTATGCAGGTTTATGTGATATAAATGCATGATCAGAAAGTGGTATAGCATGTTAATTTTGGATATGAATTGCTACATTGTCATGCGGTCGTGTTTTCTGATTATTATAGTTGTATTCAAACCATTATTGAATTTTTATAATCACCCCACTTTCTATATTTTGTTTTAGGGCTGCATGGCGTGACATGCAGACATGCAGTCGGATAGGATCCTTTTTATGAGGAAAGGTCGGGGAGAGCTTGGGAGTAGGAGTGGAGGCCCCTAAACCTTGCATGTTTTCCTAATTAATTTATTTTGATGTTAGAACCCTTAGAGTAGTTCTTATTTTCAGACTTATGATATATTATATCTTTAGTGTTATTTGAGACCTTGTCTTGAGCCGAGTGTGTTGGCTATGGATTATTAGTATGTGGGTTTGAGACTTGTGGTTTAATTTAGAGTTTAAGTAACTCTTTTGGCTCTACTTATTTACTCTTACTCAAAGTAGTGTGTAACTCCGTTAAGTAGACCGCCCATGGTAAGGGCATAAGTCTTTCGCTATTTCTTTAACCATTTTCATTACCGTCACCCCCGTGAGCCAGACCAGCCCATGAACTGGGTTCGGCTTAGGTTAGGCCATGTCGGGGCATGACAAATCGCACGTTGCACGGCTGGCCCGTGATCACGCAGGCCCAGGTCCACCTAGCACTGCTGCATGCCAGCTGATGAGGCTGACACCACCTATGTACGTCAACCAGCGTTGGCCTATTTTTTTTTAAAGTTTGAAAGTCTTAAACGCACATATCTTTCTCTCCAGGATTCTGATTCATGTGTTCTTGGTACCATTAGGCTTGTAACAACAAGCCCTACAAAACTAGACCTCACATTGGTAGGTATCTAGTACTTTTAAAGTGGTCTTGCCCATATGGCACATTTCCCAAGGTTGTAATTTTCCCAAGGAACCTAAGGCTATTTCCCGAAAGCTGTTACCCTCGTCTTTCTGCACTCTACCATAATCTTATAAAGCTTCACTATGCAACAATCTTTGACTAATTAAAAAAATCCTACCAACTCCAAAATTAGCTTATTACAGGTGAAAAATAAAACATACTGGAAATTCAAGGTAGTTACAATTTGACCCTTCTCGACCTAATATTTTATTGTTTGTGAGCTAAGTTTGTTAGTTTATGCATGCTCGACATGACTCTCACCTCATTGGAGCTAAGCAGATTCTCCCCTACACTGAGGAAACTCTTTCTTATGGTTTCCATTTCTTTGCCTCTACTAATCTTCAACTTCAAGGGTTTTCTGATGTAGACTGAGTCAATGACTTTGATGACATGTTATATTTTTCATGGGCCTGATCTCATTACTTGGGGAGCTAAGAAGCAAAGACATGACTCTCACCTCATTGGAGCTAAGCAGATTCTCCCTTATATCGAGGAAACTCTTTCTTATGGTTTACATTTCTTTGCCTCTACTAATCTTCAACTTCAAGGGTTTTCTGATGTAGAATGAGTCGATGACTCTGATGACATGCTATATTTTTCATGGGCCTAATCTCATTACTAGGGGAGCTAAGAAGCAAACAATTGTGTCAAGCTCCAACTCTGAGGTCGAATATTGGGTTGTTGCCACCGTTGGTGCTTAACTCCTTTGGCTTCTTAATACTTTTTAGTCTTTGCATCTTCCACTACCCCAACCACCTATCATTTTGTTTGACAATGTTAGTGCCACTTATATGGCCACTAATCCCATTTTCCATGTCCGTACAAAGCACATTGAGATTGACGTTCATTTTATTTGTGAAAAGCTTGCATTCGGAGTGCTCTTTATGTTTGTGTAGTTGGCTGCTTGCTAGGAGCTTTGATAATGCCTCACTTCTTAATGTACACTCAATCTGCTCAATTCAAGAGTTTACATCATAAAACTACAATGAAATAAAATTTGTTTTGGAATCAGATGATGCTTGAATTACCAATTGATACAACTTATTGATCTCAAGCTGAAATCTATATATAACTTGTAGTTGGCTGCTTAATTAGTGCTTCTCTTAAGTACCATTTTTTTCTACTATTGTTCCTCTTAAATACCTTATTACAACCAAATCTAAATATCGCGCTGATCTAATAGTAGCAAATATATATGTAATTCAAAAACATAACCATTAATTTTCTTGTTCAGAATTTTTAGTTTATCATCTTATGATTCTTATGACCAGATAAAGAAATATGGGGGATAGGTTGTATTTCCATCACGTAGCAAGTGATCTCTCGTGAGTATATTAAAAATTCTTTGGCTTTTTCTTGTTGAGGGGAATGTTAATCATAAGATGTTGCAAATCTGTCATGCCCCAAGAAACTGACCTGAGCCGGGGGTTCACAAGGGATAAATAAAACATAAAACCCAGAATTGGGAGTGGTGAACTTTGAGTGTAAGAGTCTTTGCATTCTTCTTCGAGCTTCAAAACTTTACCACTCCATTGCATGTAGGCCAGAATAAACCTAATTATATATCTATTTCGGATCGGGCCAATGTTGTCTTGCTATTTGTTGCCTATGTACGTATCGAATAATATCCAAGATGTTACTCTGATGCGATCGAGTCTGTATGTAGTTTTGCCTATCGGCTATTAATACATTAGACATTACAAAACTATATAGGGTAAAATATGTATATCTGAATATTTAATCAGAGTGGTATGGAAACTAATAAATTACTGGAAACACACATCTTGCTCTATCAAAGAGTCGAGCACCATACGAACACCATCACATGTCTAGCTCTACCCCAGAGCGGATTCAATCACATTCACATGTCTTGCTCTACCCCAGAGCGAGATAACACACATCACATGTCTCATTCATCCCTAGAGCGAGACATAACACATTTAAGTCACATCCAAGCATAGCATAATAGAACACAACAGATCATAGCATAGCATACTAAACACAACGGATCATAGCATAGCATACATCCTAATTAACACATTCATTCTTATAATTAAATCAGAGGTTAGAAACACTTACTCCCATGATGTCCCATGCAGTAAGGTCATTCAGAGTTGCTCGCTCCAGAGTCGGCAGATGCAGTTTCCTCAAGCTCTAGCACTTTTCTCTCATTACGCTGGAAGGTGACGGACAAAACCCTCCCCTTCCAGAGATGCTTCTTGTTTTCTACCCCTATGGGCGGCGGAGAGAACCTCCCCTTGGGGTTGTTCCACACACTGCGTGGCCCTTCAATGGAGGACGGAGCCTCCCCTACTCCGGGCCACTTTTCTCGAAGCGATCCGGCAACAAAGGATAGAGCCCCCTCATTCTTCAGGCCACATGTCTCTCTTTGGGGCACTAGGTCAGCAGACAGAGCCTACCCTTGCTCTGTGCCGATCCTCCCCATTCCTGGTGACACTTAGCACATAGTGTGCCCATAGACCACTAACAAAACCCCCCTTACCCAAAAACTCTTTTCCTTTTTCGCGTTCGTAAGCTATGGACAGAACATCCCCTTCCTAGAAATGTTTCTCACACTGCGTGGCCCTTCGGTAGAGGACAGAGCCTCCCATACTCTAGGCCACAACACTTGATGCGGCCTGGTGTAGGAGGATGGAGCCTCTTCTTCATCCAGCCCTCTACTCTCTCTTCGGGGCAGGAGGGTGGCAGACAAAGCCTCCTCTTACCCTAAGTTGTCCCCCCTTTTAGGGATGGCTCAAGAACAGAGAAAATGGACTCAGAACTAGCCCGAAAATTCCCTTGGAAGTTTGAACAGGATTTTAATTTATAAAGGAGAAGACCGCGAGCATACGAAATGCACTGAAATCGCACGTGCCATGTGTCTCGTGCCTATGCGGCGCACGACGTTACGAGCACAAGCCCTGTCCCGCGAACGGGTGGGCCGATGCTTGGCTCACCACTCATAGCGTGGGACGGCTCGCGATTGCATGGGCCCGCAGGCCCAGTTGCCATGCTGCATCACACGTCGAGCGGCACAACTGACTCTAGCCACTGGTGTAATCACTAACGGCAGCAATTTTGTCCTTTTTTTTATTAAAATAATATATTTTTCATATTATTTAAATCCAAAAATATTCAAACTTCAACACACAATAACTTCTTACCCCGAAGTCGGAATCGCGCATTCTTAGTAGCAATTGACTCATATCAATAACCCCATCAAAACAAGACTACACATGGGTGGGTAGGTTCTCTTACTCTTTTCAAGTAGGCCCACCCATATGACATGCTTCCGGAAGTTGTAGCTTTCACTCCCAACCTCTATTTTGCATGTTCTTCGATTTGTTACGTTCGTTATTTCAAGCTCTACCCAAATTAGTGTTTTAAAAATCAGGTCGGCCATTGACCTGGAATGGTTGCCAGGCCGGGTCAATTGGGTTTAACCGGGAGTCAACCCGGGTTGACCCGGTTTTTCTATATATTATATTAAATATAATATTATGTACACAAAATTATTATGGAGTAATGGGTAATGTGGTTAAAATAGTTGCAACTTCAGGAGTTTGTGCCATTTTGAAGTTTTAATTCTTTATAGTTAAGATTCAAATCCCGCCTCAAGCATAAAAAAATTTTAGTCACATTTCTGTTGGAGTAGTAAACCAGACCGACCTGAGTCAGCTAGTCGCCGATTCAATCGGCCGAGTTAGTGTCACCCGGCTAGGTCACACTCACCTGAGAAATTTTATGAACCGGCCCGTTTTAGGTGCCGGTTCCAATAGAACCTGGTTCCGGCAGTTCCGATTTTTAAAACAATGACCCAAATACTAGGATTTCATCCCTTGAAACCCCTAATACTTATTTAAAATTACCAAATTACCCCTTAACCCCTTGAGTTAGGCATAACCGAAAAACGAGTTATTACAAAATCATAGTTTTAAATCCCAAAAATTATGAAAATTAAGTTGGTTAGTGTCAACTTTATAGTCTCCACTGAAAATCACTGTAGATCTCAAAATTTTCCATTTCTTACTACAACTTTTGTGGTTTAAAAAGGAACGTTTAAACAACAATTTTGTTTTAATTGTTACATCTTAAAACCTAGCACATGCCAATAGGGCTACCAATGGAATGATATGATTACTGTACAACCTATTCCATTACCATTACTATTTTCAATTTTTTTTATCAATAACCATTCCTTAACTAACCAGTAGGTACTTCCATTACTGTTCCATTTACTAATAGTCTACTGGTTAATTGGATAACTATTATCCATTACACTTTTTTAAAATGTCTCAAAAAGGCTAGATTAAATATTTGTTATTCATTCAATCAGATATCACTAAGTTAAAAGACTAACATTATTACTACAGTTGTCAATAGTTGTTGTAAATAAATTGCATGGATCAAACATGAAACATAAATGGACAAATATATTAAGCAAATACCTAATAAGATTCCTTATTTTCTAAAAATTCTTTCCTATCATATGAGTCTAACTCCAAACCATCATTCCACTATCTGTTTCAAAATAATCCTAAGTGTGAGAGGAATGACAATTGCTTTCTCGTAACCAACTATCTTTGAAGGTGTCTTTTAGGCAACAACGAGACCATATGCACCGATGGTCATCGTCCATTAGTGTAATGACCTTAATTTTTTATATGTTTTTTCACCTCTTATAAAGCTAATTTTAGAGTTTTTAGTATTTTTTTATTTGTTAAAGATTGTTATGCAATTAGCTTTAATACGATTTTGATAGAGCTCTCAAAGACTAGCGTAACAAGCCTTGAACCACTTGACCTACACATCGGGCAATAAGTTATAACCTCATAAAGTATGCCACATGGGTGGGACCTACTTAAAAAGTGTGAGATAAATTACCATTTGGGGTCTTAGTTTGTGGGGCTCGTCGATACGAGTCCTCGATATCAAGAGCACGTGATTCTGACTTATGTTTGAAATAATATCGCATTTTAAAGTTTTGAAAAATGGGTGGCTAGCACCATCTAGCACGCAAGATCACAGGCCGGCTACGTGACGCACTATGGGCCTGCATGATCTTGGGCTAGCCTTGTGACGATAGATCTAGGCATTGGTTCTGCATTGCATGAGACTGGGCCCATGTGATCGCGTGGATGCTATCTTGACATAGGCCTTCATGCCATGCGCTTTTCTATAAATAGGGCTGGGACGCCCAGTTGTTTTAGATGTTTCCAATTTCTCACTTCTTAAACTTCTTTTCCTTTGTTCTACGTCGTTTTAAGCTTGAATCAAGCCGTTCAAGAAGCATTCTCCACTACATCAAACATACCAAAAAACCATAGCGAGGTCATTTTTGCAGTCCAAGGCCTCTATTGATACGAAATTAATACTGAAGTTAAAGTTGCGGGTTTTAAACTCCAGACCCATGTTCTAGAAGTTAACTCTTCCAAATTATTTTGCTCAGGTATGTTTATGAGCTTTGTATTCTAAAAAGATATTATGTTGGTGAAATTATTTGCATGTGCTGCATTATATTTTGGTTGCACACACTCTATGGGTAGTTCCTTGGCTTAAGAACCAAGAAATATGATAAGGATTTGATGCGTATGGAGAAAAACAATTAGCAAGCAGCACACATAGATGTGGAGCATTATGGAAAAAAGTTTATCTTAATTGGCCTTCATTTCCCTATGAGCGCTGAGGTAGGCCGTTAGGTATCACGACTTTTATATTCAATTTTGAATTGTGTTGCTTTTGAATGATTTGTTTATGAGAAATGATTCTGTGAAAAGATTATAGTTGTTTTTCATGGATTCTGCATAGCATGCTTTTAAGTTTTAGCTCCAAGTGTCTATGTAGTCATTTAAGATTACAACACATATAGTTAAAGATGAACTCTAATCTAATAAGACTAGAGAAGATACACAAAGCAACCAAATTGGAAACATCAAAGTGAAGTGAGTTTAAGATAATATACAATGTAAATTGTAAATGGGTAATAAATGCTAGAAACAATAAATCATCTTCTAAGAAGCAGCTTGTAACAACTATAATAAAAAGTTACAAGTAGTTAAATTAATTCCATAAATATTTAAAATTTGAATGACATCTTGCATTGAGTAAATCATAGTAGTGAAGCATTGCATAAAAATTATTAGAAAAGACCATAACTCAACCCATTTTTAGATTATACCACTTAAAACTAATGAACATAGTTTATGTACAATTTTTAAATACGACAAATGAATATAGAAGAACTTTTTCTATTACCTTCCATTTAGATTGTGGTCGGATAAAATTATCCTCTAATTTACTCATCGAATAAATGTAACTATACTATTTAACTTCTTAGAGGTATGGTATAGACAGTAGAATGGGTACTATTGGCAGCCCTTCATGCCAATTGAGCTTGCTCCTTGGAAAGGATCCTTGTAGTTCCAAAATGACTGGATTGTGATCCATGCAATTATATTATCTTTCAAACATTATCTGCATTTCATACTTATTTCTAATCAAAATTCAGAGCATTATTGTGAATCATCTTATGGTTCTTCAGCATTTGAAAGGGATAATTGGGTAATTTTTGTATATTAGTATATTGCAAAGATGGCAATTGAAAAGATTGGCTGATGCCTTGTAGCAGGAACATACTAAGAAATTGAGCGTCCTGATAGTCTCATGGATTTATTTATGCCAATAGAATATGGTATTGAAGAATTAATGACTGCAGCTCAAACAGTTGAAGAGGAATCTAAAGATAGTTGAGAAACCAGTAATCATGTCCCACTTATTAGTAAAAATGCTGCTTCTAAAAAACCTGATGGTTTTAGAGGCCCTACAAGAACTAGGAATACATGCACATAATGTGTGAGGAAACAGAAAACCCAAAACTCATTTGCTCTTGCCATTCATGCATAATATGTAGTTTACATGATCAATCAAGGGATTTCATTATCCTTACAAGTATGGTAAGTTGCACCAAATCAGTTTGGTTACGAGACAAGGGATGACGTTAGCTAATTGATGCATTTAATTAGGCTGGTAAATCGCCTAGAATATATTTACTCACATCCTCCCTCAGCAAAAGGACGGATATCACGCAACTTGAGCTTGAATCATACAGCAATAAACTGCGGACTGGGCAAGGACTTGATGGAGTTGTCTGCCACTTGGGAAGAGCCGGAATTATGAGAGGCAATTGTTGCCAATATGAGCATGTTCACAAATGAAATGTACATTAATGTTAATAGAGCTTTTTCCATATTACCTGGCCTAAGATACAAATATTTTATATTCTCTAGTTTTGTTTTAAATATTCCATAGAACCTAGGTTTACACAATATTTGGAAAAAAATGAACAAAAATACCCTTTCAACAAGGTTTGGGTTAAAAATCGTGTAAACTAGTTGTGATGAAGCCTAAACAAAGAGGAGATCGGAACTCAGAGACGATTTGTGATTTTTGCCCGGCGATTTTCATCAATAACAAATTCTGATTTCTATTCGGCAATTGTTGGCCTCACTAACTTCATTGGCGATCTTTCTTCTCTAATTTTCGTCTAAATATTTCTAACCACATAAACTATTTATCATTACAAAAGGAGATCAAGATGATACTACAACTCAAAAAATGAATCTTAAGGGATTATCTAGGGAGATTATGGCTATATATGAATGGAGAAGGATGTAAATGCCAAGGAAGGACATCGTAGAATAGCTATGATAGCCTCCTACCCTATTGTGCAAAGGACTATAGCACGATTTTTTATATGCAAGTTTTACTATGTAGAACATCTTATGTAAGCATATACATGATCTCAGAGGTTTTTATCCCTAACTTAATGAAAAATTGTATAAATAACAAATATTGGCGAATATTGTGTTATCAATAACACGCTATGGTTGCATATCGTGTTATCGATAATACGCTATGGTGAATATCGTATCATTATATATGTAATATAGATAAAAATAAATAACACATCTTGTTTATCGATAACACGTTATGGCAAATATCATGTTATTGATAATACGCTATGACGAATATCATATTATAGTATATGCGATCTAGAGAAAAATAAATAACACGTCTTGTTGGCATATCGTGTTATCAATAACACGCTATGCCAACATATCGTGTTGTCAATAACACGCTATTGTGAATCTCATGTTATTGATAATACGCTATAGCAAATATTGTGTTATTGATAACACGCTTTGGCGCATATTGTATTATCGTATATGCCATATAGAGGATATCGTAACATATTGTATTATCAATAACATGCATTGTTGGCATATCGTGTTATCGATAATACGTTATGGTGGCATATTGTGTTATTGATAATACGCTATGGTGGCATATCATGTTATCGATAATATGCTATGGCAAATATTGTGTTGTCGATAATACACTATGGGGAATATCGTGTTATCGTATATGCGATATAGAGAATATCATATTATGGGTTGTTGGCTCAAAGAATACATATCGTATTATCAAAATATGTTTTATTGACATATCAAGTTATCGTATATGCGATATGGATTGTGTTGGACACGTGCCATGCGGAGCGTGAGATTTTTGGTCCGTTTAATGGGAGTCATCCTCTCGTTCTCGCATTCTCGAAAGTCTCGCGAGTCATGCAAAGTTGATGTACTCTACCCGATTTCATTCAGATTTGTTGTACTCCCAACAATCCTTTCTTTTTGCAGCATTCAATCCCCATTTGGCACAAGTCTCAAGAGTCCTTCAATTCGTTCTAAATGCAACCCAGTTTATGAAATTGCTTAAACATTTTGTTTGTTGCAATTTAGCAAGCACTAAAGTGGCTTCCTTTGATTCCCTCTTTTCAACCAGTTATTAGATTGAAACCTGGAGGTGGCTCTGTTTTGATTTATTCTCTGGAACACAGTATTGGGAAGGAAAAATGTTTTACTTTCTATCGATCATTTTTATGCGGGTGATTTATTTTCTGTATGTTGAATGTTTTGATTTTGCTCATACAAATTTATGCCATTGTTGGTAATTTTCACCAATAATGAGATAAGAGCTTGGGTGTAGATTTAGGTTTGACCTAAGGGTATATTTGTCCTAAACCAGGTCATATGGGATTAAGTGTTAAAATCCAGGGAAAATGGAATATTTATATATCGAGCCAGGTAATATGAAAAATTCTCATGTTAATATGCTTAATACAACTATGCAGTACTGGATTCTTGGCCACATCGAGGTGCTGTTATTATCACAATATATGATAGGAAAGTCATAAAGGGCAAAGAGAAGCTACCACAAGATATGAGGGTACCATAGCATCAAGGATAGCTTCACAGGGATGCTATATGAACCAGCAAACATGATTTACATCAAAAGCAATATCAAGACCGATCATTGTCAGATATTGCAAGGAATGGAGAGAGAGAAGACAGAGGAGATAGAAAAGAAGGAGAGGAGAGAGACAATAGAGAGGAGATTGAAATGGGTGAGAGAGAAGAGAAAGAAGAGAAAGCGGGTGAGAGAGAAGCGAGAGTAAAGAGAGAAACTACAACAAAAAGGACTAATTTAAAATATATATATTTTTGGACTATTTATGATACTTCTCTTGAGCATCACAAATTAAGGTTTATTAAAAAAAAATTCATTATTTAGGATGTTAATAAGGAACATCACAAATAGGCTAGGAAATATCGCAACTGTTAGCATTATTTGTGATGCTTCTCATGAGTATCGTAAATAGTAAAAAAAGATATTTAAAAAAATCACTATTTACAACCTTCAAATGAGCGTCGCAAATAGTCCAAAAATACTTTTTTTCTAAATGGTCCTTTTTGTTTTAGTTTCTCTTTGCTCTCTCATCTCACTCTCCTCTCTCTTATCTCTCTCCTCTCAGTCATCTCACTCTCCTCTATCTCTCTCTCCTTTCACTTTCTCTCTTCTTTCTCTCTCTCTCTCCCCATGTAACACCCCGACTTGGAAACCTGACCGGGATAAGGGGTTGTTTGGGAAACAAAAATCGGAGTGTATTAAATTAAACAGAAAAATTAAAACAAGACAACCAGGAGCTGTAAACTTTGAGTGCTAATACATGCATCAGACATCAAAAAATCATATACGATAAAATACGTATACTTTATATCCAAATAATTCATTCAGAGTCAGACGAAAATCTCATAAATCTTTAGAGTCAACAGAAGCCAATAAATCAATAATCACACATCCCACTCTATCACAGAGCAAATCCAAACAAAACATCTTTACACATCTCACTCTATCACTGAGCCGAGACCGAATACACACCACACATCTCACTCTACCCCAGAGCAAGAATAAACACAAACAGGTCATATAAACACATTTTCACTACGCATATTAAAATACACAAATCATAACATGGCATACATCCTAATTAGCACATGCAGTTCTATAATTAGAACGGGAGGTAAGAAATGATTACTCCCCTAATGTCCTACGAGGTAGCGGTAGTCGGGGTTGTTTGCTCCTTCTGGATGTCTTCCCCTTTAAATATAGAGATAGCTGATGGAGCCTTCTCTAGTTTCAGCACTTTTCTCGCCTTGCCCTAGAAGACGACTGACAAAACTTTCTCATAACTTAGAACTCTTTACACTTTTCGTGCTCGTAAGTAGCGGACAGAACCTCCCCTACCTGAAGGCAATAGACAAAATCTCCATTTGTCCTAGGGAATTTCTCCCTTAGAGAGTCACTAACTCGAGGAATAGATGTTTTCATTCATAGAACACCCTCGAATTAGCTAAGAACTCCTTTTGAAAGGAAGAAAATGGACTCAGAATGACTCCAGAAACTCCTCTCAAGGCTCACAGGTGATGGGCAGAGTCTCCTCTTGTCCCGGGTCATTTATCCCTTGTAAGGTTGAGGAATGGACACTTCCATTGCATAGAACACCCTCAAATTAGCGAAGAACGCCTTTCAATGACTCGAATCAAACTTAAAACAAGTGAGAAACGAAGAGAAGAAGTTTCATAATGTTTTTGAAAATGAAGAATGATAGGTTTATAAAGAAAAAGGGGAGTGTCGCGCATTTGAAGCGTGTCTGACACGCATCACATGCAAGACATGCATACGACGCGACATTTATTATTGTTTATTCTTTCTTCATTTTTAAAATTTAAAAACACGATATCTTCCTACCCTCAAGTCAGAATCACGCGTTCTTGGTACCAATAGACTCGTATCGATGAGCCCTTCGAAACTAGACCACACATGGGTAGGCTATCTTGCATTATTCAAGTGGGTTCGCCCATGTGGCATGCTTCCTGATATCATAACTTTCATTCATGACCTCCATTTTGCATGTTCTTTGATTTGTTGCGCTCATTACTTCGAGCTCTATTTATATACGAGGATTATATTCCTTGAAACCCCTGAATATTTAACATAAATTTATGTAAATACCCCTAACCCATCGATTTAGGCATAATCGAAACACTAGGTGTTATACCCCACTACAACAAAAAGGACTTCTAACGACACTTTTATTAACGACACAATGATCAGCTTCACTAAAAACTACTATTTACAATGCATATATAAGTATCACAAAAAAATATATTACCGACGCAGCATTGCTAATAATCAACTATTAGCAATACTTTTTAATAAGTGTCACTAATAGTGTTATAGTAGCGACACATTTAAAAAATCATTGCTAATTGTGATATTGTTAGCGACGCTTTTCAAAGTGTGTTGCTAATAGTTATAAGTTTAAAAATAAAATAAAAATTTATAATTATTTACAACCCTTTTATAAAAGTGTCACAAATAGTACTTCTATTAGTGACGCTTTTAATCAAGAGTTGCCAATAATGATACTAACAATAAGCTTAAAAAATATGGCACAAATAAAATAAGGTTAGTGTTTTTTAAAAAGAAATTTCAAACTATTGGGACACTTTCAAAACAGAGTTGCAAATAGTAGTCATATTTGCAATGTATTTTTAAAAGTGTCTCCAATAGTTTATTTTATTTAATATTTAAATAAATAATATATAATAAATATATTATTTTAATATATAATATATAATAAATATATTATTTTAATATATAATATATAATAAATAAATAAGAAAAAATTACATCTAAAGAAGAGGGGGAGTGGACAAAGAGGGTGGAGAGTGGACACAGAGGAGAGAGAGTTGGTGAAGAGAGAGAAGAGATAGAGAGAGGAGAGAGTTGATGAGAGAAGAGAGAGGGGGTAGAGAGAGTGAGGGAGAGAGAGTGACAAGAAAGAAAATATTTATTTTTATTTTTTATTAAATATCTTAATTTTAAAAATAAAAAATTAATAAAATAAGTCATTAACGATGTATTGGAAATTGAGTCATGAATAGACTAGGTATTAGTGACACTTATTCTTAAGCGTTGCTTATATATTTATTGTTATTATTTTTAAAATATAATGTATAATTCAAAATTTTAGAAATTAAAATTAAATTTTCGTACTCTTTCCCCTCTCATCCTCAAAGCCGGGGCTCACATTGACGCATGTCAAGGAGAGAGGGTAGAGAGATAGAGATCTTTCTCGAGAGTGGAGAGAGGAGAAAGAGAAGATAGATTGAGAGAGAGAGAGAGAGATAATAGAGAGAGAAAAGAGAGGGGAGAGTATGTAGAGAGAGAGTGGAGAGAGGGAGGAATTTAATTTTAATTTTTTTACTAAATATCTTAACTTAAAAATAAAAATAAAAATAATAGTTATTAGTGATGCATAGTAAATTGCATCGTGAATACACTAGGTATTAGCGACACATAAGTCTATTCCTCACTTATTAGTGATGCTTATTCTTAAGCATCACTAAAATATTTATTTGTTTTATTATTATTCTTTTGAAAATATAACATATAATTAAAATATTTACAAAAATAAATTCCCACACTCTTTCCCCTCTCATCCTAAGAGCTAAGCTCACGTTGGCTCATGTCAGGGAGAGAGAGAGGGTATAGAGAGAGAAAGATAGATCTTTCTAGAGAGTGAAGAGGGAGAGGATAGAGAGAAGACAGATGGAGAGAGAGTGAAGAGAAAGAGAGAGAATAGATAGAGAGAGAGGAGAGAGGAGAGAATAGATAGAGGGAGGAGAGAAGAGAGAATATAGAGAGGGAGGAATTTAATTTTGATTTTTTCAATAAAAACCTATTAAGTATCTTAATTTAAAAATAATAAAAAATAAAGAAAATAAAAGTTATTAGCTACATGTAGTAAATTGTGTCACAAATACACTTGTTATTAGCTACGTATAACCCTATGCGTCACCAACAAGTGAGGTTTTTAGTGACACTTTTTGTTAAGCGTTGCTAATATATTATATTATATTATTATTATTAAAAAATAATATATAATTAAAAAATAAAAATAAAATTCCCCTACTCTTTCCCCTCTCATCCTTAGAGCTAGGCTCATGTTAACGCACGTCAGGGAGAGAGGTGAGAGGGTAGAGAGAGAAAGAGAGATCTTTTCTAGAGATTGAAGAGAGAGAGGATAAGGATGTCAAAGAGCTATTCGGATTGAATTTGAAACCCAATAGCATTTAAGAAATGGTAAATCTGAATCCGACCCAAAGAGCTATTCGGATTAAATTTGAAACCCAAACCCAACCCATTAGATTGGGTCGCGTCAGATATTGACAAAATATAAATAAATATATAAAAAATTTATATTTATAACCTTATTTGGGTTGGATTTAGGTAAACCCGAACCCAATGGCATTTAAGAAATAGTAAACCTGAATCTGACCCGAATAGCTATTCAGGTTGAATTTGAATATACAATCTCGAACCATTAAGGTCTAATCAGGTCGGGTTTTACTATATATATGATCCAAGTGGCATCCCTAAGAGAGGAGAGAGATAAGAAAGATAGAGAGGGAGTGAAGAGAGAGAGAGAGAGGGGAGAGAGAGAGGGGAGAGAAGAAAGAGAGAGGGTGAGAAAGCAAAGGAGAGAGTGAAGAAAGAGAAGAGAAGAGAGAAGAAAGAGGGAAGAAGAGAGTAGAGAGAGAAAAGAGAGTGCATAGAGAGAGTAGAGAGAAAATTTTAATTGTGATTTTTTAAATTTTTTAATTAAATATCTTATTTTAAAAAAAAATTATCAGTGACTTATAGTAAATTGCATCTCTAATATACTAGTATTATGTTATAGATCGTTAGATCTACATATGAATATTAGATGAAATTATAAAGTTGAGAAGGGACGATAGAGAAGGCTAGATGAAGAGAAAGAATTAGGGTTTGAGAGTAGAATTTAGATGAAAGTGAATGAATTAAGACGATAGAATAGGTCAAACGATGGGAAGAAGGATAACTAAAATACTAATCAAAAGACTAATTCATTCACTCACCGAATTAGGGCATAGCCCTTACATTAAATAGAACTCCTAAATGGGCCTAAACACTATCCTAAAATCCCATTAGTGCTAATTAAATAGAAATTATAAATAACTCCCTAATTACATAACTAATAATAAAATAAACTATTCCTAATGGCCTACTAAATGGGTCAAAACATATTAGTGACAATTAAGCCTACGCACCACTAAGTTAGGTTAGTAGCGACGTTTAAGCCTAATGTCATTAATAAGTTAGGTTATTAGCTACACTTATTCTTAAGCATCGCTAATATATTTATTTTATTTTACTATTATTAAAGTATAATGTATAAAAGATATAAAAAAAATTCCCCCACTCTTTCGCCTCCCATCCTTAGAGCTGGGGCTCATGTTAACGCACATGGGAAGAGTAGTGATGCCACCAGGTCGGGTTCGGGTCGGGTTTTGATAAACCCAACTCCGATACCATTTAAAATATCAAAACCCAAACCCTATACCAAACCCGTGACAGGTTAAAAAATTTATACCAAACCCGACCCTAATGGTAAATTCAAAACCCGAACCCGACCTAACCCGAATCTAAAAAAACAAATTAATACAGTCCTCTTAACTTTTGAGGATCAAAATACAACCTAACCTGCTATAGTCCAATATAAATATCTAAAACTTTAAGGATCAAAATACATCCCAACCTGCTATAATCCAATTGCTATCGGCGCTCTATAATCCTAACAAGAGCTTCATGTTCTTGACTAAAAGTGAAGTTTCCAAACTTCACTGTCCCATCCTCACCAATCTCTTTGCCCGCTATAAGACATTGTTGTATGTCTGAGTTCTTTCTCTTTATACACCTTTTGAGATGGTTTGCCAAGTGTGTAGTCCCATGCCCACCGGGTGACACAAGCTCTGTAGCACAATGATCACATTTAGCAAAATCTTGTCCATTCTTTTTTATTTTTTTGAAGTCTTTCCATACTGCAGACATCAGCCTACGGTGGGTTTTTATAGTAAAAGCTTTAGAATTGGAAGGTTCATCTACATTTGCATCAGTCAGTTGACCTGAGGCTTCATTTTCGCTTGGAGGTAGAGGTAGAGGTGGATTTTCACTTGGAACTGTATCAACTTGAATTAAAGTTTTATCAAAAGGTTGATTGTCCGTCTCTTAAACCTGCAAGAAATAATATTTGTTAGCCACTTAATCGGGATAATATAAATAGTTCAAGTTGCATCAAAGCAAATCATTCTATAGAAATCCAGCTTATTCCACATAACCAAGGAATAAAAGTTAAAAACACAACCACTAGCAACTATCACCAATGCAGAAACTTAAAGTGTAACAAAAAAAATTTGCCCACTTAAATACACTTCATGAGCACACTATTGAAGGCAAACAAAATCTACTAGTCCATATGATATCACATTAACACCCACTAACATTTATTTTTAGGCATAAAAAAATAGCAACAAAGTCTTGTATTGAATGTAACAAAGGTCACAAATATAGCTAAATAGGAGAACTACCACTCTTAATTTATTTAAATAACATACGAACAACTAACTATTTATCAATAGTCAATCACAATATTAGACATAAAAAAAATTATCATAAGGGAAATTACCATGCAATAATTATCGAAATTGCCATGCACGGACTGTACACATCTGGAAAATAATATTTATAATCCCCATCTTTACACCTTTTCATGCACCGCTCACGTGGCATTTTTCTTTTCGTTTTACTCCCTCTCGGCGCGCGAACCAAAAACTCGAGGAGACTGGAAATCCCGCCCGCCCTTGCCCTCCCAGACTCATCTTTAGCGAGAGCCCGCCCCCGCCTTCCTGGACCCCATCTGCATCGAGAAAAACTGGAGGAGATTGGAAACGTCGAGATGATCAACTATGAGGAACTGGAAGCGGGACGAGTCGAGGTTGGTGCCGGTGGAACGTGAGGATGTCCACCAGGTTGCAGACGATGAGCATGATTGAGCACGGGGAGTAGCAGACCAGCTCCGGGATGATGGTGGAGAAGATGGCCACGTTTCAGTGGAGCAGGTTGAGCCGGGACTTGCCCGGGTTCTTGATGGTGCCATCGGCGACGATGCAGAGGTCGGATCCGGAGGAGACGGCATAGTCGACAGAGGCGAGGATGCTGGTGCAGGGGAGGAAGGCGGCAGCGTGCTGGAGGTCGAGCATCTCGCCACGGAGCTTGTCGGCCTGGGCGTTGACGAGGACGAGCTCGTCTGCCAGGTCCTGTGTGAGGATTGTCTGGGCGATGGATCGGCTATGACGAACTGGAAGCGGGATGAGTCGAGGTTGGTGCCGGAGTTGGGGGGGGAACCGGACAGCTTCTAGGCGACGAACGTGAGGATGTCCACCAGGTTGGAGACAATCAGCAGGATTGAGCACGGGAAGTAGCGGACCAGCTCCGGGATGATGGTGGAGAAGATGGCCACGTTTCGGTGGAGCAGGTTGAGCCGGGACTCGCCCGGGTTCTGGCGGGCGCCGGTGGCGACGATGCAGAGGTCGGATCTGGAGGAGATGGCGTAGTCGACAGAGGTGAGGATGCGGCTGCGGGGGAGGAAGGCGGCAGCATGCTGGAGGTAGAGCATCTCGCCGCGGAGCTTGTTGGCCTGGGCGTTGACGAGGACGAGCTCGTCTGCCAGGTCCTGTGTGAGGATTGTCTGGGAGCTTGGTCGAGGACGGCGGGGCTGCCTCCCTGATGGGCTTGAAGAAGGTCTGGGCTATGTCCAGATCAAGGCCCAGGCTGGAAGAGGAAGATTAGCGGAGGGAAGGTGCTGGGGTGGCCTTGCTGGGTTCCATGCTGCGCAGGGAAGGTGGGGAAGGTGTTGGACTGGCTTTGCTGGGTTCCGTGAAAGTTGGGTTTCCAAGCTCAGGAAGAAGAGGGAGACTTTTTATCTCAAATTTGAAATGCCCTGACGTGTTTTTTTTCAAAGTAGGATCTGATGTGGTATTTTGTGATTGGAGATACCCTGGTGGTGTAGGGATGATGTATAATATATGGAGTAGGGATATCAGCATCCGTTAGTTAATACTTAAAAAACTGCAGCATAACCAAAAATTTACAGCGACATTACCCTCATTGTTAAAAGCTCCTAAACACCAAAACCATAGAACTTCAGAAGGATCCTCGGAAAGAAGTTTAATTCATACTAATCACATACTAGGTTCCTGTATGTAAAAAGACATTCCTCAATTTATATCATCAATCATCAATTAACAATAATTACGTAGTCAACTATTAAATATTCATAATATGGCCACCCATCGTATGGAACTACGTATGACACAAATTAGCCACAACAGTGTTCATGTTTCACTCTCAAAAATAAGAGATAAAAGGCAATTCACACACTAGTAACATTTAGGAGGTGATCAGTTTATAATTTAGAAGAAAGCCATGAGAAGGGATCACAAGCAATAATTTTCATTAATCCATATTCTAACCACATGTTCAATGAATAAGATAAGAACATCAAGAATAAAAATGAGCTGCAGTAGCAATCATACTAGTTGTCGTCCCACCAAATCATTAAAATTATTCATTTCTAAGAGCGTATAGACATTCTCCATATAAAAAAAATTCCAAAATAAATGAAGGCAAGTAGTATAAAAGTTTGCCAATCACAATATTGATTGAACTTGCGCCACTGATCACAACGATTCTCAAACAACTAGTTGGAAACCGAATTATACAAAAAAAGAAACCACAAAAAGTTACAAAGTTTGGCAGAGTCAATCAATCCAAAATGCTATAAACCCCATTTTCCCAGTAAAATGAAATCCCAACAATAAATGTGATGGGAGTGAGTTACTGGCAGGAGCATGAAGAGCGATGCAGTCGGTAGAAAAGAAAACACGGCTTTCAATTTCTGATACTTCGCTTGGCCCATGGCGAGATGAAAAGGAAACAAAGAGGGGACGACGGGGAGAGAGAGAGAGAGAGAGAGCAGATCAAGAAACAAGAACAAAAACATAATAGAAAAATTGTAAAATAACAACAATCTATGCAACCTAAAAGCCAAAAAAATTTAAAAAAAAATCCACTGTAAAGAACCCTAAAAATCTACAGAGACACAACAAAAATGCAAGAAAGCAGAGAGGCCCAGGGGTTGCGGGTGAAAAGCACGAATGAGTAAAAGAAGTACCTTTAACTTCGTATCGTAGAAGAGGGAGGACGATCGAAGCAGATTCAGGGCGGAAAACTTCCTTCTGCCATCGGTAAATGCCCACAAGAGCCGACAATGGCAGCCACTAAATGGAGAGGCAGGGTCTTAGGAGTTTGGAATCAGCAAGATGGAGAGGAGGCGCCGGCATACAGAGTGGACGAGCCCCGAAGGGAGGCAGACTGTCGTTGATGGAGCGAACTCAGCGAAGGCAAAGCAACTGTCTGTGTGCGTGAAACTGAAATGGGGAGAAAAAATGGGGAGACATTAGGGCGTAGAATTAGATTATAAATACCGGGTCGGGTGGGGTTAAGGAAAACCCGACTCCAACCTCACCCTAATGGTTTGGGTTAAGATTTAAACCTGAACCTGATTCATTTTACCAATTAGTAAATCCAAACCCGACCCATTAGGGTCAGTTCAGGTCGGGTTTATCAAAAAACCCGACCCGAGTGGCATCCCTAGGGAAGAGAGGAAAAAGGTAGAAGGAGAAAGACAGAGTACTGAAGAGAGATATAGAAAAGAGATATAAAGTGGAGAGAGAGAAGGAGAAGAGAGAGAGGTGAGAGAGAAGAGATAGAGAGAGGATAGAGAGAGAGAGAGGAGTGAAGAGAGTGAGAGGATAGATAGAAGACAGAGAGGGAGGGAGAGAAAAGAGACGAGGAAGGAGAGAGAACATGGTAGAGGAGAGAGAGAAGAGAGAGGGAAAGGAGAGAGAGAGAGAGAGAGGGAAAGGAGAGAGAGAGAGAGAGAGAAGAGATAGAGAAAGGAGAGAGAGGAGAGGAGATAGGAGAGGAAAGAGAGAGAGAAAGGAGGAGGAGAGAGAAGGAGAGAGAGAGGAGAGGAGAGAGAAGTGAGAGAGGAGGGAGAGAAGAGAGAGGGAGGGAGGGAGAGGGAAGAGTAAGGACATTTAAAAATAAATTTAAATATGTATTATTTGCGATGCACCTTGAAGTGCATCGCAAAAAATTATCATGAGATAGCAATGCTTCAACAAAAGCATCACAAATAATAAATTTTTTGCAACGCTTCGAGTGGAGCATTACAAAAACCCTAAATTGGTTCATATTAAATAGATTAAAATAATTAAGTATAAAAGATATAAACTGGTTGATGTGTTTTAATAATCATTTAAGGGCTTTATTAATGCCATGGCCGGCTAGGGGATGAAATTGCAATCTTCTGTTCTATCAATTTTATTTTTTAAATTGTTGAGTGTCCTATTTATGTAATTTTTGAGAGAGTGTACATTATACATATTATAAGCTACACCAGAATTCAAGGATCACATCTAGAGGTGGATATAGTCATAAGAAATTAATGTACATTTTTTCAAATTTAAGGGCCTTAGTGCTTCCAACTTGTACTTTTTTTTAAGGATTGCACTCGGACTATGGACTATATTTTTTAATTGTGGTCTATGTTGATGGAACCCCTGGCCGAATCCCAAAAGCCAGATAAAAAATTGACAAAAAGGCCATTGTAAATCTTTTGTTGTTTGATAATTAATTACATTCATTTTATTAGATGAAAAGGTGATAAGTACAAATTAAGTTCTTACATCCGTTGAGATGACTTAGGAGTGGCTAAAGCATTCTACATTATTTTCAACATGTAAATCATATAGAATGCTACCATGGGGTGCATAGATTCACGTACATAAAACTTATGCAATCACTAAATTTTAATTATGTGACAACGATTATCATTCAGCCCCAATGGGAGGTGGCAGTTAGCATCACAAAATTAGGATGGGGTAGAGGGCTATATGTTGTAACATAAGTGAATCCCTACGCCCAAATGTGTAGGATTTTACTATAATGTATCATGTATAACCCACTAGCCTTATCATGAAACAAAATGACTGTTTGTTTATATACAGTTTAGTAATTTTTTGTACAGATTGTAACATTTGCCCAAAGGAAGGTTCAAAATTTTACTATTTGATTTTAGCATTGGTTATTTCATGCTTTAGTTTTATTTTTTGCATATATTAATTGTTTACATGTATTTATTCTTTTATTGCAGCTTATCTATCTTTTATTTCTGACCCTAATCAACACGTTCTATTATTGTCTGGGGACAATTTTTCGAATTGGAAGGAAACGATTCTTTTACTATTAGGGTTGATGGAGTAGGATTTGGCGTTTCGTATAGATTACCCACCACTCCTACGAATAAAAGTATGAAAAGTGAGGTAGTATTATTGAAAAAGTAGGGTGGTCTAACGGCTTAAGTATGATGTTCATGAAGTCTCACATAAATAAAAGTATTAGGGGATCCATCCCAAAATCGCTAGAATTCAAGAACTTTTGAAAGCTATTGAAACTCAATTCAAGAGTTCAGATAAAGCCATAATCAGCACCTTAATGTCGAAATTGTCATCTATGAGGCTAACAGATAACGAAAGGTAACAGAGCATATCATAGAGATGCGTGATATTGCTAAGTAGTAAAATAACATAAAAATAAAGATTGATGACACCTTTTTGATCAACTTTATTCTATACTCCCTGCCTACATAATATAGTTTATTCAATATTTTTTATAACACACATAAACTCAATGGTCAGTAAATGACCTTTTGATTATGTGTGTCCAAGAAAAAGGGAAACTTAAGCAAGAGAAGCTAGAAAATATAAATCTAATTTCTCATAAATAACAAAAGAAGGAAAATTATGGTGTTTGAAAGAAGAAAGATGGTAAAGGTATGTCAATAAAGTCTAATGGTATCATAAAGGAAACTAAATATTTTTTCTAGAAGAGGAAATGACACACGAAGAAAGATTGCCCTAAATATCAGAAGTGGGTTGCCAAGAAATAAGGTAAATTTATGTCTTTTGTGTGTTATGAATATTATGTTGATTCACATCATAATAACACGTGGTGGATTGATTTTGGTTTTATGATCTATGTTTTTATTGTCATGTAGGGGTTTCTCAAACTAAGAAAACCAATTTATGGGGAGCACAATATTTATAAAGGAAATAAGATGTGTTCAAAGGTTGAAGGTGTGAGACATGTATGGACTACATAAAGGGAAAATAGACTAACAAGTCTTCTAAGGGTGCTAAGAGGCATAATGAGAAATTAGGCATCATATACACTGATATTTGTTGACCGTTTAGTACACCCTATCTAAATGGTCAGAGATATTTCATTACCATTATAGATGATCATACATAATACATGTATCTTTATCTCTTAAATGAAAAGTATGATGCATTTTATGATTTCTAGACTTATAAGGTAGAGGTAGAGAAATAATATGGCATAAGTATCAAAATTATTAGATCATACATAGGAAGGGAATACTATAGTACATACATAGAGAGTAGACAAAAACTTGGACCATTTGTGCAGCCCTGAAGGAATACTATATTGTGGCACAATACACAGTACCAGACACACCATAATAAAATGGTGTGGTTGAAAAAAGTAACTGCACTTTGATGGATATGGTGAAAAACATGATCAATAACTCCTCTGTTTCTCTCAATATGTGGAGTGAAACCTTAAAGATAACTCTGTACATTTTAAATCAAGTTTTATTAAAAAACATTTCTAAAACACTCTTTGAGCTACGGAATGGATAAAAACCTAGTTTAGATCATATGCACATACGGGGTTGTCCTGTTGAGGTTAGGGTGTACAATCCACTAGATAAGAAGTAGAAACCTTAACACTGTCAATGGTTTTTCATTGGCTTAACCTTAAGGGTTAAAAGTTTTATTGTCCCTCGCACACACCCCTACAATAGTTGAAGCACAAAATGCATGTTTTCTTGAACAAGACAACTTCAGTGGGAGTATTTTCCCAAAATACATTGTGTTTAAGGAAATAGAGGTTCTGGTTTTTATACCAACATCCGGTGGAGGATCACATGCCTACATCAATAAAGTTTTAAAACGGTTTATCATAAAAAACTGCTCACCTAGTGTAACTCCTGTTGTGAAGGGTGACAAATTTTGTCTTGTTCCAGTGTCTAAAGAATTCTTTGGATATGAAAAGCATGAGAAACATTCCCTATGCATCGGTTGTTGGTAGTATGATGTACTTGGAAGTCTGTACAAGACCATATATTGCCTTTACTATAAGAATATTGGGTATATAATAGAAAAATCCAGGATTGGATCACTAGAGAGCTACAAAGAAGGTTATAAGGTGTCTAGAAGGAACGAATGATTACATGTTTAATATAGACATTTTGATCATTTGGAGTTGGTTAGCTACACATATACAAAATTTGCTAGTTGTGTTGACTCGAAAAAGTCATACATCAGGTTATATTTTCCTTTTGACAGGCAATGCTATCTCTTGGAAAAGCATCAAGCAAACCCTTATAGAATTGTCGACCATGGGGGTAGAGTTTGATGCTTGTTATGAGGCCACATCACATACTACTTAACTGATGAACTTTATCACCGGGCTTACTATTATAGATTTCATAACTAAGCCATTAAAGATGTTATGTGATAATAGTGCTATTGTATTCTTCAAGAAGAACAATAAGAGTGAATGTCGGAGTAAGCACATCGACATCAAAAATCTTGTTGTTCGGATCGTATTAAAGAATGGACATTTATTATTGAGCATATAGATACTAAGCTTATGGTTGCTGATTAAATGACTAAGGGCTTCTCTCCTTCTCTATTTAATAGTCATGGATCGTATAGGTCTTATTAGCTTATTATGCATTTGATTTTGTTTATATACTTTTAGGTTTTTTCATTTATCATAGCAATTACGTTTTCTTTTCTCGTGTTGTCTCACTGTCTATAAGTATGAGTCAATGTTTGAAAAAATAGTGGGATCATGCATTCACTCACACATACATTTTGTCGCATATAGCACAATCAATTAGTTGCATTGTGATACATGGAAGAGAATGTTCTCCTACAAGGAAATAACTGACTTGAATCGTGCAATTATGACATTTTGTAATAGTATAAAATTACCACATACAGTTCCAAAGGTGTTGTTTCTTCAATAAAAATTATATGCACATATGAAAGTCATTTTAAAATTTCCCATTACTACTTGGTTATTACTTTTTAACTAAAATATTTTTTTCCAAATTTAGTTTAATTGAGCCAAGTGGGAGATTTTATTTCTATGGTTCAATCGAGAAGTTGTCCCAAGTAGAAGAATATTAGATTTTGTTTTTGAATTAAAATATTAGGTGGTTCAACTGTATTAGTTGACACTCGTTTTGGGCTTTCAAGACTGTCTGGGTAATAGGCCTGAGTCAAAATACTCATTAAGTTATGGTTTTAGTGGTAAATATAGACCGTTGGTTGACCTCTAGATGGAGGATTAAGATTCTAGGGTTTTTAACAATAGTATCTTGATTTAGTTATAAATATACCATTAGTCATCCTAATATGGTGCCTTAAGCAAAATTCACTCTCAGTCAAGTTCAAAACCAAAAAAATACATTGTGAGGATTTGTAGAAGATTAGCAGAGGAAAAGTTTTATCAAGGGGATTAAGCTTTATTCAGCCTCTAATGGGTATAGGTATGCCTAATCTTATTATATTTTATGCTAACATATTTACATTAATTACATGTATAAACTAATCATATTATTAGGAACAACACCTGGCAGGAAGTAGACCTAAAAGAAGATTTAGCTAAGTAAATGTGTAACCTGATGCATTTTTTTGAATATAATGGTCACATGCAAGCAGTACATGGATGCAATTGTACTTGCTGATGATAACAATAATTCTTAGGAATTGTTTATGTACTGAATTTCTATTGGATTTTGTTGATTATGTCTGAATTCTAGCTTGAATTATCATAATTATGCTTGTGTATAGAAGGTGGGTAGAATAAAAAAATTTACCCGAAAGTGAACCCAAAGCTATTTCAAGTCAGAATTAATTAAAATCACTGAATCACCTCATGAGGTGCTTCTGTCAATTCTAGCTCCCACCCCCTATTTTAAAAATTACGGACTCTTTTATTTTTTAACGACTATTTCTCATATCAATTTTAGCCTAAAAAAGGTGTTATATAGGTAGGTCTACTTTAAAAGTTTAACTTACCCTTATTAGATTTTAATATTTGAAATAGCTCAAATTTAGAAGCATAACAGTACTAAGAAGATATTTATCCGAGTTCGAAAGATAAAATTATATTAGTTTAAAGTTTTAAAATTAAATTCAATGTGATATTCAAATTTATTCTAAAAACTTTCATTACCAATTGTAATTTATATTTAGCCATAAAATTTTTAAATTAATTTCAAAAAAATCCTCTTCCAACAAAACAGCCCCCACTAAACTCGTTGTGTGGTTGTGGTAGTACAGTACTAGCAGTCAATGAACTCCTTTGTCTGCAGGAGAAACAACTTAAGCCTGAGGAAGACAAGAACAAGGAAGACAGATCTAAGGTGGATGACCTTCGTGGCTCCCCGATGAGCGTGGGCAACTTGGAAGAGCTCATCGACGAGAATCTTGCCATTGTCTCCTCTGTCGACCCATAGTACTACATGAGCATTCCCTCTTTTGTCAATGAGGACCAGCTCATGCTCGACTGCGTCATCGTTATGCACAACAAGGTCCGTAATTTTTCCCCTTCTCCTCTTTCTTAATTAAATATCGGTCTAATATGTTTCTCTTTCAAAATATGCATTATGATATCTAGTTGTGCCGAACAAATCCAGTGTTCTTTTACAGTCACATGTCATTCCATTTTTGTATAGCATAGTGTATGCTTCATATGCAGCAGGTGTGGTACTTTTAAGAATTATGGTGTAAAGTGGCCATCTCGCACACGATTTCAATTTGAGATTTTTAGGGTGTCATGTCATATGTAACTTCCTAAGTTGCTTAGATTACAAAGCATGCATCTAAATCAGGTGATGTGTTTTAAATCCAATTGTTTGGACATAGGTTTTGACATTAATGCTAAATTATTTAGTAAGCTCATAGCATTGATTCTACCATTTTTAGAGATGTACTCTGAAAAAGCCTCTCTTACTGAGTGTGAAGTATATTTTTATGTACTCTTGAATATCAAGTGAAAGGACTAAAATAAATAAATGCATGTACCATCTTGTAAGGATTTCCTCCTCCGTTTGAAATGTTTAGTAGAATGTCAAATACTTGGGGTCTTCTCTCATATAATCTTGACAGAGGATATACATGTTGTGACCACAACAAGGAACTCTATGGAGAGCCTGAAAGGTCCTACGAGGTGATTATGGGCAAATGTCCAAGAAGACTCTGGGAGCTGGTGAAGTTGGCTTGAAAGGTTGACCACTGGCCTTCGGACATGGCTGGCCTACAATCTCCTCCTCTTCCCCTGTCATTCCTCTCCTCCCAAGGCTTTCACTCATCTCGCATCCCTACTCCTCTTTTTCCCTTTCACCCTCCAAAGTTGCAGCTTCTTCTCTCCACCTTTTCTACGGAATGTGTTCTTTCTTATTTTCTCCATGTTTACTCGTTTACCCATTTGCTCTCCATCTTCACCTTTTCTATTATTTTCCCCTCCTCCCCTACTTTTTTTGGTGATGGGGCTACTACTCCATGTTAAAGATATGGCCTTTGGGGGTCTTGTTATTTTTCTTGTGTCAAGTTCCCATCTTTAGGGGTTTGGGGCCTTTTCTGTCCTCCTTGGTGTTCCTATGTGGTTAGTCTAGTGCTTCCTTACGTCTTTCTTGCTTTTACAGCTAGCACTTATGTGATAACACTTTTTGCCTCTCTCTCGGACAACTATGGGCATGCATCCTTCCTCCTCCTTGGGTGGCTAGTGTAGATGCCCTTGTTCTCATCATGAGAATGGGGTCGAGACCCATGATAATGGGGCCTGTTAGAGTCATTTCCACCAATGGTGGTACTGTTCATTTTGTTCATCTCCCTAGGACATATTGTTTCTGTTCAATGTATTATAATCTAGGCTCTACTGTTATGATTATTTTCGTTGTAGAGGCTCCTCACAGCCTTGTTTCATGTATCGCTGGCTACTAATGTAACAAATTAAATAGAAATAGATAAGATCTAGTTAATTGCCAAAAAAATTCAACAACTCAACTCTTCAGATGAGACACAAAAGAAAAGTTTGCAACATAGCTTTGCAAAAATTTCAACACATGAAATAGAATTTAGCATACAAGTTGGTGTGAGTGTGACTAAGATAAACATATATATGATATACCAATCTTTATTCAACTACATACTCAACTTCAGTTTTATCTACCTTCATTCAATATTATGCAATGTTTGCCTAAGTATGTCCTTCTGATATACTTCTCTTATGACTTGCAATTCCAAACAAACATCTCTTATATTTGTTCTATCTTGTGGCAACTCAGACGTGCATGCAATTCCAATTTTGATGAGTGATAAGAAGCAATCTTGAAATTTGAGATCATCATTGATATTTTCTTTTAATAGCAATCTCGCGTCCATGATTTCCATCAATTTTTCCTGAAATAACATTTGTGCATACTTTGAAATGGTGACACCATGTTTGAACATTTCGTCTGTAGGCCTTTTCCCCATGAACATCTCTAATAGAAGGATACCATAGCTATACACATCCCCTTGGGTAGTAACTTTGTATCCAAAACCATATTCTGCCATTGGTATCAAAGAAAAATAATACAACTCAATAAATGCAATAATTTTTTAAAGATTGTAAAACAATTATAAGCTTTTTATAAACTAAATACAAATATATTCATTTACATATACATATAATGATTGACAAATGACTAATATGTTAAGGATAACAGATTGTACCTGGAGGAATATAACCAATAGAACCCTTTAACATGGATGTGCAAGAGGAATCATTGCTTGCAAATGATATAATTTTAGCTAGGCCAAAATCGCTCACATGTGCCACCAGGTCCTCATCAAGTAGAACATTGTTGGGTTTCAAGTCACAATGAACAATTGGAGTCCCACAATAATTATGAAGGTAATCCAATGCATGAGCAATATCAATGGCCACATCTATCCTTTTGTTGAAGCTAAGATATAAATCTTGATCAGCATGTGGATGTAGCCATGACTCTAGACTCCCATTTGGCATATATTTAAACACTAAAGCTTTGAATTCATTACCTTGAAAATCAAGACTGGAGCAAGAGGTCAATATTTTGACAATATTACGATGGCGAATCTGTTTCAATGCTTCACATTCAATTGTGAAGCTCTGAGCACTTGTTTTCTCAAACCTTATTACCTTCACAGCTATATCCATTTCATAAAAATATGAAGTTCCCCTAAATACATAACCAAAACTTCCAGAACCTATCAAGTTGGTAGAAGAGAATCCATTGGTTGCTCGATGAAGCTCCGCATAGGTGATTGTCACATGTTGCATTTTAAAAGAAGAGAATGGAGCTTGTATATTTCTTTGATGTTTTCTCCGGTACCGTACAATTATGCAGCATGTAAAGATGAAAATGCATGTTCCGATGATCAGTGGTAGCATAACTTTGAGAAGAATAGATCCTTTGTGATTTTTGCCACCATACTTTTCACATGAAGGCAAATGCAACTCAAGGGTGCCTCCACAAAGTCTACTATTTCCCATCACTGAAATGCTGCTTGCATTGTTGAATAGACCTTGTTTAGGCACTTCTCCCTCTAGGTCATTGAATGACAAATCTAACAATTTCACAAACCTAAACTCTGAAAAAAATGTGGGTATCCTACCCGACAAATTATTGTGTGAGAAGTCAACCTCTTCAGCTGCACTCAAGGCTCTCAGTGACATTGGGATAATTCCTGCAAGGAAGTTGTGTGACAAGTCGAGGTGGATAAGACTCGTACACTTGCTAAGTGTATTAGGAATTTCACCTGATAGTTTGTTGTTTGAAAAAAATAAGGAAAACACATTTTGAAGATTCCCAATCTCCAGAGGTATGTTACCGCTTAACAAATTACTCGAAAAATTGAGGTGGACCATTGATATGAGGTTGAATATCTCACTGGGTATGTTTCCATTAAGGTTGTTGCCATCAAGATAAAGAGTTTGCAGACTTGAGCAATTTCCCAGGTTTGGAGATACTGTGCCTTCCAATTGATTCTTCCATAAAGAAAGTATGTTCAAATGAGAGAGGTTGCCTAGAGATGTTGGGATTTGCCCAGAAAAGCGGTTTCTATTGAGGGAGAGCCATCCCAATTTTGGAAGCTTCCCAATTCCGTCAGGAATGGAGCCTCTCAAAAAGTTGTCACCCAAAACAAAGTACATCAAATTTAAGAGATTTTCAATTCCCATGGGGATTCTTCCATATATCCTATTATTCGGAAAACTAAAAAAAGCAAGATTACTAGAAAGGTTGGCAATGGAGGCAGGCAACTGACCATTGAGTTGATTCTTGGCCCCCTCAAGTGTTTCAAGCATGCTGCAATTGGTCAAAGATGTGATAAAGATCATGTCATCACCATTTTCAGTGCCAAGTTCATTCTTGTCAAAAGCAACAAAGTACAAATACTGCAACTTCCCCAAATCAATCGGTATAGACCCATGAAAGTGATTCATGCCGAAGTCAAGTTCTTCAAGGTGAGAAGCATTACACAAGGAATTAGGGATGGTCCCAGTGAAGTGGTTTGAAGAAACGCTGATAACCTGAAGGTTCGGGGAAAAGTAGCCAATATGAGGGGAAATGCTTCCAGTCAATTCATTGTACTCCACTGCTAACGTCTCAATATTTGAGAGATTATAAATTGCAGGAGTGAGTTTACCAACAAAGTTGTTAAAACCCAACAGAAGAGTCTTTAAGCCGGATAGCATGCCCACCTGTTCTGGGATCGCCCCATGGAAATTGTTGCGTGCTAGGGAAAGGTGGACGATAGATGAGAGGTTCAATAGAAAAGGTGGGAAGACACCCGTGAGATTGTTGTCTCCGAGAGAAAGAATGGTTAGCTTGGGTAAAAGGCCAAGCTCAGGTGGCACTTCCCCCTCAAGCTTGTTGTGGGCGAGGACAATAGTACTCAGCTGGGAACAGTTGGAGAAGCTGGCAGGAATGACTCCTTGGAGCGAGTTAAATCGTATATTGAGGATTTGTAGACGAAAGAGGCGACCTACTTCTTGTGGTATCTCTCCATGGAAGCTGTTGTTGGGTAGACGGATGATCCTAAGAAAAGAGAGGTTTGCGAGGTGGGGTGAGATACGGCCTACCATATTAAGGGTGCTGAGGTTGAGTGCAGTGACTCGCTGGTGGCGGCGCCCGCAAGAGACTCCCGGCCAGCTGCAGAAATGGAGAGAAGCGCTCCATGAGTTCAGGACTTCATGAGGGTCGACACTTATCTGGTCCTTGAAGGCCAACAGAGCTTGCCGGTCAGTTTCGTTGCTCAGATATGCAGTTCCAGCTGAAGCCGACCTCAAGTAACAGATGAGGAGGAAAATGTGGTGTGTTTGGAGACCCATTGGGTTGGCTCAGGAAGGTGGAAATGAAAAGGAAGCTGTCCACTAAGAGTTATCTGTGAGGAAAAACAACGGATCAGCAGTCTTTTTATAAGCAATGTCCTGCCCCGATGTCTTCCATCATGGAGGGCAATTGCCCCTTGATCACTTGATATGACTGTTTGCATTCCACCAGAAAGACTTTGACAAATTACAATTTGACTTGCGTCTTCCCTGTCGAAGGCCAACTGGGTTCATTTGGAGCAGATCTTGACTCTTGAAGTGGAAGGAGTCCTCCGTTCAGTTGATTGAGCAAGCAAATTCCGTGTTTAAATTAAAGGCAAGGTTAAAGTTCAAAGATAAGCAAATAGGAGTTTCTATATATAATGGCAAAAAGTTTCATATAGTGGTCAACAAATCGGCACTCAGCTTGTCGGATAACGGACGAATTGCTTCACAGATAGAACAGGCTGGTCGTATTGGGAAGAACTTGGTGTGTGGCTCTAATTTCAAAGGCATTTTTCCGCACACAGAAATTGACTTAGCGAAGAGGCCAAAGAATTTCACCTCAACTGAAAGCCAATTACATTCATTTGAATATGATGTTAGTTGAAATTGAATCCTGTCTGCCACTAAAAGTACTTGAGTAGATTCGATTTGACTTGCGTCTTCCCCTTTTTCTACGGTTCAGTATTATTGGCTTCAAAAGGAGTAGAGTTGGGTATAGCAACCTGACTCATATTTCAAATCACTAGCACTTTGTGAAGTCTTTTTTATTTCCTAGTACTTTGTGAAGTCTTTTTTATTTCCCATTTAAAGGATGAGCCTAGCTTAAGAAACATATGGGAATCTTTTATATTTGAGATTGACAGTGCACATGGTATCACGACTTTTATTAGAGTTAGCATGCACTAGCGTATGGGCCGTTGATTGCTAGCGCAAATTTCACAAAAGCTAATGTACTAATGTGTGCACTTTGATCTTACGGATGAAGAGTTCATATATATTCCTTACTCTAGGCTCATTGTTGAAGTGGAATATTAAAAATACTTCCCAACTGAAGGAGCAAAACTCATCCACGTTTGAAAAATAGTGTCTAATTGTTAAAACAAAAAATAAAATACAATATTAAGGATAAGAGCCCCAACTTTCCTCAAAAAAGAAAGACCCACTAAAATCATCCTCCATAACACTAAATATCACACAGAGCCCCTTCACATACTCATAGATAATGCCGCATTAGCAATACACCGAAAAAAATTTAACTGACATGAAGTAAATACGTATGATAGGAGCAAATGAATCTCATTCATGTACTATGAAAGTCATGAACCAGGGAAATGAACCCCTCACAATAATTTTTTGAGCAATTTTCACCAAAATGCTGAAATTTTCATAAGGGAAATTGGCTGAAATCTTTAAAATGTATGTAATTTAAACCAAAATGCTAAAAATTACCCTACACACACGACAACTTCTACACATGTGGTTAGAAATTACCCGAATACCCCCACCCCTTTTACTTCCTCTCTTCCAACCCACTTTACTTATAACTTGCCCGGTCAAACTCCACCTCCCAAACCCCACACTACCATCTCCTCTGCCATCATCGTGGCCACCTCCTCCTCTGTTGCCGCCACCTTCTCTTTCTCTTCTTCTCCCTTCTCCCTTCTTCTCCTCCTCCTCCTCCTCCTCCTATAACTACTCCTCTGCCACTCCTTCCTTCTTCTCCTCTTCCGGGAATTATGAAAAGAGGATTAATACATGATCATTATACTTTGTTTCTTTTCTATACCCATGTCTTTTTCTATTCTTGCTTTTTTCTTTACATATTTATGGGTTTTGACTTTTTCTTATCCCTCATGAACTTGCATTATTTGTTTGCCCAATTTCAACCTTTTTCTATTGTCAAGTGAATTACAACTTCCATTCTAATTGATCTTGTGTCAATTAGGTAGCCTTCTCCATCGTCTTTATGAAGATTTCAAAGGTAAATAGACTTTTATGCTTAGGGACATTAAAAAATGATGGAGATAGTAGAAACAGAAGTCATCTAATTGCTCTTATCTTATTTATGGTTTCCAATATTTTTTGTACAATTAGTTTTGAATGTATGATGCATAGGTTCCTTCATGTGATTGCTACTGTTTAATACTACTTTATATGAAGGGGATTTATTAGAATGCTTTTGTCCAAATTTAAGTGGCTAGAATGTTTGAGATTTTTTACACATTTTCTTAAAAAACCATGGAAAATTTTTGCAACATGTTAGGCTGTAAATCGGAAAAAATGACGAAATACGAAACATGTGAAAACCGTTTTATTATTTAAAACACACATCAATATTTCCCATATAAAAATTTCTTTTCAATCAAACATCATATGACTAAACCAAACATCCTCAGGCATTACTTGAAACAAACATATATAATAAATTGATATGATCAGAGGCTTTAAATACAAATCTCTCCTAGGCATCCTTGAGTACATGTCCTATAAACAATCTACAGTTTAATCCATATTATAAGTCCAGAAAGTATAAATACTTTAATTCTCATCTCACGCAATGCATCAAATCATGATACAAATAATAATAAAGACTCGTAATGAGTGAGAGAGTATACTTAAGCCAATGAAATTTAATCCACCCACAGGAATAAGTGTCTATCTTAAGGAGCTCCCTATCATAAACCTACAAAAGCCTCATGAACATCGAGGCTAAAAAAATAGGAAAATTGAGTATTTTCATATTTAGTAGAAAAATACTCAATATGGAGTTCTAAATAGTGAATTCTGCAATTCCATACATAGATTTGTTCATATACTCAACCATGAAGCATAAAGAATACAAATAACAATAGAGTCGCATAATATAACAATCATGCATTTATGCATACACATATCATTCTTACACTTACAGTCTTACTCAAAACATCTTTACAATCGTACTCATACTATCTTACTGAAATTCTTACTCAAACAATCTTGCTCATAAAATACGCTTACAGTCTTACTCAAGACATACTCTTATAGTCTTACTCAGAACATACTCTTACAATCTTACTCAAAATCTTACACTTATAGTATTGCACAAAATGTTACAAACTTACTCAAAAATATACATACTTATATAGTCATTTACATACTATCAACCACTAAAGCTCATTATAATTAATAAGTTTCAGCATCGAAATGGAAAGGAATGTCGTTGGGACATCATCTTAACCTCCGAGGAATAACTAGACACCATGGACTTTTCTAAAGGCGAGGCACACCTATGCTCATGGGGTATAGGATCACATAGGTAAGAGCAGTTCTATGATACTACCTACTTGAGTGCACAAATTCCCACACTCTGGGGCCATACAATGACAACTAAGGGCGGAATCATACAATGCCACTCTTGGGCCAAAATCATATAGTGTTGCCCTTGGACAGAATCATATAGTGCCAACTAATGGACAAAAACATACAACTCTCTCAATAGAACATAAAATGCTTGAGTTTAATACAACACGTAGACAAAATCGAAACATATATCGCTCTCAATAGAGCATCAGATGTCTAGGACTCAAATAAAACATGCAGACAATATCCTGCAGGGTAAACACTATGGCAATTGTCATGGGTGTGAAGTTGTACCTAGTGTTCGCTCTCGTGATGGCTTGGCCGCACCTTGCAACCAGCAGCCAATTTGCTCTAACCTTCCCACTCGTATGTGTAAGGAGGAAGATGAATTCAGCAACACAATGCTAACTCTGTGCAAAGGGGCTCTGCCCTATGCTATAATGCTTCAGTCCGTTGAAACAAGGTAGGGAGAGGCAAGGTTGAATAACTAGGGTCAAAATATGCCATGGTTGCCTTGCGCCCTCCCTTAAATAGGCTCAGTCCATGCTAAGTCCTAGTGCTATTAGTATATACAAGTCTCACCCATACAAGAGTTCCCTCCCTATCCAACTTTTTCTTCCTTAGGCAAGTTGCCCAACTTAAACTAGGAAACTAGGGAACTCTTTGTCCAGCTAGGAGTCTCAACGCACCATGCCTTCAAAGAGTCCGGTCTTGGTGGGAAACAGTTACTTGTTTCCTACTCGATCTAGGAGTTGGCTGAATATGTCTAGATGAGTCTTGTAAGCCTTAATAATCTGTCCCTAAGTGTGATTGGCGCCTAGCTCGCCACTAGAGTCATGCCCGAGCTAGGACTCTTGCTCAGCCTGCTCCAGGCTAGCCATCGCTCTGAAAGCTACTCCAATGCTACTCCATCATGCATCTGCACCCAAAGGGTGTCCTTGGCTATTCGTTGCCAAGGGGGCTTGGCTGTCCGTCACCAAGCCTAAGGGGTTTCCACCCCTTTTCTCTACAAAACTAATTGAGGGGTTAGCAGGCCTCCCCCAACCAATCTGCACGACGTCCTTGTCGAGGCTAAGTACTCCATGACTTTGTCTTCGAACTGCCACAATGCGATGTCTCGCTCCCAACTGTTCTCTGACTCCAAAAGTCCCTTCCACTTAACCAAGTAGAAGATCCTTCGGTTCTTCTTGCTCATCCCTTCAACCCTCCGGTCTAGAATGACGTCAACCTCCTTCTCAAAAGAGGTTATAATTGTAGGCGGTACTCTCTTAGAGGTGCTTCTGTTGGAATCCTCTAAGTCTTCATGAAAAGGCTTCGCGAAGCTAACATGAAAAATGGGGTGAATCTTGAACTGCTTCGACAATTTGAGTTGGTATACTAGCTGGCCAACTCTTCACTTCAACTCAAAGGGTCCGTTGTATCTTTGAATGAGCCCTTTGTGTATAACCTTCCTTCACAATTTCTTCTAAAGTTGAGAGTTAGCTTCAACATAACCTAGTCCCCAACCTGGAACTCAAGAGGCCTTTGATCCTTATCTGCATACTTCTTTATCCTCTTGATTGCTTTGGCCAAATAGTCTCACGCCTTCTCCATCCTTTCTTTCTGCTCTCTGGCCAGGCGGTAAGTAGCGGGACACTTGCCTCTTGTCCGCTGCAATGCAATGTCTTCTGACATAAGGGGTTGTTGGCCCGTCACCTACTCAAAAGGACTACTGCCTGTCATCGAGCTAGTGTGCAAGTTATGGCAGAGTTGGCCATTTTCTAACAAATCAACACAATTTTTCTGGTTTGTCACCACATAGTGCCTCAAGGACTCCTCTATAATAGCATTCACCCTCTCCATCTACCCATCCATCTGAGGATGATTATTGGTTGAAAAGTTGAGTTGAGTGTCCAACATCTGAAATTGTTGCATCCAAAATCTTCCCATGAATTGGGTGTCTCGATCGCTAACAATGTCCACTGGCAAGCCCCAAAACTTGTCAACGTTCCGGAAGAATAAGCCTGTAGCCGTCTCTGCATTGCAAGTCTTTGGGGCTGCTATAAACGTACCATACTTAGAGAAGCGGTCTACCACTACCATGATAGACCCGTAGCCCTGCACAATCAGTAAACCAGTGATAAAATCCATGGACAAGCTAACCCACGGTTTGTTTGGAATGGGAAGGGGTTGAAGCATGCATGCTTCCTTCTATCTCTCCGTCTTGTCCTTCTAGCAAACTATGCACGTCCTCACCTAGTGCCCCACATCTTTTAGCATCCATGGCCAAAAGTAGTTCTAGAACAAGATTGCATGAGTCCATGCTTGCCCTGGGTAACCCACCTATGTGGAGTTATGAGTCTCCTTCAACAACTAGCACCTCAAAAAGCCAGCTAAGGGGGATGTAAGGTTGTCTGCCCTTCGCAAACAGCACCCCCTCCTCCAACCAAAAGTGCTCAATTGACCCATCCTTCACAGATTGGATCAGCCTAAGGTAGGCTTGATCCTTCTCCGTGGCTTCTCTTATCCGACCCATCATGTCCCCTAAAACCTGCACCAACACCGCCATCGTTGCTTAGGGAACAAACACAATGTTGGTCTTGCCTAGCTTGTACTCCAAATTGAAATCTAACTCAACACAAAACTCCTACTAGCTTGCTTGCTAGGGCAAAAGTTTCTTTTGCATTGTGAAGTAGCTCGTGGCTACATTATCTGTCCAAACAATGAACTTTGCTCCCAGCAAGTAGTGCCTTCATGTCCTAAGGCAGTGGACGACCGCTGTCATCTCCTTCTCGTGGACTGAGTACCTCTGCTCAGTTTCATTGAGCTTGTGGCTCTCATATGCACCAAGGTGACCTGACTAGGTCAACACTCCTCTAATCACCCGATCAGAAGCATTAGTTTGCACCTCAAAAAGTGCATTGAATTCAGGGAGTTTGATGACTCACTCAGAGGATATAACATCCTTAAGCTACTCAAACGCTGTCTGGCATGACTCAGCCCAGCACCAAAGCTTGTCTTTCTTGAAGAGGTTGGTTGGTGCAGCTACCTTCTTCGAATAATTCTTGATGAGCCTTTGATAGTAGTTTGCAAGTCCGATAAATGAACTCAACTCAGCAACCTTCGTTGGGACTGGCTACTCTGCTATGGCTTTGACCTTCCTTTTGTCCATCCGCACTCTTCACTTCAATATGCAATGCCCTAAGAATATGATCTTGGTCTAGGCAAAGCAACACTTCTCGAGCTTCAAAAATAGATTATGCTCCCTTAGTCTTTCCAGCATGATCCTAAGATGTCTGATGTGTTCATCTAAGGATGTGTTGTACACCACAAACTGATCAAGGTAGGGCCTGAATACATCATTCATCAATGTGCAAAAGGTGGCTGGTGTGTTTGTCAAGCCAAAGGGTATGACAAGGAACTTGAACAGTCCATAGCAAGTCACCATTATTGTCTTTGCCTCATCGCCCACAGCAATGTGCACCTACCAATAACCAGACCTAGGATCAAGTTTGGAGAAATAGGAAGCATTTGCTAACCTATCGAACAAGTCAGCCAACAAAGGGACTAGGTACTTGTTCCTCATCCTAATCTGATTTAGAGCTCGGTAATCCACACATAAACGAAGGGAATTGTCCTGTTTTTGCTAAAATAGGGCTAGTGCTTTATAGGGAGCTTTGGACAGCCTAATGCAACTGGCCTTCAATAATTCTTCCAACTATTTCCTGAGTTCCACCAATTCTAGTGGAGCCATGTGGTAGGGAGCCCGAGCTGGAGGGCAAGCTCCTGGTAACTCAATGGCATGGTTAATAGCACGTCGTGAGGGAAGGGTCTGCAGCAGTTCAGGTGGCATCACACCCATGAATTCTCTCAGCAAGTTCACCACTTTCTCCAAAACAACCCTCGTTGTTTCCTCCTCTATTTCCACTATCGAGACCAAATAGATATTGTGGCCTTGTTTGAAGCCCTTCAAGAGCTGGAGGGCTGACACAACCTGCACCTCGGTTTTGTCTTTGTTCTCAGCAACAAAGCAAGGAACTCTCTCATCACCAATGTTGAGATAAGGCATCTCGGACACCTTTGCCTTTCTCAGGAAGTCAAGCCCAAGGATTAGTTAAAAGTTGTCAAGAGGAATGTCAGTGAAACTCACCTTGCCCGTCCATTCTCTGATCCGCACCGGTAGGTTATTGACCACTCCTAGGACAAGGGCTACCTCCGAGTTAACAACCTTGATCCTTTCTTGAGCCTTCATCATCTTAAGGCCTCAGGCCTCCATGCAATGATTTGTTAGGAAATTATGTGAGGCGCCAGTGTTGACCATTGCTTGCACTGGCTGTTTATCCATAATAGCATCCACATACAACAGCCCACTATAGTTCGCCTTGTCCTTACGAATAGCATTAACAATCTGCAATGGGTTTCATATGGGTAGTGATTTCCTCTCTATCCAAAGAGGACTCATCCTTAGCCACAACGCATTAAGCTTCTCCCTCTTTGGGTATTCCTTGGCGCAATTAGGGCCCTGGCAGAATAAAAAGGCTAGACCCTTGTTTTTGTTAGAGTCAGCCCACTCACCCCTCTTGCCATTGAATCCGTCTTTGCGTTTGTCACTGTTGCACCTGCAACCTCCCCTATAGGAAGACACCCTGTCTCTTTTCTGGGTTGTGGACTCCGTCTTGTTGTCCACCAAACGTTCAGCAGTTGTGATGGATAAAGGGAGATCCTGAACATTGTGCCTCTGCAACTCATTTTGTGCCCAATTCTAGAGTCCAGTTAAGAAGTTGAAGATCTTGTCCTCTTCCATCATGTGTTTAATGCCAAGGAGGAGTGACTGGAACTACTTCACCTACTCCCTAACTGTCCTTGTCTACCTTAATTTCCTTAGCGACTCTCATGCAGCCCACGTTGTGTTCATGGGGAGGAACTATTCTCTAAGCCCCTTCATCATGGGCCAAGTTTGGATAGGAGGATGCTCAACTGTAGCATCGTCCTCCAACCTAGTCCCCCGCCATAGCTTAGCATCTCATGTGAGATACAAGCTCGTCAGCATGACCTTCTCTTCATTTGAGGTATGGATCGCAAAGAACTGCTCCATATCCCAAATGAAGTTCTCTATGTCCTTGGCAGTCCTTGAACCAAAGTACGCTTTGGGTTCGGGTACATTCACCTTCAGTATAGCTTGGTGCGACTTGGGCCTAGAATCCACCTCCGTTGATGAAGGGGTTGTGTTCAGAATGGCTCTCTCTAATAGAGCCATCTTGTCCACCAACTGTGGGATTTTTCCCACCGTATTGCCCCTTAATTTTTGCAGCTTTTGCTTCAAGTAGTCAATCATTGCAGCCATGTCTGCGTCCAACGAGTTATAGTGGGCAATGCTCTCGCTCCCATCAGAGATGCTCTCTCCTAAATTGTCCACATAAGGTGCTATCTCCACAAGGGACAGACTTTGATCGAAAGAGGCGATGTGTTCCTGTACTGAACGTAGGGAAGCCTGCACTTCCGCCAGCGTCCCATTCGCCGTCTTCATCGCGTCATACTTGTCTTCAAGTTCTATAAGGTGCTGCAACATCGAACCAGTCATAGTGACAACTTGACTTCCACCTACCCAGCAAGGAACTTCTTTGTCCTGGCTCATCAGATCCCTTCAGAATGACTCCAAGTTCATCTGGTTCATTCAGATCCTAGCAATGGAACCAACTATCATGGGTGCAAAGTTGAGGCTAGCATTCGCTCTCAGGATGGCCTAGCCGCATCTTTTAACTAGCACTACAATAAAATGTAGTATTAGCGACGTATTTATTAGCAAAGCAAAAGCAAGCGTCGCTAAAAACAACTATTTGTGACGTATAGAAAAGCGTCACAATAAAGTCAACTATTAGCATAAATATATGCATTGCTACATTGTTGCATTGCTAATAGTCAGATATTAGTGACGCTTTATTATGAGTGACGCTAGTAGTTGACCTTTTGCGAAGCTTTATACAATCGTCGCTAAAAGATATATTTTTTAAATAAAAAAGGAAAAAAAATTAAAACTATTAGTGATGCTTTTCTTAAGCATCGCTAATAGCTCTATTAGTGACGCTTAACAATAAGCATCACTAATACTTATTAATTATAATAAAAATAAAAAATAAAATAAAAACTTTTAGCTATGTATAGAAATATATGTCGTTAATAGTATAGTTATTAACAACGTATATTTTTAGACATCGCTAATATGATTTATTTCATTTTATTTTTTTATTTTTTAAATTAACTTTTAAAAATAAAAAAATAAAATTAGAGGAGATAGAAGAGACGGAGAGAGAGGAGAGGGAGAGGGAGGGAGAGAAAGGAGAGGGAGAGAGAGAGAGAGGAGAGTGACGACAGAGAGGGAGGAGAGGGAGATTAATTAATTTTTAATTTTTTATATATTATTAGATTTTAAAAATAAAATAAAATACTATTAGCAATGTATATAAATAATAAAAAATTAAAATTAGAGGAGAGATAGTATGTAGAGAGAAAGGAGGGAGAGAGAGAGAGGAAGAAGAGAGAGGAGTGGGAGACAGAGGAGAGAGAGGAGAAGAGAGAGGAGAGGGAGAGTAATTTTATTTTAATTTTTTAAAAATTATTTTATTAATTTTTAATTTTTTCAAATAAAAATAAAAAATTAAAATAAGAGAAATTTATTTAAATAATAATTAAAAAATAAATATTTACTAATTTGGACCACTTTGGGAAATATTTCCCAAAATGGTGTTGCTTTTTGCCACGCAGGCGCCAGCCAAGCAGCTAATACTTGCGTAGTTTTTTTTTTAATTTTTATATAATTTCATCATTTAAAACCACGAAATCAACTTAAAAATTAATTTCGTCCTTTCAAACGATGAAAACGGTTTATGCCCCTCAACCCGATTTCGTCGTTTGAAACGACGAAATCACCTTAAAAGTTGTTTCTTTGTTTCAAATGACGAAATCACCACTCACCCATCCGAACCGTCCCCGTCCTCGTCCTCGTCACTTCTAACCATGAATCCGACCACCCCATGACATTGGCCCGACGCTTTTGAATGCTTTGCAGTTCGCTTTTTTCGTCGTGACGGAGCCGAGGGAAGATGCCAGCATGCCGAAGCGGAGGACCTTGAGATTGATGTGGGCACGGAAGGCCTCCTCCACCTCCTTGCTGTTGAGCAGGTTGATGGCCAGCTTCAGCCCCTGCGCCACCAGGCTGGAGAAGAGGAAGAAGCTGAAGGACACCACCTCAAAGACGATCACCCGCTTGGCCTCGGTTACCCCTGCGTTGCAGGCTCCTCCCTCCAAGCTGTGCTGCCCGCGGGTGGCCAGCGACAACCCCACAAACACCGCCACCGTAAAGAGGGAGTTGACATTCACCAGCCCGTCCAGCGCCGTCACGTGCACGCTCGTGGTGGTCGGCGGGGAAAATCTGTCGCAGTCCTTGGTATGAGCGAGCTGTGGACGGTGAGCTCCACCACCGGGAGGCTGTCCGTGGACTGGGTGAGCAGCATGACCCGCTCGTGGCCGCCCCCCGCAGTGGACAGAGAGGAGTGCAGCGGCCATGAGCAACATGATGTGCTCCATTGCACCAAACGCCGGTCGTACTCGTAGCGGCTCCATTAGCTGACCGGCGCCGAGGGAGAGGAGCTGCAGGTCCTCCACCCCACGCTTGTGCGGGAACTCCTGCTTGTTGTGCAGCACATGCGTGATGGCAGCCGCCGCAGGGCTGCTCATGGCCAGCCCCCGCAGGGCTGCTCATGGCCAGCCCCCCGTCCACTGCCACGCATCGTGTCTGGCCATCCACAGATCGCATCCCCACCAGCTCAACACCCCTGGCGCCGCTGCTGTCTCCCGGCACACCTCCCAGAGGTGGAAGTCGCTGCCCTTGCTCATCCAAGAACTTCCAAGTCTCCTCGGCACAGAAGAGGGGGCAGGTGTCGCCGTCACTGCGAGCTGCAGAGAAGAGCATGGCTGAGAAGATCCCTCCAACACTGGTTTCGGCGACAACATCGAAGTAGTCAGCTATGCGCGCGTCGGGGTCACCCGACTTGGCCTTTAGCGCCTGCTCTAGGTAGGCGAGGGCCTGCCCGCGTCTGCATGCGAAGCGAGAGAAATGTCTGCATGCCAGCCCGGTACGCCATCATCTGCTTCTACACCTCCTCTCTCACCGTCAGCCCGGCCCGCCATCATCTGCTTCCCCCACTATGACCTGTTTGAACACCAGGAGCAGGCCCAGCTCACTTGCGCAATTCATCTTTCTGAAACTTGAGCTGCCTTGCTATGAACGCCTCTATATCGCCATCCGGAACTCCTCGCTGCTCATATCCGACTCCGAGTTTGACCGGGTAGGCCCCGATTCTTCCAGCCTCTAGCACGAGTTATCATTGTCGTATCGCTGCAGCTCTGCCTTCTTCCGGTACACCACCATCATGTCCGACGTGGTCCTTCGATAGTACTCCTTCTCGTCCGCCACCAGCAGCAACTGGGAATCCATCGACAAGGTTGAGTCCTTTCTCTCATGCGGATTCTCCACGCACACAGTCTTGTCTAGGCAAATTACCTCTTCCTTCTCACTCACCTCTTTGGCCTCGGATGCTTGGCCCTCGTCATTTCTAAGTAACCCGTCATAGAGGTCGGAGGTGGGGAAGTTATCCGGAAGAGACGTTTGCGCATTTAGACGCCCCGACTTTATGACGAGGGTGATGATGATAGTGTTGCCGATGAAGAAGACGAAGCGGGGGGTGAGGATGGTAGCGAGGTGGCTGAAGAAGGCGAGGGGGAGGCTCGAGGAGAGCTACACGAGGGAAACGACTGCGACGAGGGCCTCGACGAGAGCCTGAAGATACCATGTCATCCTTCCAGTGGACCTTCGGCCGACGCTGCACTTGAACGATAGAGCCTGCACTGCACTGATCTTGAGGAGCTCCACCGGGCTGGAAAGCCTCACCGATAGAGCCTGCACTAGTACGATCCAGTAGAGGCCGAGCCTGATGCCGAGGTCAACCAAATGGATCCAGCGGTGAATGGAAAGTTGGAGGCGATGTGGAGGTGGTGAATGGGTGTTCCATCTGAAAGTCGGAGTGGACGACAGCACGTCGGTAGACAACCCGCTGCACTGGGTTACCCGCGATAGAGGAGAAGTCATCGCACTACCTAGTTACAAGGGCCGCAAAGTTGCCGTCTGCATAGGCGATGACGAAGTCCCCAGTCTCCGAGCAGGGAGCGAGGTTGCCCAACGAGGTCGTGAGGGCCAGGGAGATGGAGCGGTGAAGGCCTGGGAGGTGGAGCTGAGAAAGTCTTCAGTGTAAACGCCGAGAAGAGGCATTGGATAGGTCCCGCAGCAAGAGACGTGTAATAGATTCCTTGTATTCGTGTTGGTATAATATCCAGACGGAATCAGGCGGGCGTGTGGTGATTTCGTCGTTTGAAACGATGAAATCAACTTTAAGGTGATTTCGTCGTTTCAAATGACGAAATCGGGTTCAGGTGTTATTTATATAACCCGATTTCGTCGTTTGAAAGAATGAAATCAACTTAAAGTTAATTTCGTCATTCTAAACGATGAAATTAACTTAAAAATTAAAAAAAAAAGCCACGCAGGCGCCAGCTGCTTGCCTGGCGCCTGCGTGGCAAAAAAAAATACCACTTTGAGAAATATTTTCCAAAGTGGTTTATTTTGGTAAATATTTTTTTTAATTATTATTTATATAATTTTCCCTTAAAATAAATACTAATAGGGACGTATATACATATACGTCGCTACTAGTATATGTAATCGTGACGTATAAAATTATGCATCGCTAATACGTGACATATTAGTGACGCATAATAATATATGTCGCTAATATGATTTCTTTCAATTCTTTTTTTATTTTTTAAAATTAATTTTAAAGAATAAAAAATCTTAAAAAATTGAAATTAGAGGAGAGATATTGTGTAGGGAGAGAGGAGAGAGAGAGGATAGGGAGGAGAGCCAGAACAGAGGGAGGAGAGAGAGGACAAGGAGGAGAGAGAGGAGAGGAGAGGGAGAGAGAGAGGAGAGAGGAGAGGGAGAGAGAGAGGAGAGGAGAGGGAGAGAGAGAGAGAGAGGAGAGGGAGGAGAGATATGAGAGGGATAAGAGGGAGAGAGGAGAGAGATAGAGAGAGGGGAGAGAGGAGAGAGAGGGAAAGAGAGGACAGGGAGAGAGAGAGGAGAGGGAGAAGAGAGAGAAGAATGTGAGTAATTTTATTTTAATTTTTAAAAAAAATTAATTTTTGTAAGGAAAATTATATAAATAATAATAAAAAAATATTTGCCAAATTAAACCACTTTGGGAAAAATTTCCCAATGTGGTGTTCCTTTTTGTCACTGAAGCGCTAGCCAAGTAAATAGTGCCTGGGTGGCTTTTTTTTTATTTTTAAGTTGATTTCGTCATTTAGAAGGACAAAATTGGTTTTAAGCGGATTTCATCCTTCTAAATGACAAAATCGGTTTAAGTTGACCCGGCTTCGTCGTTCAGAACGATGAAATCATCTTCGTTTTAGTCGCGACTCCGCCTCCACCTCCAGTCGCGTTTCCAGATCTTTCTACGCCCAACTGCCAATCCAATGTTCAGCTTCCGTCGTCTGGCCCGCCACCGGTCCCACCTCCTCCTCCCCACCACCTTTTCCCTCAGCCCCCATTCTAACCGTGCCAAATTCGCCCCGCCGCCGTGGTACCCTAAATCTTTCTTTTTTAAGATAATTGCTTTAAAAATATGTTGTTTTACAACGATTTTAATTTCATTGATTAGGAAATTTGCTCATTAATTTAAAGTTATTAAGATATGCTTATATACTTGGTAAATTTATTGGTTTCTATGCGTATATATTTTGAAAATATGTTGGTTACCATGCTTATATATTTGGAAAATCTCTTGGTTTTATTAAATATTGTTGTGGTATTCTATGCCTCTATTGGTTGACATTTTTATTTAAAATCAAAGCTTAATTTAATAGAGAATATGAGTTAGCAATGTTTGGTTATGGTAGATGTTAGTATTAGTTTGCTTAATCTAATATTAATTTAATCTATTGTTTATGAATTAATTGAATAGAAATGGCAGAATAAATGGTTAGTTTTTTACTTACCTATGACGGACGCACGAAAGGATTATTAATAAAGAAACCGTCAACGTATGATGAATTTGAGATGCAAGTAGCAAATAAGGTTGGGTGGGATCGAAGAAGATGGAAAATTACTATCAAATGTAATATTCCGTCGTATAGATTGAGAATGACATTAATATGCATAAATGATGATGCATCAATGGGTTTTATGTTTCACCACTCACATCACGTAATTTCTTTCGAGTTATTTCTCGATAAAGAGGCCCGAGTGCCTAGTGAAAGGCGAAGTAGTTCACATAGGAGCTCACACAGGAGCTCGAATAGAAATGTAAACAATAAAAGTCATGCAAATGCCGGTGGATGACGAAGAAAAAGGAATTTTATCTATGGCAGTAGCTTCAAATGAACGTCATAGGTCGTCTAACCCTATTTACAATGGAAGTGGACCTAATTGGAGGTAAGGTTGATTTAATTATGAATACGTTTTGAATCTTATAATTATTAATGAAAATACGTTTAGCTAAATTTTGAGATTTTGTGTATAATATGGAAGGTCCACGACGCATGCACACGAGCCATTTAGTGTTCATTCGGTGATTACGGATGTTCATAGAGATTATCCTATCGATAAGGCCGCTCAGTCTTAGCCAATGGACTCTTCATTCCCTAATATTCCATCATCATCAGTAGTGTATATCTCTCTTCCAGGTTCATCATTTCCGAATACTGCACATGTAGCTCAACCAAATCCAATTTTATATTATAAATGACATCGGCCAGCTCATGTTGTACCATCTATTACTTATGCTGAGCCAGAGCCGTAGCTGGAGCTGGAGCCGCAACCCCAGCCCAAGCCAGAGCTAGAGGCAGATCATGAGGACTCGTACACCACCGTCGAGGACGAGGTTGAGATTGAGGATGTAGGAGATTATGACATTACTTTTTTTATATGTATATTTTAAACTAAACATTTTTTTTTACTTATGACATAATATAGTTTATACTCGTCTATGATGTACTTTAATGTTATATTTGATACTCGTCTATGCATGGAATGGGTGGAATGAGTGCACTTGTGTATGTTTTGAATGAATGAACAGGGATAGGTGATAAAGCTAGTTTCAAATACTTTTTTTAAAAAAAAAATATTTTGATTTCGTCCTTTAGAAGGACGAAATCAGCATTGTTGCCGGCCGAACGCCGAAATGGGATAAATGTGGCAATTTTGTCGTTCAAAATGATGAAATTAGCTTAAGTTGATTTCATCGTTCACAAATGACGAAACAGGTCAACTTAAACCGATTTCGTCGTTTAGAAGGACGAAATCCGCTTAAAACCAATTTCGTCCTTCTAAACGACGAAATTAACTTAAAAATTAAAAAAAAAAAACCACGAGCGCCAATGTAGCTTGGCGCTTTGCATGGCAAAAAGGAACACCACTTTGGGAAATATTTCCCAAAGTGGTTTAATTTGTTGAATATTTTTTTATTATTATTTATTCAATTTTCCTTTTTTTATTTTTTAAAAAAAATTAAAATAAATACTAATAGCGACATATAATTTTATACGTCGCTATTTGTATATGTATTAGCGACGTATGAAATTATACATCGCTAATACGTGATATATTAGCGACGTATGATACTATACGTCGCTAATATTATTTTTATTAAATTCTTTTATTTTTAAAAAATAATTTTAAAGAGAGGAGAGGTAGAGAGAGAGAGGAAGAAGAGAGGAAGAGTAATTTTATTTTACTTATTTAAAAAAAAATATTTTTTATATTTTAAAATAAAAATTAAAAATTAAAATTATGCATTGCTAATACGACATATTACTGACATATAATACGATTTCTTTTATTTTTTTTATTTTTTAAAATTAATTTTAAAAAGAGGAGGGAGAGTAATTTTATTTTAATTTTTTTAAACTTTTTTATTATTTATTATATTTTTAAAATAAAAATAAAAAATTAGAATAAATACTAATAGCTACGTATAATTTTATATGTCGTTATTAGTATATGTATTGGCGACATATAAAATTATGCTTTGCTAATACGTGACATATTAGCGACGGATAATACTATACGTCAGTAATATGATTTTATTTAATTTTTTTTATTTTTTAAAATTAATTTCAAAGAGAGGAAAGGGAGAGAGAGAGGAGAGGGAGAGTAATTTTATTTAAATTTTTTTATTTTTAAAATAAAAATTAAAAATTATAATAAATAATAATAGTGACGTATAATTTTATACGTCGCTATTAGTATATGTAGTAGTGATGTATAAAATTATACGTCGCTAATACGTGACATTTAGCTACTATAATTATATAGATCGCTAATATAATTTCTTTTTATTCCTTTTTTATTTTTTAAAATTAATTTTAAAGAATACAAAATCTAAAAAAATTGAAATTAAAGGAGAGATAGTGTGTAGGGAGAGAGGGAGGGGAAGAGAGAGAGGAGAGGAGAGGGAGGAGAGGAGAGGAGAGGGAAGAGAGAGAGAGGGGGAGGGAAGTGTGAGAGAGAGGAGAGGGAGGAGAAGCGGAGAGGGATAAGAGGGAGAGAGGAAGAGGAGAGAGATAGAGAGAGGAGAGAGGGAAAGAGATGAGAGGGAGAGAGAGAGAGAGAGGAGAGGGTGAGTAATTTTATTTTATCTTTTTAAAATATTTTATTAATTTTTATATTTTTAAAATAAAAATTAAAATAAATACTTATAGCAACGTATAATTTTATACGTTGTTATTAGTATATGTATTAGTGACATATAAAATTATATGTTGCTAATACGTGACATATTAGCGACGTATAATTATATACGTCGTAATATGATTTCTTTTAGTTCTTTTTTTATTTTTTAAAATTAATTTTAAGGAGAGGAGAGGGAGAGAGGGGAGGGAAGAGAGAAGAGGGAGGAGAGGGAGAGTAATTTTTTTAAATTTTTTTATTAATTTTTATATTTTTAAAATAGAATATAAAAAATAACATGAATACTAATAGTTGCATCTAACTTTATATGTTGTTATTTGTATATGTATTAGCAATGTATAAAATCATACATCGCTAATACGTGACGTATTACCGACGTATAAAATCATGCATCACTAATAGTCCTTTTTGTTGTAGTTCAGCAACTAATTCGCTCCGACCTTCCCACTCATATGCGCAAGGAGGAAGTTGAATTCAGCAACACAACTCCAACTTTGTGCAAAGTGGCTCCGTCCTATGCTATAATGCTTCAGTCTGTCGAAACAAGGTAGGGAGAGGCAAGGCTGAATAACGAGGGTCGAAATCTGTTATGGTTGCCTTGCGCCCTCCCTTAAATAGGCTCAGCCCATGCCGAGTCCTAGTGCTAGTAGTATATACAAGTCCCACCCATACAAAATTTCCCTCCCTGTCCAATTCTTTCCCCCTTACGTAAGTTGCCCAGCTTAAACTAGGAAACTAGAGAACTCCTTGTCCAACTAGGAGACTCAGTGCACCATGCCTTCAAAGAGTCCAATCATGATGGGAAACTACTGCCCCATTGTCACGCCCAAGGTTTTTCCACGCATTTACTTTAAAAATTTTACAAAAATCTATTTTCAAAACACAGATGTAAATCAAATAAATTAACAAAATTCAAAACGTGTGAAAACAACTTTCATAAATTAAATCATCTTTAAACAAACAAACGTTCTCAGGCGTGACCTAAAACAAAAGTGTACGATTAAAACCTACCATGGCCATGGGTTTTAAAAACAAAAACCTCCCAGGCATCTCTGAGTACAAGTTCTTTTATAGTCTGAGAATAAATCGTACATACATACACAAGTCTAGTAGATAACATAATTTTCTCACCTTAGTCAATACATGAGATTGTAGCACCAAACTCCACATAACTTCACTGTAATTTCACTGCGCTCAAAGTCGAGGAAGAATCGTCCACACGGGGAAAAGTCCAGTCTCACACAGCTATTGATCGACCTGCAAAAGCCTCCAGTCGAAGGGCTAAAAAGATGGGGTGAGTATTTTCATACTCAATAGGAAAATACTCAGTAGGGGACAAATATAAATCAATGAACTCTGTAAGTTCCTATAGATGCTTTCATGCAATCACACATGAAGCAAAAAGAATAAGTATAAATATGGTCACGTAGACAAATATCGTACAAATCGAACTTACACTTACTCGCATATCATGCTCTTACACTTACATTTTGAATCAGTCTTACTCGTACAAACGTACGCTTATACTTACAACATATGCCTACTCGTACAACCTTATTCGTATGAACTTACTTGTACAACCTTACTCGTACAATCATACACTTACACATAAATGTACTCTTACATCTTCCTTAGAAACTTACACTTACACGTACTCTTACCGTCTGAATCAGTCTCACAAACTTACTCGTACAACATACTCATACTGTAAGGACCCTCATCTTTAAACCGGTTTTGGTTTTCTTTAATTATGGGTTATCGTGCAATTTACGTGTTTTCTGATCTTATTCGATGATTTTGTAAATAAATAGAGTTTGTGATGGTTTTAACCAAAATTAACTTCAATATTAGTGGTTTTAAGTGATTTTAAACCAAATGTGAATTTTTGAGATTTTTCGGATTTTTCACTATTTTCCCAAAAATTAGGGTTTTGGCGGGACCCCTGTGGGCCCCACGGTCGAAAATTTTATTTTTATGTCAAATGACCCTAGACATATACTTAAGGTCACACAAAAATTTTCAGAATTTTATTAGGCTTAAATTGTGCTTAAATTTGCAAACTAACCACTTTTAGCCTACTTTTCATATTTACACCCCAAAACTTACCTTTGCCTACCCCAACCCTTACTATAAAAGGGCAAACCTGAGCCATTTCCATTTTTGGGAATAGGCTAAGGAAGGAGGTCTGGCCTAATCCCCACTTAGGCCCGAATTAGAAGCCGATTAAGGTAAGCTTGCTCTAATTAAGCACTAATCCATGGCTTTTCTCTTAATTTCTTCAAAATCTACCATTTTCCCCTTGATTCAATTCGTTTTTGACCATCAAAAGCTACTGATTTGTGTTTTACTACAAACCCTAACATTCAAAATTCGATTTTTACTACCAACAAGCCCTAGATCTAAGATTTAATTAGGGATTTCTTAAGTAAATCGATTTCTATTGGTGTTTGATTCAAACTCATTGTGTTTTCAAGGATTTCAAGAAGGGTGACTCTTCAATCCGAGCTTAATCAAGTGCTGAGGTAATGGGTCTTCGAAATCTCTGTTTACCCATGGTAAAACTCTTCGTTTTTGGCTTATTTCGAAATGGTTTGCTTGATTTAGTGTGTTAATGGTAAGATTAGAAAATGGAATTATTTAATCCCGATTTCTTAGGGTTTTGCATTATTATGGTTTGGTTTGATATTCTGGAAGTCAAGGAGGACTTTTGATGATGATTAGGGTGTTAGATGTGGATTTGAAGTGTTTTCTATGGTGTTTCGGTTTGGATTTGCGAAAGGAAGAAGATGACTGTTCTGCCGTGTTGGCGATCGATCGGCCTTGCAGGGCGATCGATCGGCTGAACTGAAATTTTCAAAATTTTGCGTGTAACCGATCGAACGGCCTGAAGGGCGATCGATCGGCTACCTGAAAAATTGCATGTTGAGTGTATGATGCCTATTTTGATGATTCCACTTTGGCTTGCCAATTTTATATGAATGTGGAGTGTTTTAAGCTATGTTAGGCTACTGGAAATGCATGCTATTGAGTTTATGGAGTTGAGATATATGCTTAGTGATGGTGGAATGACTTATGTTTTGTGGCATGATGTCGGAATCGTTATTTTGAAATTATGAATAGTTGTTTCCCTTTGGTTAAGCATATTTCAGTAGGACTACAATCATTGTTAGACAGATTTGTTATGATAAATTGTGATTAATGGTGTGTGAATGTTGTGAATGCCATGACTCAATGATGAAATGAGTGATGTTATAGGTGTTTAGCCTTTGTGGTTGAGTTTTGAATCTAGCTAAGATTTCAACGATTCTTCTACTATGATTTCCGCTGGAATTCATGTTTAGGTAGAAATTCACATGTGTAGTGTGGTAGTGAGTTGATTTTCAAGTATGTTAATATGCATTATGTGAAAGGCTTCTACTAGTTACACACACACATGTGGGGGTTAAATGATGATGTTGAAGCTTAATATCGTGATTATGAATGATGCATTAGGGGCTGGTGAGAGCACTTATCATGATTGGGATTCATGTATGCTTTGCCCACGCATGTACCATGTTGCACGCATCATGAAAATGGATTTCCAATTGAGGCTTCATCGTGATTAATCGAATTTGACCGATTGGATGCAATGTGATGGAATTGTGTGCCGGGTTTATCGGTCGTGGATTAATCGCAAGTTGATTGGTCCGAAAGGACATATTTTGATTTGAAGTTCTGTGTGGAACGATTTGGAGTTCTGTGTGGAACGATTTGGAGTTCTGTGTGGAACGATTTGGAGTTCTGTGTGGAACGAGTGCACTCCCGGGTTGAGTCTTGTTTAATGGAATGATGTGGGGACGAGTTGTGTACTTGTCTTGCGGACACGTGAGAATATTTCTATGTGTGTCATACGGACCACGAGAATCCGGTGTGGTATGCCGTGTGCACCCCGCTACCACGTGTTCTAGGGTTCTCGTGTGAGAACTCGGGCTCTTCCCTCCGCAGAGATGTCCCCTGGGCGAACACCCTGCTCTAGATTCTCTGTGTGAGAATGGGACATCCTTGGCCAGGATCGTCCAGGGCGAGCAGTATTAGGGATTGACAACCCCGATCTTTCTTGAATTCTTGTGTAGAATTTTGTACCATGACACGCCTTCGTGGCCTTGTCTATGCTCCCGTCTGTGTGACGTTAACGTGTGATTACTCCTTGATGGAGGTGGATTGTGATGACATTATGCATGTGGGAATATGTATGTTAGAGATACATCCATGCATGCTGATTTTGATGTTATGCATGTGGAATATGTATGTTAGAGATACACCCATGCATGTTGATTTTGATGTTATGCATGTGGAATATGTATGTTAGAGATACATCCATGCAGGTTGTGACGATATTATGCATGTGGAATATGTATGTTAGAGATACATCCATGCAGGTTGTGATGATATTATGCATGTGGGAATATGTATGTTAGAGATACATCCATGCATGTTGATTTTGATGTTATGCATGTGGAATATGTATGTTAGAGATACATCCATGCATGTTGATTTTGATGTTATGCATGTGGAATATGTATGTTAGAGATACATCCATGCATGTTGATTTTGATGTTATGCATGTGGAATATGTATGTTAGAGATACATCCATGCATGTTGATTTTGATGTTATGCATGTGGAATATGTATGTTAAAGATACATCCATGCGGGATTGGTTATGATGTGAATGCATGTGGGAATATGTATGCTAGAGATACACCCATGCAGGTTGAATTATGCATTTTGATGCAGTATTAAGTGATATGAATGTGTGATCAGAAAGTGATGCATCATGTAAATCTTTGATCTGAAACGATCTCATTTCTAAGCTATCGTATTTTCTACGTTGACAGTGATATTAAAACCATTGCTGAGTGTTAAAACTCACCCCTCTTTTGTGTTTTGATTTGGGGCTGCGTGGTGCGACACGCAGACGGACAGGATTGCCTTTTTGAGGAAAGGTCAGAGGTAGCTTGGGTGTGATGATGGAGATCGTTGTGTGACTTATCATCGTTTCTTTCATGCTTTATGTTCGAACCTTTGTGTAGGGTTCTTGTTGTGGATTTATGTCACATGTTATAGTTATGTTTGCTTATGACTTATTTTGTGCCGGTGTGGGCTTTACTTAACTAAGCTTGTGGGTTTGAGATTGTTGTTTACTTTGTGTTAAGCAACACCTTTTCTTTCCCTTTTATTTACTCTTGCTCAAAGGATTGTGCGCACTCCGTGTTGCTGTTAATCGCCCGTGGTTAGGGATTAAGTCTTCCGCTAGAATCGTTTCTCAATTTCACTTCGTCGCCCCCGCGCGCTTGACCGGCCCTTGGACCGGGTTCGGCTCGGGTCGGGCATCGCCGGGGCGTGACACATACTCATAACTTACTCTTACTGTCTTCCAAAGAAGCTCACACTTACTCTAAATCTTACACGTACAACTTACTCAGCATCTGAAACATACACTTACTCTTACGAGCGTACACATACTACCGACAACTGAAGCTCATTACAATTAATAAGCTCCAGCGTCGGAAAAGAATGGAATGCCACTGGGGCGTCACCTTAACCTTCGGGGATCAACTAAACACCATGGACTTTTCCAAAGGCAAGGCACACCTATGCTCATGGGTCATAGGATCAAACAGGTAAGATCAGATCCATGATACTACTTACCTGAGCACGCAAATGCCCACTCTCTGGGGCCATACAGTGCCCACAAGGGCCATACGGTGCCAACTAAGGGCGGAAAACATACAGTGCCACTATTGGGCAGGAATCTTACAGTGCCACTCTTGGGCACAACATACAGTGCCATCAGTAGGCAGAAAACATACAAAGCCCACCAAGGGCAGAAACTTACAGCGCTCTCAACAGAGCATCAAACGTCTGGGCTGAATACAGCACCAAGACTAATTCCCGCAGGAAAACACCATGGCAGACCAGAAAGGACGCTCAGTCGATTACTTATCGACTAGCACAAAACGGAACTTAATCTGTCGAAACCCTCAGTCTCAACCTCACAACGTTATAAAATTAGGGTTACTTACATTCAAGTTCATATTAGGTAACTTATGCACGTACAATTATGCTCGGAATGACTTCCATTTTACAAATCTCTGCAGTCTTACTTTAACTCGTGATCCATACTGATAATCTTACCATCATACACTTACGACCTTACAAATTACAGTATCCACCTTAAAACTGAATATTCTTACTCAACTCCTCAAATGAGACCCTTTTTGACCTAAGTCCTGTCATCAAACCCTTACTAATTCCTTACTCATTATTCCTTCATTACAATTCATATTACGAATATTATGTCTGTACAATTATGTCGTACTCTCTTACTAACTCACAATCCCCCAAGATGTTCAAAACCTTAAGTCTTCTAAATCCTTACATTGCTTACATCTTCTGCTCAAAGCTCCGATGTACCCCCCAACTTAATCCAAACTAATCCTTCAATCTCATCAAATCTAACCTTCATTTGTCAATCTTACGTCTTTCCTCGCCTGACATACAATCATAGTTTCCACATCATAGTCCACGAAGTACCCCTTCACCAAACACAATTGAACACTTTTTCTCATACCATCAATCACTTACCACTAGTCCACAACAAAGATCACATACTCTGGTCACATGCATACGATTCATAGCAACTTACTACGTGCCCTTAGTCTTTACTAACGTACGCATACAATTCACACACATACAACATGTTTTTCTAATCAGCATAAACATGCAAAATATTTAATTATAACCTCCTAGCATGCTACTACACAAACAAAGCATGCTATAATGAAATTACGAGTTCAAGGTCCCCTACCTCATAATCCACAGGAGTTTGATGGCGAGCAAATGACGGTGGCGGTGTCGATAGCGGAATAGGCGGCCAAAAGCATCGCACAGAGAGAGTTGTGTCCCGAAGATTTTCAAAGATGCTGGAATTAATCTTGATAAGGTTAGATTAATTACACTCAAAGCATAAGACTGCGCGCACTAGGGCGGCAGACACAAGGTCGTGCCACTAGAAATGGCAAGAACGACCACAGAATAGGGGCTGTCTGATTGGAGGTTGGCTAACGGTTTAAAACAGTTTGTTGGCGACAAAATATGAAAGTGGATAGCAGACTACAACCAGCAGTAGCAATTCCACATTGTCGAAGCCTCACAAGGTGGTGGAGGGCTTTAACGACCGTATTGCCTAGTGGTGGAGACGTTTCCTAAGCATACATTGAGGCACTAAGGCCTGGCGTAAGAGGCCGACAAAGGCAGCGCCATTTCTAAATGCTACTCACAACCAATCCATCATACAGATAATCGTGCATTAAGCACGGCTTACGGTGGAGGATATGGCACGACATCGGTCGAGCCTTCGATGGGCCGAGTTTAATGGCTGACTGTGTTACTTCCGCTTGGAAGGATCTGAATTCGAGGACTCTTTCCTCGTATGTTCTGGGTCATGTGTAATAGAAAGTGGGGGTACAAAGGTAAATTCGGACCAGAAGTGCTGGCCCTAGCCGTCGCTGGGCCCGAGGTAGAGTCCATGTTGGTCGGATCTGTAGCCCACGTTCGCGCAACGTCAGGCGGAACAAGTTGGCTCTAGGCTGGGGGGTCACTTGACCATGGTCAGAGGCATACCCCGAAGCTAGGGGTGTTTGTTTTGGCAAAAAGGCGTGCAGGGGAGGCCAAGAACGGCATTCCCTTAACATTGTTGGGTCAAGTTGGCGTCGCGGCTGTCCGCTGGTCGACGACAGAAATAACAAAGGGATTCGATTTAGTCGGGGCGATGAAGCACCGGGCCAGGGTAGTGGACACGCTATCATCAGCCACAAACTGTTGAACGAGGGGCCAAGGGACAGACCTAGAAGACGGTGGCAATTCAGCAATCGCTGGACCACAACGATTCAAATAGACATCAACCCGATGTCACGCAAAGTCAGTCAGTGAAGAGCGGGCGTTACCAGAGAATAAGAAAAACAAAACCAAAGCATAGATATGTCCGAAATCGAAAGACGGTAGGAGGGATGATGGGCTGGAGGAGGTAGCGGTTTAGTCTAAGGCGGCGGCCTTGCCGTCGCCGGTCTGGGAGGAGGCCAACGACCGGAGATCAACGGCACAGCCGTGGTTCACAATGCCAAGAAACGGGAAAAAGGAGGGATTTTTTATCCCGTTCAAAATAGGGCGGAGGCTGAGGGAGATGGCGGCCAAGGCGGCGGCCGGGGAGGTAGACTTGTCAGCGTTGGGCTAGGGGAAGGCCCAAGGCTGGTCGCCGTGGCTGGCCACCGGCGGCCGCAACGCCCAGCAACAGAACAGAGCACTCTGTCTGTCTAGATATGGAACGGCGGAAGGAGAGGTGGCTGGCCGGGGAGACGGCAGTCCAGTCTGGGAGTAGTCTCGCCATTGCCGGGCCGGAAGAGAGCCAGAGGCCCGGTCGTGGCAGCCGGCGACCAGCGGCACAGCCGCAGGTCGCAGTGAACAGAAAAATCGAAAAACAAGAGGCGGGGTGGTTTTTACCTCACGGTGGCGAATCGGGGGCGGGGAGGCCAAGACGATGGTGGCCGGAGGACGCTCTGGCCAGGGCGGAACCGTGGCTGCGGGGTGGCGGCCATGCAATAAGCAACGACGGTGAATCGGGGCAAAATCAAGATCTGGCGGCTCTATTGTGCTGAAATGGGAAAAAGGAAACAGGCGGCGGTGGCCGGCGGGGAGGCCGGGACGGCGGTGGCCGGAGGTCGCTCTGGCCGGGGCGAAACCCATGGCAGTGATTTGGAAGTCATGCAGCCACCGACGACGGCAATCGGAGCAAAAATAGGGGGTGGTTCTCTGTTGGGCCGCAACGGAAAATAGGGAGTGGAGCGGCGGCGGCCGGCGGGGCCATGCCAGGGAGGCAGTAGCGGCATCGCCAGGCCGAGACCGGCCGGGCGGAAGCCGGCGACCACCGGCGGCACTACCTCCGGCATCAAACAGTGACGGGCTGCACCCCCCAATTTCACTGTTCATCCAGCGGGTCGGGTGTGTTGAGACGCCCGATCCGCTTTGTGTATTTCTCTTTCTTTCTTTTTTTTCTGCTCTTCATTTCTTCACGTTTTCGTTCTCCCGCATCGCATCCAATTTTTCACGCCGAAAAATTTATGGGACACGTCGAGGCCCATAACCTGTGACTGCACATTACTCCCGACTCTTAGGGTCACGAATATTACAAATACAGATACGCTGAAGCGTAAAATTTATTTATAGAAAATACGACCAGAAATTGCAGAGCATTGCAGAAATTGCAGAAAATTGTAGAAAAATGCATAAAAAATTACAGAAAAATTAGGGATATTACACCCATCTCCTACTCGAGCTAGGAGTTAGCTGAATATGTCTAGATGAGTCATGTCCACCTTAGGAGTTTGTCCCTAAGTGTGATTGGCACCCAGGTCGCCACTAGAATCCTGCACACACTAGGACTCTTGCTCAACCTACTTCACAAGGCTTGCCATCTCTCCAGAAGCTGCTCCAACGCTGCTCCATCATGCATCTGCACCCAAAGGGTGTCCTTGGCTGTCTATAGCCAAGGGGCTTGGCTATTCATCACCAAGCCTAAGGGGTTTCCACCCCTTTTCTCTACAGTATTGATTGAGGGACCAAGAGTAAAACACGAGAAATGCTAAGCCGACTCATTATCGGCTAGCTCAAATACGAACCTTAATTCGTCAAAACCCTCAAGTCTCAAACACATAATGCTATGATTAGTTTTGCTTATAATTCAAGTTTGAATTAAGTAAGTTATGTGGTACAATTATGCCATAAAAACTCTCAATCATACAGTCCTCTACTGATCAAACTAAAGCTGAGCCCGATTCAAAACACTAGTTTGCCAGGCCGAGTAGACTTCACTTAACCCGTCCAATTCACAACATAATTTACCGTACACCAAAATCTTACATATTCATACAGTATTCTCTATACACCTTATGGCCAAAAACATCTTACTTAGATGTCATCAAACTAAGCTCCTCACCCCAGTTATCACCCTCTTACATATACCTCACTTATTATACTTATTTTCCACTTCATAATATGTATATTACTCTTACACAATTATCCAACACTCTTATTATTTGGCAATCCCCCATAAGGCTATCCTCTTACTTACCGAACCCCCAACGTACACTCCAAACCAAACTCATCCTAAACCTCGCCCATCAAACTTACATCCTCCACATTCTGTCACATTGTTACACATTCATACCAAACCCTCTGTCACCTCTTACCACCTATCACCCATATATCCTCCCACACACATACACATATCATACATACATGCATATAATCATCATACATATGTATGTCCATCACACATACATATAACATATACATAAGTCCATATGTAGCTTACTAACATTCTTGTTAATCATCACTAGCATACACATAATCCACATACATCAAACATACTTTTAGCTTACATGTATGTCATATGCAATTTTAAACATACCATATAATCATGCTTACATGCACATCATTCAATTGGATCGTTATTTAGCATCCAAAGCATTGAATCATACAATTCTAACATGCATCTAAATATCTAAAGCATTCTATCATAAAATTATGAGTTCAAAGCTCCCCTACCTCATAATCCATGATGTTTGATGGCCAACACATGGCAGTGGCGACATTGGCGGTGGAGTTGGTGGCCAAATGCATATCTTGCCAAGTTAAGATAGCTATTGTCCCAAGGTTTAGAAAGCACCAGAAGTAATCACGACAAGATGGGTGACCCAAGTCTATGTGGCAAAATCTGCGATCCAAGGTGGCTCACTAGGGCAGCCGGGAAAAAGGTTGTGCCAAAGAATTAGCAAGTGTGACCAAACACAAAGGGTGAACTAAATAGAAGTCAGTCGGCACCTACGAAGCACTCGATCGGCCATAAGACACCAAAATCAGTTGTGGAAATCACCCAATGGCGGCAATTTTGCATCGACTATGACCCACATAAGGGGCGGAGGGTGTAGGATGACACTTGAGGATGGAGGATAGGTGGAGGAGGGCTCTGGCAATCAAATCAATTGGTGGCAGAACCATCTGATGGTCAAGCAGTGCCTATACCCTAAATTGCATGTACAAACACATGCACACACAGCCAAAAGGGGAGCGAAATAGGCTAGATAGAGACAATACAAGGCTCACAAAAGGGTGATAGAGTTAGGGCTAGGATGTGGTGGCCGACCAAAGCGGCAACATCGCCGATTGCCACCTACAACCAAAACAATTGGTGCGGGCAGCTGTGCATCTTGCACTACAAAGGGTGAAGGGGTGTCTTAGGGTCGAGTAGTGGCGGAGTAAAGGCCACGATGAAACAAGGCTGACCCCAAGGCATAAAATTATGTGTTAGTGTGATTTTGCTTAAATTGTTGGTTTGACTTGATTTTGGGGTTAAAGATTGGTAATTATGGTTTTAACAAGGTTTAATTGTATTTTTACAAGTTTTAATATCCAACTTGATTTGTCTAATTTTTATAGATTTTATAGGAATTTATGGTAATTTTTCCTAACTTTAGGGAGTGGACCCCATCATGGGTACCATGTCCAGATTGGATGGCATGTACCCACATGACCCTAAACTTCAATTATTTCATTTTAGTAAGTTTTGGGTTACTTCAACTCATTTTTAGCCTCAAATAAACCTAATTAGCCAATTAGGGAATTTTCATTAATATTTAAAGCCCAATAATTTGTATTCATAACCCAATAACTTATTATATAAGAAAAACCCTAGCCCACTTCCCATTCGGAAAAAGGGCTATGCTAGGAGGCAGGGTGGTTCCCTAACCTAATTGCCCAAAGAGAAAAATCCAATTTAGGTAAGTTTTAAGCACTAATCATCCATAATCTTCTGATTTTACCCTTAATCGCTCTTATCTTCGCTTTTAACCCAAATGGATTCTTGATTTCTTCCAATAAAAATATTATTTTTAATTTCAATTTCATACCCTAAATAGGTAATTTTCATTTTTAATTAAAGAAAACCGTATATCTACTTATTTTCAAGGTTCTTAATAGTCGATTTTCATTGAGTATTAAATAAAACCCTAATTTTGGGTAGGGTTTCTTGAGGAGTAAAGCTTTATTTTTAATCTAAAGACTTCTTAGAGGTCAGGGGTTTTTATCTCATATGGTTTTTATGCTTGGGATTGCATGTTTGAATGTTTAAGTGGGTTCTTACGTATTTAAGAATTTTAATGGTGGATAATTAAATGCATATCATTTATGATGATTTTCTTGTGATTAAGTTTAAGAATGGTTAGATCTATCATGTTCTAAGTTTGTATTTTGATATCATAAAGTTTTAGAGTAATTTTAGAATTTTTCTATTAATTTTGGGTATTTTTAGTTTTATTTTTCATGAGGTTGAAGACGAACCATAAATAGGTATAAAGTGACCTATTAAGGGTGTTCAAACAGCCCAACATGCGTTTGAATGGCTGCCCATTCGAACGGCCTATCTGGTCTATCGAATGGCCCAATAAGGCATTCGAATAGCCAAATGACATTTTTGTCATCTTAGCCACTTTTGTGTATTTTGGCCATTTCTTGCTCTCTTCTCATAAATCTAATTTCTTATAATTAAATTGAGTTATTATTACCTATAAATGCTTTCATGATTGCATAAAGACCATCTTGGAATGTATGATTTCGCTCAAGCATGATTTAGGTTATAATGTTTAATTTTAGCATGATATTTTATTGTCTTAAATTCATGTTTGATGACTAATTCATGATTATTTAATGTTTTCAGTAGATTTAACAATGATGATGTAAATATATGCTTGCACTTGTTGTATGAATTTTAGGTGAATCATGTTCCTATGTTCTATCTTAAGTATGGTGTTGTTTATACTTGTCTAAGACTAGCATGGTGTAATACTTGTTCATGAACTCGTATTTAGATGTTTTCATCATATTTCTTGCATGATTCCAATATGGTTGGACTGATAAAATTTTGGATGCTTGTATATAACACCTTCATTATAGCTTGTTCATGTTTCACAAGTCTTAGCTTAGGCTTGAATACTACCACTTATGTTCACACTTTTGTGTCGATGTTTATAATTTTATTTGACACAAATGGACCATGTTTCATGCACATGTGGACTAATTTAAGCATGTTTACTTATGCTTGGACTCGTTTAGCATTTGCTTACGTATGTATCGTGTGGCCTGCATTATAAAAATAATTTATGAATGAGATTAATCATGATTAGTTAAATTTGATCGATTGGTTGCAATAGGGTGTCATTAGTTGCTGGATTAATCAATCGGAGGCTTATTGAATAGGTTTTAGGTCCAAAAGGACGGGGTTTTACATTTAATGAACGGGATTTTACGTTCCTTTGAGGACGGGTTTCCTCCACATGTTGAGAAGAGTGGAATGCTATATATGTTTTATTTAATAAGTTATATGGACCCTGAGAATCTAGGATGGTATATCTGAGTGCACCGACTTACCATTTATAGTATTTGGGACTTCAGTCTTGATGAGCAGTTGTGCTCAAGGCTTTGGCCTTGATGAGCAGTTATGCTTGTGGTTTTTTATGCTGATGAGCATGTTTATTTATCTCAATTTATGAGGCATTCACCATTTATTGATACATGTGTATAGAAGATTATACTCATTAACACAGGTTATGGCTTAATTTGTATGATATGCAGGATAGTGTGTTTGAGATACTTGATTTGCAGGTTAAATGTTTTTATTGAGAAATAGATATGTATGATATTTTTATATTGAGAAGTGATTCATGCAAGATGTGATTATGATAATAAATTTCATATATTTACACATGAGGTGTATGTGTGTTATAAGATATGTTTGAACCCATGATGTGCAGGGGTCATAAGTTTGTAATGATGAGATAATATGGATTATAGCATGATATGCAAGTAGCATGAATATGTGATGATGTGATATGTTATATAACATTATATGTATGTGACATGAGAATGTGTTAATGAGATATAATACACATAGCATGATATGTAGGTGGCATAAGAATGTGTTGATGAGACATAATACACATAGCATGATATGTAAGTGGCATAATGATGTGTTGATGAGATATGACTTAAAATTGTTCAAATAAGAGGAGGTAAAAAATACTTTCTTACATTTATTGTCAATTGCACTCAATATTGTCATGTGTACTTGTTGAGAAGTAAGGATGAGGCTATTGACATATTTGTATAATACAAAATAGAGGTTGAGAATCAACTTGGTAAGAAAATAAAAGTTCTAAGGAGTGATAGAGGTGGGGAATATGAATCACCTTTTGGTAAATGTTGTTCAAAATATGATATTATACACCAAACTATAGCCCCCTATTCAACTCAGCTAAATGGAGTTCTTAAACGGGAAAATAAATCTTTAAAAGAGATGATGAATGTCATATTAATATGTTCTAGATTACCCCAGAACATGTGGCTAGAAGCTTTGCTTTCAGCAAATTATATTCTCAACAAAATACCTATTAAGAAAACTTTGAAGACGCCATATGAATTATGGAAAGGTTGAAAGTCTTCCTACAAATTCTTAAAGGTATGGAGTATTTGGGCAAAGTAGAAGTCCCTAATTCAAAGAGGATCAAGATTGGATCAAAGACAATTAATTATGTATTCATTGGTTATGCTAATAATAGTATTACATAATGTTTTCTTGTTCATAAATTGGAGATTCTTGATGTAAATATCAATATTGTAATTGAATCCATAAATGCTTTATTTTTTCAACATATTTTTCCATGGAATTCTACACAAGAGGAAAGTTCTCTTAAAAGAACTTTGGATGTTGCATAGGACAATAGTAAAGATCAATAGAGAGAAAGCGATGAACCTAGGTACATAGTAAATGTGCTAGAACATCAAAATCCTTTAGTCTGGACTTTCTGACTTATTTGTTAGAAAATGAGCCTTAAAGCTTTAAGGACTCATGTCCTCTCCTGAAGCAGAATATTGGAAAGATGCTATGAATAGAATAATTAAATCCATTATAAAAAATCATACTTGGGAGTTGGTGGACTTCCACCAGAAAGTAAACATGTAGGGTAGAAAGATGAAGTCTAATGGATCAATTGAAAAATATAACGCCAGACTTGTTATTATAGGATACAAGTAAAAGGAATATCAAGATTACTTTGATACATATACACTAGTCAGAAAGATAACTTCTATTAGGATGTTAATCACTATTGCAAGTTTGTATAATCTAGAAATACATCAAATGGATGTGTAAAATGCATTCTTGAATGATGACTTGAATGAGGAAATATGTATGCAACAATCTGAAGGGTTGGTTGTATTGCGTTAAGAAAATAAAGTACGTACACTTATTAAATCTATCTATGGACTTAAACAAATGCCAAAGTAATAAAATGATGATGTCAAATAGATTTAAAATTAATGAATGTAATAAATGTGTTTATGTCAAAGAAAGACCTAATGGCTATGTTATTATATGTCTTTATGTAGATGATATGTTCATTATTAGTAGTAATGATTATATCATTAATGCTGCTAAGAGGATGCTAAACATACAGTTTGACAAGAAAGATATGTTGTTGCAAATGCTATACTAGGGGTGAAATTCGCTAGAACATATGTGGATATACATTATCTCAATCTCATTATATTGAGAAAAACCTAAAGAAATTCAATAAGAATGACAATCGTCCAGCAAGAATACTTGTGGATGTAATATTGCACTTAAGAAAAAATACTAATAAGAGTATATTACAACTTCAATATTCCCAAATTATTAGTAGTTTCAATTATATAATAAATTGTACGAGATCAGACATAGCATATTTAGTAAGTAAATTGAGTAGATATAATAGCAACCCAGGGGAAGACTGCTGAACAAATGTAGTCAGGGTTCCTAGATATCTAAGATATACCTTGAACTATGGACTGCATTATCCTAAGTATCCAACAGTATTAGAGGATTACTGTGATGCAAACTGAATATTTGATACAAAAGACTCAAAAGTCACTAGTGGCTATGTCTTTACTCTTAGAGGTGCAACAGTGTCTTGAAAATCCTCTTAACAAACGTGCATAGCTTAATCCACAATGGGATCTGAATTTCTTGCACTTGATAGAGTAGGGGAAGAGGCTGAGTGACTTTATTATTTTTTAGAGATATTTCAATGTGGGGGAAACCTAGCAACCTATTTGCATCCATTGTGATAGCCAATTGGTTATAGGAAGGGCATAGAGTAACTTGTATAATGGTAAGTTTCAACATATACATCGAATGCATAATACCATAAAATAATTGTTCTCTAGTAGAATAATTTTTATTGAGTATGTTAGGTTAAAAGAAAATATTGCATATCTGCTTACTAGGTGTTTGCCTAAAAATAAGTAAACAGTTCATCGAGGAGAATGGTCTTGAAGCCTATGCATTAAGAGTCACCATAATGTTAACTCAACATAGATGACGGCGCGTGAGTGTGGCTAAGCCCCACAATTCGGTTGTCCCTTTTTGGGTTCACATTCATGACCCATTTTGGGTTCACACTTGCGGTCGGGTCGGGTTGGATCAACAAGATAAAGATAATTATTTTTTGGATAAATTCACTTAGTTTTCTCTTTACCCAAAATGGGTCTGGTTTTCGTTTCACCAAAATGTGTCCATTAACATGCGACATGTCTGTTTGAACAAGACAGGTTGTCTTTAATAGGATTTCTTATGAAACACTAAAAATTATTTTTCTGAATAATCCTTTACTGGATTTTATCACCGTCTTCTATAAGAACAAGTGCATAACATTGGTTTGCTACATATATTGTGTGAAGTTGCTTCTACAGTGTGTGGTAGATTGTCTTATCCTATGAGACAAACACCCAAGTGATTCCCATGCAGCAGTAAGAGGGTGATTTCTGTCTTCAGGATAGAGCGTACACGCTTGATTCAATCAACTTCTTTCAGTGAGTTTCTTTCATCGCAACACTTACTAAGGTATAAAAATTAACAAATGGTATCTGTGAATCCACCTTGTATGCATTGATTTCATGGGCTAGAAAATAAAGGTTGAATCTTTGAACCTTTAGGGCCTTGTGATGGATTAGAAATGTTTCCATGGCACATGCTTCATGATCCTAAAACTCCACATGCCTCCAATTGTCATTGTAAAAGAATTGCATGTTCAGAATTGATGTCTACAAATGCTCCCATCTTATTGACAAGATGCTAGTCTAAACTGCCTATTTTAGTGGTGAAAGTACAATTACACCAAAATCTTACGTATTCATACAATCTCCTCCATTCACCTTATGGCCAAAATATCTTACACATATGTCATCAAACTAAGCTCCTTAGAGCCAAACCCAGTTATCACCCTCTTACTAATACCTCACTTATTATGCTTACTTTTCACTTCATAATCCATATGTTATGTTTGTACAATTATGCACACTCTTACTGTCTAACAATCTCTAAACATACGCTCTAATCCAAACCAAACAAACCGCTCCAATCCTCGCCCATGAAACTTACATCATCTGTCTTCCGTCATATGCTTACACATCCATAACAAATCTAGATGAAAACCTCTGTCATCTCTTACTGCCCATCGCCCATACTTTTGCCCCCCACATGCATACACATATCCATCAAATAGGCATATAGCCATCATACATACGTATGTCCATCACACATACGTATAACATACACATACTTTCATACATAGCTTACCAACATACTCGCTAACCATCACTAGCACACACATACACATCCATACACGTAGCTTACTAACATACTCGCTAGCCATCACTAGCACATACATATTCCACATACGCAGCTTACAAACATATACGCTAGCCATCACTAGCACATACATATTCCACACACTTAGCTTACAAATATACACGCTAGCCATCACTAGCACGTACATACTTCCACATACGTAGCTTACAAACATACACGCTAGCCATCACTAGCACATACATACTTCCACATACATAGCTTACAAACATACATGCTAGCTATCACTAGCATATACATATTCCACACACGTAGCTTACAAACATACATGCTAGCCATCACTAGCACATACATACTTCCACATACATAGCTTACAAACATACACGCTAGCCATCACTAGCACATACATACTTCAAACATACTTACAGCCAACATGCATGTCATATGCATTTCAACTTGGCATAATTCATCCTCTTACATCAATGCAAACGGATCATAATCTAACATCCATAGCATTCAATCATATAGTCCTAGCATGCTGCTACTCATGCAAAGCATGCTATCATGAAATTACGAGTTTAAAGCTCTCCTGCCTCGTAATCATGATGTTTGATGGCGAGCACACGACAGTGGCGGCGTTGGTGGCAGAATTGGTGGCCAAAAGTTTTGCCAAGTTGAGATAGTTGTTGTCCTAAGGCTTTAGGAAGCGCTGGAGGAAATTACGGCCAAATGGGGTGACACAAATCAATGCGGTAAAATCTGCAATCCACGGTGGCACACTAGGGCGGCAAATAGAAAGGTCATACCAACATAAGTGGCGGTGCGACCAGAAGTTGAGGGTGTACTCACTGAAGGTCGGTCAGCAGCTAAGAAATACTCGGCCGACCACAAGACGTCGAAATCGGTCGTGGACAACACCCAACAGTGGCGATTTCGCGTCAATAAGGGCCCACATAAGGCGGAGGGCATGGGGCATTGCTCAAGGATAGAGGAGAGGTGGTGGAAGACTCCGATGTCAACTCCATTCAGTGGCAGAGCCAACCGACGGTCAGGCATCACAAATACGGCGCCTAAACCCAAAAACACACGCGTGGCCACATGCACACAAGGCCAAAAAGTGCCACTCTAGGGGGAGATGGGCCGGACGGTGGTGGCCCAAGGCCTACAAAGAGGCAACGGAGCTAAGGCCATGAAGTGGTGGCCGATCGAAGTGGCGACATCGCCAATCGCTACCCACAACCAACACATTTGGTGCGGTCAGCTGTGCATCTCGCACGGTATAGGGCAAAGGCAAGCAGCCCATTTTGGGAGGTGTAATTTTCCAAGTGGGGTTGGCCCTCACTATCGCCGAGCCAGGGTAGAGCCCACGATGGCCAAATAGCACACGGCTCGCCGATGGCAACAACCTGAGACGCACCCAAAGCGTCTAATCGGGCGGAGCAAGACAATAGGACGAAGCGGGGTTAAAAACGGCAACCCCCAACCAACATTGAGTCAAGGTAGGCTGGACGGAGTTCTACTGGAGCTCGTCCAATGGCCGGATGACGACCGGAAACACCGGCGTCTAAAAAAATGTCACGGACAGTGAGATGAAAATATAAATAAAACTCAACCAAAGTACTGGTAGCTCATAGCGGAGCAAAGAAAGCATGGCAGTGGCTCTAGTCAGTGCCTATTGGTTCCTAGCGGCCAAACAAACATAAGTCTAGTTGAGGGCGGTTGCAAACAGCATCAAAATTGCACCCCCACGGCTCAAAAACGAGAATAAGAGAGGAGAAAAACCAAAGAAAAGTTTGGTACCTCGTAGAGGAGAGAAGAGGCCATGGAGGTGGTCATATCCGGTACCTACGGACTTGTGGATGTGAGGTAAAGAGGATCCCAGCAAGAACCGACGGAATCAAATGACAGAGGAGGGAGAACGGAGTGATCGGAAATGAACTCGAGTTTTTCTAAAACTCACTGGACGTGAAAAAAAGTTACTGGAAGTTGTTGGATTTGATATTTACAGAACTTCTTTTTTTATTTTTCCATCTATGTCCCCAACATGCGTTAACCTCCTGGTTACACGTTATACCTTCAAAATTCGCGTCGTAAGTGCGCAGCAAGGCCCGCGGCCTGCAACTAAGCCCCACACCCAACTCTACAGGCATAAATATGGGGTAAATACTCAAATACAAATATGTTGTAGCGTTACATTTTCTCACCAAAAATGACTAAAAAAATAGTAGGAAAATCATAGAAATATCAAGGACATTACAGTGCCTCTCACCCAAAACCTCCCCTAGAGCCAACATAGACTGAGTCATGAGCAAATTTGGTATTCACCAAATTTGAACTCATATCATCAAACATGACACATTTAGTAAATTATGTACAACCCTAAACACCTACATTGATGTCTCATCTCATCACTTCTTACAACATAAATGAGTCTGTAGCTCATCTAATAGTCTTTAAGTCAACAACTTACAAAGTAAATCATCTACTCTACCTTATTAAACAAATGGCCTTTGTTTATACACATAGCTCTCTTATCGCACGACTTATATTTACTGCACCAGCTCATTTAAAATACACAAAAAGGGGGGTTTCCCTTAGGGTGAGAAAGACATGCTCAATAAGAGAGAATTCATGGGTTCTAAAAAATGTGATCTCCTTTATTTTTATTCGAATTGAATTGAACAAATATCATACAATGAGCATTCACTATGACGTGTTTTCAAGAAGAAAGTTATTTCTTTTTATTTATTTCAAAGTCCATTTTTGGTCATTTGCAAGCCGCGGACATGCTAGTGTGCTATTGATGGATTATTGTTATATAATTGTTGGTAGGCATTGACGTGTCGATGGTCTGTCTATGATAACCATATACATCGATTCTTTTCAAATACAAGGTAGTTTGACAGTTCCAAGTCTCCTTAAGTGGTTACACAATATAAAAGGGAGTTAAACTCTAAATTGGGGGAAAATAGGAGTCCAAGAAGAATCAAAGCACAAGTGGGATAATGTATGAAGGTAGTTTGGGAAAAGCGTGCATAGAAGAAGAAGAAGAAATTTGCATATGTGAAGTAGGACTGCAATATACTCATGAATTTCAAGAAAAATATTCTAATATCTAATTTTCTTCAAGTTTTTTTATTATCATTAACTCATGTTTCCATTTTTCCTCAAGACGTGTTTTGCATGAAAATGCTTTAATGGTGAATTTAGATTATGATTAATTCAATATTCAATATAGAAACAGAAGTTAATGAGCACTAACAATTCTAAAAGGCAACAATTTTAGTAGGTGAAGATGCTTTTTTTAAACTTTTGTAGCTCTTGTGTCAGCTTCAGTTTGAACTGAGGCTTTCTTCCCCGCTCCTTATACTCCATACTCCAGCTTAGTATTCAACCAAATTACTACTTTCTCTAATCTAATATGTTAGAATTTTAGTAATCTTGTGATCATGATGCTCTATTAGTTGCAAAGTATAATAAAGTACAACTTTGAAGAAATGGAGGAAAATTTTCATCTTGTTACCACTAACACATGGGCCTAATACACCTTGCATCTCATCTTATTTTCCAGAGGTGAGACCACTTAAGAGAACGTAAGACAAAAAAAATGTTAAAGGTATTTTTTGAAGGAGAAAAATTAAGGTGAAAAAGGTGAATTACAGATTTTTTTATTACATTATTTATTTTGATGTTACACCTGACAATGATTTATATTTTTTGTCATTTGAACAACAAAAATGTTAAGAAATCACGTATAATTGCTCAGAAGCAACTTTTATTTTTAAGTAAAAGGTCTAATAATTCTTTTATCACATAATAAGTATACTATTTGGTTCTTTAAAAATAAACTACTTTGGACAAAGAAAAATTAAGGTAAAAAAGTGAATTGAAGAACTTTGTTTATGTAATTAGTTTTGACATTATTTGTGAGCGATTTACGACAGCATTTCGAATGTGGATTGCACACACGCTCACCTAGCATTCATCATTTTATATATGATGATAACTTATGATAGATAAATAGATGTTTTACAAACAATAATAGTCTCGTTTATATGAACCTGAGCTCATATATATGATGATAACTACATGAGCCCAAGCTCTATGGGCCGTCGGATTTACATCCGGCGGCCCATAATACTAATGGGTTTCATGAGTATTATAAACCCATGAGTATTATGGGCCGTCGGATGTAAATCTGACGGCCCATAGAACCCGGGCTCATATAAATTTTTTCCATAATAATATTATTATAAAAGAGGTGGACATGAATTTATATCTTTTTGTCATTTTAACTACAAAATTGTAGTTGTTTTAATCTTCAACATCAATTCTAAAATTAATCTAAATTCATTTGTATTTTTTTCATAAGTAATTTCTCTCATCCACACATATTCTATACATATGGATGAGATATGTTAAACCGAATAATACATCGGTCTCACTATGTTCATGACAAGGAAAAAATACAAATAAAGTTAAAACCATGAATTTATTAATGTATTCCCCCATCAAATCAACAAGTGTATAATTTAATTTTTTAAAAATAATTATGACAGGATAGGGGAACTATTAGCCCCATCTAAACAATAATAAAAAGGCCCATGAATCGATATCCTGAAACTCCACAAACTTCGAGGTTTTGTCGCAGAAGCGCACGTTTGGAGTAGATTTCCATAGATGTTCCCATCTTCTAGACAAGACACTGGTCTGAATTGCCTGTCTCAGTGGCAAATGCGAAATTATATCGAGAAGCAGAGCATGATCGAACCTGGTTCCTCTTCAGAGCAGTCCTCCCTCTGGTCCACGGACATTCTTGGAAGTTTGCCTCTCTTCTGCAGCTTCATGTTATCATCATCCATGGCGGAGGAAGTTCAACTACACAAGGCAAGATGGGGGACTTGGTGAAGGTCGAATCGGCAGCTTTCCTCTCTTCCGCAGCATTGGCGGCAGCTTTCACAGAAGGCCTAGGGATTTCAGTGTAAATGGTCAACTGAACCTCTCCCACCGCAGCAGCTCCATGCCGTCATCCATGGCGACAACTCAGTCTTCACTACAGACAGGTCCAGGGTTTCGCTGTGCAAGCGGGAGCTCGGGGTTTAAGAACCTAAACGGGTAAATGGGCGAAGGTGCGAAACTCCCTTTGCCCGTTGCGGCCCAAACACTCACTTGGAAGAAAGTATTTATGGAACCGCTCTACCACGTAGTTATACATACCTCTATATACTTTTATTTATATTTAAATAAATAAATTTAAATTTATGTCTCATCTTTTTTACTGAGAAACACATTTAAATTAGATAAATTTATAATTCATCAAGAAGACATATCTGTCATGTATCATTAATTTTTCCTCCAAACTTGCAACCCAGCATAAGTTACAGATGAGAGTTATCTATTAGCATATATATTATTCATCTCGTAGATAAATAGCTTCTATGCGTAATTTATGCTTGACTGACTTATTGTGAGTAAAAAATCGACTCACTGTTAATAAAAATAAAAACAGGAAAAACTTCTCATTTCTACACAAGTTAGTGACTGGATGCTTCTAATTTCTATTAGTCATACGGTTTGTGCTAGTTGGACCATAGGAAGAAGATTGGAAATGAACTTTAATTTGGTACAAGATTATTTAGTTCTATGTTGGTTTAAAAAATTAATAAAAAAAAGAAAAATTCAACGAAGGAGAGCCTGAATCTTCAAGGGGAGTGGAAAAAACTCTGTAAGGAGCTTCACTAGTCTAAAAAGTAACTCATTAATGACTCTTATTCCAAAAACTCATCAAATCAACTAAAAAACATAAATTAGAAAATTTGAGCTGACCTCCAGGTTGGACCCTAAACCAAGGTATACGGTTTTCAGGGTCTTTACTTTTCAAAAAGTTATCTTAAAATAGATAATTAAACTTTGCCCTTTTGGCCAAGGACCTTTGGATTGGGTTTGTGCTAAATGATGAAATTTTGGAAGTTTTGCATATCTTAAATAGATAATTTCCTGCATGAATCTTTCTTTTATTAACGATGTAGGACTCTCCAACGGAAAACGATTTTTATTGTACCTAGGTTGAACCAACAGGCCTATACACTTTTTGCACTTGGGCCTTCCCCCAGCCCTATTTAACAATGGGCTGCCATTGTGAGGGCCGAGTAGGGCCAGCCCACTAATCTTTTAGCCGTAGCTGTATGATTTTAGCATACTAGACACTTTCTTCATTCGCCTGAATAATTAACCAGCACTCCCTGTACACAAATAGGCTCTAATACTATACTCTTCCCACGCTTAGGAACAACATAATTTGAACACAAATCTTTAAGCAATCAAACATAACAAGTCAATCGGAGGCTACACCAAAGCAAAGTAAATAGGCACTTGCCTGACCCATGAGTTTCATGGGCCGTGAAATCCAAATCGTGTGGCTCATATACATCCAATGCATGCGCCCAGCACATACTAATAGAACTCCTATGCATCCAATACATGCATTAAGCGCATACTAATGGAACTTTATATATATAGAGTCCCATTTACATGAGCTTGGGCTCATATTCGCCTACGTGAGCCCGGGCTCTATGGGCCGTCGGATTTACATCTAGCGGCCTATAATACTCATGGGTCATCAGATTTACATCCAGCGGCCTATAATACTCATGGGTTTAAATGCTCATGAGTATTATGGGCCGCTGGATATAAACCCGACGGCCCATAGAGCCCGGGCTAACATAGGCAAATATGAACTTAGGCTCATATAAACTTTTTCCACGTATATACCTTATATGTGGGGGTTCAGCATGAGCCCTACCCTATTTATCTATCATAATTAATATGTTAAGCTTGTGGGGACATAAATTAACATCCCAAAGTTAACAAGCGTCAAACACATATGGCTCAGCAAACACCGAACATATTGTGAGTCGTCTGTAACATCCCCGATTTTTCTATAAATTTCCTTTAATTTTCTGTAATATTCTGTAGTTTTTTTCTCGTATTTTCGATGAAGAAATTTAACGCTTGGGCATATCCGTATTTGTAATATTCGCGACCATAAGAGTCAGGAGTGGTGTTTAGTCGCAGGTCATGGGCCTCGACGCATCAAAAAAAATTTCGGCACAAAAATCAGACGGGACACGGGAGAACAAAAACGAGAAAAGAAAAAAAAAGAAAAAAATATATATGGCGGATAGGGCAGCTGAGGCATGCCCGACCCGCATATTGAATAGTGAAAAGGGGACAACTCCCTTCACTGTGTGAGGCCGAAGGCGGTGCCACTGGTGGCCGTCGGCTTTTGCCCGGCCAGCCTCGGCCTGGCGACGCCGCCGCCGCCTCCCTGGCCTGGTCCCGCCAGCCGTCGCCACTTGTTCCCTCTTTTCTGTTTTAGAACCAGAAAGACGCCAGATTTGATTTTCTCCCCAATCCAATGCTGCCTCCTCCTGCATGGACGCCACCCCGCCTCTGTTTTTTCGGTTTTCTGTTCATTGCGACCTGCGGTTGAGCTGCTGGTCGCTGGCCATCGCCACCGGACCTCTGGCTCTCTTCCAGCCCGGCAATGACAAGGCCACCACCCCGTGGTCTAGACCGCCGCCTCCCAGTACCATGACCCCTCCTATTTTCCAGTCCGGACAGAGCCGTTTTCCCATTTTGATTTTGTTTCTGTACCAGTGTGTTGTGGCCACCGGCTATGCCACCAGTGTCCGGCCACCATTGATCGGCCTTTGGCCTTCGCCCGGTCCGGCGACAACAAGGCTGTCGCCACGGCCGCCGCTCTAGCCACCGCGTCCCTCAACCCCCTCAGCCCTATTTCAAACGGGATAAAAAATTCCTCCTTTTTCCCATTTCTCTGCATTGCAAACCACGGCCGTGCCATTGGTCTCTGGCTGTTGGCCTTCTTCCAACCCAATGATGGCAAGGCCGCCGCCTTGGACTAAACCGCCACCTCCCCCAGCCCGTCACCCCTTCGTCTGCTATTTTCCAATCTGGACAAATCGTGTTTCTTTCCCTTTTGCTTTATGTGGCTGTGAATAGCCGGAGGAGCTCCGGCTCACTGTCGCCGACTCTGCCTCAGGCCGACAATGGACTCTTGCGTCCATTCTCCTCTCTTCGGCCCCATTGCTCCGCTCAGTACGAGACACAATTTCAGTCTAGTGGTGTCGATTCACCACCGTTAGACTTCAAACTAACACCGATCAGTGTCCACTCAGCTCGTAGCGGTTTGTGATTACTGGATCACCACCATATTCCAAGTTCGGCCCCTGGCCCCGTCGGCCATTCATGGCCCTGCGATGCGTGTCTGTGCTCCAACTCGGTACACTGTCGCCCGAGTTAAATCGGGTCTCTTTGTTCCTCTGACTGGGTGTTCTGCTGCCCGGCATCGGCTAGCAGACAACCACGAATATCGGCTTGACCAATATTAGAAAGGGGCCACAACTTCCGGCCTCCTCTATATGTCTTCTGCACACATCGGACGCCCCTAAACTATGGGGTATGTCTTTGACTGTTACTGATGGGCCTGATCCAACCCAAACCAATGTGTCCCACTTGATATTGCAAGGACTTGGGCTGCAGGTCCTACCAAAATGGGCTCTGCCTTGGCCCAGTGATGGCAAGGGCCAGCACTTCTAGCCCGATGCTACCCTTGCACCCCCACTTTTTATACACATGACCCAGATGCTATGTGTAACGCCCGAGATTTTTCATCCATTTTTCTTAAAACTCATAGAATTTTTTTTTTCATAAATCGGAGTCAAAACGATAAAATCAAAACCTGTATAAACAGTTTATAATTTAAAACATCATACGGTTAAACATCGTACGGCCAAAGAAAATATCATCAGGCGCTACTCGAAAACACACGTACGAAGAAATTGCTATGATCATAGACTTTTAAATACAAATCACTCCCAGGCATCCCTGAGTGCAAGTCCCATAACAGTCCACAGACTCATCCAAATGAAAGTCCAGAATAAACATCTAACTTCTCGTCTCACCCAAAATAGGAGATCGTGGCACAAATAAACTCGCAATGAGTCAAGCAGATACCTGAGTCAACGGGAATCAATCCACCGCTGACGAGCGTCCATCTCCAGGAGCTCTCCGCACAACCTGCAAAACCTCCCGTACAACGGGGCTAAAAGTACGGTGGTGAGTATTTTCATACTCAGTAGGAAAATACCCAGTAGGGGAAATCCCAAACGGTGAACTCACAAGTTCAAAAATACATGCATTCATGCAACTCAAACATGAAGCAGTCAACATAATATAATCATAAACATGCTCATACGCATACGATCATACCAAAGGCACCAACGTGCCAAAGTCATACCAAGGCACCATCGTGCCAAAATCATACTATCCAATCAACTTACACAAACACCCTTATCCAGGGTCATACAAACTTACTCGTACCATCGTACGCTTACAAATATAACATACGCATACTTGTACGACCTTACTCGTACAATCGTATGCTTACTCATACAGCTTACACATACATGTATGACCTTAATCGTACAATCAGACTCGTACGACCTTACTCGTACAGTCTGCACAAAATCATACTTACTGTCTTACTCAGAAACATATTCTCACAATCGTACCCATACTCTTACAGTCGTGCTCATACTCATACGCTTACAGTCCTACTCATACACACTCTTACAGTCCTGCTCATACATACTCTTACAGTCCTGCTCATACATACTCTTACAGCCCTGCTCATACACACTCTTACAGTCCTGCTCATACACATACAGTCGTACTCACACTCACATAGTCGTACTCATACACATAATCGTACACATATCAACGACCACTGAAGCTCATTACAACTAATAGGCTCCAGCGTCGAAAAGGAAAAGAATGTCACTGGGCAACACCTTATCCTCTGGGGAGTGACTAGACGCCATGTACTTTTCCGAACGTAAGGCACACCAATGCTCATGGGGTACTGGATCAAACAGGTAAGAGTAGATCCATGATACTACTTACCTGAGCGCGCAAACATAAACACCCACACATAAGGGGTCATACAGTTGCCCACCATAATGGGTCTTATAGTGCCATAGAATCGCCCACCATAATGGGTCTTATAATGCCAGAGAATTGCCCACCATAATGGGTCTTATAGTGCCATTGCCACTCTTGGGCAGAAAACATACAGTGCCACTTGGGCAGAAACATACAGTGCCACTCTTGGGCGGAAACATACAACGCTCTCAACAGAGCATCAAACATCTGGGCTTATACAGCACACAGACCAAATCGAAAACATACTTCGCTCTCAATAGAGCATCAGACGTGGGCTTCATACAGCACACAGACAAAGTCAGAAACGTACATCGCTCTCAACAGAGCATCAAACGTCTGGGCTTATACAGCACGCAGACCAAATCAGAAACAACGTCGCTCTCAGCAGAGCATCAGACGTCCGGTGCTCTATACAGCACACAGACAACATCCCGCAGGATAAACACCATGGCAAGACATGATAAATGCTCAGCCGATTCATTATCGGCTAGCTCAAACACGGAACTTAATCCGTTGAACCCTCAGGTCTCAAACTCACAACGCTATCATTAGTTGTGCTTATAATTCAAGTTTGAATTAAGTATATTATGCGGTACAATTATGCCACACAACTCACAGTCCTCGACTGATCAAACTGAAGTTGAGCCCGATCCAAAACACAAGTTCGTCAGGGCAGCAGACTTCACTTACCCGTCCACATCATGATCAAACACATCGTACATCAAACCCTTACAGTCTTACATACTTCGTCATCCATCTTATGGCCAAAACATCTTACACTGACATCTTCAAATAACGCTCCTCAGAGCCAACCCAGTTGTCGCCCTCTTACTTATATCACACTTATTATTATACTTACTTTTCACTTGATAATCTGTACGTTATGCTTGTACAATTATGAACACTCTTACTGTCTGACAATCACCCAACATACAATCCACCCCAAACTGATCTATTCTAATCATTGCCCGTCATACTCATATCCTCTGTCATACGCTTACACAACCATATCTAAATTCAGACAAAGCCTCTGTCACCTCTTACTGTCCATCGCCCATACCTCTGCCCACATACACGTACACATAACCATACCATAGGCAAAAAGCCATCATACATACGTATGTCTCACACATACGTATAACATACACATACGGTCATACATACGTAACTTACAAACATGCACGCTAGCCATCACTAGCACATGCACAGACATTCATACATACTCCAAACATGCACGCTAGCCATCACTAGCACATGCATACATCAAACATACTTCAAACATGCACACTAGCCATCACTAGCACATGCATAACACATACGTAGCATACTGACATATTTGCTAGCCATCGCTAGCGCATACATAATCCACATCCATAAAACATGCATACATCTCATGCATATCAATCATACCATACAATCATGCTTACACGCACATCATGCAATCGGATCGTTACTTAACATCCAAGCATGGAATCATACAATCCTAGCATGCTGCTACTCATTCAAAGCATGCTTCATGAATTTACGAGTTCAAAGCTCCCCTACCTCGTAATCATGACGTTCGATGGCGAGCACACGACGGTGGCGGCGTCAGCGGCGGAGTTGGTGGTCACAACCGTTGCCTGGCTGAGAGAGTTGTTGTCCCGAGGATTTTAGGATGAGCCAGAACTATCACAGCCAAACAGGGTGTCAGAAATCAATGCGGTAAAACCCACGATCCACGGCGGCACACTAGGGCGGCCGGGAGAAATATCGTGCCAACATATGTGGCAGTGCGATCAAATGTCGATGATGTACACTGAAGATCGGCCGGTGGCTAAGACGTGCTCAGCCAGCCACAAAGACGTCAAAATTGGCCGTGGACAGCACCCAACGGCGACAATTTCTGTCAACAAAGGCCCACATAAGGGCAGAGAGCATGGGGTAACACTCAAAGACAAAGGAGAGGTGGTGGAGGGCTATGTGTCTACTCCACTCGGTGGCAAAGCCATCCGATGGTCAGGCGGCGCGAATGCGGCGCCTAAACCTAGAAGTACACGCGTGGCCACATGCACACGCGACCCAAAAGGGCAGGGGAGAGGGCTGAAAAGAGGCAACCCAAGGCCCACAAAAGCCAACAGGGCTAAGGCCCTAACTGTGGCCAATCTAAGCGGCGACATCGCCGATCGCCACCCACAACCAAAACTAATGGTGCGGGTAGCTATGCATCTCGCACGATAGAGAGCAAGTGGAGGGTTCAGGGTCGAGCAAAGGCCATGAGGCTATCACTGGCCAAGGCCTGAGCAGGTGAACTCATCCACCTTCAGTCACGGTAAGTCATACAAACTCTTGCCAGAGGCCGTCCGGTACCGACGGCATAAAATGGGCAAGAGGGGTCAACGGCACACATGCCGGTAAGGCAGAACTAGCTGCGGCTATGGGCCGCAAGGCTGAACAAGGCCCGGAGGGGTGGCCCATTGGCATCACCTGGCCGGGGCGGAGCCGAACTAAGGTCCGCTAGGTCAAGTCCGGCGTCCGACTCATGGCGGCAGTCACAACGTCCAAAACGGACATAGAGCAAAAATAAGGGACAACCGATCTGAGCAAAGGAGATACCGATGGGACGGAGGCTGAATCAGTCCAGGTGGGTGGGGCCGTCCCTAGGCCATCGCCAGGCTGGGGCGGAGCCCACAGCAGCCGGGCTGCCCTCACAAGCCAATGGTAACGGCGACAACCCACCGGAAAATCATACAATAAAACGTACTGGCCGGAGAAAAGAGGGAGGGCGGAGGCGGAACCGGGCATGGAGGTGTAGTCCACTGCCTTCGCCGGAGCAAGGCGAGGCTGGGGGAAGGCCGAATTGGCCACAGATCACCGCCGGTGGCCACTGTTTGCCCAAAACAGTGTGTCGGCGGAACAGTGCAGAGAGGGGGAAATGAGATGGGGCGGCGGTGCAGAGGCCCACCGGGCCGGGAGGAGTGGCCTCCCGCCATCGCCGGAGCAAGGCGGTGCCAGACAGAGCACAGTTGGCCGTGGCTCGCCGCCGCCCGCCACCAAATCGTCTAAACAGACGTCCGGCGAAAACAAGGCAGTGGAGAGAAAGGGAGCGGGATGGCGGAGCAGAGGCCGTCCAAGGCCGGGAGGGGTGTCCTCCCACCGTCGCCGGCCCATGGCGGAACCATGGGCGGCCGGCCGGCCCTCGCCGGCTCACAGCGGCGGCGGTGTCAAAAAAAGACAGAGAGGAGAGGGCAAACTGGGGGAGGAGGCAGCGCGGCCGTGGGCAGCCGGGGCAGTGGCCCCTCGGCGTCGCACCGCCGGGGCGGAGCTTGTGCCAGCGTCCTGCGGCCTGCCGGCGGCTGGGCACAAGGATCAGACAGAAAGGGGGCGGCGGCACACTGTTCACATCTGGGTTCTGGATCGGGATCGCTATCCCGATCCCTTTTTTTCTTTTTCTTTTTTTTTCTTTTTTTCTTTTCCAAACGTATCCCCAACGTGCGTTAACCCACTGGTTACGCGTCGAACCTCTAAAATTTGCACCGTAAGCTCGCAGCGAGGCCCGCGGCCCGCGACTAAGCCCCACACCCGACTCTACGGGTATAAATACGGGGAAAATATACAAATACACATACGCTGAAACGTCACATTTCCTGCCAAAAATGACCAAAAAATAGCAGGAAAATCCCAGAAAATTGTAAAAAAATCAAGGACCTTACACTACGGGAAATAGTTCCCAAATTTTGATTCTTCTAAAGGGAATTATTATTGTAAGCCATTACACTCATCCCATCGAAGGCTCGACCGATGTCATGCCAATATCCTCCACCGTAATTCGTGCTTGATGCACGATTGTCCATACGATGAATTGGTTGTAGGTAGCGTTTAGAGGTGATGCCGCCTTTGTCAGCCACCTACACCAGGCCTTAGTGCCTCAACATGTATTTATGGAATGGCACTACCACTAGGCTTTATGGCCGTTGAAGCCCTCCTTCATCTCTCTTATGTCCATGTGTACGCAAGCAAGCCCTCTTCCATCTTGTGAGGCTTCAATGATGCGGAATTGTGGCCGTTGGATGTGGTATGCAGTCCATTTTAATGTTTTGTGGCCAACCAAGTGTTCAAACTGTTGGCCAACTTCCAATCAGTTACCCCTCATTATGTGGTCACTTTTGCCAGTTCTAATGGCACAACCTTGTGTTCGGCTGCCCTAGTTCGCCCAGTCTTATGCTTTGAGTGAAATTAATCTAACCATATTGAGATTAATTCCAGCATCTCTGAAAATCATCTAGACAACAACGACTCTCTCCGATGTTTTTGGCCGCCTTTTCCGCTATCGACGCTGCCACCGTCATTTGATTGCCATCAAAATCCTGTGGATTACGAGGTAGGGGACCTTGAACTCGTAATTTTATTATAGCATGCTTTCATTGTGTAGTAGCATGTTAGGAGTTTATAATTTAACGTTCTGCATGATTATGCTGTTATATAAGCATGTTGTTTGTATGTGAATTGTGCATATGTTAGTGAAGACTAAGGGTAAGTAGTAAGTTCCTATGAATTGTATGTATGACCAGAGCACGTGATCTTTGTTGTGGGCTAGTAGTATGTGATCGATGGGCACAAGTGAGAGTGTTTGATTGTAAGTTTGGCAAAGCGCACTTCATAGTCCATGACGTGGAAACTATAATTGTATGCCGAGCGAGGAAAGAAGAAAAATGGACGGGTGAGGTTGGACTTGATGAGATTGGGGGATTGGTTTGGATTGAGTCTGATGGTGTATTGGAGCAACGAGCTAAAGGCTTCGGGGATGTAAGGATTTAGAAGACTTAAGGTTCTGAACATCTTGGGGGATTGTGAGTTAGTAAAAGGTAACGACATAATTGTACATGCATAATCTACGCAATATGAATTGTAACAAAAGAATAATGTGTAAGGAATTAGTAAGTGTTTGATGATGGGACTTAGGTTTAAGGGTTTCACTCGAGGAGTTCGAGAAGGACAATTTGGTTTTTAGGCGAATGGTGTAAGATGTAAAACTGTAAGTATTTGATGGTAAGAGTGTGAGTATGAAATTCGAGTTCGACAAGTAAGACTATGCAAAGATTGGTAAGGTTGTAAGTGTAAGGGTGGGGGATGAGTTAAGTAAAGAATGCTACCTTTGTGGATTGGAACTTCTGAACGAACGTATTTCTAGCCTTGTTGGCTGAAGAATGTAAGACGGAAGAAGTTCCGAACATAATTGTACTAGCATAAATTACCTAATATGAACTTGAATGGTAAGTCACCATAATTTGATAACGATGTGAGTTTGTGACTAAGGGTTTCGACAAATTAAGTTCCATTTTGTGTCAGTCGATGAGTAATCGATTGAGCGTCTTTCCTGGTCTAGCCATGGTATCATCCTACGAATTTAGTCTTGGTGTTGTATTTCAACCCAGACGTTTGATGCTCTGTTGAGAGCGTTGTAAGTTTCTGCCCTTCGTGAGCTCTGTATCTTTTCTACCTATATATGGCATTGTATGTTCTGCCCAAGAGTGGCATTGTAAGATTCATGCCCAAGAGTGACATTGTATACTTTCCACCCTTAGTTGGGACTGTATGGCCCTAGAGAGTGGCATTTGCGCGCTCAGGTAAGTAGTATCATGTATCTACTCTTACCTGTTTGATCCTGTGCCCCATGAGCATAGGTGTGTCTTGCCTTCGAAAAAGTCCATGGTGTCTAGTTTCTCCCCAAAGGATAAGGTGACGCCCCAGTGGCATTCCCTTCCTTTCCAATGCTGGAGCTTATTAATTGTAATGAGCTTCAGTTGTCGGTAGTATGTATACGATAGTAAGAGTAAGTTGTATGTTTCAAATTTTGAGTAAGCTGCACGTGTAAGATCCAGAGTAAGTGTGAGCTTCTAAGGAAGATGGTAAGAGTAAGTTTATGAGTATGAGTAAGATTGTATGAGTAAGGTCGTACAAGTAAGGTCGTATGAATAAGGTTGTATGAGTATGTATATGTTGTAAGTGTAAGCATACGATTGTACGAGTAAGTTGGTGAGACTTTGATTAAGACTATAAGCGTAAGCGTAAGGGTAAGTGTAAGTGTGAGTGTAAGTGTGAGCGTAAGTGTGAGCGTAAGCGTAAGTATGAGCGTAAGTGTAAGTATAAGTTCAGCTAGTACGACTACATGTGTGTAAGATATATTATTTATGTTGCATGTACCTTTTTGTTTCATGTGTGATTGCATAAATGCATCTGTATGGACTTACGAAGTTCATTGACTTTTTCCCCTACTAGGTATTTTCCTTCTGAGTATGAAAATACTTACCCTATCTTTTTAGCCCCTTCATCCAGAGGCTTTTGCAGGTCGATCGATAGCTGTTTGAAACTAGACTATTCCCTGTGGTGGACAATTCTTCCTCGACCTGGAGTGCAGCGAATGTGTAGTGAGGCTATTTAGATTTTAGTGTCACGATTACATGTATTAGTTAAGGTGAGATATATATTATTTTCTGAACTTGTGTATCTATATATGAATCAGAAACAGATTGTTGAAGAACTTGTACTCAGAAAGGCCTGGGATGTATTTTTTTTTAAAGACCATGGTCATGGCGAGTTTTACTTATATGTTTTCGTTTCAGGTCACACCTGAGAATTTCATATTTGTCGTATGATGAATTAATTTACGAAAATTATTTTTATATGATTTTGAATTTTGTTGGTTCATTTAATTTACATATGTATTTCAAAATAAAATATTTGTAAGATTTTCAATTAAATGTAAGGAAAAACATTGGGCGTGACATCGTCAAACCAACAATGTGTGTTACTTTGTGCAATTTGGGTGCTGTTTCGAAGTCACCTAGCTAACCCCCAAGTAATTGCCGAATTGCAATGTGTTTGGTGCATGCTCTACTAGATATACCGGGTGCATGCTCTACTAGATATACCGGGTACATACTAACAGACTCAAAAAAGAAAACCACTATAAAATAATCTGAAGTAAAATAAATAATACGATATATATATAATTGTTTAAAAATAAAAATCACATGAGTTGAAAGCAAGAAATCCAAATTTAGGGTTTCAAAATATAGGTAAAAGAATAAACTTGAGAATAAAAAAAACTTAAAATCTCATTTGAGATGAGAAGAACATAGGATTTAGGGTAAAAATTAAAAGAAACGTAGAAAAAATTAAGTGATTATACCTTAGATTAAGTATTTCCTTCTTGAGATGGGGTAGAGCTCTCCAAAGCCTCCCAAATCGCCCACCCCAAATAGGAATATGGCTAAAGTTTTTATTTATAACTAGAGCTAGTAAATGGGTCTTAGAATGGGCTTAATAAGGAAATAAGTGAAACCACTTAAGTAAATGAACCCAAAAATGAATTTGATATGGCCCAAGCCCATTTAAGATGTTAAGTGAGGGCCATCGGCCTAATAAGTTGGCACGTCGCTAGAGATAGATGTGGATCTTAGGGTGAGGCCCACTTTTTTAAGAAAAAATTAAATAACAAATGACAATAATTAGTGTGTCACTTGGCAGATTAAGCTAGGCATTAATATTTTCTAACTAAAAATTAAAACACACCAAAGAAAAATCATAATTAAACCAAACCATCACACAAAATTAAAACACACACAAAACAGTAAAACTTTACACTAATCAAAAAACATGAAAACTTATTGATCTTACATTATTGCTATAAAATATATATTAATATTGATATAAAATATTTATATTGATATAAAATATATATTTACATTAATATATTGATCAAGCCTATTGCCGGCGTGGGCCTCAAAACACAACCCGACATGGACTAGGCCCATTCGTGGTGGGTTGGTGCCGTCCATTGCCACCTCTATAGGCAAGAGACTCCAACTCTCAAATATTTACATAAATGTATTTAACTTTTGTCTATATTGGGTTCTAAGTTTAGTTAAAAGTCTTACCTAAGGATACTTAGAGAAGATATAAACTAGAAAAACTTTTTTTAGTGTTTTCTCAGTCTAAACACAATACAAAATAGAATTAGCAATCATGTTTCCAATTGTGAGTATAACCTTATTTTAAGAGGTCTCACCTTCTTCCACCTCAAACTCAAAATACTCACAATCAATTTTGCCTCTATAAATACTAAAGTCATCTGCCTCTTCTCTCACTACAACAAAATTGGGTATTAGCGACGTTTATGTAAGCGTCACAACAATATGCGTCGCTACAAAGTGATAATAATAATATATCAAAAAACGTCGCTAATAACCTAACAATTAGCGACGCATAATATTAAGCGTCACTAATGGTAGTCTATTAGAGACGCTTACACCTAAATGTCGCTAATACCTATCTTTTTAGCGATAAATAAATTTATGTGTCGCTAATTGTTAGGTTATTAGTGATGCTTATATAAGCGTCCCTAAAAGGTATATTTATTAATTTTAAAAAAAATTAAAACCATTAACAACATATTTTTTCAAACGTCGCTAATAGTTTAAAGAATAGCGACGTTTATCAACAAACGTAGCTAATAATTATCTATTTTAAATAAAAAAAATTAAAAATTAAGACCTAATAGCGACGCATAGTTATGCGTTGCTACTAGTGGATAGTATTAGCAACGTATTTAACTAGGCGTCACTATTACCCTTGGTAGTAGCGACACATCGTTACATGCGCGCTAATACCTATTTTTAAATAAAAAATATAATGACAAAGAGAGTGGGGGAGAGAGAGGGAGAGATAGATAGAGGGAGGAGAGAGAGGGGAGGAAGGATAGAGAGAGAGAGAGGGAGGAGAGAGAGAAGGGAGAGAGAGAGAGTGGGGGGAGGGAGGAGAGAGAAGGGGGAGAGAGAGTGAGGGAAGAGAGGAGGGAGGATAGAGAGGGGAGGGAGAGAGAGAGAGGAGGGAGGAGAGAGAGAGAAGGGAGAGAGGGAGTAGAGAAGGGGGAAGGAGAGAGAGGAGAGAGAAGGAGAGAGAGAGGGGAGAGAGGGGAGAGAGAGACAGGAGAGAGGAGAGAGAGAGAAAGAGGGGAGAGAGAGATAGGAGGGAGGAGAGGGAAAAAATATTTTAAAAAAAAAAAAATTAAAAAAAAAAAGAATTAGTAGCAACGCATAGGCATAGCGTCGCTACTACATTAGAGTAGTAGCGACGCATAGGCGTTTACATCGCTACTAGGTACCAGTAATAGCGACGCTTATCGATAAGCGTCGCTATTAACCTTAGTAGTGGCGACACATACAAATGCATAGCTACTACCTATGTTTTAAATAAAAAATTAAATGAAAAAGAGAGGGGGGAGAGAGAAGGGAGAGAGGGAGGGGAGGGAGGAGAGAGAGAAGAGGGAGAGAGAGATAGGGAGGAGAGAGAGAGGAGAGAGAGAGGGGAGAGGGAGGAGAGAGAGGGGGAGAAAGGGGAGGGAGAGAGAGATGAGAGAGAGGGGAGAGAGAGATAGGAGAGAGGAGAGAGAGAGAGAAAGAGGGGAGAGAGAGAGAGGAGAGAGAGAGGAAGAGGGCAGAGAGAGGGAGGAGGGAGAGAGAAAGAGTGAAGAGAGAGAGAGGAGAGGATAGGGAAAAGAGAGAGAGGAGAGGAGAGGGAAGAGAGAGAGAGAGAGAGAGACAGGAGAGAGGAGAGAGAGGAGGGGAGAGAGAGAGACAGGAGAGAGAGGGGAGAGAGAGACAGGATAGAGGAGAGAGAGAGAGAGAGAAAGAGGGGAGAGAGATAGAGAGAAAGAAAGAGAGAAAGAGGGGAGAAAGAGAGGGAGGAGAGAGGGAGGAGGGAGAGAGAAAGAGTGAAGAGAGAGAGAGAGGAGAGGAGAGAAGAGGGAAGAGAGAGAGGACAGGGAAGAGAGAGAGAGAGAGGGAGGGAGGAGATAGAGAGGAGGGTGGGAGAGAGAGAGGGATGGGAGGGAGAGAGAGGAGGGAGGGAGGAGAGAGAGAGGATAAAAAATATAAAAAAATTATTTATAGCAACGCTTATTGATAAGCGTCTCTAAAGACACATCTAATTAGCGACGCTTATACATAAGCATCGCTAAAGATCCATATATTAAACCTATTTTTTAAAAAATAAAAAAGAAATTCTCGCCGCGGGCGAATTTCTGTCCAGGCGGGTAATTTCGCGCGCAAGCGAAATTTCCCTGCGCGGGCAAAATTTTGCCCGCGCTTTATATCCCCCCCTATGTATTTTCCCCCACCACCGGACTTCCGAACGCCGAGTCGCCCCTCCTCTCCTCCCTCCTCTATTGACCACCCGCCGTCCGCCACTCTGCTCTCCTCCGCTGCCGGGCTTCCGACTGCCGAGCCGCCCCTCCTCTCCGCCCTCCTTTGTTGACCACCCACCATCCACCGCTCTGCTCTCCTCCGCCGCCGGACTTCCTATCGCCGAGCCTCCCCTCCTCTCCTCCCTCCTCCGTTGACCACCCGTCGTCCGCCGCTCTACTCTGCACCGCCGCCCTTCCCCTCCCCTTTCTAAGTCGGATTCCGGCGGCCCCCCTCCCTCCCAGTCCCCCCCTCTGGCTCCCTTCTCTCTCCCCAGCTCCCCTCTCCCTCTCCGGCTTACCCCTCCCTCCCGGTCCCCCCTCCGGCTCCCTTCTCTCTCCCCGATTCCCCCCCTCCCGGTCCCCCCCTCTCCCCAGTTCCCCACTCCCCCGGCTCCACCTCCCTCTCCCCGCTCCCCCTCCCTCTCCCTAGCTGGCCCCTTCTCCCCAGCATCCCCCCCTCTCCCAGCAGGCCCCCCCTCCCCTAGCCGGCCCCCTCTCCGCAGCCGCCTCCCCATCCCCCAGCTAGCCCACCTCTCCCCAGCCAGCTCCCCATCCCCAGTCGGCTCCCCCCCTCCCCAGCCTCACCCCCCTCCCTCCCCCGGTGGGTGGCCCACCGGGGATTTTTTTTAATTAATTGAAGTATTAGCAATGCTTACAAAGCGTCGCTACTACTAAATAGCGACGCTTTGTAAGCGTCGTTAATAATAATTAATTATAATTTCAATTTAATTTTCTTTTTTAAAAAAATTTTAAATTTTAGTAGCAACATATAGAGACCGTCGCTAATAAGGAATTATTAGCGACGCTTTCTCTATACGTCACTAATAAAATTATTTTTTATTTTTTTAAAATTTTTTTATAATAGCGACGTATATATAAACGTCGCTAATAATTACTTATTAGTGACTTATATATAAACGTCATTAATAATTACTTATTAGCGACGCTTATGAATATATGTCGCTAATAACTTATTTTTAAAATTTTTTTCAAAAATTAATTTTCTTTTAGCAACGTAAGTAAAACGTCGTTAGTAGATTATCATTAGCGACGTTAGATAATATATGTCACTAATAAGTTATTATTAGCGACGTATAATAAATATCGCTAATACTGTTATTAGCGACGTTTGTTTATATACGTCGCTAATAGGTAATAGCGATGGCACTTTTTTTGACACTTTTAGCGACGTTTAGTATACGTCATTAATAGTTAGTAGCGATGCTTAAGAGACTATTAGTGATGCATAATTGCGTCGCTAATAGTCCTTTTTGTTGTAGTGTCTCTACAGTTTATCTAATTTTCCGATAGCAATTATAAATTTTATTCATATCTTATGGGACATTCTAATTTGTTTAAAGTTTTTGAACTTTATATTTATATACTATATTAAAGTAAGGGCTCATAGAATATTTAGTTTTTTGAAAAATCAAATAGGGCACTCAATATGAAAGAGAGTATTTAGTAGCTTTCAGGTGGTCATATATGATAGGCATTTTGCCTTATTATATGATAGATAAGTTGCACATTATATATTTAATAAATTTAAGAAGTATACCATTATATTTTTTCATAGACTTAGGTTGTTCTTACTTTTTGTAAAATATTACAATGACCAGAGCGTATAGTGCAGGTAAATATGAGTATGGTCAGCAAGCATATCATACAAGAAGGATAAAATTTATTTCTCAGTCTTCCAAGTTTTCTAGCATTTTTACTTTTTCTGCAACATATATATTTATGTAAAATAATGTTTAACCAATGACCATAAACTTTAAAAAAAATGATCATGAATATGCACTAAAATATAAAGTTTAAGGCTTACCAATAAGTCAATAACCAAATTTTAGTGAACTTCTTAAACATAAAACCTCAGCTGCATGGCAAGATAAGAAAATTCAAGAAATAAACAACATGAAAGCGAGTGGATTAATTCAGACCTGATTGCAATATGTTCAGATATCTAACATATCTCACATGGCTGAGCTAATCCAATATTTTCATCAGTCCATTCCCATGAGGTCCATGACAAGGGCTACAGGAAGAAATTTTGAGGTTAATCCTAATAAAGATGACAAGTTCCTGAACAGAATCGTTCGGAAGCCACAAACGGCCTTGAAGTTCTAACAACTGCACAGTGGGACATCACTCACAATGTTGGCAGTGCTTTCAAGAGTCAGTGATCTAAAGTACAACATTCCAACCGAAGTCGCAAATCTTTGCTAGGAAACCCAATTTAGTATTGACAAGATCTAAAGTGATGGGCACTTGGAGAGGCTAAACCCAACTGCAGCTTCAGCTACTTCGAGGTGAATGCCTAATTAACAATGAGTCATTTGCTTTGAAAAACACATATGGGCATCTTGTAAACACCATAACTACTTATGCAATCAAACAAAAACCCTTCAGCACCACGGCTTAAGGCGAATAGTATCCATGAATCCACCTGATGTGTGCATGGCCTTCATCATCTGAGAAACAAAAGGTTGAGCCGTCGAAACATCAGAGCTTGGTGATGGCGCAGAAATGTTCCCATGGCACATCACATGCTGCGCGTTCCTGAAACTCCAAAGGCCCGCAAGGGCATTTGCAACTGACGTCAACGTTTTGAATAGATTTCCAAACTTGTTTCCATATGATCTTGCCAATTAAGATGCCAGTTTGAGTTGCTTCTGGCAACACGTAAATCAAAACTGGGCCTCCTTCTGAACAGTCCATGGATATTCTCGGCAGCTTGCATCTCTTCCGCAGCTTCAATGGCGTTGGAGGATGAAGAGGGAAGTCCAACTCCACCAGAAGCCAAACGCGGAATGGAGGATGGTGTTGGAGCTTGAATGGGTAAATGGGCTAAATCGTTCTCTCGCACAACTCTCAACTGTTGATCAACCTACCTCTTTCTGCGTCTTCCTCTCCTGTACCAGCCAGGCAATACCCAAGTGACCTCTTCCTCCTCTGGTCATGGCTGAAGCGGAGAACCTTACTTGCGACCAACAAATCTATTCCTCTGGTCACGACGAGAGTTCCAACGGTGGCCAGAGCTTCTGGACAGGTCATAACTCTGTTCTGGCTGTGACCAAATCTTCTGGTCGTGGCTAGGAGCTCTACCTGTGGTCAAATCTCCAATCGCGGTTAGTATTTCTAGCTCATGACCAGAGTTGTCGCCACCGCATGTAAGAGTTGCGGCGGTCACCATTGGGGAAGAAGGTACAGAGTTTTGTTAAGATAGGATAAAAAGAGAGAATAATAATGTAATGTTTATAGTTTTAAAAAGTAAAATAAAATTATTCGATTTTAAAAAAAAAATAAAGTATTAAGGAGATTAATAAGGCGCTATCCGTTCTGTTTTTTACACCATTGCATTTACTGATTTACCTACCAACATGGGTAAGTGGACCTATGATTATAAATGCTAAAAAGAAAAGTGAGAAATATGCTTATGGAATATAGACAAGATATATTAGAATTATACTCCCTCTGTCCTATATTAATACCTCCATATCTACTCTTTTATTATTTTTATCAAAATGATAATCACAGCTCTTTTTAAGCATCACAGCCAGCCACAGTTTATTTTTACTACCCTAATATGGCCCCCTCGTCTTCCCACAAACTGCCCTTCAACAAAGGCAAGACAAGTCTAAGAGTTGAAAGAGGAATTCTGCCCGCCATTAGAGCTTGTTCAGCAAGGAAGAAGTAGAAGAAATAAAGGAGAAAAAATTGCAAGAAGAGTGGAACCACGAAGGAGCAACTCGATCAAAAGAAGCAATTTGAGTCAGTCAGGAAGCAGATGCACTTGAAGCTTCGGACTTTGAGCGGAAATTGGATTTTGATCGAAATTGGTTTTTGCGGGGTTTTGATTTTGGAAGATAAGCAAGGGGGTCGGGCACGAACCGGTGAAGCTGGACGATGAGCAGCTGGCGGAGCTGAGGGAGATATTCCGGTCATTCGACCGGAACAACGACGGAAGCCTCACGCAGCTGGAGCTGGGTTCGCTCCTACGATCACTGGGCCTCAAGCCCAGCCCTGACCAGCTCGATGCCCTCATCCACAAGGCCGACAAAAACAGCAACCGTCTCGTCGAGTTCTCTGAGTTCGTCGCCCTCGTGGCCCCGGTCCTCCTCCCCACCAAGTCCCCTTATACGGAGGAGCAGCTCCACCAGCTCTTCCGCCTCTTCGACCGCGATGTCAACGGCTACATCACCGCAGCTGAGCTCGCAAACTCCATGGCCCGGCTCAGCCACGCCCTCACCGTCGAGGAGCTCACCGGCATGATTCGTGAGGCAACAGAGACGAGTGTTGCTGACTCGTCATGGTCGTACAGAGTCCGCGCTAAAAACTAATCCTGGTACTTAGATTTGGTATAGAATGTCGATCGCTTCCAAGTTGCAAACACATGCAGAAGCGAAAAGGAAAACAGGTGCAATCCATCAATTAAGAAGGAAATTCTATTCAACGCTCATTTTATATGTCTGAAACAAACAGTTTGCCCGATTAATCATTGAAGAAAAAAAAAGTAGGCACAATCATCAGCACTTGAGAAAGCAGAATCACCTGATTTTCATCATGATCACACTGCAATGAATCCTGTGTTTGCGCTTTGGTCGAACTGAAACATCTTACGAAAGAAGGGGCCACGGAGCGATGCAAAACCAGGAATGTGCTAGCGTAATTTGTTTGCATAAGTGGAAGATGTCGGTTGCCGAAGGAGGAAGGCCTTGAGATTTGCGACGCACACACGCGCTTCAACAGATGCTGGGCCAGCTTTGATCTTCTCCACATCACTTCTATAAAAGCTCTAGTACACCCAGCAGCAATACGGGGAAAACCCAGATGCAGTCTTGGAAACAAATGATCGAAAAATGGAGCTATTTCAAAGCGAGACTCCTAAAAGGCTGGGTCCGAGGAACTGACAAGGTGGAGGATTGTGGAGACAGTGCCGGAGTCGGTGATTTGGCAAGAGATAGTGAGAGTGGAATTGGAGAGGCGATGAAGGGTGTGGAGGGAATCGAGAGAAGAAAGGGGAGGTGAGGGTGGAGAGGACGAAGTGCAGTGAGGGAGAAGGTTGAGTTTTGCGAGACTGCATCTAACGGCTTAAATTAGAGAAATGGAGCAATTAAAATAGAACACGACTGGAGTGTCACTAGCCATCACATTGAGATTTGACGACATGAATTAAACTAAGAAGCGGACTGGTGATTTAAGCCCGCCAATGCACACATTGACAAACGTTAGCCAGTTTGCATTTTAGAGGGGCTCTATTTTAATAATTTGTAACATAAATTTCTTAATATTTTTATTTAGTCTCCGTCTCATATTAATAGATTTATTTATTTTTTTCAAAATAAATTAAAATTAATTTATTTTAAATAAATTAAATATAGCTATTAATATGCAATTGAGGGAGTACTTTGCAACACACAATCTTCAGTTTAAAAAAAAAAATCCCCTTTTCCTTATGTGTGTGAGGCTAAGATGTATAAAGAAAAAAAAAAACTGTCCTCTTTTAATCCTGAGAAATTGGCCCTGCTCTTTACGTATTTGGAAGGACAGAGTCTGCCTTGGGCAGAGGCAAAAGAAGTTCTAGTAGGGGATGTTGGTCATATAATTACCGGAAAAAAATTAAGTAAATACTCACCACTAGAGCGTACTCTCCTTCGGAAAAACCTATTTCACCAATTTATAACCAGTCCTGTGTAAAATTCATGTCTTTTATATTTATAGAATTCTTTTCTCCTTTCCATTCCCGTTTCCCAGGTTCAAGATCGAGCATTTTCGAGGGGAAATTATTCCTCCATGTTAGTTTTTACCTAAAGTCCATGTCATTCCATCTTTCTTCATTTCTTCATTCATCCAGTTTTTGTAACCCAAGATGGTTGCCATGTTTGTAGTGTCTGGTCTCATGTATAGGAAAAGCTTTCTGCATTCAAGGACGATGGGAAGAAAAGTGAAGCTTGCACTCTGTATAACTAATATTTTATTTAATATAGGCTAGTTATGATATCCTGATTATGTTACTCTCTTTATGTTGATGTTACTTTCTCTCTACGTTGATGTTAGGCTTAAAACTGGGTCAGGTCGGCCTTAGCTCTAGCCTATCGTATTATTTTTAGGCCCCGGCCCGGCCCAAGTTTTATGCGGGACTAAAACCATCCAGTCTTGCCCGGTCCTAAGCAACCTCGGGCAGGCCACGAGTTTTTTTCCTTTTGTTATTATTATATTTTTTTATTAAATCAATATTATTTTAATAAATAATTTTTATTTTTTGTTGGGTCCCACAATTGACTCCATGACACAAAATCATGTACTTTTAGGTGAGTTTTTCATAACTAAATATGATGACTTAAGCTTATAATATCTTACATTTCCATAAAGAAGTTGGTTATTTAAACCCCTATTTTTTCTCAGTATCCCACAAACAAAAGTAAAAAGTTTAAAATTTTTTTACTTTTATACCTCACTTTTCCCCCATTGACTTGCTCCTTTATCCCCCATTTACATTTCCCTTTTTCTCTCACAATTTTCCCCCACAAGTTAACCTAAAGAAAGAGTTTTTTACTTTCTTCTCCTCCTCAAGGTCCACCAATGAGCACTGTAGCCACGGCCACCAGCAAGTACTATATATGTCAGCATACACTGTAGCTCCGACGACGATTAAAAAGTTCCGGCAGTGGCTAAAAAAGCTCCGGTGAACTTTTTGGTCAAATTTCTTCCTTATGGTAGTATTTGTTCATCAATGGCGTCTTTACACTTTCGGAGACATGTTAATCGCATTTTTTTCCGCCAAAACATTGTCAGAGGCAAGATTGAAGTCGGTTTCGTAGCGGGGGACACCCCCCTCCCCACCATTTTTCAAAGAACTTGATAGGGCCGAGAACCACCTGCCACTTCATGCTTAATTTGGGAAGACAGTAACTTCTTACTATCTTCTTTGTGGTGGGGGGCACACCCTGCCATTTTTTGAAGAATGTTACGGGGCTGAGAACCACCTGCCACTTCATGCTATATTAGGCGGGGGTACCCCCCGCCAACTCAAAGATAGTAACTTCTTCGAGTTACTGTATGTTTCATGGCGAGGGGTACCCCCCGCCAACTCGAAGACAGTAACTCTAAGATGTTATTGTTTATTTCGTAGCGAGGGGCACCCCCCGCCATTTTTCAATGAACTTTATAGGGCCGAGAACCACCCGCCACTTCATGATCAATTTGGCAAGGGGTACCCCCCGCCAAGTCGAAGATAGTAACTTCTTCGAGTTACTGTCTGTTTCGTGGCGGGGGGCATCCCCGCCATTTTTCGAAGAACTTGACAGGGCCAAGAACCACCCACTACTTCATGCTAAATTGTGCGGGGGGTACCCCCCGCCAACTTGAAGACACTAACTCTAAAATGTTATTGTCTGTAAAATGGCGGGGGGTACCCCCCGCCAATTCATTTTCTTGCTTTCAAGCCTCCGGACATAACACATAAGGGGCACTTATTTTTCTGTAAAATGGTGTAAATTGTATCATTGAGTGCAATCAGCCTCTCTCTGCTTGCCCATCGTATGATTCTTTGTTATTTTGCTTCCCTTGATTAATGAAGCTCCTTATGTGAAGTAGGTTGCAAGAGTTTTGTTTTGTTCACAGTTCGTAAACTTTAAAACCAGGGAAGGAATTCTGTGAAACGTCATGCATAAAGTCTGCAAGCTGCCATTTCAGAAGGGTATCTTCCAGCAACTTCGCCCCATGAGGGTGAGATCATTAGGTATTAATGTATAAACACAGCCAATTTCATTAATCAAATGGGACAATTGAGAACGAGACCTAATTTTCACAAAGAACCTAGTCACAAACCTGTTCAAAGAACCTGATCACAAAGAACCTGGTTACAAACCTGTTCAAAGAACCTGATCACAAACTCTTCCAGTTCAACATAATTTTCTTGTCCAATACTCCAACATGGTATCTACTTTTTGATGATAAAATTCATGGTAGCAAAAATTTTCAAAGAACTTGATCACAAACTCAAAGAACCTGGTCACAAACCTGTTCAAAGAACCTAATCACAAACTCAACTTGTTCAACATAAGTTTCTTGTCTACTGTTTGCACATGGTTTATACTTTTTGACAATAAAGTTCATGGTAGCAGAAATTATACAAACTCTTCTAGCAGCACAACAATTATCCAAAGTCACAACAATTATAATTCAAAATATACAAACACTGAAATGTCTCAACAGTATAAAATGGCTCAGTACATGAAACTTAAATGTCTCAAGGACTGAAATTGAAATGTCTCTAACAAACGACTGACATTAAAGTGTCTTTACAAACTCAAACAAATTGAGGCTATTTAGAAACCCCCTTTCTCTTTCCTTTCACTGCTTTAGTTTTAACTCAAGTTTTAACTGTCATTTCTATAGGGCCTCTATGAAAAGGATAAGTTTCATCCTCCACGGTTTGCCTTTCTTCTTCCTCCTCCTCCTCCTCCTCCCCTGCATGGCCTTCTTGTTCTCTCTCAATGACAGTAGTTTATTCATCAATTTTCTGTCTTTGTTCTTGTGCATTTGGATTTCCTTCTAATTCATCATCAACAACTTTATCTTTTGCTTCAGCTCATCGCCTCCTATATGATGTTGTTCGGTGTGTCTTCGGCATCTAGTGTATGGAGAATCAAAGCAAAGGTTAGCCTCAATATTATTTAATAGTTCTTTAATTAGTGTAAATATATGCATAAACCCCATAATACCACTAGGTGTAAAGATTATGAATTGAGCAAAAGATTAGTCACAACTACAAATAAACTATGCTCGAGATAGTTTCTTCATCATATGTTTCCTTTGTGCACTTCATGAAACATTATTTTTCTTTTGCTTTTAAGTGCAGTGTGCAATTAACAATACAAGACAGGCTCTATCACTGAACATCCTCAGTCATTCAAGCAATCAAGCTAAAGTGCACATTAATAGTAAAACTTACATTACCCGGCACCAAGTATTGCTTCGCATACCAACGTCACATGTCAGATATTGTCACGCCCGAGGTTTTTTCACACATTTACTTTAAATTTTTTTTCTAATATTTTATTTCAAAATACCAACATAAATCAAAGAACCAACAAAATTAAAAATCATATACAATTTTTTTGTAAATTAATTTATTTTACAACAAACAAACGTTCTCAGGCATGACTTAAAACAAAAGCATACGAATAAAACCTACCATAGCCATGGGTTTTAAAAACAAAAACCTCTCAGACATCTCTGAGTACAAGTTCTTTTACAGTCTTAAAATCAAATCGTCTTACTCAAAATCTCAAATGAAACCCTTTAGACCTAAGTCCCATCATCAAATCCTTACTAATTCCTTACTCATTATTCTTTCATTACAATTCATATTGTGTACATTATGCACGTACAATTATATTGTTATCTCTTACTAACTCACAATCCACCAAAAGCGCTCCGAATCTTAAGTCTTCAATTCCGTGCATCCCCCACGTCTCCTACTCGTCGCTCCAATGTGCTATCTGACTCAAACTGAACAAATTCTCCAATCTCATCAAATCCAACATTCGTCTTTCAATCTTGTCTTTCCTCGCCCGACATATAATCACAGTTTCCACATCATAGCTTATGAAGTACCCCTTCGCCAAACTTACAATCAAACACTTCTACTCGTGCCCATCGATCACATACCACCAGCCCACAACAAAGATCACACGCTTTGGTCACATACATACAATTCATTACACTTACTATGTGCTCTTAGACTTCACTAACATACCCACACAATTCTATAACGACCGCGAATTTTCAGTATGTTTTCTTGCCTCTAATAAAACTATTTTATGAGTTTTTAATTATTTTAAATTATTTAGAGGCATATATTTGGAGAGTTTTTATTGGGTTATGATATAGCTCGGTGAGACGAGCGTAATGAACCTAAGAACGTATTAAACGGAGGTCGGGAGCGAAAGTTACAACCTCGGGAAAATATCATATGGGCGGGACCCACTTTGAAAGTGTGGGATGACCTACCCATGTGTGGTCTTATTTCGAAGGGCTCATTGACACGAGTCCATCAGTAACAAGAACGTGCAATTCCAACGTCAAGGTTGGAAGTTATCGCGCTTTGAGGTCAGGATATTATTTGAATAAAATAATATCATTCTGGATAGGATCGATGATGCAGTAGATAAGACTAATGACAAAGTAGATAGGATTGTCAATGAAGTGGATAGGGTTGATGATGTAAGTGGATAGGGTTGATGATAAAGTGGATAGGATTGCTGACAAAGCAGATAGGATTGCTGATGAAGCGGATAGGATTGTTGACAAAGCAGATAGGATTGCTGACAAAGCGGATAGGATTGACATGTGTCAACCTCACATCTATCCAGTTTTTTTATAAATAGCATCCTTAGCATCCAGTCTCTCCCACATTTTCTCATTTCTCTCCCACATTTAGAAACTTATGTTCTTCATTTCTTACTCGTTTTAAGTCCGATTTAAGTCGTTTAAGAGGCGTTTCTACCTAAATCGAGCGTGCCAGACGTCATGGCAGGGTTATTTTTCCGGTTGGAGAGCAAAACCCCAGAAGTGGACATCCAATTTTGTGGTGTCCGATTTATCGATTTCGAACTCGTGCGAAAAGCGAGGTAGGGGCTTTTATCCTTTCTTATGGCATGATTATAATATTTGGTTGTGTTTTTAACTTATTATTTATATGACTCTTGCATGTTATGCGCTAGAGATTATTTTCAAGATATGTTTTATGGTTTCTACACATATATCCGATCTGTTGAACTGTTAATCGTTGAGATAGAATATGATTTATATAGCGTATATTTATAATGTTATTATGTATATTCAAATAGTCGAATGATTTGCCGCTGGAAGCGGATATGCTTTATACTACATGCATTATGATTGCCTCATACATAATAGTTTGATTGAATATTTATTCATAAATTTTGATATAAATTATACAGGGTGAAATGTGTGAGATAGAAACAAACTAGCTTCGCCACTGTTTTCATTGCGAATGAAAATAGTAAGTTTAAATAACGGTTTTAGAGGACTCGTCCTTTTTTAAAGGAGGATACTCAAGATTATTTTTGAAAAGACGTATAAGCATGGTGATCGAGTCACTAAAGCGGGACAAAGAAGGGGTAACTGTCTCATTGGAATGAGTGACCAACCTTGCCTTTGTAGTTGTTGATAGTGACGCTCCCATGTCTTGTAGAGGCGAAGCTAGGATTTTCAAAAGGATAAACATTGGGATAGAATGTTTTAAAAGAAAACAGCTCTTTTTGGAGTCTGGGAACTCTAGGATATTTTGATTGAGTCTGGGACTCAAGACTATGAGTCTGGGACTCATGAGTGTTTTGGTTGTCTGGAGCTATTGTTGGGCGCCCCGATAGAGCTCCGTTGACTAGATGAGAGCACAATTAATCCGGTTCGGAATCGGATGTACGGTACCTAATTTAGCCTAGTGAGCCCCTAACGAAGGGCAAGATCCCTGATTCACCCCTAACGAAGGGCAACTATCAAGGCTACGCGTGCTAGGGTAGAGAGTGTCATGGGAAGACTCTCTACTCTCTAAATCCCGACGCCCCATGAGCACGGGTGGCTCTTCTATCCACAAGCACGAAATATTTTGAGATGATCTGTGGAGAAGTAAGAGGTCGCTGCTTTGTACCCGCAGCAAGATTCTTATTAATATATATATATATATATATATATCTAGGACATTTGTAGCAAGCCATGAGAGCTTGCAAACCCTAGTAGCATCTTCAATACGTAGGAAGAAGCTCTAGGGGTGGTCTTGGGTGAGAGGCACACCCCGTTTTCATGGAAAATACTATATATATATATATATATATATATATATATATATATATATATATATATATATATATATATCTGTGTGTGTGTGTGTTGTGAAACTGCCATGTGTTTATTCATGCCTGATAGTATAAACTCCCCTACTGAGTATTTTAAAATACTCACCACCCCCTAGACTTTGCAGGATTCAACAAAGCTTAGTGTGCAGGTAGACGGGCCTACTCTGAAGTTTTATCGATTGATTTCAAGGATTTCAACCGCACTGAAACGAGTAAGAACTCATTATTTTTATCTTGTGTGTTTGTACACGGACTGTGGTTCCTGGGGATACTACTATTTTAATATCGCATATGGTGATCAGCTCCAGTCGCGGGCCTGGGTAAACTCCGATATCTTTATGAAAAGAAAATTTTATATGCTTTTAAAATCTTGGGGTGCGACAAATTCACATACATACAACATGCTTTTATAATCAGCATAATCATGCAAAACATTAAATTATAAACTCCTAGCATGCTACTACACAATCAAACACTACCCACAACCAATTCATTGTACGGACGGTCGTGTATCAAGCACGGCTTACAATGGAGGATATGGGCATGACATCGGTCGAACCTTCGATGGGCTGAGTCTAATGGCTTACAATAATACTTCCCTTTAGAAGAATTAGAATTCGGAAACTTTCCCGTAGCTTTTGGGTCATGTGTATCAAAAGTGGGGGTGCAGAGGTAGCATCGGGCCAAAAGTGCTGGCCCTTGCTGTCACTTGGCCGGGGCAGAGCCCATTTTGGTCGGACCTGCAGCCCAAGTCCACGCAACGACATGCGGAACAAGTTGGCCCTAGGCTGGGGGTCACTTGACAAAAGTCACAGGTGTACCCCGAAGCTAAGGGTATTTGTTTTGGGCAAAAGGCATGTAAGGGAGGCCGAGAACGGAGTTCCCTTACCATCATTGGGTCAAGTTCGCGTTGCGGTTGTCCGCTGGCCGATGTTCGCGGTGGCAAAATCTCCGGTCAGAAGAAACAATTAAATTCGATTTAGTCGAGGTGACAAAGTGCAGAGTTAGGGCGACATACACGTATTGTCGAGCCACAATTGGCCAGATGGGGCTAGGGGACAGACTTGGGATACAGTGGTGACCTAGCAATCACAAACCACAGCGAGCTGGATGGACACCGATTGGTGTTCGCTTGGAGTCTAGCAGTGGTAAATCGACACCGCTAGACCAAAACTGTGTTTCAGACTGAGCGGAGCAATGGGGCGAAAGAGAGGCAAATAAGCAAAGAGTGTCCATCATTGACCTGAAGCAGAGCCGGCGACGGTGAGCCGGAGCTCCTTCGGCTACTTAGCCACATAAAACAAAATAGGGAATAAAAAGTGATCTGTACGGATTGGAAAGGGGTGGTAAGAGAGGTTAAAGGCCAGGAGAGGTAGCAATTCAAGTCAGGGCGATGCCATCGCCGAGCCTGGAGAAGACCAACAACCATCGGCAGTGACTGAAGACCAGCTACACGGCCACGGATTGCAACACACAAGAATGGGAAAAAGAAAAAGGGAAAAAAATTTATCCCATAATAAGACAGAGGGGATTGAGGGAGGCAGCAGCCAAGGCAGCAGCCGGTGTGGTGGCCTTGCCGTTGCCGGGCTAGGGGGAGGGCCAAAGGCCAGTCGCCGTGGCCGGCCACCAGCAGCTGCAACACACAGTAACAGAACATAACAAAAAAAAGAAAAACATTGCCCGTCTAGATCAGAAAATGGTGGAAGGGTCATGGCCGGGGAATCAGCAGTCCGGCCAGGGATGGTGGCCTTGTTATCGCCTGGCCAGAACAGAGCCATAGGCCCGGCGGCGGCGGCCAGCGGCACAGCCGCAAGTCATACTGAACAGAAAATAAAAAAAACAGAGGCGGGGTAGTTTTTACCTCACGGCAATGAAGCGGGGGCAGGGAGGCCAGGACGCCGGTGGCCAGAGATCGCTCTAGCTGGGGCGGAACCGTGGCGGTGGTCTGGACACCATGCAACCGCCGGCGACGGCAATCGGAGCAAAAACAAGGGCACGGTTCTCTGTTGGGCTGAAACGGAAAAGAGGGAGAGGGTTGGCGGTGGCCGGCGAGGTTAGGCTGGGGAGGTGGTGGCGGTGTCGCCCAGCCATCATCACAATATTACAAATACGGATACGCCAAAATGTCAAATTTTATCATTGAAAATACGAGCAAAAAACTATAAAATATTACAAAAAATTACAAAAAATAATAAAATTTAAAAAAACATCGAAGATATTACAAATATCATGGGAGAAAAGTATATGAAACATCAAAAAATAACTGAAAAGGGTCAGAACACTCTTCAATATTCAAGACTAGGACCACTGTAAACTCCAACATCTGGCTCACTCATCAATATCCGAAACTGGGTAACTTCTAATTAATGATGCAATTAAGATGTCTGCAAAAGCACTTAAAAATGCAAGTTTTATATCTATCCCCATCTGAGCTACTACTCCCTGCCGAAAACTTAGTCTGGTAAACATTCTCCATGTGATTTCTTCTGCGGCAGGAGCAGAGGCGCAATCATGCAACTCAGATTGGAGCTTCTCAGAGACTCACCTGAACCAGACGGGGATTCTGGTGATTTTTTCCCATGTGCAGAATTTATTCTAAATTTTATTAGAACAATCAATTGATATTAATTTAGTCACTCTGGTAAAAGATCTTACTTTCATGGTGCTGGGATTATGCGCAAATGGTGATGATGAAAATGGGTTCTATTTCATGGCCCTTATTGCTTGTCAAAATCAAGTTCTCGAAAAGTTGAAATTGATGTTCTGCTACAAGTGTCGTTCTCATGTTTTAGTTAGCTCAACACTATGAAGAACAACTCTGATAAGAAGACTGCAATATATGATGGTTACATAAAGTTGGGAATTTCAAAACAGTTATAGAAATAGAGCAAGAAAAAATGTAAAACATGGGAAAATTGGTAGCAAACTTCACCAATTAAATTGATATAAAAAGGAAAATTATAGAAGATAACATAGGGGGAAACAGAGGGAAAATATAAAAACTATAACGTCAATCATACACCAAAGACTTATGACAAACATGAAATCACCAAGCAGCCAAAAAAAAAAAAACATACATCTCAATCACAAAACAGAGGGAGAATAAAAAAAATAACCTATTTAATAGCAGGGGCAAATGCTGGATCTGGAGTCGCTGGTGGAGGTGCTAGAGTGGGAGATCTGGAGCTAGATGTGCTAGAAGCGCTCGTAGCGGCGCAAAAAAATGTAGGGTTCCGATGGAGGCAAAATAGGGAAAGCTCAAGCTAGAGGCGCTTATGGCGAAATCAAGAGAGTTGGAGGCGCTGAAGGAGAAATTTGGTTCTAGTGGAAACGAAGAGGGATCAAGTAGAGCCGCTGGCCAGTGATGATGAGGGAGACCATAGTTAAAGCCGAAGAACTTTTTGACAGGGGTGAAGCCTGGAGGGAGGAAGGGCGGGTATACACAGTGATAAAAATAAATTTCAAATACCGTCATTTGATATATTTTGTAATAACGGGGTTTAAGTGAGCAATTTTACATTTTAAATTCGGGGTGTATAAATAATAGAGGATACAGGGATAAAACAGGGGTTTAAATAGCAACGTTCTTCCATAAAATATACTATATCTTTATTTTTCCCTTCCCTTTTCTCCTATGCAGGGACTATCATAAGAAGTTAAAATAATATTTTTTATATTTAGGGTAGGGCCAAAAGGGTTTTTTGCCCCTTGCCCTAGCTCGACCCTATTTAAGGCATGCTTAATTTTTTTAGTCCCTGCCCTTGGCTCAAAATTTTTGGACTTCACCACATTTTATGGGCTGGGCAAGCCAGCCCTTAAAGTTTTACCCCTACTAAATATAATAACTTAAGCTTAAATTTTCTTAAATTTTTTTAAAATATACTTAAAATTCGCTTTCTCCTTCCCTTACAACTTTTGTGAAACTATTGAAAAAATTAAAATAATATTTTTATACTTGAAGTAAGCCCAAACATGATTTTACCCCCGCTCTATTTAAGGTGGGCCTAAAATTTTTAAGCCCCACGTTAAAACTAGTCCTAACCCAAAATGGGCTGGCTGGCCCTTAAAAGTTTCACCCTACTCAGCACCTATTTATTGAAATATATATTTCCATCAAGTCAAGGATGCCTTATTTCATGTCTTTTTAGGGATAATGGCATACTTCCTATAGAGCAAATCAGACATCATGGTTTTTGTACCATGCTACACATAGCCAAGAGCTAATACCCATCCCAGGTGACCAAATTCCCTACCATAAGTCAATCCAGACAGATACATTGCACTTCGTACATTATAAAGTTTGATCACCTTTCGAATAGGCTATGTAGCCAAAATATATATATATAAAAAAAAGGGCAACGTCCGTGTTCGATTTGGCCACGGATGGCACACAAAGAAATTTAGGACAGTTGAAGTCGGATACTGGCTCAGACAAGGCTTGTCCCTCGACCGACTGTAGCGGCCCCGGCTTTAAATCTGCAAGCAGTCCACAGTTCACACTCGGGACAGCAGAAAAGTACCCGATTTCTACTAAACAGAACATGACGCATTCAAATTAAAGGAAGAGTTCACCACAGGAAACAAGCAAGCATCTTGGTTCGTATCTAACAGTAAACAATTAACAAAACATTAACTATATTAATTTCACAAACGAGGCAATATTCATGCATGAATATATACCATTAACAAAAAAGAAATCCTTAGTCTGTTAATCAGTGCTCCTGAGTATGGCCAATAATAAGAGAGTCATTCTCAACCAGTCAATTATCAGTCTATTTAACCTTCAGTCTATATAAAAGTACCTCAATCTTTCAAGGAAAAAAAACATTTTTTTCACCCTTCCATGAGAAAAGAAGGGAAAAAACAAAACCTATAGACGAGAATTATCAAAGGAAAAGCAGCTTGTCCGACCAGCCACAAAACAAAACTTACAGAGCATTTCAATTGACAAACTACTTGTCAATTGCAACCTTACAGTTAAGCGCTGTCCTGGCCCCTAACAAAATAAAACGATGTGAATGAAACTTTGGGCTATTCCATTCTTTGACATTTTTGGAAAACATCTTGGTGCATCTCCTGCAGTAAGATCTGAGAAGAAAACTCCCTTCTCTCTTTTAACCAAGTTGAAATTTAATAGTTGTTGGAGAAAGCAGTCATCATTGGAAAGCTTTTTAAAGTTCTGTTTTAACAGGTACACATGAACAGTAAATAGCATTTTTGTATTTTTATATGCAGCCCCGAAAAGTTTTTGTCAGCCAGCTCTGTTTCCCAATTTTCATCCCAAAACTGAGTTCCAGCCTGTAAAAACGTTGAAGATTGAGTAAGTTTCACTGAAATCTTTAATTTATTGGAAAGTATTGAAAAAGAAAGAGATAAATGAGTACCTATAAAAAAGCCAATTTTAATGAGAACTTTACATAGATGCTGATTAGCTTCTCTACAACATTAGATGAAACAACAATGGGCAGAGATAGTGTTGTGCGTATAGCGCACCACTTCTTCTAGTACACATATATTTTAGCAGCTGGAGATGCTCTATTAAAACTCTGTAGCTTTTCTGTGAGCTTCATTTTGAACAGATGCTGCTGTTCCTGCTCAATCCCATGCTTATTGAAAGTAATGACTACTTTCTCTAAGCATGTTGACTTTTCTAGCACAATGCTTAACAATTCGATTTTCACCTCACAGATGCGCCACATGTCATCTAGTGACCCTCTTAAACATTTGCTGTCAGAGCTGATAAATTCATGCATCTCGATCGTCTTAATGTGCTCCATTAGTTTTGAAATAGAACGCTTCAATGATTTCCAACATTTCTGCCCAGTGAGGGGATAGTCATCTCCCTGTACAAAAAGTTCAGGTACTATAAAACTGAACAATTGCATCAAGCATAGGTGATATGATTTGATATTTGTGTAATCTTTGTAGTTTATCCACATAGAAGACAAAAATTAGTCTCTCAACTGCAGGAAAGATCGATAAGACAGTTTTAATTCTTCGGAGCAGTGTAGTAGTTGCCAACCATATCTGAAACTCCAGACATGTAGCCATCATGGGTATCGGATTTGTGGTCTTAGATAAATCCTATTTGCAGCAGAAAATAAGAATTTTGAATAAGATTTTTGAACTATTCAAATAACATTGTAAATGTTTAGTGAGCGAGTTGCTATGTAGGCAAAATTAACTATTTAAATTGACAGTTAGGAGGCAGGACCTTCTGCAAATTCACCTTCAATTACAAGTTCAGAAAGAAAGTTTTGAACCATTAAAAAATAAATGAGAAAACTTCAAGAAGAGAGTTTCTAAGCAAACCATAGACCATTTAGTTTACTAGGAGGCAGAACCTTCGCAAAATTCACCTCCAGCTGGGGCAGTTGATTTTTTATGTGGAAAAATTAACTTTGCTTTTTATAATAGCTGACGCTACATAAATTTACTAAATTAAGTGGAATATATGATGGCTATTCTCCTCGCATCATGATATTTAAAGAAATCAATTCCATCGGTGATTAAATATATCAACTAAATATGGAATAAAATTTGAGATCTTGTTAATTGGCACACTAGAGTTGGTATGGAATTAAATTTGAGATCTTGTTAATTGGCACACTAGAGTTGATATGGAATAAAATTTGAGATCTTGTTAATTGGCACACTAGAGTTGGTATGGAATTAAATTTGAGATCTTGTTAATTGGCACACTAGAGTTGATATGGAATAAAATTTGAGATCTTGTTGATTGGCACATTAGAGTTGGTATGGAATAAAATTTGAGATCTTGTTAATTGGCACACTAGAGTTGGAAGACAGCAAAAATATCCAAAACTGTCTTGTTTTGGGAGGCATTTGATATAATTTTTCAGTTTCTACACAAAGCCACTTTGTCATGCATTACTTTCATTTAAAAGGAATCAATGTATGCACATAACTTTGTTTTAGTGTTAGGATGCTAATTAAGATGCTATAGTTATTCATATTTTCCTCTTGGTGTTGAGAGGCATTTGTTAATTTTCAATCTCCACGTGTATGAAAACTTTGACATATCTTATTTCGATTAAAAAGAATCAGTGAATGTATGATCTTTAAAAAAATATCTTCTAAAACATACTCCCTCTGTCCCAAAATAAGTGTCCTATTTTATTGTTCAAAATGAACTAAATTTAGTTTATCTTGAAAAACTAAATAGGTCACTTATTTTAGGACAAAGGTTGTATTTGAATATAAAAGCCCCTTGTCCATGAGCTTACATATCATACAAAAACAATATAAGATTTTATATTCCAGGTTTGCTAACATTTTTACTTTTTCTAAGAGATATTTTTCAGCAAAATGATGGTTAACCAATGATTAAAAAACATTAAAAAAAAAAAAACGCATTCAATCATGAACATCCACAAAAATATATAAAATTAAACGCTTATTGAAAACCAACGTTTAGTGAACCAGCTGAACATTAAACATGAGCTTCATGCCAAGTAAGAAAAAACAAGGAGAAAACAGTTTGAAAGTGAGTGGATTAATTCAGACCTGGATGCAGTCTACAGATAGCTGAACATTTCTCACATGCTGGAGCTGATCCAGTATCTGCATTAGTCCATGACAGGAAAAACGCTTGAGGTTGATCCTAATCAAAGATGACAAGTTCGTGATCAGAAAATCTATTGGGAGCCGCATGTAGCCTCTAAGCTCTAACGATTGCACAGAGGGAGCATCAATAGCAATCTGACCACTGTGTTGAATAGTCAGGGATCTAAAATTCAAACTTCCAACTGAGATGACAAGCCTTTGACCATCAAAGCAATGCAATATCGACAAATTTTCAAGTGATGGGCATTTGGTGAGGATAAACTCAACCGCATCTGCAGATTGTTCGATGTCGATGAGAAAAAGTGTTTTGAGCGATGGAAGGCACACTGAAGAAGGCATCTGCACCCAACATGATGTCAACCTCAGCTCAGTCAACCATCTGCTTTGAAAAATACTACTGGGCATCTTGTAATCGCTACAGACGGAACGGAACAAAAATTCTTCAACATCGTGGCTCAAGGCGAATAGTATCCATGGATCCACCCGGTGTGCATTGCATCCACCGGCAGGAAAAACAATGTTGAACCGTCGAATCTTCTGACCTTGGTAACAACACATAAACTTTTCCATGATACGTGCCGCGGTATTTTCTAACTCCTCGGGCCACCAATGGTCACTGTAATTGAACTGAACCTTGTCGATAGATGTCCAAAGATCTTTCCATCTTCTTGACAAGAAACTGGTCTGAACTGCTTGTTTCAGCGGCAAAAGCGAAATTATCTGAAGAAGCAAATCATCTGTCAAAAGGTTGATCGAAGCTTGGCATTCTTCTGTGCAGTCGTCTATCTGGTCCGCGGACATTCTTGGAAGCTTGCTTCTCTTCTGCAACTTCATGTCATCATCCATGGCGGAGGAATACGGAGGGCGGAATCGAACCAAATAATTCCCACGTTGAAACTGGGGAAAATCGATAGAACCTTGTCCATGAATTTCGTCGAAATCTCTGCCTCTCTTTCGCAGCTTCAGGCGATCATCGTCCATGGCTGTGCTTCCGTCCTTCCTCACCACAGGGTCTAGGGTTTGCTTTGGAAGACGAAATGGGGATTGGATCTTAAACGGGTAAATGGGCTGAGTGCTCACTCTCAAACTGCTTTGCAACTCGTTGATCGTACCCGTTTCCTGATTGCCCGTTACCTGTTACACGCGGGTAAGCAGACCTATATATATGGTTCTAAAAGTAGAAACAATTGCATAATTTCAATATTTGGGCATATTCTTCATATTAGACATATCTAATAAGAGAAATAATTATGTGAATATTTGACATGTTAGTCATTATGTGTTATTTCACCAAGTTATAACCGGTGTTTTGTATACTTGGGCAAATAAATTTTTTATAGAATTTGTGCATAGGTGTATTTTTGGGGAGATCTACAAAGGATTTGTCACCTTACATTGTTGGCAAAGTTAATTTGTTGAGAATCCAAAAATCCTTAAATCACTTGGATTTGAGAAAATTCTCCTCATGGATTGTCAACTAATTACTTGATAAATAGGATTTGAGGAGATTGACCTTAAATAATTTATTCTTTTTTTTTATCAACTATTACAGATTTCAAATTAAACATTTTGGCTTTGTGGAAAAGATTTTCATTCGTGAAACCAAACAAAATTTGGATTCTTAGCTTCTTGAAAAATCAAATGTATCATATAGCAAAACACACTTCTCCACAAATCTTGCACAAATCCTACTAAATTCAATGATAAATCTATTGCCAAACGAACCGGTAATACCTAGATTTGATTTGTTAAGAAGCAAAATGTAATGCCTCGTCAAAATTCATAATAAAAAAAATTTTAAAAAATTTAAAACATGTCAATTTATTTCTGAATGTTAAGGATCACCGAGTGTGGAAGAGTAACTCTGACATGTATTATATTATATAAAGGTCCAAAAGCTGGCATAACATGCCTTTATACATCAGTTATTATAAATATTATATAAACTTTAATAATAAACAAATAAAAATGAAAACTCTTCTTCCACTTCTTCAGGTTATGTAATTACACTTTCAAAATTTGAGGATAGGTGAAAAAATTTATACTCAGTTGGTTGAATAAAATTCTACAAGTAAGCTTCGTGAACACCTAACTATTGTTCATAATTCTGCTTTCTGAACAATCTATGATATTCTCGGCAGCTTGTGACATTGGAGGATGAAAAGGGAAGCCCTAAGAGATAATCAAGTTTTGGGAAACTTAGTTATTTTATATACTATCAGAGTCTAGGTTATTTTACATAGTATCAGAGCAATTAGATTATAAAATAAAAAATAAAAATTTCTTTCATAACAGCTCGAACTTTTAGAAAATTTAGTTATCTTACAAGTCCAACTCACCATAAGCCAAATGTGAAATGGAGCTTAAATGCAGAATGGATGACGGTGTTGGAGCTTAAACGGGTAAATGGGCTAAATTGTTCGCTCACACAACTCTCAACTGTTGATTGCACCCAACAATATCATACCCCTTTACCGATTGCCCTTTTCCTTTTTTGACGCATGCATCTATATTTACCCCATTACTCTCCTCAGCACCATATTTTTTATTTAAACCCTTCTAACTTTTAAAAATGTTCTCATATATATTCTATATTATTATTTTTACTTGGACCCTACCCTTTTGTGCCTCTTCTTCTCTGATGCCAACATAGGTAATACCCCAATGACCTCTTCCTCCTCTAGCCGTGGCTAAAATGAGAACCTTAATTGCAACCAATAAATCTACTCCTGACCACAACCAAAAGCTCTGGTCGCATACTCGCAGCGAGAGTTCCAACCATAGCAATGGTCACGATCATAACTCTGTTATGGTTGTGACAAAATAATCTGGTCTCGGCTAGTGCTTCTGGCCTTGACGAATAGAATGGTCAGGAGGAGAGGGGAAGGAGGATGACCAGAGTTACTGTAATATCCCTAATTTTCCCGAGTTTCAAAATTTAAATACGTGGAAATTATGGTGTTTGACCTATTAACATTCTTATTAGAATAACTTTCTCCCTATATAGTATTTGGGGCTGAAACTAATTCTATTGGAAAGTAGACGGAAAGAGCTTCGAAACGCCACCAAGAACTCGCGAATTGAAGTCCAGATGAGGGAGAAACGACCATTTGAAGTTAAACATATCGTGCATGACCCGTTTACCCGAATTGAATGCGCGAACTGTCTATTTAAGTTGCGATGTGGGCCCGATAAATTATTGTTCCGAAATTGGGTTTTTAAGGTGTAATTCCTCATGGGATTAGGAGCCCTAATCTCATGCCTATAAAAGGCCTTCTTAGGGCACAATTTGGGGATCTTTGGTCCGATTGGAGAAGCTTTTGGGACGGTGAAGGAGAGGAGAGAATTCTCTGACGAGACTCCGGCGAAGCGTTTGCGGCAGTGGATCGACTACAACTCGGCCATTAAGGTTGGATTTCGAGTCAAGATTTGCATAGATTTGTAAATTAGAAGATAAACCATATTCGCAATTAACATGAACAGTAATCTCTGCAATTACTGTTCATACAGTTTTTTAAAAATAAGATATTTATTTACTGTTTAACTGTTGGCCAGTCACCGGCCGACCGCTGGTGGCTGGACCTGTAGCTGGAACGGCTTGCTGGTTCTGGCCTTGGCTGCGGCTGCCGGGCATGCTTGGCGGCGGCTTCTGCAACTGCCGCACAGTAAATAAAAAAAAAGGAAGCAGGACTTGCGGCGGCAAAGCACAGCCACCAGTCGGAGGATGGACCAGGGCTGCCGGAGTCGCTAGACGACAGCGATCCGGTCAAGTCCAGTCCATCGGCCGGCCACGGCGGTATTGCGTCACGACGGCTCCGCCGTTCAAAAAAAAAAAGAAAAGCCCTTTCTGCGCCGGCCGGCCACCGAGCGACAGTGGGACCGGGCTGGTCAGAATCGCCGCCAGGCGGCGATCCAATACCACCCAGCCCTCACCGTGGAGCGGCAGCCTGGGGTGGCACCAGCAGAGGCCAGTCGGCCTCTGACCGGCCGCGAAGAAGACGACTGAACGGGTCGTCGGGCTTCGTTTCGGGCCGGGCCGGACTGGGTGACCCGACCCATTCGGCCCGGGTTTAAAAAAAAAAAGAAACTAGTGAACCGGGTCCGGTTTATAGTGTTAAATATGTCAAAAAAATCTTAGAAAATTACCATTTCCTCTTGAGAAGCGTGGGAGTATTCTGGCCAAGTTTCAGCTTGGGGAAAAATCCTAGAGATTGTGAAATAACCTTTTTACCCTTAATAGTTAAATCATCGTGTGAGAACCATTTGCCCTACTTCGGGGCCCTGGTTCAGGGGCCTAGAAGTTTATTTAAAAATTGGGAAAATTCTCAATGAGATTTTAATAGGTAAAATATTTATAGGCCAAATATCTTAGTGAAGAAAAATACCAATGAGTGGTTTATTAACCATTTTACCCTTAGGGTTTATAGTAAACCGTTAAGACAACCTGGGTCGGTTCAAGGGGTTCACGACCCCGTCACATGCCAAGAAAATTACACAGGGTCCATGAAGTCAAGTAGTACCCTTGAGTTTAATTTTGGTCCCATTGGATGACATTAAGGCCTTAAACCAAATGACAGAACTACCCCTATGCAAACTGGCCAGCATTCGCGTGGATGCTAATGGGCCAATGTGATACTGAAATCTTTTGAGAGGTTAAAGAATTACCTAAGTGCAAAGAAGACTGTATCAAATGTTGGATAATTACTCTAATGCCCTTGTGTGTATTACGATAAGTTTAATAAAGATTTAATAAGTTAACCTATGGAGGGTTAGGGCACGAGAGCTCGAGTAATTATAATATCATTGTTGATTTTGATTATTGATATTATGATCTGTTTGAACCTTTGTGGTTTTAACTGTTTATGTTGTTCTTTGTTTTGATTTTTGATATTGATGTTGTGATAGTAATTTATCACTAGTTGAGAATTATTGAAAGAATAATTATTTGGGGTTTGATAGCTTTGGATTGGGTAAGAATACCTAATCAAGATAAAGACTAAAATACCTCAGAGGGATCTGGGACTAGTTTATACAGTGAACAAAGCCTTTGACCTGATGATTTGCCTTGGTTGATGAACTGATGGCATGTCTCGAGTTGTAAACCTTAGTCTAGAAGGGACTAATAGGGTTTGAGATAGTCATTCGGAATCCTGGCTTATAGATGAGCAAGATAGGGTTCAGAATGATTTCCTAAGTTCTAGCTCTATTGAGGAGCCGCTGATTTGACCGTGTAGTTACACCTCCCTATTGGAGGGAGTTCTTTGTGAGCCGGGCTTACCGCAGATCTATTGAGGATCTTTTTAGTGTACACGCAATTAGGGTCGCTGACATCCTGCTTGGTTGGCGTCTCTGACCACTTCTGTTCAGGTGCAGTTGTGGGTCATGCCCTTCCACTCCGGTCAGGTCCTTATGGGCTAAGTTGGGAGATGGCACTTCCTGGTGGATTCCAGGGGCTTGGTGGATTCCAGGATGTTTCGTTGTCATTTGTCACTTAGGTTGACATCTAATAAGTCTTGTCTGTCATTGGGATTAGACAGGGATATTAATTATCGAACAATGGTTCGAGAAATAATTAATAACATTGATTGATATTACTTGTTTAATTAGAACAAGTAGAACGATTAAAGGACTTGCATAAAATGTAGGTTGCTTGAAAATACTTCATTGCATGGGTGATGCTATGCTTCTTAGTATAGTATAGTATAGTTTTTAGGCAGAACTACGTCTGGATCCGATCTTGTTGGAAACATTGGAGATGTTGTTTAATAAGTACGTAGGCAACTAACATCGGGTGATGTTGGCCCGATCCGAATAATATTAATAAAACCTTTTGTCCTTTGGAAGCTCTTCTCCTAAAGGCGGAGATGCTCTATTGTGGTTGTGGTTGTTGTTTGGTTTGCTTTGTTGCAGATTCTCCAGGCGACGACAAGTCAGACCAAGGCAGGTAAGCTCAAGAAGTTTCCGCATTTTTGAAACTCTGATACGTAAGTGTACCTTAAACGTGAGAGTCAACTTGTTATTTATTTTCATACGGGTGACAGACTTGTACTTAGATGGATGAGCTGGTCTTTATGAATTTTTAGTTGTTAAATAATATCGTATGATTTGATATTCGTATTTGTGAACCCCAGTTATCATGACCTGAATATTTAATCAAAGGGTTTATTTTGTATTTAAAGAAAAAAAATTTACCTACCGTTTGTGCTATTTAAAAATACTTTTAAAAATCCGGGTCGTAACAGTTACCACCGTCTGAGTCACATACAAGAGTCGTCGCAATCACTAGGGTTGGGGTTGGAGGTGTAGGGTTTTATTGAGGTAGGTAAAAAGGTAGAAAATTAATGAAATGTTTAATATTTTAAAGGGTAAAAAAAATTTAATTTTTTTAAAATAAAGTATTGAGGAGATTAATGAGTTGTCCGGTTATGTTTTCATAAGTGGACTTATGATTATAAATGCCAGAAAAAACGTGAAAGATGTGCTTATGGACAAGATATAATAGAATTACGTATTTTAAGGAAAAAAATTATATATGCGCTGGTGTGGACTGGAGAGTGTCACTAGCATCACATTAAAATTTTTGACGACATGAAAAGAGGCGGGCAGGTGATTCAAGCCCGCCAATGCCTATACAATGCCCTTGATTCTATGGCCAGCATCGCCCCAGTACGTATTGACAAACGTCAGTCATGTGCATTTTAAAGGGGCTCCATTTTAATAATTTGTAACAAATTTTCTTAATATTTTTTTTATTTTCTCTTTAATATTTTAATATTTTTTGTCTCATATTAATTAGATTTATAAAATTTTTAATACTAAATTAAAAGAAGAAAAGTTCACCACAGGAGACAAGCAAGCATCTTGGTTCGTATTTAACAGTAAACAATTATCGAAACATTCACATTATTAATTTCACAAACGAGGTAATACCCATGCCTGAATATACCATTAACAAAAAAGAAATCCTCAATCTGTTAATCAGTGTTCCTGAGTATGGCCAATAATAAGAGAGTCATTCGCAACCAGTCAATTATCAGTCTATTTAACCTTCAGTCTATATAAAAGTACCTCAATCTTTCAAGGGAAAAAAACATTTTTTTCATCCTTCTATAAGAAAAGAAGGGAAAAAACAAAACCGATAGACGAGAATTATCAAAGGAAAAGCAGCTCGTCTGACCAGCCACAAAACAAAACTTACAGAGCATTTCAATTAACAAACTACTTGTCTATTGCAACCCTACAGTTAAGCGCTGTCCTGGCCCCTAACAAAATAAATCGATGTGAATGAAACTTTGGGCTATTCCATTCTTTGACATTTTTGGAAAACATCTTGGTGCATCTCCTGCGGTAAGATCTGAGAAGAAAGCTCCCTTCTTTCTTTTAGCCAAGTTGAAATTTAATAGTTGTTGGAGAAAGCAGTCATCATTGGAAAGCTTTTTAAAGTTCTGTTTTAACAGGTACACATGAAACAGTGAATAGCATTTTTGTATTTTTATATGCAGCACCCAAAAGTTTGCCGTCAGCCAGCTCTTTTTCCAATTTTTCATCCCAAAACTGAGATCCAGCCTGTAAAAACGTTGAAGATTGAGTAAGTTTCACTGAAATCTTTAATTTATTGGAAAGTATTGAAAAAGAAAGAGATAAATGAGTACCTATAAAAAGGCCAATTTTAGTGAGAACTTTACATAGATGCTGATTAGCTTCTCTACAACATTAGATGAAACAACAATGGGCAGAGAGAGTGTTGTGCGTCTAGCGCACCACTACCACATATATTTTAGCAGCTGGAGATGCTCTATTAAAACTCTGTAGCTTTTCTGTGAGCTTCATTTTGAACAGATGCTGCTGTTCCTGCTCAAACCCATGCTTATTGAAAGTAATGACTACTTTCTCTAAGCATGTTGAATTTTCTAGCACAATGCTTAACAATTCGATTTTCACCTCACAGATGCGCCACATGTCATCTAGTGACCCTCTTAAACATTTGCTGTCAGAGCTGATAAATTCATGCATCTCGATCGTCTTAATGCGCTTCATTAGTTTTGAAAAAGAGCGCTTCAATGATTTCCAACCTTTCTGCCCAGTGAGGGGTTCTTCTTCTCCCTGTACGAAGAATTCAGGTACTATAAAACTGAACAATTGCATCAAGCATAGGTGATATGATTCGATAGTTGTGTAATCTTTGTAGTTTACCCACATAGAAGACAAAAATTAGTCTCTCAACTGCAGGAAAGATCGATAAGACAGTTCTAATTCTTCGGAGCAGTGTAGTAGTTGCCAACCATATCTGAAACTCCAAACATGTAGCCATCATGGGTATCGGATTTGTGGTCTTAGATAAATCCTATTTGCAGCAGAAATAGTGGTAAAAATAAGATTTTTGAACTATTCAAATAACATTGTATATGTTTAGTGAGCAAGTTGCTACGTAGGCAAAATTAACTATTTAAATTGATAGTTAGGAGGCAGGACCTTCTGCAAATTCACCTTCAATTACAAGTTCAGAAAGAAAGTTTTGAACCATTAAAACATAAATGAGAAAAGTTCAAGAAGAGAGTTTCTAAGCAAATCATAGACCATTTAGTTTACTAGGAGGCAGAACCTTCACAAAATTCACCTCCAGCTGGGGCAGTTGATTTTTTTATGTGGGAAGATAACACTACATAAATTTACTAAATTAAGTGGAATATATGATGGCTATTCTCCTCACATCATGATATTTAAAGAAATCAATTCCATCAGTGATTAAATTGATCAACTAAACATGGAATAAAATTTGAGATCTTGTTAATTGGCACACTAGAGTTGGTATGGAATAAAATTTGAGATCTTGTTAATTGGCACACTAGAGTTAGTATGGAATAAAATTTGAGATCTTGTTAATCGGCACACTAGAGTTGGAAGACAGCAAAAATATCCAAAACTTTGTCTTGTTTTTGGGAGGCATTTGATATAATTTTTCAGTTTCTACACAAAGCCACTTTGTCATGCATTACTTTCATTTAAAAGGAATCAATGTACGCACATAACTTTGTTTAAGTGTTAGGATGCGAATTAAGATGCTACAGTTATTCATATTTTCCTCATGGTGTTGAGAGGCATTTGCTAATTTTCAATCTCCACATGTATGAAAACTTTGACATATATTATTTCGATTAAAAAGAATCAGTGAATGTATGATCTTTAAAAAAATATCTTCTAAAACATACTCCCTCCGTCCCAAAATAAGTGTCCCATTTTATTTTTCAAAATGAACTAAATTTAGTTGATCTTGAAAAACTAAATAGGTCACTTATTTTAGGACAAAGGTTGTATTTGAATATAACAGTCTCTTGTCCATGAGCTTACATATCATAGAGAAACAATATAAGATTTTATATTCCAGGTTTGCTAACATTTTTACTTTTTCTCAGTCAGATTTTTCAGCAAAATGATGGTTAACCAATGATTAAAAAGCATACAAAAAAACGCATTCAATCATGAACATCGACAAAAATATATAAAATTAAATGCTTATTGATAACCAACGATTAGTGAACCAGCTAAACATTAAACATGAGCTTCACGCCAAGTAAGAAAAACCAAGGAGAAAACAGTTTGAAAGTGAGTGGATTAATTCAGACCTGAATGCAGTCTTCAGATAGCTTAACATTTCTCACATGGGGGAGCTGATCCAGTATCTTCATTAGTCCAGAACAGGAAAGATACTTGAGGTTGATCCTAATCAAAGATGACAAGTTCGTGATCAGAAAATCCATTGGGAGCTGCATATCGCCTCGAAGCTCTAATGATTGCACAGAGGGAGCATCAATAACAATCTGACCACGGTGTTGAATAGTCAGGGATCTAAAATTCAAACTTTCAACTGAGATGACAAGCCTCTGCCTATCAAAGCAATGAAATATCGTCAAACTCTCAAGTGATGGGCACTTGGAGAGGATAAACTCAACAGCATCTGCAGATTGTTTGATGTGGATGAGAACAAGTGTTTTGAGCAATGGAAGGCACACTGAGGAAGGCATATGCACGCTACATACAGTCAACCTCAGCTCAGTCAACCATCTGCTTTGAAAAATACAACCGGGCATCTTGTAATCGGCAATAACTTGATCCTCGCGACGGAAGGAACGGAACAAAAATTCTTCAACATCACGGCTCACGGCGAATTGTATCCATCGATCCACCCGGTGTACATTGGGTCCAACGGCAGGAAAAACAAGGTTGAACCGTCGAATCTTCTGACCTTGATGATGACGACGCATAAACATTTCCATGATACGTACCGCTCGATTCTCAAACTTCGGGGGCCACCAATTGTCACTGTAACAGAACTGTACCTTGTCGATAGATGTCCAAAGATTTTCCCATCTTCTTGACAAGAAACTGGTCTGAACTGCTTGCTTCAGCGGCAAAAGCGAAATTATATGAAGAAGCAAATCATCTGTCAAACGGTTGATCGAAACTTGGCATTCTTCTGTGCAGTCGTCTATCTGGTCCGCGGACATTCTTGGAATCTTGCTTCTCTTCTCCAACTTCATGTCATCATACTCATCATCCATGTCGGAGGAAGACGAAGGGGGGTATCGAACCAAATATTGCCAACCGTGAAATTCGGGAAACTCGTCGAAATCTCTGCATCTCTTTCGCAGCTTCGGGCGATCATCATCCATGGCTGTGCTTCAGTCCTCACCACAGTGTCTAGGGTTTGCTTTGGAAGACGAAATGGGGATTGGATATTAAACGGGTAAATGGGTTTTCACTCTTAAATCGCTTGCAATCGTTAATCATACCCGTTTCCTGATTGCCTGTCACACGCGGGTAAGTAGACCTTATATAATTCTAAAGTAGAAACAATTGCATATTTTGGCATATTCTTCATATTAGACATACCTTATAAGAGAAATAATTATGTGAATATTTGACCATGTTAGTCATTATGTGTTATTTCACCAAGTTATAACCGGTGTTTTGTATACTTTGGCAAATAAATTGTTCTTAGGATTTGTGCATAGGTGTATTTTTGGGGGAGTTCTACAAAGGATTTGTCACCTTAGGTTGTTGGCAAAGTTAATTTGTTGAGAATCCAAAAATCCTTATATCACTTGATCTGAGGAAAATCTCCTCATGGATTGTCAACAAATTAATTGATAAATAGGATTTGAGGAGATTGTCCTCAAATAATTGATTCTTTTTTTTATAGCTATTACTTATTTCGAAGTAAATTTTTGGCTTTGTGGAGAAGGTTATTAATTTGTGAAACCAAAAAAAAATTGGATTTTTAGCTTCTTGAAAAACCAAATATGGGAGTTACCAAACACACTTCTCCACAAATAATGCACAAATCCAACTAAATTCAATAATAAATCTATTGCCAAACAAACACAATAATACCTAGATTTGATTTGTTAAGAAGTAAAAGGTAATGCCCTTTCAAAATTCATAATAGAATAAATTTTTTTTAAAAAAAATTAAAATAGGTCGATCTATTTCTAAGTGTCAAGGATCACCGAGTACGAAAAAATAACTATGATGTACATTATATTATATAAAGTTTCAAAAGCTGGCATAACATGCCTTTGTACATCATTTATTACAAATATTATGTAAACTTTAACAAAAATAAAATAAGCAAATACTTTAAATTATGAAAACTCTTCTTTTACTTCTTTGGATTATGCAATTACACATGCAGAATCTGAGAGTGGGTTAGCAAATTTATAATAAGTAGGTTGAATTAAATCTACAAGTATGCTTCATGGACACCTTATCATTGTTCATGCTTCCAAATAGTTGTTCAAAAAAAAATTAAAAATAAATAATCACAAAATGTCTTGATACCAAACGAGTTATACCCGTGCTCATGGAGCAATAGGAGACATAAAAAAAAAGGCTATATCCAGAATCCTATGATATCCCAATTCCTGTGTGAGTCAGAGCTATGTATGGCGGTATCCAAAATCTTCATCATAATAATTCCTAGCTCCCATAAACAAGGAACTATCTAGAGGGTATGAATACCCAAAACATGAAAAGTTCATTCAAACGAAAATAAAACTTTAAAATAGGTTTTATAAAATAATTTTAAAAAGAGTTTTTAATAAAACCCTAATGAATCAAAATAAAAGCATATGTCTAGAAATTAAGACCACCTACCTCAAACAGTAAGGGGAAGCAATCCTCAAGATTTTCTCAGCTTTAGAGTAGTCAACTCATGAAAATAATTCTCCCAGTGCGTAGAATACCCTTGATTTTGTTAAGAATGGGTTTTGAAAAGACCAAAATGAGCTTAAAATGACCTAGAAACAGTAAAAGTAAGAAGAAGAAAAAAAAAAAGAAACTAGGGTCTGAAATAAGTTTCACCCCTTAATAAAAGAGACTATTAGCGACGCTTTTAAGCGTCATTAATGACTATTAGTAATGCTTATAAAGCGTCAATAAAAGTTCAGTCTCTAATGCTCATTAGTAACGCATAAGACAAAGCGTATTAGTGATGCTTAGTTTTACGTCACTAATACTACATTATTAGCAATGCTCATTATGAGGGTCACTATTAATGTAATATTAGCGACACTTTTGGACTCGTTGCTACTATTTAATTTTAAAATAATTAAAAAATTTAATATTAGTGACGCTTATACAAAAAGATTTAATAAAAAATAAAAAAAGACACTATTCTAATAAAAAATAAAATTTATAAAATTAAAATAAGGAAAAAAATATTTATAAAATAATAATTACTAAAATTGAGCACTTTAGGAAATATTTTCTAAAATGGTGTTACTTTTTGTCACGTAAGCCCGAGCTAACCAGTAGCACCTGCTTGGGTTTTTTTTCAAATTATTTTGATTTCATCTTTTCGATAAAAGTAATTTCATCATTGATAAGGACGAAATCACACCATAAATTATTATTTTTACTTTGGCCTCCATTCACTCCTCTCATTGACCATCCCGGCACAATGCTTACACTGGACTCTTTCACTACCTAAAAAATGTGCGGAAGGTACAAGCCTCCCCAAATTGTTCAAGGAGCCACCTTGGGTTCCCTCTCTTATCATCACCATGGCCCGATTTGCCTACTGCTCATACCATTTTGCGAAATGATGTGGCTTCTAACTAAAAACTTTTTAATTAGCAATTATGATATGAAATCAGTAGATAAAGATGCATAACATCATCTGACCAATTTTAATAGTAGAACCAATTGCATTTACAAAAGGGTAATCTTACACAGCTATGAATAGAAAGTAAATGACACACATCTGGAAATGCTATCAATTCTAGTAAGTACAGATGCAGCACAATCAGTGGCTATGAAATAAGGAAGACACTGAACGATCCAGACTAATATAGACCTTTTGTTAAGAATTTTTGTCCTCAAATGCCATCATAGTAACCTCCAACGGTAATGCTGGCCCTTGTCAGGGGAACTCCATGGACACAGTGAGTGCCTGGTTCAGTCTGGTGGCCTGGTGAACCACTTGCTTGATCCTCTGCACCAATTGCAACAGTAAACAGAGCTGAAGGAATCAGTTATAAGAGCAATCTGCACTCTAATTTCTGAATTATAAGATCTAAAACAGGAGCTTCATCAGCAGCAGCCGATGATGATCATCATATGCGTAGATCTGCCAGCTGCGTAGATAATGGGGAGGCTTGTACCTTCCAAAGATAGAAACATTTTTCTTAGGCAGTGAAAGAGTCCAGTGTAAGCGCTGTGCCGGGATTAGGGGTGTTCACGGACAAATACTAACGCGGATAGAGGTATGTCCGCGTCCGTCCGCCAATTCAATAAGTGTTGTCTGCGTCTGTCCGTGTCCACTAATGTCCGTAGTATTTATTGTCCAAGTCCGTCCATCACGGACATGGATGGACACGGACAATTAAGCCAAATCCCTATTTTTAAATATACAGTCCTTATGTAGCATGTTAGAACTGTCCTAACATGCTACATAAGGTCTGTATTTATATTTTTACATATACAGTCCTTATGTAGCATGTTAGAACTGTCCTAACATGCTACATAAGATTTGTATTTACATTTTTACATATACAGTCCTTATGTAGCATGTTAGAACTCTCCTAACATGCTACATAAGGTCTGTATTTATATTTTTACCTAAAAAATACATATAAAAATACTACCAAGCCCTAAAGAAGAACATTATTTTCAAATCAAGTGGCGGACGCAGACGTCCGCGGATGCGGACAACAGTTTGTCTGCGTCCGTAGGCACCTACAAGGACGGACAAAGTTAATGGTCCGTGTCCGCATCCGCCCCGGACTAAAAAATTTGTCCGCTCTATGTATAATTGGATGCGGACACGGACGGACAAATGGACATCCGTGAACACCCCTAGCCGGGATGGTTAATGAGAGGAGTGAATGGAGCCCAAAGTAAAAAAAAAATAGTGTGATTTCGTTCCAATCACAAAATTGTAGCGGATATTTCGTCCTTACCAAATATCAAATTGTAGCATATATTTCGTCTTTAAGACGGAGTTAATTTAAACTTAAATCGAAAAAATTTGAAAAAAACTACGCAGGCGTAAGCGCTTGGCTGACACCTCTATGGCCAAAAGCAATACTACTTTGAGAAATATTTCTCAAAATACGCAATTTTAATAGTTATTTTTAACATATATATATATATATAAATAAATTTCCCTCAAAATAAAGTACTAGTGACGCTTTATAAAGCATAGTTAATTTATAAAAAATAAAAAAAAATATTTTCTATTAGCGGTGCTTTTAGAAAGTGCCGCTAATAACAATGAAACAATTTTAAAAAAAGTTTCGGTCTTGATCAGAGGAGCACCGAAATCTAATGCCCCTCCTTCAGCAAGGCTAGGGGAGGGGGAGGATTTTCGGCGTCAGCTAGAGGAGGGTGGTGGAAGATGAGGGCGGCACCGAAATTCAATGGTGGTGTCGGGTGGGGGGAGGGGAGATTGATCAGGGGGAAGAGAACAGATGACCTAGGGAGAGAGGGCGGAGAGCAAGGAGAGAGGGGGAGTGAGGGGAGGAGATGGTGGGGAGCAGGAATCTGGCACCCGAAGCCTCCTCCTTCCTCATGTTCCCCCTTCTCTCCCTGGGTCCGCCCCATCCTTCCCTTCCTCTTCAGAAGAGGAGGGGAAGGAGGGGGTGGAAACAGGAGAGAGGGGGGAGGGGTGGGGGGCTGGAATCCAGAACCCAAAGCCTGCTACTTTGGCGACTACAATGGAGAGGGGGGGAGAAAAGGGAAATAGAGGAGGGAAATAAAGGGCAGGCTGAGCGGGGAGGAAGATGAGGTGGGGCATCAGAGACCAGAGGGAGGAGCCGGACTCCGGTGCCCCGAAATGGATAGTGTGGTCAAGAGGAAGGGAGAGAGGGTGGGAACGATGGAGAGTGGGGGACAATTGGCTTTTGGGAGGTTTTACAGCAGACTGACAGCCGCGGCAACGGACAGAGGCTTTGGGTGGAGGGTGAGAGATGGGGGTATTTGACGAGGATCCGGGTGAAAATTTTGCGGGCAATTTTCGCCCACATCATTTCAATTTTGCAACACTTGTCAGGATCGCAAAATGAACTTGCAACGATGTTTCCATTTTAAATGTTGTCATTAAAATGTTATTAGCAATGTTTATTTCTAAATGTTGTTAATTAAAAAACATAGTGGGGCCGGGGGAAAGAGAAGGAGAGAGAAGAGAGAGGAAAGAAGAGAGAGATAGAGGAGAGAGAGAGTGTGAATTAATAGGAGAGGGGAGAGAGGGAAAGATGAGAGAGAGAGAGAGAGGAGTGAGAGAGTGAATAGAGAGAGGGGGGATAGAGAGACCGAGTGATGAGAGAAAGAATAAGGAGAGAGTGAATAGAGAGAGGGGAGAGAGATAGAGTGAATTAATGGAGAGAGGGGAGAGAGAGAAAGAGGAAAGAGGAGTGAGAGGAAAGAGAGAGAGAGATGCGAGATAGAGTGAATAGAGAGAGGGGTCAGAGAGAGTGAATTAATAGAGACAGGGGAGAGGATAGAGAGCGAGGGAGGAGAGAGAAAGAGAAGATAGGGTAGAGAGAAGAGGACAAAGAGGGAAGAAAATAATTTTAAAAAGTAAATTTATTAGCGATGCTAGATAAAGAGCGTCGCTAATAGTACATGTAGTTGTGATGCTTATTCCTAAGTGTTGCAACTAGTGATGAGCGTTGCTAATAGCTTTAGCTTTTCAAAAAAAATTAGCTATTAGCAACGCTACATAGTGAGCATCGCTAATAAAGAGAACGAGAGGGATGAGAGAGAAAGATGAGAGAGAGGGGTAGAGAGAAAGAGAGGAGAGAGGGAATTAATTTTTTTTTTAAAATAAGGCTATTAGTGACGCTCGATAATGAGCGTCTCTAATAGTATGATTATTTGCAATGCTTAAGAATAAGGGTCTCAACTTAGATGTACTATTAGTGATGCTCTACGCTCTCTCTCTTTTTATTATTTTTAAAATATAGTATTTTATAAAAAATTTAAAAATTTAAAATAAATTCCTCTCTCTCTACCATATCTCTCTATCTCTTCACTCTCTCTTTTCCTCTCTCTCTATCGTCTCTCTCCTCTCTCTCTCTACACAATTTATCCTCTAATTTTAATTTTGGGAAAATTATTTAAATAATAATTAAAAAAAATTATTTACCAATTCGGACTATTTTCCAAAGTGGTATTGCTTTTTGTCATGCTAGCGCATGCGTGGCTGTTTTTTTTTTTAAATATATGATCGTCATGCCTTAAGTTGATTTCGTCCTTTCAAATGACGAAGTCAGTTTAACGGTTTATAAGACTTAACCCGATTTCGTCGTTTAGAAGGACGAAATCAACTTAAGGCGATTGCATCCTTCTAAACAACGAAATCGCCACCATACTGAGAAGGACGAAATCAAATTAAATTTTTTAAAACTATTTTAAATTAACTTTAACAAATGTCCATGTTTATTCATTCAAACACGTACACAATTTCATTCATTCCACACATTCCATGCATAACAAAAATAACATTAAAGTTATTGACATCAATGATGCACTGAAATAATGTTTAATAAAATATTTTCAAATTTCTATTTGCAATCCTATTTTGTGTTAATTCATTGCTGATTTGGGCTATTTATGTTTTGAATAAGTTAGTTGGACCTTAATTGAGTTTACATGTCTAAACAGGCTTCAACAAGATACAACTGGAAGAGGAAGTTAAGCCCAACTACCCAAAGTTATTTAAAAGTCAAGAATGGGCTCATAATGGTCTAACATGCATGGAATGGTCGAACACAACCTTGTGGACCCATTTGATTTGAGATTTGTATGAATAGAACTAAATTATGAAAAAAGTTGATTCGGATAGATTGACACAGCCTTAGTATTTTAATCATATCTTTTTATATATAATTTGGATTGATACGATTCTGGTGGCAATGGAAAGAAGACTTCCGTGGCTACAAGTGTTATTTCAGGAAGAAATTCCAAATTCCGAAGATATAGGGGTCGAATCAGGCAATCAATCAGGATGAAATCTGGAGATATGATTTAATTTTACCCTTTGAAGCAACCCTTTCTTTTCCTATAAATAGAGGGGTGGACGTGATAGATGGGGCATTCTCTCCTCTTTAGAGCTTTCTTCTCCTATTTCCTTCTCTCATTTTATATTTTTGTTTTTAGTTTTATTGTAATGGCTTTCTAAATCTCTCAAGCTAAGGCTAGGAATGAAGCTTGTACTTAATGTTTAATGGATACTTTGATTCAAGTAAGTTCTTTATCATTTTAAATTGATGTTTCATATTTAAAGAGTTTATAATCTATACAATTGTTTGATTCAGCGTTGACGAAAGGCACGTTGAATGCTTATAATTCCCTGTGATTATATACTTAATGCTTTCACGTAGTAAACAATCAATTACTATTGTTTTATTTCAAAGTTCTTTAAAAGATAAATTTTCCAATTAAGATAAATTTTCATTTGATCTTGATTGAGTTATCATTTGAATGAAGTAAACATTAGAGATTTATTGCAAGTGGATTTTTGATGCCTTAGCACTTTCTCTTTGAATTGTCTCTTATCATCTATTTCACTTTTCTTCTCTATTCGATTCTCTTCGTAATAGTTTTCTGTGTCACACAAGGCTTTCCCTGTGGATCGACCTTGTTTACTATAGTTGACAAGTAAAAAAAAAGAAATCTGAACTAGACTCTTTCATAGTCTTAGTTTGGACGTAACAATCAACTAATAAAAACAAACATAAAATAGAAATATTTATCAAATATATTACATCACATGTTAATAAAATGTTTAGTTTAAATGAAACATATAATAAAGCTAATGCCACAATCTCCTACGTCCTCAACCTTAGTCAGTGTGTGTCGAATTGAAGAGTATGTCTGACCAATTGAAGAACACGGGTTGAGGAAATTGTCGAATTGAAAACCCTCGACCTTGTGGGGGAAATGACACCGGAGGACAAAGCAAGGCGACAAGGCGGAATGAGCACAAAAATGAGCGTGATCGAGCACATCAAAAAATGCACGGAGGTGGGGCAGAATGAGCACAATAGAAAACACACGCCAACGGGGCGGATCGTGCACAACAGAAACAAAATGAACACAATGCGATCTGGGGCGGAGAAGCGGAGGCAGGTTAAGATGACATCGATTTTGTCCTTTGAAAAGACGAAATCAACTTCCTTTAAAAGGATGAAATCATCTTTGGGTCTCCAGCTAACGATAATTTCGTCGTTTAGAAGGACGAAACTTCTAAAGAATAAAATTGGGTTAAGTTTATAAATCGGTAAACCGATTTTGTCCTTTGAAAGGATGAAATTAACTTAAACTTGATTTCGTCCTTATGAAATCATGTAATTTTTTTAAAAAAAAAGCCATGCAGGCGCTAGCTACTTAGCTGGCGCCTGCGTGGCAAAAAACAATACCACTTTAGGAAATATTTCCCAAAGTGGTCCGAATTGGTAAATAATTTTTTTAATTAATATATAAATAATTTTTTCTTTATTTTTTATAATTATATTTAAAAAATAATATAAAAGAAATAAATTAAAAGTTATTAGCGACGTATATATATATAAATATCATTAAAATGCTAGGTATTAGCAATGCATAGGAGTATGCGTCACTAATATCTAGTATATGAAAGACAAATATTTCTATATGTCGCTAATAAAAAAATATTTTTTTATTGTTTTTAAAATATAATATTTTATAAAAAGTCTTAAAAAATAAATTCATCTCCTCACTCTCTACACACACTCTCTCTAGCCCCTATCTCTTCTCTCTCTAGCCTCTCTCTCTTCACTCTCTATCTACCATCTCTCTCTCCACTCTCTCTCTTCACCCTCTCTCTTTCCCCCTCTCTCCTCTCTCTCTATACACTCTCTCTCCTCTCTTGTCTCATCTTTCGCTCCTCTCTCTACCCTATTTCTCTCTCTACACTATTATATATTTAAATAATAAATATAAAATAAAATAAATAAAAAACTATTAGAGACACCTTTTTGTAAGCGTCACTTAATAGAAGTAATATTAGCGTTGTTTTTAATAAAGCGTCGCTAATAATCCTATTTTTTAAAATAAATTTATTTTATTTGCAACACATTTATTGAAACATCGCTAATAGCTTTAATTTTAATACAATTAGCGACTCTTTTAATACAACATCACTAATAGTTTTATTTTTTTATTTAAAATATATAACTTTTAGTGACGCTTTTATAAGGTGTTGCTAATAGTACAACTATTAGCGACGTTTTTATAAAGTGTTGCTAATAGTGTACTATTAGCGATGCTTATTAGAAAGCGTCTCTAATAGCAAGTAGTAATTTTTAATGACATTTTTCATTGTGTCACCATTAAAAGCATTGTTAATAGTACATTTTATTGTGGTGTTTATACCATGTAGCACTGCCTTCAAGGTAGTGCCACACCACCGAAAAAAGTGGTGCCACAAAAAATGGCGACACTCTAAGGACACTAGTACGTGGGTCCATGCTAATAGCTGGCAAAATATGGAGTGATGTGATACATATGACAATGGGTATATGAGTTTGATGCTTTAATCATACTATATTTTGTGGATTGATGTTTTTGTTTTTAGTTATCTAACTAGGTATTATAGATTAGCCTATTATGTTTATCTATGTACTATGAATTAAACTTTTTTTAATTATCTTATTATGGATTAATCAATTTATTTTTATTTATCCAACTCAAATTTTGGGGTTACTATTTTATATTTTGTGTTTCGATGAAATTTCTAATATGTCATGTATTTTGTCATGCCTTTGAAAACCCAATATAATAGAACGTCTGAAATACAGGATTTTGATCTACATCTAAAATCAATAATATGAAATGCATTAGTCTAAACACATAATGACTAACGCCTTGTTAGTGAAAACCCAAAGATAGTCTTCAAAATTTCATGATTTATTGGCAACTTTGTTAATCCTTAAATCTTAACCATAACTTCATCAAAGAGTCATAAAATTTTATTGAAATTAATAAATTTTCATCTCCCGGTTTCCCCTAACCCATACCGAGTTCGTAGGCATGTTGTGGTTGACTCTTAATGGTAAAGCTATAAATTTATACCCTTATGCAGATTTTTGTTTGACATAAAACTTGGTAGAGGTGTTCATTAGCATTATAGGGACCTTACATAAATTTTTAGAATCTTTATAAAATTTATTAGTTTTATATTCTTAAAATTTGACTGAGTTCAATAATTAAAACTTGAACCGGTCATCTTCCTTGTTGCTTAGCTCAAACCAAACCATCTTCATGCCCTATTTGCGACAAGGGACTACTAAGGGGCGTGATTGGGGCTGGGGCTGGTCGTGGACATCCTTCATTTGACGTTCGGGCCATGTCTGAGGTGTCCATGACCGTGTCAGGCTAAATTATTTTGTTTGCCAATTTTTGGACATGGCCATGGACAAAGATCTTGTCTGGCTATTTGTCCGAGGTCCAGTTAAGTTTTAAATACAATGCTATTCTTATATGAAGGATAATTTTTATTTCTCTTCTAATTATTCTTAAAGATCATTTTCTTATACTTAAATCATTGACAATTTAAATACAATCATGTTAATGTTATATTTGAGTTCTTCTTTAAAGCTAATTATTAAATATTTCTTTTCTCCCACATTAATAGCTCTATTTGGCTTTTTAAAATGAACTAATTTATCTAATAGTAATACTACAAATAAAGAAGATGATATATAAATTTAAAATTATTATTATACATTAAATTACTTAATCTAGAGATCCTCACCCTAACTACCCTACTTAGTTAAAGTCGTTAACACTACTCTCATTTTCTCTAACCATTTCAACCTTCATCCAATTACCTAAGAGGCTATGTCCATAAATAATGGTCGTGTCTGCCGAAAAAGAAGCTTTGTCCGTGGATAAAATACCGACGGACAAATTGTTAGTGGACATAGACATGGACAAGCCTTGTGCGCTGACTATTTGGTCGAGGACCAGCCCTAACTAGGGCTACCCCTTGAAAATTATTAGGTCTATGAGTGAACAAATCCTCGATTCCATTAAAAATGTAACTTAGGAAAAAAATAAAATGCAAAGATTATCTTTCAATTTGAAATCAATCATAACCACAACATCTTAGGATTTAGCAATAAGCAATCTAAGTTACACAGGATGCTAGATTAATATGCATCTATGACAATTTTCAATCAGGTTCAAGGGAAAACTGAAACAAATCAAAGAAGATACATGTTGCAGACTATCAAACATATATGGAAAATAACTCACAACTCATGCAACTTTGACACGGAGACTAATCGTTTATAATTAAACCCTTTATAAAAATACAAGGCAATTATACTATGATAAGAATTTAAGGGTTGTTGAACCTCAAGGACAGATGAGTTAATTACTAAATCTAATAGAAGAATTTATTGATTGAAAATTAACAAAACTTAAACTTAAATTAAAATCAAACTAAACTAAAAGGAAGAAAACAATATAATGACAATTACTTTGAAAATCGAATCTCCTATAGAGTTGTAACAATTCTTTAACCTCTAATCTAAATTTAATGTGAATATAAACAAATATTCTCAACTACAAGCTAAATTACTTTAGAAAAAATTATTAATTAAATTCATGACATGAACTATTTTCGACAATAATACGAACAATCTGCACTAAACTAAACTATAGGCATAACTCATCTAATCTTAGTATAACTTATCCAATTAATTAATTATATAAATATTAAAACTATTATATGAATATCTCATCTAAATCACATAAATTAGAATTGATGTAAATCTCAAAACCACATCAATTTATCATCTACAAGACAATAAATTAACATAGAATTGAATAAACTTAAAAAGTTATTCCGTTAAAAATGTAATCTTTATATACAATTGTCATTATTTACAAATGAGATCTAAATTGAAAAGAAAAAATATTGAAACTTATCTATAGTTTTATCAACTCCTACGTAAAAGAAAAACCTACTCTTGCATGGTTGAAGAAGGCTCTTGAATCTTGATCGAAAGCTTTGATTGTTTCTTCATCTTCTTCTCTTTTTTTCTCCTTAAAAGATCTACTAAAATTCATTAATTTGAAGCTCCATTTGGCTTTATATAAATATAAGAGTCATAAGATGAAGTCCAATAGGAAAAGGACTATAAACCGGCTTAAAATAAGAAATTGTATATTATCTTGTTCAAACCCCCTGTATGCCCGTTTGAACGATTATATATTTCTGCAATTTGGACAGTTCTATTCAGTTTCATGTCATGTTTTTGTTCAGAAAGTTAAGTCTATTAACTGAATAGTCCTTATTCCTGTCTAGTTTTCTATTATGTTTATTAAGTTTTTTTGTTCATGTCTATATTAATTTTCAACTTGTTTTTCACTTTAAAAAGTTGTTCAAATAACTCGTAAATATGCCAAGAGCGTTTTGAATTATTTCAAACATAGTCCAAGGGCCTCAATAAGCGCACCTTACCTACAAAACATAAAAAATTACATTTTAGATGCGTAGTACATACATAAAATCATGACTTGATTCAAATACACGCCTAAATTAGTAATAAACTAATTAATTAATAATTAAACTAAAATATTAATATCTACCTTAACATAAATAAACTCTAATTAACCTAATATTGTAATAGCAAATAAGGTATATATATATATAAATAATATTTTACACTTATCAGGTACCATAGAGCAACTCAAGTGTGGCTGATCTAGTCCCTTTGTTTGGTGATCTCCCTGTATAGCCTATACAATAGAAATTAACAAGCATTGGCAGAGACAACAGTCTATCAATGACACCTCATGCTCTCTTCTCTTCTTCTTCTCTATTTTTTCATCCTCTCCTCTATCTTTTGGTTTGGTTCCCCCTTCCACCGCCACTATCCCTCTCTTTTATAGTTAGTGTGTCTAGGCCTATTAAAATCCCTTTCCACTTAAACTTCCTACTATTTCCTAATTTGATTAAAGGTTCCAAATTAAGGCTAAACAACAAGTAAATACAATTTTTATAATTAGCAATTAAACCATGTTTACAAGTGGGTCCTACATGTGTATGCGGGCCCACAAATTAAAATTCAGAATAAAATCATAATAAATATTTGAAAAATCACATCTCCCTCGTCTGACCTCTATTTCTTCGCGTTCTTGGTAGCTTTACAACATGCTTGAAGATTACTTTCTATTCATTTAGGTTTCACAATCAAAATTACTATGCGAGAGAAGAAATTGGATAGATAAGTACTAGGGTCAAAATTACCGATCGTTATACTCTACCCACCTTGAAAATGAACTTCGTTCTCGATGTTTGCTGTGTAGTAAATGGGTTATTACATGTTTGAATTGACATATTTTTACGTCATTGGAAAGATCCTATTCCTAAACTGTTTATGAATATGAATGACATGCTCCATGGTGCAAAGTCGTTCTACACCATTATGTTGGTCAACCTATGATTTAATATTAAGCCTTTGAGATTTAGACTCATAGTTGTCTAGTGTAAAGTCTTTTTGCACTATTATCTTGGTCAACCTATGATTTAATATTAAGCCTATAAGATTTAGACTCATAGTTGCCTGCCACGATTATATATGGTTAGTATATGTTTACAATTATATGTGAATGTAATTATGATCTTTGAAGCATGTATTATAACTACAACATGTAAATGAGACCTTTGTTTGATACATACTTTATTTCTAATTTCTTTTTTTCTAAATTTTATTTACATGTGAATGTGTATTCATTCTTGCTAGTTAATGTATATACTTTTTTAATATTAAAGCGATAGAATAGAAGGTGTAAAAACCTATATTGGGTGTGGTGGTGGAGGTTTGTAGTCTAAAAGATGGTTTAAGAAATTCAAAAATGTACATGGAAGGGATTTAGGGGACATGGAAGCCGAGGGGTTGGAAGCTCTGCATTTTGAGAAGTAGAATAGGGTTGGGAATAAGGTATTTCAAAAGGTTGACATGACCCGACATGGTCAAAAGGGCATTGACAATTCTCCATTGTGTTTTAGAATTGGGTATTGGTGGAGCACATAGGGTTCACTGGCATTCCTCTTGAAGTGGATGATACATGTTGATGAGGTTGTTAAACTGATACAACAATACCTTGTCTCTTTTTTCAATTGTGATCACTTGCAAGTTTCATTTATTCAACCCCAATATCCTCCGGCCATTCCCATTCTTGGGATATACTCCTTCTTCGGGCTTACCTCCTCTCCCATTTTAACACTCCTCTAAACATGTCTCTATAGGAGAAAATTTGGAGCGTCATCAAGGGAACAAAAAATTATTCAGTTGAAGAGTTCTACGAGCCATGTGGTAGATATAACCTTTAAATATTTGACACATTTAGACAAATTATATATATATATATATTTAAAAGTGAGTAAATTGAGTCATAAGTTCGAATTTACGTGTTAAAACATAAATGGATATATATACGGATAAGTGGTAGATAAGTTCTATTGAATACCTTCTCCAAGGGAAGGTAGCATGAGACTTTTTCCTCCACCACCTAAATAACTTCTCCACTATAAATGGGGTAACCTCCATCCTCTTATAATTTGCAAGCCCTTTGAGTGGCCCTCAAAATGAGATATTTCTCCTCAAGTCCATGACCAACATAGAAACAACCTGCAAGAGTCCCCATTATACACTGTTCCACCTAATTTGACTAACAACCTAAGTTATTCCAACTATCTACCATCATATGTGCCAAACAAAAAACAATTTAGCTTCTTTGACTTTTGTGCAATTTAAATAAGTCTCCCTACAATCTTGCATGCAAACAAAGTGTTGGCATCATTTGGAGGACTTTAGAAAAAAAGGAAATGAAGTGCTACGTATGCTCGCACCATGATGAGTCATCGCACACTTGCCACGGGCCCACAATGGAGGCATGGGACCTTAGACATGTGCATGGGCCCCATAAATTGAGACGAGCTTGTGGCGAGCGGTCATGATGCAAGCATACTTAGCATTACTCTTTGTAAAAAATGTGAGAAAAGGGAAAGAAGTCCAGGGCGAATTTGGGTCTGGGCATGACTTCAATCCGGACAAAAGTCGAATTACATGGAGAAATCCCTACCAATTTAAGATTTGGGCAAGGTTTTTTTGTCTTGAATCCGGGATGGGTCAAATTTTAACAACAAAGATCAAAGTCCAAAGTCTAGTTCCTTCTAAATGGCAATTTCTTATTTTTCGTCTTTTAAATTCCTTTAAAGAAGGTAAACATTGCCTTATGCGTTCATGGAATTGACCTCTAATCATTCACGGATCTGTCCACATATGACCTCGTTGGCAGCAAATGCGCAGCCATCCTCATATGATAATGCTAAACATGTATGTCTAAAATAGTGTTAAGACGGGTTTAATATGGATTTGTAAAGACATCATCTATGTTTTTATATGCTCTCTAGTAAAAATGCACATGCAGGGCTGGAGGGGGCCAATATTTTTTTTTCTTTTTTTATAAGGACCATGTGGCCCCATATACTTTTTATTTTGTGGGACCACATGGCCCCCCTCTAAAGTGTTGACAAGTTAAGTGGTCCCTCCTATTATTTTTATTCTGGTTCATTTATGTGCACATGTTGTACTCAAGAGATTTAAAATATTATATTAGAGTCCCGTTTATATGAGCCCGGGCTTTATGGATTGTCGGATTTACATCTGATGGCCCATATTACTCATGAGTTTATAATACTTATAAAACCTATGAGTATTATGGGCCATCGGATGTAATTGAACTTCAAGATTAGTAATTTTACTATGTCTACAAATAAGAATGCTTTAATGGTATAGGTGGTAATTTAAAACTTACATAACAAAAAATTCCGCCTCCTTTATCACTTTTAGAATAGTATAATAAAATAATATATATAGAGATTAAGAGAAGTAATGCTACACACGCTTGCTTCCAAGTTCAACAATGTTGCTTGTTGCATGCATGGCAAGGGGAAGCATTTTTCATGCTCCCTGCCCATCGTGAGCCCCGCGTAAGGAATGTAAGGGGAACATCCATTTTCAAGATGGATGGTGCACACGCTAGTACACATTAGCGGAAGTGATACTTACTTTAATGTGCGCTATAGTGTGCACCGTCCATCTTGAAAATGGATGCTCCCCTTCCATTTCTTACGCTCGGCTCACTGTCAGAGTGGAGCATGAATAATGCTTCATATGACAAGATGAGTGGGAGCCAAAGCAATTGCCACTAAAGCAATCCTTCACTGTGGGTTGTGTGCAGTGAGCGTTCTTAAGAGCAAGCTATACTAGCTTTTTTATTATAAGAAATACTAGTAGAAGTGTATGAGCATAATGCATGCATTGCATTTCATAGATTTAGATTCTTATATTACCATATATAAATTGAGCTTTAAGTTTAATTATCTTACCTGATCCCTAAATACGAGTTCATAAATAATATTTTTGGTATATTGAGGATAATTTAAGATTTTTATGACAAAAATCCCAGCTCCTTTTTCACTTTAGTAATAATATAAATTAGCAGTAATTTAATATTTAAATTACAAAAATCTATACCCTCTTTCTCACTTTAATAGGATCTAAACTAATTAGGATTATGAAATCCATATATTTTATATGGCCACAAGGTTCTATGTTGTGGTTCTAAGGTTTTACATATTGAAGAAATCATTGTAATATTTTAAGTATCTTAAATTATAAATTAATTAAATTTTTTTTTAAAAGGACAATATAAGTATAGTGTGGCAAAAATCTTAGCCCCTTTTCTCATTTTAATAATAGTATAAATATAAATATGAATATAGATATGACCAGTGTAGCATACAAAGCACTTGTTTGAAACAAAAAGATGAGAAGAAGCACAATTTGAGGCTTACATGAATCTCAATTGTGAAATGTTGAGTGGATTGTATCATAGTTAAAGGTATAAAAACAACATTTTATTACCATGTAACAATTTATATTGTAAAATTACAATAAAAAGATAACGTGTACCTATTCCTAATGAATTTGTTACTAATCATCGAGCGGCTCCCATAAATCAACTACGGATTTAACCCTGAACCCCTTATTATCACAACCATTAGATCATCATCCAATGACCTAACATGTAGGGTGCTCACACACACAGAGTTGTCCATGTCCGTCCGCAATTTATATACACCTTGTCTATATCTATTCATGCCTATCCTAGCTTGTATTATACTTCGTCCAAGTCCATTAGCTACAAACACAAATGAACAAGGACAAATACTTTAACACCTAAAATTTTATCTCAATTTAAATTGTCTAATAACTATGTAGCATGTTAAAATTATCCTAACATGCTACATAGGTTATTGATTTATATTTTTAATTTGTCTGGTACCTATGTAGCATGTTAGGCTGTTCTAACATGTTACATAAGTATTGTATTAATGTTTAAGTTGTCAAGTACCTATGTAGCATGTTAGATCATAACATGCTACATAAGCATTGAATTCTATTTTTTCCTGTAGTGTTTAGTAATACACTAATATTTATTAGAGAGTTAGGTAAAGATGACAGACATGGACATTCGTGGACATGGACATGGATATAGTTTCCCATTAAGGCGGACAAAAAATTTGGTATATGTCCAATTAAGTATGTGCCCGACTTAGACATAAAAAATTATTCGCTCTATATAAAACGGATGTGGATACGAACATACATCCGAACTACAAACATCCATGAGCACCCCTACTAGCACGAGCTGTGTGTAGAAAATTTTCTTACATACATACTCATGCTAAATTTTCATTAATATATAAATAATAATGAGTAAAATATTTACATAGGAAATAATTAAGTAGCTTTCACCACATAAAAACATCGCTTGATTTGATACCTCTTAATTTAATTTCACCCTTAGATTAAGATTTAACGGCCATGATGCGCTAGGCGCACGCACCACCCAAATGCGCTAAGTACATATAAAACAAGTCTATTATATAAACATGGCCTTCCTTTGGGACTATTCCACCCTTAAAACCCCATCCCTAATGTTCTCCATAGTCTGATAATCTCCTCTCTACAGGTACAGTCAATGCCTAAGATACTTTGCTCCAAAAGCAGAAAAACATAGAAAGTACTTTAAAGAGCAGTTTACCATGTAAACCGGTTTCAGCCCACCTTATTTAGCCCGGGTTCCGGACCCTTCCCGGGTTCCTTTAGAGTCCGAAAACGTGAACCGCTTTGTTCCCGGTCCTATGACTCCGATTAGGAGCGGGATGACGAAAATGCCCCTCCTCGAAGGAAAGACCATCCCGAAAGGTCTTCTCCGTCCCCCCACCGATTTCCCCTCCATCGTCTCTCTCTCTCTCTTTCCCTCCTTCTAGCAGAAGTAGAAGCAGAGAAGCTTAAGCTTAAGCAAAAAGCCGAGGCTTAAGCCGACGCAGAGAAGCCCCTCTCGGCTTCCTCCGCCTCCCCGCCGGGGCTCCAGATTCGTCCGATCGGCCCCGACCTCTCCCGCCGTCGCCGCTATCCATGACTATGATGACTCCTCCTCCCCTCGACGTACTCCCCCCAATCCCGCTTTTCTCGCTTTCCTGATTGCGCACTCCACTATGTGGGCTGCTTGATGTGAATTCTGTGCTGTTGTGGTGTCAATTCGTGTTGATCGGTTTGGGCAGTGGGGTGTGGCTGCTAGGGTTTGGTTACTGTATTTTGGAGGGCAGTTTGGAGTTCTGGGTCTGGGTTTTCGGTTTGCGCCGTGTGAGATCTGACGTGGATTCGAGTTGCTTTGTATTTGTCTGAGTGGATGTTTTTTGCTTTGTGCAGCAGGAGGACGAGGAGATGTTGGTGCCGCATTCCGAATTCGCTGATGGTGCTCAGCCCATGGACGGTACGTAGTTGATTCTAGTTCTGCTACTTGTTCTATGTGTCTGAATTGTTTTGCATGCAAAGTTTTCATCTTTTTACGTTTCGATTGGGACTCGGAATGTGGGCGGTTGGGCAGTGTAATTTACTGTTGTTATATTAATATACTCGCTTGTTTTTGGGGTGGGATTACGGAAAATTTTCGTAATGATACGTGGTATCGGTGGTGGTTCAGTGGTGACGCAGACTGAGGCTGCTGCGAGCACGGTAGAGAACCAACCGGTGGAGGATCCTCCTTCGTCACGGTTTACATGGACAATTGAGAATTTTTCTCGGTTGAACGTCAAGAAGCATTACTCGGAGGTTTTTATAGTTGGGGGCTACAAATGGTAAGATTAAATTCATCATTGCTTGTTTGCTGATTTTTTTTTTGTTCCTTAAGTAGTGATGGAAGATTTGATTGGAATTGGTAATGCTTGTTGGTTGCCACGTATAGGCGTATTCTAATTTTTCCGAAGGGGAACAATGTGGACCACTTGTCCATGTACTTGGATGTCGCCGATTCTGGGCAGCTTCCATATGGATGGAGCCGGTATGCGCAGTTCAGCTTAGCAGTTGTTAATCAAGTGCACAACAAATATAGCATAAGGAAAGGTAGGATTTTGTGATTTTGATTATGCTGTATATTTATACTTTTCCAATTATCTAATTACTAAATCTGATTTGGCTACATCTACTATGACAATTAAAGTGGCTTTGGCATATTAGTAGTAACTGACTCTTACTCTTTTGTTAATTATGTCTAAGTTGTTGATCTAGTGTGTCTTGGGTTTTGGCAAAGTGTCATTTCGATACTTTTGTGTATAGCGTTGACTATAGCTTCAATAATGAGGATGTGAGCTGTTCTGATTCATTGTGATTTGTTGCAGATACACAGCATCAGTTCAATGCACGTGAAAGTGACTGGGGCTTCACATCATTCATGCCTCTTAGTGATCTCTATGACCCAAGTAGAGGTTATCTTGTTAATGATACAGTTGTAGTTGAAGCTGAAGTGGCTGTGCGAAGGGTTGTGGACTATTGGACTTATGATTCGAAAAAGGAAACAGGTTATGTTGGTTTGAAGAACCAAGGGGCAACCTGCTACATGAACTCTCTTCTCCAAACTTTGTACCATATTCCTTACTTTAGGAAGGTTTGTGTGCAGTCCCGAATTTTTTGATGATCTTATTGGTATAACTGATGCCCAGCTTTTTGTAACACATTTTGGAAATTGGATTCATGCTGTCAGGCTGTTTATCATATGCCAACAACTGAAAATGACATGCCTTCGGGAAGCATTCCACTAGCACTTCAAAGTTTGTTCTATAAGCTTCAGTACAGTGATAACAGTGTTGCTACCAAAGAGCTGACAAAATCATTTGGATGGGACACGTATGATTCTTTTATGCAGCATGATGTGCAGGAACTGAATCGGGTTCTTTGTGAAAAACTTGAGGATAAGATGAAGGTTGGTTGAACAAGTGGTGGATTGGTCGTTATAGAACTTACCTTTTTGTTTCTTTGAGTTATGTGTTGAGTTGTCTCTGATCTCTTTTGTTTGTCACTGGATTATGCAGGGTACTGTTGTGGAGGGTACAATACAGCAGCTGTTTGAGGGACATCATATGAACTACATCGAGTGTATTAATGTAGATTACAAATCTACAAGAAAGGAATCATTTTATGGTAATTTTTCAGCAATTATCTCAAAAATCTTGCTAGAGTTCATGGGGAACTATGTGCGACATACATCGTTTTTCTTTTGGGATAATTTTGGTGCACTAAACATTTCATCTGTCTTTTTTGTGAGACAGATCTTCAACTTGATGTCAAAGGATGCAAGGATGTTTATGCATCTTTTGACAAGTATGTGGAAGTTGAACGGCTGGAAGGTGACAACAAGTATCATGCGGAACAACATGGTTTGCAGGTTTGTTGTATTCAAAATAAGATTATGACTGTTACTTTTGTCAATTAGAAAAAAAATGAACTTGAAAAAGTTCTATATTGGAAGATTCAAATTAAGATTCTGACAATTGCTAATGTTAATGAGGAAAGAAAGAAGCCTGAAAATGTTTTATACTGATGACCTACTTATTAATTTTCTATTAGTGCAGAACATGTTGAGTAGCCATTGAGTTCAACATAGGGTAATAAAAGTCCACATTCATTTACTTAATGACTTTTAGTCTATTTCTTCATTGCTGTCGCGGGGCGAGTTGTTATTTTGCGATATAGGTTAACTCGGTCTATTTTTTTACTAGTTTCTGGGTGATCTAACTAGATCCAGTCTCATACTGTACCTGCGGTGGGATTTTTTGTTGTTGCCTATTCTCTTAAAAATTGCAAGGTTTTTTTAATTATACTTGCATCAGCTTATGATATTACAAAATTACAAAGAAAAATTGTTTGAATGTGCTATTAAGTGCTGATGTGAATGTTACAGGATGCTAAGAAAGGCGTTCTGTTCATTGATTTCCCCCCTGTTCTGCAACTTCAGCTCAAACGATTTGAATATGATTTCATGCGGGATACAATGGTGAAGGTTAGTAATGTGTACTACAGTGATTTTTAAAATGTTCTGAAGATGGTTTATGTGGTTCAGTCTGTTTTTTTTGTTCTTGAAGAGCATCTTTGAATGCCGCTTACTTAGTCTATCCTCTTTTTTTTTTTGTTGTGTGTGTGTGTATGCTTGGATAGATTATGTAAATGGTCAATAGTTTCAGTTGTGTCAACAAGTTGAGGAGAGGAAGATTATATAGACCATTTAGTGATTTATGTCATTTTCCATAGCTAAATATTACATCCTTTTCTGTTACATAGTACCTTTTCTGATAAATATTATTATGGCAACGAGATATTCATCATAGTTCCAGTTTGTTTACCATGCTTTTTTAGTGCTGCATGCTTTGGTGAAATTTCTGTGTATAGTGCTTCTGTACGGCCGTGTGTTAATACTGTTTCTTCAACTATGTTGCTTCGAGAATAGTTGTAATTTGCAACTTGTTTGAATAGAATCCCACTATTTGTCATTGTGCTCTATTAATTTCTTGATTTTCTAGGGCAGTTTCATTGTGCTAGTTATTTATCCAGTATTATTACCTTCTGCTGATTTCATGATTTTGTTTTTGTTGCAGATAAATGATCGCTATGAATTCCCACTTCAGTTAGACCTTGACAGAGATGATAGGAAATATTTATCTCCTGAAGCAGACACAAGAGTTCGCAACCTTTATACTCTCCATAGGTACCACTCTTAGGAATGTTATACATCCGAATATTTGTGCACTCATAAACCTTCTTTCTCATTGTTGGAGATGATGTTATTACTACATTTACATGTTTGTACTATTGTATTTTGCATTCCTTGGTTGTACTTATTAAGGAAATCAAAACGGTTCTAGAGAACAGTGCATGGTGTGCCGATTAGTTAACTTTTTAATACTTGTCACAAAAAAAAGCTTCTTTGTACTTAATACTGATTATACTTTGTTAAGTTTGAACCTTAGTGTTTGGAGATGCTGAACCCTTGCAGCAGTTTTTTATTCATCTATTTCTGGGGATTCTTCTTTAAGAAAATAGTTAGTAATTTATTTATTAAATTAGTGGAATAATGGGAATTTTTCTTTATGTATATAGAATTTGGTATAGTTCCTTGTTTGATTTGCTTTATTTGCAGTGTCCTTGTTCACAGTGGAGGAGTGCATGGAGGACACTACTACGCATTTATCCGTCCAACTCTTTCTGATCAGTGGTAATTCATGATTGTTTAATGTGAAATTTATTATGGAAGAGGAGCTTGAAATTTAAATCATATGGGAATCAGTGAATTCCCAATGAGATTTGTAACTTGTAGTGGAACAGATTAGTTATATTTTTGGTGCAAATATACTGCTAGAGTTTTTGGGATCTCTCTTAAATTCCTGTGGGTGTGTTCATTTTAGGTATAAGTTTGATGATGAGCGAGTAACGAAAGAAGATATTAAAAGGGCTTTAGAAGAACAATATGGTGGTGAAGAAGAGGTGAATATTTTTCAGATGGTTTCATCTACATATTTATCTTATCTACTACGCCTTCTATGACACAAATTGGCATCTGAAAAGAGAAAGTATAGTTTCAGATGATCCTTCTCCTTTTCAGAGATCTGTTTCAGTAAATTAGTAATTTGAAGATGGGGATACCAAATGTGCTGCCATTATTGCTAACAGGCTTCATTTTGATCTTTTTGTCTCCTCATACTTAATCTCCATTTATATTTTAACAGTTACCACAGACAAATCCTGGCTTCAACAACACTCCTTTTAAGTTTACTAAATATTCAAATGCATATATGCTTGTCTACATTCGTGAAAGTGACAAGGAGAAGATCATTTGCAACGTGGATGAGAAGGACATTGCTGAACATCTTAGGGTAAGGGTTCTGCTGCATATGGTTGATGTTATTACTCCCTCCATCCCATATTAATAGTCCTGGACTGTTAGTGTGTGACGGGAGGAATATATCTTAATCTTAATATAGAAAATGTGAGCTCAGGGCAATAAATTTGCTCTTCCAGATAAGGTTGAAGAAGGAGCAAGAGGAGAAGGAACACAAAAAGAAGGAAAAAGCAGAGGCACATCTTTACACCGTCATAAAGGTCTAACTTCCACAGTCCTTTTACATATGTGGTTATTTTCATCAGTTATCTAGACTAAGCAGTTCAATTGTGTATATCCTTTTTTTACCAACTTTCCAAATCAATTGGTGTAGGTTGCCCGGAATGAGGATCTTGCTGAACAGATTGGAAAGGATATTTATTTTGATCTTGTAGATCATGACAAAGTCCGCAGTTTCCGTATTCAGAAACAAACACCATTTCATGTATTTAAGGTACTTTTTTTTTAAAATGTTTGTGGATCAGATCAGTTATTTTGAAAGCTAAGAATGATGTGTTACAGGTTGTTTGGTAATGCTTTTTCGGCGTTTTCTCAGCTGAAATATGTGTTGGTTGGGAAAACATGTTCTGTATTTGCATTTGGAAGTAATGGAACCAAAATTGATATCATGCAAGCACTCTTTGTAATATCGACCTTGATTTATTTTGTGAATGCTTGTTGTGGGAGTCAGCTCTGTCTGTTTCCCATTCTCTCCTCTCAGCTAATGTCCTCATCTCTCCACCTTCATCTCGGTTGCTGCACTGAGCTCCGCCGAGCATCTCTCCTGCCCTGCCACTGCTTTCCAACATGACATACCATTTCGCTACCGTCCCAATTTCCTCCATAACTCCTCTCTCCCTCCTGCCCTCAATTGGATTTAACTCCAACCTGATGTGGAGCTCCTCATCAGGAAAAATTCCTATACCATTCTCTCATCTTGGATTGCCGAGTTCCTACCCACCATGATGCAGTTGGATTAGGAAGAGGGTTGATTCTCAGAATTTCTAGAATTTGAGCTACAGTTGGATTGATCTTGGGCTGTATAGTGAGAGGAGGAAGATGAAATCTTGGTGCCCTTGGAGGTTGGAATGGTTTGGATTATTTAAACTGTACTGTCAGACTGTATGTAGTTACCTGTTAGAACCTACACCCAGTCTTTGCTGATTGATGGAAGGGCTTAGATATTGAGCGTGCTTATTCTATTTTCATTCTGATAAGTGTTGGTATTTCTTCTTACACACTATTGTGTTCTTAAATTATTTTGTTGTTTTCTTGATTATTTTCAACTTTGATGGTATTATCCAATCACGTTGTACTCTATTTTAACCCTTCATCCTATTTGTATCACTGAAATTGCACTTTGCATTTACCTATTTTTTCGTTCTTTCTCCAGTGCCATGAGTTTCTGTATCTTGTATTACAGCTTTTGTACTTTTTTATTTCTAGATTAAGAAAGTGTCCTGGCCTTAAAGATTAATGAATGTATTGTTTAATTGGATTGGCTTCGTGATTAATATTTTTAGTTAACGTTTTTTAAATTATGGCTTCCATTGAGATTTGACGGTTCACAAATCTGTTTACAGGAGGAAGTTGGAAAAGAGTTTGGCATTCCAATCCACTATCAACGTTTTTGGCTTTGGGCTAAGCGCCAAAACCATACATACCGCCCCAATAGGCCATTGACGTATCAAGAGGAAGCTCAATCTGTAAATTTCTGTCTCTCATGTTTACTTGGTCAACACTGATTGCCCATCCTAACTTACTGCATGCAACCACAGTTAAAGCTTTATTCTGATTAGGTTTTTATGTTCATATTTTTTTTTGAATTATGCATTGTAGGTAGGACAATTAAGGGAAGTATCAAACAAGGCTCACACTGCAGAACTTAAGTTATTTTTGGAAGTAGAGCTTGGACCGGTAATTATTTTTAATGATGTTCAAATGGTAATATCTGTTTTTGTCTTACGGTAATTTTTTTTAGTGATGCTCAGATGGTAATATCTGTTTTGTCTTAGTACGGCTTTTCTAAGGATTATGTTTCTTAATAGTCATGCTGCTACATGCATTCAATGGTAGGCTTTAGGAGATTGTTGCTCTAAATAATGTAATTTTATATCACAAACTGCTGTACTGCATGATTACTTCTTTGAAAAGAGATGATCTATAGCAAGGGGATAGAAGATAGCTGGAGGAAAGAAATCTCGAGTATTGTGACAGCATGGGTATTTTTGTAGGATGACATTCATGGGCGTTTTTGTAGTTTTCTGCAGAGCCAGAAGCTTCCAGAGACTTCAGACTTGTTTCGTGAAGCTTAATATAGCTCATTCTTTTTTATTTATTATACTTTATTTTGTTTGATCTATCTTTTAATGAATTTTAAAGCATGCTTGTAAAGCAACTCTGTTATAGGAAGACCTCTCTAATTGAGAATCTGATATAAGACTACTCCCTCCGTCTTAAATTAATAACTCCATTTGGGAAAAAAGTTTGTTTGATATTAATAGCTCCATTTTGTTTTATTTAGGTGGTTGGGTATTTCAAAAAGGGTATCATAAGCTCATTTTTCCTTCTCTTAGATGTGGGTTTCCCCATTCAATAAAAACCATCATTTTTCCAAATGTAGCTATTAATATTGGACGGAGGGAGTTTTAGGGAAACTAATAGTGTTTCTTCTTAGATTTATAAGGTAGTAAGTTAAAGGAGGTGATTTACTAGTCGAAGTTGATTGGATTACAATTTGAATCAAATATACCAGTATTAGTGCTGGCAAACATTATAAACATGGCTATTCTTGAGATATTCCATACGAATTTAGAGTTCTTCTCATTCTTCTCCTATCTCCTCATTCCTCTTCTTGCTCTTCCATATTTTCCAATTGCACAAACAGCACCTGCTGTGAGCAATCTGATTGATACCTTGCAGTACTATTACGAAGCACTGTAGTGTTTAATGTGAACAAATTATTTTCTGGTGCTACCCTTCGTAATCCTACTTCACTATGCATTTATGTGCATACTGATAGGAATAAAAAGGAACATCTTAGACTTCTAACATGCCAAGTGGTTGTAAAAGATCCACATTTGGATTTGGGTTGGTGGACGGAATATTTGTGTGTTCTGTAGGTTTAAGAAGAATGTTTTTCCAATTAAAGCATTTTGATATTGCAATCTGAATTTTGTATGCAACTTGTATTGGCTTATAGGGACAACAAAATGTCAGGTTTCCTTAGATGACATATGGTTGTATAGGCAAAAATTAAGTGGCACATTATGATGGACAGGATTTTTGTGTTTTTAATCTTTTGCATCACTCTTTAAAATCATGTGTAAAAAGGCCATATAAAGCCATGGGTTCACTAATCTAACTTCATTGATTCTTACATGTGATCAAGCAGGATCTGCGCCCTATACCTCCTCCTGACAAGAGCAAAGAAGATATTTTACTTTTTTTCAAACTTTATGACCCTGAAAAAGAGGAACTCAAGTATGCCTTTTTTGTTGGTTGATGCTTTGTAATTGGTATATTTAATTTATAGACAGAAAGAGGTGATATCATTGTGTGTGTGCTCATTTTTTTGTCTTTTATTTCAAACATATCAGATTTGTGGGAAGGCTTTTTGTTAAAAGTGGAGGTAAGCCTTCCGAAATCTTGACAAAGTTGAATGAAATGGCTGGTTTTCCACCCAGTGAGGAAATTGAACTTTACGAGGTATCTGTCTTCTTCTAGTGTTTAGTTAACATCTTTGTTTTTTTGTTCTTCTAGTGATACTTCTGGTTGAATTTGCTGTTTAGGTTCTTGGGTTCTCAGCCACAAACTAGTTTGTCAGCTAAGGCTGAAAATCGAAGAACATTGCTTGACCCTTATATTTTTTCTTGTGATGTCCAGGAAATAAAGTTTGAACCTAGTGTTATGTGTGAACACATTGACAAGAAAATGACATTTAAAGCAAGTCAAGTATGAGTATTATCAATCTACAAATTTTCTTCCTTGGTTAATATTTTTTTTACTTGGTTGTTGATTGTTTGCTTTCTTATGGTTAGCTTGAAGATGGAGACATTATCTGTTTTCAAAGACCTGCAATTGAAAGTAGCGAGTTCCGCTACCCAGATGTACCTTCATTCTTGGAATATGTGCATAACCGGCAGGTATTATTTTCACTGAATTCTTATTTTTTTTTTTTCCAGTTTGTAGGCCTGTACTGTTGTGCCTTTTGTAATATGTGCATAATAGACATATGGTGTTCTGGGTTAATATATATTTTTACCCTGTTCTTAGGGGGCTTATTATGGTTGTCACTTCTTTTTTTGAATATTAGCCTGGCTGTACAATGTCGCATACTGGCAACTGTGAAATATTTGTGTGGACAGGAGGAATTGCGTGACTGGCTAGATGCATGGATATTGATGGTACTGTGCATTTTCTGATCTTGGTCTCCTTTTCATGGTGTAGGTTGTACATTTTCGAGCTTTGGATAAACCTAAGGAGGATGATTTCTGCTTAGAGCTGTAAGTACTTCAGGTTGTTATAGTGACTATGCCAAGGACGGGATATGCTGTTAGTTTTTCTTGCTAGCATTATTGGGTGTGAAAATTTTCTGATCCGAACCTTTTTATGTTCGTCCTCTACGTGATGGTCAAGATCAAAACTTTTTACATATGATGATGTTGTGGAGAGAGTTGCTCGCCAGCTTGGCTTGGATGATCCTTCAAAGATTAGGCTTACATCACACAACTGTTATTCTCAGCAACCTAAACCCCAGCCGATCAAATACAGAGGTGTAGAACATTTGTCAGACATGCTTGTCCACTACAACCAGGTCCTCTCTAACCATGTTCTCTTTCATTTTGTTTTTCCATTTTAATTTGCATATGTAACATGTCTGTTAATTTATTATTGAAAAAACCTAAGATGGCCATTTTTTATGTTGTCTTAATTTAATTTCTCTTTGTTGCTTTTTGTTGATAAAACAAAAAATTTGTAACAGACCTCTGATATTTTATACTACGAAGTGTTGGATATACCTTTACCTGAATTGCAAGGACTGAAGACTTTGAAAGTTGCTTTTCATCATGCAACAAAAGATGAAGTGAGTTGCATTCCACATTGGGTATTTTCTTTAGTACCTTTTCTCCTACGTTGCTCTTACTAATCTTATTTTCTGTTTTCTCAGGTAGTCATTCACAGTATAAGACTGCCCAAGCAGAGCATGGTGGGCGATGTGATCAATGAATTGAAAACAAAGGTAAGTATGATGGCACTGTATACTGTATAGATTGGGTAAATCAGTGGGCCCTTAATCATGCTGTTGGCATTTGAAGGATCCATCATATTTTTGCTCTCTGTGATCGGTTTAAAAGCTAGATTGCCTTTCATGACATTTTCATTTATCACTTTGAATCTATTCTTTTTTTAAAACAAATTTTTTTATCTGCAGTAGTTCATTTTTATATCTTAATGCAGGTTGAATTATCTCATCCTAATGCTGAGCTCCGATTACTTGAAGTTTTCTATCACAAAATCTACAAGGTATTATTTATATTCTATAGAAACGGGTAGTGTGAATTGTAAGGACTTCTGCGTGAATATTCTCCCAGTCCTAAGCTTGTAAAGGAGATGACAGAACGGAAATTTGGGAGCATGCTTTGAATTTGAGCAATTTGTTCAAGTAACCGAATTGAAGCATAAGTTTCATCCTATTTTCTGTTTTTTTTTCTTTTTTTTTTCAAATTTTGTTATAACAAGAGGTGGAGCTCATAAACATGAATTGATGCCTTAACTTTTTACCTATTTTCAAGGTTAAAATTTTGCCTAGCAATTTGAATTTTGTCTGACCAGAAGTTCACACAACAGGGGCATATGATAAATGCATTGTGTTTCACACTTAGCTTCTCTCTGGCGCTTGTAATTTTTTGCAGATATTCCCTCCCAATGAAAAGATTGAAAATATCAATGATCAATACTGGACTCTACGTGCAGAGGAGGTAATTTTGTTAATTAGTTGATACTAATTAAATGTAGTGACTTAGTTGTTTATTTGTTATGGAATATGGTTTTTGGTTCTTGTTTCTTTTTTTTATCCATGGTTGAAAGTAATATTTTTGCTATCATAATATTACAAATTTAATGATATAAGTGTTTATTTTTAGTTAAAAAATTGGATGGTATGAATAGCATGCGCTGTGTTGAAGTGCTCCTGAACAGTTCTTTATGATCTTCAGATCCCTGAGGAAGAAAAGAACCTTGGTCCTCACGATCGTTTGATTCATGTTTACCACTTCACTAAAGATGCATCTCAAAATCAAATGGTATATAATTTTGTAAACGTCAAGGCTGTTCTGTGGAAATGAAAATCTTGAAAACTAGCCTTTGATGCCGCTTTAATCTTTTCTCACTTCAACAGCAGGTTCAGAATTTTGGAGAACCATTCTTCTTGGTCATTCATGAGGGTGAGACCTTGGCTGAGGTTAAAGTGCGAATTCAGAAAAAATTGCAAGTTCCAGATGAGGAATTTGCTAAGGTGTATTTATTGGTTTGCTATATATCTTATGATTCAAGAATAGCTTAGAATTTTTTTTCTAGCGTGGAAGTTTGATTTTTATCCTGTATTGGCATATTGACTGAGGATTATGTACTGAGATGTTTTTATATAACTGATATTCTTCTCTGTTCTTGTTTGGCTAGTGGAAATTTGCCTTCCTCTCATTGGGTAGGCCTGAATACCTTCAGGACTCGGATATAGTTTCTAGTCGTTTTCAGGTTTGTCACTCCATGCTTTCTTATCAATCAATTTGAAGGCTTCTGTTTTTTCTTTCAGATGACACTGTTTTTCTGTTCCTGTTTTAGAGAAGAGATGTTTATGGTGCTTGGGAACAGTATTTGGGCCTTGAGCACTCTGACAATGCTCCGAAAAGAGCTTACTCAGCCAATCAGGTAACTCATTTGGTGTTAAACTGAAGTTGGTTAGTCACATGTTGTGTAGCTTGTTTCAATGACATCCAATTTTGTTTGGGGTACTTATATTTTTGGTGGCATATAGAACTTTAAAATTTAATGAAGGTAATTTTCTTAGGCTAATTTACTTATTTTCACTTGAAAAAAAACAATCTTCAATACATTATTGGCAGTAGGGGCAGAACAAGAAGATTGAAACTTGAAAGTTGACCTAAGAGTTCAAGAAACGTGATCCTAAGTTGATTTTCGAATGTATACGTTAGAATTGTTAACAAACAAGTATAGTAAAATCATTTAATGAACTAGCAACTTCTCAGTGGGCAATAACAAGGATTGAGAACTTGTATTACTCAGTCAGGATGAGGCCAAAGTTTTGTAAGGCTTCGAATTGAAATTGACCATCCAAACGGAACATCAATTAATAGACGTCCATTAACTGTACCTTACTATTGGAAGCTTGGGTTTTGTTTGTAAGTACTAGTATCATAATCTTGAACCTGCTAACACCAGCACTTCAAGTATGGTATTCTAGTTATCTTCTATAATTCTAAGCTGTAAATGAATAATGCTGTTGGAAACAATTAATTTATCACTGATCTGCCTGGTCGAATTAAAAAATGACCCTAGAATCTTGACTTCCTTGTGGATGATACTCAAAGTTAGGCTGGTGCTCATTACTGCAAAATAATTTGCTGAGCCGTTAGTCATTTGCATGAAATTAACTCTTATGGGACTCAAATTTTCTGTCTCAAATCCTAAGAGACTTGTTGACTTTTTTAGTTGCTTACTAAATGTTAAATCCTTTATTAGCCAGCTCATCAGAAAAAGGTTCTCTTCTGCTTTGTTTTCATACCTTATGCCTTGACGACTTTTATTATTTCTGCAGAGCCGCCATACTTTTGAGAAGCCTGTAAAAATTTACAACTAGCAGAGAAACTGTGGAAGCACCATTGGCTGATTTCAACTTAATGATAACCATCCATGACATTCAAGAAACGACTAATGGAACAAAGTGAAGGCAATTACATGAGAATATAGGCAAATCTATCTCTCCGTTTGGCTGTTGATTTTGCTGCAGTAGCCTATTCTTTTTGCCTGTGGATGCTGCCTTTGTCTCAAGAGACCCCCATCTTGAGCCTTTCATTTTCCAGGTGTCTGTCCGTGTCAACAAAGCCCCCGTACTTTTGTTCAGAATTGGTTCAGCACCTTCCATTTCCAGTGTAATTTGGTACATAAGGAGAGATTTTCGAAACTAGGAGATGTATACAGAGCATAGTTGGTTTGTCTTTTTGACCCTTTTCCCCTTTCTGTTCCATCAATTCTCCCGTTTGTTTTATAGTATTTTGCGTGCTTAGAAGATGGGGGTTGTAAAATCGTTTGTGCCAGTGGAGTGAGTTATTTATTAATGGTGTATAACTCTGTAGAACATCAGTTAAAAAGAGTTGGCATCATGGGCCAGTTCTCATATTTTCTTTGAAAAGCCATGTATGTCAATAAGGACAGTCCGATGTGCTGCTTTTTTGCCTTGTGGAATTCAAATTTTTGCATATTATGCTAACAATACTTTCTGGTGAAAACAGAGCTTCCCCTGGTCTGAAATAGTTGCCCGTCTAATTGAACTACGTTTGCAATTGGCTTGTGATGTGGGCAGTGCATTATTTATGATTCGATAAATGAGTCCATCATTGATCCTTGTGATTTTGATCCTTCCACAATGGACAGAGTGTTGCTTCATACGATGATGTACCAGCTTAGTGGCTTATCTGAAATAAATTGGCTGTGTGGGAACATATTTGGTGTGATTGATGACCAGATATTAGGGAGGTGCAATGAAAAAGGCATAAAAAAATCATGTTTTTGGGGTTAGGAGTGGCTATCAATTACAGTGGTATGTAGGGCCTAGAAGCCCTGAATGGGTGTGTTGAGAGGACTTGAAAGTAGGTGGCCAGGAAAACTTTGGAAATATGCCAGCTGAAAACAGGTTAAATAAAATTTTTGACCGGAGATGTGTGACAAAAACAAGGGAACTAAGTTATTGATGGCGTTTGGGGTTTCCCCAGAAAATAATCCGTTGATTACTTTTTTTATTTTATTGTGATAAGAGAACTTTCTAACAACAGTCACAGAGAAACAAATAGAGTATGTAATGAATGAGCCACAAACACTCAAACACCACGTCTCCCTTTACAACCTCTGTTACAGCACAAATAAAAGCCCAAAGGTTTATCAGGGGTGTAGAATTCAAACTAATAGCAACATACATAAACTAGGTCGCGCAGGTGCCAAGCACATGAAATCACATGTGCTGGCACTGGGGGGCCTTAAATTCCAATACCATAAGAAATCTCCGTAGTGTTAGTATGAGCTGTAAAATACCAGTGATGGAGAGACGGGCTCCAAAGCCACCCAAAGGTAACTAGAGCACTGAGAATAAATGTTATGGGAGGAGTTAAATGTCAATGAAAACTTGATTACGTACACTACTTGGGCGAGAATAACAACTAGCAAAGTCAACTGATGCCACAAACCTTTGAGAGGCAATGAAGTGCGTGTCTGCCACAACAGAAGAAGCTAGCCATTGCACTCGTGAACCTCTACCTGCCCACTCAATGAGTTGGTGGGGCATACCCAAAAGGGAGGCCGACAAGAAAATTACCATCACTGACAAAAGACCAACCACATCCAAAGAAGGATAGAGAAAACAATTGCCAGTTAAGACCAATGTCACAAACCGTTGCAAGGCAACAATGTACACGCCTGCCAAAGTAGAAGACACTGATCATTGCACGTGGACCGCTACTTGCTAGCTCGAGGAGAAGGTTAGGCACACCCAAAAGGAAGGTTGCCTACAAAATTGCCGTTGCCAGCAATAGACCAACCACATCTAAAGAAGGATGTGACACAAACACAAACTAAGATCATTGAGACAAAAAATGCATATTAACAAAATAGAAATATAATTATTCTGTGACTGAAGAGTGGGGCAGAAGGAAGAGGAGGGAGATGTGAGGCATACAGGGGGAAGAGGTGGTGGACATAGGCAGAGGGGAGTACAAAAAGGAAAGGGAAAACAAACAAAAAGGAGGGAGGGTGTTGGAGGGATGGAAGAAGAGAAGGTGGATGGAGGCACAAGAACCAGAGGCTACTCCAGCACAGATGTGGTCGGCCTCAGGAGCTCCAGACCGATAGTGTCGCCTGCCGCCTCTCTCCCCAAACGATTGAGAAAATAAGCACCCCTGGTCGACCAGGGCAAGAAGCCACAGGCCAGCTAGGATATCGAAACCTGCAGAAGGATCCCACAGAGTTCTCACATAAACCACAGGGAGGGAGATTTCGAAGCAATGACCCGCATTAAGTACTTTACTCCCTTATGGTCCATGGATTCTAATTGTCTGTATCAAGTGGGGGGTTGGGGTTAAATGGGGTGGTGGCGAACCACTCATCCTTTTGTGTTTTCGCTGAAGGGCCGAGACCCTATGCAGTGTGGTGCTTTCTGAATGATCAAGTGGTTTGATGATATACAAATTCTGGTGATTAATTATGCCATCTGTAAAATTTAGGTTGACTATTTAGTACTAGTTTGTAGTGATTAATCAGGAAGTTGACCTTGAAGTAGCAGGCGGTTGAGGATGCAAAATACCACCAACGCATGAAATTTAGAGAAAACCCCAAAATTCTTTTATTTTTCACAAAAATGATGGTAGCATAGTTTTAGAACTTCGTACTTTTGAATCCAAAAATTCTGATTCAAGTTGACTCTTTTAACTTTTGGAATCAGAACTCTTTTACCACTCAAAACTAGCCACTTCATTGATTTCCGGAGTGACATCACAAGTCAAACTAAGGGGCTGTTTGGCAAACGATTTTAATTTGGAAGAAAATAAAAATTTCTTTGAATGCCTTTTGAAAAAGAAAATCAAAAGTCAGGCTCATTTGAATAGCCCAGTGAAACAGGCGCTTTCTGTTCAATTTGGTTGTTTGGGGGGCAAGTGACAAAAGTGATTTCGTGGAGATAAAATGACTATTATAACCCTAATGAACTAATCATAGCCGTCCATTCTAAGCTGATCGCAGCCATTCATTCATAAACACCGACCATAAACACAGGTCAAAAGAAACCCTACCATTCTCCCGGCGGTGATGGTGACCATCTGCCAGTGGTGACGGCCATGGGGGCGAGGGCGATCAAATCCCGGCTGCGATTTTCGAAAAGGGCTCGACACGGGCTCTGGTTACTGCACTCTCCAGCTCTCCCCGGCTACTTATTCGTTGTCGACACTCGACCTTCGGCTGCCTCTCACCTTCACACCGTCATCCTCTTATTGTAAGGTAAATAAACCCTAAATTCCCTAATGTCAGTTCATGAATTTCAAAATTTGATCACAAAGTCCCAATTTAGTTCGTATAAACCCTAATTTCTTCTAATTAATGTTTATAGTTGCAAAGTTGATATCTTATGTTTTTACAGGTGAAGTTACGATCAGTGCTGTGACATCTATTGTATACTGAATGGTCTATTTGTCTGATTGATGCTTGATTCACGAATTTCGATTTTTGATCACATACTCCCAATTTAGTTTGTATAAACCCTTACTATTTTAATTAATTTAACAGCCAGTAACTTGAAGTTAAGAATTGTCAAATCTAAGTTCTGAGCAGTGAGTCCTGTTGTGAGTATTTTTGATGTTTTCTTTGAGTTGCTTTTGCCTTATTGATGCTTGTAGTTGGCTGAAGTTTGTGTCTTCTAATTAATTTTTAATTTTCTTTTATTCTATAGTTGTGAAGTTGAGACTTCTGTTTTTATAGGTGAAGTTACGATTAGAGCTGTGACTTATATTGTATATTGAATGGTCTATTTGTCTGATTGATGCTTGGTTCACAATTTTCAATTATTGATCACATACTCCCAATTTAGTTCATATAAACCCTTATCTATTCTAATTAATTTAATAGTGAGTAACTTGAAGTTAAGAATTGTCAATTCTGAGTTCTGAGCAATGAGTCGTGTTGTGAGTATTTTTGATTTTTTCTTTGAGTTGCTTTTGTCTGATTGATGCTTGCAGTTGGTTGAACTAGCATTTGTTTGATTGATGCTCCATAAGTTTGTGTCTTCTTGCTATGAGTTAGATTATAATAAATGCTAGTTTATGAATTGAGATGTAGTTCACAAGGAATATAGGTAATGCAATATTGATGAAACCTAGATCACACTATTGCACTTTTACTTGAAACAAATAACCCCTGGAGTTGTTGATTTTACTTTGTGTACTGTGATTTTCTAGGTCTTTAATTCAGCAAAGAATGACTTCAACAAGTTACCAAAGGTCAAGCCATGGACCTTTATGTCCATGTTGTTCGGGCTGCATGATTTACCTCGTATCTACCACAACAATGAACCCAGGTATACCATTTTGGATGTGCCCAAACAAATCATTTGTAAGTTTTTAACGATGCATGGAGAATTTGTTTATACATAGTTATAAATTAGTCAACTTAATAAAGTAATTTTTTTTTCAGGGGGGGACTGGTTGTGGGAAGATGTATTGGTATGATGAGTATAAAGGAAGTTTTGCTAGTAATAATATGGGTGCCCAATGAAATAATAGTCCCTCCACTTTGTTGCAAAGCCATGGAACTATGAAGAACGGACCAACATTGGAAGACCCAATCGTCACACTAGATAACTTATTTAGGGCAATGACATTTACAGTAGGGCTTATGCTTGCAACCATATTTAGGTTGATATTAATATCTTGCTTTTATGTATATTTGTTTAATTGCTTAAAGTAGTAAATATTTGGATGAGTTTTTTTGTATACCATGCCAACAATTTCTAACTATCTTAAGTTATCATCGCATTTGATGTTTGAGAGAACTTTAAATACAGAAATTAGATAGAAATTAGAGATACATTGCATATTCAAGTCGGTTTCTTGTAGTAAATTTATGTAAACATTGTGAAGATAGTAACCAGATGGATTCTTATATGAAGTTATTTCAAGGACTGTTACATGAATTATGTGGGTGTAGCCTTCTAAGAGGATTGTACAAGAGTGTAAAGAATTGCCGCTTGGGGTGCCAATGCAGTCTGCTCACCCAGGTAATCTTTAGATTATTTTAAATTGCATATAGTGGTGAACCATTGATGGATGTTGTATTGCATTAGTTTTTTGCTAAGTGGTAGTATACTTATGGAATAGTTGGCTTAATTATGTTTTTCTGTTGCATTTTATTCGGTCTGATCAACCTTCAACAAGAACAATTATGTTGACATTTTGGTAACATTTCGAATTGATAAATTATAATTTTTCTCTAGTTGGCGCATGTTTTTAATACCTTTATTCTTAAATTTTTGCATTTCACATTGATTGACAATAGCGAGATTCTCTCCCGATGACAAATATTAGAGACAGAGAGTTCTATTAAAGAAGCGTTTTGGACTGTTGCCAACACAAAAGCCACCTATTGAGAGTGATCTACTTCAAATTTGAACTTTGTACTATGTGATATGGAGTTTCTGTATACTCCTAAGAGACCTCTGACAATCATAATGCCTTTAGTATAAGTAGGCTTCTACTTGGGAAATTGTGAACCATCTTGCTTCAGACATTGTGTCAACTGGACACCATATCTAGTGTTACTCTTTGTTATTTTTTTTGTGTAGGTTGCTTGTACCATTTTTGGTAAGGTCTTGGACCTTTATTTGAATAATTTCAATGCATTACTAGCTTCTTTTACGTGCCATAATAGTTTACAAGTTTGAATAATTCTTAGATTTGAGCTAATCTGGGCGTGGCCGAGTAGGATCATAGGAATTGACTATGCAACAGATAGAGCGGTTGCTGGAAGCTGCAATACAACACAGCAACACGAGACAAACATCATAGAAGTAAAAATCATTAGACGAAACTATTAGACTATTAGACTATCACGTTAGACTTGGTATGCACATTAGGAGGATGGGCTTCGATGTTAGGTTCGTTCGGATGTGGATACTGGACGTGTGGTAGTCACATTGAAGCCTTTGTATTCTTGCTACGATTGGGTGTTGTTTCTTGCCACCGTAGACAGGAAAAAAGAAAGAGCAAAAGGCAGGAGTTCTAGGAAGTGCTCTTCCTAGCCATACAAGTTCCTTCTTATTCACTGTATCACTAAAAATTTCCCTTAAGTATTTTGGTGCAGGACAGTAAACTAACGTAAATTTTTGAGACACAACTTCCAATTCCTCGCTCCTCCATAGTAAATGGAGACAAGTTTCGTAGCATACATAAATATGGCTCCTCCATAGTAAATGGAGACAAAGTTATTAGAACCTGGAACATAGTTGTTCACTTCGTTGACAATGAATATTTTTTTTGGTAACTCATTGACAGTAAGAGTTGTTGGTTTTTTTCTTGAAAGGACAGAGCTAGAAATGCTCCATGATTGGATACACTTTTCCGATGAAAGACAAGTGCCTCTTACTTTCCCAAAGAAACCTCCCAAGTTCATTCACAGATAGCTGTAATTTAATGTACTTTAAAAGTTACAGAATGGCAATCTTCACTTCTATCATCTAGCATCATTTGAAACAGAGTCTGCAAATCCAGTCACTTTCCCTCCTGTGTATGCAAATTCTCATTGAATGATCCACCTGTGTTCGCAAAACTGCATACTAATTGAGTTGCGACAAAACTTCCAAGTTAGCAAGCCAGCCTTGATTTCTGAAGCATCTTTCAGTAGCTCTTATACCTATAATGGCATTCAATAAATTTTGAGAATGACAGTGAATCCACTTCTCCACTAAAATTTCAATTCACTGAGATATGTCAAACAAACAGGATTTATCCCCAACATTTCTAGTAATTTGGCCCTCCTCTAAATTTGCAAGCAAATACCCATAATAATTCAAAGATTCTAATAACAGGGCTTGAGGAAGAAATTACATCCAATGATTTCATTTTTAGCTTCCAGGGATGCCTTTTTCTGGTTTTCCCATAAAACAGGATAAGAAAGCCTTTGACTCTTAAATGCTCTCAGCTCTAGCTTTTTCATATACCTCCCAAGACTAAAATAAACTCATATTCTTCTTAGTTTCAACTAACCAAAAATACACACCAACTAAAAAAAACCAAAACAGATCGCAGCATCTAAGTCAAATAGCAATCTGCGACAAAAGAGCTCATGCTGAACAAAAAACTAAAAAAACAATTTAAACCCACTTGCTCTCAGCTCTAGCTTTTACATATTCCTCCCAATCCATGACTACAGTCATTTTCTTCTCAGTTTCCACTTGCCCAGGAGCAACATCTGAGTTGCACAAAAACAAACTTTCAGACTGCAAATAATTCACAACATAAGATGCAACATGGGTTGAGTAAGAGATGAGTGAGAGATGTTTTACCAAGAGGTTGTTGACAGATACATGTGGTCCTACAAATGGCCACCTTCTTGCTTCTATGACATTGTACAATCAAGGAAAGTCAAGAGATCATGGCTGATTCGCCGAATCAGTCATGAACCCTTGACTTTCCTTTATTGTACAACCTCCTAGAAGGAGGAAAGTGATGAATGTTAAATCAGCTATGAGTGTTGACTCCTTATGTTTCCCCTCCTTTCTCATCCAGGCTTGGGACCGGTAACGGTGGAGTTAATTTTTTTTACTACCCATAAACATAAAAGAAAATAATAAAGTGAACATACCTGATAGGCTGATAAGTAGACAAGTCAAAGTCAAACTATTAAAATGTGATAGGCCAAACTTTAAAACACATTCAATGATCATAAACACATACCCATAACATATGAGCAGTAATAAATATAGGAGGATTATAAGTGTCCAAATACATCAATTTACTGGTGGTATATGGAAAGTTTTTTCAATTGCATCCCAAATGCTATCACAAATAATTCCCATCCCTACATCATCCCTCACGATACAGGGGCCTTGATTTTCTTCCACTTCTGATTCTGGGAACAAGTTTTTGTTCTCTCAATGGCGGAACAACACATCGATGAGGTCCAGATCATTAGCAGCACCTTGTTTCTCCTTTATGAAGTTGTGTATCGCCATTGCAACTATGACAATCTTAACTTGGGATTCAAAACAATATGGAGGGAACTTGATCAATATCTTCCACCATTCCTTCCAAACCCCAAAAGTTCTCTCAATGATATTCCTAAGGGATGAATGAAGTTGATAAAACTTCTCCTTCATGCCCCTAGGGCTACGCTACTGGAATTCTGGAACATGGTATTGGGTTCCCTTATAAGGCCCAAGGCAACCAATCTTATTTGGGTAACCTGCATCAACGACATAATATTTTCCTTGTGGTGACCTAGAAAACAAGGAGAGTAGATTTGTTATAGTGTGAGAAAAGACCCTAGAATCATGTGCTGAACCCTCCCAACCTGCCATTGCAAATACAAATCTCATACTAAAGTCACAAACGGCCATTATGTTTTGAGTAACCTTTCTTGATCTCCCCCCTATAAGCTTGTTGCTTTTCCAATGGGATAACTGCTTCTACATGTGTACTGTCTATTGCTCCTATACAATTTCTAAACCATGGATAATACTTCCTCTTCCTCCTAATGTAGTATGGTGTGTAATGTGGACTAATAATTGGCTTGATCACCACAGCCCATGTATGCAAAGCATCTAGTACTTTATTAAAGTGTCGGCACACAGTTTCTTGTGAGTGAGACATAAGATGACCTACAACACGGTGACCTTCTCTATGACCACATATTTGTAGAAAATACCTCATTTGCTCCTCTACCACAACATGTCTTGTGTCTTTGAGCAACCCTCCCAACCTCATTTCGTAACACAACAACATGAATGTCTTTTTATTCATGCGGCACATATTATGACAAATTTCATTAGAAGCATTCAACATGTCATACACTATGTGTCGACCCCTGTCTCGATGCATGTGTACAACATTCTTTGGGGGGAATGTTGTTCTTAAATAATACATGATTGCCACATCTTCACTTGTGTCAAATACAAGCTCTTCCCAAGTGAATGACATGGCACCTATAATAATTTCTAACCAAATTTAGATCACACACTACAATGCACATATATCTAGGTTAAAATCCTGCAAATATGTGGTAAGCCCTCATAAAACAAACAAACATACATGATAATGAACACACACACCCATGCATAACAAAAAAACCAACATGCTTGCAATAAAAATTCTGTGGTTAGCCATCATAAAACAAACATCCATAACTAGCATAAAAGATAAACTAACAGACATAGTTAAGTCAGTTTACAGTATTACATAAACTCATTCATAGCATAAAAGATACCAGTGCAGATAATCATAGTAAAACTGAAGGAACTATAGGGAAAGACAACTAATTTGAATCTGAAGCATGACAAATGTCGTGCAACCATTTTATCCTCAACCCTGGTGCATTGCCCAATGCCAACCAAATGCTCCTAAATTTAGTCTTCATAAACTTCGATAGTGCAATGGTGAAAATGTGGTTGTCTTCTTGGTATTCACTCATTGCCATCATCAAATCAATTGCCATTTTATACTGTTCAACTTCATATTGGTCCTTATTTGCATGGGAGCTTTCTCGGGCAATTTCATTCTTATCAGACATGACAATAGCAATGGACTCGCCAATTGATGTAGCAATGTTTTGAGACTTCTGCTTGCGTGTCAGCCTTTCACTTCATGGTGATGGAGGCATGGAAGTCCCAGTAGGCAATGGAGTAGGGCTATGGGTTGGTGTGTGAGCATTACCAGCTTGACTAGTACTATCATACTGTCTAGGTGTGTAGTCAGGCAGTTGAGCATCGTTGTCATCATCATCTCCCAAGCTATCAGTGAATGCACCAGCATGTCTTGCCATTTATTCTTCCTGTTATGTACCCGCATTGTCAAGACTATCGTCAATCGTAGGTCGAACCAACCTCTGACCAACCCCCCCATAAACTCTTTCATAACCAAAATCATCACCATGCTCATCACCACTCTCATCAACTAGGGTATATGCTAAGGCGGATGTTGGGACAGATGCAGGGGTTGAGGCTAATGCTGAAGCTGAATATCTAGATGAGGGATGAGGTTGAGCGCTTGAGTGGAAGTAACTTGCATGGCTACCTGTGGCATGGTCCAACCATACACAGTATATAAATTACCCTCTTACTCCTCATCGTACCCCCACTTCATTAGATGACTAACATGCTTGTGTTTCTGCATCTCATATCATATCAGTACACAAATTATCATTTCATGATTGAGCAAATATTTAAATATTATGTACCATTAAGAAAGTGCTCCATGCATCTTCGGAAAGGATAAATGTGTTTGTATGCTCATTCCATCCAACTTTAGTCATATCCCTTAAAGCCACCCAAGCTTGATAGAATCTTCTTCCCTCATCGTAGTGATTTTTTAGCATGTCCTTATTCAAATCAGTGTGATGCACATTCTTGAACATTTCAATTACTAAAGTCCAACCCTCATGATCAAGGCTATTCCCTTTCCTATGACCCTTAATAATTACATGGGCCATATAAGATAAGAATGTATAGTGAAGTGGCTTGTCCCATTTAATGTTTTTAGCATACCTTTTGCTTCCCTCAATGTGAGGAGCTTGGGGACACATATTAGGTGGACGAGGATAATGTGTCATTGCAAGCTATGAGAAGTTTTGGCAATGTGAAAACACAATTAGCTTTTAAACTATTTAGAATATACAAACAACCAGATGATGAAAAAAATATACTACGGAGAAATATGGATTATTATGTAAGGCTTTGGATAGACAAATCTAAAGAGAAATGCTATAATAGTGAAACTTTTGAAAGAATACAGACATGAATCAGGCAACCAAAAAGAGGTGCCAAACCATAATCAACAAACAACCGAAAAATGTGCAAATTCATTCTTTTCCATGAATTTTTGAATTGAGCAATCTATTCAATTTTTAAAACCATAAAAATTCATATATAGCACAGACTAGCAATTCATAACATGTCCCAAAGATATATAAGAGAAATGCTCTGATAACCTACAAAGAAAATGAAACATCACATTGACAATCACACAATAGAGTACAACAACAAGTAGCACAATTGACGAACCCAACATAGACCTCATCCGACATGCTCAAGAATGCAATCAAGAAGAACACAGAAAGAATAGGAAACAACCCAACAATATGCGAGCAAAACATGTGGAGGAGAACATATACATAGTACAAAGACAATGCAAATCTCACGAACCCAACTAACAGAACTCGCTAGCATCTCTAAAAAATTTCATACTTGTTAAAGAAAAAACTAACACAAATATATGGAAGCCGACTTTGACATCAAGGAATGCAAGACAACTCAAGGTCAAAAATCAAACAAGTAGATCAAGGGAATATCGTATTTACCTTACGGGGGGCTGCCAAAGAACCTCCTTTTGACGTTGCTGATGAATGAAGAAGACTATTGGGCAATTTGTGGTGATTGGGGGATGGAAAGAGCTGCGGTCGGAGGGATGGAGGACGGAGGATATGCAGTCGGAGGGATGAGGACGATGGATCTGCGGTCGGAGGGACAAAGGATGGAGGATTTACGGTCTGAGGGACGGAGGACGAGTTTGTCTGCGGTTGGAGGGTTGGAGGATGGAGGATATGTGGTAGGAGGGACGAAGGACGGTAGATCTGTGTTCGAAGGGTTGGAGGACAGAGGGAGGGAGGGCGGGGGCCTGTGGCGGGATTAGGGTAAATCGATGGGGGTGGGATGAGAGATGGGGAGAAAGAGGAGAATGGGGGCATTTTGGTCACAATGACGGCCACAATAATTTTTGCCTCTTGTAGAAATTGCTTTCTACGGGAACTCTCCTCCCCAGGAGAGTTCTCGTAGAAAGGAAAAACATGCCTTTCTCATGATTTCCGTCACGATTTCAACCCGGAAGGAAAATCGCCCTTCCATACTGTTTTTGACCGGGAAAGCGATTTCCGCCCTCAACAAATCGCTTTTTGGGGGCAGAAATCGCCTCCCAAATGGGCCCTAAAGGCTTAACAAACTCCACTTGTCCTACATAGTTAAACCAAATTACTTAACTACTCCCTCCGTCCTAAATGTATAGCTCTATTTTGTAAAAAAAATTTGTTCCATATTATTAACTCTATTTTGTTCAATATAAGTGGTTGGTACTTAAAAAAGAGTACTCTTCTCATAGAAGTGGGTTTCACCCTTCAATAAAAATAACTATTTTTTCAAATGTAACTATTAATATGAAAAAGAGGGAGTATGATTTAAAGTTGCATAAAATAGTTGTTACTCTGTGTCCTATATTATTTGTCTGATTTTGAAAAATACTAGTCCTATATTAATTGTTTTATTTTGTGTAATCTATCTCATAGTAATTAGTGGATGAAATAAAAAGTAAATGAATTTGCTCCACTCATACAGATGTGCGCCAGGAACATATAAATGGGACCCTAAATATTATGTGCCTATAGTATTTATTTGCAATTCTTAGAGGAAGATATGGGTGGCCAAATATGATGAGAAGAAAGATAAAACTGATGGGAGTGAGGGCAAGTTGTTTGCAGAAAACGGGACGTCTTTCGTCAAAACTACTCCAAAGAAGCTGCACAAGGAGCACTAAACCAAGTTTTAGAGCATTAAACTGTGTAGAATAGATATTCCAATTAAATCAAAGCACTCAAGGTGTGAGCTTCCTTTGTCAAACCTTCTAAGATCCATTAAACCTCTTTCTTTTTCTGCAGTCCTCACAGATCCATAATTACTGCAAGAGCTGCACTGCGAAATTTTACACACTCCTTAGTCCTTCCTCTCTACGTACACAGTAATGCGCTTCCATATGCATCGAGGAAAATTAGAAGATTAACACGCTGAACAGAAGATACATTTTCCGAGACTCTTAACATCACTAATACTATGCACATAAACATGTCTTCTGGTCTCGGTAACATGTACGGTCAGGCTCATGGTCCAACTTAGTTGCGTGAGAGAAAATATAAAAATATGAGAATCCTACGTATGCTCACATCCAGAGATACGCCCATCGAGCACAGCACCCAGCCACCCAGCCCACCAACATGGAAGGCTGTATCGATAAACATGAGAGTATCGATGATCATGGATACGGATACGGGCTGATGATACGCTTGGTACGCGCCAAAACGGGCATAAACCCTTTTATAAACATAAAAAAATATTATAACTAATAATATATCATTATAATACTTCTTTTATAGCATAATAAGACCATATAATACTATATCAACCGATATGTGTATTCTAAAATTAGTTCATTTAGAACCATATACTATTACGCTCTCTGTCCCATATTAATATTGGTCATTCTTTCCCATATTAAATACTTTAAAATTAGTTTATTTTAAAAATAAATAATATACATAATATGAGTCTAAATTACATGTTTAAATAAATATATATTTGTGGAACACTATATGTAAAAAAATAATTATATAAATTGCATAAACCTACCTAGATTGATCTCATATAACTTTAAAAATATTATTTTTAATATAATAAAATTTAAATTTTTAAAAAGTTGGGTTTGAATTGTGTTTTTGTTTTTAAGGAAATTTTTTTTAAAAAAAATTCAATTTTTTTTAAAATAATTTTTTAAATAAAATAATTAATTTTTAAATAGTGTATCGATACGTATCGGCCGTATCGATATGATATAACTAATACACATCAGTGATATGTGTGGGGGGCGTATTGCCCCCGTACTGTATCGGTCTCGGCCGATATGGGTACGTATCGGCCGATACGCACCCGTATCGGCCGATACAGCCTTACATGCCCACCAACCCCCACCTAACCAACACAAAACTTTTGTTTATGAGAGTCATATGCTTAGGGTGGCAAAAGTGCAAGCCGACCTACGGGTTGGCCTGCAGCCTACTATTATAGCAGGCCCGACTCATCAGGGGAGCAGGTCGTGCCTGGATTTCTAGGCCCATAGGCTGGCAAGTTCGCTCCCAATAGGCTACAAGTATAATGCCCCAGCCCGAGCTGGGATAAAGAAATATCAAATTAAAATTTTATTCTTTAAATGAGAAAGCACTATATTTGTACAAGAGTAATATTTAAGCTCGCCGCGTGTAGGTTAAAACAAAACTTATAATTATAACTAGTTTGGATCGGGCTAACATTGTAGTACTGTTGTTGCCTATGTATATATTGGATATCATCTATGGTGTTATTCTAATACAATCGGATCCGAATATAGTTTTGCCTAATGGCTGTTACATGTATCTAGCATCAAAAAATTATATACGTTAAAATATGTATATCCTTATATCCAAATACATCATTCAAAGTCATACTTAAATCTCATAAAGAGTCAGACAGAAATCTCATAAATTATCGGAGTTAAACGGAAGCTAACAAATCAGCAGAATCACACGTCTTGCCCTATCATAGAGTGGAGTAGAACACAACCGAGTAGACCGAATCATATCAAATCACATCGAATCTCATCCGACCGTATCAGACATTTCATATTACAACACATCATATCAAAGCATATCGGATCAAAGCAGAGCATATCAGAACATATCAGGCCGAAGCGTAGCATATATCTTAATTAGTACATACATTCATATAATCAAATTATCAAAAGGTTAGAAACGCTTACTCCCTTGAAGTTCCTCAGAAGTAGCGGCACTTGGGGTTGCTCCTTTCATTAGGGCGTCCTTCCCTTCAGGTGCGGGGATAACAGATAGACCCTCCTTTTGCTCCAAAATGTTTCTTTCATTGTGCCTGAAGGCTATATACACTCCTTTTTCCCAGAGTTCATTGCTCTTTGCATGCTTGAAGGAATCAGACAGAACCTCCCCTCACCCAGAGATGCTTCTCACTTTTTGTGCCCGAACATAACCTCCCCTTACCTAGAGATGCTTCTCACTTCCTACGCCTGTAGGATGCAAATAGATTCTCCCATTTCTTGAGATGTTTCTCACTTTTTGTGCTCGTAGGCGATGAACAAAGCCTCCTATTTCCCAGAGCCATTTCTCCTCTCTAGAATACTGAAATCAAAGAATGACCCTTTCATTGCATAAAACATACTCGATTTAGTTAAGAAAGCTTTTGAACAAACTAAATTAGACTCAAAATGACCAGAAACATAGAAAAAGAAGTCCCATATCAAGAAAAACCCTATGAAGCCTTTATATAGGCTTTGGTGCCGTGTCAAACCACGGTGTTGCCAGAAACAGCGGCTCACGCGTGTGATGCTCACGAGCGCTGTAGTGAGAGGGTCCACTCCGCAATGCGTGGGACTGTATGTTGCGCACGTCCATTGTGCTTTGCATGGTTGCGTCACATGTGTGTGGCTTTTTTTTTCTTTTTATACTTATCTTTAAACTCAAGTATCTTTCTACCCCAGACTCAGATTCGTGCGTTCTTGGTACCGTTGGACTCGTATTGACGAGCCCTATGATACTAAACCTCTCAAGTTAAGTTATCTAGCTCTTTTTAAGTAGTTTCCAAGTATAAAATATATTTTCTGAGGTCGTAACGTTTAATCCCGACCTCAATTTTACGCATTCTTCGATTTGTTACCCTTGTTTCTTTGAACTCTACGCATATACGGAGATTTCATATCATGAAACTTCCTTAAAACTTATCTAAAATTTTATAATTATCCTTAACCCATTAGGTTAGACATAATCGGAAAATGGGGTGTTACAATAGGGATGGCCAGTGCGCTAATCGATTGCTAAAAATGACTAGTCAACCCATTTTGTACGGGCTGCCCCGTAAAGGTGTTTTTTAATTTTTTTGAAAGCTTAATATGGAGGGGTTAGTTACAAATTTGCCACTTCCCCTTTAAAAAGATAGTTTTAACCATCTCAATATTAAAAAATTGTCATTTTTAAGGGTAAGAGGAGTAATTTTAAAATTTTAAAAACTATAAATAGGGAGATGTTTAACCTTCTATTCAACCTTTCATCTACTCTCTAAGACTAACTCTCTTGTATACTCTCAAGCTCTCAATTTCTCTAAATTTTGTTTTTAATTGAAATTTAAGATTAAGCTCTCAAGTCTCAAGAACAAGCTGAGTGTGAGTGTCACTAATAGTGTTATTAGTGGTGACACTTAAGTATAAGCGTTGCCACTTATTGTTGTATTAGTGATGCTCACTTCCGAGCATTGCTAATAGCCTTTTTTTAAAACCTTTTGTCTTGCCTCTCTACCTCTATCCTCTCTCTCTCACCTCTTTCCTCTCTCTCTCTCTCTCTCCTATTTCCTCCCTCCCTCTCCTCTCTATCTTCTTTCCTCTCTCTCTCTTCTCTTTCTCTCCTCACTCACTCACTCACTCTCTATCCTTACTCTCTCACTCATTCTCTCTCTCTCTCTTCCCTCTCTCTCTACATACCCTCTCTCTCCCTCTTTCTCCATCCTTTCTCTCCTCTCTCTCTCATCACCCCAGCACTCTCCTTCCCCGCTAACCGAGACCACCTTTGGCTACCACCCCCAGGCGACCTCTCTCTCTCCTCCCTTCCACTCCTCCCTCTCTCCCTAGTCCCCCCACTCCTTCCCCTCCTCTCCTTATATTTTTACCTAAAAAATACATATCCAAAATGCTAAAATAAGTTAAGAATCACCTATAATTAAAAAAGAATAAAATTTTAAAATCCTTATCATCAATTATAATAAAAAGAAGTCTTCATTGCAATTAAATCAACTATAACTATTAAGTACTTATTATAACCATAATCCAATTTTCATAATATTACATACAACAAAACACTCCAAAAGAGAAAAAAACTAAAACTATTAATAACATTAAAAATACATAAGGAACTATAGCATTTGTTCACTCTCATGCAATCCTATATCTTCATTGTTCCTCTTACACAAAAAACTAATCCACCACCAAAATATTGTTCTTCCTCATGCATCTCATGATGCAATCCGATATCTTAAAACTAATTCATCACCAAAATATTGTTCTTCCTCATGCATCCCATAAAAATGATCAATAAATCCAAGTATTCATTGTTGTTCCTCGACAAAAAATATCTTTTCCTCATGGTAAATGAATCATAATCATAAAAAAAACAAGAATTTACTAATAAAAGTTACCACCAAAAGTAATTCAATTAAACTTCAAATTCATCTTCATCTTCTAAGCCAATATAAAAAGGCTTAAATCCAGAACTTCACCCTTGGATTCGTCAAATGATAAACCTACAAATCAAATGATAATCCAACTAAATGTCTCTTATAAGCTCAAAAAACATATAACCAAAGAAAATTAAACATACAAAAAATTATCTTCAAACTTAGCCCTGAACCAACTTTGTGCACATATCATATTTTAAACCGTCTCCGTTCTCATCTTGTTTCTTGATTGACTAATAAATCTCCACCGTACTAAAAGATGACTCAGATGCTACAATAGATAATGGAATAGAGAAGATGTCTTTTGTTATTTGTGATAAGATAGGATATTTTGGTGCAAACTTTTTCCACTAAGCCAAAATATTAAATGTATCACTAAAAATATCTTTTATAATAGGTTCTTCCAAATATAACTCATATTCAGCTTTTGTCTTTTGACTTGACTTTCTTTCCATGAACTTAGTAAACTTATCCCTCCAAGCCTCACATCCACCACTAGTAATTGAAATTCTCTAACTACTTGAAGATGCTTCACCATTTAAAACCAAACTATCAAACTCACTTGATCCAAATACCATGAAGCATATTCATCATAAAGTCTCTCCAAAACATCATAAACTTCTTTAATTCTCACTTTCCCTAATGCTTCACCATAGAATATTAGAAAATAAAGTTTAACTATTCCCAATTTCATTCTAGGATTCAAAATGGAAGCTATTGTTAACACCATACAAGTATTATCTAAATACTTATCAAATTTATCAATCATTTTGGTAGCCATTGATGAAATAGACTCATTTCTATCAAAATATCATTCTTGTAATATATTGTTACGCCTGAAACAAGACTATGAAGAAGTCAAATTCAAATTTATTTTACTTGCCAATTGTAGTAGATAAAGTTGACCCACAGGAAAAACCTTATGCAACAAAGAAAATGGTTATGAAAAAAATAAAGGAAAGAAAATTAAGAAAGAAAGAGTAGAAGAGTATTGAGTGAATAAAGAGTTAAATAATCAAGAAGAGAAAATACTAAAGCATTATGGGTCATTGTAACATCTAATAATGTTATTAATGTGTTATGTTATCTCAGTTAGAATCGAATGAAGATTCTATCTAACTGGAAAATATGAATATTAAAATTAAAAATAAAGATAGAAAATACTTTAGATAGATGGAGGATAAAAACAATTGTCTTTTCAAGATTTCTATGTATCAAAATTACAAAATATCAAGAAGGAGAGCCTTCAAGCATCTTATGTATCCAAATCACAAATAAATAAGAAGAAAAATAATATTAAATAAACATCACTTCAAATAACCAATACTTACTTGAAACCATTGATGAAACATGAATAGAACTCCATTAGATTGTTACAAATCACCTCTAACCTTAGCTTGAGAGTTTAGAAAGTCATTACAATAAAACTAAAAATAAAAATACAAAAAAAGAAGAAAAATAGGAGAAGAGAACTCTAAAGAGGAGGGGATGATGCCTCTACCAAGTTCACCCCTCTATTTATAGGACTAGAAAGAGTTACTTCAAAGGGGAAGGTTCAATCATATCCTTTAATTGCATCTTGATTGATTGCTTGATTACTTACTTTTTTGGCAATGATTAAATTCTAAATCAATCAAATAAATCAATAATTTATTTAACATATAAGTATATTTGTTTCTTCCTTTAGCTATCTAATCAGCCTCATTTTCTTTCTTTATGTGTATCAATCACAACCAATGAAAAGATTATCCATGTGTTGGCCTCGGGTTAGTTAACTACCTATCCTTTTTCATATTAGATTTGACCCAAATATCTTTAAAATTATGAATTTCATCTTGAAATAGTGATTGTAGCTACGGAAGTCATTTTTCTAATGCCACCAGAATCATATCAATCCAAATTATAACTAGGAAGATATGGCCAAAATACTAAGGTTGTATCAATCTTTCTAAATTAGCTTCTTCCAAAATTTAGTTCTTTTGATGCAAATCTAAAATCCAACGGGTCCATAAGGTTGTGTTCGACCATTCCATGAATGTTTAGACCATTAAGAACACATTCTTGACTTTCAAATAGCTTTGGGTAGATGGGCTTTACTTCCTCTTCTACTTGGATCCTGTTGAAGCCTGTTTAGACATGTAAACTTAATTAAGGCCCAACTAACCTATTCAAAACATAAATAGCCCAAATCAGTAATGAATTAACATAACATAGGATTGCAATTCGAAATGTGAGAACATTTAATTGAACATTATTTTAGTGCATCATAATACCACTTTTAGCTCACAAATTCTATAAACAAACATGTTTGAAGTGGGATATTTTGTGCCGGAAAAAATCTTGGTTGAATCATAAAACACCTTCAAGTATTTATTCACACTTCTACATTATCCCACTCTTGTGTTGAAGGCAAAAAAGAATATTTACAATCAAGTGAAGCCATACGAGTAAACACATCCTTCAATTCTAAAGCCACCTTAAGCATAATATATGTTGAATTCCATCTTTTAGGCACATCAAGGACTAATTTCCTTTTTGACATCTTAAGTAGTTCGACATGCTTGTAAAAATTTTGTAATATTTGTGGAGAGGATTTTATATACTTGACACTCTCACGTACTGTTGTGCACATTCACCCTGGCTCTCTTTTCACTCCGTTGACCTTTTATTTGCTTGCATTAGGCTACTTTATTTATGTTATGATTATGTAATAATTAAAATAGAGTGGATATTATATTAGTAAGTTGTAACGGGCTAGCTAGTATCCCTGCGGATTAGTCATGCCCACTAGTTGGCATGACTCCCAAGGAGGAGGACTAGCTCCCAATATGGGTCGTCTCCCTCATCCTTTGTTCTAGTTACGCAACCCCTTTCTTTCTTCCTTCTTCCTTACTTCTACCCTTTTCTTTACGTGATTCGTGCGAGGTACTGATTGTGCCTACATTGGGCACAACATGTACATTGTCCACAATATCCTTTATCATATTTAGCCCATCTTGCACAATCAAATTAAGTATATGTGTACAACAATGTACATAAAGTAAGCTACCATCTAACACAAGGAGCCCCCTATAGAGGAGATGGTCTTTAAACTCACGAGCTGCTACATCATTAGTACTACAATTATCCAATACAAGGCCAAATATTTTCCTCTCAATGTTCTAATCCACACATTTTTCATAAATAGTGTTAGTAATAAACTCACTCGTGTGATGGGACTCAACATTGCAAAAATTAAGAATTCTCTTTTGCAACTTTCAATCTTCATTAGTCTAATGAGCTGTCAAAACAATATAAGTAATATTTTGAATAGAAGTCCACAAATCACTTATTATACTAATTTGACTATCAAATTTCTCAAAAGCATCAAATGTTTATTTAAATTCACTATTATAAACTTTTGAACATTCTCTTGCAATAGTCATATGACTCACAAACTTAAACTATGGTTGCAAATGCTTCACCCATCTCCTAAAACCATGATGATTCACAATAAAAAAGGGATACTCATGCAATATGATAGCCTCAGTTGTTCTCTTCTACTTCTTTCTTGGTTAAAATTAAAGGTCTCAATTGAACATATTCCATCACTTTTTTTCTCCCCAAATGCTAAATTTTGTTGGCCCTTAACCTGAGTATTCTTCATTTTTTGTTTTTACTTAGGACAATCATGCTCTAAGTGCCTTTTTAGTGGGTTAGTTCCTTGCCTTCTAGTATCCCCGGGTACCTTCTTCAAACAATAGTGGCAAACAGTTCATTGATTCTTATTTTTATCCACTTGTTTCTTAAAATAATCCTACCAATTGGATGTAAATCTTTTATTTTTTGGAGAGACCTTAGCTAATTCACCAGTTTTTTTTACTTTTCTTTGGAGACACATAGATTCTCGTTGCTTCCAATGTATTATTAGATGGCCCAATTTCATTTGATGCTATCCCATTGTGTGAATTTTCTTGTACTTCAACAATAGTTTGATTTGGATATGAAGACCCAATTTTAGTTTGACTATCAAGAACCCTTTTCATATAATAAATATAAGCCAAAAAAATAATAACTGCATGCAACAATTGAGTAAGAAACATTTTTTATTCACTGAACAAAATAGACAAAAACCACCAAATATTGTCAAGCCATACACGCAAGCACAATACCATGTTCTAATAGTCATCTAAGTATCACTTCAACTATCACAAAGTAGCTATAAATTAGATCCCATTCATCAAATCAGCTAGCATAAACGATCATGCTGAGCATAAAATAAACTCATGTTACTCATCTACACAAAATCCATTCTACACGAAGATAGCTAGAAATTCATCATCTTATGACAACGTATTGCAAATCAGTTAGACAATTTAATGAGATTAGCATGTCATACTGCGTAAAGTTCTTGCCTAATCTCCTCTAAGGATTTTCTCCTTTTCTGAAGGATCACCTGGATCCTTGGCATACCAACAAAAAAATATCGGAAAAGCATATTATAGACACTTTTAATACATCCGAAAAAAGTATTATACCAGAAAACCAACAGCTTGTGACCTTGCCTATTTGTCAGATATTAAGAAGCTCATGCCATGAAGTTCCTGCAAACAACAAGCAACATTTTTTCGTCGGATATCTGGCAAACCGCAGCTTAATCATAAAAAATGGGATGAAATGATGAATCTGGCAAACCATAGCTGGGTTCCCGGATTCAATTGTGAACCCAGTGGCCAAGCCACCAAACTGAGATCTTTTGGTCAGAAGTACATCAGCAATAGTCGGTTGCTCCGGCCTCAAGTCTACCTCGCCCTCGATGATGTATTAATGAAGAGGATGAAATATTAAAGTAGAGGACACAGTGGGTGGCCACAAGTAGAGGACGAGGTGCGAATCAGCAGAGGGGAGATGACAATACTTGGTGTAGCTCCTCCACTTGAAGACCTTCAAACACATAGTCACAATTGGAACAATGAAGAGGGAAAAATTGAGGATGCGGTGCAGTGGTGGGTGACCACAAATCGGCGGAGGCTATGATCCAGATGCGAGATGGCCACGATCCAGACGAGAGACAAGAGACGGCCACGATCTAGATGGGAGACGACCATGATCTAGACGGCCACGATCCAGACAACCACAATCTAGACAGGAGACAGGGGACGACCAAGATCCTGATGGCCACAATCTAGATAGGAGATGGCCATGATCATGATGGGAGATGACCACGATCCAAACAGAAGATGGGAGACGACCACTATCTAGATGGGAGGCGATGAGGTTCAAAGGTGTAGACTTTGTAGGGAACTGGCCATGGGAGAGGCTGAGCATTAGGGCGCGGTGCTCTAACGGAATAGTAATCTCAGGGTTAGCCGGTTAGGGCAAATGCTATACAAATAGTAATCTCATTAGTCATTATCTCTATTCTCAAATTGGATGGTAGATGCAGACGCAGACAACAATTTGTCCACGTGCATAGACACCTACAAGGACATACCAATTTAATGGTCCGTGTCCTGTTTGCCCCAGACTAAAAAATTTGTCCACTCTATGTATTCATGGATGCGGACACGGATGGACAAATGGACGTTTGACGTCCATGAACACCCCTACTCATCTATCTGTCATCTTTCTCTCTTCTCTTTTTATTCTCTCCTCGTTCCTCTCTCTCTCTCTTTCACTTATGTTGCCGAACATGAGCCCCAACTTTGAGGAGTGGGGATAAAATAGGAAAACTATATTTATTTTTTCTTATTTATTTATTATATATAAATGTAATAAATATTAAATAAAATGTATTATATATGTAATTTTTTTAATATTTATTTATTATATACTATATATTTAAATAATAAATATTAAATTAAATAAAATAATAAAATTATGAGCGACGCTGGTTTGAACACGTCCTCAATAGTATTAGATACTAATAGCGACACTTTTCGAAAAGCATTGCAAATAGTTCTAAATTTTTTATTTATTTTAAAAATTCATAACTATTAATGACATTTTTTGAAAAGCGTCGCTAATAGTCCAACTATTATGGATGCTTTGATAAAAATGTCTCTATTATTAATACTATTTGCATGTCTAATAGTTATATAGTTTTAAAATAAATAAAAAATTTAGAACTATCTGAACACTTTTATAAAAGTGTCGCTATTAATAATACTATTAGCAACACTTTAATCAAAGTGTCCCTAATAGTTTTATATTTTTTTTTATTAAAAATTTATAACTATTAGTGATGCTTTTTCAAAAGTGTCTCTAATAGTCTAACTATTAGAGACACTTTTATAAAAGCGTTGGTAGTATTAATACTATTTGCGAAACTTTTTGTCAAAGAGTCCCTAACAGTTGTAATTTTTTTTGAAATTATAACTATTTGCTACGCTTTTTTAAAAACATTGTTAATAGTCGAACTATTAGGGATATTTTATAAAGTGTCTCTATTATTAATACTATTTGCAACACTTTTATCAAAGCGTCCCTAAAAGTTCTATTTTTTTTATTTTGTTGTTAAGAATTTATAACCATTAGCGACACTTTCTAAAAAACATCTCTAATAGTCCAGCTATTGAGGACGCTTTGATAAAAACATCATTATTATTAATACTATTTGCGATGCTTTTATCAAAGCATCCCTAATAGTTCTAAATTTTTTATTTTTTTAAAAAATTATAACTATTTGAGATGCGTTTTTAAAAGCGTTGCTAAAAGTGTTAATATTAGTGACGCTTTTAATAGTTGTAATATTAGCGATGCTTTTGAACAAGCGTCGCTAATAGGTATAAATTTTGTGACGCTTTTATATGTATCGTAAATAGTAGTTTTTTATGATAGTTTGTATTGCGTCACGAATAAAAGTGTCAGTCCTTCTTGTTGTAGTGAGGGTTTCTATGTTTACATTAAAAAATGTGTGATTTTTTTCTTGCCAAATGAAGGATATGTAAACCGAAAGAGCGGACTTCAGCACAATACCTCCAAACTTATTGCAATTGGCAAACTAAACGATCCATTGAATTTCATCATGAAGATTAAGAATTAATATCATGATTCGGCATAGTAGTCAATGTAGGCTTGTGAGCAGTGAGAAAGTCGCAAACTTATTGAGTCCGAAGAGTCTCAGCTAGGATAAAAGACCAATACCCACTTTGTAAAGACTCATCCAGTTTATTAGTGATATTGCCCCCAAGTTGGAAAATAGTATGCCTCCCAAAGATGTGAATAAGGGGCCTTCTTATTTGTCCAGGGGTCAATCCAAGTATAAACTAATTTGCCATTTTCACTTTTTATTTTACACCATTGAGACATTTTCTCTCTCAATTCTAATATAGAACACCAAGCGTATGAATATTTTTTGGAATGCAAGTCCAAATAGAGTCTCCCTTTAAGTAGAATTCATGGATCCACTTGCACTAGAGTGAATCAGAATTTGCCATAAGATTCCAAAACAGTTTGGACAAACTTGCATTATTAGAGTCCTTAAGTCTCCTCAAATCTAAGCCTCCCTCATGGAGAATTCTACAAATCTTTTCCCATTAGATATTATGGAAAGATGGAGAATATACAATACCCTTAAAAAAGAATGCAGAGAACATACTCTCAAGCCATTGAATAACTTTCTTGGGTAGTTTAAAGCAAGATGACTAGAATAGTTGAAGGCCATTAAGCACATATTTCAATAATTCCAGACAGACTTCAGAAAATAGTAATCTAGATTTCCAACCTGTAATTCGGCTAGTAACCCTTTCGAATAAGGGCTGGCAGAGACAACAAGAATTTTTTATTGAGAAAATAGGGAGACCCAAATATCTTATAGGAAGATAGCCCACTTGATAGGAAAAAACATTGGTGATAACTTCCTTTGAACTGCAAGCTAATGAGAAGAGAACCTAGCTCTTAGCAATATTAGGTTGAAGGCTAGAGATTGAAGCAAATACCTCAAGGACACTTAATATATGTTGAGTAGGCATAATATACTCTTGAGAGAATATTAAAATATCATATGCAAAGATGAGGTGGGAGATGGAAAAAGCTGACTTGTGTTGGGAGGTTTAATAAGACCTTCATCACATTTTTTAAATGATAGAGAGCAAAGGGCTTCCATACAGAGGATGAAAAGCATGGGGGAAAGCAGACAACCCTATCTCAAGTTACACTCACTCTTGAAATAACCAAAGTTAGATCCATTAATAAAACTGAGTGTGCAAATGCATTGAGCAATCTAATTCAACCAAATAGTATAAAACCTAGCTCCTTTAGCACAAAAAGAATGAAATCCTAATGAAGTTTATCAAATGCTTTTCGAAGATCAACTTCAATGCAAAATCTCCTTTGACCCCCCTTGAGATGGAAGTTTCGCACAAATTCATGAGCTAGCAAAATATTTTCACCAATTAGTCTACCTTTGACAAAGGTAGATGACTGATTAAGACCCACAAGAGAAGGCAGCACCATAGAGACAAGTTAGGGGGTGGCGGGGAGGGGGTGCCAAATTAGGGAAGAGTATTTCATGCTCTCTCTAATAATGAGTCTAGCGTAGGTACACATGGGAGCCGTTCATCTACATGATCGATGACACACATGCTAGCATAAGTATTAATTATGCTAATATGTACTAAGATATGAAATATCAACGACTCCCATGCGTACCTTATGTTGGACTCATTATAAAAGGGGAGCATGAAAAACGCTTCCTACAAATTGGGCTCTTGCAAATCGGTTAGGCTTCAAGATAAGTGACCTAAGTAACATTACACACTCCTTCCACTCAATGATTGTAGAGTGGCTGGCCAGTGGAAGCGTGGTGGTCATGAGGCCTTGGGGGTGGCACACTGATTAAAAATTATTTCTTTTATCAACAATCTACCCATTCAAGCATGTAAATACAAATTACTAAGCAATAAATATCCACCAAAGAGCATGCAATAAGTCAAAATAGAATTAAGGAGTGACCATGAATTGACCTTGGTTGACCAGCCCCTAGCACGCCTTCAAGTCATTCAAATCGTCATTCAAAAGCACAAAGGAATCATGTAGGGAAGGGGAATTACCTTGTATATGTTGATCCCTCTACCACCTTAATCTTGGATGAAGAACTTAACAATTATGGCATCCCCAAAGCCCACCTTCATGTTCCAAATAGTGAGGAGACTCTTCTCCTTCAATAGCCTTGCCAAGAGAGCATGTGAGATGTATAGAGAGGGGCAACCAGCAGCTTGTCTTCCCAAAGTAAGAGAAGCTGCACCAAGGGAGAGCAGAGGGAGCGGAATTGGGAGAGAGGAGAGAATGAGAGGGGGCGGCCCAAAGCTAGGGATTCTCCTCTCTTATTCTCCCTTATATACCCCTCACGAATCCCTCTCTAACTGGGCTTAAGTTAATGGGCTGTTTTTTCGGTTTAATTAGAGGGTTATACATAACGGGAGTGAGCTTTGTTTCTCATAGTGCACGGAGGCCTGAACCCCTTGCACACTGCCAATCCCGTAACAGGGTTGACCCCTCACCAACCACGGGTCCCACTATCAACACATAATTCGCGCGTCTAGGCCCCACAATGTATTAATGCATATCCTAGTCACATGCCTAATGTGCGTGTAAGACGAATGTGGGTCATAATCAAATTAGTGTCATGATGACTCACGTGGGGTCGGCGCGACCACCCCCACCACCTTCGGACTCCATAGCTCGTACTGGTTCACCCGGACTGTGATTAATGTGGACCAAAATGGGCCCAAGCCCATACCCTGGTCCAACAATGATGTGCTTCCATCCACACCGAGTAAGAAAAATGTACTGTTATACACTTCCATGTATCATCTCTTCATGAAATATAGAAGATTGACACCCTAAAAAGAAGATATTTTTTCATCGACTCGAAACATCATGCACGTAAAAATGTCTCATACAGTGTACACCACACGAACGCTCAGGCTCATGGTCCAATTTCAAGTGAGAGGAAAATATAAGATACGAGAATCCTACAAATGCTCACGTCCAGGGACACGCACATCGACCACAACACACACCCCGCCCACCCCCTCAGAACCAAGGCAAAACCTTTGTTTATGAGTGTCTTGAACGAGTTTCCCTCTAACCCTGACACGGGTGGAATTTTGGTCTGAAGCTTAGCTTGGCCGGGCTGAAATATTCCAACCTGCCTAAGGGCAGTTCCTTGAAAAAATTTAGGGCGAGGGTTTAGGCCCCACCCAAAGCCCAACCAGGCCGAATTTCAATCCTATCTATGGCTGTCCTTCACTCTATTTTAGTGCTTCTATATACTTTGTATGCGTACTTTCATGTGCCCCAACTTTGGGTTCGGTCCTTACATGCCACTCCCCTTCCAGGAGTAGCAGCCCAAGTCGGATGGGGTTCTTGATACATAAAAAATAAATTATGGTCGATAAAAACCTAAAGATGCTGCGAACATTGAAGAGGACTGAATCTTGAATGTAGTTCTAATGAGACTGGATAAACAAATCAGTTTAGATACCTGAAGAAATAAAATTACATTAATTAGGATGGACAATCCCGAGTGCACTAAAATAAGATTTGATTATGCAGGAGACATTTTTCAGTCTTCACCATACACTTCAATACATATGCGGGAAGGTTTATTTACGCCAAATACAAGGACGGGAAGGATCAGTACAAACGTAAATCCATCCATTTCTGTAGACACCACTCCCGGCTGGTGCAGGAGTGGGAGTCGGAGACAAGCTTGATGTTGTTGACTCCAGGACTGGAGCGTCAACTGGGGCTGAGGACAGTTTGTCTACTGGTTCAAGACGGGCAGAAAGACATGGCTGGGCAATGAGGATGAGAAGAGCAAGACAGCAGGCCAGGACGAGGGAAGAAACTCTGCAGCAGCAACGAGACATGATGGTGGCTCTGCCTCTGCTCTCTTGTAAAACACTGGCCTACTCCAAATATTTAAGTAGCTGGACGTGGAAAAGATCGATTGTCTTCTCTCTCTATATATAGAAAAATAGCCAAATAGGAGATGGTCAATATTATGGCCAGCTGTTTGCGGTTATTTTAAGGGGAATTACGGTTGCGGGGGTTGACATCTTGGGGTGGTCTTTCACGTTCTTATCCGACGCCATTTGAGATGTGTGAGCATGCCCCATGCTAGGCCATGCTTGCTAAGCAAATATATGGTCTACTTACATCCTTACCTTTATGATTTGGAAGATACATTTAAACATGAAAAAGTTAACATGAGCCCGACTTATGTACCCGAGGTCTTAATCTAGATCTGACAATGTGCGTGGGAGCTGGTGATTCAAACCCACCATGTGCACTGGGATGAAATATGACCATCCTCAATGTCCTGGCTCATGTTGATACGTGTTAGCCCTATTGGAGAATATGGATAAAAAAGGGAAAATGAATAGAAAGCATAAGGTTTTTAATAGAAAAAATCAAATGAATTACTATTGGGAAGAAGGAGAAGGAACTGGTCTGTATTTCGTTTTTTACTGTAGTAACTGCTTTGTATTGTAGCAGTGGCAGTATTGTAGTTACTCAAAACCCTCAAAACAATGGGTTACAAGAAAATGGTATTGCACTACTTAAAGGCTCATATAACAAAAAAAATTATGCAGTACCCTTACATTAAACACCCCCTTTGAATTTGTAATTTTCATAAATTTTTTAAAGTGGTTAAACTTTTTAATTGTTATTGCCTTAGTGAACACATTAGCTAATTGATCATTGGTCTTGATAAACTTAAAATTAACTTCACCTTTCTCCACTAGCTCTTTTATGTAGTGATATCTTAGCTCAATATGCTTTGCCTTTCCATAAAATATCAAATTTTTAGTCATTACAATTGCCGACATGTTGTCACAAAAAGTTGTTAAATATGCTTGCTCAATTTGAGATCTTTGAGAATTCTTCTCAACCAAACTGTTTCACATGATATACTTGAAGATGAATATATTTAGCTTTGGCAGAGGAGACATGAACAATGTCTTGTTTATTGGTTGACTATGATTTTACTTTGCTTCTCAATGTGAAAATATAATTAGAAGTGTTTTTTCTATCATCAATGCTACTGGCCCAATCACTATCGGAATAACTAATCAATTAACTTTCTTTTTCACATTTATATTTTAGCTCAAATTTTTTTGTTCATTTCACATACCTAAAAATCCTCTTTGCCACCTCAAAATAAGTTTTACTTAGTTTTCTTATGTACTTTGCAACAATGCTTGCATTATGCACAGTTTGTGTGTCAAGTTGATCAATGAACCAACAAACTTCTACAAGAGTATTCATCTGCAAATTTGCATTCATCATTTTTTTAAAATTTCTCATTTATAGCCATGAGAGTAACTATTTTTTTGCAATTAGATAAATGAAACTTTTTCAATAAATTATCAACATACTTCTCTTAAGATAAGAATATTTTACCTATTTTTTTATTTCACTTGAATCCCAAAGAAATATGTCATGAATCTTAAATTGGTCATCTAATATTTTCGTTTTATAGTGTACTTTAATTCTTTTATCATCCTTAGACTATTGTTAATGTAAATCATCAACATAAAAGTAAATAATGATAAAATTATGCATACCTTCTATTTTTACATAGAGAGATGGTTCACTTATAGGGGGTTGTCAATCAAAATTCTAAAATATTAGATTTTGAATATGAAATTTTAGAATATAATCCAAATTCTTAGATTTGAAGTGCCCAATTTCAAAATATTAGGATGCCCAAATCCTGTTGCTAGAATCCTCGGATTTGAGCTGACGGATTTCAAAATAATTGCTTCTTAAAAAAAATTATCTACAATTTTTAAATGTGACTAATTCACAATTTACTAATGTCTAGTAACTTTTTTATTAAAAAATTAATTTGTAAAATGGGGGGTGTTCGAGTCCTCAAGACCCGCTAGAAGGAGTAGGGCAATCGGCCTCTTAGAACACCATATCCCACCACCAATCCTCTCAGGTACATATGGCACCAGCACATCACATGCACTGGGTAAGTAGGGATATAAAAATTTGTTATAGGTGCCCAACATAGTGGAGGTACAAACTCAGAACCTCCCCTTCTGAGGCATAGTCCTGTCCATCCCACCAAAACACCGAATTTTAAATTTGTTGGGTATTAGAAACAACAAGTTCAAACATTATCAACATAAAGTTGCATTAACCTATAGAATGAACTACAAAATGGCATAAGAAAACAAGCGAATTAAGAATGTAAAAGATAAGCATTTAAGTAAAAAGGAAAGGCGATCATTGAATGTCTAGAAAACATACAAAAATTAACAACATCATAAATACTAATAGTAAAATTTTCCTCACCAATTCTGATATGGATAATAGTAAACTTGAAGTATGGATGCCGAGGCCCAACAATACTTGCAACAACTAAACCTATTATGGAACCTGATATAGTAGCAAGAACTACATTGATTGGAATAAACCACCTACAGGTCAAAACTGCAGCATGTCACACTTTCAATATTTACTCATTAATATATATGAGCAAATTTATGATCATATTGAGCCACCGACTTTTTCTTGAAAAGTAATCAAATCCAGTTTTACAAACAAAAATTTAAGAATGAATAGATTGTCATCATTAAAATATTAATTAGCTACTCTCATATATCAATAGCCATTTATATAAATTCAGTTCTATTCTGAACCATGTCCGCGCTAAAAAAATGCAACACAATTCCTCTCAACAAAAAATTCTAGAAAGAGCTGGACCATAATTTACAAAGATAGATTTGATTAGGCCCCAACCATATTTAAAGGTGCCTCTACCATGCTTCATCAAATTAAATATGATAACATAAAAACATTGTTTCAATATTCAACATCATCAAAATCAGCACAATACATTGACTTCATTCTCTATCTCTTCATTTTCATATCAATTTAGAAGACAAAAAAAGACCACTGTCTCCCATTGCATTCTGTAGTTTAGCAATTCAACAAGTTACTAAGGCAAGGTAGAGTTTAGAAGAGTCTACTGGATCAGCATTGTCATCAATCATATGCCTTTTCCCAGCCATCTGCATTGAATCTGTAATGTTACAGTCGACAATCTAGGATCCACATGAGACAATAAGGTAAGGTTGTGCCTGTCCTTCCTATAACAACCCTTTACTAAATAGTTAAATCTTATTTTATGAGTTGGTTGCAAGAGTACAACTGGCCTAATCATCTTCAAACATGTCCAATAACAACATAATTGGCTTGTTTTATATATAAGCATGACAAAATGGATTTACTAGATATTATAAAAAAATCATCACATGTTGAAAAAGATAGCACCGCACATTAAATTCTTAAGGACAAAGAAAGCCAACATGAACTAATTATGCACTTTGGAATCCATTTTGTTTAAAGTACTTACCAATCTTGCTATTTCATAGTCTTAGAGTTTGTTTGAGTCTATATAAGGCTTTGTAGAGTTCGTAGATTTTCCCTTCCTTGCCTTTGACTTTATATTATTGTGGTTGTTTAATATAGTCCTCTTCTTCAAGTTCATTCAAAAAGGCTGATTTGACATTGAATTGATACAATTGTATTTTCAATTAAGCAACAAGTGCAAATACAATTCTTATATTTTCCATTCTTGCTATAGGACCATAGGTTAAGCCGATTTCGGGTCGTTTGTGAATACCCCTTTGCAAGTAGCCTTGCATTGTATTTTTTTATTTGAGTCATCTTCATTTAACTTTATTTTATATACCAATTTCAAGCCATTCATATCTTTGTCTTGAGGTTTTCAACTAACTCTCAGGTCTTGTTCTTCTTTGTAATATCCTAGATTTTCTTAGATTTTTAAAAATTAAACATGTGAAAAATAGGGTGTTTGACCCATTAAATTTATGTTAATAATAATTTTCCCAATATATAGATTTTATAGTTGAGACTAATTTTTCTAGAAAGTAGACAGAAAGAGCTTCAAAATACCACCAAGAACGCGTAAATCAGAGTTCGGATGAGGGAGATACGACTGTTCAAAGTTTAACATCATACAGGGCCCTGTTTACCTAATTTAGACATGTAATTGGACCGTTTAAGTAGTTTTGTGGGCCTAATTAATTAAAGTTATGAAATTAATTTTAAGAGGCCAATTAGGTTGCCTAAGTGAGGATGTTTGTCCCAACTTCTATGGCGATTAGGAACCGTAATCCCCATGCTTATAAAAGGCCTTCTTATGACATAATTAGAGGGAGCTTTTGGGCCAAAAAAATGAGGGAGAAGGTGGGTGACGGTGAGGCTTCGGTGGTGGTGAATCGATGGCAAATCGGCCATTAAGGTAGGATCACTATCTTTACATTTGAGTCGAGATTAGCAGAGGTTTCGTTAAGTAAATTTGAGTGTAAATAATAATAATAATTTTTTGCAATGCAATGCTATTGTAATTTATATGAACAATCGTTTATGCAAATATAGTTCATATAATTACATTTTCAACAGGGATTTATGCTATCGTAATTGAGATGAACACTCATCTCTTTAAATTTGATGGCCGCCCAATCATCGGAACCATTGTGGGAGAGGGGCCATCCTGGTCTTAGCCGTGATGGTCCTGGCAGTAGTGGCCACGGCTGTGGCGGTTCGACAACTAAGCATAGAAAAAAAAGAACAAATAGCGGTGGCGCGGTGCAAAACCCGACCTGAGGTGGGACTGAGGTTCCCGGAATCATTAGAAGATGGCGATCTGATCGAGCCTGTACCATGGCCGTTGCGCCTCGGATGGATTGCAGAATCCAAAAAAAATAAAGGGAAAAGGGGGCCTTTTGGCCTACAGGCTGCCATCGGATAGAGGCGGGGCCGACGCTGTCAATTCCACAGAGCACTGACGGCCCAAAACCCTCCGGGGTCGCCCTCTCCATTGCTGTGATCAGTTGCGGTGCTGCTAGAGGCTAGGAGGCTTCTGGTAGGCTGAGGGAGAGACGACCTGCGAAATGGGTTGTCCGGTCAAACCCGGGTCCAAGCCGGCCCGGCTTTGGAAAAAAAAAATACTCCAACTAAACCGGGTTAAGTTCAATGAGTTAAAATAGTCATAAAAAATTGTAAAAAAATTACAAATGACTGTGAGGGCATGCATAGTATCTTGACAAAGTTTCAAGTGGGTAAAAATTCCAAATTATTTGAAATGACCAATTAACCCTTGTGAGTTGAAACGTAGAATAATGATTAATGACCAGAATTAGGGGCTCTGGTTCATAGGCCTATGAGTAGATTTTTTTTTAAAATCCTAGTGATAGTTTAAACTGTATCCTAATTCTAAGCCAATGCACACTCTGGGAAAAAACTTTAAATAAATAGATATTTCACTGTTTTACCCCTAAGGTTAAGGTAAGACTGTTAATTGAACCGGGGTCGGTTCAAGGGGTTTACGACTCCGTTAAATAGCAAGAAAATTACCTCGGGGTCATAACATCAAGGTGTACCCCTAATTAGTTTTAGACCCATTAGGGTTAAGGGAAGCCTTGAACAAAATCATAGAAATACCCCTATGTTTGGACCGGCCTGCATTTGTGTGAATGAAACTAACGGGCAATGTGATACTGAAATGCTTTGAGAGGTTAAAGATTTACCTGAGAGTAGAGAGGACTGTATCCAATGTAGAATAATTACTTTAATGCCCTTAGTTGCATTTTGAACCATTTTTATAAAAGTTTAATTAGTTAACCCAAGGAGGGTTAGGGCACGAGAGATTGAACATTTCAAATATCATTATCGAGTTTGATTCTTGATATTATGATTTGCTAGGACCAATGTTGGTTTGCATTGTTTATGTTGTTCGTTGTTTTAATATTTGCTATTAATATTGTGATAGTAATTTATCATTAGCTTAATATTACTGAAAGAATAATTAATGGGGTCGATAGCTTTGAATTGGGTGAGACCACTTAATTAAGATAAACACTAAAATACCTCAGAGGGGTCTAGGACAAGTTCATAGAGTGAACAAAGACTTTGACTTAATGATTTGCCTTGGTTGATGAATCGATGACAGTTTTGAGTTTCAACCCTAGTCTAGAAGGGAGTAATAGTGTTTGAGATAGTCATTTAGAATCCTTACTTATTGATGTGCAAGACAGGGTTCAGAATGGTTTTTCTAAGTCTTTGGTCTATTGAGGAGCTATTGATTTGACCATGTAGTTGCACCTTCCCGTTGGAAGGAGCTTTGCTTGAGATAGGCTTACCCCCGATCTATTGAGGATTATTTAGTGTACATGCTTTTGGATTAGCTCACATCTTGTTTGGTTGACTTCTCTAGCCACTTCTGTTTAGGTGCAGTTGTGGGCCATGCACTTCCACTCTAGCTAGGTCCTTTATGGGATAGGATGGGTGATGGTACTTCCTGGTGGATTCCAGGGTCCTTGTGGATTCTAGGGTTTCATCATGGATTTATCCTTAAGGGTGGTCTATGTTGAGTATATTATTTGTCACTGAGGTTGACATTTGATGCGTCACTTAGGTTGACATCTTATATTGCTTGTTTAAATAGAACAAGTGGAACGATTAAAGGACTTGCATAAAATGTAGGTTGATTGGAAATACTTAAGCATTGTATGTATGATGCTATGCTTCTTAGGATTGTGTAGTTTTTAGGCAAAACTACGTCAGGATCCAATCTTGTTGGAAACATTAGAGATGTTATCTGATGAGTACATAGGCAACTAACATTGGGTGATGTTGGCCCAATCTAAAAAATATTAAATAATACTTTTGTTCTCTTCAAAATGCTCCTCCAAGGGGAGGAAATGTTTTGTTGTTGTTTGGTTGCAGGTTCTTTAGATGAGGGCATTGCGAGATCAGGACGTCAGTGGGCGATTGAGGATGACATTGCACTAGTGAGATTTAGTTTCTTACTTCTGTAATTTTATAAGTAATTGTAATTACTGGCGTGAGAGCCAACTTTACTTAGTTATTTATTTTTGGATAGATGATATACTTGTACTTAGTGGGTTAACCTACTATTTATTAAATTTTGACATGTGTAATAATATCATATGTTTTGATATTTATATTTGTAAACCCCAGTTAATTAATCTATTAATTTGATTTAGTTTAATAATATCATATGTTTTGATATTCGTATTTGTGAACCCTGGTTAATTAATCGATTAATTTGATTTAGTTTAAAGAAAAAATTATTATCATGATTTATCGTGTGTCATTTATTTAAAAAGTGTTTTAAAAATCCGGGTTGTGATATTCTCAGTCATGTTAATCTCATTATGCATTCAATACAACAAAAATGATTATTAGCGACACTTTTATTAGTTATGAACTACAAAAGGTCACTAAAAACTACTATTTGTGAAGTATAAAAAAGCATTGTAAAATTTATAACTATTAGTGATGCTTATGAAAAGCGTTGCTAGAAATTCTAAATTTTTAAAAAAAATAAAAAAATTTAGAACTATTTGTGATGCGCTTCTAAAAGCGTCAAAAATAGCATTCATAATCGCGATGCTTTTAACAAAGCGTCCTTAATAGTTGTACTATTAGGACACTTCTGAAAAAGCATTGATAATAGTTAAAAATTTTTTTAAAAATAATAAAAAAAAATTATTAGCGACATTTTTCCATATACATCGCAAATAATATTTATAATAGCGATGCTTTTATCATAGTGTCGCAAATAAAATAAAATATTTCTAAAAAAAATTAAGACTATTAGTTTAATTTAAACATATAATATATAATAAAAAATATTTAAAAAATTTTAAAACTTCATAAATATAATATATTTTAATTAAAAATTAATATTTATATTTAAAAAATAAATAAAATTTACTTATTTTATCCCCACTCCTCCTCAAAGCTGGGGCTCATGTTCACTCGCGTAATTAAGAGGAAGAGAGAGGAGTGAAGAGAGAAGAGAAAGATATGAGAGAAAGAGGAGAGATGGGAGACCAGAGAGAGAGAGTACTGAAGAGAGAATGATGAGAAAGAAAAGTGACGAGAGAGATCTAGAAAAGAGAGGGGAGAGAGAGTGAGAAGAGAGAGGGGGGGTAGAGAAAGAAAGTGAAGAGAGAGAAGATAGAGAGAGAGGAGAGAAGAGAGAAGAGAAAAGAAAGAGAGTAGAGAGGGGGGAAGTTTAATTTTAATTTTTTATTACATAATATATTTTAAAATTAATAAAAAAATAAAATAAAATGTATTAGTGATGCGTAAGAATATGCATCACTAATACCTTTCCCTTAATATTAGTGACGCATATGCATATGCGTTTCTATTGCCTTATGATTTATTTTTATTAATTTTGAAATATAGAGAGAGAGAGAAAGGAGGGAGAAGATATAAAAAAAGGTGAGAGAAAATGAGGATGAGAGAGAAGAGGATGAGAGAGAGGAGATAGAGGATAGAGTAGAAGAGAGAGGGAGGAATTTAATTTTGATTTTTTAGATTTTTATTATATATTATATTTATAATAAAAAAGAAATAAAATAAAATGTATTAGTGACGCAAAGGAATATGTGTCACTAATACTCTTGGTATGCGTCACTAATAACCTTGGTATTAGTGACACATTTTTCTATGCATCGCTATTACTATATGATTTATTTTTATGAATTTTAAAATATATATAGAGAGAAAAAGGAAAGAGAGGAGAGAGAAAAGGATGAGAGACAGAGAGTGAGAGGAGAGAGAGAGAGGGATGTGAGAGAGGAGAGATAGAGAGAGGGAGAGAGAGGGGAGTAGGAGGGAAAGAGAGAGATAAGAGAGGTAGGAATTTAATTTTGATTTCTTAAGATTTTCTTATTATATATTATATTTAAAAATGAATAAAAAAATAAAATAATTGTATTAGTGACACATAGGAATATGCGTCACTAATACTCTTGGTAATAGGGACATATGCATCGCTATTATCTTATGATTTATTTTTATTAATTTTAAAATATATAGAGAGAAAGGAGAGAGAGGATATAGAGGGAGAGGAGAGAGAGAAAGAGGATGAGAGAGAGATTGAGAGGAGAGAGAGAGAAGGTGATGAGAGAGAGGAGAGCAGAGATAGAGGTGTAGGAGGAGGTAGGGAGGGAGAGAGAGGAGAGAGGACAGAGGAGAGAGGAGAGAGAAGGGAGAGTAGATAGAGAGATGGAGGAATATAATTTTGATGTTTTCGATTATATATTATATTTAAAAATTGATAAAAAATAAAATAAAATATATTAGTGATACCTTGCTATTATTTTTATTAATTTTAAAATATATAGAGAGAGAGGAGAGAGAGGATGAGAGAGAGTAGGTGGAGGGAGAGAAAGAACAAAGTGGAGAGAGAGAAAAATTTTATTTTATATTTATTATTTTAAAAATATAATATATAATTTAAAATCCAAAAATAATTAAATTCCCCTACTCTCTCACCTCTTATCCTCAGAGCTGGGGCTCATGTTGATGCACGTGGGAGAGAGATTAGAAAGATGAGAGAGGGAGGAGAGAGAGAAGACAATGAGAGGAGAGAGATAGAAGGAGGAGAGAGGAGATAGAGGAGAGAGAGAGGAGAGGAGAGAGAGTGAGGAGGGAGGTGTGAGAAAGAGGTGGAGAGGGAGAAAGGGAGAGGGAGAGAGAGGAGAGAAGAGAGAGTGAGTAGGAAGGTGAGAGGAGAGAGAGCAGAGAGAAGAGAGAGAGAGAGCAGAGAGAAGAGAGGCAGTAGAGTGAGTGAGGAGGGAGGTGTGTGAGAGAGAGAGGAGGAACGGGAGAGAGAGAGGAGAGAAGAGAGAGGAGAGTGGGTGAGGAGGGAGGTGAGAGAGAGAGGAGAGAGGGAGGAGAGAAGAGAGAGATGCTTTTTTAAAATAACAGTATTTGTGAGGGTTATGAATAAGTGTCGCAAGTAATGCACTTTTTGTGATTCTTATCTATAATTGTCGCAAATAGAAACTATTGGTGACGTTAAAGAAAACGTCGCAAATATATAACTATTTGTGACACATTTAAGAAAGTGTTGTAAGAATAGATATTTTTGCGACACTTAGAGGAAGCGTCGTAAATTATTGTTATTTGCGACTCTTCCTCAGCGTCGTTACAAAGAAAAGGCGTGCACTATCATAGACTGCGTTCCGGGTACCCTACCAATTCTCCTTTTGCTTTACTTACATGCACTTTTCTTTTTTTCCTTAAATTTTCTTTATTTATATTTTAAGGTGCAACCATGCGTGCACAACCACTTTGGCTGCCACTCCAGCCATATACAGAAAAACTCTTATGCTATATAGGGGGGAGTGAGTCGTTGTGTCGTTGGCTATAGTGTTGTTGCACCCATTGCTTGTAAACATGTTAGTGAATGCATCTATCTTCTGTGCTTGTGTTCATTCATTTCCTTGCAATGTGACTCACCTTTTCCCCTACCTTTTTGCTTTGCATGAGCTCTTGCAAGTGATTTGCGCAACGCATCTGGGCAAGGCAAGCCATTCATCCCAAACAAAGGCTTCCTTGGTGGGCCTCAAGCTTGCAAGAGCCGCACGTTAGGCTGCCCAAGGGGCATGTCTGTGACAATTTGTATCGGAGCCAAAGAAAGGATCGTCTGTCAAGCTTCCACTTGCAATCCCGAAGTCTGTGGCAGGTGAAGCTAGTGGGGTAGAGCATGCGGCTCCAAACCCACAACACAAAAAGTCATCAAAATAGCAAGACCGTGTTGAAGCCTTTGGAGGAGAAAGTTGCCCCCTTGGTCAGCGGGTTTTTTTTACATTGGAAGAGAAAGTAAAGTCTCTGAAAAAAGAGGAGAAACGGAACTGCGAGACAGGATCACAAAATCATGATGTCAGTATAAAGAACTACATGCTAATCGAAGAATCGCAAGCGGAAGTCGAGAAACTACGCGAGAAGGTGCAAAACTTGGCTACACAAGTGAGCCTCCTCCTCCAAACAACAGTCCAACAGCATCCTGTTGAAGCCGTCAAGCGCCCCAAAGTGCCGGAACCTAAGGTTTATCAAGGAGCGCGAGACGCTAAAGAATTGGAAAATTTTCTGTTCGACATGGAACAATACTTTCAGGCTGTTCACCCAGAATCGGAAGAAGCTAAGGCCACAATGGCCACCATGTACTTATTCGGTGATGCTAAACTTTGGTTGAGGATGAAGTACAAAGAAATTTTGAATGGCTATTTTGAAGTAAACACTTAGGAAGACTTGAAGGGTTAGTTGAAGACCCAATTTTTGCTTGAAAACTATGAAATTCATTGCCGGATGGAACCTCCGCCACCTCCAACAAACAAGAACCGTTCGAGAATATGTAAAACAATTTTCAGCCTTGATGTTGGACATTCGAGATATGGCTGAAAATGACAAGCTATTATACTTCCATGAAGGCCTCAAGCCATGGGCCTAAATAGAGCTGAATCGGCGCAAAGTGCATGACTTATTAGCAGCTATCACTGAGGCCGAGCATATAACTAATTTTACTACCCACGACAACACAAGGAAACCGGGATATTTCCAAAAGGACCAAGGTCCGTGACAAGGTCAACGGGACCAAAATAACCCTAGTGAGTTATTGCTCTCCTTAAGAGTATCTATGCCACTTCATTAGTGCCAACCAGAAGAACTGGGTCAATCTCTTGGACATTGCCCAATTCTCCTACAATTTGTAGAAGAGCTCTGCCACTAACCAGAACCCATTCGAGTTAGCCACCGGTCTCCAACCTACCACACCCCACACATTGGCTCTGGGCTATACTGGCAACAGCCTCTTGACTTCTGCCTTGTGCAAGATTGGAACATCACCTCTGAAATTTCATGTGCCTATCTCAAGAACACCGCTATTCGCGTAAAGAAGTGGGCCGACTTTAACATCCCTGATCTTTCTATAGTTTTAGATAATTTTTTGCTATTCTTTGGCTCGTATTTTCGACCGGGAAATTTGATGCATTCGAGTATCGTTTTTCGTAATTGACCTTGATATTCATAATCATAGAGTCGGGAGTAGTGCTTAGTTGCCAGTCATGGACCTTGATGTGCCACAGAAACTTTTGGCATGAAAACGGGGAGGAAATGAAAAGATGTAAAGAAGAATAGAAATAGAGAGAAAGGGAGAAAAAAAAGGAAAGAGGGGAAGCACACCTGACCCAGGTGAGCGGAATAGAAAGGGGGAAGCTCCCCTTCCCTCTAGGAGGCCGGAGGCGTTGCCACTGCCGGCTTCCACCGGGCCTGCCTTGGCCTTGCGACGTTGCCACCGCCATCCCGATCTAACCCCACCAGCCATCCGCTCCAATCTCTCCTCTTTTCCTGTTTTGGCCTGACACATCTTCTCCACTTTTCTTCGCTTGATATGCCACCGTCATCAACTAGATCACCTCCAGCCCACAACCATCGCTTCACCCTGGCGAAGATGATGTACGAGCACCCCCGTGCAGGCCTCCCCGCCCCAGTTTTGCTGGTGTGAGGTAAAAATCCTTCAGCCTTGTCCGTTTTCATTTCTGTGCATTGAGACCGGTGGCACACTAGCCACCGCCGGCTGGCCTTCGGCCTTCCTCTCTTGGACCGCTGCCTCCCCTGGCTCGTCACCTCCTTCCGCCCTATTCTATTTGGACAGATCACATGCCATTTTTTTGGTGTCTTTCTGCTGCGATAGGCAGCCAGAGGAGCTCTGGATCACTACCACTGGCTCTGCCTTGAGCCGACGACTACAAGGTGACGAGGTCTGGATGCCCTTCCCCAATCGGTTCCGATCTGCTTGATTGGCTAAACTGTGTCAGAGTAAAGTTTGCCCAATCTTCTTTGGCGGTGTCCATTTTCCACTACCCAATGTCAGACAACATCGAACCGACGTCGATTCAGCTCGCCATGATCTAGCAACTGTTGAATCGTCGTTGTCTCCCAGGGTTGCCCTCGGTCTGTCCAGCCGTTAGTGGTCTAGGGATAGCATGTCTACCGCCCTAGTTTGGCACATTGTCACCCCAATTAAATTGGGTGCATTTCTTTGACAGGCAAGTTTGTCGCCACCGACGTTGGCCAGTGGATAGCCGCGGATGCCGGCTTGACACAACAATGACAAGGGTCACCGTTCTGGGCCTCCCCTGCTCCTCTCCTCTGTCCTACACATCTTTTGCCCAAACCAGACACCCCCAAACTTTGGGGCTTGTCTCTGACCATCATCGCAGGCCCCACCCTAGCCTAGGGTCAACCTGTCCAACTTGACATTGCATGGACTTGGGCCGCATGTCCAACTGATGTGGGCTTTGCCCTGGCCAAGTGTTGGGAAGTGCTAGCACTTCTGGTTTGATTCTATCCTTGCTTTCCTTTACGCAAGACCCAGAATCTGCCGGAAAGAGTCCCCAAATCCTAGTCCTTCCAAAGGGAAGTAGGATTGTTAGCCACTAATCTCGGGCCAACGAATATGACTTATATGCATGCACATCTTAATTAGTAATATTAATGTACTAATTAAGATATATAATTTGCTATGATTTGATGGATTTGATAAGTTCTGATTCAATCTGCTTTGATATACTATTTTTTGATCCGATTTGCTCTGAAATGCTTTGTTTTGATTAGATGTGCTCCAATCAAATATGATATATTCCGATGGGATCTAATATGATCCAATTGCTCGTGTGTTTTGCTCCGCTTTGTGATAGAGTGAGAAATATGTTTCCATTGATTTGTTAGCTCTCGTTCGAATTCGATGATTTACGTCTGATTTCTATATGAGTTTGATGAGTTATGTCTGATTTTCATATGACTTCGATGATTTCCATATGACTCCGATTAAATATTTAGATATACGTAGTTTGATGCATGTGTTTTTGTACTACCTGATGCATGTAATAGCCGTTAGGCAGAACTACGTTCGGATCTGATCGTATTTGAATAATATTGTAATGTTATCCAATACATACGTAGGCAACCAATGACAAGGCAACGTTGGCCTGATCCAAATTATTTACAAAATTAGGTTTGTTCTGACCTACGCGCAACATAACCTAAAGCTCCATAGTGTGTAGAAGAGCGTTATGACTCTCGCACATAGAGTTCGCCGCTCCTAGTTAGTCTCGTTTTAATTTTTTATGTTTAATTTGATAAACTTTGATTTTGTTTTCAAAATAACCCCTGGCCAGGTTTGGTTTTTCAGGACGGGGCATTATACTGACTAAGGTTGCCAACCTTCCACCTTTAGTGTGGGGGATCTTGTGCTCATCAAGCTTAATCCTGCTCAACTAAGCTCTTCTGCCATCTTCATAAAGGCCTAGTTCGCGAGTATGAAGGCCCCGTACCCATCCTCCAATGGGTCGAAAAGGTCTCTTACAAAGTGCAATTACCACCCTGGATGCAGATCCATCCGGTCTTCCATGCTAGCTATCTGAAGCCATACCCTGCGGATGTTGAGGACCTTTCAAGAAACCACCTTGCTCGCGGAAATCCCACTGTCACCACCAACATTAGAAATCTAGACAAAATCATCGATGATCGTGAAGTTGAATGCAACAAAGAGAAAGTTTGCAAATTCCTCATCAAATGGATGGACCTTCCACACAGTTGGGATCCAGAAGAAGAACTTCTCAACCACCATGCTGATCAAGTCAATGCCTATCTTCTGGAGAAGTGTCAACGAGGATGTCGATCGAATTGAGTGGGGGAGCATGTCATGGATTGCATTCCGAGCACCCTACCAATTCCTGTTTTGCTTTACTTACATGTACTTTTCTTTATTTCCTAGTATTTTCTTTATTTATGTTTTAAGGTTCATCCATGCCCTTATAGTCACTTTGGCTACCACTTCAGCCATATATAAAAAATCTCTTATGCTATATAGGGGGGAATGAGTAGTTGTGCTGTTAGCTATAAGACGTGAAAAAACAGACTCACTAGAAATGGTGATGGTATGAAAATAATCCATCCAATACGTACATGCCTCTATCCATCCCATGGTAGTTTCTAGGGGAGCATGCACTAATCTGCATTCTCACATGAAAGGTCTAACACTATCTACTTTGCAAGTCAAAGCACTCAGATCCCCACACCCTGACTCAGTCGTCTTCTACTTCTTTGATCTCCCCGTCTAAATAACTTACAAATAAACAACCTAGGTCTAAGCATAAACTACGAACAAAGAGTTTGCCAGTTATAAATATCCTACAATTTCGAAAATCCTTAAAATGCGTGATAAAAATAAAAAAATTGAAATTGAAATAAACCCTAATTTTTTTATGCCACATTGATTTCAAAATTTAACCCAAGAAAGATCTTAGTGAGTAGACTAAAAGTTATAACTAGACCTACAAGCAATTTTGATAAAAAATGTTTAATTTTGAAAAATCTCACGAATTTGAAGAAAAATTGAAACTGATGGTAATTTTTTGTGAAATCTCAAAATCTGACATGCCAAATTGCATGAAATTTTAGAATAAGCTAGATCTAACTATTTCTAACAATATAATCAGTTCAATGCTTGTTAAAATCAATTGAAATTTTACTAAAAATAAAATATTTGGATTTGGAACTCACCTTGGCAACAAATAAAAGTCAGATTTGATGTGCAAAAGCGGCCTTTTATCATGCAAAATTGCCTTAAATCGTCTCTAATAGAGTTTGGAGTAAAATAGAGTCAAAATAAGTTTCATCCATATTTTAAAATTTTTTGACGAAAATAGGGTCGATCAATCGATTGATCTTGAAATAAATGCTATTTTTAAAATTAAGGAAAATTGCAAAAAATGTTAAAATTCTAAAAACAATAAAATTTTAAAAATATTTCAAGACACTTCCCATGAATTTTTTTATGACACCTATAACTTAAATTAAAAATTAAACAATAAAAATAAGCATACTTGAGCACCTTTTGACTAATTTTTGATCAATTTTCATTTAATTTAAGTCCATCCAGTGGTTATGTTTATTAATACCTTGCATGAGATTAATTAACCTCATTGTTATGTGATTGTCCATTTTATTCTCTTATTTTTAACACATTAATTCTCTTTTGGAAAAATTATATAAATAATAATAAAAAAATATTTACCATTTTAGACCACGTTGGGAAATATTTCCCAAAGTGGTGTTCCTTTTTGCCACGTATGCGTGGCTTTTTTAAAAAAATTTTAAGTTGATTTCGTCGTTTAGAAGGACGAAATTGGTTTTAAGTTGATTTCGTCCTTTTGAACGATGAAATCAGTTTAAGACCACTTGACCCGATTTCGTTGTTCTGAACGACCAAATCAGCTTTTTGAATGATGAAATTGCCACACTTATCCCATTTCGGCGTTCAGTTCATAACAATAATGATTTTGTCCTTCTAAAGGACGAAATCATATTAATTTTTTTTTAAAAAACTATTTCAAACTAACTTTATCACCTATCCCTATTCATTCATTCAATACATACACCATACACACACAATTGCATTCATTCCACCCATTCCATGTATAACAAATATAACATTAAAGTACATCATAGACAAGTATCAAATATATTACATCACAAGTCGAAAAAATGTTTAGTTTAAAATAAACATATAAAAAAGGTAATGTCATAATCTCCTACATCCTTGACCTCGACCTTGTCCTCGATGGTGCTGTATGAGCTCCTCATGATCTGCCTCTAGCTCTGGCTATGGCTCTGGCTCCGGCTTAGTATAAGTAATAGATGGTACAACAATAGCTGGCCGATGTCATCTATATAAAATCGGATCTGGCTGAGCTACATGTGCAGTGACCGAAAATGATGAACCTAGAGGAGAGCTATATGCTGCTGATGAAGATGGAATATTAGGGAATGAAGAGTGCATTGGCTGCGTCTGAGGGGCCTCGTCGACAGGATAATCTCTATGAACATCCGTAATCACCGACTGAAGCAGTGGCAAGCTACGAAGGACATCATCATGCTCTCTAAGCATCGACTGACATGATGTTGAAAAGTCCTCAGGCGAAGTACAGGTGTTAAGTGCATCAGTCAAATGCGCATGCATACGTCGAACTAGAGAAGCTATAAAAAAATAAATTAAATATTAGATAAATAATTAATAAGAAATAAGAAAATAATATATGCCTTGATTAACAAAGTTGTACTTACCAGAGCTGCCTTAAACGCTCCCCTAGGCTGATATGTCATCTCCTCTACATCATTGCGCGGTAAAATATATCATCGTGTAATCGGTAAATACCACTGCATATAAGCACTACAAACATTTCTCAATGTCGTATCCATCTCCCCTCTGATAACAGTGGCTCTCCTATCCTCCCATTGAGCGATATATGACGCATGATGTAAAGTCCAGTTAGTAATATGGCGGCCCTATCGAGTGATGCGATGGACAAACTCGACGGTAGAAGGTGGGACCCCTTGCTCCAGGTTAAACTGGAGCATTACACGATTTGACACATACATCTCTATAATCTCGTAACATATCAGCAGAGTTCGAGATAGCCACACCTCTCGACCATCAGTGCATAGAGGAGGTAACGCAGCCTACACATCCTCTGAGTATGGCTTCCAAATAACCTATACAATATATAAAGATAATTTAGTTTAAATAATGACAATTTTTTTTAAAATCATTACATAAAAAGTTCAACATGGCAATAAAATTACCTGGTATGGCCGCTGGTGGTCTAACTCCCCTCTGTACAATCGGAGGACTCCTTGTGGATTTTCGGTTCTCTTTTTCCGAACATTCCACCTTAAGGAGTTAAATTTAAAAAATAAGTTCAACATATGTACATAAAATGTTGCTAAAAAAAGTAAGTGTTAAACATAAATACAACCTACCTCGCCCCTAATGGAGTACCCTCGACTAAGCAACCCATCTCAGCACTTGGTTGTCTGACGTGCAAGTGCTCCCACGACCATAACTATGTCAAAAAATATGATAACAAATATTAAAATTAAAGAATTATATGTGACCAAAACACCATTTAAAGTTACACAATTATTTACCTAAAGAAGGGTCAGATAGCCCGCAATCCCCAAGGTCATGGCCTGACATGCTTTCCCTAACTCTCGGTATAAAAATGCAAGAGTAGCACTGCCCCATGAATTAGTACCAGCCGTGTCAAAGTCTGCAAGGAGGGAGAGATATGACACATGTACATAGCTGATCATGGTATCCGCAAATATCGTGGCTCCAAGTAAATGTAATAGATTGGCTTGTGCATGCTGCTCGATAACTATCTCTGTAACATCGGTTGGGAGCTCTCGAAACTCATGTAAGAGCCATGTAGGCTCACTCGGCTACCACACATCACTGTAGTAGGAGATCTGCCAAGAAGTCTAACTAATATATCCACATGAGCTCCTCGTGTCATGCCTGTCACAGGATGTCCATCGATGCGAAGTCCTAATAGAATTGCCACATCCAAGAGAGTGATGGACATCTCTCCATATGATAGATGAAACGTCTGTGTCTCCCTCCTCCATCTCTCAATGAGAGCTGTCAATAGAGGCTAATCGAGACGGACATATTGTAGATGAATGAAATGGCCGAATCCCGCTCGCTCGATATAAGGTAAAATACGCTCATCTATGGGCCAATGGCAGAGATATTTAAAATGTTCGGTGCACTGAAGGCACCCAGGGTCCTATAATAAATTTAAAAATTATAACATAGCATACTATATTGTCTAAAAAAATGAAACAAATTTTAAAAAAAGTTATCATACCTCTCCTCTCCAAATAGCAGCAGACCTATGTGACTCTTGCTGTACGAGTAAAGAAGCGTCACTCGGGCCTGGCCTGTAACAAGGCTCTACATGATCCATATGATCTGCAAAAAATTAAGATCATATCATTAATCGTAAGGAATATATGCGCTCATACCTAAAATATAGAATAAATAAAGAGATTGATTATATGTTTACCAATCAACAGGAGGGTTTCTACATGATTTACTATTATGCCCACTTTGTTTACACCTTCCTCATTTATATCCTCCTCTACCATCTCTCTCCATAGTTCTATGGTCCATTGTATTCCTAATGCTAACAGACCATGGGCGACCAGGTTGCCTTGTTGCTATTGGAGGGTATAACACAAAGGTATATCCCTCTCCCAATACTCCCGACCATGAGGAGAATAAAATTCTGCGAAGTACACTTTTTTATAAGTAGAAGATATATAAAATAGTGATGCATGGATTGGCTCCCGCCGCTTTGCCCACACGGTGATAAGGTGCGAGCAAGGATAGCCATAAGCCTGAGGGATGTTGCATGTACAAGTATGCATCGCAACATTTACCACAACCTTTCGGGCACAAATTGATGTCACTTTGTATTGAACCTTGTTGATCCTATTAACTATATACTCCCCAATTTTTCTTGTTTGCTCTCTCAATATCGCTTCTACTCTGGGAGTATACGGGGTGGCCATGGCAGAGGCGGCAGAAAATCGTTTAACAAAAAATTTTATGAGCCGATAAAAGATAGTTGACACTAAAGCCTGCATGGGTAATCCTCGTGCCCCCTTCAAGACAGTATTTAAACTTTCAGCCATATTTGTAGTCGTCATGCCAAATGTCATAAAACCACCGTGGGCAAGGGACCACTGTGCAAGATGCAATTCTCCTCCTAAGAGGAGATGTTTTGCCCTAGGACTCTCTTGACCAATCAAGTCCATTTTAGCATCAAACTTTTCTACTGTAAGTGCACAAGCTATTGCCCCAATCAAGTCCGTCAGTGTATCATTTTTGAACTCCTTAAAATTTGCCTTGATCGCTATATTCCTTGTTGCCCATGTTTTCTTATAAGATATGTCAACATGATACTTCTCCTTCATTCTTTAAATAATATCCCCTGGTGTGAGAGTTAATTCGGCTTGGATAGCGGGCATTATGACCTTCAAAATAAAGGAGGCACTACACTGCCTATGATTTGTGCTAAGCTGGGCATTCCAACATGTGTGGTCACCTTTGTACGTCTTCAATTTAAAGTACCCACCACCCCTTTTTATTGAGCCATGCACTCTCCAAGGGCAAGTGCTATCAATGCACTTCACTATATACTATGACAAATTTGTTCGTACAACCTTGTATTCAACATGATTTTGAATGGAAAACTCCTGCAAGGCTGTAACAAATGCTTCTTTATTCTCAAAGATGCGGCCAACATATAACTCATCTTTGTTTTGTTCATCCATATCCATTGTAGAATTAACTGCCGCATCTATCTCCTCATCTGTGATGTGTGCATAGAGTGGCTCCACTTCATAGTACGGCGGCTCTTCATCATCCACATTCATATCATTTGCAGCAATAGCATTGTCTACCGCATCATCCCCCTCGCCGTCAACCATTTGTTGAGCACTTTCTTCACCTCTGACCCCTTCTTCATTCATGTTAGAATCTTCTCCACTTGCTTCGTTGATATTATCTTCACCTTCATTAGCCTCATTTTCATCAATATCTTCATCGTGGACATATCCCCCCTACATTTAAACATCGCACATGTATTAAATTTCATATGCCTAAAAAAGTTATATTCATTTATGAATATATATTTCACCTTTGATTGGATGGTCCAACATCGGTATAACCAACATATGTGTAGGGGTAATGAATGCCCATCGAACTTTGAGTTTCATACCATGCACCGCCTTGAGACATTTGAACGCTAAATGGCTCGTGTACATGCGTTGTGGACCTTCCATATTACACACAAAATTCAAAATTTAGCTAAACATATTTTCATTAATAATTATAAGATTCAAAACGTTTTCACAACTAAATCAACCTTACCTCCAATTAGGTCCACTTCCATCATAAATAGGGGCAGACGACGTATGACGTTTATTTGAAGCTATTGTCATAGATAAATTTCCTTCTTCTTCGTTGTCCACCGGCATTTGCATATGCTTTTCTTTGTTCACATTTCTATCCGAGCTCCTATGTGAGCTCCTATGTGAACTACTTTGCCTTTCACTAGGCACTCGGGCCTCTTTTTTGAGAAATAACTTGAAAGCAATTGCGTGACGCGAGTGGTGAAATATAAAACCCATTGATGCATCGTCATTTATACATATTAATGTCATTCTCGAACTATACAATGGAATATTACATTTTATAGTAATTTTCCATCTTTTTCTATCCCACCCAACCTTGTTTGCTACTTGCATCTCAAATTCATCATACATAGACGGTTTCTTAATTAATAATCCTTCTATGCATCTGTCATACGTAAGTATAAAACTAACCATTTTTTCTGCCATATCTATTCACTTAATTCATAAACAATAGATTAAATTAATATTAGATTAAACAATTGTCTCAAAACTAAGGGGCTAAAATTAGATTAAGCAATTGCCTCATAAATCAACAAGTAATAATCATACACTTTATCACATATTTATTCTCTTATCCAAACAAGACAACAAATATTCTCATACACTTCTTCAAACATTACATCTACATATTGATAAAAATATTAAACTATTACTGACATGTACCCTATCCAAACTATTACTAACTCATTCTCTATTAAATTAGGCTTTGATTTTAAATAAACTGGAGTAGAAATTCAATACTCACGAATCACAGTTAAGCCTATAAAATTCCTATATTTTATCATTAAAAAGAAAAACTATAAAGCATTAGACCCACATAAGATTGAAAGACGAAGAACAAGACAAGTAGCCACTCATATGCTATTGAATCCCATAAAAATGCCAATCAGTAGAGGCATAAAATACCACAAAAATATTTAAATGAAACCAAGAGATTTTCCAAGTATATAAGCATGGTAACCAACATATTTTCCAAGTATATAAGCATGGAAACCAATAAATTTTCCAAGTATATAAGCATATCATGAAGACTTTAAATTAATGAGCAAATTTCCTAATCAATGAAATTAAAATAGTTGTAAAACAACACAACTTTAAAGCAATAATCCTAAAAAACAAAGATTTAATACCTTCTTTGTGTTCATCTTAGTGTAAAAATATGAGACTTAAATCTATCTTCTTGACTGAGCCTACATTGCACAATACATAGATATCACTTAAATGTTTGAATTAGAGGAAATTAGGGTACCATGAGCACGGCGACGGGGCGGATTTGGCGTAGCAAAAAGAGCGGACGATGGGAACGGCGGCGGGGCGGAGGATGCTGGACCGGCGGTGGGCCGGACGATGGAAGCAAGACCAGCGGCGGAGCGGACAACGGGAACCGGAGGCGGGTGGAACGGACGATTGACAGTAGAAAATGTGACTGGAAACGCGACTGGAGGTGGAGGCGGAGTCGTGTTAAAATGAAGATGATTTCGTCGTTTAGAAAGACGAAATCAACTTAAGCTGATTTTGTCCTTCTAAACGACGAAATCAGTATTGTTACGAACCGAATGCCGAAATGGGATAAGTGTGGCAATTTCGTCGTTAAGAAGGAAGCTGATTTCGTCATTCAAAACGACGAAATCGGGTCAAGTGGTCATAAACCGATTTCGTCGTTGAGAAGGACGAAATCAGCTTAAAACCAATTTCGTCCTTCTAAACGATGAAATCAACTTAAAAATTTTAAAAAAAAAGCCACGCAGGGGCCAGCTACTTGGCTGGCGCCTGCACGGCAAAAAGGAACACCACTTTGGGAAATATTTCCCAAAGTGGTTTAAAATGGTAAATATTTTTTTTAATTATTATTTATATAATTTTCCCTTCTCTTTTATTAAATTTTAAAGGAAACCATCAATGTACTAAACTTTTTTTTTAATATTAAATCTCGTAAGATTACTCTTTACCAAACTGAGACAAATTTATTCAGACCCTAGTAAAGACTAAGTTTATATTTTTCAACTCTCTTTAACTAGAATCTATATACATGATTTTCCTAAGATGATAAAAATAATAAAAACCTTATACTCAATATACCCATGTCTCTTTTATTAATTTTTAAAGAAAACCATCAATGTACTAAACTTGTTTCTTTTAATATTGAATCTCATAAGATTACTCTTAACCAAACTGATATAAATTTGTTCAGACCCTAGTAAAGACTAAGTTCACATTTTTCAACTCTCTTTAACTAGAATCTATATATATGATTTTCCTAAGATGATAAAAACAATAAAAACCTTATAATCAATATACCCATGCCTTTTTCTAAGTTATGTTATTTTTTTTATTCATTCTTTTGGGGGTTGGCTTTTTCTAAATCCTCTCTACTTGCTTCATTTATTTATTTATTTATTTTTTTGTTCATTCATTTTTCTTGATGTTAAGTAGATGAGAAATTTATATTAGCCTAGGCTGACCTGAGTAGGCAACCTTCCCCATCATCTTTATGAGGACAATTGCATTACCTAAATATTTTAAAGTACATATGACTCATAAACATTGAAGTACATTATATAATTTTTTTTTCTTTTGAGTCTAAATAGAAATTTAAATAAAAATCCTCTAATTTGATTACTTAGACTCCAATAAAATCCAAATGCTTAAGTCAACTTATGTTTAAGAATTCTCTTTATATGTTCATATTTAAAAGTGACTTGAGTCTTAAAATGATGTGTGCAAGTTTTTAAAATTAGAGAATTGCAACATCATGCAAAAAAAATCAAATTGATGTCCACTCTTCTTATTGTATCCTTCTCTTTATGAAGGTATGTTTAGTCACTAATCATGTTATTTTTAAGCTTAAAAGAAAATTAATCTCAATATGTCACAAGAGCTGAACTAATAAAAAACTAAAATAAAGCCAATTGTAAAAATAAAGCAAAACACTAATTTTTTTTATGTTTTTTTTATCATATTCTATTTTTTTCAATTCAAACCTATGAATTAAAAGACATGAAAAAGGAAGATAAAATGTGATAAAAACTAAAACATGAATGTCTAAAAGATCAAAAATATAAAATCATGGACACATATTAAAGTATCTTTACTTAGAGATTTGAGACTCATTCGCCTTGCCTAGTCAACTAATTCTAAGACAACCTAAGGTAGACTTCCTTACTCCATTAACTTGAGATCTAAAGTAATCAAAGACATTTTTTCTAATCCAAATTTGAAGAGTTGTCTTCCTATTGTCTTAAGTAACCTTCTTTAGTGTGGAGTTTGGTGTGTGCTTTCTAATCTATGTGCTTTTGTCTTGAGGTTTTCTATGATTTGAATTAATTTCTTTCCTCTTCTTAGGAAAATTGTTTAAGTATGAAACACTATAACTTTCTTTAGTTTTAGATTTGTTTATGACACATTGATTAAGGCGATTTATATTTTGTTTCATAGCTTAAATTTATCTAATTAAGTATAATTTATGATTAACACCTTTTTTTATATTATTTCCTAAGGTTAGACTTTGGAATTTGATTCTTGGAGGATTCTTAGGTTTTGATACATTGTCAACTTTGTAGAACGCCCTTCCTAGTGTGCATGGGTTCTTTAGCTTTAAAAAATTTAGTGATACCCTTGGAAGTAATATAATTTGACTCATAAAGCCCTTTTCCTCTTTTATCACTGCAATCTGACCCCGGGTACAAAATCTTGTCTAATTTTTCTTGCTCGGTGAAAGTTTTCAATTTATCTTTAGAAGTCTACATTGAAAATGGTAACTTTATGTTCATTAAGTATTTCTAATTGATGACAAATAATGCAATGTTTGCATATTTTTCACATTTTAATACCTAATAAGATAAATTTATGCTCATTAATTTAATTTTATACAAAGTTTTTGCAGAAAATACTCAAATTTCAATAAATGACTCCATTTGGCTCCTTAAAAACTCCAAAGACAACTCAAGTGATTTTGGAGGCGAGTCTTAGCAAAAAAATTATAAAAAATCGTAAAAAAATCAGGGACATTATAGGTACATCGCCCACTACCCACCACTACCCAACAAGAGGAGGGTCTATATAAGGAAGAGTAGTGTGGCAGTGGAGAGGTAGACAACTACGTGGGGTCTGACCCTAAGAGGGGTACGTAGGCAGCTTACATATCCCTGCGGGGGATTTGTTAGACTGACTGAATCAATTTACTCTTCTTGGTTACATGCTTCATTCTTTTTACATGGGAAAGGTGGTGGAGAACAAATTGCCAAATTAGGTAAACAAATTCAAGTCAACTCAATCTTTCTGAATATCATTTCGGGGTGTTTATGTTGGGTATTAAAAGTGTTTTCTGTATATTATTTCGAAACAATATTTTGAAAGATTGACTTGACTTGAAATTTTTTTACAGAAAGCTTCGTAATACAATACAATATAGATTTTTAGAGGGATGCTAGAGGCATTCAGGGGCTGCAAGAACACTCATAGATCTAATTTAAAAGATCAGAGAAGGCAAAGAAATTAATAGGTTATCTAGAGATGGCCAAATTTTTGTTTAAAGTATTTTTTCTATTTGGCAAATCTTGTAATTTTTTTAACCTCTCATTATTAAGAATAAGTTTTAAATTTTTTTGCGACGCTTATTATCAAGAGTCGTAAATAGTACTATTTGCAACACTTTAAAAAATGTTGCAAATAGTTTTTTTTTTTAAATAAGCATCGCAAAAGTAGTTTTTAGAAACGCTTTTATTGCGTTGTTAATAAAGACATCACTAATAGTATTTTTTGTTGTAGTGTATATTTTTCTATTAGGTCCATGTTCTTGCATCTATCATAACCTATATGCTAATCTTCTTAATTGTGAGAAGGTATACAGACATCCAAGTGAATGTAATATCAACATGGATTTCTTTCCTGGGATTTAGGATTCTATGTTTCAATCTGAAAAATATGACAAAAAGTGAAGGGCAAGCGGCAGCACAACATGTGATTTTTGGAGGGATGCTAGAGAAACTCAGAGATTGCAAACCCCCTGAAAGGAGATCTAACTGGAAAAAGCTGAAAAGCCAAAGGAATTAGTAGGTATATAGAGCATATGAAAGTCTGATTTTTATATGTTTTCTTTTTACTGTCAATTGTTGTCTTTAAACAAAGAGGCATTTTTTGGGTTTTGTCCAATTAGACTGATCCACAACATTTTATACAAGGACGAAGAGTCTTCCACGCCCTATTTTATCTAGTTCACCGCCTTAACACAGTTGATAGATATCCACCGTCTATATATATATATCGGGCCAATAGATATTTACTGACGGTATAAAAATGGGGTGGGCTCAATAAAGTAGAGGGTGATATATTTCTCATCCTTATACAAAACATAATAGTCACAACTAGAAGGCATGTCATTGTATAGGATCCATCACTTTCTATTCTTGTTGTTCCTAAGTTACCTTCTCGTCAGATTGTCTAGATTATGGAAAATGCTTAAGATCCTCCGTGGTTGTCCTCCACTCTTTCCCAGTGTCTTAAAAAATGATGGAGTTTAAAATTGTTTTTGAGCTGGTTTGAGTTAAACAAACGAACACTTAGAAGACTTTACGGGTGTTGGTGGCGGGCAATGTCTGTAGGGAACATGGTCTAAATTGTAACCTACTCATTGGTTCTAAGTAGTAATTTTTGGTAATTGATGTCAAGAAACTGCCCTTTGGAGTACTGCTCTGCCGACATCATGAGAGTGCACTGATCTTTTACATGGAGATATGATTTCTAAACAAATGCTAATTCGCTAGGCAGGTTAAGTAAGCAAGTATGAAATAGGTTTTATCAAATCAACACAATGGATCGCTAGCAAAAGATTTAAATACTGCTATATATAGATTGTCCCGTTTATAATGCATGCGCTGAGCACTTTTGGCCACACGATTTCGATTGCATGCAGCTCGTGTTGCTCACAGGGCAGAGAGATTTGGATGTGCCTGCTGGCCTCATGAGATCCAAGGTGCATCGTGCGTTGTGCATATCTTGATGCGTTTTGGCTTATGCAAATCGAAGACTATTTCGATCTTTCAAGGAATGCAACATTTCAATCAAGAACAAAACTCAAATCACTTCAGTAGATCTTTTGTGGAAGAGGGGAAAGTTTAATTAGAGAAAATCCACATCAAGGAAAATCTTGCAGATCTGTTGACAACGTGGTCACCATAGAGAAGTTTGAGAATTTGCTCAGCTTTGATTAGTTTTTATTGTTGGATGACCGATGTTTGTCATACAAGTTTGCTTTATTTTATAGGAGAATGACATGAAAACCACTAACTTCAAGTGAGATATTATTTGCTTACACTATATGATCGCTTGTTTGGGTTATTGGAATCTGTATATGGAAAAATGATTGGTCGTTTGTAAGTCTGGAGCAATAGACAATGGACAAAAAACACAACAATTAATTGATAGGTGTGAGTGATCAATTGGTCCATAATCTGACATTTGATTTTACTCCGTTTTGGATTATTTCTAATTGGCTATTCTAGAATTTCCTTATCTAAATAGGATTACACGGCCTTGTACATCCCATAGTGTCACGACCCGAATTTTTGAAACTTTTTTTAAATAAAACACATGCAATAAATCATGATAAAAAAAATTTATTTCTTAAATATAAAACAAATAATCAAATTAAATATCCAAGTCATGATAATTGGGGTTCACAAATACGAATATAAATACATATGATATTATTACACATGTAAAAATTTGATAAATAGCAGGTTAACCCTCTAAGTACTAGTTTGTTATCTGCTCAAAAATAAACAACCAAGTAAAGTTGGTTCTCACGCTAGTAACTACAATTACTTACAAAATTGAATAAGTGAGAAACATGATCCTATTAGTACAATGTCATCCTCAAACGCCCACCGATGTTCTGATCTCGCAACGTCCCCATCTAAAGAACTTGAAACCAAACAAAACCAAGCAACAACAAAACATCTGCTCGCCTTGGAGAAGCATTTCCAAGAGAACAAAAGTATTATTTAATATTTTTCACCCGATGTTAGTTGTCTACGTACTTATCAGACAATATCTCCAATGTTTCCAATAAGATCAGATCTAAATGTAGTTCTGCCTAAAAACTACACTATCCTAAGAAACATAACACTACCATGCAATGCTTAAATATTTTCAACCAACCTACATTTTATGCAAGTCTTTTAATCGTTCCACTTGTTCTAATTAAATAAGCAATATCAAATAATGTGATTAATTATCTCTCAAACTATTGTTCGATAAATTAATATCGTCGTCTAATCCCAAAGATAGACAAACACATCATATGTTAACTTAAGTGACAAATAATAAACTCACCATAAACCACCCTCAAAGGTAAATTCACAATGAAACCTTGGAATCTACCAGGAAGCACCACCTCCCAACCTAGCCCCTAAGGTCCTGACTGGAGTGGAAGGACATGGGCCACAACAACACCCAAACAGAAGTGGTGAGAGACTCCAACTAAGCAAGATGTTAGCGACTCTAATTGCGTGTACACTAAATGGTCTTCAATAGATCAGTGTGAGCCTAGCTCATGCACCTAGCTCTTGCAATGCTCCCTCCAATGGGGATTGCAACTTTACGGTCAAATCAATAGCTCCTCAATAGAGCGAAGACTCAAAAAAACCATTCTAAACCTTGTCTTGCTCATCAACAAGCAAGGATTCCAAATTACTATTCCAAACCCTATCAGTCCCTTCTATGCTAGGGTTAAAACTCAAAACTGTCATCAGTTCATTTACCAAAAAAAATTGTTAGGTCAAAGGTTTTGTTCATTATATGAACTAGTCCCAGACCCCTCAGAGGCATTTTAGTCTTTATCTTGATTAGGTATTTTCGCTCAATCCAAAGCTATCTAATCCTATTGATTAATCTTTCATTAATCTTAAGGTAGTGATAAATTATTATCACAACAACAATAGTGAGCATCAAAACAATGAACAACATAAACAATATAAACCGACAAAGGTCCAAGTAGATCATAATATCAAGAACTAAACTTAATAATGATATTAGAAATATTCGCGCTCTCATGCCCTAACCCTCCTTGAGTTAGCTGATTAACCTTTTATGAAAATAGATCATAATGTACCTAAGGGTATTAAGGTAATTATCTCATATTAGATGTGGTCATCTCTGCTCTCGGGTTAGTCTTTAACCTTTCAAAAGGTTTCAATATCATATTAGCCCGTTAATTTCATTCACACGAATGGAGGGCGAACCACTCATTGGGGTATTTATGTTATTTTTTTTAGACCTTCCATGAACCCTAATGGGTTCAAAACTAATCTCAGAGGTACATCTTAATGTTATGAACCCGAGGTAATTTTCTTGCTGCTTGACGAAGTCGTAAACCCCTTGAACCAACCTCAGTTCAATTAATAGTCTTACCTTAACCCCAGGGGTAAAATAGTCAAATATCTATTTATTGGAATTTTTTCTAGCTTGTGCATTGGCCTATAGTCAGGGAACACATTAAACTATCACTAAGATTTTTGTCAATTTATAAATCCATTCACAGGCCTCTGAACCGAAGCCCTTAAGTTTGGTCATTAATCATTATTCTATGCTTCAACTCACAAGGGTAAATTTATCTTTTCAAAGCCTTTTTAGGTCTGAAACGTAGTCAAGATACTCTACATGACCTTATGGTCATTTATAATTTTTTTCCGAATTGTTTTGACTACTTTACCTCACTGAACTGGAGCCGGTTCAGTGAGTGTAATTTTTTTTTCAATCGGACCAAATTGGGTTGGGTTACCTGACCTGGTTCAGAGCATGACAACTTGCACGCAGGTCGTCTTTCCTATAGCCGGTCTTTATATCCAACATGGACATAAGGCTGGACGGCCGCCTAGTAGGTCGGAGAGCCCCATATCCTAGCGGATTGGGCACCTGGAATGATAGCTAGCAACACAACAAGCCTTTGTTGCAATCCGAGACAGCCAGTTGCAAGGCTAGGCATCATACCAACAACTTTGTCATTTCAACTCACCATGTCCCCCCTATATAGCATAAGATATTTTTCTCATTATGTTAGAATGGCTGCCAAAAATGGCTGTACATGCATGGTTCCTCCAAAGTTTTCCAAACGGCCCGAAAACACTCTAAGGGACTCTTCGACACTATTTAGGGGGGAGGGGAAATCTTAAGAATCCAAATATGTGCTAGCCAACTATGTATGCCAACATGGCCAACTATGTGTGCGCATTGTTGCGTGTATTCTGCGCAACATTGCGCACCCATGTTGAGTAACGTTGTGGGCCTTCCCAGCAATGCCTGCATACATGATGTGCAACACTATAGGTAGTTCCCACAATGCATACATACCTAGTATACAACACTTCCACACATGTGTGTGCCCCAACACTTGTCATGAATAGTCTGCTTCGCTACCCCATGACACAACGTGCCCCCTCTTGATGGGCTTGATGAGGGGAAAAAAGAGTTACTATTCAAAAAAATTACATGAAGAGTGATTGCTGCAATCACTATTCATATAAAGTAAATTGCAGAAACCACTATTAATACAATTTACATTCTAATTTACTTAACAAAATCTCTATTAATTTTGACTCGAAGATTAAGATAGCGATCCTACATTAATTGTCGGTTTCCTGTTGATCACCGTTGTTGAAGCCTCACCATCTACCATTTTCTCCTTCCTTTTAGGGCAAAAGGGCTTCCCCTAATTATGCCCTAAGAAGGCCTTTTACAAGCATGGGGATTAAGCTTCCCAATCTTTTTAAAATTTAGGTCAAGCCTCCTCAATTAGGCAACCTAATTGGGCCTCTCAAAATTAATTTCGTTACATTAATTAACCGGGTTCGTAAAATGACTTAAACGGCCCAAATATATGTCTAAATTGTGTAAATGGCCCCTATACGATATGTTCAACTTCGAATAGTTGTATATCCCTCATCCGAACTCCTATTCATGTATTTTTGGTGGCATTTCGAATCTCTTTATGTCTACATTCTAACCACATTAGTCTTAGCCATAAATTATATCTGAAGAGGAAGTTATTCTACTAAGAAAATTAATGGGTCAAACACCCTATTTTTTACATGTTTAATTTTTGAAACTTAGGAAAATTCGGGATATTACACATAGGGTCTATAACGATTCATAAAACCCTATGGGAAGAAGGGTGAAGCATTGTCAAAGTTGTTTTTTTGTGAGTTGAGAGGATTTGGGAGTTGTGATTTTCCCCTTTGTAATTCTTTTGAAATATAATAAATTTGTGTGATTGGTTAAGGTTAGCGCATTGCAAGATGACTTTAACTCTTGTGTCTTTCTTCGTCACATCCATTTCCACGTTGAAGGTCTTGTTGAGCACTTCTCTAAAGGGAGGTTCTTATCCCAACAACTGATGCAAATAATTCATAGGTATAGTTCCTCTTCGGAGGAGTTTTTCATGCTCTTCTCTAACAATAAGCCCAGCGTAAGCTACGCATGGGGAGTCTTTGATATTTAAGATTAATAGCATATATGCTATAGCATGTTAGTATCACTCTCTCCTATGACAATAAGCCTTGCGTAAGCTACGCATGGGGAGTATTTGATATTTATAATTAATAGCATATATGCTTAGAGCATGTTAGTATAAGTGATACTCATGCTAAAATACACTAGCGTATGCACTAGCAATCTCATGGATGAACAGTTTCCCTGTATAGGTTATGCTATGCTTATTATCAGTGAGGAGCATAAAAAACTCTTTTTTTGTCTTCAAAGTACAAAGAACAACTCAAGGATTCATCAACAACCAATAACATTAACGTCTTGTATGTTTGGCTGGCAATTTTGCTGCAGTTTTTGCCTGTTGGTGTTGCCTATGTATCATGAGACCCCTATCTTGAGCATTTCATTTTCCACACGTTTGTTTGTATCAACAAAGCCTCCTTACTCTTGTTCGAAAATTGTTTATCACCTTCCATGTCCAGTGTAATTTGGTACATAAGGAGAGGCTTTTGAATCTAGGAGATGTATACAAACCACAGTTGGTTTGCCTTTTTTTACCCTTCTCCCCTTTCTGTTTAATCAATTCTCCTATTTGTTTTATATTCTCTTTATTCCTTATTATTATCTTCATATAGTTTTTCACAATAAACTAATTTTAGTTCATCTTCAAAATTTAAATATATTTATTAATTAAGAATGGAGGGAGTAGTATTTTGCATGCTTAGAAGATGGGGGTTGTAAAATCGTTTTTGCCAATGGAGTAAGTTATTTATTAATGGTGCACTACAACAAAATGTACTATTAGCGGACACTTTTATTAGCGATGCAACAGTAAGCGTCACTGAAAACTACTAATTACGACATATAAACAAGCGTCACAAAAAGTCACTATTAGCAATGCATAATATCAAGCGTTCTAATACTAATCTTATTAGCAACTCTTTAAATTATACGTCGCTAATAGTTATGTTATTAGCAGCGGTTTGAACAAATGTCACTAAAAGATACATGTATTTAATTTATTTAAAAAAATTCATAACTATTAGTGACGCTTAATAAAAAGTGTTGCTAATAGTTTTAACAATAGCGACACATGTAAAATAATGTTGCTAATAATTACACTATTAGCGATGTGTAAGACAAAGCGTCACAAATATCATTGATAATAGCGACGCTTGTAAACATGCTTTGCTAATATCTTTATAAATTAATTTTATTTAATAAATAATTATATAATAAATATTTAAAAAATTTAAAATAAACTTTTTAAATATAATATATTTTCTTCAATATTAACTATTTGTATAAATATTAAAATTTCAATAAAAGGCAGTGTCAATAATTGATTAAACTTTCACTATTTAAATATAATATATTTTATTTTTAATATTTTCTTATTAATTTTAAAATATAATTCATAATAAAAGAGAGAGTGAAGAGAGAGAAGTGAGGAAGAGAGAGTGCATAGAGAGAGAGGAGAGGAGATAGAGTGAGGAGAGAAGAGAGAGAGAGAAAGAGAGAGGTAAGGAGAGAGAGAAAAGGGAGAGAGAGGGGATAGAGAAAAGAAGAGAGAGGGAGGGAGGAAGAGAGAGAAGAGGAGAGAGAGGAGAGAAAGAGAGGGAGGAGAGAAAGAGAGAGGAGAGAGAAAGAGAAAGAGAGAAGAGAGAGAGGAGGAAGAGAGAGAGGAGAGAGAGAGGGAGGAGAGAGAGGAGAGAGAGGGAGGAGAGAGAGAAGAGAGAAAAGGAAGATAGAAGGGAGAGAGAAAGGAGAGAGAAAAGAGGAGAGAGAAGAGAGAGAGAGGAAGAGAGGGAGAGGAGAGGGGGTGAAAACATTTTAATTATAAATTATTTTTGAAAATTTTAAAAAATAAAAAAGTATATATAGTAGCAACGCATATTGTATGCATCACTACTATACTCGGGTATTAGTGATGCATAACCCTATGTGTCACTAATAACAATGTATAGTAGCGACGCATACCAGTATGTGTCTCTAGTACAATTTTTTTCAAAATAATTGAATAAAAGAGAGGGAGAGAGGGGAGAGAGGAGAGAGAGAAAGGAAGAGAGAGAGAAGAGAGAGAGGATAGAGAAAAGTGGAGAGAGAGAAAAGAGGAGAGAGAGGAGAGGAGAGAGGGAGAAAGGAGAGGAGAGAGAGAAGAGAGAGAAAGAGAGAGGAGAGAGAGGAGAGAGAAAAGAGGAGAGAGAAGAGAGAGGGAGGAAGAGAGGAGAGGAGAGAGAAGAGAGAGGGAGGAAGAGAGGAGAGAAGAGAGAGTAGATAGAGAAAGGAAGAGAGAGGAGAGAGAAAAGAGGAGAGAGAGAAGAGGAGAGAGAGGGGAGGAAGAGAGAGGAAATGAAAAAATTTTAATTATAAATTATTTTTGATAATTTTTAAAATAAAAAAACCTATAGTTGCAACACATATTGGAATGTGTCGCTACTTTACTCTCCCCATGCCGCCGTCCTCCCTCTCCCCCCTCCTTTGTCTCCCCCTCTCCCTGCTGCTCCGCCCCCCCTCCTCTGATTTTCAGAGGAGGGGGGCGGAGCCAAGGAGAGAGGGGGGAGCAGAGCCGGATTTAGGCTCCCCTTAGGCCCCCAACCCCTCCTCCCCCGGCTCCCTCTCCCTTCCCTGGTGGGCTCACCACCGGGGATTTTTTTTTAAAAAAAATTTCATCTTTTGTGACACATATAAAAGCGTCACTAATGTGTTTGTTATTTTTTACAATGTAGTAGCGATGTTTTTATAAGCATTGCTACTACATGAATTTTTTTTATATATTATATTATTAGTGGCACTTTGAATAAGTATTTTTTTTAAAAAACTTTATTATAGTAGCGACGCATACATAAGCATCGCTAATAAGGATTACTAGCGACGCTTATCATTATGTGTCGCTAATAAGTTATTTTTAATTTTTTTTATATTAGTGACGTATCGGATAACATCACAAATAACTGCTCATTAGTGACGCTACGAAATATGTGTTACGAATAATTTACTATTAGTGATGTTGTTTTATGCGTCACTAATTGGACATTATTAGCGACGCTTTGTGTTAAGAGTCACTATTAGGCAATAGCGACTGTACTTTTTTTGACGCTTATGACAATGCTTTTTATGCATCGCTAATAGTCATTAGCAACGCTTATGAGACTATTAGCGACGCATAAATGTGTTATTAAAAGTCATTTTTGTTGCGATGGTGGTATAACTATGTAAAACATCAGTTAAAAAGATTTGACTTCATGGGCTAGTTCTCATAAGAATGAATTATAAGCACTTCCACAATTATAAAAATATTAAAAATAATTTTTTAAGTAAGAACCAGTCGAAAATGTCTAACCACCCTTCCGGCCTGTCTCAAGAGAACCAATACGCAAACATGCTCTTACGTAAGTTGAGCAAATAAGAAATCTCCAGATAACCAATACGCAAACAAGAAAATCTTGTTCATTTGGCAAACAAGATTTATCTTCAAGCGACACTCTCGGAGGAGATAATATATCTTCCAGCCATAGTCTTGTAGGTGTGTTGAGCAAACAAGAATTTTCGTCTAAGTCTGTACTGTTTAGTATAGTTGGAAAATACAAACTAGAGTAAAAACTAAGAGAAAATAAATTAAAAAATATCTCTAAAACTTTTTATCGATCAACCTATAGATTTTAGGCAAAAATCAACATACGAAATACTTATGTCTTGCCACCACTACCACATTACCTTTATCACTACTGTTGTTACTACCATCACCGTTGTCATTACTACTATTATCATTATTGTCATTGTCACCACCACCGCCTCCGCAACTACTGTTGTCACCACTACTACTACTGCCACTATTACTATCGCTATTACCACCCTAACCACCGCTATTGCCATTGTCGCCAATGCCACTGCTAAAACCACTGTCATTATCACATTTACCATCGCCACCCCTACTATCACTGTCACCACCATTGCCACTGTTACCTTACCACTGCCGCCGCTAATACCCTTCCTGCCGCAACTGCCACCGCCACCACCACTACTGCCGCCACTACCACACTCACCACTGCCACTGCGATCATCACTACTATCACCATTGCCAAAACCACTACTACATCCACCACCATGGCTAACTCCACCACCACTACCACAATTAGTAGATTCAAGTTTTAATTTTCTTTAACATCATTTATTCTCTAGTTTATGTCACCTAAATTCACTTTCTCTTCCTCTTTTTTTCTCTTTCTTTCTCTCTTTAACCTTGTTTCACCCAAACCAAAAAGCCCCTGAAGGTTATCTTTTAGCCATAGACTTGTAGGCCCTGTTTTAAAACCCAGCCCGGACCGGCCGGGTTCAACTGCAACGGGGCCCAGTCATTTTATTTTCCGGTTTGTTAACTGGCCAGTATGGAAAAATCTTTGTCCGGGGCCTCAATGTCCGGGTCGGATTTTGGAAGATTTTCCCACCAGTCTCCAAGTGAGCTCAACGAACAATCATTCTCAAGACAACCAATACGCAAACCTTTTCGCCAGGGGTAAGGGATATATTTAGCTGTACCTTCCTCATTTGTTCTGACTAGTTCTGCCATGGCATCCCCTTCAATGGTAAGCTTCTCAAGCCGTTTAAGTTGGTTGAATCCAGTAATCTGAATAGTAAGCTTCTCAGGCCGTTGAAGATGGTGAAGCCCGGTAATCTGATTGAGACAGTAGCATCCCTTGATTTCTAAGGTTTGAAGGTTGGACAACCCACCTACTTCAATTGCTCTCAAGTTACGACATTCAAAAACACTGAGCATGACAAGGCTATAAAAGCTAGTGCTCTCTCTAATTGCACGAGATTCAATTTTTGCTAGTGCACGACATCCCTTAATACAAAGCTCTGACAGTCTATCCATATTCCGAAGAAGTGGCAGCAATTCCATTGAGCGAGAACGAAAACAATTCTCGATCCGTAGCTTTGTCAAAGAGTAGGATAATCTTCCAAGATTCTTCCCAGAGATTGCAAGGTTATCCAAAGAGATTGCAAGGTTATCCAAAGACTGCAGGTCTGCCAATTTGCGAAGCTTATATGCAGCGAATCTCATAGTCATGGGGCCCACAAATGCCAAATGTTCCAAGTTCTTTAATTCCCAAAACTCCTCTGGCAACATCTCGATTCTTATTTCACTTAGATCGAGGTATCTCAACTCAGCCAGCTTCCCTATTGTGGTTGGGAGCTTCTCAAGACTAGTGTTACACATATTTAACACCTCCAACTTAGTCAAATTCCCTACTTCTGCTGGCAATGTTGCGAGACGTGTATTTTGTAGATTAAGATGCCTCAGCTGAACGAGTTGCCCAATTGTACTTGGAAGCGAAATGGCACCTTGGGACAAATCCAAAATCTCCAACTTGGCCAAGTTTCCCAACTGATGGTATTTTCCTCGGGCTATGTAGTCTTAGATATCTCAACTCAAACAATTGCTCAATTGATTCAGGAAGCCGTTGAAAAGGGCTCTGGTAGAGGTCTAGGACTCTTAGAACTGGCATGGAAGTGAAAAGACCATCTAAGCTAGAGGACTCATTGTTGATGATCAATGTTAAGAGCATAGGACAATTAGGATTTATAGGCAATCCTTTGGCTTCCAATGAAAAGATCCTTTGGGCGTCCCTCCATCTATCTGCAGTTTGTGATTTCGTTTGTCCAAGACTAGGATGCACAAGGAACTTAGACTTCTGCTTTCCATCTTCAGATACAATCCACAGGCCCATGTCACGGATGACATCATGCATCTTCACATGCACAGCTTCTGTTGTGGAATTTTCCAACAGAAATGCTGCCTGAAGTGTGCTAATGTAATGGTGACCTCTGTTCCGTGCCTCAATTAGGTTCTCATCAATGCCCAAAAACCCTTCACCGATTCAGTAATCAACAAGTTTTTCTTTATTGATCAGCCAGTCATCAGGAAAAAAGCAACAGTACAGAAAACATGTTTTTAATGTTGGATTTGGTAGGGCATCATAGCTGAGCTTTAGGCTGGAAAACAAACTTTTTTCAGTACCTGGAATCTCTGAGGGTGATTTACGATGAGTAGCCAAGGCATGCTCCCACTCCCGTGGAGTACATTTGCTTGCCATAGCCCGACCTATGACAATGAGAGTAAGTGGTAGTCCTTTGCATTCACTAGCTAATTGTTCAGCAAGACCTTGTATTCTAGGATGAGAATCAAGGGCCTTTTCACCTACATATTGCTTAAATAAGATCCATGCATCATTCCACTCTAAGCCATCAACTTTTACCTGTTGATGAGGGTGCATTTGGGCACAAACCTCCTCTGATCGAGTTGTGAAGGTTATCTTTGACTTCTTCAGTTGAATGGGATCTGGAATCCCGATCTTCTTCATATCCAAAGGTTCCCATATATCATCTATTATCAGCACAAAGTTGACCATACGAAGTTTGTTATATATTTTAATAGCTTGATCATGTTGTGTATCATCTTGATCATATGGCAATTGCAACTTCTTCATAATATTTTTCTGAATCTTCCCCTCATTTACTTCCTTCGACACTACGATCCAAATAATGACATCAAAATTGCAGGTTACCAAGAATTCATTGTGAACTCTCTCTAATAGGGTGGTTTTCCCAACCCCACCCATGCCATATATTCCAATAATTCCAACATTGTCATCCTCGAGAAAGCTGCATACCTTTTGAAAGGCTTGATCTTGTCCAATAGATGGGGAGGAGGGAATCAGATCGACATCATGCAATGGCTGATGGCCATGAGTCTGTTCACCAACGCTAGCCATAGAGTTTACAGGAGTGGAGGCGAATGGTCCAGCCTCATATACATCCACTTCCATTTGATCTTGTGCAATTTCTGGGGCTTCCTGGTTGCGCTGTTGCGGCTGATGAAAAACTTGAGAAAGGGGAGGGATATTCAAGTTGTTGATTGCGTCTGCCACATTGGGGTTAGGAGCTGCCCGCGTCCTTCTCGGCTTTCTCCAATTTTTGAAAAATCTTGCCCTCGTGACTTGGAACTGAAACTGTGAAGATCTGCAATTTCAAAAGATTGCTGGGGTTGTAAGAGAACAAAAACTGTTGTAGTTCTAAGAGTCGGCTTGGTACAATTAGAGGCCTAACGCAAAATGTTTAAGTGAAGTATTTTTTATTTTTATATTAAAATACATATAATTAATTACTTGTTAATATAAAGTTCATAAATTTATTTAAAATAAATTTAAGTTTTAAATTACTTATTTAAATTTCACTAATAAGATAAAAAAGAGAAAAAATGAAGAATGAATTGAGATATAAATGTCTAGTGCACCAAATATGGAGGTTAGAGAGATTTTAGGTTCAACATCTAACTCTAGGTATATATTTTTTTATTTGGGTACGTGACGTAAATATTTTATATTCTAATCATAGTTGGAGATGATTAATTTAAAAAAAACATGAATGAAAAATAGTAAGGTGAGGCCTTTACATGAATTGAAGAATAGTAAGGTGACGCCTTTTTTCTGTACTTACAAAGTGAGGCCTTAAATATAGAAATAGAAAATCTGTAGTATAAGAATAAATGGAGAGCCTAAAAGTACTTTATATTCATTTCTATATAATCAGGACATTTTTTTGCGGGTCTTAGGCGGCTGCCTAGGCATTGAGCCGGCCCTGGTAGTTCTAAGCTACAAAGAGTTTTAGCATAGGGGAAAGGGGAGAAAGGATCAAAAGGGAACAAGAATAATAAACTAACTACTTCTAAATTTCATTCTCTTTTCCCTTAGAAGAGAAATGTTTTACAATTTATAGGCTTGAGAGCCTCTTATTCTAAAGAATATAATTTAATTAGGAAAACTAATCGAAATAAACTTCCTATCTTTAATAAAGCATTTGATACTAAATAACCTACTCATATTAAAAATCTTTATTAAGGAAACTAAAAGGAACCCTAATTTTGATTCATAACAATTTACCTTAACTTTTGCTAGGACTTGTCCTCAAGGCCGGTAGAGAAGGTGCAACTTCTCTCGCGATAAGATGACTTTTGTTACCAGCAAGTTAAAAAGTGAGTTGCATCTAAGTAAAGTCCCATTCAACTTTTCCCCGGGTACGGAGTCAATCAATCCTATGGACGATGTCCTCCCCCTTCAAAGGAAGAATGTAGAAGTTCACACTAATAGGAATACCCGGGGCAAATATGGTGGTACTACGACAAACGCCCGAACAACTAAGTTTGGCACCATCACTAACCACAACTTCAAATGGAGAATAATTTGAAATTGTCAATCTCAATGTGCATGCAACTCCCTCATTGATGAAGGAATGAGTACTCCAGGTATCAACCAACACAAGGACTTGCTATTTTTCCATTTGGCTAATAACGGGCATGGTATAAGGAGCATAAATACCTTGATGTACATGGAAAGATATTATAGGATGGATGTCACTTATCAACATGGCCAAATCGGCATCGAACTTGGCGATGGGGACCTCATCCTCCTTGATAATAAACATATGAATTGTTTTGCAATGGTGGACAAGAGTATATTTTTTGTTATAATTGTAACACAAGCCCTAGGAGTGGCGAGTAGTCATCTCAGCTTGAGTGAGATTTTTAGTAGGAATTGTGGCAATGGGGGATGTGGAAGTAGGAGTACTCAAAGAGTAGGGCTGAAAGTCGAATGTGACACAGTTGGTTATTGGCTTTCTCTATACAAGTGCAAGCGACACGAATAGCCTTATTTATGGCATGAGGGTTGATAGTATCTACCTCAATGGTGAAATAGTCATGCAATCCTACAATAAAGGTACTGACTAAAGCATCTTCGGGCCAATGGACGACCCAGTTCGCCAGCTTCTCAAATTTATCCACAAAATCTTGGATCATATTCTTTTAACAGACTAGAAAATGTAGCTTGTTGAAATTTTGGTAGGCGAAAGGCCCAAACCTAACAAGCAAGGCTTGCTCAAGATCATCCCAAGTAGCACGCAGGTTGTAATGTAGTTAATGGTTGAGCTCGCAGAGGGTGTAACCTTCCATGTGAAAAGAAGCCATATCAATCTTTTATGCCTCGGGGGTTCAATGGAAGTGGAAGAAGAGACATGCACGAGAGACCACTAGCACAGTTTGTCACCATTGAACATTAGAAAGGTGGGCCGGGTGGGATAGGTACTACAACAAAAAATCCTATTAGTGATGCTTTTTTGTGTTGCTAATAAGAAAAAAATTAAAACTCACCTCCAACCGGAGGAGGGGAGAGGGAGGGATTGGGCTGGAGGCCGCAGGGTGGCAGCAGAGATTGGGGGAGTAGAGGAGGCAGAAAGCAAGGGAGAGGAGGGGGGAAGAGGGGGAGGGGCATCCTTTGGTCACCAGCTTGCAGCAGAGATTAGGAAGAAAAGAGGGGGTGGGGGAAGGGAGGGGCTCCTGAGTGGGCACAATTTTGCCCGCTTTTTACTATTTGCGATGGTTATCTTTAAACATTACAAATAGTAGTCCTTTGGCGATGCTTTTGTACAAGCATTGTAAATAGTACTAATATTTGTGATGCTTTTGTATAAGCATCATAAATAGTACTAATATTTATGTCGCTTATGAACAAGCATTGCAAATAGTATTCTTATTTTAAATAATGTCAATTTTATTTTGATAATATTTGCGATGCTTATGAATATGAGTCACAAATAGTAACCATATTTGTGAATCTTTGTTGTAAGCATCACAAATAGCAGCATTATTTGCAATAGATTTTTGTAAGCATAATAAATAATACAACTATTTGCGACGCTTATATAAAAGCTTTGCAAATACTAGTTTTTTAAATATAACCCAAATTTTATTTTGGTACTATTTGCACCAGGCTCACATCCCTGCTAAGCGCGTTGTTGGATTTCAATCCTACGATGTAGATAACTTAGGGGTAGGTAGGTTGCATGCCCCCTTACACCTTACACTGTTAGATCTAAACAAATTAAATAATTTCTTTAGTCCTGTTAGTGTTAAACTAGGCTGACTCCATGACTCTTTGTGTCATTGGATTTTAAAAAAATTAAATTAATATATTCGATGCCGTTTGTGTGAAAATGGGCTCCGTGTGTTAGAGTGAATCCAGGTTTTGTGTTCTATCGAATTTTAATACAACGGCAGACCTAACTCAGTGGCAGGTAGGTTGTATGCCCCCTTGCACCATTAGGTCTTGATTTGACTACTCTCAAAGTCCGGGCTCACACATACGAGAATCAAGAATTTAATTTATTTTTTGTAATTATGCATTATATTTATATTTTAGATAATGTATTATTTTAGTTAAAATATAATAATAGCATTTATAATTATTTGCGACTTATAGGTTTATACGTTGCAAATAATATGGTTATTTGTGATGTTTAAACCTATACATTGTCAATAAGTATTGGTTATTTTTATTTTATATTTGTTATCCATAGTAAATAATACATTATTTATATATATAATAAATAAGTATAAAAAATTAAATTAATTTCCCCTACTTTCCCCCTTCTCTTGCATGAGTCTAGTGCCCCTCCCTCTCCCCCCTTCCCTACCGGTCCCTCCCTTCAGTCACATGTGATCAGTCATGTATATGGGTATTGAAGTTGAAACCTTCAATGGAAATATATGATGAATCATAACTCTAAATGTAAAAGTTGCATATTTATAAAAAATTAAATTAATATCTTCAGTCCTATTTGTGTGAGATAGGGTCACACACATTAGCGTGAGCCCCAACTATGTAAGACATTGGATTTCAATCCGCCGATGCACATAACTCAGGGGGTAGGCAAATTTCATGCCCCTTTGCGTCGTGGGATCAAAATCCTACCTAGACTCATGTAGATGCGTGAAAGCCTATTCTCACACAAATGGGATTAAAGATATATATATATATATATATATATATATATATATATATATATATATATATATATATATAATCCAACAACCCATAGAGTTAGGGCTTGGGAATCTGATACAAACAAGACTAAAAAAATTATTTAATTTTTTTTAGATCCAACAGCTTAAGGGGACATGCCAATTACCTGCCACTTGAGTATTATGTGTCATCATATCAAAATTTGATAGGCCCACATAGTGGGGGCTTATACGAACAGGACTAAAATTTTTTATTTTTTTTAAATCTTGTGGCTCACATAGCTTATCCTTGAACCCAGTCACTTACAAAAAGGACTAATGAAATTAATTTTATATTTTTGATAACCAATGGTGGAAAGGGACATGCAACCTACCTACCCCTAAGTTATATGTGTCATCAGATCAAAATCTAACAACCCCACATAGTTGGTGCTCACATTGACAAGCATGAGCTTAGTCTCACTGAAATAGAACTTAAGAAATTAATTTTTATTTTTTTCTATAGTTATATCTCATATATTTATATATTGCATGATATATTACAAATTTTAAATAATATATTAAATATAAATTAATATTTAAAATAATATTATTTGCTACACTTAATGCTAAACGTCGAAATACTTCCCCAAAAAAACTCCCTAAGTAACCTACTCATATGAAAAAGGGAAAATTATTTAAATAATAATTTTAAAAAAATATTTACCACTTTGGACCACTTTGGGAAATATTTCCCAAAGTGGTGTTCCTTTTGGCCAAGCAGCTGGCGCTTGCGTGGTTTTTTTTTTAAATTTTTTAGCTGATTTCGTCGTTTAGAAGGACAAAATCAGGTTTAAGTTGATTTCGTCCTTCTAAACGACGAAACTGGTTTAATGTCTTAAACTTGACCCGATTTCGTCCTTTAGAAGGACAAAATCAACTTACGGCGATTTCGTCCTTCTAAACGACGAAATCGTGACACTTTTCACTTTTTTTTTTTAAATTAATGTTATGAGTTGTACATGGAGCTATCGTTGCTCTACCGGATAGACATCTTCATGATCTCGCTAGCATCGTCGAGCTGGCGAGAGCGAGGATGTTGCAATGAAAGAGCATCTCGACGACGCTAATGATAGCTCCAGGGGCGCCGGAGTTGTGGTCGAAATCCGGGCGGAAGATTTCGCATAAGGGTAGTTGTAGATAGGGTAGTTGAAGGAGAGGAGGGTGGGGAGGGAAGAAGAGTCGGACTCGGAGTCGGGAGTAGAATTTTTAGGGGAATCCTAGAAGGGGTAAGGAAGGGAGGTGTGGATGGGAGGGGGGACGGAGAAACTCAAAAGCAAGGAATAGAAGTCCTCGTCGCCGGAGTCCAGAGTATCAAGCTTTGTTGGGTCGGAGAGGAAGCTCTGGGTCCGGGTTAAGGTTGGTGGGGAGGAGGAGGAAGGTGGATTTGAAAGATTTAAAAGAATTAAATAATGTTTAATATATGTATTTTTCTTTTAGCTTGAAAGATTTAAAAGAATTAAATAATGCTCAATATATGTGTTTTTTTTAGCTTGAAATGCGTATAAGTGTGGTGATTTCGTCGTTTTGAACGACAAAATCACCGGATTGGCCAAATTGCAAGCTCAACAGCGTCTTTGTCTCTTGGACGCTCCCAGATTTGGTGCTCTAGAATGCCATTAATGCTACACATTCTCATTTACTTTAATATTGTCATTAATGCAGCACACCCACATTCCATTAATGCTACACATTCACATTCACTTTAATTTTGTCATTAACGCAGCACACCCACCCACATTCCATTAATGCTACACATTCAGATTCACTTTAATTTTGTCATTAATGCAACACACCTAAATTAATATTTCATTATTTCAATGATGTCAAGAATTCATGTTTATTTATGGATTTGGTGACTTTTTTTAACAACTAATGTAATTGAGTTATTATCATTTATTAGACTATTAGCCCTTTGGGCAACAAAAAATTATTAAAAAGTTAAAACCCACATTAGTTTCAACCTTAGCATCAATTTTTTTTTGTTTTTTACAAAAAAATTAGCTGATAATAATTGAGACATAGTAAGTGATAAGTAACAAAAAAAAACCGAAGAACCGGGTTTACCCTGGGTCTACAGTAATGACATCCGGTTTATGGGCGTTGAAACGGCAAAAAAAAAGAGCAGTCCGAGAGTATTGCGATTTCGTCGTTTAGAAGGACGAAATTGCCGTAAGTTGATTTCGTCCTTCTAAAGGACGAAATCGGGTCAAGTTTAACACATTAAACTAGTTTCGTCAGTTAGAATGACGAAATCAACTTAAACCTGATTTCGTCCATCTAAACGACGAAATCAGCTAAAAAATTAAAAAAAAAAGCCACGCAGGCGCCAACTGCTTGGCTGACGCCTGCGTGGCAAAAAGGAACACCACTTCCCAAAGTGGTCCAAAGTGGTAAATATTTTTTTAAATTATTATTTAAATAAATTTCCCTATGAAAAATCCTAATTAAGTAAACTAAAAGGAATCCTAATTTTGATTCATAACAAAAACGTGCAATAAATAAATACCTTTAGCCGAAGAGATTTAATATGAAAGGAATCTGTTATTCAGCAACTTCCAAAGGAAAGCGAGAACTGAGATCTGAAAGAATGAAGGGAGGGGATTTTAGTGATGAAGAAACGGAAGCGAGTGGAGTAGGTGGAAGAAGGAATAAGCGGTTCTTGTCTCAGAGAACGAAGAAACTTCTCTTCCGGCACAGAAGAAGAACTGAATCTACCGAGGAAAGTTGAGCGAAATTTCTGGTTGAAACAAAGTGCGTAGTCCTCTCTGACTTTCGACATTTGCTCCGTGCTGGAATGTATTAAACCGTTCATCTTTAAGATCAGCGCAAACACTAGCACACTTTGGCGTCGGTGTAGTCGAATGAAACATTGAAACCTTATCAAGTGCATAAAAGCTCAATGTAGTAGGTTTTCACACGCTTTGCTCACATTAGGAAAATAATATCTGGACCCCTTTGCCGATGCTAGTGTGCTGGATCACGAGTAATCTGATTTTGATCCGATGGTATTTAGGGCGGAAATCGCTTTTCCGAATTTAGGGCGATTTCAAGACAAAATTAAAATTTTGTTAAAAAGTCATTTGCCACCAGGGAAAGGCTACTTTTTTTTCTACTAGAACTCTCTTAGGGAGGAGAGTTCCCACAGAAATCGCTTTCTGCGGGAGGTGGAAATTATAATAAGCACACTTGTGACACAACCTCTCCCTCATCCCCTCATCCTCTGACCATCTCTCCCTCATCCTATGAGAGATCGACTCCTCCCAGAAGAAGCTCACTTGCATAGAGAACCAGCTCCTTGGCTTCGAAATTGTAGATCCACCAGAAAGCCCAGTGGCCCCAGCGAGTTTAAGCTCTTCCTCCGTCGCCACCCATCTTTTGCTGGGGAAGGACTCCAAGACCGGGATTACAGAGATTGTATCCTCCGTCGGCTCTGCCTAGCTGTTGTTCCAGTTCATGAGCTACAAGCCCGGGGGGCCGTACCTGAACGATTCCGCCTTGGCCTAGAAGTAGGGCTGTGAGCCCCTACCCCGCCGGAGATGCTTCACCAAATCGACCACAAAGAATGGACTTTTGACTCTTCTTCTCTCCCTCTGGAAGCCTATAATAGAGAATCTTCTCAGCTGGACCGGATTCAGCTGCAAGAACTTCAGTTGTCTCCTCAAAAGGAATATCAACAATGGGCCGGGCTTCGATTTGGTGAACAACGGATACGAGAAGCAGAGGTGGATCAAGACTAGGGGGAAGAACGACTTCACTGCTGACGATGTCTTGGCCATGGGGGGGTGGTGGGATCAAAACAAGGGTTTGACATGAATGACGGGTCTGGAAATTTTGCTGTTGTGATGGCCGAAAAGAACATGACCATCATCACCTCTGCTTTGGACATGGGTGCCCCTTATAGTGAGTTTGTGGCAGCAAGGGGCCTGTTTCCATTTTTCGTGAGTGAGAAACAGAGGTTTCTATTTTATGATGGGGTGTTTGATCTAGTCCATGTTGCAACTGAGCTAGGGATGGAACCCAGGTGGAGAACATGGAGTTCTTGCTGTTTGACATTGATAAGATCTTGAGGGCGAATGGCTTGTTTTAGTTGGACAACTATCTCTGCGTGAACGATGAGAGTAAGTACGCTATGACTCATAAGGTTATGAAAGTCATTTCACATATAACAATTAGGCTTCTTAAACTCGGCTATCCAAACATCCAAACCATACACAAATGCCTTTTTACAATGACCATCCAAACGTCACTACATTTTAGTTTTCTTTCTCAAAAGCAATTTAATAAAAAATTATTTTACTTTCCACTTGAAAGCGGTGGCCAAAGCTAAATGCTGAGCTCATTCTATTGTCTACAAACCTTTGTGTTTCTAACTCTTTTTTAATTGTTTTTCCTTTGAACTTTGAGATCTTTGTTGATTGCTAGCTACTTTACCACCCTATGTTTCAGAATTTGCCAGGAAAGAACAAAGAGCCCAAAAACACTACTCAAGTCCTCGTTAAAGAACAAAGAAGGGGGCAATAACTAATTTTGCAAAGTCCTCATTAAACAACTTCGCATTTTCCCTACAAAGAGCAAATCAAATGGGTAGTTAAGTTTGGATCATATATGCTTAACTCAATGTGCTAAAGAGAGCATAGATCTTCACCCAATTTGCTAGAGAACTATTTTTGCTGGAGGAAACACTCTCTTATGTCCGCATGTTATGTCCAACCATGGCTATCCTTGCACTAGCTAGCCAGAAGGACTCTTAGACTCTTAGTATAGTAAATTGTTATCGATTTGATTGATGTAATAGCCCTAAGATTAGCCAAGGAGTGATGGTTAGGATTAATTGCATTATATGTAGCCCACCTTGCAAGGGATGAATAACTATGAAATGGTCATTGGCTCTCATTTGAACTTAGTGAAGAATTCAGTCCCTAATCCCCCCTTCTTTTTCTTCCCTAACCTCTGTCCCTTCTCCACAAATGAGTGCATCGTTGTTGTGCCATCAGACACAACATTGGTATCAGAGTCTATATTGCCTTCCCTTGCAATTTGCAAAGGCATGACATGTAATAACACATTTGGTTATAGATAGTGATATTCCCACAACAAAAATATCTACAAAAATTCACACAAGAGTTTTGATTGGGCTTCACAAGTGGGCCTCACATAATGTTCACATAGCTCACTTATCTAGATAAATTAACACTTCTATGTGAATTTTTAATGTGTATTTTTTATGTGAAAATATCATTTTCCTTTGCTATATGTATGTGTTGTCTTATTTCGGTGAACAAAACAATGACATTCTTAATGTGTATTTTGAGTCATGTAAAATAGTGTTTGATTGCAGATAAAGAGCACATGTTGAATGTCAGAAAGAACATGAAGGCTCATAGTATATATTAGGTAAAACACGCACATATACATGACACACACACACACATAGAATTGATATATTACATCATATATGAGAGTGGGAAAAGGATGTACAAAAAATCGCACAAATGTACAAATTTTTCTTCAATGATTGATCGACAGTGATACGCTAAACCCATTGGTCTCTGGGTGGTTCTAGGTGTACAAGAAGGAGGTTTGCTACCCCACATGTCTCTCCTTCTTTGGCAACCTCTTCATTCAATTTGAGTCCAATGAGAGATTTCAATTAGCTACATTCGTCCCTCAAATAGGCAACCACAATGGAGGTGTACAACATGAAGTTCATGCACATCACCAACCACCTTCCTTAATGGGAGCTAGTGGTGCTCATGGGCATGTTTAAGCACAGGCTGAAGCCAAAGATTGCAAACAAATTCCACCATATTCACCCACAATCTATGTGGAAAGTGGTCTACCACGCCCGCATTGATGAAGAACAGATACTTCGCCAATGGGGGATGAACCACACTTCGACACCTACCCAGCCAGGGACCCATACAGCTTGGCTACCCTTGCCCATTGCTTATTTCTAGCTCAAATGGAGTATTGCATTGCAAAGAGGCTCTATTTTCAGTTGACAAGCAGTAAACATGGGGTTACCAATGTGTTGTGACCAATATTTCCTCTTGGTGGAGGCCGATGTCCAGGAGATGAGATGAGATGGGATCCCCCCACTGAGGGTCCAACGACAGGAGACATTCCATAGACATCAATATATGCTTTTTCAGGGGTCTTCACCCTGAGGACCATGGGGTGCAGGACCATCTCAACCAGCAATCAATGGCCATCTTGATCAATAGTGGTAACATGCACAATTGTATCAATAACAAGGTGGCTCATTTATTGGGATGTCATATTTAGGACTAGCCACCCTTCAATGTTCTCTTTGGTGATGGAAAATATCTACGGAGGATGTCCATGGACAACCATTGTCAAATCGGGCTATTCCTTTGAGACAAACTTGTACCTCTTTCCTACAACAGTAGGTGGAAATTGTACTTGGGCATTGCCTGTATGAACTCAGAGATGTGCTTTAGAACTTTTGCGACATGGTGATGGAGTTCAAGTTGCATGGGCAGCAAGTCCGCCTTCATGGTTCACCACCTAGCACCTTGCAATCCTCACAAGTGGTGTAGCTTTTCTTCCAATACACCCCAGTGGGCTCCTTCTTCAGCTGTCGGCTAGCACCAACACCCCACAACCCCCCCTTACCTAGCACCTTGCAAATTGCAATCCTCACAAGTGGTGTGGTTTTTCTTCCAATACACCCCAATGGGCTTCTTCTTCAGCTGTGGGCTAGCACCAACACCCCACAACCCCCTTGCTAGGTGACTTTTTTATTATTAATGGAAGAACACAAGGACCTATTCCAAGAGATGACATGCCTCCACCATAGATTCATGACAACAAGATCCCCATCTTGACTAGTGCAGTGCCCACCAATGTAATAACCCTGATTTAGCTATTTTCTACAATCTTGTACGAATTTCCCGATAGGGTAAGGTGTATTGATTTTCATATTTTAACTTGATATCCAATACATGAGGAGTGGGGTATGGGCCAAGTTGTGGGTTGTAGACCTTGACGCACCACAAAAGCCTTTAGCACAACAAGAGAAGAAAAGCAAAAGCCTTTAGCGCATAAAAAGGGGTTCAACAATTCTAAGGCTTTGACACTTAATAGAGGCTTCAACACTTGCAAGAGAGCTTGAATACGGAAAAAATGCGTTTCAATGTATTTGAGGTGACTTGGGTGAATGAGAAGGAACTTTTGACGCGAAATTGGAAGGCATGACATATAAATGAGGGGATGGCATGTGAAATAAATAAATAAATAAATATAAAAGGACTAGATCGCAGCTTCGAGCTGCGATGGGTTTCTCATAATGAAAGTTCCCTTCTCTCCCCAGCTCTTTGGCCTTTAGCGGTGTGCGCCGCCACTGTCCTCCACTAGACTCAGCTATGCCCAACTGCCATGACCATTGTGAGCAGGCCAAGGCCATCAACACCCCCCTTACCTCCTCTAGAGTTTGACACCGCCTCAACATCCTTATTTGCACTTCTGCTTGTTTTGGCTGTTGAAGGGCAAATTCGCTGCCACCTCTTCTCCAGACCTTGACTCTCTACCCATCACAACCTGGGGGTCACCATCCTAGGTGGCCACCACCTACCCACTTCCCTTTTTTTCATCTGCCAGATCCTCACCCTCTCATTTTTTTTCCTAATTTTTTGCTTGAAACTGCCATTGGAGAGCTGTTGGGTACATCTATAAGCCTTTTCTTGTTGGCCACTACTCTGCCACCGCAAGTATTGTAACACCCTATTTTTTTATTACTTATAACCTGAGGGGTTAGTAATAATTATTAATTTTTAGATAGATATTAGTTAGATTAGAGGGATGAAACTCCTATATGTTGATAGAGCACAATGAAATGAGCATAATGAGTCGAAGAACGCGTAAAAGGGAGGTAGGGAGTGAAAGTTATGACCTCGAGTAGTGTGCATGGGTAAGTTCCACTTAAAAAGTGTGGAAAACCTACCCATATGAGGTCTACCTTTATAGGGTTCATCGATACGAGTCCAACAATACCAAGAACGAACTATTCCAACTTTGAGGTAGAAAGATATCATGTTTTGAAGTTTAGAATATTATTTGCCTTAAAATATTATAATTTATGGGAGGGGCTGACACAAGCAACCACACTAGAAAGCCCACCTCGTGTAGAAGTCCATGCTACGAGTGGCCTGTCCGCTAGCCACATGGTGCCTGGACCCTCTCAACCCTCCTTATAAAAAGAGGAGCAAAGCATTTTCTAAAAAGGTTTTTCTCCTATTTTTGAGCCATTTTAAGTCTAATTTTGTCTATTCAAGAAGTGTTCTTAGCTCATTTGAGGGTGTTTTACGTCGTGAAAGAGTCCATTTCTCGATTTAGCCACTCAAAAGGGGGAAATGGCTCATGGCAAGAGGAGATTTTGCCTACCACTGTCGGACCGCTAAGAGAGAAACATCTTGGGGTAAGGGGAGGTTATGTCTGCCATCTTCAGGCCGTAAAGAGAGAAATATCCTAGGGAAAGGGGATGTCTATTTGCTGCCTTGGCCCACAAAGAGATAAATGTCCTAGGTAAGAGGAGGTTTTGTCTGTTGCCTTTGGGCTACATAAAGATAAACGTCCCAGGTTAAGAGGAGGTTCTATTTGCCTCCTTTAGACCACAAAGGAGGAATTGTTTTGGAGTAAGGGGAGGCTCTGCCCATTGTCTCTAGGCCCAAATGGAGAACGTCCTTCAAGAAAGAGAAACTTTGAACGCCACTAATTCTATAAACCTCAGGGGAGTAAGCATTTATGACTTCCTAATTTTAATGCATGTTTATTTAAATAAATATATATGCTTCTTAATTACTTAACTTAAGGTATTGAATGACTTATAATTGATTGAGTCATCATATTAATAGGATTTGAATGAATGTTACAACTCTCACACACAAAAGATGCTCCTAGAAGAAGAAAGAAAAATTTTATTTCGAGAATTCCCACCACATGAGCTAGCCATGGAGTCAATGTGGCTGACATCATATATATATATATATATATATGTTTTATCTTCATCTAAAATCAAAATTCTGAATTTCAAAAGGTCGTAACTCCCTACCCCGAGCTTGAATTCGTGCATTCTTGGTATTGTTGAACTCATATTGACGAGCCCTATGAAACAAGACCATACAAGAGCATCTTATCTCATGAATTTAAAGTGGGTCCTGCCTACAACACTCTTCTTGAGGTCATAGCCTATGATCTCAGTATCTGATTTGCGTGTTCTTGGACTCAATATGTTTGTCTCTCATAGCCCTGCTAAAAACCTTAAGCTCTTTCAAATGAATTGAGCTCAAAAGTTTTCAAATTCAAGAAAAATTATTATTAGGTCAAAAACTCGCTTATGGACCCAAATGATCAAATTTTCAAAACTTTTTGTAAAAAATTCCGAGGCATTACAATATACTTTTACGCCATGAAATAATCAAAGAACTTTTCATACAATCACTTCAAAACCAAATCATGGTAAACAAGTCAACAACCCGACCTTTTTCCTTCACCAAACACTTTGGTCTCCACAAACTCAATCGGCTTCCTTGTTCTTCCAGACTTTGATGAACTCTAATCTTCCATCTTTGACCCGAAGTCAAATATTCTAAATAATTTGTGTCAAAGATTGTCAAAGGTATTTATATGAGGAAAAAATAATTGAATTCTAGTGCATAACCATATCAAAAAGCGCTTCTCTATGCAGTTTTGAACCCATCAATAAGACTTATCAATGGCCTACTGATAGTAAATCTAGTGCTTCATATGTGAAGTAATTGACGTATTGAACCACATTGACAATGACCCAAAACTTCACCAAAAAAGACACCGATGTGTCAATGCCTATCGACAAAAACTCTTTGTTTATAAAAAGTTAAATAAATTTTATATTTATCATTGTTGTTACTTTCTTGAGTTTATTACTAAGTAATTACTATCATTAACAAAGAAGATTGTGGACAATTCGAATGTGTTGTCATCGAAATTCAACACAAGAACATCAAGGTAAATCACACACAAATATGTAAAAACTCTACAATACTTTTCTTTATTTAAATGCATATTAATAATTAATTAAATGCATAAGAATATATCATACAAAAATTATGGATGTCACAAAACTCCTCTCACAGACAAAGATAGGTACATTCTCAAAGCAATCTCCCACTAGTATAGAACAACCTACCGGGTCATTAAAAGCAATTGGGGTTCAAGCCTAGATCTAGGGTAGTTTATATGAAAAGAGAACTTAGTAGAGATGAATGAGTAAGTAGACCTTGGATCAATTAATTTTTTTGCAAACAAGTCAAAGATAGAGATGGTACCTTCCACCACTACATTCTTTTGGCCTCACCATATTCTTCTTTCTTGGGCAGTCCCTAGCTAGATGACCCCTCTTCCTACAGGTAAAACAACTCATGTCCTCTGGGATGCAAGCCTTGCCTTGGTGGTGCTTACCATAGAACAACACATGGGTCTGCCTTTTATCTTTTGCTACTACTACTGACTCAAACCCTGCAGTCCTAAACCATTTTGACTTGGTTCTACACCCTTCTATTGTTACCTAGGTTGTGAGTCAAAGTCTAGTAGCCCCCATCATGTATTGGCCTTCATAAATCTATGGCCTCTTTGCCTCAGGCCTATGATTTGCCTTGGATGCTCATGTTGAGGCCTTTTTCTTGTTCTCCTTACACTTGTTGAAGTATTTCTCAAACAAACATGCCTGCTTAACAACGTCAACAAAGGTAGTAGGCCCAGTGCCCATCACTTTAGCCCTGAGTCCATCCCTTAATCCATGAACAAACTTCCTTACTCTCTCACATCTGTGGCACAAACATTAGGTGCAAATCGCTGCAATCAGACAAAATTTGTTTCACACTGGTGCACTATCAAATTCCCCTTCTCTAGGGCCATAAACTCTTACTCTTTATTTGTTGAACATGCTCTAGGAAGTACTACTTATTGAATACCTCTAAGAACTCAGCCATTGAATTTGAGCATTGGGCCGGTCTCCAAGATGTGCATGCCTGGCAGACTTCCACCAAAAATGCACCTCGCCAATTAGAACGAAGGTGGATAAGGTGACTCTATTATCCTTAGTCAAACCAAATGCCTCCAAAAACTTTTTCAACTTTTTCAACCACTCCTCCCCTTTATTTGGATCATCTAGACCTGTGAATTATGGAGTCATAAGCTTGAAATGCTTTGATATGGCAACCTGATCCTTCTCATTTCTCGAAGATATGCTTGAATTTGAGCAACCTCCACCAAACCTTGGATATTATCCTTTATGAGACACTCCTTAGTTCACATAAAAGTGTTAGAAGAGGAACTAATGTGAGCAACCTCCACTCATCTTGGCAAGTTGAAGGGATACAGGGGGATTAGGAATGTCCTCTTGAGTCTCTTCAGTCAGAGATCCTCTAGTTTGGGTCACGATGCACCTATAAACTCATCCAAACCTCCTGCCATTGATCTACAAGACAATGACACAAAGGTTAATCTCTGCCCATACCCATCAACTCTAAATAATTACTCTTCTAAACAACTTCAAACTTGCAGTTAGAAGAATGCCTTAGCAACCAATTGTAACAACCGAATGGATTTTTAAAACCATTTTTTATAAACACGTGCAATAAATCATGAAGGAATTTTTTTATTACAAGGCTAATCATTTGATTAAATGTCTAGCTCATAATAACTACGGTTCATAAATATGGATAACAAAATATATCGTAACATAAAGGTACCCAAAATCCATAAATAAGCAAGTCATCCATCTAATTACAAGTCTTACATCTGTATGAAAATGTACAACTAAATAAAATTGGCTCTCACACTATTATTACAATCATCTAAAAGATATTGAAATAATGAAACTTCATCCTACTAGATCTATGTCATCCTCAATTTGATGCCTAGTCCCGATCACACTCATATTCACAATAAGAACCAGCAAAGATAGCATAATAACCAATAAACTCAAAAGTTAACTACATTTTATGCAAGTTCATTTAAGGTTTCACTTGTACCAATTTAATGCAACTAATGTTGTTATTGATCTCATCAGTTTCCCTTTAGGAAAGCTAAAAACCCACCAAATTTTATAGACACAGACTCATCAAATGTCAACCTAAGTGACAAGTGATACAACTCACCATGGACCATCCTCTAAGGGGTACCCTCCATGATGAAACTTTGTAATCTACGAGGAAGTGTCATCACCCAACCTAGCTACTAAAGACTTGACCAGAATGGAAGGGTATGACCCATAATTGCACCTGAATAAAAGTGGTGAGAGATGCCAACCATGAAGGATGTGAGCTACTTTGACTATGTGCACACTAAATGATCCTAAATAGATCAGTTGTTAGCAAGGCTTACACAGAGCTCCCTCTAATGGAGAGGTACAATGGCATGGCCAAATCAATAGCTCTTTAATATAACTAAGACTCATAAAAATAACCCCAACCTTATTAGTCTCAGAAAATTAGGGTAGGGTCCCAAAACTACCCTTGGTTCATTAACCAAGTAAGTTGCTAGGTCAATGTCCGTGTTCACTTTATAAACTAGTTCCCAATGTCACTAAGGGCATTTTAGTTTTTATTTTGATTAAGTTTCCCATTTCAACCCCCAATCCAAATCCCGCTCCCTTCTTGATTAATCTTTATTAATCTCGGTATATTGATTCATAACAAATTATTTATGCAAACAAGTTAAATGGGTCATCAAGCTTAAATGGTCCAATAAAGGCTGGACAAACATAATTAGTAGGGTTTAGGTCTAAAAAGGGTCACTAGGGAACTCATTACACTCTTTCAGCATGGCTTGGGCCAAAAAATAGTATAATGTAGGCCCATAACTGAAAATAGTTTGTATGCACTATATGGATCCGCACCTACCAAACTAAAAACCATATGTACTGCATTACTAATGCATGTACTGAGTTTACTGGTTCTGTCATAACTTACAACTCACCTTAGTTCAACTCACGAGTAATTTTCTCTCATGTGGGCCTGGACCCGGCCCACCCATTAATTGGTTGCAGGCCGGATCCAATGAGTCCAATAGTTGGCCCGCTTGGCCCAACCCAGCTGGCTAGGCCCGAGGCCGGTCAAAGCGAGCTGCTAGACCCATCCCAGCAATCCTAGCCTTGGTCCTAGCCCATCAAGCCCAGCCTCTCTTTAGGGCCGCTCGGCCTCGCTCAGCAAACCTGATTGCAGGCCAGGTCTGATAGCTCTGCCTTGCGGACTTGGCCATCATCTCCTTCATCTAGTAAATCTTTTATGTTGTACAAAGATGGTAGGGGATGACTGGGAGTATGCGGGGGCTCCACGACCAACCGGCAACAGAACCCTACTAATCTGAATGAAAGCATGGGCTAAAGGCAAAGGCAAACCCAACGGTTGTCGGGTGGCACACAAAATCAGCCCCCTCCCCATTGCCACAACTTGCTATTGTGTAGGTCCTCAAATTAGAGGAAACCGAGAGTATGATGCAGGGGAAACAGTGGCGGATCTAGGTTTTTAGGATAGGGTGGTCAAAAAAGTAGTATTTATAAAATAATTTTTTTGTTCATAACATATATACTAGAATTTATTCTATTTTGTTTAAAATAGCTAGTTACATTCAATAATACATTTTTCTAGACAGAAACAGATTAATTTCATCTCTTTGGCAATAGAAGCAAATATGATACAATTGCGTGATAATAAGCTCTCTCTCTAATCCTACAAATTTGAAAACAACAGGTAAAACATGAAAATTTAGCTAAGGTTTAACAAAAATAATCATATCCATAATTAAGATTGACATAATTGAAATTGTTGGTAATTAGAGGGCACTAAACAAAAAGGGTGGCTATAGAAGAAATAGAATTTGATGATGCATCCTTATTTTTCTACTTTATCTTACCTATGTAGTTTTATCGTTCTTTTTGGGGTTTTCTTAGACTGCTCCTCCCTTTTTTGGGGTTTTGTGGCTCTCAGCATAGGGAAGGCTTTTTCTTCTAGTGTCATATATTTTATACCTTCCTTTTTAGCTAATACATGCTTTACTTACCCAGCATTAGCATTAAGATAAAAAAAAACTTCAAGCTACCGATACCCAAACTAAGTGCAAGACCCTTGTAGCAAAATTGTGGGTTTTGAGGAGGCTAGGGAAGAAGTTCCATCATTGCCTACATTTACAACTGAATACACAAGGATGAAAAGGTTCTTATCTCCGACCTATAGCTAAATAGGGTTTCAATGTGATGACAAGGAGGGTGAACTAAGGTGAGAGTGGATTGGGGATGACATAAGCATGAGGGAGGCGCTTGAATAGGGTGGCTACCTTTCTAGTTCCAATCTATTTGGGTTTAATCGTTTTCAAAATAGTTTAGGTTAAACTGAGTTAATTAAGTGGTTTACTTGGGTTTAATTAGTTTTAAAATAGTTTCAGAGTGAAATGACTTTTAAAACTTAGTTTTGTAATTTGGTCAGGTAAGTTTCACAGGAAGAATTAGGATTGGGCCTTATAGTGGTCATGGATTTCTTTAAGCGGGGTTGATAAATGAGTTTTAATTTTTCTCCTTTTCCTAACTCAAAGGTATAAGAGGTGGTTCAAAAGAAATAAAAAAAGGCAAGGTGGTCATTTGACCACCTAGGTCACAATATAAATCTGCCACTGAGGGGAAAGGGTTACCCGTGGTAGCTGGTGGCAAGTGGCGGCATTCACGAGCACGAAGCTAGGCCTTTGGCTTCCTCACTCTGGATTCTGGTCACTATCAGGGCACAGTCCCACTAGCCAGAGTAGAGGAAGATGGGTTAAGGTTAAATCTGAAAAAGAAGAAATCAAGGAGGAGAATGACTCTCGTTGATGGCATACACTCACCAAAAATGGGGAGTCGGCACCACAAAATTGGCCCCATAATGGACACCTTAATTTCCTCTAGATAGCCCATAACTAATATGTATACCTCTAAAAAATTTGAAAAAATGAAACAATGAGGGGAAAATGGGGAAATGTTTTGAAAATTACTTGAAATTCCCTAGATATTACAAAAATTATACATCCATCACAATTTAATAAAGATAAATATCACATTTTACAAATGAATGATACATAAACTTGATTATATTAGATTATATGTATGCATGTCGATATATATATATATATATATATATATATATATATATATATATATATATATATATATATATATATATATATATATATATATATATATATATATATATATATATATATATATATATATATATATATATATATATATATATATATATATATATATATATATATATATATATATATATATAGCCAAGCTTGAGTGGTACGATTCGAGTTTGAGCATCATTTGAGCTGAGCTGAGCCGAGGAGGTGTATGTTCGAGCTCAATTTAAGCCTATACAAGTTCAAGCCAAGCCTTATTCGAGTCAAGCTCAATTTAAGTCTAACTGAAAAAACCCCAATTGGATATATATCATTAATATAAAAGAGGGACAGCTTAACACATTATTTCATTTGTGTTGGTGTAAAATATTGAACTTCAAAACATCTATAATGCAGTTTTCTCTTTTTATAAGATTGTTTGGCTTAACAAGTGCATGTGAACTACTAACTACAAGAAAATGCAAAGAAGTTTCTATGTCTATATGAAAAATCCTTCTTATAATTATAATATAACCCAACTAGAAAAATTATCATATAAATTGGGCTCAATAGTATGCACCCGATGATCATGTGCACTTGATGCATCAGGGTTGCACAATTTTGATTGTGGGACATTTGTAACTCATAAGGTAGTCAGATTTGGATCCAACCACCCATGTAACAAGCGTGAATTTTTTGTACAATTTTATGCCTCTAATAAAGCTACTTTCTGAGTTTTTAGTAATTTTAAATTATTTAGAGGTATTTATTTGGTGGGATTTCTTACGGACGTGGTAGAGCTCTAAAATATGAGCGTAACAAGCCTTGAACCATGCAAATGAGTCATCGGCGTCAAAAGTTATGACTTCAAGAAGTGTGCCATATGGGCAAGAACTACTTGAAGAGTGTGAGATAACCTACCCATATGCGGTCTACTTTTGTAGGGCTCATCGATACAAGCTTATCGGTACCAAGAACACATGAATCGGAGTTAGGGAGAAAAAGTTATGCAAGTTTAAATTTTTATTTTTTTTAATATATATATATATATATATATATATATATATATATATATATATATATATATATATATATATATATATATATATATATATATATATATATATATATAAAGAATTTATTGTGTAAGTTAGTGTTAGCATGCTAATGCTAGAAGAATGTGCGTGCACTACATGGCGTGCTAATTGTGCATGGGTTGGACCCGATGCACATCGTGCATTGTGAATGGGATGTGTGGCTCTACCGTGCATTGCTTCACGTAGTGAGCACATGCCAAGTAGCTGGCATCTGTGCCACATGCATATGGCGCACAAGAACCACCTCACATTGTAATGTTCATGATTTTTCTATGATTTTTTGTAATTTTTTGCTATTTTTTTTATCATTTTTAGCAAGAAAATGTGATGCTTCGACATATTTATATTTGCGTATTTAACCTCGATATTATACTCGTAGAGTCGTGTGTAGGGCTTTGTCGTAGGCCGTGGGCCTCAACATGTGTTTTTTATGCGAATTTTGGAGGTATAATGCATAAATAGGAAGTTAGTGTGAGAAAGGGAAATAAAAGAAAAAAAAGTATATAAATATCGAACCGGTCTACGCATTCTAGAAAGTTCAGAACATCCATAAGCATGGAACGTCTAAAACGTTTAGAGAGAAACCCGAGAGACTTTCATGTCGCTCAACCGTCACCATTTAAATTCGTTTTTGGACCGCTGGAGTGCTATTTCACCGCCGTTTTCTGCTGCCTTCTATTAGACTTAGGGCCTGTTTGGGAGGCAATTTCCGCTCCCACAAAGCGATTTGTTTAGGGTGGAAATCGCTTTCCCAGATGAAAACTGTATGGAAGGGTGATTTTAAAACAAAATTAAAATCTTGTTAAAAAGCCATTTCCCACTTAGGAAAATGTCGTTTTTCCTTTCTACTAGAACTCTCCTGGCAAGGAGAATTCCTGTAGAAATTGCTTTCTACGAAAGGCGGAAATTATAATGAGCAAACTTGTGACACAATTGCCAGGAGAGTTCTCATCTCTTTGACACCAACCTCTTCACCTTCACATCCCACTCCACCCACCACCCAGGCAGCCACTACCACCACCTCCAGAACATCTCCGACCATCACTTCCTCATCCTCTGATAGATTGACTCCTCCTAGAAGAAGTGTTGTTATGTATGAACCTAGACTATGAAGTAATCAGTTTCATATTTGTTTACTTGTCAATTATAATAGACAAAGTCGATCCAGAGGGAAAGCCTTGTGCAACAAAGAATGTCTTGGCCATGGGGGTGGTGGGATCAGAAACGGGTTTGACATGAATGGCGGGTCTAGAAATTTTGCTTTTGGGATGGCTTAAAAGAACATGACCATCATCACCTTTTCTTTGGACATGGGTGCCCCTTATAATGAGTTTGTGGTAGCAAGGGGCTTGATTCCATTGTTCATGAGTGAGAACTAGAGGTTTCTATTTTATGATGGGGTTTTTGATCTGGTCCATGCTGCAACTGGGCTACGGATGGAACCCAGGTGGAGAAGATGGAGTTTTTGATGTTTGACATTGATAGGATCATGAGGGCAAATGGCTTGTGGATTGTAATATGGATTAGACTGTGGATTGTTATGCGACTTGCACTTAGGGATGCTTGAAAGAGATTTGTATTTAAAGTCTATGATTATAGCAATTTATTTTGTATGTTTATTTTTTAGCAGCGCGTGACAATGTTCAGCTTGGTCATATGATGTTTGATCAAATGAGAAAAAAAATTATGGGAAAATTTGATGTGTGATGTTTTAAGTTATAAAATTGCTTTCACAAGTTTCATATTCATCATCTTTCCCGATTTACAACTGTTATGTTGCAAAACATTTTAGTAAATTTTTAAGAAAATATGATGGAAAATCTTGCACCTTACAAGCACGCCTATTTAAAGGCGTGTGAGATTCAGATTTTTCAGTTTTCTTTCCCACAGTCTTCAAACTTCATTTTTCTCATTTTAAGTCTAATTTGAGCCATTCAAGAGGCGTTCTAAACTAATTCGAGGGTGCTCTACATAATAGAGGGGTTCATTCCTCAAGTTAGCGACTCTAGATGGGGAAATAGCCTAAGGTAAGAGGAGACTCTGTTTGATTCTTTTGGGCCGATAGAGAGAGAGAGAGAGAGAGAAGCGGCCTGGAGTAAGAGGAGACTCAATCCTCCACCAATAAGCCACTAAGAGAAAGAAACATCCTTGAGTAAGGGGAGGTTCTGTCCGCCACCTATGGGTGTGGAAAATGAGAAATGTCTCTGGGGAAGGGGAACTTCTGTCATTCGCTTACGGAGGTAGAAAGTGAGAAATGTCTCTTGGAAATGAGAGGTTATGCCCGCACCTACGGATGCAGAAAGTAAGAAATGTCTCTGAGGAAGGGGATGTTTTGTCCATTGCCCAGGGGCACAAAAAGTGAGAAACGTCCATGGGGAAGGGGAAGCTTTGTCTATCACGAGTGAGTGTGCTGAACATCATCACGAGGTTATTTTCCAGTTAGAAAGCTTTAAAGCCCAAAAAATGGACGTCCAAGTGGGTAGAGTCTAGCTCGTTTTTTATCCTTTCTTAAGGCATGAAACTGTGGTTGTCTTTTGAACTTAATATATGTATAACTCTAGCATGCTATGCATTAGAGTTAGTTTCAAGCTATGTTTTAAGATTTTCATTTATATAGTCAATTTGCTGAATGATTATCAGTTAGAATAAGATAAGAATTATATATGATATGTTTATAATTCTATTGTATATCGAATGATTATCCTTTGAAGTAGGATTTGATTTATATGTTGTGATTTTATGACTGCCTCATATATTCATTTTATCTATTGGTTTATCCTTAGATTTTGATAGATTATTCTACACGTTGAAGCACGTGAGACAGTGAAAATCTAGCTTCACCACTGTTTTAATTAGGAATGACTAAAGTAGGTTGTAAAGCAGATTTAGAGAATCATTCTTTGTAGAATGATGACTCTCAAGATTATTTTTAAAAATACAAACAAGTATGGTGATCGAGTTATTGGAACGGGATAGAGTGAGGGTAACTATCTCGTTGGAACGAGTGACTAACCCTTTCTTTGTAGCCATTAATAGTGATACTTTCATGGCTTGTAGAGGCGAGGCTAGGTTTTTAAAATGATAAACATTGAGATATAATATTTTGAAAGAAAAACTACCATTTTATGAGTGGAAACTCAGGATTGATTGTTTGTCAGGAGTTGTTGTTGGGCACCCCGATAGAGCTTAGTGGATTAGATGATGACACAATTATAATCTAGTTTAAAATTAGATGTACTATATATATTTTAGTTTGGTGAGTCCCTAACGAAGGGCAAGACCCCTGATTAGCCCTTGATGAAGGGCACTTATGAAGGCTATGTGCATTAGGGTAGACATATCATGGGAAGACTCTATACTCTCTTGTGCACGATGCCCTATGAGCATGGGTGTCTCTTCTCTCCACAAACACATTGATTGTTTGACGATTATCCATAGAGGAGTAAGAGGAGGCTTCTTTGTACCCGCAGTAAAGTCCATAATATGAAGTAGGTATCTTGGACACTTGTAGTAAGATATGAGAGCTTGCAAACCCTATGAGCATATTTGATACGTAGGAAAAATCTCTAGATGTGGTTTTAGTGAGAGACACTCTATTTTTATGAAAAATAATATATACATTATGTGCTTTGAAATGTTTATGTGTTACTTCATGCTTGATAATATAAACTCTCTTACTAAGTGTTTTAAAAACTCACTACCCCTAGACCTTACAGGACTTGCTGAAGCGTAGTGTGAAGATAGAATGACCTACTTAGGAGTTTTCAATGTGATTTTAAGGATAAAATGACCTCCTTGGGAGTTTTCAACGTGATTTCAAAAAATAAGAACTATTATTATTTTTTAGCTTGTGTGTTTATACACCAATTATATATTTTTAAAAATATATTATTTTATACTATGTTTATAGTGAGGAGCTCTAGTTGTGGATCCATGTAAACTGATATTTTTATTAAACTTTTTTATATACTTCCAAAATCTTAGGGTGTGATAGCTCGCCACCTATGCTTTTGGAACTCCATATGATGGTGCTTGATGGCATGCAAGCACAGGGTATATATTTAATTATTATTAATTATGTAAAAAATATTAATATGAGCAGAGTTGCATATCAAAAAATATGTACCTAGCATGATACAAACCACCAGATCGCAATCTAATGGCTTGTGTAGCTGAGGGTGCGATCGGCTTTATTAAAACAAGCGTGCCCACTAAGTATTATGTACCGCATTTGATGTCAGATTCCAGGGAAAGTCACCGCGCTTAAGGAACAAGCACATTACCGAACCAGAAAAGGCAATAACTTCACAAGCAGTTATTGCTTGTTGCCTTTGTGCGCGTCATTTATACCAGAGGACTACGCGTTCTCCATTAAACGGGAAACATGGCCATAGCATCTTCGTCCACTTACTTTTCGTCTTCTTCCATGGCTTCTCTTAATCTAATTTATAATATATACAGTTTTCTGTTGTTTTCTCGTTCTCTCTTTACCTGGCATTTTATCAGGAAATGGTGGTCTACTACTGAGACGAAATTCTGCATTTCCATCAAAAAACTGGTTTTGTTGGCATATGACAAAATGTTTCCTCCTAGTCATTTTTCTTGCCAACGACCACCCACGAGACACTTTCCACTGAGACAACCCCTTGATCTCACCGTCTCCAAATTCTACAGAAACAGAATTTCTCAGCAGCAATTGTTCACTTTCCCTTGATATCACTCTTTCTTGCATCGCCATCTTCATAAGAGATTTGTTCCGACCGATGTTGCAACTGGGCCATCGTTCTCTGTTTACATTGCACGAATTCAGACTACCATTTGCCATTGAGCGAAGCGCGTGAATGTCTGCAGAATTGACTTAGAGTCAACACAGCTGAGTATAACCCACATTGAAATGTCGGTAGGCATTCACTTGAATGTAATCAACTTTCTTCATTGCATTCACCTGCTATTCTTCTTCCACCCATTCCACTAGCCTTCATTGCTTCATCTGCAGCTTCTGATCAACCAACTCATGTAGTTCCGACCAATGTTGAAGCTGGGCCAGCCTTCTTCCACCCATTCTACAGTCTACTAGTCTCCATTACTTCATCAAAATAACTGAGACCCTTTCACAGTAATTCACTTCAGGTACTAGTACTTAGTTTTTTCCTTCTACGATCAATTTTCAACCCCAGTCATCGATTTCTTTTTACCATCTTTATTGCCGTGTATTGTTCTCTTACAACCCCAGAAATCTTTTGAAATAGCAGATCCTCACCCTTTCAGCTCCAAGTCACGATGCCCATATTATGGAAGAATAAGAGAAAAACGAGAAAGACGCAGGCAGCTCCTAACCCAAATGTGCAAAATACAATCAACAACCTGAGTATTTCTCCCCTTTCTCAAGCTTCTCAAGTGTCTTTACAACAGCACAACCTGATACAGGATACTGATCAAGTCCATCCACAAGCTCAGATTCATGACGATCAGCCATTGCATGATTTGCATCATTATAATCTGATTCCCTCCTCCCCATCTGTTGGACAAGATCAAAACTTTCTGAAGGTATGCAGCTTTCTTAGAGACGACAATGTTGGAATTGTTGGAATATATGGCATGGGTGGGGTTGGGAAAACAACCCTATTAGAAAGAGTTCACAATGAATTCTTGGTAACCTGCAATTTTGATGTCATTATTTGGATCGTAGTGTCGGAGGAAGTAAATGAAGGGAGGATTCAGAAAAATATTATGAAAAAATTGCGATTGCCATATGATCAAGATGTTACACAACTTGATCATGCTGTTCAAATATATAATGAACTTCGTATGATGAACTTTGTGCTCATAATAGATGATATATGGGAAACTTTGGATATAAAGACGATCGGCATTCCAGATCCCACTCAAGCTAACAAGTCAAAGATAGTCTTCACAACTCGATCAGCGGAGGTTTGTGCGCAAATGCACCCTCATCAACAGGTAAAAGTTGATAGCTTAGAGGGGGATGATGCATGGATTTTATTTAAGCAACATGTAGGTGAAAAGCCCCTTGAATCTCATCCTAGAATACGAGGTCTTGCTGAACAATTAGCTAGAGAATGCAGAGGACTACCGCTTGCTCTCATTGTCATAGGTCGAGCCATGGCAAGTAAATGTACTCCACGGGAGTGGGAGCATGCATTGGCTACTCATCGTAAATCACCCTCAGAGATTCCAGGTACAGAAAAAAGCTTGTTTTCCTGCCTAAAGCTCAGTTATGATGCCCTACCAAATTCAACAATAAGAACATGTTTTCTGTACTGTTGCCTTTTTCCTGAAGACTGGTTGATCAATAAAGAAAAACTTGTTGATTACTGGATCGGTGAAGGGTTTTTGGGCATTGATGAGAACCTAATTGAGGCAAGGAACAGAGGGCACCATTACATTAGCACACTTCAGGCAGCATTTCTGTTGGAAAATTCCACAGGAGGAGCGCTGCATGTGAAGATGCATGATGTAATCCGTGACATGGGCCTGTGGATTGTATCAGAAGATGGGAAGCAGAAGTCTAAGTTCTTTGTGCATCCTGGTCTTGGACTGACAAACTCACAAACTACTGCTAGATGGAGGGATGCCCACAGGATTTTTACATTGGATGCGAAAGAATTGCCTATATATCCTCAGTGTTCGAAGCTCTTAACATTGATCATCAACAATGAGTCCTCTGACTTGCATGGTCTCTTCACTTCCATGCCCGTTCTAAAAGTTCTAGACCTATGCCACAATCTTTGTCAAGAGTTTCCTAAATCAATTGAGCAATTGTTTGAGTTGAGATATCTTAGCATACGAGGCCCAATAACATTACCATCATGGTTGGGGAACTTGGCCAAGTTGGAGATTTTGGATTTGTCCCAAAGTGCCATTTCACTTCCAAGTAGAATTGGGCAACTCGTTCAGTTGAGGCATCTTAATCTACAAAATACACGTCTCGCAACATTGCCAGCAGAAGTCGGGAATTTGGCAAACCTAGAGGTGTTAAATCTGTATAACACCAATCTTGAGAAGCTCCCAACGACAATAGGGAAGTTGGCTGAGTTGATATACCTGGATCTAAGTGAAACAAGAATTAAGATGTTGCCAGAAGAGTTTTGGGAATTAAAGAACTTGAAACATCTGCCATTTGTGGGCTCCAATACTATGAGATTCACTGCAGTTGAGCTTCGCAAATTGGCAGACCTTCAGTCTCTGGATAACCTTGCAATCATTGTGAAGGGATTATCAGGGCTTGGAAGATTATCTAACTTTCTGACAAAGCTATGGATCGAAAATTGTTCTAGCACTAGCCCAATAGAATTGCTGCCACTTTTTGGGAAAATGAATAGATTGTCAGAGTTGTGTATTAAGGAATGTCGACTAGAAAAAATTGAATCTGGTACTGAGAGCACTAGCTTTTCTTGCCTTGTCATGCTCAGTGTTCTAGCATGTAGTAACTTGAGCGCAATCGAAGTATGTGAGCTGTCCAACCTTCAAACCTTGGAAATCAAAGGATGCTACAGGCTCAAATATGTTACCGGGCTTCAGCTTCTTCAGCAGCTTGAGAAGCTTACTCTTGAAGGTGGTGACATAGAAGAATTAATAGGAACAGATGAGAAAGGGACAGGAGGGTATATCTGTTTTCCCAGGCTAAAAGGTTTGCGTATTGGTTCTCTCCCTAAGCTGAAGAGCATTTGTAGTGACTCTGTCTCGTTTCCCTCTCTGAAGAATTTTTATTTGTTCGACTGTCCAAGGTTGGAGAAGCTGCCACTGGGCCTCAGGAATGAAAACTCGAATTTTTATTTGGTCAACTGTCCAAGGCTGGAAAAGCTGCCATTAAGCCTCAGGAATGAAAACAGGACACTACGAGATTGTGAAATTGTAGATTCGGAAGAGTGGTGGCAAGAAGACAACCTCAAGTCCTTCCTCCAACTACATTTTATGTGGTTGTAGAGGCTATTCCTCCTCCCATATTTGAGCCACTCCGGTGGGGTCAAAGTGCAAGTTTGCCTTCTTTTTTAGCTCTTTAATTTCTACTTGAAAACTTCTGTTTGGAATTTGTATTTTGGAATGCATGTTAATTTTGTTCTAAATTTCTTTCATTTACTTTTGAAGGATAATGAGGGGTTGTTGACTTCGGAAAAACAGATTTTCTCTTTCTTCTTTCCCGCCCTTTCTCTTTGATAACAGTATACTCTTGCATTGATATTATTTGGTTCAGCATCTCAAATCATCGATCTTCCGCGTCACCTCATAACCAACCCCATGGGTCTCCTGCAGTGTCAACTTGAGTTGACAGTGTTCTGCTTGTTTTGAATTAAAATAGAACGTTACCCAACTGTCTCAATTAACACATGTTTTGGGCTTTCAAAATGGTATGAGTCAAAATGCCCATTAAGATGTGGTTTGAGTGGCGAATCTGAACTGTTGCTTGATCTATGGATGGAGGATCAAGATTTTAGGGTTCTTACAATGATGTCTTAGTATAGTTGTAAATATGTCATTAGTTATCCTAATATGGTGCCTTAAGTGAGAATTAATCCTAAGTTCTAAACTAGAAATACATTGTGAGGAATTGCATAAGATTAGTGTAGGAAAAACTTCATTAAAGGGGATATAACTTTTTTCAAACTCTAATGGCTACAGGTAAGCCTAATCCCATTATATTTTATTCCTATAATTAGTATCAAAGCTCCCACTCACTTTAGTACAATGGTGCCCATCTAGTTTCTCATGTAGGACAAAAAAAAAAATCATGGTACTCCAAAGAAGAAAGTTGGTGTAGCTTCGGTAGCAGTGGATCGACAGCAAACCGGCAACTAAGGTAAGATCGTTGTCTTAGTTTTCGAGTCAATAATTAATGAGTGTTTTATTGAAAAATTAAGATGTAAATTGTGTTATTAGATATATGCAATTAGAGCAATTTCTGCAATGATTTTATAATAATTTTATTTAGAAGCATCGGACGGCCGTCAGTCAGCCATTGGGCGGCCTGTCTTCTTCCGGCCATAAACCCCAATCGCCGCCAGATGAAATTGACCAGAGGTGGGTGTTTTCCTATCTGGGCAAATAAAAAAAATAAAATAGATCAGTGCGGCAGTGCGACGCAGCCCTCACTAAAGCCGGGACCTGGGTTGTCGGAATTGTCGAACAATGACAATCCGGTCAATCCAAGCCCATCCGCCAACCATGGCAGTCTGTCGTTGCGGCACCTCCAGTAGATTAGAGAAAAAAAAGCCCCTTTCTGCCCCGATCGTCTGCCAAATGGCGGTGGGCCTGGGATTCGCCTCCAGGCAGCAATCTGATTTTGCCCACCCCTCGCCACACTGCGGCGGCCTGGGGTGGCACCACCAAAGGCTACTCTACCTCTATCCAGCTGCGAAGAAGATGACTTGCGTAGCGGGTCTTCAAGTTCAGCTTCGGGCTAGGCTAGGTGACCTGATTCGTACATCCTAGATTAAAAAAAAAAGAATGGAAGTGAACCAGGTCCGGTTCATGGGCATAAAAGAGTCAAAACAATTCTAGAAAATTACTCATGTATCTAGAGATGGGTGAGAGTGTCTTGACAAAATTTTAGATAGGAGAAAAATCTCAAATCCTATAAAATAACTCTTTTACCCCTAGTAGTATAAGAGTCGTATAATATTCACTTAGCTGACTTAGGGGCTCTAGTTCAATGGCCTATGAGTGATCTTAAAAATCAAGAAAATTCTCAGTGAGATATTCATGGGTAACCTAAATATAGGTTAAACCGCATATTGAGGAAAAATCTCAATGAATGGGTAATTGACCATTTTTCCCCTAGGGTAATCGTAAACCATTAAGTCAACCAAGGTCTGTTCAAGGGGCACACGACCCCAGTAAACTGTAGGAAAATTCTACCAACTGCATGATGTCAAGTAGTAAACTTGTGCCCAATTTTGGATCCATTAGATGTCAATAAGGCCTTGATCAAAATGATAGAAATAACCATTTGAGTGAACTGCCCACATTCATGTGAATGGAAGCGCGAGTTAGTTTGAGAGTGGAGCTTTCTGAGAGGTCAATGACTTAAGATTAATAGAAGTGCACCACAATGACCCAAAGGAGGGTAGCATACCCCCCAAGTGGTAAAATTACTCTAATAACCTTAGGGGTAGTATGTTTTGTTTCCTCCGAAACTGATAACCTAGATAACCAAGCATTAGGGTACCCTTGAATGACGTTAAATGGCTTCAAAAGGAAGGGGTGTTATTTGTAAGTGACACGAAGACCTTAACATGTCACAGTGTCATGGGAAACAAGGGGAATAATCATAATTATTAAGGTTTAGGGTAGTGTATTACACGTGTCTGCAACGTAGCGCAAAAATCCACTAGCATATTATATACATAACTCGTGCGATATATTAGAGTTATTTATATTCGCTGGCTTGAATTCGCTGAGCCCTAGCCCTACAAATAAGTGCAATGGGCCTTCATTTATTATTTATTTATGCACTTGTGTGACTGCATGTTATTTATATTAATTATTCTTATGCATGCTTTTATTATTGATGTGTTAATCAAGTAACTTAAGATTAATGAAGATTAATCAAGAGATATTGGTTGTTGTTGGATTGGGGGGAGAACATCTAATCAAGATAAAGACTAAAATATGTTCAATAGGGTTTATGACCTGTTCATTGAGTGAGCAGGGCCCTCACATAGAATTTTACTTTGGTTAATGAACCGATGGTAGTTATGGGACTTTACCCTAGTCTTGTATAGACTATTAGGGTTTGGGGATGTTCTCTTAGTCATAGCTCAGTGGATGAGTTATTTATTGGGCTAATTTATAAGGTGAAGAGGAACCAAATGGTTGGGCGAATACTTGACTAGATGGAAATAATTTAGTTTAAGTTTTGAATGTTTGAAGGAATCAATGGTCATAAAGACCAGAGGCTTCTCCCTAAGTTGGGATGGTGGAGACTGATACGCTTTCCTCACTACCACGACGGTTTGGGTATTGGCTAGAGAGGTCTCTACCGCGGGTTTCCCACAGGTCTTCCCAAGACCACATAGTGCGTATGAAAAGCAGAGTTATATGAACATCATAAAAGGCTTGTGCTTCTCGCCAATCTATGTCCATGAGCAGTTGGGATCCTCTTCTCTAGATTCGTGGTAAGCTATTTAGAGCCCTGGGGATTTGGGTTAAGTTGTTGTTAAGCAGTCTACTCCAATGTTGGAGTCTTTTATTTGGAGATTTCTTCAAGAGTTGAGTGATCTCTAAGTGAATACATATTGATAGTATTAATTATTGAACAAGGGTTATGAGATAATTAATAACATTGTTTGATATTTCTTGTTTAATTAGACAAGTGGAACGATTAAAGGACTTACATAAAATGTAGGTTGGTCAAAAATACTTAAGTATTGCATGATGTTATGCTTCTTAGGATAGTGTAGTTTCTAGGCAAAACTATGTTTGGATCCGATTTTACTGAAAACATTGGAGATGTTGTCTGATGAGTACATAGGTAACTAACATTGGGTGATGTTGGCCCGATCCAAAAAATATTAATAAAATATTTCCCCCCTTTGGAAGCTCTTTTCTTGAGGGCAGAGAGGTTCCATTATTGTTGTTGTTGTTGTGGTTATTTGGTTGAAGGTTCTTTAGGCAACAAAATGTGAGACAAAGATTGTCGACCACATGATAAAGTTCTTCATTTTTGCAACACTGATACGTATGTGTATCTTTGGCGTGAGAGTCAACTTAGTTATTTATTTTTCAGAGGATGACTGACTTGTACTTAGATGGATGAGCTATTCCTATTAAATTTTGAGATGTGTAATAATATTATATGATTTGATATTCATATTTGTGAACCCGAGTTATCATGACCTGGATATTTAATTGAATGGTTTATTTTGTATTGAAGAAAAAAAAATTCTCGTAACTTTAAAAAAAAACTTTCAAAAATTTGGGTTGTGACACTGTCAGTGGTTTTTTCATTGGCTATGCAGAAAAATCTAAGGGTTATAGGTTTTTGATGTGCCCGATGCAGGCACAATAAGTATCTAGGAGGATTGTGCAGGGAAAGAGGAGAATTATTGAAGAAAGGGGAGAAGTCTGAAATCTCCAAATTGCATAATGAAAACCAGAGTACAGGCCGCCCCTTATGGGAGACGACCTCCCCAAGAGAACCGAACCAGCTGAACCAACCTAGCCCACCCGGTTCATACAATTAAATCTACGACCAGCTAAACCAATAATTAAAAGACTACAATTCAATTAAATAGTCAAAGCAGTAAAGTAATAAAAGGAGTCTGAGCATCGTGTGCAATCATGCACAACACTCCACCACGCTTCAACTAGTCGACTTGTCCTCAAGGCGACCAAGCTGGATAACGAGCCAAGAAATCATCCTCAAGCATCCATGTTGCATCCTCCAAAGGATGACCCTGCCAGGAAACCAAAACCTCAGTAACAATGCGACCCAAACGACGAACCCGCCTCTTCTCAAGCACTGACGCAGGGGCAGGATCAGGGGGCGGAACAGGACCATCAGCGGTGGAGGAGACGCATCCACGGCCAAGCTTCGATCACCCACAAACCTGCGAAGGTGGGACACATGGAACACAGGATGAACCAAGGAAGTAGGCGGCAAGGAACCCCCTCATGACCAGCAACCGGAGAGTCATGGAAATGAGATATGATGTGGCGGTGAAGATCAGCGACATGAGGAACCCACAAACGGTCTTTCCAGAACAATAAATCATCCCACCGGGTGTAAAACAGACGGCCAGCCGGGTCCTGCTGAAGGGCAGCTATCAACGTCTGTGTCGAAGCATCAGAACAGTAGGCCTGCTTTAGCTCATCGATAAAAGGACAAGAGAACATGGAGAGTGCGAGGCATGACCCTGAGGGAGGTATACGGGAAAGAGCGTTGGCCACTGTGTTCTCGAACCCCTTCTTATAAACCACTTCATAATCATAACCCAAAAGTTTACTGACCCAACGCTGCTGAGATGGGGTGGACACCCGCTGTTTGAGGAAATACTTCAATGGTTGATGGTCATTACGAATTAGGAACCGCCGACCCAAGAGGTACGACCGCCATTTGGTGACGGCATGGATGATAGCCAGCATCTCCTTCTCATAGACGGACAGGGACAATGATCTGCCCGCCAATGCCTTGCTGAAATATGCTATGGGACGCTCATCCTGTAACAAAACCGCCCCTAAGCCAGTGTCCGAAGCATCCGTCTCGACCACAAACGGGCGGCTGAAGTCAGGCAAGATCAAGACAGGGGCGGAGGCCATGGCGTGCTTCAGCCCATCAAATGTTGCCTGCGCCTCTGGAGTCCAAGCAAAAGCGCCCCGTTTGAGCAGCGCTATCAACGGTCTAGCCAGTTCCCCATAGCGACTGATGAAGCGCCGATAGTACCCAATGAGGCCTAGAAAACCACGAAGTGCTTGAACACTTGTGGGAATAGGCCAAGACAGCATGGCGGTTACCTTGGCTGGGTCGGTGGCGACACCATTTTCTGATATAATGTGGCCCAAGTAATCCACCTGTCGGCTGCCAAAGGAGCACTTCGAACGTTTAAGACATAAAGAATTATCACGCAGAATGGAGAAAACCGACCTGAGGTGTGACAAATGCTTTGCCCACGATCTGTTGTATACCAGAATGTCATCAAAGAAAACCAAGATATAACGGCACAGGAAGGGCCAGAAGAGGTCGTTAATGAGGCACTGGAAGGTGGATGGAGCATTAGTCAAACCAAACGGCATCACGAAGAACTCGAAGTGGCCGTCGTGGGTCCGAAAAGCTGTCTTGTGCATATCGGCTGCACTCATGCGAATCTGATGATAGCCCAAATGTAAGTCAAGCTTACTAAACACCGTCGCGCCAGTTAACTCATCGAGTAACTCCTCAATCACTGGAATTGGGTACTTGTCTTTCACAGTCACAGCATTGAGGGCACGGTAGTCCACACAGAAGCGCCATGTACCGTCCTTCTTATGCACAAGTAACACAGCGACGAGTAAGAACTTGTGCTGGGCCGGATAATCCCTACCTGAAGCATATCAGCCACTAGCCGCTCGATCTCAGCCTTCTGAATATGGGGGTAGCGGTATGGGCGCACATTGGTTGGGGCGGTACCCGGTGTAATCGGAATCTGATGATCATGGGAGCGGCGAGGCGGAAGGCCTTGTGGCTCAGCGAACAGGTCTTGATAATCTGTCAACAGCTCACTGAGGTCGGGTGGCACTATATCTTGAGGAACCTCAATAACTGCACGCTGCTGTAAGAGGAGCCCTTGGGGGGTGTACCGGTACAAGCTGCTCGACGAATGGCCGGAGAGAAGAGTGCCCGGCCTGGAACCTTCCAACCGGACGCGCTGCCCCTGGAGTTCAAAATCCATCCACATCTCCCTAAAGTTCCACACGACATCACCGAGCTCCTGGAGCCACTGCACACCCAATACAACGTCCGCCCCTTTGGTCGGCAACAGGAAGAGATTAGTGACAAATGCATGGTCCTGTATAGACAAAGTAACCTGCGCACACACCCCATTACTCCGGAGGTGTTTGCCATCACCGATCAGTACATCAAAAGACTTGGAGTCCGATATGAAACACCCAAGACGGCTGGCGACCCTGTCATTAATAAAATTGTGAGTAGAACCACTGTCGATCAAGATAGCTACCTGTTGGCACTTGAGGAGCCCATGAACACACATTGTGCGGGGTGTAAAAGCCCCAGAGAACGCATGCACCAAGATCTCTGGCAAGAGCTCATCACTAGTGGACAGGGTCGAACCATCACAAACTGCGTCGCCATCGTCCACCTCTTCCACTAGAAGACTGCCCTTAACGGAACAGCGGTGCCCAGGCACAAATTTCTCATCGCAGCGGAAGCATAACCCCTTTGAATGGCGTTCCTCCATTTGAGCTGGAGTTAAACGTCGGATAATCGGACCTGCAGGAGAAGGGAGCTGATTGGTTCGGCTAGGAATAGCACTGCTGGGCGGCGGCTGAGCAAGAGGGGCGCTAGGGGCAGAGCGGCCCAATGGTCCAAGCCGCCCCCCTCTGCGCTGTCTAGCCAGTTTCTCCTCTTCGATGCGAGCATGGCGTACCACATCCCGCATATTGGCGCACGGGAAGTGACGCATCTCTTCAGAAATTTCGGGCTTGAGGCCGCCCTTGAAGGTACCCACCAAGGCGGCGACCGGCCAGTCAGGCAGCCGGTTGGCCACCTTCATAAACTCAGTGTAGTATGCACGGACGGTGGTAGTCTGGCGCATGGAAGACAACATCTCATTGAAATCCTGGAATTCATTTGGCCCAAATTGAACACAGAGCTCATCGGAAAAGGCCGCCCATGTTGGGTAGCGTACCTCTTTCTCAAAACTTTAAAACCACACGGATACATCTCCATCAAGGTGGAAGGCTGCGATGCGCAAGCGCTCTGCCTCTGAATGAGTGCCCTGGTAGGCGAAAAATTTGTCAGCCTTATACAACCGGGTCATCATCCCCGTTGTAGCGAGGGAACTGCAGTCGAGCCAGACGGGGTTTAACGCCTGCTCTTTGACCCCTACCATGCCGAGGGAACTCATCCCAATCCTCCTCAGCGTCCCGAAAGGGTTTAGGATGGGGCGGCATCATAGGGCCATTTTCACGAACACGTGGTGTGCCTCGCGTATCCTAGGCCTAGCGCCTCCCTCCAAACGTTGTCTGGCCAGCGTCAAAGCCTGCAGGATAGGGTCGTCCTCCCAAGTTGGCGCCAGCCGCCACCGGGGTGGTGGTTAGGGTCGGTTCCGGGGCCTGCGAGGGCTCGTCCTTCTCTAGAGTCATAGCGGTCGGTGTAGGAAGTATGGGCATGACGCGCGCTGCCAGGGCGTCCTGCTGTATCTTCACGCTGGCAAGGTCGGCTGCAAGGGCTTACACCGTTGTGAGAATCTTTGACAGCTTGGCATCGCTGACAGTGGAAGTGATCTGCGGACTGTCTACTGAAGATGGCGCTGGAGCCTCCTTCTCTGACGCCGCCTCTTGCACCATAGCCTATTTGTCACACGCCATGGTCGAGGATCGCACAAGCTCCGATACCAATGATGTGCCCGATGCAGGCACAATCAGTATCTAGGAGGATTGCGCAGGGAAAGGGGAGAATTATTGAAGAAATGGGAGAAGTTTGAAATCACCAAATTGCATAATGAAAACCAGAGTACAGGCCGCCCCTTATGGGAGACGACCTCCCCAAGAGAACCGAACCAAACCAACCTAGCCCGCCCGGTTCATACAATTAAATCTACGACCAGCTAAACCAATAATTAAAAGACTACAATTCAATTAAATAGTCAAAGCAGTAAAGTAATAAAAGGAGTCTGAGCATCGTGTGCAATCGTGCACAATAGTTTTATTATCCATTACACACCTCTACAGTAGTCGAAGCACGGAATACACATTTTTTTAAAAATGGCAACTTGAGCAGGATTATTTCCCCAAAACACATTGTGTTTGAGGAAGTACATGTTCCGGTTCTTTTACCGACATTCGGTATAGGATCACATATTGTATGACTTATTGCCAAAGTTTTTCTTCAAAAATATGGTGTCGACTACAATGAAACATTCTTTCCAATTTCTACGAATGATTTATTAAGAGTTATTTTGGCTCTTGTAGCTCATTTTGACCAAGAGTTACATCAAATGGATGTGAAAATGACATTCTTAAATGGGTGTCTTGAAGATGAGGTGTATATGAATCAACCTAAAGGATTCACTTTAGATAACAGAAGTCATCTGGTTTGTAAACTCAAGAAGTCAATATACAGACTAAAACAAGCCTTCCAATAGTAGTATTTGGAATTCAACGATGTTATTACTTCATTTGGTTTTAAAGAAAACATTGTTGATCAATGTATATACCTTAAGGTGAGTGAGAGTCGTTACACATTTTTTATCTTGTATATTGATGGCATTCTACTTGTAAGCAATGACTTAGGGATGTTGCACGAATCTAAAAAATCTCTATCTTAAAACTTTGATATAAAAGATTTAGGAGAGGCATCCTGTGTTATAGGAATTAAGATCCATCATGATAGATCCAGAAGGATCATTGAGTTGTCTCAACAAGCTTATATCAATAAAGTTCTGAAATGGTTTAACATGAAAAACTACTCACCTAGTGCAGCTCCTATTGTGAAAGGTGATAAATTTGGCTTGTTCAGTTGTTTAATGAATTCTTTGGAGTTGGAAAGTATGAAATTGCTTATGCATTGGTTGTAAGTAGTATGATGTACTTGGAGGTCTGCATAAGACCAAACATTGCCTTTGCGATGAGAATATTAGGTAGATACTAGAAAAATTCAGTGTTGAATCATTGGAGAGCTGCAAAGAGGGTTATGAGGTATCTCCAAGAGACGAATGCACTACAACAATATGTATTATTACCGACGCAACAGAAAGCATCGCTAAAAACTACTATTTGCAATACTTAAAAAATGACGCTAATATTTATACTATTAGCAACGCTTTATAAGCTAATAGTCATTTATTAGAGACGCTTAATTAAAATTGTCGTTAATATTACAGATATTAGCGACACTTAATAATAAACGTCAATAATAGTTGTGCTATTAACGACACTTTATACAAGCGTCACTAAAAGTTATATGGTTTAAATAAAAAAGAAAAAAATCATAACTACTAGCTATGTGACGCTTAACAAACAGTGTTACTAATAGTTATAAATTTAAAATAAAAAATAAAAAATATAGAACTATTAGAGACGCTTTCAAAACAACATCGCAAATAGTATTAATAATAGCAACGCTTTCCTACAAGTGTCGCTAACAGTCATATATTATTAGCGCCACTTTTAATAAAGCATTGCTAATATCTTTATTAATTAGATTTATTTAATAAATAAATATTAAAAAACTTAAAAAATAAACTTCTTAAATATAATATATTTTATTCAATATTTACTATTTATATATATAATAAATAAATATGAAATTTTTAATAAAAGGTAGTGTCAATAGTAGATAAAATTTTCACTATTTATATATAATATATTTTCTTTCTTAATTTTTTTTATTAATTTTAAAATATAATTTGTAATAAAAAAGAGAATGAAGAGAGGGTGCATAGAGAGAGAGGAGAGGAGAGAGAAGATAGGAGAGAATGAGGAGAGAGAGGGAAGAGATGGATAGAGGAGAGAGAGAAGGAGAGGAGAGAGAAGAGAGAGAAAGAGGAGAGAGAGGGTGAAGAGAGAGAGAGTGCATAGAATGAGAGGAGAGAGAGTGTGCGAGGAGAGAGAGTGGGGAGAGAGAGAGGGAAGTGAGAGAAGGGGAGAGAGAGAGAAGAGAGAGTAAGAGGGGAGAGAGAGGATGAGGAGAGAGAGAAGAAAGAGGGATAGGTGTATTTTTTAATTAGATCTTAAATTTTAAAAATAAATAAAATAAATTTAGTAGTGATACTTAGGATAAAGCGTCGCTAGTACCCTATGTATTAGCAACGCTTAGGCTCAAGCGTTGCTACTACCTAGGGTAGTTAAAATATAATATATAATTAAAAAATAAAAAATTAAAATTTAATTCCCCTACTCTCTCCCCTCTCGTCCTCAGAGCTGGGGCTCACATTGAAGTGTGTGGGAGAGAGATGAGAGAGAGAGAAGAGAGAGGGTAGAGAGAGAAAGTGAGGAGAGGATGAGAGGGTAGAGAGAGAGGGAGGAGAGAGAGAGAGACAGTAGAGAGAGGGATAAGTGTATTTTTTAATTATATCTCATATTTTAAAAATTAATAAAATAAATTTAGTAACGACGCTTAGGATAAAGCGTAACTACTACCCTATGTATTCGCGACGTTGCTAATAAATACATTTTATTTGATATATTATTATTTTTAAAATAACATATGTAATTAAAAAATCTAAAAAAATAAAATAAAATTCCCTTATTCTCTCCCCTCTCGTCCTATAAGCCAGGGCTCACGTTGACACATGTGGGAGAGAGATGAGAGAGAACAGAGAGGTTGAGGAGTGAAAGAAGAGAGAGGGTAGAGAGAGAATGAAGAGAGATAGGGTAGAGAGAGAGTGTGTAGAGAGAAAGAGAGGAGAGGGTAGAGAGAGAGAGAGTGAGGAGAGAGGAGAGGGTAGAGAGATAGTGAAGAGAGAGGGTAGAGAGAGAGTGAAGAGAGAGAAGTGAGAGGAGAGAGAGTGAAGAGAGAGAGGGTGGAGAAGGGAAAAAACAAGTTAAAAAAAAAAGACTGTTAGTGACTCTTGAGTCACTGATAGAACTTTAAGTGGCAACGTGTATTCATAGGCCTTGCCACTAATGACCATATTACTTACGCACAGGAGCAAGTGTGGCTAATAGGTATACTTTTAAAAAAAAAATTATGGCTATTAGTGATGTCCGGAAGCGTGCAACACTAATGGTGTCGCATTTAGCGATGTTAAAGATTCAGCATTGCTAATTCTTTTGCTATTAGCAACGCTCGCTGCCAAGCATCATTAATAGCTTAATTTTTTTAAAACAATAAAATATATCTATATTAGCAACGCTAATTGGTGAGCGTCGCTAATATTATTATTAGAGGCGACGCTTAAGAATAAGTATCGCTACTTATAGTTCCATTAGCGATGCTGACTATCAAGCGTCACTAATAGTCTTTTTATTGTAAACTTGTTTTTTCCCTCTCTATCCTCTCTCTTCAATCTATCTACCATCTTTCTCTCATCCTCTTATCCTCTCATCTCTCTTCTTTCTCTCTCCTCACTCTCTTTCTACACTCTCTTTGTACCCTCTCTTCTCTTTCTACACACACACTCTCTCTTCACTCTTTCTACCTTCTCTCTCTTCACTCTCTTTACACACTCTCTCTACCCTCTCTCATCCTTTCCTCTCTCTCCTCAATCCCTTTCTACACACACTCTCTCTCTGTCTACCCACTCTCTCTCTCTTCACTCTTCTCTCTCCTCACTCTCTCTCTACCCTCTCTCTTCTCTCTATCTACCCCTCTCTCTCTACCCTCCCTCTCCCTCTCACTCTCTCTCACTCACTCTCTCTTTTCTCACTCTATCTCCTCTCTCTTTTCTCTCTCTTCTCTCTACCCTCTCTCCTCACTCTCCCATATCAGACTTTAATGGGAGCACTTAGCTCAACCTCAGAGAATAACAAATGATCAATTCAAATTCATAAGTCCACCAACTTCAAGCGTTCCTTCTCTATTTATACTAAGCAGAATTAACTGACTCTAAAGGGTGTTTGATTTTTTGAAAGTTTTATAATACACTAATTTGCTTTATATTATAGTATAATTAGAATATCTTTATTGGTCATTATAATTTTTATTAATTTTATTTAGTTTTTTAAAAAGATAAAACTTTAAAATTTAAATTATATTCAAATTCAAATTAAGATTTAACTAATTCAGCTTATAAGTTATATAATAATTAAAATTTTCAGCTAATTCAAATAATTTTTCATATTAAGATTAATTTAGCTGAAACAGAGAAACCTTAGCATAATCAAAATAACAATAATCTAAAAATGCATGTGTATATCATAAATTTGCGTTCATATGACCATTGCAAGACGCTTTTGGTTGATAAGTCAGCGTATGAAATACAAAGAACTATGAATTCTCATTCAGTTGAAGGGAACAGATTCATGCGGGCAATGGGGACACACACCAGTGGCTTCAACCTGGGAAGCAGGCTGGGAAGTGTGACCCCTGCTGCTTCCGTCATGTCAACCATTCCGCTATTCTCTTTACCATCTGCAACCTTTCATTCAAAGCACTGAACCAATGCAGCAACCGTCGTCTGAATGACCTGCAGAGCCAGGCTTGTCCCATGACACCCTCTCCTCCCACTAACAAACGGCAGTAGCTGGAAATGCTGCCCTCGAACATCCACTTGATTCCAAACACTACCATGATCCGAATAAGGCATGAACCTCTCCGGCTTGAACAACAATGGCTCCTCCCAGTGCTTGGGGTCTCTGCCAATTGCCCAGACGTTCACAAAGAGCCGAGTTTGGGCTGGGATATGGTAGCCATGGATGGTGCAGTCTTTGATGGACTCTCTTAAGATGAGTGGCCCAGTTGGGTGCAATCTCAGCGTCTCCTTGACGATGGCCTGCACGTAGGGGAGGTCCACAATGTCAGATTCTTCGACGATGCGGTCCTTCCCCACGACGGATTCGATCTCGGTGGCAGCTTTCTTGAGGATGTCGGGGTGGTTGATGAGCTCCGCGAGGGTCCATTCCGTGGTGATGGCAGATGTGTCTGTGCCGGCCACAAAAATGTCCAGAATGAAAGCTTTGATGTTCTCTCGGTTGATCTTCATCTCTGCATTGTCATCAGCTATGTCCAGAATATCCTTCACGCCTGCTGCTTCCTCAGTCCTGTCTTCTTTTTGGCCGTCTTCTCTCCTATTACCTTGTCCATCATGACGTCGAACCTCTGCTGCACTTCACAAACCCCTACAGGTTTAGGTTCTTGTAGATGGTTATGTAATCTGAAATATTGAACTTCCCAGTTACCTGCGCCACCTCCTCCACTAGCCTCCGCACCTCCTCCACCTTACCCTCGGTGCCGAAATGACGGCAAAAATGAAGCACTACAACATTTATAGGCTTTTGCCACAAATAATTTTGTTGCAAAAGTTATATATTTCGTCCCAAAAAGCCTTTTGCCACAAATATAAGTTCGTCCCAAAGTTGTCGCAAAAGGCTCATCTCAAAAGGGTATTTGCCACGAAATAAATTTCGTCCCAAAAGGTTATGCATTTGCAACAAAAATGTTCATCGCTAAAGAATATTTTTTTGTTGAAAAATAATTACCAAAAAATAATATGACTATTCTTTTGCAACAAAAATATTTTTGAAAAAAATTAAAATATATAATTTCTTATTTGCAACAAAATAGATTTGTTGCAAAAACCTTTTTTTCCAAATTATAAAAGTGTTATTTGCAACAAAAAAAATTTATCCCAAAATGAGAGAATATATTTGCCACAAACAATTATTGTCGCAAATTCTTTTTACAATAAATTGTATCAAGTAATTGGGACAAATAAGTTTGTCGCAAAAGTGTATGCATTACAATTTGGGACAAAAAAATGTAGTGGCAAAAACATTTAAAATGAGAATATATATAGAGAGAGAGAGAGAGAGACGCTGAGGTGAGCCTGGGCTCACATGCGGCTGCGTAAGCCCTGGCCCACGTTACTCAGGGAGCATTAAATGCCCCCTGCTCACCCCTCTCTCTTTCTCTCTCTCTCTCTCTCTCTCTCTCTCTCTCTCTCTCTCTCTCTCTCTCTCTCTCTCTCTCTCTCTCTCTCTATATATATATATATATATATATATATATATATATATATATATAAAGTTTATATGAGCTCAGGCTCATATATACTTCCGTGAGCCCGGGCTCTGTGAGCTGTCGGATTTACATCCAGCTGCCCATAACAGCCGAATGTAAATCCAATAGCCCATAGAGCTCGGGCTCACGTAGGCGTATATGAGCCCATGCTCATATAAATAAGACTTTATATATATATAGAACCATCTTCACGCATTTCCCGTGATACCAACTTTAATAAATGTCACAACACATCTAATAAGAAATTTTGAGTAGATATATAGTAAATAGTTGTTTTGCAAATGTATAATTCATTATAACTAATGAGGCCTACATATTACCATAATGTAAAATGTATACAAACAGTCTCCTTGGTTTTAATAGAGGGTTGCAACTCAAGAAGACCCACAACAACCAATTTCTAAAAACAAAGTACCCAGATCAATCTTTCTCCAATCTGCAACCACTTAATTGAAGGTAATGGTTGCAATTAATAGATATGCAAAACCATATATCACTGCAGCAAAGAAGTGGGTAACTAATTAGCCATCTATTAACCATTATGAAGCAATTGAAACACTACAAAAAATATGATTTTCATCAATGGTCACCAACCGTCCCTGAAAATACCGTTAACCATCACTAAAGGTATTAGCGACGGACAAGGCTCTGTCACTACCAATCGAGTAGCAGATAATATTAGCAAAGATGAGCTGTAAAATTACAAGCGACGGTCAAGGCTACGTCGCTAAGATGAGCAGTGAAATTACAAAAGCTTTCCGAGGTCGTCAAATCAAAGGAACCTTTATAATATACTATTACACTATAGTCAATATCAAAATCAATCAAACTAAGAGAAGGCAACACTGTATGTGCTGACTGTGTTGTCAATTCCAGAGGGCTTCCCATGTATTATTTTTTCACCTTCAAAAGCCCATCTATTTACCAATTCAAGATCCGATTGCTCAAGGGATAACCTTAACTCTCTTGATTGGCCATGAAAATACTAATCCTAAGTCCTTATTCCTCAGTTCTAAGAGCTCTTTGTCAGCATTTAATATTAGCAAACAAGTCATAACATAAGTAATGATCGTACACAAGCTTTAAAAAAGATTTATACAAGTGGACATACTAAGTGTCACAATATACCATTTTATTCAGATCATCGGGACTGGGTAAGAACACTGATTGGAAAAGTAGATAGAAGATGAGTTTTGCTTTGTGCCACAAGGACATTTACCCCCATGTTCTCCTAAGAGTGATCTATCAGCACAGCAGATTGAGTGTAAACATAATTAGATAAGAAATCATATAGAGAAAAGGCAATGTAGTTGACATCTATGCTTTACACCAAGTTGAGCACTGCCATCTAGAAAGTGTGGCAAGCTATCTCAGTTTTGAATCTGGCGTTGCTTGGTTATCACTCCAATTGGATTAAGGACTTGACTGATCTAAGAAACCACTTAAATCTAAGCTTTATATACTTCATCTTCAATAATTGAACAAAAACTAAGTAGGTTCATGCTGTAAAGAGCAGGCTCGGATGAAAACTGGTGCATTCCGCAATCAAAGGCCAACAAACAACATTCATGAAGTTTACTAAACAAGGTTGCTCATAAAATGCATATATAAACACCATTTAATGCATTTGATTTCTTTTCCTGTTAATATCTTATGTTCACACTTCTTATACTGTCTTTAGTACTGTGAGGCATAACATTTTACATTCACTGGACGGTCACCCAGTATAACCTTCACCCCATAGCTTTGTCACCCAGTATAACCTTCGCCCCATAGCTCTTTCCTGCTTCAAATGCCACACGAAACTCAGAACCAGGAAAAACTTCAAGTTTATCAGCAACCTGCACATGTAAAGAGAGGGAAAAAAAAAGAAAACAGAAAAAAATAAGCAATAAGAACAAAAATACAAGAAGATCCAGAAATATCAGAATTTGCACCCAATTCACATGCCTTAGCAAGAAACCAGCAGTATAGAATTCCAAAACTGTTCATTTTTTTCTTCCTCCACATGTCAATCATGTGGCTCATGGATGGAACCTGTCATTCAGAAACAATCACGCATAAGAACAGTAGATAACTCATAGTTCTGGAATTAAAATTTCTCTTTTCCTATCTTTAGGCTGCAGACTTAATGAACTACATTCATCTATTGACGCATGGTTCACAATTAACAAGGAAAAGGGGATACGAAACACGTAACATACCTGTAGATCTCAAGGGGTCAAAACTGCCACTCAATTTGCACACAGCTCCAGGAATACAACCTAAATGAGTACAAGGTATCAATCAGAAGGCAGTCATGAGGTTGAAACTCGGCCTAAATGAGCTGGGATGGTCATAGATGTGTCAACTATCAAAATTAAAAGATATGGAAAAACTAAATTCTGAATTGGAGCTGGTTCATATATAGATGTGTCAACTATCAAGCTAAATTTAGTATCAAAGATAATTAATTCAATGCATAATAGCTCAAAGCCACATCAAGTACCAAGACTCCATTTCGACGTAACAGTACTTTTATTTTAGGAATTTGGAAATGATATAAGCCAAATATCGAATAACAAGATTTGAGAGAGTGAAATTAAAAAAAGGCGTCAGCCACATATTTCTCTATTGCAGAAAGATCACAAGTACTACAATTAATGAATACAAACAGAGATGGATAATCATCAGGCTTCCAACTACCTAGTTTGTAGAAGACGATATAGCATGTTAACATTGCAACTTTAGATATCAAGAAATAAAAAAAAATGTTCAAAATATAATAGAGGCATTAGAGGTGTCTCAGTTGTATCCTAAACCATAAAACATCTGTGTGTAAGATAAATAACTTTCTTCTTCATTGTCTTCGGGGAAATCAAAATCCAAAGTGTTTCTTATCGATCTAAAGAATGAGACGACTGGTCCAGTGGGTACGACATCCAAAGACCCAATGGTTGTTCCATCAATCTGAATGTACAATAGCTAAATTTGTGAAGATGAAAGTAACATGGAAAAAGAGAGTTTTTTTCTTTATATCAGACAAAAGAGAGTTCCACAAACGCAAACACCTACAAAACTTGGTACAATTATAATTCACAAGGAGATAATGGGATCATTCCGTACTGTCTCCAGAGTTGTCTTAAACAACTGAGAAGCCCTTCGTTTCTCAGGCTGGTCTGGAAATACCTAAATTTTAAAATCAACACTCATTATAGTGTGACTAAGCATCATTAAAGGCAGTTACATCACAGAAAAAAGCTTAGAGGGAGAGCTAGAAACACACAATGCAGGACTTGATCCCCTTCTTAAGTCCCCTTCTTCTCTTGAAGCTTCCTAACAGACAAGGCAAGTTGAATATTTGCATCTATGAACTCATCTGAAGATCCCTTCACGAAACATCATATATTAGGAAAGAATTTTCCTGGTCTAAAACATAAACATTGATAGTTGATGGATATGCAAAGCAGAAACGTGTTTTCTGTTTCAAAGACTTAAAACTTGTCCAACATGAAGTTTCTTACTTAGCAACAATGATTCACCCATGATTAAAACTATTATAACAGTGTTGATGATTGGAAACACAAGGTTTACCTTGTATGATGAAATGTTGCTCGGCAAGGACCTGGTAATCAGATTCAACATAAAAGCAACCAAAAAAAATTAAAAAGTTTAGACAAAAAAGTAAATCTTAAATCTTTCAATGAACATGAGTACGGTCTGATATGGAGGGGTAAAGTAGATGCACTTGCATTAACAGAATTGACCAAATATATATGGATGTTTAATACAAGCTAATCATGAACTATTTCCAAGGAATGCTAAACATACTTGAAAGAAAAATCATACCACAGACCCTTGCACCAGCAATTTGATTTGTAAAAAAGCAAAATTTACAATCAAATGCGAAGGAGTGGAGAAGAGATCAAATTGGCCAGTCTCTCATTACGTAGCGACCCTACCGACCTGCCCTCATCCTATGCATTCGAAACAAATGAGATTGAGCAAGAAAAAAGGGATAAGGAGAATCAGAGACAGGGGAAACAGATGGGAATATGGAACCGAAAAACAGAGAATGAAAAAACCTAGAGAAGTAGACAGACGAGGAACTGGCGGGAATCGGGCCAGGTGGATCTATTGAATCTCTTAAAGGCGATTTCCTTACCGCTATCCAGCGTCCCTCAGTAGACGACGTTGGGCGCCTTCTCGCCGTGCTCGGAGACGATGTTATCCGCGGAGAAAGAGGGAAAATGGGGACAAAAATGCTAGGGAGTGGGGAAGGGCGAGGGAAATTCGTGGCGGGGGGAGAGGGAAAAGAGCAGGAGAGGAAAAGGCTCGGGTCGATGAAATGAGGAGGGGAAATATGGCGGTGGCTTGGCGGGGGCGGAGGGGGAAACAGGGGGGCTTCGCGCGGGAGGGGAAAATGTTAGGAGGAGGAGGAGGAGAGGGGAAGGGGAGGGAGAATGTGGCGCGGGATAGGGGAGGGAGAGGGAAAATATTGGGGGGAAGCGAATTATTCAGCGACGGCTGTATTCAGTCGTGGCTAATGTTTATCATCTGCGACGGTCTCAGCCGTCGCAAATAATTTACTTCCTATGGTTGAACAAGTTTCCTTAGTGTAGCCATCGCTAGAGCTAGTCCTTGGCCCAATAGTCCGCGAACAAGGCTTACCCATGTCTATATCTGCTAGTAATTTATCTATCGGTATTTTTGTCCATGGACAATGCTTCTTTTTCGGCAGACACGGCCATTGTCTATGGACATAGCCTCTTAGGCAATTGGACGAAGATTGAAGTGGTTGGAAAGAATGAGAGCGGTATTAACAACTTTAACTAAGTAGGGCAACTAGGGTGAGGACTTCTAAATTAAGTAATTTAATGTATACTAATAATTTTAAAACTTATATATGTCATCTTCTTTATTTGTAGTATTACTATTAATTAAATTAGTTCATTTTGAAAAGCCAAATAGAGCTATTAATGTGGGACAAAAGATATATTTAGTAACTAGCATTAAAGAAGCACTCAAATATAACATTAACGTAATTGTATTCAAATTGTTAAAGATTTAAGTATAAGAAAATAATGTTTAAGAATAATTAGAGGAGAAATAAAACGTGTTCTTTATATAAGAATGCACATTATATTTAAAAGTTAATCGAACCTCGGACAAACGGCCTGACAAGGTCTTTGTCCATAGCCATGTCCAAAAATTGGCGGACAAAATAATTCAACCAGACACGGCCATGGACACCTTGGACATGGCCCAGACATCAGACAATGGATGTCCACGACAAGCCCTAGCCATCACAGAGTTGTGGGAAAAGTATCCGAAAATAATCATGAATGGGATCGTGAGCGATGGCTTCTATCAACCATAGCAATTGATGGATTATAACAACGGCTAAATAATTTAGCTGCCGTATATGCTAACTATTAGCGACTATTTTTAAGTGTCGCAGATACCAATTATTAGTGACGACTTTTTAAGCCATCGCTATTGGTGCATTGCTATTGCCCCCTTTTTTAGTGAGATAATGTATGCTAGCGACCACTAAATGCTTTAGCCATCGTAGTTTCTAACCATTAGCGATGGCTTTAAAAGTCATTGCTAATGGTGCGTCATTGTTGACCCTTTTTTTTAGTGACAAGTACTTTAATTTCAACTTATATTGAGCAAAAAGTCTCATAGAGGATGTGATTATGGAGTAAAAAATTAGAATAGAAAAATAATACATGACATGTCTAGAACAACAAGTAAAAAGACCTAGCTTTGACAACCCATGGGTACCCACAGGCTAAGTGAACTTTCTCTCTCTCTCTCTATATATATAAAACATTGTATAATTATTTATCATTTCATAAATATTAATTATTTATTAAACATCATATATTATTTAGAAAATATTAATCAATCAATTTATGTATTTATATTTTTTACATAATAAAATATATAACAATATAATTTATTATATCCTACATATGCTATATAGTTCTACATAACAAATATATACATACATACATACATATATGAAAATTTTTATTTTAGAAAAAAAACTTTAATCATGTATAAAATAATTATTTGATTTTTTTAAATATAATTTTTTTGTTTGTTTTTTAAAGCCACCAACAATGTATTTGGAAAGTCATTGAAAATAAACATAATAAAGTCTTGAAAAATATATGCATACGCAATATTTTTATATTTTGTTAATTTAGTGAGAAGCCTATTTGAAAAAATTATTACTAATGTGAACTATTTTTTATTTTAATAAAAAAATTAAAAACTATTTAGGACGAGTTTTAATATTTGTTGTAAAAAAAATCTTATTTGCCACAAACTAGCCAACTCGTTAATTTCTTAAATTCTCTCAAATAGATAGTTAGGTTTTCTTTTACCTATTTTTCATTCAAATAAAATGAAATGGAGCCTATTTGGGACATATTTTGAATTTTATTTCAAAAATTGATACTATTTGCTATAAAACTACTCATTCATCTCAAATAATCAAATAGTATTTGCGATAATTTAAAATTGTTATTGCAAATACTCTTTTATTTTTTCAAAATACATCCTTTTAGGATGAATTTCAAAATTTGTCTCAAACTGTAACTTTTAGGGACAAATATTCATTTGTGGCAAAACATTTAGTTCTAGTGCTTTTGAGACTACTTAAAGCTGTAGCAAAAGCATTTTGAAAAAAAATTATTACTATAAAAATATTAATGAAATATTATTTGGGACAAACTTGAATTTTATCACTAAAAACCTATACCTTTTACGACAAAATGAATATTTGTTGCAACAACCATGACATTTTGCAATGAAATCTCATTTGTCGCAAAAAGTGGGTTGTATTTGAGACAAAGTGAAAATTTCGTCGCAAAAGAACTAAGTTTTAGCCATAAAAAAACCCATTTGTCGCAAACAAACTCACATTTTGTAAATGTATGGAGTTTTTGCAACAACTTACTAAAATGTGGCAAAAGATATACTATTAGCGACAAATTCTTGTTTGTTACAAAAAAATTTGTTTCAAAAGGGTATTTTTGTTTTAGTGAAGTCTCATAAAATGCATTGATTACGCTACCAAATTAATTTAGGACCATCTAATGTATAGCTGTTCATTTGTGGTTAAAAGTTTTGAATGGCTTTAATGAGTCCCACTGATGGTGGCTATTCCCCTCCCCCACCCCCAGGATTACACTCAACCCTCACAATACTTTACACTCTCATAAAAATATACAAATTACTAAATACTCCCCTAGCTAATTATTTCCAATCTTCTCCTTCCGGTGTGAGTTCTTCCATCTCTCTTGTTGCTTATGGCTCCTTTTTCTGGATCATTTTTTCCCCTTATATGTGGTTCTCTTCCATGACTTTTTTCCATCTTCCCCTCACCTTATTGCTCTTTTGAAAAACTTATGGATTGTTTCTGGTAGGGGTGGTTACCGTCAAAATATACAGAATTTGACATAAACCAAATAAGTTTTATTTGGCAGATGGTATCCCCTGCCAAGAAAACTCTAAAAGTGTTTGAAACTTTTTGATGATTTCTAGCGGGGAGAGGTCACTGCTACATTATATAAACATTGATGGGAACCTTTATTTCCTGTATAATGTAGTTTTATTTAGCAGGTAACCCTCGCCACAATATGAAAATTTTGATGGGGACTTAAGGGCTAGGTCCAAATCAGTTTTACTTAGCGGTGGGTATAAACCGCCAAAAAACTTTCAAAAGTTTTGGGGTGTTAGGGTGAACATGAGTAAAATTGGGTTGCGGGGGGGAGAGGGGGTACTGAGCTGTTAAAAATTGTCAGTTATTTTTCTGTAGTGGGAGGTTCTAAGTATTTTTTTTTGGGGGGGGGAGGGGAATAGACACATTCTTCATATAGGTTTAACTTATTAATATTATTTTGCCACCCAATCTCCTTTGTCCAACAACCGAATTAGCTTTTGCAGTTTATGTTCATCTAAGTGTGACCCAAAATATAGAGAATTTGATTGTTGGCTTACCGGTTTTGGTTAGGATATTATGGCTGATGTCTTATATTTTAGCGAAGTGAAAAGGAAGGGATCAAGAAATTGTTGCCCTCTTAGATAATTACTATATTCAAAAAATAATATTTTCACAACAAAAATATACAACAAAATCGTTACACATGTATTTTGGAGTGGACAAGTGAATCCATGTAAACTTTATGTGGGGCTCACTTATTAAGTCCAATCAAAACTCACACTATGTTTGTTTTAGAAATACTTCATAAGAAATAGAGATAACGTATCTCGTTTGACCTATTCCACCCAATATTGAAAATTAAATGAGAACAATCTCAGCACAGGCTCATGAAGTGACGGCTCCTTCCAACGGTGGTGACCTGTATTGCAAAGTCTAAAAAGAAAAAGTGAAAAAATATTCTTGACTCCATGACGAGATTACATGACCAATTGATATTTAGTGGCGGAACATGAGAGCTCTTGGATCTGATTTTAAGTTTTTCTCTCACCACTTCTTTGGTTTCATAATCTCCCATTGTTGGTCAGCCTTAGTCATTAAATCTTGTCATGCTCGACAAGAGGTGGCAAAGGGTTGGGCTTAGGGAAGCCCCTATAAAATAAGAGGTCATGCAGGATTCAAGATTTAGGGCATGGGGCCTAAATAAGTCTGAGCTTGTCATGGCCTTGCCCATTGAGCCTTGGGCTTGGTCAAGGCCCGCAGGCCTATAGGCTGATTGATTGGCCTTGCCCGTTGAGCCGTATGCTTTATGGGCCTACTCATAAGGCCTTATGGGGCTCCCTGCCTGCATGCAAGCTGGCCAGCATGGCCTTTTGACACCACTTGTTGTGCATGTGTACCTGATTCATCACTTATCTTTATTTCAGTACATTATTATCTTATTTCGGTATATTATGCTAGTTTTTCTTATGTTCGTAGCTAATTAGCATTTGTATTTAGTTATGAAACTGTGATAAGCACGCTAGTGGGCCACAAGATAGTTGGGCTCACTAGTGGCACGATTCCTAATGTGGGAGGGCACAACTCCCCATAAAGGGTCGTCTCCCTCCTTTGGTTCGACATGCTAATAGAATTCCAGTTTACTTCTTTCCCTTTCCCTGTGTAGAACTCTTGTGTACCGATTGTGCCCACATTGGGCACAACATTAATATTGGAGCTTTTACGATCCCCGACCATGGCATGAGGCAAACAAGCTGCCGCGGCCTCGGAAGTTTTGCCCGAGAAAGAGGTTCTCGCCTCTGCGAACAGTCCAAAAACAGCACCAAAATCCAGCAACGAGTTTACCATGGCGCAACTCATGGCGGAGATAAGGACCTTGAGTGTGGGTGTAGCCAAAATCGATGCTCTGGGTTTGGCCGTGGCTCATCTTCAAGTAGAGCGCTTAGCACCCCTTTTGTCCAAGCTGCCACAACTGTCCATGGAGAAGGGGGGTCTGTCCCAGGCTCCCTAACTACACCGCTCTGACCTTCCGGCACTATCAAACTGAGATATGCGCCTTCCCCAAGATACTGTGCGCTTTGGCACAGTCGATCAGGCCATGGATGGGAGGCGCCAAGCTTGAGATACGTGAGGCACACCAGGTGTTCGGGAAAATGCCCCAATGAAGCCGCCTCCTCAAAACTTGTTCCAGGAGATGAAGGATGACTGGGAGGAGTACCTAGGACCCCGTGGAGGGGCTGAACCTCATTTGGCCTGCCTATAGTTCCCACGTTACAATGGGGATGACAACCCAGTGGAATGGTTGTACAAGGCGGAGAAGTTTTTCACCTACTAGGGAACACATTCTGAGGTTGAGAGACTGCGCATAGCAGCCTTCCACCTAGATGGGGATGCTTCGGTATGGTTCCAGAGTTTTGAAAAGGAGGTGTGCTTGTAAGGACCCTCATCTTTAAACCGGTTTTGGTTTTCTTTAATTATTGATTATCGTGAGATTTACGTGTTTTCTGATCTTATTCGATGATTTTGTAAATAAATAGAGTTTGTGATGGTTTTAACCAAAATTAACTTCAATATTAGTGGTTTTAAGTGATTTTAAACCAAATGTGAATTTTTGAGATTTTTCGGAATTTTCACTATTTTCCCAAAAATTAGGGTTTTGGCGGGACCCCTGTGGGCCCCACGGTCAAAAATTTTATTTTTATGTCAAATGACCCTAGACCTATACTTAAAGGTCACACAAAAATTTTCAGAATTTTATTAGGCTTAAATTGTGCTTAAATTTGCAAAATAAACACTTTTAGCCTACTTTTCATATTTACACCCCAAAACTTACCTATGCCTACCCCAACCCTTACTATAAAAGGGCAAACCTGAGCCATTTCCTTTTTTGGGAATAGGCTAAGGAAGGAGGTCTGGCCTAATCCCCACTTAGGCCCGAATTAGAAGCCGATTAAGGTAAGCTTGCTCTAATTAAGCACTAATCCATGGCTTTTCTCTTAATTTCTTCTAAATCTACCATTTTCCCCTTGATTCAATTCGTTTTTGACCATCAAAAGCTACTGATTTGTGTTTTACTACAAACCCTAACTTTCAAAATTCGATTTTTACTACCAACAAGCCCTAGATCTAAGATTCAATTAAGGATTTCTTAAGTAAATCGATTTCTATTGGTGTTTGATTCAAACTCATTGTGTTTTCAAGGATTTCAAGAAGGGTGACTCTTCAATCCGAGCTTAATCAAGTGCTGAGGTAATGGGTCTTCGAAATCTCTGTTTATCCATGGTAAAACTCTTCATTTTTGGCTTATTTCGAAATGGTTTGCTTGATTTAGTGTGTTAATGGTAAGATTAGAAAATGGAATTATTTAATCCCGATTTCTTAGGGTTTTACATTATTATGGTTTGGTTTGATATTCTGGAAGTCAAGGAGGACTTTTGATGATGATTAGGGTGCTAGATGTGGATTTGAAGTGTTATCTATGGTGTCTCGGTTTGATTTTGCGAAAGGAAGAAGATGACTGTTCTGCCGTGTTGGCGATCGATCGGCCTTGCAGGGCGATCGATCGGCTGAACTGAAAATTTGAAAATTTTGCGTGTAACCGATCGAACGGCCTGAAGGGCGATCGATCGGCTACACAGGAAATTGTATGTTGTGTGTATAATGCCTATTTTGATGATTCCACTTTGGCTTGCCAATTTTATATGAATGTGGAGTGTTTTGAGCTATGTTAGGCTACTGGAAATGCATGCTATTGAGTTTATGGAGTTGAGATATATGCTTAGTGATGGTGGAATGACTTATGTTTTGTGGCATGATGTTGGAATCGTTATTTTGAAATTATGAATAGTTGTTTCCCTTTGGTTAAGCATATTTCAGTAGGACTACAATCATTGTTGGACAGATTTGTCATGATAAATTGTGATTAATGGTGTGTGAATGTTGGTGAATACCATGACTCAATGATGGAATGAGTGATGTTATAGGTGTTTAGCCTTTGTGGTTGAGTTTTGAATCTAGCGAAGATTTCAACGATTCTTCTACTATGATTTCCGCTGGAATTCATGTTTAGGTAGAAATTCACATGTGTAGTGTGGTAGTGAGTTGATTTTCAAGCATGTTAATATGCATCATGTGAAAGGCTTCTACTAGTTACACACACACACATGTGGGGGTTAAATGATGATGTTTGAAGCTTAATATCGTGATTATGAATGATGCATTAGGGGCTGGTGAGAGCACTTATCATGATTAGGGTTCATGTATGCTTTGCCCACGCATGTACCATGTTGCACGCATCATGAAAAATGGATTTCCAATTGAGGCTTCATCGTGATTAATCGAATTTGACCGATTGGATGCAATGTGATGGAATTGCGTGCCGGGTTTATCGGTCGTGGATTAATCGCAAGTTGATTGGTCCGAAAGGACATATTTTGATTTGAAGTTCCTGTGTGGAACGATTTGAAGTTCCTGTGTGGAACGATTTGGAGTTCCTGTGTGGAACGAGTGCACTCCCCGGGTTGAGTCTTGTTTAACGGAATGATGTGGGGACGAGTTGTGTACTTGTCTTGCGGATATGTGAGAATATCATTATGTGTGTCATCTGGACCCTGAGAATCCAGTGTGGTATGCCGTGTGCACCCCGCTACCACGTGTTCTAGGGTTCTCTGTGTGAGAACTCGGGCTCTTCCCTCCGCAGGAGATGTCCCTGGGCGAACACCCCTGCTCTAGATTCTCTGTGTGAGAATGGGACATCCTTGGCCAGGATTGTCCAGGGCGAGCAGTATTAGGGATTGACAACCCCGATCTTTCTTGAATTCTTGTGTAGAATTTTGTACCATGACACGCCTTCGTGGCCTTGTCTATGCTCCCGTACGTGTGACGTCAATGTGTGATTACTCCTTGATGGAGGTTGATTGTGATAACATTATGCATGTGGGAATATGTATGTTAGAGATACATCCATGCATGTTGATTTTGATGTTATGCATGTGGAATATGTATGTTAGAGATACATCCATGCATGTTGATTTTGATGTTATGCATGTGGAATATGTATGTTAGAGATACATCCATGCATGTTGATATTGATGTTATGCATGTGGAATATGTATGTTAGAGATACATCCATGCATGTTGATTTTGATGTTATGCATGTGGAATATGTATGTTAGAGATACATCCATGCATGTTGATTTTGATGTTATGCATGTGGAATATGTATGTTAGAGATACATCCATGCATGTTGATGTTGATGTTATGCATGTGGAATATGTATGTTAGAGATACATCCATGCGGGATTGGTTATGATGTGAATGCATGTGGGAATATGTATGCTAGAGATACATCCATGCAGGTTGAATTATGCATTTTTATGCAGTGTTAAGTGATATGAATGTGTGATCAGAAAGTGATGCACCGTGTAAATCTTTGATCTGAAACGATCTCATTTCTAAGCTATCGTATTTTCTACGTTGACAGTGATATTAAAACCATTGCTGAGTGTTAAAACTCACCCCTCTTTTGTGTTTTGATTTGGGGCTGCGTGGTGCGACACGCAGACGGACAGGATTGCCTTTTTGAGGAAAGGTCAGAGGTAGCTTGGGTGTGATGATGGAGATCGTTGCGTGACTTATCATCGTTTCTTTCATGCTTTATGTTCGAACCTTTGTGTAGGGTTCTTGTTGTGGTTTTATGTCACATGTTACAGTTATGTTTGCTTATGACTTATTTTGAGCCGGTGTGGGCTTTACTTAACTAAGTTTGTGGGTTTGAGATTGTTGTTTACTTTGTGTTAAGCAACACCTTTTTTTTTCCCTTTTATTTACTCTTGCTCAAAGGATTGTGCGCACTCCGTGTTGCTGTTAATTGCCCGTGGTTAGGGATTAAGTCTTCCGCTAGAATCGTTTCTCAATTTCACTTCGTCGCCCCCGTGCGCTTGACCGGCCCTTGGACCGGGTTCGGCTCGGGTCGGGCATGGCCGGGGCGTGACAGTGCTACCCCACTTGGACCGCCTTCTCCGACAAGTTGTGCATCCAGTTAGGCCCAAATGAGTTCCAAGACTTCAACGAGATGCTCTCCTCTCTACGATAGACATCTACCGTCCGGGCTTATTATACAGAGTTCATGAAGGTGGCCAACCGCCTCCATAACTGGACGGTGGCAGCCTTGGTGGGCACGTTCAAGAGGGGGCTCAAACCAGAGATTTATGAGGAGATGTGCCATTTTCCTTGTTCTAGCATGCGGGATGTCATGCGCCATGCACGCATTGAAGAAGAGAAACTGGCTAGACAACAACGTGGAGGCCGGCTCAGGACTTTCCCTTGGGCTACTGTGAGTGCATCCCCTCTTACTGCCCCAGCCAATAGCTCAGTGGCTGGCCACTCTAGCCAACAAACCCCTCAAACCGGCCCGATTATCTGCAGGTTCACTCCGGCTCAGATGGAGGAACATCGGTTTAATGGGCTTTGCTTTTGCTACGATGAGAAGTTTGTTTCGGGGCACCGTTGTTCCGTTAAGGGCAGTTTGTTAGTGGATGAGATCGATGAGGAGAGGGAGGTGGCAGACGGGTCTGACTCGTTACACTATGAAGACATGCTGCCAAAGATTTCTGTCCATGCCTTCTCGGGGGCATTCACCCCACACACAATACGAGTACAGGGCTACCTCAAGTGGCAACAAGTGTCCATTTTGATCTACAGTGGGTCTACCCACAACTTCATTAACGACAGAGTAGCCCAACGGTTAGGTTGCTTCATGTCTGGTTCGAAGCCCTTTGACATGCTGATTGGCGATGGAAAGCACCTCCAGAGGTCAGGGGTTTGTGCCCAGGCAGCACTCTCCATTCAGGGACACACATTCGTTACTAACCTCTTTCTACTTCCTACGAAGGGGTCGGACGTGGTGTTAGGGGTGCAGTGGCTCCAAGAGCTCGGGGATGTGTTGTGGAATTTTAAGGACCTAGTGATGGATTTTGCGATTCAAGGATAGTGGGTTCGGTTCTAGGGGTCTCAGCTGGGCACCCTCCTTTCTACTCAACCGACGGGTTCCTTATTTCAGTTTGCCTCCCAGGGGCTACTCCTTCAGCAGCGGGCATCGGTGGATGTCCTTCAAGATGAGTTGTTGTAGGATCTCATTGACTTATTGGCTGAACATAGTGCGGTGTTTGCTGAACTGCATGGCCTTCCTCCGGTGCAGCCTCATGATCACTATATTCCTAACCCTCCAGGGGCCTCCCCGGCCAATGTCCGACCGTATCGCTACCGGTACATTCAGAAAGTAGAAATAGAACGTCTTGTTGCTGACATGTTTCACTCCAGTATCATTCGCCCAAGCGCGAGCTCCTTCTCTTCACCGATGCTGCTCGTTTGCAAGAAGGATGGTACTTGGCATTTTTGTGTTGACTACCAGGCCCTGAATGCTATCACAGTCAAGGACAAATACCCTATATTGGTGGTTGAAGAGCTTCTAGATGAACTGGCTAGAGCTACTGTCTTCAGCAAACTCGACCTCCGATCGGGTTACCATAAGATAAGAGTGCAGCCCGCCGATGTGCATAAGACCACCTTCCGATCTCATGACGGCCACTTCGAGTTCCTTGTCATGCCGTTCGGCTTGACTAACACCCCCTCCACATTTCAGAGCCTCATGAATGATCTCTTCTGGCCCTTCCACCGCTACTTCATCTTGGTTTTTTTTTACGATATCCTCATCTATAGCAAGTCATGGGGGAAACACTTGGAGAATCTCAGGTCTGTCTTTGCTATTCTGAAAGATAATTCATTGTTTCTTAAACATTCAAAATGTTCGTTTGGTAGTCCACAGGCAGAATATTTGGGCCATATCATCTCTCGTGATGGCATGGCAATTGATCCCTCCAAGGTGGCCGCCTGCTGTCCTAGTCGGCCCCTACTTTTGTCAGGGCTCTTCGGGGATTTCTCGGCCTTACTAGCTACTATCGAAGGTTCATTAACCGCTATGGTGAGATTGCACGCCCCCTTACTGAGCTGTTGAAGAAAGGAACATTCAATTGGTCCGAGGCTACCCAGGCAGCCTTTGTCGAACTGAAGAGGGCTATAGCATCTGCCCCTATTCTGATCCTTCATGATTTCAGTCAGCCCTTTGTGCTGGAGACAGACGCTTCTGATGCCAGTCTAGGGGCGTTGCTACTACATGATGAGCATCCCATTGCTTATTTCAGCAAAGCATTGGCTGGCCGCTCCCTGTCCTTGTCAGTGTACGAGAAAGAGATGCTAGCCATCGTCCTCACAGTTGACAAGTGGTGCCCTTATTTGCTTGGCAGCCGGTTCCTGATCCGCACTGACCATCAACCCCTCAAATATTTCCTCGAACAGCGGGTGCCCACTCCATCACAACAGTGGTGGGTTAGCAAGCTTCTTGACTATGATTATGAGGTTGTGTATAAGAAAGGATCAGACAATACCGTGGCCGACGCCCTTTCTCGCCATTCTTCTCTAGGTTCGTGTTTGGCTCTCTCTAGTCTGGCTTGTCCCTTCCTTGCTGAGTTGAAACAGGCGTACCAGGATGACCCCCCGACCCGCACCTTGATTTCTTCCCTCCAGACTAACCCAGGGGCTTAGCCATTCTTTGCATGGAAGGATGCCCTTCTCTTTGGGAAGGACCACCTATAAGTCCCCAAGGTTACTAATCTTCGTTGGCGTATCATCTCCCACTTCCATGACTCTCCCCTAGCCGGTCATGAGGGTGCACTTTGCACGTATAAGCGGGTCAGTCAGAGCTTTCTGTGGCAGGGTATTCGCCGGGCTGTTACTGCGTATGTGGCTGCTTGTGATGTTTGTCAGTGAGCTAAGGCCACCACGTCGTCTCCTGTGGGTCTACTGCAGCCCTTGCCTATTCTGGATAAGGTGTGGGAGGACGTTTCTATGAACTTTGTGGAGGCCTTGCCCTTGGTGCAGGGTAAGTTGGTGATTATGGAGGTGGTGGACAGGTTGTTCAAGTACGCTCATTTTTGTGCTTTGGGACACCCCTTCACCACCAAGGCAGTGGCGGAACTCTATGCTCGGGAAGTGGCCAAATTACACGATATGCCTCGCACTATTGTATATGATCGTGACCGGGTTTTCATCTCTCAGTTTTGGCAAGAGTTCTTCACTTTACACAACACTTATTTGCACATGAGCACCGCTTATCACCCTCACACGGATGGTTAGACGGAGGTGGTGAACAGATGTTTAGAGTAGTACCTACGCTGTTTCACTATGTCTCAGCCCCGCGACTGGCTTCAGCTTCTTCCGTGGGTGGAGTGGTCTTATAACACCGCCTACCACACTTGTGCCGGTTTCATTCCTTTTGAGGTGCTATATGGGCGACCACCCCCAACGGTGTTATCGTATGTTCCCCATTGTTCGATGGTGGCCGAGGTTGATTATATGCTCCAGACAAGGGACGAGGTTCTTTGTCAGCTTAAGGAGAACTTGTCTTCGACTCAGAACAGGATGAAGCAGATCTATGATAGTCTATGATAGTCATCACACTGATCGGGAGTTTGCGGTGAGTGACTTGGTTTATGTCTCTGTTCTTCCTCAGCGCTAGGTCTCCTTGTTTCAGCCCGAGCACACCAAGCTCGCCCCCGTTTCCATAGGCCCTATGCCATAGAGGAGCTTACCGCCTGACTCTACTGCCGGGTTCGATAGTCCACCTTGTCTTTCATGTCTCCAGGTTGCGCCGTTGCCTAGGTGACACGTCTTTGGCCACTGATATTCCACCACTTCCTTTGCTGGGCCCAGATGTCTACTCCGCCCCGATTCCTGCCGCAATACTCAATAAGCGTCGTGTCCGCCGTTCCAGTTGCATTATTACAAAGGTTTTGGTTTCTTGACAGGGACATTCACTTGAGGATGCTACATGGATATCTGATGATGAGTTTATGTCTTGCTACCCATCTTGGTTGCCTTGAGGACAAGGCATTTGTGGAAGCATGGTGGAGTGTTGTGCACGTGCACCTGATTCATCACTTATCTTTATTTCAGTACATTATTATCTTATTTTGGTACATTAGGCTAGTTTTCCTTATGTTCGTAGCTAATTAGCATTTGTATTTAGTAATGAAACTATGATAGGCACGCTAGTGGGCCACGAGATAGTTGGACCCACTAGCGGCACAATTCCCAATGTGGGAGGGCATGACTCCTCATAAAGGGTTGTCTCCCTCCTTTGGCTCGACATGTTAATAGAATTCTAGTTTACTTCTTTCCCTTTCTTCTTACTTCTTTCCCTTTCCCTGTGTAGAACTCTTGTGTACCGATTGTGCCTACATCAGGCACAACACCACTATGGTAGACAAGTCCAAAAGTTAAGATACACCTAGCATGTTGGGGATTTAGCACTATTTTCAATGGTATTCAATATATGTGTGGAAATTAAATGAAGATGTCTAGCCAAAGTTACAACATCTATTTGTAGCTCACTAAAATTGCGCTTCTGACTAATTTTTTCAAAATTCAATATCTTTAAGCCAATAAAGAGTTCTTACTCTCTACGCTAAAATTTAATCACTATATAAGTTTTTATATTGTCATTCCACTTCCTAAAAATGATTAAATGCCTTGGAGAGAATTTCACTTCAATCAGCTATTGGTTCAACCAGACCCCAGAATGCTAATGCTAAGTACTGGGATAGATAGTTGTTTTCTGGAGTGATTAGATGCTCATAAATTTCTTCTTGTCTTTCTACTGTTATCAACAAAAAAAGTGTCTGCTAGTTGTACAACTATCCATGATGTACAACTATCCATGATGTTCACGTAGTTGCAACACATTAACAAGTGTTTTTGTCGGGTGCATTACTATTTTCTCTCTGTTTTTTAAACACTTAATCAGACACAAACGTCCTTTAGATGTGCGAGGTCATACTAACCAGATTGAATTTTTTTTTCACCAACTCTAACATGATAGCTCTGTGACTGGTACATATATAGCTCTAAACATAGTACATAAGAGTAAATATTAGTGCCCCCTTATAAACCATATTTGGATCCCTATGTGAACTAGTTGGTAATGAACCATGAAACATTGAACCTAACTAGGGGTGCTCATTCATAGATATAAATGGACATAGACATAGGGATGTTGTTGTGAACGTCCTGAGGGTCTATCACAGGGCCCACGTGCTAGGATAATTAGGGTTTTGATTATGCCATTATATAATAAGGGCATTTAGGCCAATAGGTTAATTAGGGTATTAGTAATTTTATTTTAATTATGTTATTGAGCCTTAGGCATCTGTTAGTGAGCCAATTAGTTAGTCTATTTAAGTGTAAATGTTATGTCCTAAGTTGATTAGTGAATGAATGAATTATTGTCTCTAATCTTCTCCTCTCTTTCCCTACCTCCCTCTTGTCCGGCAGCCATGCCGTCCCCTCTCCCCTTTCCCAGCATTCCTGCACTGCTCCTTTCCCCTACGCCGGCTGCCATGCCATTGTGGACGTCCATTCACAACATTAGTATCGGAGCAATCGATTCTTGGAATCATCACCTTCGCTCAATCTACCATTATGCGGCAACCAATCCCCCACCACCACTCTTGCAGGTTCCACCCAGCCCGATCGCTCACCCACTAGACATGAGGGGTGTTGGCTCAATCAAAAGAAAGGCTCTGAAGGAGAGGAAGCCTCTAGGAGTCAAAGCTCCTCATCCTAACTTGCGTTTGCATCTAATCGTTGCCTTCGCATGGGTAGACAGGTACATCACAAGTGGCCAAGAGGGCAAATAGGGGATACGGCCATGAGAAACAGAAAAAGGGGGATATGGCCTTTGTGCTATTCTAGCTTGGGAAATCTCCACCCTGGTTGGCCTGTGCTCCCGGCTGCTCGATTCCTCTCCCTGGCTGAGGCCTGAGCTTGGAGGCGCGAGTGAAGAATGGACATCTTGTTTGCGCAGATCCAGGCAGGTCTGCGGTCCACCGACGCGCTCTGATAGTTGGGGGGTTGCTGCAGGCACTGTAGTAATTGGCCGCCGGCAAGGACATCTCCTCCATCGCCAAGTCTGCCCGTGAGGAGATCATCACCTCTCCGTCCTCTGCCATCTGCAAGGAGCTCGCCTTCGACCTCATCTGCTCCACCCACCTCCTTGCCAATCTATGGGAGACTGTTTGCACTGGTGTCTGTGCCGACTTCAACTTCCCCGACCCCGACATCACCGCTGCTGTCATCTCCATTCTCTCCATCGTCCCATCCCACCGTCTCACCCGTCTCCTTCTGTGCTCTGCCTCCAACCATTTTTGCGTCGGATGATCAGTCAGTATCTCCTCCCTCAGAACCGCCACAATCTTCGGCCAATGATATGGATAATTTTTTCCTTGCTGGAGAAAATGCTGGCCTGATCCCACAAAATTGCTATGGAAATCTGATGCGTATCTCTCTGGCTGGAGGTGTTGTGCTCCTTACCATCGGGATTGCTCTGGCAGTCCTGATCACACTGGATTTTCCCTTCCATTTGGATCTGATTACGTTGATGCTCCATCAGCAGCTTTTGACGGGCCAAAGCCTCTCTAGGAAATTGCCTTGTGCATTCACCCGACAAACTTATCCTAATGGTCAAGAATCAACTGACGGGTAAGGTTGAAGGTTTTCATCTATTTACTATCCAAGCAAATTATGAAGGATTTGCTAAAGGCATTGCTGTGGGTGATGAGCTTGTTGTAGATGGTGGAATGGCAACATTTGAAGTTGTTGAAAAGGTTGGGAAGGATTTGAGATGCAAGTGCACGGACCCTGGTTTGCTTTTCCCTCGGGCAAAGTTGACCTTTTGGAGAGATGGGCAAATTGTCAGCAAGAACTTTGAACTTCCAACCCTATTGACTAAGGATTGGGCTGATATAGATTTTGGGATATCTGAGGGAGTTGATTATATTATTGTGTCATATGTGAAGGAGGCTAGTGATATTAACCTTCTAAAGGAACATCTTTCTTCAAAGTCTGCTGATTGCATTGGAGTTTTGGCAAAGCTTGAGAGCTTTGAGTCCCTACAGAATTTGGAAGACATTGTAAAGGCTTCCAATGGCATCATGTTTGAACGTGGTGATCTTGGAGTGGAAGTCCCTCTTAAATTGATTTCATCTGTTCAAGACAAAGTTACCCGTATATGTCAAGAACTGAATAAGCCAATTATTGTGGCCTCTCAGCTTCTTGAATTGATGGTGGAGTACCCAACCCCAACTCTAGCTGAGGTTGCTGATGTTTCGGAGAAGGTTCGACCATATGTTGATGTTCTGATGTTATCTGGTGAGTCTGCAATTGGGGCCTATGAAGAAAAGGCTCTTGCAGTCCTCCATACTGCAAATGAAAGAATGGAACTTTGGAGTCGTCAGGAGAATCAAAGACGTCAACTTTCCCTGCGTCTGCTAGGAGACTCGCTGCCAGACAAGATTGCTGAGTAGATATGCAATTGCTCTGTGGAAATGGCTAACAACATTGTACCCTTGTACCGAGAACCGGCTGCAAGTCCTAGAGGTCACATGCCCTTTGCAGATCGCTGCTTTCAAATGAAATGGGCCTGGTTGGGTCTTGTTTCAAGTGTCATAAGGCACTTGGTGTCTCACCGGAGGCCACACCCTATTTCTTTCTCCATGCAGCTGCCTGCTTCACGTTGGTTGATGGCTCACCTTACACCATCAGCTCTAGTCGATTGCTGTACTTATTTGACCTTCTTGCTACTGCTGTCTGATGCCCTCTGTGGGCAATCTTGGGATGCCCTGTAACCCCTTTGGTGATCCCCCTTGTTGGAGACTTGTGCAGACACTCCATGTTATTGTGCACCCAACAAGTCGAGCCCATTCCTTTTCTTTGTCGCCGCCTTCATCTTCCATCTCTATCAACCACAATTATACCTTACCCTTGGGATAAATTAACTACACTTTAATCATGCTTGTGTTAGCTTATGCACGTCTACTTTTGAGTAATGACCCACTATCTCCATCATTTTGTTTGTCTCATCGACCGTTCCAGACCAGCTGTTTACAATGGAGCTTTGGTGGGCCTGATGCTTGAAGTTTTATGTCACCTTAAGGATGAGGTGATGCGCAAGTGAAGCATGGTGGAATGTTGTGAACGTCCTAAGGGTCAATCATTAGGGCCCACGTGCTAGGATAATTAGGGTTTTAATTATGTCATTATGTAATAAAGATATTTAAGTTAATAGGTTAATTAGGGTATTAGTGGTTTTGTTTTAATTATGTTATTGGGCCTTAGACGCCTATTAGTGAGCCTATTAGTTAGTCTATTTAAGTGTAAGGGCTATGCCCTAAGTTAATTAGTGAATGAATGAATTATTGTCTCTAATGCTCTCCTCTCCTTCCTTGCCCTCCCTCCTATCTGGCGGCCATGCTGTCCCCTCTCCTATTTCTCGGCTTTCCTGAGCCGCTCCCTTCCCCTACACCGGCTGTCACGCTGTTGTGGACATCCATTCACAACAGATGTTTGTGAACGTTTGTCGTTTATATACCCCTTATCCGATGCCGACCTTAATCCTTGTCACATTTTAGGGCGGACACAAACGAACATGGACAAATACTTTAACATCTAAATTTCATCTTAACACGCTACATAGGTACTAGATTTATATTTTCAAGTTAACTAATACTTATGTAGCATGTTAAAATTTTCTTAACATGTTACATAGATTATAAATCCATGTTTTCAAGTTGTCCCATACTTGTGTAACAAGTTAGAAGATTGCCATAACATACTACATAAGTATTAGATTTATATTTTTAAGTTATGAAAGTATCTATGTTGTCCTACCATGCTATATAGGTATTTTATTCTATTTTTTTCACTACTAATTAGTAATACACTAATATTTTAAGAAATCTTGGGTAAGGGTAGCAAACTGGTTTTAAGGATACATACAAGGGTATGTTTATGTCTATAGCTCTTCATTAAAGCAGACAAAAAACTTAATTTAGGTTCATATTCCTATCCAAACAAACACAAAAAATTATCCGCTCAATATAAAAATACACTTATACAGGGATAAAAATCTGGACTACATATGTCCATAAGCATCCCTATCCCTAACGTATACAATCACATGACAAAGAAATACTCGTTTGATGATTTGATAATTCCATGAAAGACCGGCGAAAGTCCAACTATACAAGTACACTACAACAAAAAGACCCTTTTGGAACAAATGTTTTTGCAACAAACAATAATTTGTCGCTAATAGTATACCTTTAAGACATTTTAGGAATTTGTTGCCAAAACTCTATAAACTTACAAAATATGAGCTTTTTTGTGACAAATATGTTTTTTTGTCGCTAAAACTTAGATCTTTTGCTCCACATTTTTCACTTTGTCGCAAATGCAACCCACTTTTTGCGACAAATGCGATTTTGTTGCAAACAATGGACGTTTTTGCAACCAATATTCATGTTGTTGCAAAAGGTGTAGGTTTATAATTTTTCGTATAGTAATGATTTTTTTTTCAAAATGCTTTTACGACAACTTTAAGTAGTTATTGCAAAAGCACTACAACCAAACACTTTGCAACAAATAAATATTTGTCCCTAAAAGTTATATTTTTGGGACGAATTTTAAAATTTATCCCAAAAGGATGTACTTTGAGGAAATAAGAAAGTATTTGCAACAACCAGTTTATATCATTGCAAATACCATATGATTATTTGAGATGGAGTAGTTTTGGGGCAAATAGTATTAATTTTTGCAATGAACATCAAAATGTGTCCCAAATGGGCTCCATTTTATTTTATTTTAAAAAAGGTAAAAAAGCCTAACTATCTATTTGAGAGAATTTAAGAAATTTCTAGCAAAAAATGTACATTTTTGTAACAAGTTAGCTAACTTGTAGCAAATAGGATTTTTTTTACAACAAAATTTAAAACTCGTCACAAATAGTTTTTAAAATTTTTTAGTGTTGAAATAAAAAATAGTTCATGTTAGTAACAATTTTTTCAAATAGTTTTCTCACTAAATTAACAAAATATAAAAATATTTTGTACGCATATATTTTTCAAGACGTTATTATGTTTATTTTCAATGAATTTCCAAACATATCATTGGTGGTATTTAAAAAAAATCAAAACTTTTATATTTTTTTAAAATTAAATAATTGTTTCATACATGATTAAAGTTCTTTACTTTTCTTTTTGATCAACAACTGATGTTATTAATGCCATATATCGGTAATACTCCAGATTACCTAGCTTTTGCTGAATAATTAGCAGGGTGATTTCATCAAGTTATATCCCATGAGTTGGTAGCAATTAGAACTATTCCCACTCCCAGGAGTACTTATTATAAGCTATATATAGAACATAGCCAAGATTATGGTGGGCAGACAATTTGATTCAGTCCGTATTATCATGAAAATCGGCTAATGGAAACATTGGAGCATAACAAAAGGCCTATGAATAGGAAAACAATAAAAATAGAACTTTTGCAACTTAACACATGAATAACATTCATTAATTTTGATTTGCCATTTACTACTTATGGCAAGATGTACTTCCACTAGAAGTATGCGTTACTTATTCTTGCTGTCATCTAAATTGCATTGTGCTCTTCCTTCCTCTTTCCACTCGAAGTTTGTGTTCCTTAAAATATATTCATCCTTGGTAGACCTGATATTGGTTTAGTTTCTCCGGTTTTTCTAGAAAATGAGGTAACTTTGCTGAACCCAATTGTGTTTCTATGCGTTCTTTGGTATCACTTGTCGCTTTTAGGAATAATCTAATATTTTTTTTTGTTTAAATCACTTCTGACTCTTTGGAATACTCTAATGCTTTTTTGTTTGAATCTCTTGTGGCTTATAGGAATATAGTGTTTTTTGTTGCTTTGTTTGTACCAACTCTTTGTCCTCCATCTGTTTGATTATCAGTGTAAAAGTGCAGGATATCCTATGATTCGAATATAATAATGCTTAGCAGATGACAATGATGATGCTGATTCACCTAGTCCACCTGGTGGCGGTGTAGTGTTGGTGGTAATTGGCTTCATCTCTTTTTTATTTCCATACCTAATTCTTGCTTTTGTTTTAATCATACATTTTTTGCGTTGATATTAGTAATTACGTGGACCTAACGAAACTCCTATAGTTAGTCAATTTGGATTTTAAAATAAAATCTTTAAATTTTAGAGTTTTGCATTAGTCATTGATGATTTAAACAATAATATTTACAATATAGCATTAGTTTATCAAGATTTAGAATGATATATTTAAAATGCAGCGTTAGTTATTTGGCCTTTTGAATACAAAATTTACAATCCGGGGTTAGTAAAAAAACTACAAATTTTATAAATCAAGAAAAAGTGTTTATAACGTAAGTTTTGGATTTCATGGTACCACCTCTCAAGTTGGTCTTATAAAATCCAATCGAATGATAAACATCAAGATATTATTTATTTTTTGTTTTAGTGCAAATAATATATTATGCAGGGTTTTTTTTATGGACTTATGAAATCCAATCGAATGATAAACATCAAGATATTATTTATTTTCTGTTTTAGTGCAAATAATATATTATGCAGGGCTTTTTTTACTCTATCTAAACACTGAAATGAATTTATGCATAATGGTTAAGAGTTGGTTGATCTCCGTCACAGTCAACATCAAGCCGTCGCAAATGATCAACATTCACGACGGAATGTAGCCGTCGCTTATGATTTCCCTCCACCCCGCCTAATTTCCCTCCCCCTCCCCTCTCCCCTGCCACCTTTTCCCCTTGCGCGCAAAGCCCCCCTGTTTCCCCCTCCGCTTTTCATCCCTTCCTCCCCCCACTGCACGAGGACCGCTCCTCCCTCCTTGTTAGCCTCTCGTAGGGCCCGTCACCACTGCCATCGTTGTCCACATTCGGAAGCAATTTAACCCCAGCGTCCCCGGGTTCCCAGATGGCATCGAAGGGTGATCTGAACTTCATCAACTGCTGCAAGGCGGAGTACCTGGCGGCGGGGCCGTGTACGATGAGCTGCTGGAGGCACTCGCCGCAGTCGGGGTCGCTGAAGAGGCCATTGCAGGGGCAGGGAAGGCCAAGGCCAAAGAAGCGGAGGTGGAGGCGAGAGGAGGTAAGCGATGGCGAGGTTGAGGAAGGCCCCCACTAGGACGGAGAAGGTCCATGACTGAATCTCCTCGCACACCATTTCTCCCCGATCACTCCCAGGAAAATCCTACCTTTATGCATCCCTTCTATTCCATTAAGCTTTTCTTCGATTCTACAAAGCTGATATTTTTTTTGAACCAGTAGTAGAGTATTCCTCCGCCAGGTCTCGCATGGAATCAGAATACGAAGGGGGAAGAACCCCTAATTGGCTAATGAGGTGTTTGAATTATTCGGTTCAATCCAATGGAGAATGCAGATTTCAGAGGCGAGAAATGAAAATTCTTGCATTTTCTATTTTTAAACCACAAAAGGGTACGATGCCTTACAATATCTTCTGATGGTGAAATTATTCATTTACATTTGATTTTAATTTGCGTTTATATGCCCGAATACATGTTTGCATTAGAGAATTTTGTTTTCTGTAATTTGACTGTAATTTGACAAAGGGCCTGTGTTGTTTGCAGAGGCGTGTGTTGTTTGCTGAAGAAATTAGAGGCCTTTTTGCACCACCTCCATGTGGTAAACATATGATTCATTGTACTTATTATCGCATCCCTGTATTAGAATTAACTTTTGCATGTATTGGCATAGAATAAGTTTTCATAGCAATTTTCTGCATAGGGTAATTTTTTAGAGTACCTCTTAATTGCTTGTCTGCTGTTATCTCTGGGGTGAAATGTGATGGGTACGCTCTCTGCGTGGATGTGATCTTGATTAGTTACAATGCGGTCAACAGAAGCCTGTGTTTTCTCTTCTTTTGTTCACTTTCGCAGTTTGCAGGTTCGTGTTGTGTTTGTTTAATTTATCTCATCACTTTTCATCCACCAGGTCTGGAAGATGTCATCTATTTTAAGTTACTACTTTGTTTGTGGCCTTTTGCAATTGATTTTCATGTTCATTTTATTTAGGAAGCTCAGCTCATTTGACTCTGTGATGTTTATGGATTGTAGGTATGACTTTTAAAAAGGTGGAACTGAATGAATCAATTAGATATGCTGCTGGTGATCCAATATAGTCTTGGCTTCATGGTTTGCTATGTTTAGATGCTACAAGTTCGCTTCCAAATATTAATAAATTAACATCACTGAAATAAAAGGTCGAATTAGTGTCGTGCAGCTGCCATTACTTTTGCTGATAGTTGTCCATTCTATAGGTTTCCTCTTCCAAGTGAGTGTGACCTTCATTATGTTAATCGAAACTTTTGCTGATAGTTTGGGTAATTTTATGTTGTTCCATTGCCAAAAAATCTTCCCACCTGCTTATAATGTGTTTCTTCCTTTCCTCATGTTACCCTTTCCAGGAGATGTGCCTACCATGTATGCCTTCTGAAGAAATACTTCAGACATAAATTTGCATTTCATGCTGCTTGAAAATTTTTTCTCCCTGAAACAATCAATTATCATTGTTTGTATTGTATCCCTAGTTTTGACAATTTCCCCACTTTAAACCAGTGTTGTCAATTTTCTGTGTCTTCTATGTTTGGTATATGTGCCTGTTCATTTAACACAAGGAATAAACTGCATTTATGCTTTGGAAATTTAAAATCTCTGTGCTACTTCAGAGTGTGCTCACACTTGTTATACTTTTGTTGTAAACTATGAGTTGACCAAACATGCCTACTGCGATTACCTTATTCAATTCATTAAGCCTAGAATCGTTTCAATATTGACACTTATGGATATCTTATTAATACAACATGCAAATCATTTGTTCATTTGCAGATTTATTCTTGTGAAATTATCAGGCATACGCAAAGAAGTGCAGTGCCCCATTTGCCTAGGTACATTTAGTTCTTCTTATACTAATTTTTAAATGATGGGTGGAATGCTTGCCATTGGTGATGATGGGATTTTGTTAGTTGCAATGGAGAACTGTAGTCTTACTGTAAAATCAGTCAAGTTTGAAGTTTACTTGGACTATGACAAGCACTCTTTAGGTTTTACCAATAGAAAAGTGCATATGATTAGATTAGATTGAATTTAAAATCTGACTTCACACTGATCGAGTGAATAGAAACTACTTACTATGATTTTTTAGTAAAGATTTGTTTGAACAGACATGAGTCAGAATTGAGAATGATGATCCTAACAGGAAGAGGGGAATGTTCTACCATTTGCAGCTCTCTGTCTCACATTTGAGGATATAAAATATGCAGTAGACTTATGCAGATGAAATTTGAATCATTATCATCTCCAGTTAAGAGTACGAGTACAATATGTCCTATGTCCCCTATGTGTTCTGCTGCTTCACCAGTTAATGTAAGTTTGGTGGCATTGACTCAAAAATGGCTTCAAATCAAGTGGCTTCAGATTGTCATGTCTCCACTTCCTTCTAAACCTTCACAAGCATTGAAATTCTACTTCTCATCATGCGACAGGGATGTTACTCATGAGGTTGTGCATAGATCTCACACAATACTTGCAGCAACCTTTCCTAGTAGCCATGGAGAACAGGCTGCTCATGGAGAGCATTCTTCATCATTACAGTATGAGGTGGGACTAAGGGAGGGCTTGTAACAGGTCATTGGCAATATGGTTTTGTGAAGTTGTTACCACCCTTGCAGTCAGTTTTTGCAAGGTAGTTAGTATTCCATTATTGTTTCTTAAATGCAAAACTACATGAATATGAAGCATCTATCTTTACTTTCATCTTTCCTTTCTAATTTGTGGATTTTTTCTTGAATAGCCCTACCCTACCTAGTCCAGTAGGAGGTGGAGAGACTTGTGTAGAGACATGAATTCAAGTTTTTTTATTAAAAGGTGTAACCACATGAAGAGGTGGAGAATGTTTGTATATATTTCACATTATGTTAATATCTACGTTACGACAGTTATACTGAATTATACATTTGTAAAACAATTATTTACAATATATTTAATTCTCAAAATTTCTTATTGGTTGTGTTGTGACATTTATTAAAGATGGTGTCATGGGAAATGCGTGAAGATTGTTCTATATATATGTATTTTTTTTTATTTTAAATGTTTTTGCCACTACATGTTTTTGTCCCAAATAGTCATCCATACACTTTTGTGACAAACTTATTTGTCCAAATTATTGGATACAATTTATTATAAAAACAATTTGCGACAATAATTGTTCATGGCAAATATATTATTTCATTTTGTGAAGAATTTTTTTGTCCCAAATAACATTTTTATGATTCATAAAATAGGCTTTTGCAACAAATCCGTTTTGTTGCAAATAAAAAATTATATGTTTTAAAATTTTTCAAAAATATTTTCATCCCAAAAGAATAGTCATGTTATTTTTTGGTAATTATTTTTCAACGAAAAAATATTCTTTTGCAACAAATATTTTTGTTGCAAATGCATAATCTTTTGGGGCGAAATTTATTTTGTGGCAAATACCCTTTTGAGACGAGCCTTTAGCAATAACTTTGGGACAAATTTATATTTGTCGCAAAAGGCTTTTTGCAACGAAATATAAATATATAATTTTTGTGATAAAATAATTTGTGGCAAAAGCCTATAATTGTTGTAGTGAGTATTTGCAGATTTCCCTTTATATTCGAAACTTCGTAGTTATTGCCAGTGGCCAATCATTCTCTCAATTCTTCAGACTATTCCCAGCATCTTCATTTCTGATCGTGGTGAGGTCAACGTCCATTTTCCCATCACTTTTGACTGTGGTGCTCCTTTCATTTTCATCTCTCTCCCCTATTTCTGTTCTCTTCTTTTTCTGTTCTTCTCTTAAATGGCTGGCTCAAGCGCCTTTCTCAGCCCCCCCTACAGAAGCTTTACCAGCGTGCCCAAAATCATGGCACTCGTCACCTCCTTCTTGATCCTTCACTACGTCACTTTGACCTCTCTTCTATTCAGCCGCCGTCACCTCCCCCACCATGCTTCCTTTCATAGTTCAAAGCAATATCCATCTGTCTCCTATTAGCCATCAGATTCACCAGGGACTGTCCTATAATACGGTTCCCTGTATTTAACTTACCAAAGTGCACTATGACCTTCTAGTGGACCATTTTCACAATATACAGAGGATAAGAGAGAAAAATGTAAAATACTATATTGAATAGAGAGTTGCGTCAAACAAGTAGAAAGATGAGATACATTCTCTTAGATACCTTGCATGCGCTTCTTCTCCAAATAAAAACGAAGTATATATGCAACAAATCATAAAAGCTTTATACTTAGAGACAATTGCATGTTATCAAATTTCCATTCATTCCATATAATAGATTGTTTACACAGCAATTATAAAATACAGGTATGTAGACATGGATAACTCTTCTTCTCCCCCACATTGAGCATGTATGTGAATTCTCATTCAAATGAAGGGAAAGGATTCAAGCGGGCAATGGGGACACACACCAGTGGCTTCAACCTGGGAAGTGTGAGCCCTGCTGCTTCCGTCATGTCAACCATTCCGCTATTCTCTTTACCATCTGCAACCTTCCATTCAAAGCACTGAACCAATGCAGCAACCGTCGTCTGTATGACCTGCAGAGCCAGGCTTGTCCCAGGACACCCCCTCCTCCCACTACCAAACGGCAGGAGCTGAAAATGCTGCCCTCGAACATCCACTTGTGTCCAATCACTACCATGACTTGAACAAGGCATGAACCTCTCAGGCTTGAACAACAATGGCTCCTCCCAGTGCTTGGGGTCCCTGCCAATTGCCCAGACGTTCACAAAGAGCCGAGTTTGGGCCGGGATGTGGTAGCCATGGATGGTGCAGTCTTTGGTGGACTCTCTTAAGATGAGTGGCCCGGTTGGATGCAGTCTTAGCGTCTCCTTGACGATGGCCTGCACGTAGGGGAGGTCCACAATGTCGGATTCTTCGACGATGCGGTCCTTCCCAACTACGGATTCGATCTCGGCGGCAGCTTTCTTGAGGACGTCGGGGTGGTTGATGAGCTCCGCGAGGGCCCATTCGGTGGTGATGGCAGATGTATCTGTGCCGGCCACAAAAATGTCCAAAATGAAAGCTTTGATGTTCTCTCGGCTGATCTTCATCTCTGCTTCATCGTCATCAGCTATGTCCAGAAGTATGTCCAGAATATCCTTCACGCCTGCTGCTTCCTCTGTCTTCTTTCTGGCCGTCTTCTCTCCTATTACCTTGTCCATCATGGCGTCGAACCTCTGCTGCACTTCACTGCACCTCCTCTGGAACCCCTGCAGGTCCAGGTTCTTGCAGATGGCTATGTAATCTGAAAGATTGAACTTCCCAGTCAGCTCCGCCACCTCCTCCACCAGCCTCCGCACCTCCTCCGCCTCAACCTCGGTGGTTCCGGTGCACGTCCGACCCATGGTCATCCTGGAGATGACGTTGTTGGTGAGCTTCAGCAGCTCCCCTCCCATGTCCACGAGCTGACCTGAGCGGGAAAGGAGGGCGCGCACCAACCCCTGCACCTCCTCCCGCCGGACATGAAGAAGCTGATCAAGAATTCTGCCACCGAGGAGCTCCGCCATGCAGAGCTTCTTCATGAACTTCCAGTAGGGCCCGTAGGGGGCGAAGGAGAAATCAGCCGAGCCGTAGGTGAGGAAGCGGACGGCGGCCGACTGGGGGCGCGAGGCGAAGTGGATCTCATGGGTCTTGAGGAATTCCCTGGCCGTGTTGGCGTCGGAGGCGACTACACAGGACACGGAGCCGAGGAGGATGCGCATGAGGGGGCCATGGCGGAGAGAGAGCCTGTAGAGGGCCTGGTGGGGGATTGGGGCCAGCAGGTGGAGGTGGCCCAGAATCGGGAGTGCGGCCGGACCTGGTAGGCGCCGTCCGTCACTGCGGCCGGCAAGTGAAGCTAGAAGGGAGCGGAAGAGGAGGGTGGAGGCGATGCAGATGAAGAAGTAAATGGCGTAGATGTGGAGCTCCGCTGCCATTGTTGTTGCTAAGGAAGATTAGAAGAGACGGAGAAGAGCTGACTTAAGAAAGCATAATGGCCGGCAGTTTTGTTTGGTTTGCTCAAGAAAGATTGGAAGAAATGGAGAAGAGCTGACTTACGAAAGCATAATGGCCGGCAGTTTTGCTTGGTTTGCTAAAGAGACAGGCAGAAAATGACACTCATAAAATGCCTTGATTACTCTATCAAATTAATTTAGGACCATCAAAATAAGCCTAAGTTTCATATAGTCTGACTTATTAATTTGTTATTTTCCCACCCAATCTCCTTGGTCCAATAACCGAATTAGCTTTTGCAGTTTGTGCCTTTTGTTCTTCTAAGTGTGACCCAAAATATAGAGGATTTGATTGTTGATTTACCGGTTTTGGTTAGCATACTATGGCTGATGTCTTATATTTTAACCAAGTGAAAAGGAAGGTATCAATAAATTGCTTGCGTTTTAGATGATTTCTATATTCAAAAAATGATATTCATGTTCAGAACAAAATTCTCATACATGTATTTTGATAGGAATAGACAAGTGAATCCATGTGAACTATGTGGGGCTCACTTGTTAAGTCCAATTAAAACTCGTGTGAGTCTTTATGTGTATTTTTGTTTTGAGAATATACTTGATAAGAAACAGGGACAACGTATCTTGTTTGACCTATTCCATCAGGTATTAAAAACTAAACGAGAACAAGAGAACAATCTCAGCACAGGGAGTTCCGGCTTCCCCCAACGGTGGTGGCATGTATTGCAAAGTCTAATAGGAAAAGGTTAAACAAAATATTTTCTTGACTCTATGACTAGTTTACATGACTAATTGTTACGTAGAGTGGGAAACATAAGAGTTGTTGGATCTAGTTTTAAGTTTCTCTTTTTCTAAATTAAATATCTTTAAGCCAATAAATCGTTCTTACTCTCTACACCATAATTTGATCACTATAAAAGTTTTTATATTGTCATCCCACTTCGTAAAAATGATTGAATGCCATAGAGAATTTCACTTCAATCAAAGTACATATGTTATCCTTAACATAGGTATTTTATTTCAGCTTTTTTTCTAGTAGTTAATACTACACTAATATTTAAGGCAATCTTGGGAAGGGTGGTAGACGCAGTTGTCAACGGATATAGAAAAATGTATATCCACGTTTATAGTTCCCCATTAAGGCGGACAAAAAACTTTATCTCGGCCCATGTTTGTATCCAACCAAAACACTTATAATTGTCACCTTATTGCATATGAACCTTCCTTAGATGTGATTTAGTTTAAGCATGAAAATGACTATACTTGCCTAGGTTTTGCATGATGCTCTACTTGTTTAAACTCCATATTTCGATGATTTTTTCGCATTCGCTTCATGATTCCAGTTGGTTATAACCATAATAAATTATGGATACTTGCACATGTCACATTGAATATTGTAGATGAATTTTGTTCCACATATTTTAGCTCAAATATGAACACCACTATGTATGTATATTCTTGCATATGCTTATATGATTTTATTTTTCATAAATGGACCATGTTTCATGCATATTATGACTGATTAAAGTATGTTTGCCTATGCTTATATTCATTTAACATTGCTCACATATGTATCATGTCACATGCATCATGAAGGTGATTTGTAAGCGAAGATTATTCATGTTTAACAGTGATAAATCAACTGGATGCTGTAGTTTTCTCAATTAGCTGCATCGGAGGTTTATCGAATTAGTTTTACGTCTAAAAGGATGGGGTTTTACATCCATTGGACGCGGTTTTACGTCCCTTTGAGGACGAGTTTCCTCCCCAGGAGAGAAGAGCGGATTTACTATAATGAGTTAAATTAATGTGTTTCTAGACAAGAGATTCCAAGCTAGTTTTTGTATCAACCATGAATTTTCGGAATGAATTCCTTCCTCTAATAAAGCTATTTTATAAGTTTTTAATTATTTAAAATTATTCAGAGGTAGACATTTGGAGATTTTTTATAAGGGTGTGATAGAGCTCGGTGAGACGAGCATAACAGATCTAAGATAATGCAAAACAGAGGTCGGGAGCGAAAGTTACAACCTCGGAAAACATGCTATATGGGTGGGACCCACTTTAAAAGGGTAAGATAACCTACCCATGTGGGGTATAGTTTCGAAGAGTTTGTCGGTACAAGTCTATCGGTACTAAGAACACGCGATTCTGACTTTGGGATAAGAAGTTGGAATTGTTTTTTAATAAAATAATAGAATTGATGACATCAGCAGCGCTGAGCTGAGCTGTTGGCACTGCTCTACTCCGAAGCCGCATGATCACAACTGTCAATGACGAGTGATTGCATGGCTATGCGCATGATGCGTGGCGTTGCTTGCACACAACGCATGGCCATCACGTCAGTGCGCACCAACCATGTGTGTGGTCCATTTAAAATGCGCCACGTGGTGTGAGCGTGCACATGTATTCTTCTTTCCTCCATACGCTCAGATGCCTCAAACTTCCGGAGGAATTTCTGGAATCGTTCTGAGTCTGTTTTCTTCCGTTCAAAAGGTATTCTTACCTAAATCGAGCGTGCCAGACATCGTGGCAGGGTTATTTCTTTGGTTGGAGACCTGTAGAACTCCAGAAGTGGACATCCAATTTAGTGGTGCCCGCTGTATCGCCTTAGAGCTCGTGCGGAGAGCGAGGTATGGGCTTTTATCCTTTCTTAAGCCATGATTATGAACTTTTGTTGTGTTTTTAACTTAACAATTATATGATTCTTGCATGTTATGTGTTAGAGATTACTATCAAGTTATGCTTTATGATTTTTGCACATATATTTGATTTGTCAAATGATTAATCGTTGAGATAGAATGTAAATTATATACCATATGTTTCAATTAGTCGAATGATTAGCTGCTCGAAGCAGATATGTTTTATATATTGCATGCTTTTGATTACCTCATATATGATTCCGTTGGAAATGGATATGTTGTATGTACTACATGCTTTACGATTGCCTCATATATGATAGTTTGATTGAATGTTTATCCATAGAATTTGATATAAATTATACACATTAGAGCGTGTGAGATAGAGACAAACTAGTTTTGCCACTATTTTCATTGCGAATGAATAGAATATGTTTGAAAGACGGTTTTAGATGACTTGTCCTTGTTGAAAGGGGGATTCTCTATATTATTTTTGAAAAGACGTATAAGCATGGTGATCGAGTCGCTAAAGAGGGACAAAAAGTGGGTAACTATCTCATTGGAATGAGCGACCAACCTAGCCTTTGTAGTTGTTGATAGTGTGCTCCCATGACTTGTAGAGGGTAAGCTAGGGTTTTAAATGGGTAAACATTGGGACAAAATGTTTTAAAAGAAAATAGCCCTTTTTGGAGTCAAGGAACTCTAGAAGATTTTGACGATGAGTTTGGGACTCAGGATTATGAGTCTGGGACTTAAGATTATGAGTCTGGGACTCAATAGTGTTTTGGTTGTCTGGAGCTATTGTTGGGCGCCCTAATAGAGCTCTGTTGACTAGATGAGGGCACAATTTTAATCCGGTTTGGAATCGGATGCATGATACCTATTTCAGCTTAGTGAGCCCCTAACGAAGGACAAGAGCCCTGATTAACCCAAAACGAAGGACATCTATCAAGGCTACGCACGCTAGGGTAGAGAGTATCATGAGAAGACTCTCTTCTCTCTAGATCCTGGCACCCCATGAGCACGGGTGGCTCTTCTATCCACAAGCATGAAATATTTTGCTATGATCTGTGGAGGAGTAAGAGGTTGTTGCTTTGTACCTGCAGCAAATTCCTATTAATAATATATATGTCTGGGACATTAGTAATAGGCCATGAAAGCTTACAAACCCTAGGAGCATATTCGATACGTAGGAAAAAGCTCTAGGGGTAGTTTTGGGTAAGTGGCATACCCCATTTTTATGAAAATTATTATATATGATATGTATTGCAAAATTGCCATGTGTTTATTCGTGCCTGATAGTATAAAATCCCCTTCTGAGTATTTTAAAACACTCACCACCCCCAATACTTTGCAGGACTCGAAGAAAGCTTAGTGTATGGTTAGAGGGGCCCACTCCGAGTTTTATCAATGTGATTTCAAGGATTTCAACCGCACCGAAATGAGTAAGAACTCTCCTTATTATTTTTCTCTTGTTTGTTTGTACACGGACTGTGGTTCCTAGGGAAATTATTATTATATTATTGCATAAGGCGAGAGGCTCCTATCACGGGCCTGAGTTAACTTCGATATCTTTATGAATTTTTTTTATATGCTTCCAAAATCCTGGGGTGCGACAGGTTTGTCCATGTGTACAGGCTTACCAGGGATACTTTCCTTGTTTGGGAACTTACCCAAACTGTTTTAGCTTTCCTTTTCAGGAATTCAAGATTTCCCCGTTAGGGATTTCTAGGGTGAGTAGGTTTATTTATGCTTTAGCTGGGATAAGCAAGGTTATTTTCTCAATTGTGAGACATTCACCGAATGGTTTATGCATGTGTATGGATTATAATGCTCATTGACATAGCTTGTGTAAGGACAATAATACTTATGTTACACATGGTGCATATGACATGATTATATTTGAATATGTAGGATGAAATATGGTTTTACACACTTGATTATGCAAGGTAAATGTGAATATTGATACTTGCTTTATGCAGGATAGAATGAACCACGAGACTTAAATGATTATACATGATGTCCATATGTGTTATGAGCTATAAATGAATCTATGATGCATAGGTGGCATGAATATGTATATGGAATGTGTTTTATCTCATGATGCACATGTGGCATGAATGTATATATGGAATGCGATTTATCTTATGATGTACAAGTGACATGAATGTGTATATGGAATGCGATTTATCTCATGATGCACAAGTGTAGAGAATGAATGTCACTACAACAAAAAGGACTTTTAGTGACACATTTATGCGTCGCTATAGTCCTTTAAGCGTCGCTAATGATTATTAGCAACGCATAAAAAATGTCACTACATGTGTTGCAAAAAGTGTCGTCGCTATTGCCTATTAGAGACGTATAAAAAAATATAGATAATAGTTCATAATAGCGACATTTACATATACATTGCTAATAATAAATTATTAGCGACGTATAATATACGTCGCTATTAATTAATTATTAGCGACAAATTATACGTCGCTAAATTATTAGTGACGCTTATTTTGTTGCATCGCTAATGATTAGTTATTAGTGACGTATATTATACATCGCTACTAATAAAACTATTTAAAAAAATTAAAATTACTTATTAGTGACTTATAAATCTATACATCGCTAATAAGTAATTATTAGCGATGTTTACCTATACGTCGCTAATAAAAAACCATTTTTAAAAAAATATTAAAAAACTTATTAGTGACGTATAACTCAATGCGTCGCTAATAAGTCTTTATTAGTAACTTTTGAATATAAGTTGCTAATAAAATAAATATTTAAAAAAAACTTATTTAATGTGTCGCAAATAATATAATATTAGCAATGCAATAAGTGAGCTTTAGTGACGCTTTGATAAGCATCGTTAAAGACCTAATTTTTTTTAAAAAAAATCCCTAGTGGGTTGAGGAAGGGAGAGGGGGCCGGAGGACAGTGGAGCGACAAAATTTGACCCCCTGCTTCACCCCTCCTCTGAAAATCAAAGGGGGGAAGGGGAGGGGGTGGGGTGCCGGAATCTGCAGGGGGAACCGGCTTCTAGCAGCCGGAGCCCCACCTCGGGCGGAGGTAGTGAAGGGGGGGGGGGGAGAAATGAGGATGGGAGGGAATGGAGGGGGAGGGAGGGGGAGGAAGGGATGGGGTGTCGGAATCTGGTGGGGGGACCGGATTCTGGGAACCCCTCTTCCGATGGTGGCAAATGAGGGGGGAATGGAAACAAGGAGAGGGGAGGAAGGGGGAGGGTGGCGGGGAGGGAGGAGGGGGTGGGGTGCCGGAATCCAGCGGGGGAGACGGATTCTGGCAACCGGAGCCCCCTCCTCCGGCCAAGGCAGTGAAAGAGGGGGGAAGGGAAATAAGAGGAGGGGAGGAAGGGAGGAGGGCAGCGGGGCGGGAGGAGGGCTGGGGTGCTGGAATCCAGAGGGCGAAATTGGATGGCGGCAGCGGGGTGAGGGCAAGGGGAATGGAGGAGGGTGGGGAGGGGAAGGGAAGGGAGGAGGGCGGGGGGAGGGGAAGGGGAAGGGGAGGGAGGATGGCAGAGCTGGGATGCAGCGGTGGGGGGCTGGAGGTGGCTGAGCCAGGACGGTGGAGGAAGGGTGGAGGCACGGCAGAGGTGTGGTGGAGGAGGGGAGGAGACGCGGCGAAGTCAGGATGGAGGAATGGTGGAAGCAGGGTGGAGGTGCGGCAGAGGTGGGGTGGAGGCGCGGCGGAGGCGGGGTGGAGACGTGGCGGAGGAGAGGTGGAGGAACGGCCGAGGCGGAGGAAGGTTGTGGCATGGAAGAAGAACGCTCAGTAGGAGGGGGGAGTGGTATTTTTATTTCGCCTGCGCGGGAGAACAAAAATACCATGTGTGATATTTTGTTTTAGCGACGTTTCTTTGGAAACATCGCTAAAACGTTAACCTATTGCAACAAACGTCGCTAAAACTTTCCCATATTGCGACGTTTCAATCTTTCACATATTGCGACGTTTTCTTCCAAACGTCGCAATTGGTAAATATTTGCGACACATGTTATGCGTCACAAATGAATTGGTCTCTCTCTCCCACCTCCTCTCTCTCCCTTCCCCTCTCTCTCTCCCGCCTCTCTCTCTCTCTATTCCCCCCTCTTTCTCCTCTCTTTCTCTTCTCTCTCTCAATCCCTTCCCCTCTTCTATCTCTCTCTACCCTCTCTCCTCTCTATCCCCTCTCTCTCCTCTCTCTCTATCTTCCCTCCCTCTCTCTCTCCTCCCTTCCTCTCTCTCTTTCACTCAATTTTTAATTTTTGAAAATGGGTAGTAGTGACACATGGTAATATGAGTCGCTACTACCATTGGTAGCAACGACGCATAGCCCAATGTGTCGCTACGACTTAGGTAGTAGCGACGCATAGTTCTATGCATCGCTACTACCTATATTTTTTTATTTTTTTAAAATACTTTTTAATTAAATTGCTTTTCTCCCTCTCACTCCTCCCTCCCCTCTCTCTCTCCCTCCCCTCTCCCTCTCTCCTCTCCACCCTCCTCTCTCTCTCTCCTCCCTCCTCTCTCTCTCCCCATCTCTCTCCCTCTCTCTCCACCCTCCACTCTCTCTTTCCCTTCCCTCTCCCTCTCTCTCTCTCTCTTCCCTCCCCCTCTCTGCTCCCTCCCTCTCTCTCTCTTTCATTCAATTATTAATTTTTGAAAATGGGTAGTAGTGACGCATAGCCCAATGTGTCGCTACTACTATGAGGTAGTAGCGATGTATAGGTCTATGCGTCGCTACTACTCTTAGATAGTAGCGACGCATAGTTCTATGCATCACTACTACCTATCTTTTTAAAAAAATTTATATTTTTTTAAAATACTTTTTAATTAAAATTTTTCTCCCTCTCACTCCTCCCTCCCCATCTCTCTCTCTCTCCTCCCTCCCTCTCTCTCCACCCTCCTCTCTCTCCCTCCCCTCTCCCTGTCTCCTCTCTACTCCACTCTACTCTCTCTCTCTCCCTCCCCTCACTCTCTCTCCTCTCCACCCTCCCTCTCTCTCTCCTCCCTCCCCTCTCTCTTTCATTCAATTTTTAATTTTTGAAAATGGGCAGTAGTGACGCATAGCCCAATGCGTCACTACTACTATTAGGTAGTAGTGACGCAAATGTCTATGCGTCACTACTACCTAATTTTTTTTAAAAAAATTTAGATTTTTTTAAAATACTTTTTAATTAAAAAATTTTCTCCCTCTCACTCCTCCCTCCCCATCTCTCTCTCCTCCCTCACTCTCTCTCTCCACCCTCCTCCCTCACTCTCTCTGTCCACCCTCACTCTCTCTCTCCACACTCCTCTCTCTCTCCTCCCTCCTCTCTCTCTCTCCCCCTCTCTCTCCCTCTCTCTCTCCATCATCCACTCTCTCTCTCCCTCCCCTCTCCCGGACAAAATCATCTAAACAAATCATATAGGATTATGCCAAGGTGAAGTATAAAGAAAGATAAGCTCTTTAGTGGACATTGATGCTAAATCTATTCATGGGTGTCTTCAAATCACAAATAATTGCATGAGAAGAATACAACTTTGAGATTAATTAGCAATTGTACTTGGAACCCAATCTTGTCTTTGGCGAAATTCCAATGGAAAGGAGGTCAGGTAGCATGCCCTAGAAATTGGATTCCTGTGATCAAAATTCAAATGTCAAATTATGGAAGCAAAAACATGCCCATATGAATATAAAGTAAAATAGAGAAAGATTTGAATATTCGAGTCAAAAACTGATAAAATTTAGAACTCACTAATTGAACCAATAAGCAATATTTGCTTACACACCCCAATCACTAATATTGGCTACAAAAGGTCTCACCTTGGAGGACAAGAGGTCTACAATGCTCAAGGAGCTTAGAGGGCAGGTCGGGGATGGGCAAGGAAGCACAATCAGCCACAAACAAAGCTGCCCTAGACGACAAAACCTCAACAGCACAAAATAAGCTTAGAGGGGTGGGGCAATGATGGCCAAGGAAGCAAGAAGCTTAAGTGGCAGTGCGGGGATGGGTGGCATCCTCTCTGGATGATTAACCACTAATGCACCCCACCTTATAGTGCTAGCTGAACTCTACTGTAGGGCCGGGTGGAGGGGGATAGGTGAGAAATCATTTTAGCATGCAAAACTCTTGTCAAGCTCTGGTTTGGGTTGGTCGAGTGCTAATTAACTGCAATGAGTCATAAGCATTTGTTGTAATTGGCCAACTTACTTTAATTTGGCTGCTTATACACCATACAAGTCGGTGCTCATGGTAACTTTGCCCTTAATAATACAATGGGCAAAAACATAAAGCATAGACTTTGCAAACAACAAGATTACAATGACTCACACAAGGGTTAGAAAATGAATGCATTCCTTTCATACTACTTATGGCCCTTAGACTAATTAAGAGGAAATGAAAAAATATGAAAGTACTGAAAATGCAATTGATCAAAGTTATGTTCTTTATTTTAAGACAAGGACCTGAGCTTTTTTGCCACAACCATGAACTTTTCATAGCAAGTATCATTCTCAAGTATAATCTTTGTAAAAGCTTCTTCACTTGGATTCCTCTGTATTGTTGATTAAGAAGGCATATCATAAAAAATAAGAGGCCTTCATCATGCTTAAATCTTAAAAACAATACTACATCAAAGTTTTGTTCTTCACTTTATAGATGAACATAAACATTTTTCAATCTTCATTGTAGATTAATTTCAATATATTTTAGCTAGAGAATAAGAAAACCACACAAATTTTAGTCTACTAGAAATCAAGTAACCAAATTCCTTACATTGGCCATAGTTTCAAACTCATTTATTTTTTTCATCCTTCTAATCATTGAAACCAATCATCCAAATTGATTCCATAGAATCCTAAGAAATATAATTAAAAAACATGTACAATAATAGAAGCACTCTACAAGTTCCTTTCATGCAACACATTCTCACAGACAACACTGCACACAATCCATGGTAAGTAACATAAACCTACTCAATCTTGAAATTCTCTCTCACAATAGAAAATTAAGAAAAAGCACTGCAAACTGAAGATATTGCCAACCAAATTGAACATGTTTGTTTCAGTAAAAAATTAGATTACAAACCTTCATTTCTTGTCGTTGAACTTATCGACTTGAGCAACATGCTTGATATTCTAGCCATTAGTCAGGACTAAAGCAAATCACCGATCAAGAAACTTATCCATTGTAATGGTCGAGCTGGATGAAAAAATTAAAAAATTACAGCTTTGAACTGATACAGGAAAGAAAGACAACAGTTTTACCTCATTATTCTGCAATTGAGACTTTCTAAGGAGGGATTGGAGGGATATGTCCCAGGCACAACAAATATTAACCTGGACAAGGAGCGGATGAGGACGAAGGGCTGATCTGGGAGCTGGTGTTGTGCTATTTGCAAATCGGACACCGATAGAAGCAAGGAGGCTGCTTGAGCAGTGGGGATGGGTCGGGAAGCAAGGAGGTTGGGATGAGCTGTGAAACAAGGAGGCGGCAATGGCCGGCAAAGCAAGGAGGAGGCGAGGTCAAGGAAGCAAGGAGGCGACGATGGTTGGAGAAGCAGGAGGAGATCACACTTCTTCCCTCCTCAAGTTGATGAAGAATGATGGAGGGGCAATTTGAGGAGTAGGGATGAACCAGGAAGCAAGAGGCTGCAATGGCCAGGGAAACAAGGCAGTGGCGATGTCAGGGAAGCTATGTTGCAGTGATTGTTGGAGAAGCACAGTGGAGATCTTGGTTCTTACCTCCTCAAGGCGACGAAGGTCAATGGAGAGTGGGTAATGTGGGCGGGAAAAGGCCAAAGATCGAATATGGGAGGGTAATATGGGCGGGGAAGACCAAAGGTTGATGGAGAGCTGGGAATGTTAACTCTACCTAACTGAGTATTCTGTCCGCTGCAACAATCTAGGAGCATTGGATGTCAATGGACGGTGAGATTTAGTATTTTAGTGGATTTTTTGTGTGTTATGCTTGAATACAAATACATACTGGATAAAGTTTTTGTCACCTTAATAGAGAGCTATATTCGTGGACATATCCTTGTCTATATTCGTAGATGATCGTGTTTGCCACCCTTACCAAGATTCCCTTAAATATTAGTGTATCAAATACATATATAGCATGTTAAGACAACATAGGTTCTTTGATAACTTAAAAATATAAATCCAAATACTTATATAGCATGTTGGGACAGTCTTATAATTTGCAACATAAGTACTAACTTGAAAACATGGATATATAACCTATGTAGCATGTTAGGACAATCTTAATATGTTACATAGGTATTAGTCACCTTGAAAATATAGATCTAATACCTATGTAGAATGTTAGAATGAAATTTAAATGTTACAGTATTTGTTCATGTCCGTTTGTGTCCATTTTTTTTTATTGTGGACAGACTTGGATAAAATATAAAAAGGACTAGGGCAACACCGGATAAGGGGTATATAAATAACGAACATACACAAACATCCTATGTCTGTGTTTATTTCTATCTATGAGAACCTCTAGTCACAGATAATACTATCATGGTTCATATGACCTGAGCCAGTATATGAATGGGTTCCCTCTATTTAAATTCAATCTTTTTATTAAACTAGTATATGGCCCCGTGCATCTCAAACTCACCTAGTCCGACTGGTCTTCATGACCAACACCTCTTGACTAGTCCACATAGGGCTCCAAACATAGTTCATAAGGGGGGACTAATATTTACTCTTATGTACTATGTTTAGAGCTATCAAGGATGAGTTGGTCAAAAAACATTTTTCAGCCTGGTTAGTATGACCCCGTACATCTAAAGGACATACATGTTTAAGTGTTTAAAAAACACAGAGAAAATAGTAATACACGCACCCAGCAAAAGTCCTTTTAAATGTGTTGCGACTACAGAAGCATCATGGATAGTTGCAGAATTGGCAGACAAACTTTTTTTTGTTGATTACAGTAGAAATACAAGAAGAAAGTTATGTGCATCTAATCACTCTAGAAAACAACTGTCTATCCCGGTACTTAGCAATAGCAATAGGGGCCCAGTTGAACCTAGCAGATTGATGTGAAATTCTCTCCATGACGACATTCAATCATTTTTACAAAGTGGAACGACAATATAAAAACTTATATAGTGATCAAATTATGGTGTAGAGAGTAAGAACTCTTTATTGGCTTAAAGGTTTTTAATTTGGAAAAAAATAGTCATGACGCAATGTTTTAGTGAGCTACAATGAGATGTAACTTTGGTTAGGCATCGTCATTTGATTTCTGCACATATATTGAATAGCATGAAAAATAGTGTTGTCAATATACCGTAGTGGTGTCAAAGGGATGATAGGTATCTCGCCTTGCCACCCCCAACCCACACTCGGTCTAAAAAAGTGGGATGCGGCGTGATGCATGTGGAAGACTTAATAATTCCTTGTTCTTATCAATGGAGTACACAGCACGTGCCCTTTGTGCAAAAGTAAATAGAGAAAAATAAAAGTGATTGACTAACAATCTTAGTCCAACACAATACCCACAACATTTAATAATAACATAAACTCAAGCCTTAAGGCTACACAAGTATAAAGTTATCACTGGCTAACTAAAGTATAAGATAAAGTCAAGTATGAGATCATCCTATCACATCACAAGTCTAAGACCACTTAACATATAGCCCCTCTCATGGCGCAAGTTCAATTCTCATGTTCTACATAAAGTCCATCTGGAGCACTTGCATAACACAACATGCAACCCCAAAACAAAAACTACAAACAAAAGAGGGGTGAGCTTAGCTCAGTAAGGGTTTTGAAATAAAATATAAGATCATAAAAACACCACATGCATTCTCAATTAAATATACATCACACACTACAACAAAATGTAGTATTAGCAACGCTTCGCTAAGCGTCGCTAAAAATAAGTATTTGTGACGAATGAAAAAATGTCGTAAAAAAATGAACTATTAGTGACACATTTACGTATGCGTTCGCTAATAGTCATATATTAGCGACGCTTAGTAAAAAGCGTCGCTAATAGTTCCTCTATTTGCGATGCGTTATATAACTGTCACTAAAAGATATATTTTGAATAAGAAAAAGAAAGAAACATAACTGTTAGCAACTCTTTTGTTAAGCGTCGCTAATAGTGTTCACAATAGCTACGCTTACACAAAAGCGTCGCTAATAGTGCTGCTATTAGCGACACTTACAAAAGTGTCACTAATAGTTATGAATTAAAAAAAAATTGAATTATTAGCGACGATTTAAATAAGCGTCGCAACTACCATTTCTAATAGCGACGTTTGTTAACAAGCGCCGCTAATAGCTTTATTAATTAATTTTATTTAATAAATAAATATTAAAAAATATATAATAAACTTCCTAAATATAATATATTTTATTAAATATTTACTATTTGTATATATAATAAATAAATATTAAATTTTCAATAAAACCTAGTGTTAATAATAGATTAAACTTTCACTATTTATATATAATATATTTTATTTCTTAAATTTTATTACTAATTTTAAAATATAATTTATAATAAAAGAGAGAGTGAAGAGAGTGCATGGAGAGAGAGAGAGTGAGAGTGAGGAGAGAGAGAAGGTGAGGAGAGAGAGGGAGGAGAGAGAGATGGTGGAGAGAGAGAGGAGAGAGAGGGAGGAGAGAGGGAGGGTGGAGAGAGGGAGGGGAGAGAGAGAGGGAGAGAGAGAGAGGGTAGAGAGAGAGAGAGGGAGGGAGGAGAGAGAGAGGAGGGTGGAGAGAGAGTGAGGAGGGTGGAGTGTCACGACCCGAGATTTTATAAAATATATAAAAAGTTAAAAAGTAAAATCAGTGCTTGCTTAGGTCGCAACCATACACGTATAACCATAAACGTAACAAGAATTATTTTATTCCCCAGGAAATATATTGTCTGTGTACAAACACGTAAGTAAAGATATAAACAAGTCCTCTCAAGCCAAAAATATGAAAATATACTTAAAAAACTATTGGTGTGATTGTAGACTCTGTGGTCACCAGTTGAAGCTCCCAAAAAGTATCCTTTACTGCTTTCTTCTACACTCGTCTATTCAACACCAGGCCCTGCAAGGTCTGGGGGGTGGTGAGTATTTTAAACTACTCAGTAGGGGTACTTATCCTATTAGACATAAATATAACATTTGACAGTTTGTAAATCACAAGATAAATGGACAATACTTTTCGAAAAAGCTGTAAGGGTGTGCCTCTCACCCAAAAACTTCCCTAGGGCTTCTCCCTACGTATCGAAGATGCTTCTAGGGTTTGTATTACCATTAAAGAATTTGTTGTGGGTACAAAGCAGTGGCCTCTTACTCTTCTACAGATTTTTCGTAAAACACTCTGTGCTTGTAGAGGGAAGAGCCACCCGTGCTCATGGGGCGCCAGGATCTAGAGAGCAGAGAGTTTTCCCGTGATACTCTCTACCCTAGTGCGCGTAGCCTTGATAGTTGCCCTTCGTTAGGGGTGAATCAGGGATCTTGCCCTTCGTTAGGGGCTCACCAGGCTAATGTGCGTACCGTGGATCCGATTCCAAATCGGATTTCCCTATGTACTCTCAATTATAGAACTCTATTGGTACGTCTACGAATTTGAGTTCCAAACAATTAAACCTCTTATACCCGACTCAAACGAGAATTTCCTTCTCTTTTTCTTCTTCTATGAAGATCAATCTTTCAAAATCCTAGCCTCGCCTTTACAAGTCATGGTCGTATTACTGACAACGATTATAAAGGTAGGGTTAGTCGCTCGTTCCAACGAGACAGTTACCCCTTCTCTATCTCATCTCAGCAACTCGGTGGTCATGATTGTACGTATTTTCTAAAATCATTTTGATAGAGCAACAGTTTCATGAAAACCATATTTCAATCTTACCATACTTTAAAATAATGGCAAAGCTAGATTTTCTTTATATCACGTATAACATAAAGCATAATTCCTAATTAAATTCAAAAGATAAACACTTAATAAATCAAGTATACAAGGCAATTATAAAACATCTACGGAAAGTAACTAGAATTATTCATATAAACTTTTAAAGACAACCAATGTAAGTATTTAAGTCATAAAAGAGGATAAAAGCCCCCTACCTCAATTTTCAAGTGAGAAAATAAATGATACTCCGAGTAGTCCGAAATTAAATAGCAGATTTTAGGGCTGTAGAGATCTCAAAATAGAAAAATAACTTTGCCATGACGTTCAGCACACTCGATTTTGGTAGAAACGCCTCTTAAATGACTTAAATCAGACTTCAAACGAGGAAGAAATAAAGAAAAGAAGTTTTGAAATGAACGAATTAGAACTGGCCACTATTTATAGGAAAAAGACAGTGACGCTTGTCTGACGCATGTCAGACACGTGTTAGACGCATCACTAACATGCTTCCGATGTGCATTAGTTTTCTGACGTGCATTTCTGATGCGTGTCAGATTTCTAGTGTGCACATCTAACGCGCGTCAGATTTCTGACGCTCTTTTTTTAAAAAAAGTCTTAAAAAATCTTATATCTTTTTATCTCGATATCGGAATTATGCATTCTTTGTACCGATGGACTTGTATTAACAAGCCCTTCGATACTAGACCAAAGTTGGATAGGTTATCTCGCATTTTTAAATTAGGTCCCACCTATATGACACATTTTCTGAGGTCATAACCTATCGTCCTGACCTTCGTTTTGCGTATTCTTGGGTTCGTTACACCCATCTCACTAAGCTCTATTTAATATACTTCACATATAAAAATTATAAAAAAGTACTTAAAAAAACTTACGGATGTTACATGGAGAGAGAAAGAGGAGGGTGGAGAGGGAGGAGAGAGAGGGGGGAGAGAGGTAGAGAGAGAGAGGAGGGAGGAGAGAGAGAGGGGTGAGAGAGGGAGAGAGAGAGGAGGGTGTAGAGAGAGAGGAGAGGGAGGAGAGATAGGGGAGAGAGGTAGAGAGAGAGAGGAGGAGGGAGGAGAGAGAGAGGGGTGAGAGAGGGAGAGAGAGAGGAGGGTGGAGAGAGAGGGAGGGTGGAGAGAGAAGGAGGGAAGAGAGAGAGATAGAGGGGGAGGGGGGAGTGAGAGGGAGAAAAAATTAATTAAAAAGTATATAAAAAATATATAAAATATTTAAAAAAAAGTAATAGCGACGCATAGTACCATGTGTCGCTACTACCCATTTTCAAAAATTACAAATTGAATGAAAGAGAGAGAGGGAGGGAGGAGAGAGAGAGGGGGAGAGAGAGAGGGAGGATGGAGAGGAGAGAGGGAGAGGGGAGGGAGAGAGAGAGGAGGGTGGAGAGAGAGAGGAGGGTGGAGAGAGAGAGGAGAGGGAGGAGAGATGGAGAGAGGAGAGGAGAGATAGAGAGAGGTGAGGGAGTAGAGAGAGGGAGAGAGAGAGGAGAGAGGAGGGTGTAGAGGAGAGAGGAGGGGGAGAGAGAGAGAGAGGGAGGGAGGAGAGAGAGAGAGAGATAGAGGGGAGGGAGGAGTGAGAGGGAGAAAAATTTTTTAATTAAAAATATTTTAAAAAAAATAAAAATTAAAAAAAAATAGGTAGTAGCGATACATAGTACTATGTGTCGCTACTACCTAAGAGTAGTAGCAACGGGCTATGCATCGCTACTACCCATTTTAAAAAATTTAAAATTGAATGAAAGAGAGAGAGGGAGGGAGGAGAGAGAGAGAGGCAAGGAGAGAGAGGGGGAGGGAGGGTGGAGGAGAGAGGGAGAGGGGAGGGGAGGGAGAGAGAGAGAGTGGAGGGTGGAGAGAGAGAGGGGGAGAGGGGGAGAGAGGGAGAGGGGAGGGGGAGGGAGAGAGAGAGAGTGGGCAGAGAGAGAGAGAGGAGAGTGGAGAGAGAGAGGGAGGGAGGAGAGAGAGAGATGGTGAGGGAGGAGTGAGAGGGAGAAAAAAATTTAATTAAAAAGTATTTTAAAATAAAATTAAAAAAATTAGTAGTAGCTACGCATAGTACTGTGCATCGCTACTACCCATTTTCAAAAATTAAAACTTGAATGAAAGAGAGAGGAGCGAGGAGAGAGAGAGGGGGAGGGTGGAGAGGAGATTGTGATGCTACTGATTTGCTCTCAGTTTGTGATTGACTAAGAAGAATTGAGAAGATATATGCGCTCTATAGAAAAGTAAAAATGCAATCAAACTAGTTCTCTATTTTAGTGGATTGTAGAAGGCAGTGCACAGATGAAAAGAGGCTGATTCTTTAGTTTTTGCCCATCAATTTTTCTGATACTTTTGTAAGTCAGCGTGAATTGAGTTCAATGTTTATATTTGGGTGCTTGTTATTTTTTTGTGAGTTGATACTTCAGTTAAGTGATTGAATCAATTGGAGTGTCTATGTGTTTACACTAAATATTGTTTATTGCAATCCAAAATGTCTCCACACAATGGAAGGACACATGTTAGAAACAAGACTATTTAAACTTAAATTATGTGTTTGCATGGTTCACTTGCAAGTATAAGACTTTTTATATAAGAATTACATTTTACTTTCAAGAATATTATCTTGGCATTTAGACTTGTCTAAAGAAAGTCTTTTGTTGCCAATTAATGATGTGAAGCCACCCATTCTTTGAATTTTGCATTGAAGGATTTGGGAATTCATCATTAAATTTTAGACTTAAAATTGACTTTTTATTATTGACTCTCCTGATACATGTATCATAAACATAATTTAAACTTTAAATTAACATGTTATGAGGAAAATATTCAAATAAGGTTATATTTGATAGTCTTCTAATACTTTGAATTTCTTGTTCTTTTGTACCTTAACCTAGAGATTGAGCACCTCATGCAAGATACTGCACAAGCCTCAAAGAAGCTATCAAGGATTTAAGATTATTTTTGTGGAATGCTATATGCTCCATATGTCACGCCCCAGCACTCGCCCGACCCAGGCTGAACCCAGTCAAAGGGACGGTCGAAGCACACGGGGCGACAAAGGGCTGAATTGCAGAAGACTTGACCCCTCTAATAGGTATAACATACACGGAGTAATGCACCGTTTTATCTTTGTGTAAGAGAAAATAAGTAAAAATATAAAGCACTTCAAATCTGAATTAGTCCTCCACTCATAAACCCACAATCTTACAACATTAAGCCGTCAACATGGCTCAAGTCATAACATTCGAAATAAGTCTAAAGCCACAACGGCTAATAAAGTATGAGACAAAGTCAACCAAACATTAGATTCTAGAACACTAGCAGAATAAACATATAAAGATAGTAAGATCTCTAGGCTCTCACGTCTACTCCCGATCATCATTCACATACGCCTCATAAAGAGGGATCTGATCGTCTGCATGTCACACCATGCAGCCCCAAAACAGAAAACACAAAGAAATTGGGGTAAGTATAAAACTCAGCAAGGTTTTGTATTTCAATATGATAAATATGAAAATATCATATGTATCTCACACCATCCATTACACAAAATATATCATTATATTAACTCATTTCTGATCACCTGCTCAATGTTTAACCATCCTCAATCACAAATAACCATCATGCAAAGAGTATTTCGGAACATAGTGTCCATAGCATGAATAATCATACTAAACCATAAATATTCATCCTGCATAAAAAGTATCTCATCACACTATACATAACCATGCACATTCATTCCCATTCATAAGCATTTATCCTGCATGACAAGTGTCCCATACACACTATACATAATCATGCATATTCATTCTCATTCATAAGCATTCACCCTCTATGTCAAGTGTCTCAAACACACTATACATAATCATACATATCCAAACCATATTCACATGTGTCACATAATCTCAACTATCTCTACACAACTTGTGGAATTGGGTATAATAATATCTCATACACATGCATTATCAACAATGGTGAATGTCTTCATCATGGATAGAAATACAATCATACTACCCGCTCTGGATATCATTTGATTTCCTAAATGGAAACCTAGGGCATTAGCCCACCCTGGACATAATCTGATTTCCTAAATGGAAACCTAGGGTGTTGGGGGTAGTCAGCCCCTCTGCTCACCCTAGACAATCCATAAGGGAAGGTCCAATTTCCTTGCAGAAATCTAGAGTAGGTTGCTCGCCCTAGACAGTCCTGGCCGGGAACGTCTGATCTCCTCACGAAGACCTAGAGCAGTGTGTTCACCCTAGACATCTCTTGCGGTGGGGAGAATTTGATTTCTACAAAGGAAAACCTAGAACATGTGGTAGCCGGTGCACAAGGCATACCACTTTGGATTCTCATGGTCCATATGACTATACTAAGAAATCTCAACCACATTCAAATCAACTCAACTCAACCCGGGGAGGATCCATGTTCTAAGTATGAACTCAAATGGAAATAATGTTCTTTCAAATCAACCAATTCCGATAAGCCATTGACCGATTAATCTGGCAAGCAATATCTCAATTGCATCCAATCAATCAACCACAGCTAATCTCGATAAATCTCATTCATAAATCAATCTCATGATATATGCAACATGGTACATACGTGAGCAATAACTACATGTAATTAATGAAACGTGCTCCCATCAGCCATACATGCATCATTTCTAATCATAAGTGTCAAACAATCGCCATAATTACCCCCACATGTGTGTACATGGTAGTAGCATTCAATCTTAAGCATAGGAATATGCATTATGAACAACCCATTGACATACTATACACATGCCATCATAATTTAAACATGACTCTTCTTACTAAAATCATGGGTGAAAACCATCGAAAAACACGAATATAAGTTCAATACCACTTCATGCTAGCTAGACTTAGGTAAGTATACTCATTACTATGCTTAAGCTAGACATGGAACTAACATCCACCCATAATTTAACATCATATGTCAAAGCATACAAATCCATTCTCATGTTGTACACTTGCTAGAAATCCTAAGTAAAACATGATGAATCACTCAACATGAATTTAGGATAAGAAATTAGAACATGCTAAACTGAATAACATGTAATCCTCTTCACACTTGAACATCATCATAACTCTCAACATAATATTCATGTCCTCACAGTAGCATTTCCAATTATAAATCACTCATCATGATTATTATAAATGATATTTAAGAAGTAGACATGAAAATGGTAAAAAATGACCCAAGTGGCAAAACTGGCATTTGGGCATTTGATCGGCCAGAAGGCCATCTGAACGCCTGGCTGTTCGATTGGCCTGTATGACCGTTCGAATGCAAACACAGTGGCTCTGGTTTGTCTTCTTCCTTGCGAACTCAAAATCAAAACTTTATAAAATCACCACGAACATTCAAACCTCAACCCAAACTTCATAATAATGAAATTACAGCTTAGGAAATGATAAATCTAGTAATTTATAAACTAAAACACGAAGAAATTACATGAAAGATTAAGCTTCTCATAACCCACCATCAAAGCTCAACTTCATGCAAACCCACATAAACCTTCACCAAACTTCAAATCCGAAAACACAGATCTATTTTGGAAGAAATCCTTACCTTTAGTGAGTTTCTTGGTCAGAAATCCACGCTCCAACATCTTCAAATCCCTACCCACATTAGGGTTTTGATAATACATGTATAAATCCAATTAATAAAGCCTAAATCACTTGAAAACTTGTAGATCTAGGGCTTGTTTAGTTCCAAAACGAAAATCCCTCATTAGAGGTTTGAAATTGAGGTCAAAATCAGAAACTTTAGTGGTAAAAAATTAAGATTTAACTTTGGAAGAGATGGGATTAAGAAAGATTAGACAAAACCCTAGGTGATTAATGAAGAAATCAAGCTAATCTTACCTTAATCGAGCTTTCCTCTTATGGAGTGGGGATTAAGGCCTCTTAACCTCAGATTCCAGCTCTTCCCAAATGGGAATGAGGCTGTGTCTTTCTATTTATAGTAAGTCGAGGGGTTTACCTAATAGGACTTTGGGGTACGAATTGAATTTAACACTAAAAATGGGTAATTTGTTTATTTTTAGTCAAAAACGAATTTTAAAACTTTTGAAACACTCAATTACTAAAATAAGATATTTTTAGGGTCCTGTGGGACCCATCATCCCAATTTATGAATGCAGGGCCTATGGTGGGATCCGTGCCCTAACTTTTCAAAAAAATAGTAAAAAATTCTACAAATTCCAAAAAAAATTGACTTATTTTTAACATAAAAACCATCTAAATGAAGAAATTGCTAATTAAAACCATATTTAATTATCTTAAATTTGAAAATAAGTCAAAACCGGCCAAATTTGGCCAAATTTAACACTAAACCACATAATATTAATAAAATAAATAAATTACTTTAGGCTTTAGGGATCTTACAATGTATATATAAGAAGTGTTGTAATATGGTCTTAAGGTTACTGGTTATCCTAATCCCTACTTCTTCATTGTGTCATGAAATGACATTGTACTTGATTTATTCATGTGGGGAAAAAGTTCAAGAGTAGTGTTCTTTCCTTCTTTTGACCCCCATTTCCTTTTCATTATTTTCAATGTGTACTAATATTTTTTCCGTATGTTAGTTTGATAAAGGCTAGTTTGACCCCTTTTTTTGGTTCAAGTAAAATGGAGTTTGGGGAGTTTCATCACCAAAACAATGGCTTTGAAGAGTCTATAACAGGGTTAGATGACTTCCAATATGATGCAGTAACTCTAAACCAGAGTAGTGAGGTTTAGAATGAAAATTTGTTGAGGATGGTACTTAGTGAGGGAATGGAATTTTCTTTTATGGATGAGGCACATGAGTTAGAAAATGCATATGCGAAAGCAAGGGGGTTTGGCACTAGGAGGCATACTTCACATCTATCTAGGAAGACCAATGCTCCTTATATGAAGGTTTTTGTTTGTGATAAACAAGGGAAAAAGAAAGTAAATGATCATCTGCAAGTGGGAAAAAAGATTAAACGTTGTCCAAATACTCAGTGGGAGTGGAAGGCTCAGATGGTCATTAAGCTAAATGAAAATGGAAGATGGAAAGTGGTAGAATTTAATGACACACTCTCTCATGAGTTTGTACCTCCATCCAAAGTTGGGAGGATCCGATCACACAAAAAGCTAGGTGCAATATCAAAGCGGATGATTGATGTATTCCATGCATGTGGAATACGACCTTCAAGGATTTCAAGGGTATTAAATGCTTCCGGTAGTATAGATCATGTGGATACCACTTCACAAGATTGTAGGAACCATCTATACATCTCACGTAAGATCAATGTCAGCCACCAATGCTTGACTGTTGTTGAATATTTTCAACGCAAGGAGAGTGTGGAAGGTGGTTTTCTCTTTAGGTTGAAAAAGATGATAATGAACAAGTGAGATCTATATTTTGGGCTAACAATAGGTCAAGAGAGGCATATATGAAGTATGGAGATGCTGTGGTTTTTTATGTTACTTACAGGACTAACTCATTTAACATGCCATTTGTGCCGATTGTCGGTGTTAATCACCATCGCTAGTCTACTCTTTTCGGTTGTGCTCTTATAGTCTATGAGACATAAGAGACATTTACATGGGTATTTGAATCATGGTTAGACATCATATAGGAAGAGAAGTTGCCATTGGGGATTATTATAGATCAAGACTTGGCCATGAGAAAAGCCATCGCCAAAGTATTCCCAAATACTCTCCATAGATTTTGTTCATGGCACATAGGGAAGAATGCAATTGTGCATCTAAATATGTTGAAAGCCAGTTCTCATGAGTTTAATTATGATTATGAGAAATGGGTGCACGGTGACACGATTGAGGAATGTGAAAGGCAATGGGTGACATTGAGGGCTAAATATGCTATTGATGATAAGAGTTGGTTGGAAAAAATGTATAATGATCAGCACCATTGGATTAAAGCATACCTCAAAGATTGTTTCTATGCATAAATGACTTCAAGTCAGAGGAGTGAAAGCATAAATGCATTTTTTGATGATTTTGTGAATGGCCAAACTCCATTGAGTGAGTTTGTGCATCAATATGATAATGCACTTGCTGCTAGAAGGGCAGAGGAAGCCTCGGAGGATTATAAAACTTTGCATACAATGTTGATTTTATATATAGACCATTCAATAGAGGAACAAGCTAGAAGAGTATACACAAGGAAAATGTTTCAACATTTCCAGGATGAGTTCAAGTACACTATGGGCTACAAGTGTACTAAGATTAGATGTGAAGGAGATGCCATATATTATGAGGTGAAGTGGGGTTTAGAGGGTGGAAGAAGTCACATTGTGGAATTTCAACGTGAGCATTGTGCTTGTAAAAAGTTCGAGTCATAAGGCATGTTATGTAGGCACATATTGTGAATATTTTTCCATGAACTAGATGCAATCCCATCCAAGTACATTATGTTTTGTTGGACCATTAATGCTAGATATACATCGATAGCAAGTTTGAATAATCAAAGTGAGTTGGTAGTTAGCACATCGAGAATGACACCATATATGCTATATTCCATGCGAAGCCTCTTATTGAAGATTGGAGATTTAAGTTCAACTTCCCCTGAGCTATGGAATCTAGCTTTGCCTCCACTCAAGAATGTCTTTACTGAGCTAGGAAACAAGATGATGTCATCAACCATCCAATTGGGAGGCACAAATACCCATCAAAGAGATGCAACGGTTGCCATGGAGATGGAAGACTAACCCCAAATTAGGGATCCACCAAAGCTAAAAACAAAGGGTCATCCAAGGAAATGTGAGATACTTAAATCAAAGGTTGAAATAAGTATGTCTTCTCAAGCTAAGAAGAGAAAATGCAGTTTGTGTCAAAGGGTTTGGCCACTACATGACAACTTGTCCAACGCAAAGGTTCAAACCATCATAAGGATGATGTTGTTTGATTAATCTTTGGAGAGTTTAATATTGCTTCATATTGCAAACTTATTACTTACAATGCAGGGAAATGTCATTAAATCAACCTTAGTAGATCAATCACTAGCACCTTTTTCATAATTAACGTGTGAATCTAGGGAACAAGAGTTTAGAATTCTTGTTGATTCAACCGATGAAAATTGTAACATGGTGAGGTATGTATTGTATCACAAGCTCTAACTGTTCATTTGATGTATCTATTTCACTTCTAATTTGTTATTCATTGTCTAGTTTGGTAGGTTGCAATGTTGAAAAAGGAGTACATGATATTGAAAGAAGTTAGGATTGATGGAAACCGATTTTTTTGAGTTCCAATGTATATTTTTGTCAAGGATTTAGAATGATATAAGGATGAAAGCCGATTTTTTGAGGAGTTCCACAATACATATTGGCAACTTATATGTATACAAGTTTGGAGAAAGTGATTTTTTGACCAATCGATGAAAGCATAGCAAATCTTGTAACTCTGACTTAACAAGAAAAAAATGACATATTTATCAGTTATACGATGCATTTTAGTTATGTGGATGTTCATTCCTTTATTACTTTGTTGTGATGCCTTTGTTATAAGTGTAGATTGAGGGTTTAGGGTTAGTATATACATTGCTTTCTATTGTATAGATGTCCAATCCTTCAATCTTTTTTAACTTTATTTGGTGAGTTAGCATATACATTATCAAGATTATTTTTGGAGATGTAAGTCAACCCGGGTTGACATTTGATGGTGTAAGTATTAAATTTACATGAAGGCTGGTTAAGTGGTACTGAAAAAGTGCATATGGTTTACTTTTCTTCCGTCACATTTGATAATCTCAGTTGAACTTTTTTATGTAAATTTCTCATTTTCAGCAGTTCAGATTTTGCTTGTGCGCACAACTAATGCATTCAATCAGCCACAATTGTCAAATTGTGAATTCTATAGACTTCATTAAGCATAGTATCAATGCAATTGTCTTTCTCTCAAGTGTGGGAAGGGGTTAATTAGCTATGTGCATTTGATAAGTTTGCCGTCTTTTTTTTCCAATACAGTAACTTTTTCCTTTTATCTTATATGCAACTCATTTTAATGACATTCCATTTTAAAACACATGTTTTTTCTTAAATATTACAAGTGGCAAACAGAAACAATAACTTTAATGAAACCCAAACTTGTTGTGGCATATCCTTTCAACTGCCGCCTCCCTCCATGGCCGTTGTTTCCATCTCCGAGTTCGATCCTATTTTTTTTATTTTTTTAGTTCAACTTTTGAATTCTCATAATGTAGTGACTTCAGTAAGACTGCACGGGAACTCGTTGTGTGGCTTCAAAAGATAGATGGTGACAATTAGTCTGAGCTATGTAAACTTACATAACTACTTAGTTTGAACTTAATTGTAATGATGTGTTAAACCTATATGTGAGCTACTTAATATTTACATCTAACAAAACAAAATTCTGTCGCAGACACAGTGCTAGATGTTTATCATTAATGTTGAACCTAGTGTTAGTCTATTGTTGAACACAAATCACAAAACAGCACAAAAATTCATGTATGCCAAAAAGATTTGCTTAATTATGTTTATTGGATTTATATCTATAGACATAGATAAAGTTAAGCAATTTCTAATCATGTGTCTTTGCATTGTATAGGTTATTGGGAACAAATACCAGAATAAGCTACTTCAGATAATTGGTGCCAGGTATGAATTTGTTTCGACTTAAATAGGATTTTGTAGACAAGGGAAAAGAATATTCTCTCTCTTTACTACTAAGTTTTTCTAAGTTATTTTGTTTAAATTTTAAGAGGAACAATATGATGAAATTTTTTTTAACATCCAGTTTTAGCAACACCCTTTATTTTTTCTAAATCTTCATAGGAAGGGCTCCAAGAATTGGGCTTCAGGAAGATGCTACAGTTGCCAAGGTACTGGTATGAAAATCTCAACTAGACAAATTGGGCCTGGCATGATTCAGCAGATGCAGCATGTTTGTTTTGAGTGCAGTGGATCAAGTTCTTGTGAAATAGTATATATGTATAACTTCTTTTCAGATTAGTTTTTGTGTAGATGCAGCATGTTTGCTGTAAATGTTGGGTGTCAGGAACATGAGTGTGATCCTTTCCTATGATTGTATTTTTCAAAGTAGTTGGGTTTGTATGGTTTTTGATCTCTAAAATCAATGCTTCTTCTAAATTCAAGGGAAGTTATTAGTGAGAGAGACAAATGCACACAGTGCAAAGGAAACAAAGTAACTCAGGGAAAAGGTGGTGGAGGTTCATGTTGAGAAGGAAATGCAACATGGCTAGAAAATTGTGTTTGAGGGGGAAGCTGATGATGGAATAAGCACATCCATACCTTTTTTTTTTGCATGTGTTGATCTTTTTTAGCTCTTACATCGAGTTTCAAATTTCATTTCTTATTCTCTTGTGTGTCATCATACTTCTGTTGTTTTTTTTGGCTAACACATGTAACTATTTTGCAGCCAGATACTGTAACTAGGGACATTATATTCTTGTTGCAACATAAGGAGCATCCCAAGTTTAAACACAAATATGATGATATGTATGTAGATCACACCCTCAGCTTGACAGAGGAGGCCCTGTTGTGGATTCTAGTTTGCATTAACTCATCTCGACGACACACAACTTCTTGTCAAGTCAAATTCTGGTGAATTATCAAGCCGATATATTTGTTGTAATCATCTAGGAGATGTATTTCTTTAAAATATTAATTTGTCTTGGGCCTTTTGCAGAAATTAAGATACTCATGTTTAACTATTGCAATGAATTTATGGTTTATAATCCGTAGAAGTAGGATTCTTAGCTCACGTTTAACTAGACTAGTCACCATCTCTTGTAAAGTAATTGAAACATAATGAGTTTTGCTTTAAATTTGCATCTGGATGGACTTATTCCGCAGCGCATCCATGACTACTGCCTTGAATTGTAAATGAAATGGTCTGTTATGCCATTTGTGGAATCTGGAAGCACAAGAAAAGTCTTGGAAGTTCTATTTCCCTCCCACCTCCCCACCCTATCACATTCCCTCCTCCTCCTTCAAATTCTGCCCCCGTCTCCTTCCTCCCCTCTCTCACAGTCCCTCCTCCCCCTTGGAAATCCATCCCCCTCTCTTACAGTCCCTCTTCCCCCTCTCCCGCCTCCCCGCACTCTTTTTGAAGTGGAATTTGGGTCAGCAGCATCAATCCCTACAACATCACCATCAACGATGCATCCTTCAGTCGCCCCTCGGAGCCGAGGGCACAGGTCTCCATCCGGTGCCTTGTGCAACCACTATAACATGTACCTTTTAATACCAATTTTTGTGTGTCATTTTTGGGTTTAACAATCATAGTTGATCCTGTAAAGCGATTCATTGATCAGGGCAGTGAAGATACTCTACTACCCTGAAGATAGCCTTTTGTATCATATTTTGATATGTAGAGTTCTTGTTGCAAAGGAGATATGAGAGTGAAGATATTCATTGTCCTGTAGTGAATCAAACAAATTTCTAGTTTGAATTTTTTAGTATTTTTGGTGCCCAATGGAATTTAAAATTTTGAAACAAAGTTTAGGGAGGCGGTCAAAATGCAGCATGGCCCATGGTGGTCTTGTAGGAGATGAGCAAGCTTCATAGGGGTTATGGGTCTCGACTCCCTCAAATAGTTGTTAGACTAAATTATATATTCTATTTGATTATGAAGTTACTAACATAAAATTCCATTTTGTTGCCAAAACTCTGTTTGGCCTTGAAAACGATCAGACAGAGTTCAACTTTGCATTATTTCATAAAAAATATTTATGCATTCTTGTGATGGTCGATTAAATTTGAAACCTTTAGATTTTAGCCTTGTGTAAATAAACCATGCATTAGAGTTTATGTGGCATCTGACAGAGCTTGAAAGTCGAAAAGTTGGACTAAAATTCCTATCGCAAACCCTAGTTAATTCAAAATGGTGATGATAATTGCAGTGAACAATATGCTTATATGACCATATTTTTAAAATATTTGGTAACCTTGAAGTTTGTTTCATACATGCATTTCATTTTGCTATTTTTAGCATGTTGTTACCTAAATATGTCATTGTTGGATCTCTTACAGGGGGTTAGGCGTTCGTCATATAAGATTTCTTATGGTATTTTACAATCCAATGATAGTAAACGAAGATTTCCATTACCATATTCTAAATATACTGTTAGTGAATTAGGCTTCACAATTCGAAACTCATAATCTAGACTTGGTCAAAAAATACAAAATTTAAAGTGAATTGCATTTGGGGACATAGTTATCTTGTGAACTCCTCAATTGCACCATCCGCTTGCCTCCACCGTAAGTGTGCGGAAATCTCTGTGTTAAAAACTTTACGTAACTAGTGTTTGAGTCTTAGAGTAGTTTTCAACCTTAATATGACATTATTCTGTTAACCAATCTGTTATGCAGTAGTGTTCTAAATTGTTTGATTTGCACATCTTCCCTTACACGTTGGGTGCTTTGAATGATTTGAGTGTCTTTAGCTTCTCAACTTTTCATGCTTTTGTCCTAAATTGCTAAGACTTTGTAATGTGATGGATATACATCGTATTGGTTCCGTTTAATTACATAGAAGTTCTTTACAGCAAGGTAATTGCATAATATATTTCATGTCCCTGCTCAGACATATTTATGCTTTGTTCCTATGTCAGTTCCTGGTTTGGATTCCATAGCCATGTGAATATAGTATAAAATGGAAAACTCAGTTTTCGATTAGTCTTGATATCAAAAGTTTGGTTGAACTGCATGAAATTTTAAATGCATGTATTAAATTATAGGAAGAAAACAAGATGTTTTGCTTCAAAATAAAACCATGAACCAGAGGAGCAGATTACGTATAGATTCATTTAGCCGGTCTAGATCACTTGGAAACTTTCAAAGGCAATTGAAAGAGCTTCCAGTGATGCAGGTGGGTCTGGGCTGAGGCCCTGCGTGAGGTGTAGATCACTTGTTCAGTCTCCAGGGTTCACTGCATATTGGCCCTTCCCTAACTCCAGCTAAAGTGCTAATTGCTATTCATGGAATTGATCCTGAGAGGGAGGGGATAGTGTTGAATAAGACGCATTGCTTACTTTGTGGGACACTTACTTGGGATGATTTATGAAAAAACAATGGTTGGATTTCCCAAATTTTTTGTAATTTCAAATTAGAATAAATGTAACATTTTCATGTCATTGATGCATGTTCTGCTTGTTTTGAGCAATGTCAAGTATTTACCCAGCAAGTCTTTTCTAAGGCTTTGAACCAATTGGTAAGTTTTCGTGAGGAACATCTTCTAATGGTTTTGTTTGTATTAGGATATTTTTTGTGCTTATAGAGAAACTATTAGATATACTATCTTGATTTCAGATTGAACAAATCCCTCTTTCTTTACTCTTCATGCGTACAATGGTTCAAGCAATTGGTGTTTTTCCTGCACTAGTGTGCATTTTGTGGAATTTTGGTTACTTTTATTCTTTTGTTGTAACTTTTTTCTCATCATTGACACAATTATATCATATTATATGTTATTTTTTATGCAGCAGATAGATTTTATAATGGAAATCCTCTCTTGCCTTGTAAGCAAGCACGTAGTGCCTCTACATGTTTGAGCACAATTTAGTGATTTGTGTCATTTTTGGGTTCAACAGTCTTAGACAAACCTAGAAAGTGACTCATCGATCATGGTAGTGAAGATGGCCTACTGCCGTTAAGATAGCCTTTGTATCATATTTTAATAGGTTGAGTTCTTGTTGAAAAGGAGATAGAGAAGTTTCTATTAGCAATTTTATCAACAATACATAAGTGTTTAAAGGGAGAAATCACTGATTCTTAGTTGTCATGAGCAAGTGCTATTTACAATGTCTTCGTTTTGTATAGAAGAATTACCCTCTTAGTATATTTTTTTTAAATAAAATTCCCTATGAGTGTTTTTTGCAGTATCTAGGTTTTCTTAATTAGGCACCGAGAAAAAATTGAAGGTGTCAACATGGAACTTTTTTTATGAACCTTTTTGTGCAGGTGATGTTGATTCCCATGTTATGAGAATCTATATGATAAACAATAAAAGAAGCAACTTCCTCGTAAGAAAAAATCCATACAAATTATTTGGCTAGAAGTAATGCATACCCAGTGGTCTATTAATTACATAGCCGTGGGAAATTATAGTGCGTGAAGGTACAACAATTTCGGTGGGTTGTTTTTTTTATCACAAGCATTCTTCAAAATTGACATCTAACCCTATAGAGTTGCACACAAAAATTCTCACACTTGGTGAGACAACTTTACAATGACTTCAGTCATTCTATCCTCACCCCCACCAAGAAAAAAAATGGCATGCCGCAATAACATCATTATATTTCACAATCACTAGTATGTCCTCACTACATCCCAAAACAGGCGCCGACAATTCAATAACATTGGACCAAGAAAAAGGTTCGCATTCTACAATACCCTAGAGGCAAAAGTGCCAAAATTTTCGATTCAATCCTAAATATTTTACACTAAGAACAACAAAAACTCAGTTTTGAAAGTAACAAAATATACATATGTTAAGATCACCAACCAATGTCTAACAAGAAGGTTACTGCAACATCGTCAAAGGGCTTTCTCCAACCTTCCTCAATTCGCCTTTAAATTGAACTTAGCCATGACTCCATAAATTAGGCAAAGATTGCCTTGCCAAGAGTCTTTAAATTCTCTCGTATTCTCTGCTAAAGATATTTTTTAAGAAATAACTTTAAAAAATAACGAGATTGGTAGACTATGGCAAATACCCGATTCCACTAGCATATTAATTTTCACCATATAGAAAGAACCGTGCGCTTCAGCTGATGAAGCCATACAATGCATTATTATAGAAAGTCAACACCCTTCAAAGAATTGTCACTCATTCCTCAATTGGATATTTGTTAATTTAGCTCCTACACAAGCTATTAGCTCCATGTTTACTTGTAAACTTTTTGTTTGAGGAAACTATCCAATTTTCACTTGAAAGAAAAACAACAAATGTCATGTGATATAGAGTGTACCTTTTCATTTCTTCCTCTTCCTTTTTCAAATTATCAACTGCATTTTTCCAGTCCACTGAGACAATGCTTGAACTTCAAAACTTGTGCAAAGGAGATTTTGAGATGCTCCTACTTTTATGTCACTTGTGTCTCTTTGGTGTTCGGGAATGACTTCTATGCATCAAGGAGATGGTGATATGCTTTTCCATTGTCGAGGGGAGACAGAATGGCTTTTTTGCTTGCATAAAATTAAGTAAAGTATGTACATGTCTATATGCATGTCTCTCTCAGGGCGTGTTTATAGAATATTCCCCTTAGTTATAGGTTTACATTAATGCAGTACGACATATACTCATGCAACTTTCTATAATCTAGTTTTTATCCTATGTTTTTTTTAAAGAGATCAGAGAATATGAAGAAAAAAATATATTACTTGGGAAGCATCAGCTAGCATTAATCAATATATTAAGTTGCTCAGATAGAATATCTATTATCAATGTTATCTAGTCACATAACCATATGAGAACATGAATTTTATGTCTTTGACACATATCATTGATGTCCAAACTTTGAGAACCTTGCCCAGAACATTAAAAGGAATAAAAATAAAAAATACAAAATAAAGCTAATGATGTAAGATGTAGAGTAATGACACAGAATTACACTGCCAACATTTTGGGAAGAAAACACAAAAACAAAAACAAAAACTGCAACCTGATTCAAGACTGTTCTTTAGCAAAAGAAAAAAAGAGAGAATGCAAAAACCACTCATTAGTGGTATACTATATGTTTATAGCAACGATTTGCTACTGAGCCAATCATTAACACTGATAGAACCTTTATTTATTAGCCCTTGATTACTTCTCAACGATACTTAGAATAAAACATTCCTGATCTGCAAGTAGCCTACTAACAAATCTTAGGCTAAACTACTTAGTATTATTTAAAGTGCTTCCCGCCCATAACAGAAATGTAAATAAAAGCCATTTTCCTCCCTAGACTATCAATGTCACAACAACAACAAACTTCCCAAATTCCAACAGAGAAATGTGGAGGCCAAACTACCAGGCAAGATGCCATTTTTCCTTGTAAGGGAGAACAACAGGTATGTGCAAACCCTCCTTCCCCTCCACCAAAAGAAAATGATACTAAAAGGCAATGACAGAGCATAAATAAATAGGAGGATGAAACGATCCATTAACCTGCTATGAGCATAAGAGTAGGGAGATCGGCTGTGTTCCCTACAGCTTCTCCTGTTATGCCGACGGCTCACCGGAGATGGCAAATGTCTTCTCCTATGCAATGGGGACTGTGAAACCGACCACCCATCTTTGTTTAGAGGATGCTAAGGAATCGTATCTAGAACATTTAAAATAGTCAATTGTGAAGACAAAGATGACAAGGAAACAAGGAAAAACTGAATGAAACAATAGATCATAAGTTCAGAAATGGACAGAACAAAAGCATAAAAATCCCAGATTTTAGGTCACGACCTGAGATGGACAGATGGAGTTAGAAGAAGGCGGCTTGCCCGGAGGAAGGAGGAAAGGGTGAATCCAAATTTGTGCCAAATCCCACCTTGAAAATTGAATCCAGTGTTGATTTCATGAACAACTCTTACAAAAAAAACCCAATAATAAAGTAGTGACTTAATGAGAATTGAGATGGGGGACGCTCATCTTCCCTTCTCTTTTTTTGGTTTTGCAAGTTTCGAAGACACTTGAATTTCTAATGTCTGGTTGTTGACTGCAGACTGTGCAAAAAGACCAGCCTTTGCAGCATTAGTTTGAAAAACTACATTGCTAAAGTCCCCCTCAAGACCTTGGTGGAGAGAAGTCACAGCTAACCAGTTTTCTTTGTTGTTTCCACATCTCCCCATCTACAGCAAATATCCCATCCCCAAACAGGTCCTTCAGTCTTTTGTAGTGCAACTAGTCAGCACCCATGACCTCAATCTTCAAAATTGCAATACATAATATCCAAGTAAGCTAGGTTTTAACTACAACAATTTCACCTCAGCTAGTCAAATTTGAGCACAAGAAAATTCTCAAAATCTATACCAATGTGTTCAAAGCCCTGAAACGGTGACTAGTGTCTAAGATAGAGAACAAGTAAAAAAATAGAAAAGTGATCACAGCAAACCAATATTTCAAGTAAGAAACTGAAATATAGAGCAGAATATTAGACAACAAAGCTAATAGGCATGCAGATAACATGAACGTGCTAGACGAGACCAAGGTAGTGATGGAAGGGATAAAGTGACATTATTGTTATTGGCGATGATAATGATGAATCAAATTTTTACACCTCCTGAATAACATAAAAGAGGTAGAGTCAAGGCTTGATATAAATTTTTATTTTTATGAGTGCAAGCCAAATTTATTGATAGGATATAGCACCAAAATTTTGTACCACCATACACACATTATGTGGCTCAAATTTTTTTTCAATGAATTAAGACGACCACAAAACATGAAAAATTAGACAAAAAGTCACCACGAGTGTTTGGTTGCAACAGAAAGTACAACAATTCTTAAAGGGAAAACAACAAAGTTTGCCCTTCTGTTATCTTTCCCATCTACCTACAAAGAATAGAAAGTACAACAATTCTTAAAGGGAAAACAACAAAGTTTGCCCTTTTGTTATCTTTCCCATCTACCTACAAAGAACAAATAGCAGTGCTTGACCCTCCTGCTGCTGAATTAACAATAAAAGACAATTCCACCTTCTGTTAATGATGAAATTGCAACTAATCACTTATCTATAAATGATGCAGTTGGAAGGCAATGTTTATGACTTCATTAGAAGCACTTATTTGTATGCTGCCGTACTGGAACTCAAGCTAGAGTCATGTAGCATACAAAGAAGCATTGTAGAACACTTTTGCAATGTGCAAATGGAGTGCCTATACCTTTGAATAAATGTAACTAAAAAAGATTGCAATGTTCTTGTTTTAAAGACATGACTCGCGTACTCATTGGATGAATAAAACAAACTTATTGGAAAAAATTCATTTGGGCCAAAACCTCTACTCCAAAAGTCTGCATGTGTAACCAACATTCAACTGGTTAAACCAGAAGTGCAGTCAATTCCAATTTGACCTGTCCAATTGCAAAAAAAAAAATGGAATTAGTTTTGTAAAAAATTGGTAAAATAAAATATTTTTAAAGAAGCGCATTACTTACTAATGGACTTGATAAAATCTCTTCATTTGGCCAATATCTATTGATTGCCTATGACAAATGGATAATTTTGTTGCAGAATTCAGTGAAACATAAAGATTTAACATAATAGCATTTACAACTTTAGTAAATGATTTTGATAAAAATCTTCATTTTTCTAATGTCTTTTATTCTCCACACCCGACTGTAAAATTCCTCGATCTTCTTAGCAGTAAAAGACAAAACACATGGTCATAAATCCTACTTGTTCTTTTAATGACTCTTTCACAGACTGTTAATTCCTGCAACATTAATTCACATCAATCTTCCAAAGATTGTTTCTTGTCAGTCCTAAGAAGTAAGATGAATGATACATTGTAACTAGTAACAATTTAACCAACAACTTTTTGTTGTTTGATAAATAAGAACAAATATGATTAATAGCCACTAGGGAATGAAAAAAAATATTATCGTATTTTAAAATAGAAATCACAATCTATAATAAATTAGAAGAACAAAGATAGAAGGTTCTAAAATAAGAAAAAACCTCACCACAAATGAAGTCACTGCCGATCGCGCCATTAGGAAGAATGTCTCTTATTTTGTTGACAAGATCTATATAAGCCTCTCTTGTGTAGCCACACATCATTCTTTCAAGTACTTTGGTGCTCCCATTTTAAGCTGGAAAGTGAATGCAGTTACATATACCTATCATGCATAAGGAATAATGGATTGTTTGGAAAAAAATTTGGATGTGGAGAAAATAAACAAAACTAGACCAACAATAACAAGAAAAAAAAATTAATGCTTGAGAGAAGATGATTCATGTTTCTCAAATCCCTTAAAAACCAACTCAAAATTTAGGGAGCAAATATAGAATTGAAGGATATCCCAAAGACTTATTCACTGCCTACATCAAGGGACAAAACCACCACCCTGGTGGAAAAAGTCCATCATACTAGTGAACCACTAAATGAAGGGGAAGAGAGAGAGAGAGGAACTCAGAGTAATTAAGGACCAAATCACCTTCTAAACTTCCTACTTCATATCTGGTGTTATCTCCAATACTTTGTTTTCTTAATTCAAAAACTTCCTGGACAAGTCCAGTTCATAAGAGCTTGACTTATTAAGATAGTGCATAACCAAAGCCTTCAGTCTTTGAGGCACAACTAGTATTTTGAGCAATTTCTACATTTTTAAGAAAAAATATTACTTTTCTCTAAGCTCCATAATAATGGTTACAGGACTTACCGTTCGTAGACACTTGACACCATTGTGCCCAGCTGCTAGGTGTCCATCTTGTGGCATTACTTCCTGAAAGAGAAAATATGGACACAGGAGACCCATTCTCCGGGCAAAACAAACAACTGAACGTCAAGAGAAACTACAAAGCACCAAAAAACCAATACCCTTTCATTAAGTATCTAATAATAGTAGCAGCAGTAAAAATTATATCAAACTTTAACAACAACAAAAAATCACATGTTTTCACCTCTAAACGAACTATAATAATTATTGTTCACTGGTTGAAGAAATGTTTTAGGATTCTAGTACTATATAGCAGATTTATTTGGACTGGCTGTCAAAGCACCATTTGAGAATAATGTCTATAAAGCAAAATAGTGTGCTGAGATGGATAAGCAGTACGAGTTTGAACATTTTCAGTTGTCCATTAACATTTTAATAGAAAAAGGAAATAATGAAATTTGCTCATAACTATCACAAAATCCCTTCAAAAAAAAAATATGCCAGCTTCCCCCGGCCAGACTTTACCAGTGCACTTACAATCACTCAAAGCTGAACACAGTTCCATATACATCACCATTAGACATGATGGTTGAACAAACCAATCAATAATAATAAAAAAAAAAATCAGAGGCAGATATCAGGAATTTAAACTCTTGGGAGTATTCTCTCAGTTCCTCTTACCAGTCCCAGCATCTTCATTTCTGATCGTGGTGAGAATGCTCGTCAATGTCCATTTCCCTATCCCTTTTGTCTATAGTGCTCCATGCATTTTCATCTCTCTCTCATTTTTCTGTCTTCTCTAAGCCATCCCATCCGTTGACTAAGATTAGCCATCTGTGTCTCCTTCTATTAGCCACCAGCTTCACCATGGACTGTCCTATAACCCAATTCACATCCCATCCGCTGGGCATAAGTCTCATGATCATGTACCCAATTTGGCAAACATCAAAGTAAACTTATCAAATTGACCCTCCCAGCAAATATTTGATGACTGGTATGTGGATTTTGATTGGATCTTCTTCTCAGCAAAGTTGCTTTTCATGTTTTTGCTTTGTTCAAAGAAACTTGAGTATCAACGGACAAAGTTGACCAAAAAAATTACTGATCAAAATGAGATGATTAGTGGTTTCTAATATTTGTTGCGCAGGACCCCTCCCAGGCAGACCTGTTCTTCCTGCCTTTCTCCATTGCAAGTTTAAGGTATGACCGAAGAGTAAGTGTTGGGGGACTCTCGGATTATGTAAGGAATTACATGTCTTACATTAATCAGAAGTAACCCTTTTGGAATAGGAGTGGTGGGCAGACCATTTTTATGTGGCTTGCCATTCTGCAGGGAAGTCAGTTGTGAACAAAGCTGAAAAAGTTTAGTTCAATGCAATTTAAGTTGTTTGCTCATCCAACTATTTTGTGCCGGGCTATGTAGCTCATAGGGATGCATCCATGCCACAAATTTGGCCTAGAAAAGGAGAACCTGCCTGTGTTTCTTCTCTAAATAGGTACTCAGAAGTTACTATTTCAGCAAGCAAGCCATTTTCATTTGTACTTGTCTATTTTAACTTCGATTTTAATTTTGTGGTTTCAGGAAAAAATTGGCATTCTTTGCCGGAACTGTCAGCTCTAATGAACGCAAAAGGATTCTACAAACTTGGGGAAATTCATATGCCGACGAACTCCTTGGCAGCAATTTTTGCCTCCATGTCAAAGGTTTTGAAGTGAACATGGCCAGAATTGCAGACTCATTGTTTTATGGGTGTATGCCTGTAATCATTGCCGACCATTATGATCTACACTTTGCACATATACTGAATTGGAAGAGCTTCTCTCTTGTGGTTCCAAATTCAGACATTACCCTACTAAATGACAATATGTTTAACCATTTGCAGAAAGAATCCTCTTCTGGACATGTTGGGAAAAACACAAAACCAACTCCAACCATTAAAAGACCATAGCATCACAGAGCCACAACCAAGTACACAGGTAGCAGGTTGGAAAAAAAATGGATTATGAATATCAACTCAGGTCAAGAAAACCATAAATCTAGATTTAACTTTTAGAATAAAGCTGAAAACAAACCATCCACATATAACTATTAGGAAGCAACAATGTCTTCAGCAAGCCAATGTAAAAGGATGAAATTGCCACAAGACATGATATAATCATCAAAATAAACTTCATGCTGTCCCAAGCAATGGTAAGATATGCAAATAATATAGAAAATACGATTGCTAGTATGTCTTCCACTAATAGATATAAAGTTGAATCTATATCTCTAATGCATAAAATGGAAGTAGCTTTGGCAATAGTAAGATATTTTAACCTAAAAAAAGGAAATTGAAGACAACCCTTAGTTCCCTTTTATAGTTTACAGCTAGTTGATGAAGAAACCACTAACAATTATTCCTGATGATCAATAAAAAAATTGAGCCAATGTTTTAGTCTTCAATAATTAAGAAAATATTACAAAACAAGAAAATGGCCACCACCATGAGATCTAATCGATAGTTTCCATCATATAATTTATTTGGCAAAGGCACAAACTGTGTTTTCTGCATGGTATAAGCTTACTATAGCCCTATCTTAGTAGTGGAAACACACATATTTCTCACTTTAACAAGAAGTTGGTATAACATAAATAAACAAATCTCAAACATTCAAATTGAAGCTGCATCCATATAAGAACTTGAAAACATTCAGAAGCATATTAACTGCACCAATTTTACCAATACCTGAGGATTATCCTCATTTCACCTTGTGAGCATACCAATTATGCCCATCCAACACGTCAAACATGATCAAAATGCCTCCCTGTATTCAACTTCCCAAGTGCACTATGACCTTCTAGTGGACCATTTTCAGAGTATACAGAGGACAGACACAAAAATGTAAAATACAGTTGAATAGAGAGTTGTGTCAAATAAGTAGAAAGATGAGATACATTACCTTCTATAAATGAATATTCTCTTAGACACCTTGCTTGCACTTCTTGTCCAAATAAAAACCAAGTATGCAAAAAACTAAAAGGGAGTAATTATCATAAAAGCTTTATACTTAGAGACAATTACATGTGGGACAGAGATTAAATTTCTATTCATTCCATACAATAGAAGGTTTACATGGCAATAATTTCAACAATTTAAAAAACAAATCCAAGTATGTAAAACTGGAGAATGTTTCACATTTGGGTCGGGCTAACATCCGCAATACGGATGAAGTTGCCTACGTACCCTGCCTAAACACCCGTCTCAGGGATCAGACCCATAACATACGTAGTTCTACCTAGCAACTAACTCCACCCTCCAATTCCCAACACAAAGAGCACTCTCTCAAAAGATAGAAGCAAAATACTAAGTATGTAGACATGGATAACTGTTCTTCTCCCCCACATTGAGCATGTATGTGATGATGTGATTGATACCATAGAACCACACCCTCTAAATGACAAAAGTGACTCCCTTCCCCCCTCCAAAGTTCTTTGACAAACAAGTGTGGGATTTTTTAATGCATGATAAGGCTGATGTGATGAATATTGGAGATGCTGAATAGGTTCCATCGCTTAAGCCACATTTGAGGCACAATTAAACCCCCACAAGAAGCGGGAAGGAAGTAGGGAGGTCGGTTACTCAGGCACCGATCAACCCCCCATACCTCTCATGCCCTGTTGCCCAACATCCTCATGCTCATCCCTTTTTTGGCCTTTTTGTTCTTTTTGCTTTTTTTTTTTTGCTTTTGCTTTTGCTTTTGCTTTTGATCTTTGGCTTATGACTTTCCTTTATCATAATTGATCTTTTTTTTTTTTTTTTGTGGTATGGGGTGAGAATCCTGAGGCTCACTCACGCCAATTTTACTACATACCAAGTAAGGCGCAGACATGCTTCGAAAGCACTCAAAAATGGCCGGCACTGCACTGCTTAGCCTTGTATATTTCTAAGGCAAGGGTAACTTTGATTTTCAGTTGCAACCGGCTCAAGAAGCATGGGGACTGTGGCAAGTTGATAAGCAAACTTTTCACCTAGAGTTACAAAGGTTTGGGAAGAGGGAGATTTGAATTGCGGCCCAACTGTAAACTTAGCTGTCATAGATTTTTCCATCTATAATTTAATAATTGAGATCAAACATCACCTTTTGTTTAACGACGCCCACTTTTATACCAAAATTAAAGCACTGTAGTAGGGGCAGAAGAGAGACATATTCATCAACATAGAGAGAGGGGTTCTTCAGGTACACGTACCACACGGATTTGGATCATGCGGGATGGAAATTGGGAAGAAGAAGCAGACTCTCCATCGGGTCCATTGGGCTGAATCTTGGGCCGTGCTCTTCGGAAGGGTGGATGTTTGTGGGCTGTCGCGAATTTGTTGGAGACACTTCAGGGTGGCGCTGATGATGATGGCAACTCCTCGTTAATCGTCCGGTCCATTGGGCTTGTCATGGGCCAGAACTCTGAAAAGGGGTGGCGAGGAGTGCGGCTCGGCCCATTGGGCCATTTAGTTTGAGCGGGCCGCGGGCGCGAACTGGCGGAGCCATGCCACCCGCTCGCGATGGGCTCGCAACTCCTCCTGTCTTCGCTCCTCCGTCGCCCTGGCCTCCGCCGCTTCGAATCGTCGTCTTTGCTCCTGGCGGAGGCGCTCCTTCTCGGCCTCCTCGGCCGCCTTGCGTGAGCGACGGAACTCCGCGACACGGCGGTTGAACTCAACCGACCTCGCATGCTCTTCCGCTCTTTCCCTCTCAAGCCGTTCATCCCAGGCGTCGCGCCGCCGGGGCCAACTCTGCTCTGGCTTCAAATCGTCTGAGCTTCGGGTGCGCTTCCCCTGGCGCTGGAGCTCTGCGCGGAGGCGGACGTCGTGCTCTCCTCGGGTGGATTCGTTCTTGAGGAGCTCGAAAGCCGACTGCAACCTCTGGAATTTGGCTGTGGCCTGAGGGTCGCCCGGGTTCTTGTCCGGGTGGAGCTCCCGGGCCTTTTTCCGGTAAGCATGCTCGATCTCCCGGGCGGACGATTTGAGGCCCTCCTCTCCGCCTCCAAGCCCAATCACCTCGTAAAGGTTTTCGAACTTAGCAAAAGCCATGGGGAAACAAACTTTCTCAACAGACTGAATGGAACGAAAGCTCTGTCTCTCTCTTTCTCTCTGAAGATGATGAAAACTCTCTCTGAATGGAACGGAAGCTCTGTAATGAAAACTCTCTCCGAAGATGAAGATCCTCCCCTTTATATGCTCCCTCGTAAAGCTTTTCAAATCAGGAAATCTGTGTCGCTCCTATTTTATCAAATAGGAAACTTTCCTGGTTTCAGCCCGCCCAAGAGAAGGAAACTTTCCTTCTTTTGTTGTGATGGTTTCCGCCTCGGAGAAGGGAACTTTCCCTGTTTCCGCCTAGGAGAAGGGAACTTCTGTGCATTGATGGGTTGCAAGTTCTAGTCTGCATTGACAATGTTCCAATTTCTTGGATGCCCATTGCAGTGTTCCAATTTCTTGGATGCCCATTGCAGTTCTAGTCTGAGCCAGGTAAACAAGGCCGGTTTTAATACATGCACCGCAAGCAACTTTATGTATTTAAATTATGCTAATCGCCTCATTTGAATTAGGATGTTATAAACATTGGAATATGTACCAAATAAAATATTGAAAATGTACCTAATAAATTGTACATGTAAGAATAAGATATGATCGTGTGAATAAGTTGATGTGATATACTGACTTCTTTTTAGTAGATTAAAAACAACTTGTAAACAAGAATCTTTTCGGGTTCTTAAGTGGGACTTGCATGTGTACACTGTGTTCCCTTATAAGAAATCTTATACATAGAACATAGAAGTGTAAGTTTATAACTTTTTTTATGTGGACAAGTATGTATTTATAGCCTTTTTGATATGGACAAGTATGTATTTATTTAAAATTATTCATCATCCTACCTTTTCTGCTTTTGTATCACTACATCACTCTGTACTCATTGTGATTTTAATAAATTACACTATGTTCTAGTTATGGTTCTTTTATTTACCTATGGAGAGAATAGCTTCTAATGTGGGTGTTTGCAGCTTCCCATTGATATAACTGAACCCATGAAACATTGGAAGTTCTAGTCTGCATTGGCAGTGTTCCAATTTTCTTCTGTGCACAGTCTGAGCCAGGTAAATAAGGCCGGTTTTAATACATGCACCGCAAGCAACTTTATGTATTTAAATTATGCTAATCGCCTCATTTGAATTAGGATGTTATAAACATTGGAATATGTACCAAATAAAATATTGAAAATGTACTTAATAAATTGTACATGTAAGAATAAGATACGATAGTGTGAATAAGTTGATGTGATAGACTGACCTCTTTTTAGTAGATTAAAAAAAACTTGTAAACAAGAATCTTTTCGGGTTCTTAAGTGTGTCTTGCATGTGTTACACTGTGATTCCCTTATAAGAAATCTTATACATAAGAGTGTAAGTTTATAACTTTTTTTATGTGGATAAGTTTGTATTTATAGCCTTTTTGATATAGATAAGTATGTATTTATTTAAAATTATTCATCATCCCAATTTTCTACTTTTGTATCACTACATCACTCTGTACTCATTGTGATTTTAATAAATTACACTATGTTCTAGTTATGGTTCTTCTATTTGCCTATGGAGAGAATACTGATCAGTGCTAGCTGCTAATGTGGGTGTTTGCAGCTTCCCATTGAGATAATTGAACCCATGAAACATATTAACTAGAATTAGATTAGAGGCAAACTATAATGAACATATATAACAGTCAAATATCGTCATGTAATTATGAAATTAGTTAATTATTCTGATTTTCACCAGAATTTCTATTTTTGTGATGAGCAAGCTAGTGTGCATGGTTTTGATACAGGGAGCATATCAAATGGTCAAGTGGAACGGCAGCAAAGTTTCTGTTAAAATACTAAATAAAGATGCCTATGCAGACCCAGAGAGCTGTATGCTAACAACAAATCTATGATTTGTTCATCTTTTTGTAAAATGCATTTTTAATTGAATATTTAAAATAAATATTCTCTAAATTTGCAACCTCAAATGATCAAAATTCGTTAGAAATGCTTTCGAGCATGCCACATTGCTGGAGAAAGTTCGTCATCCCAATGTTGTCCACTTTGTAGGAGCCATTACACAAAATATACATGGGGGTTGATTCATTGCAATTTTTTTGGTTGTTGAATTGCATAGTGGTACTCCAAATATTACCTACTTAAATGAGTTGTTCATCCAACAAAATTTAGCTTCTATAAATGTGAAGGAATAGTGGCAATCATAGTTCTACCGGTGTATTTGAGTATTACTACATTGTTAGCTAAACGTGAGATGTCTTTATTGTCTTTTTCTTTACTAGGTTATGTCAATTATTCATCTTGGAGGTAGTCAACTATAGGCTTATAAAATATAAGAGCCTCTTCTATGTTGGACTCAAATTTATTCTCCAAATTTAGCTAATTACTCTACTTCTCGTATACTGAAGCAGATAGAAGCTCTTTTAGAAGATATCTTGATGACTAGAAAGCTGCATTTCTGTCCAACGGGGTAGCTTTTTTTTTTGTAGGGATTTGATGGAAAATTGTGAAGTTGGGAATCATATCTTGTTTTGCAAGGGAGTCTATTAACCAGTGAGATGACAATAATGGCCTAACACAATTGCAATGAGCAAATAGAAGGAGAATACGTAGAGATGGAGGTGGATTTGGAAATCAATAGGAGAATCCTGATTTATGTACATCTTCAGAGGGAATGTGGAACATTAGCAATTTTATTAGCTCTGAGATTTATTGGGTATATAGCCAAGTGTGTCACCAAAAATACATAAAGCATCTAACTATTTTAGAATTGATTGGAGTTTTCAATTTCAATAATTTGCGATAACTACTAGAAACCCCATATGATCAAAATTAGTGCTGCATTTTAATAGGCAATTGCATGAGGAGAAGACTTTTGTGTTATGGGGATGCATGTTGCTTTGAATTTTATATAGAGGAGATGATGAATTTTTATAAATAGCTTTGAATTCTTTGTAGGCTTTATGATTAATTCTTGTACTTTGTAAAGTTAATATTGATCAATATGAAATTATTTCTTAAAGTTTAAATTTTTATATTGAAATAAATATTAGTGGCAGATTAAAGCTACTGTCAGTATTTTTTATTAACTTTTTAGTGACGGATAAACTATTAAAAGCCATGAATTGTTGTTTTGTAAAAGTGAAAAAAGAAAGAAAAAATTATTTAAATAATATTTTTTTAAAAAATAATAATTTTAAAAAAAATAATTACCAATTTAAACCACTTTGGGAAATATTTTCTAAAGTGGTGTTGGTTTTTGCCACGCAAGCGTCAGCCAAGCAATTGGCGCCTGCATGACTTTTTTAAAAAATTTAAATTAATTTCGTCATTTAGAACGACGAAATCAATGTTTAAGTTGATTTCATCATTTAGAACGACGAAATCGTTTAAAAAAAATTAAGTAATTTCATTGTTTAGAAGGATGAAATCATGTTAAGTTGATTTCGTCCTTCTAAAGGATGAAATCACATGAATTTAAAAAAAAAATGGGGACAAAATCACGGGAGGGATGAATTAAAGCTTCTTTTATACAAAATCCTCGTCACTTAGGTAATCATTCACCTAAACCATACTAAATAAAAAAAGTCTTGGGTGCTCAATCCACAGAGTTTTAAGCATTTTGAGCATCATACTTAAACAGTAAAAAACACATCAAATAGTAAAAAACATGTCACTTAGCACAGCACGTCAAACAGTAAAAAACACGTCAAATAGTAAAAAATCAGCACTTAGTATAGCACATCAAACAGTAAAAAAATCAGCACTTAGTACAGCACATCAAACAGTAAAAAACATGTCAAATAGTAAAAAATCAGCACTTAGTACAGCACGTCAAACAATAAAAAATCAATACTTAGTACAACACGTCAAACAATAAAAAGCACGTCAAATAGTAAAAAATCAGCACTTAGTAAAAAAATTAGCACTCTTTAGCACTCTCCAAGTCAAAAGTCAACACTCTGCAGGTCAAACAAAACATCACTTACATATAAAACAAAACAGCAGGTCATTTACATATAAAAAAGTATGCTGCTACAACATAGTTGCAAATGATCATCACAAAAAATACAAAAACACATACAGACATGACCATACAACGAAATCACCATACGTAGATGGTTTCTAAAGGTTTCAAACAGCTTGCACATAAAACAACATACTTGCATCAATTAATTGAAAAATAAAAGTTAATTAATTATAATAAATATATAAGATGTACACCATGTAATTGATCATTTAATTTTTTACCCCCGACTCCGAGTCTGACTCCCCTTCCCTCCCCACCCTCCTACACCTCTCCTTCAACCAAAACCATGGCTACTTCGCCGCCGGCACCGACCGCGGCTTCCGCATCTACAACTGCGACCCCTTCCACTAGATCTTCTACTGGGATTTTGACCATAGCTCCAGCGCCCCTGGATGGGGCATCGGCGTTGTTAACCTCGCTCTCGTCAGTCCCATGATGCCAGCAAGATCATGCAATATCTATCCATGTACAAATCCATGCACTTTTTTTAAAAATTCATGTGATTTTGTCCTTCTAAAGGACGAAATCAACTTAACATGATTTTGTCCTTCTAAACGACGAAATCACTTAATTTTTTTTAAAACAATTTTGTCGTTTAGAATGACGAAATAAACTTAAACTTAATTTCTTCATTTTAAACGACAAAATCAATTAAATTTTTTAAAAAAGCCATGCAGGCACCAGCTGCTTGGCGGGCGCCCACATGGCGAAAACCAACACCACTTTGGGAAATATTTCCCAAAGTGGTTTGAATTGGTAATTATTTTTTTTTAAATTATTATTTAAATAATTTTCCCAAAAAGAAATTTTGTAAAAGACAAAATTTGTAGCTATTAAATTTTTTTCTAAAATTCTGAAATCTATTTGCCATAAGCTACTTTTTGTCCCAAATACTTAAAAATATATTATTTTTTATCTTGGACATAGTTTTTGCAACAAGGTTGTTTTGTTGCAAAAAGAAAATTAATTTTAAAAATTATGAAAAAAATTTGCCATGAATTATTTTTGTCCCAAATACATAAAACAATATATAATTTTTTATTTTGGAAATAGTCTTTGCAATGAATTTTTTGTTGTAAATAGATAATTATATATTTTAAATTTCAAATTTTTTTTAGATGAGTTACTTTTGTCCCAAAAAGGATAATTTTTTTAATTTTTTTAACATAAAAGAGTTTTTTGCAAAAAAATACTGCTATTTGGTGATAGTTTTGTCGCAAATGTATTATCTTTTTGCTATAAATTTTGTTTTGTAGCAAATTACCTTTTGTGACTACCGTTCTGCAACAATTTTGGAGCCCCATGACCCATTGAAAATTTTAATCATGATATTTATAAAGCGCATATTATCTATGTACAGTTGCTTGTTTATGTACCATATTTGAAAATATATTGGTTAGGGTAGATATTAGTATTAGTTTGCTTAATCTAATATTAATTTAATTTATTATTTATGAATTAATTGAATAGAAATGACAGAAGAAATGGTTAGTTTTTTAATTAACTATGACGGACGCATAGAATGATTATTAATGAAGAAACCGTCTACATTTGATGAATTTGAGATGCACGTAGCAAGTAAGGTTGGGTTGGATCGAAGAAGATGGAAAATTACTATCAAATGTAATATTCCGTCCTATGGATCGAGAATGATACTAATGAGCATAAATGATGATTCATCAATGACTTTTATGTTCCACCACTCATGTGACAAAATTTCTTTCGAGTTATTTCTCGAAAAAGAGGCCCGAGTGACTAGTGAAAGGTGAAGTAGTTCATGTAGGAGCTCTCACAGAAGCTCACATAGGAGCTCTGTCTCTATGTGAATGGAACGAAAAGCCATGGGGAAACAAACTCTCTCAACAGACTGAATGGAACGAAAGCTCTGTCTCTCTCTCTGAAGATGATGAAAACTCTCTCTGAATGGAACGGAAGCTCTGTAATGAAATCTCTCTCCGAAGATGAAGATCCTCCCCTTTATATGCTCCCTCGTAAAGCTTTTCAAACCAGGAAATCTGTGTCGCTCCTATTTTATAAAATAGGAAACTTTCCTGGTTTCCGCCCGCCCAAGAGAAGGAAACTTTCCTTCTTTTGTTGTGATGGTTTCCGCCTAGGAGAAGGGAGAAGGGAACTTTCCCTGTTTGTGAATTTTTCCCTGTTTTCAGCTGTTTGGGGGAGCTGCAACTTCTGTGCATTGATGGGTTGCAAGTTCTAGTCTGCATTGACAGTGTTCCAATTTCTTGGATGCCCATGGCAGTGTTCCAATTTTCTTCTGTGCACAGTCTGAGCCAGGTAAACAAGGCCGGTTTTAATACATGCACCGCAAGCAACTTTATGTATTTAAATTATGCTAATCGCCTCATTTGAATTAGGATGTTATAAACATTGGAATATGTACCAAATAAAATATTGAAAATGTACCAAATAAATTGTACATGTAAGAATAAGATATGATCGTATGACTAAGTTGATGTGATAGACTGGCCTCTTTTTAGTAGATTAAAAAAAAATTGTAAACAAGAATATTTTCGGGTTCTTAAGTGGGACTTGCATGTGTACACTGTGATTCCCTTATAAGAAATCTTATACATAGAAGTGTAAGTTTATAACTTCTTTTATGTGGATAAGTATGTATTTATAGCCTTTTTGATATGGACAAGTATGTATTTATTTAAAATTATTCATCATCCCACCTTTTCTGCTTTTGTATCACTACATCACTCTGTACTCATTGTGATTTTAATAAATTACACTATGTTCTAGTTATGGTTCTTCTATTTGCCTATGGAGAGAATACTAATCAGTGCTAGCTGCTAATGTGGGTGTTTGCAGCTTCCCATTGAGATAACTGAACCCATGAAACATATTAACTGGAATGAGATTAGAGGCAAACTATAATGAACATATATTACAGTCAAATATCGTCATGTAATTATGAAATTGGTTAATTATTCTGATTTTCACCAGAATTTCTATTTTTGTGATGACCAAGCAAGTGTGCATGGTTTTGATACAGGGAGCATATCAAATGGCCAAGTGGAATGGCGGCAAAGTTCTGTTAAAATACTAAATAAAGATGCCTATGCAGACCCAGAGAGCATGTATGCTAACAGCAAATCTATGATCTGTTCATCTTTTTGTAAAATACATTTTTAATTGAATATTTAAAATAAATATTCTCCAAATTTGCAGCCTCAAATGATCAAAACTCGGTTAGAAATGCTTTCGAGCATGTCACATTGCTGGAGAAAGTTTGTCGTCCCAATGTTGTCCACTTTGTAGGAGCCATTACACAAAATATACATGGGGGTTGACTCCTTGCAATTTTTTGGGTTGTTGAATTGCATAGTGGTACTCGTAATATTACCTGCTTTAGATGAGTTGTTCATCCAGCAAAATTTAGCTTCTATAAATGTGAAGGAATAGTGGCAATCATAGTTCTGCCGGTGTATTCGAGTATTACTACATTGTTAGCTAAATGTGAGATGTATTTATTGTCTTTTTCTTTACTAGGTTATGTCAATTATTCATCTTGGAGGTAGTCAACTATAGGCTTATAAAATATAAGAGCCTCTTCTATGTTGGACTCAAATTTATTCTTCAAATTTAGCTGATTACTCTACTTCACGTATACTGAAGCAGACAGAAGCTCTTTTAGGAGATATCTTGATGACTAGAAAGCTGCATTTCTGTCTAATGGGGTAGCCCTCTTTTTTTGTAGGGATTCGATGGAAAATTGTGAAGTTGGGAATCGTATCTTGTTTTGCAAGAGAGTCTATTAAACAGTGAGATGACAATAATGGCCTAACGCAATTGCAATGTGCAAATAGAAGGAGAGTACGCAGAGATGGAGATGGATTTGGAGAAAGGGAAAATTATTAAAACAAAAAAAAATATTTACCAAAATATACCACTTTGGGAAATATTTCCCAAAGTGGTGTTCCTTTTTGCCACGCAGGCGCCAGCCAAGCAGCTGGTGCCAGCGTGGCTTTTTTATTTTATTTTTTAAGTTGATTTCGTCATTTAGAACGACGAAATTAGTTTGAATACGATTTCGTCATTCTAAACGACGAAACCTTTTATTACTTAACCCGGTTTCGTCGTTCAAAACGACGAAATCAACTTAAGCTGATTTCGTCGTTCTGAACGATGAAACTGCCACACTTGGCTAATTTTTGCCTTCGGTCTCAAAACAACACTGATTTTGTCATTCTAAACGACGAAATCAAATTAAGTTGATTTCGTCGTTCAGAACGACGAAATCAGCGTTCTTATATTTCCCAATCTGCTCCACCTCCAGTCGCCTAAGTGCAGTCGAAGAAATCCATTGAGCGATCCACCACCGCCTCTGCAGACATCCGACCCGCCGCCAATCCCGCCGCCGACGTCCAGCCTGCCATTGCCACCGTCCAACCCGCCGTCGCCGCCGTCCAGCCCGCCGCTGCCCACATCTAGCCCACTCCTGTTCAATTTTTTTGGTGCGATCCTTTGCTTCTATTTTTTTTTCATTTACCTCTTCCTCAATCATTGCAATGGATCTTTGGTATGTTACATTGAAGAACTTTATCTTTTGTATGCTATATTGAAAAAATTTGAAGTTTTGATTGTCCCATCATTGAGCCCTAGTTTTAGAAGTATTGTTCTCAGTCGTTTTGTGTGTTTTTTTTGTTTAAGATTATTGAATTGAGATGGATTTTTAATTAATGAGCTTTTTTTTTTAAGATGACAAGACTCTCAAATTTTGGAAAATGAGGAGGATTTGAGTTTTTCATGCTTTTTTTACAGCTTATATGGTTTGTGACATTGCATGCGTTATTGCATCAATTGTGTAATTTTATTGATTAGGAAATTTACTCATTAATATAAAGTATTCATGATATGCTTATATACTTGGTAAATCTATTAGTTTCTATGCGCATATATTTTGAAAATATATTGGTTAGGGTAGATATTAGTATTAGTTTGCTTAATCTAATATTAATTTAATTTATTATTTATGAATTAATTGAATAGAAATGGTAGAAGAAATGGTTAATTTTTTAATTAACTACGACGGAATATGTACCAAATAAAATATTGAAAATGTACCTAATAAATTGTACATGTAAGAATCAGATATGATAGTGTGAATAAGTTGATGTGATAGACTGACCTCTTTTTAGTAGATTAAAAAAAACTTGTAAGCAAGAATCTTTCGGGTTCTTAAGTGGGACTTGCATGTGTACCCTGTGATTCCCTTATGAGAAATCTTATACATAGAACATAGAAGTGTAAGTTTATAACCTTTTTTATGTGGACAAGTATGTATTTATAGCCTTTTTGATATGGACAAGTATGTATTCATTTAAAATTATTCATCATCCCACCTTTTCTGCTTTTGTATCACTACATCACTCTGTACTCATTGTGATTTTAATAAATTACACTTTGTTCTAGTTATGGTTCTTCTATTTGCCTATGGAGAGAATACTGATGAGTGCTAACTGCTAATGTGGGTGTTTGCAGCTTCCCATTGAGATAACTGAACCCATGAAACATATTAACTGGAATTAGATTAGAGGCAAACTATAATGAACATATATAACAGTCAAATATCATCATGTAATTATGAAATTGGTTAATTATTCTGATTTTCACCTTAATTTCTATTTTTGTGATGAGCAAGCTAGTGGGCATGGTTTTGATACAGGGAGCATATCAAATGGCCAAGTGGAACGACAACAAAGTTTCTGTTAAAATACTAAATAAAGATGCCTATGCAGACCCAGAGAGCATGTATGCTAACAGCAAATCTATGATCTGTTCATCTTTTTGTAAAATGCATTTTTAATTGAATATTTAAAATAAATATTCTCTAAATTTGCAGCCTCAAATGATCAAAATTCGGTTAGAAATGCTTTCAAGCATGTCACATTGCTGGAGAAGGTTTGTCATCCTAATGTTGTCCACTTTGTAGGTGTAAGGACCCTCATCTTGAAATCGGTTTTTGGTTTTCTTTAATTGTTGGTTATCGTGAGATTAACGCGTTTTCTGATTTATTCGGTGGTTTCGTGAATAAATAGTGTTTGTGATGGTTTTGACCAAGATCAACCTTAAGATTAGTAATTTTAAGTGATTTTAAAACAAATGTGAATTTTTGGGTTTTTTTAAATTTTTACTATTTTTTCGAAAATTAGGGTTTTGGTGGGACTACTGTGGGCCCCACCGTCGAAATTTTGGTTTTTGTGTCAAATGAACCTAGATGTTTACTTAAGCCCATGCAAAAATTTTCAGAAATTTTTAGGCTTAATTAGTGCTTAAATTTGTAAAATACCCATTTTTAGCCTACTTTTCCTATTTACACCCCATAACTTACTCATACATACCCCAACCCTTACTATATAAGGCCAAACCTGAGCCATTTCTATTTTTAGGAGTAGGCTAAGGAGGAGAGGTCAGGCCTAATCTCCAATTACGCCCGGATTAAAAGGTGTTTAAGGTAAGCCTACTCTAATTAAGCACTAAACCCTAACTTTCTTTTTAATCTCTTCTAAATCTACCATTTTCCCCTTGTTTAAATTTATTTTTGGACATAAAAAATTATTGATTTGTGTTTTACTACAAACCCTAGCTTTCAAAATTCGATTTTTATGTTTAACAAACCCTAGATCTAAGTTTTAATTAGGGATTTCTTTGGTAAATCAATTTTTTATGGAGTATAATTCAAACTCAATGTGTTTGTAAGGTTTTCAAGAAGGGTGACCCTCAAAACCGAGCTTAATCAAGTGCTAAGGTAATGGATCTTCGAAACTTCAGTTTATCCATGGTAAAATTCTTGATTTTTGGCTTATTTCGAATGGAGTTACTTAATTTGGTGTGTTAATGGCATAATTAAAAAATAGAAATATTTAATCCCGATTTCTTAGGGTTTTGTGTTATTATGATATGGTTTAACATTCTGAAAGTCATGAAGGACTTTTGATGATGATTAGGGTGTTAGATGTTGATTTGAAGTGTTATCAATGGTGTTTCGGTTTGGATTTGCGAAAAGAAGAAGATGACCAGTTCTACCTTGTTGGCGTTCGAACGGCCCTTCTGGGCATTCGAACGGCAACACTGTCGGATCGACAGATTTTCAGTTCAACCGATCGAACAGCCTGCTGGGCATTCGAACGGCCAAACTGTGAATTTCAAATTTTCCCGTTTAGCCGATCGAATGGCCTGAAGGGCATTCGAATGGCTACACAGCAGAATTATGTTCTAATGCATAATATTTATTTCGATGATTCCACTTTAGCTTGCCAATTTCATATGAATGTGGAGTGTTTTAAGCTATATTATGCTACTGGAAAGACATACTATTGATGTTATGGAGTTGAGATATATGCTTAGAGGTTTGTGGAATGACTTATGGTTTATGGCATGATGTTGGAATTGTCATCTTGAAATTATGAATGATTGATGCCTCATGGTTAAGCATATTTTCAGTAAAACTACAACCTATTATTGGACTGATTTGTCATGATAGAATGTGGTTAGTTGATGTGTGGATGTTGGTGAATGCTATGACTTAAGGATGAAATGAATGATCTTATATATGTTTAGCTTTGGTGGTTGAGTTTTCATTTGAGTTATGATTTCCGCTGGAATTCATGTTTAGGTGGTAATTCACATGTGTAGTGTGGTAGTGAGTTTAATTTCAAGCATGTTGACATGCATTGTGTGAGATGCTTCTACTAGTTACACACACACGTGGGGGTTAAATGATGATGTTGAAGCTTGATATTGTGATTATGAATGATGCATTAGGGGTTGATGAGAGCACTTATCATGGATTAGGATTCATGTACGCCTTGCTCATGTATGTACCATGCTGCATGCATCATAAAAATGGATTTCCAATTGAAGCTTCATCGAGGTTAATCGAATTTGACCGATTGGATGTAATGTGGTGAAATTGTGTGCCGGATTGATTAGTTGTGGATTAATCGAAAGTTGATTGGTCCGAAAAGACACGTTTTGATTTGAGTTCCTGTGTGGAACATGCACACTCCCCGGGTTGAGTCTAATTAAATGGAATTATGTGAGGACGAGTTGTGTACTTGTCTTGCGGATTTGTGAGAATGTTATTATGAGTGTCATCTGGACCCTGAGAATCCAGTGTGGTATGCCGTGTGCACCTACTACCACATGTTCTAGGGTTCTCTGTGTGAGAACTCGGGCTCTTCCCTCCGCAGGAGATGTCCTTGGGCGAGCACCCCTGTTCTAGATTCTCTGTGTGAGAATGGGACATCCTTGGCCAAGATCATCCAGGGCGAGCAGCATTAGGGATTGACAACCCCGATCTTTCTTGAATTCTTGTGTAGAATTTTGGACCATGACACGCCTTTGTGGCCTTGTCTATGTTCCCGTCTGTGTGACACCAAATTTGTGATTACTCCTTGATGGAGGATGTTATGACATGATGCATGATGAAATATGTATGTTAGAGATACATTCATGCAGGTTGATTATGATATGATGCATGATGGAATATGTATGTTAGAGATACATTTCATGCATGTTGATTATGATGTGATGCATGATGGAATATGTATGTTAGAGATACATTCATGCAGGTTGATTATGACATGATGCATGATGGAATATGTATGTTAGAGATACATCCATGCAGGTTGATTTTGATATGATGCATGATGGAATATGTATGTTAGAGATACATTCATGCAGGTTGATTATGACATGATGCATGATGGAATATGTATGTTAGAGATACATCCATGCAGGTTGATTTTGATATGATGCATGATGGAATATGTATGTTAGAGATACATTTCATGTAGGAGGTTATGATGAGAATGAAATTATGTGGATTATGCACTAGGATGCAATTTTAGGTGATGTGTATATGTGATCAGAAAACGATGCACCATGTAAATATTTGATCTGAATGATCTCATTGCTATATCGTATTTTCGATGTTGATAGTGATATTAAAAATTATTGCTAAGTTTGTTAAACTCACCTCTCTTTCTTGTGTTTTGTTTTGGGGTTGCATTGTGCGACACACAGATGGACAGGATCTCCTCTTTGAGGAAAGGTCGGAGATGACTTGGATGTGATCATGGAGATCGTTGTGTGACTTAATTTCCTTTGGTTTTATGCTTTATGTTTAGAACCTTTGTGAAGGGTTCTTTGTTTTGGATTTATGTCACATATTATAGTTATGTTTGCTTAAGACTTATTTTGAGCCAGTGTGGGCTTTAGTTAACTAAGCATGTGGGTTTGAGATTTGTTGTTTACTTTGTGATAAGTAACACTCTTTCTTTCATTTTTATTTACTCTTACTCAAAGGATTGTGCATACTCCGTAATTTTGTTAAATTGCCCGTGGTTAGGGTTAAGTCTTCCGCTAGATCGTTTCTCAATTTCCCTTCTTCGCCCCTGCGCGCTTGACCGGCCCTTGGACCGGGTTCGGCTCGGGTCGGGCATCGCCGGGCCGTGACAGTAGGAGCCATTACACAAAATATACATGGGGGTTGACTCATTGCAATTTTTTGGGTTGTTGAATTGCATAGTGGAACTCGTAATATTACCTACTTAAATGAGTTGTTCATCCAGCAAAATTTAGCTTCTATCAATGTGAAGGAATAGTGGCAATCATAGTTCTATCGGTGTATTTTAGTATTACTACATTGTTAGCTAAACGTGAGATGTCTTTATTGTCTTTTTCTTTACTAGGTTACTGTCAATTATTCGTATTGTAGGTAGTCAACTATAGGCTTATAAAATATAAAAGCCTCTTCTATGTTGGACTCAAATTTATTCTTCAAATTTAGCTGATTACTCTACTTCTCGTATACTGAAGCAGACAGAAGCTGTTTTAGAAGATATCTTGATGACTAGAAAGTTGCATTTTTGTCTAACGGGGTAGCCTTTTTTTTTGTAGGGATTCGATGGAAAATTGTAAAGTTGGGAATCGTATCTTGTTTTCCAAGTTAGTCTATTAACTAGTAAGATGACAATAATGGCCTATCGCAGTTGCAATGAGCAAATAGAAGGAGAGTGCGCAGAGATGGAGATGGATTTGGAAATCAATAGGAGAATCCTGCTTTATGTACATTTTCAGAGGGAATGTGGAGCATTAGCAATTTTATTAGCTCTGAGATTTATTGGGTATATAGCCAAGAGTGTCACCAAAAATACATAAAGCATCTAACTATTTTAGAATTAATTGGAGTTTTCAATTTCAATAATTTGCGATAACTACTAGAAACACCATATGATCAAAATTGGTGTTGCATTTTAATAGGCAATTGTATGAGGAGAAGACTTTTGTGTTATGGGGTTGCATGTTGCTTTGAATTTTATATACAGCAGATGATGAATTTTTATAAATAGCTTTGAATTCTTTGTAGGCTTTATGATTAATTCTTGTACTTTGTAAAATTAATATTGATCAATATGAAATTATTTCTTAAAGTTTATATTTTTATATTGAAATAAATATTAGTGGCAGATTAAAGCTGCTGCCAGTATTTTTTATTAACTTTTTAATGACGGATAAACTATTAAAAGCCATGAATTGTTGGTTTTGTAAAAGTGAAAAAAGAAATTGTGTAAAAGACAAAATTTGTAGCAATTAATTTTTTTTCTAGAATTCTGAAATCTATTTGCCATAAGCTACTTTTTGTCCCAAATACTTAAAAATATATTATTTTTTATCTGGGACATAGTTTTTGCAACAAGTTTGTTTTGTTGCAAAAAGAAAATTAATTTTTTAAAAATTAAGAAAAAAAATTTCCAGGAATTATTTTTGTCCCAAATACATAAAAACTATATAATTTTTTATTTTGGAAATAGTCTTTGCAATGAATTTTTTTGTTGTAAATAGATAATTATGTATTTTTAAATTTCTAATTTTTTTAGATGAGTTACTTTTGTCCCAAAAAGGACAATTTTTTTATTTTTTTAACACAAAAATGTTTTTTGCAAAAAATATATTGCTATTTGGTGACAGTTTTGTCACAAATGTATTATCTTTTTGCTACAAATTTTGTTTTGTAGCAAATTACCTTTTGTGTCTACCGTTTTGCAATAATTTTGGAGCCCCATGACCCACCGACATAAAATTTTAATCATGATACTTATAAAGCACTCACTATCTATGTATAGTTGCTTATTTATGTATCATATTGGGAGCCCTATGTACGTGGACTAGTCACAATGCACTTGTCATGAAGTTGGTTTTTGAAAAAAAATTGGTTCTTAGAGTTATATTAGCCTTTAAATCCTCTACCTAAAGGTAAATCGTTGATAACAAATATGATGGTGCACATACTAAGGCACATTAACACCAATTACCACTAATACACATGTGCATACTGCATGCATCATCAATTTTTGGCTCCTTTAATTGGAGGATTTCCATGGGAGACTTCAAATTGATTGTGAGGCTCTCATACCAAAAATGTTCCCCATTGGAGTAAGAATTTCAAAATGTCCATAACTTCTTTAATAGCGAGAAACTTCAACTTGTCCTTTATAGTCCCTTTAATATTGCTCTTTGGAGTACGCATGCTCGATCTCCCGGGCGGACGATTTGAGGCCCTCCTCTCCGCCTCCAAGCCCAATCACCTCGTAAAGGTTTTCGAACTTGGCAAAAGCCACGGGGAAACTCTCTCAATAGACTGAATGGAATAGATGAATGGAACAAAAGCTTTGTCTCTCTCTGTGAAGATGATGAAAAATCTCTCTAAAGATGAAGATGATCGATACAATTTGAGGCCTCCCCTTTATATACTCCCCACTTCCACAAAGTCGGCGCTTTCAAATTAGGAAATCTATGTCTCCAACCTATTTCCTATTTAATAAAATAGGAAACTTTCCTCGTTTTTGTTGACATGGTTTCCACCCAAGAGAAGGAAACTTTCCTTGCTTTTGTTGAGATGGTTTCCACCAAAGAGAAGGGAACTTTCCTTGTTTCCGGGTGTTTGAGTACTAACGATCTAGGCCAGTCCAAAGAAAAGCCCTCTCCTTTGGTTCCGCGGTGCCAGCTCCATTGCAATTCTATCTCACCGGCCGCACCGCCTTCCCTCCACCAGTGTCAGCTTTGCTTGTATCCTTCATCGGGTCTCTCCACAGAGAACCAATCGGGCTACCCACCTCCTAGCTGCCTCCTTCCGTCCACGGTGTCACCTTGCTGCAATCGGAGTTCCATACCTCCCCGCTTGGTTCTTTTTCATAATGCACATTTGTCCTGTTAGAATGTGTCAGGACTCATGTGCATAAGCATACGCCAAGATGTATATTAACCTTTTCTTAATATATACATGACGTGATATTTAGATTTACCTAATTTACTATCTATAAATTTGCTAATAAAAAGATAAGAAATGATCAATGAACAATGAAAGAGCCAGTTACATCTTTTGTTTTAACAAATAGATTATCTCTCTTTTTTTGCCAATAAAAACCTTCTGAGGTAATCTATTGGGACATTAGTGTATCAGTATACAATACTATATCACACAAAAAAGTAGAAGGGATATTTATCTAGCAACAAGAAAATAGTCTTAAGGCAAAATTGGCAAGACAATCTGCAACCATATTAACCTCCCTAGTAAATATGTTGGATCCGTTTCTCATGGATTGAAGTATAATGGGTGCCATTTCTCCATTGGTCTAACATGGTTAGTTCCAGCTATTTGATTTTTCAAAAATGAACTACAATTACTTCATATCCTATAACACTAATAGTTTTCTAAACAATAAACTCCTAATTACTCTAAAATACTCTTCCTAATAATTAAATCCTTTATTAGACTCTCAAGGCAGGCTTACCATAGTTTTATGCATGAGCCCAAGCATCACAATAGCTCAGATGAGATTAGATGGAATTGTACACTTGAAGTAGGCTAGCATGTGAATGTTGAAGAGGTACGGTAGCCGATAATGGTGTTGTTCTCGTCAATGCCATTGTGAGTTCCACCACAACCAACAAAGTATTTGGCATCTTGACTTCAAATTAATTCTATTGATTTAGTACCATGTAAGGATTTATCTTATACTTCAAAAAAAGACTATTTGTGACAATTTTGATATTGTTGCAATAAAAGGCATTACTAAAAATTGTTTTTTGTGGCACTTAAAAAGCGTCGCAAAAAAATCACTAGTTGCGAATCTTATTCATAAACATTGCAAATAAGCGACATTTACAATTAAACATCACAAATAGGGCTTTAAATTTGCAACATTTATATATAACTTGGCAAATAGTTTAAAGTTATTTGACGTTTTTGAAAAATGTCAGAAGAGCATCACAAATAGTTCATTACAATTTTTAGATATGTTTTTCAGACTCATGTATATCTTATGTTTTTAGATATGTTTGAAACTTTTTTATTCGAGCCATGTGTGTTGGTTCGGGATTCTAAGTATATGGGTATAAGACTTGTGGATTACTTCAGAGTTAAAGTCATCTTTTATTCTACTTATTACTCTTGCTCAAAGGACGCGAGGTGTGTAACTCTACTACTTAAACCACCCGTAGGAGGGGCTAAGTCTTCCGCTATCCTTTAATCACGTTCAATTTTTCGTCCCCTGTGCGCTTGACCGGCCCTTGGACTGGGTTCGGCTCGGGTTAGGCAGTGCTGGGGTGTGACATTATATATGTGTATTTTATAATATTATCTACTTTATATGCCTCATTCCTCCATATAGGGGTGTTAACGAGCCTAGCTAAGCCGAGTATTGGGTTTTTATGGCTTGAGCTCAAACTGCTAAAGCTCAACTCAAAGCTCGAATAAGCTCGAAATTTTCAGCTTCAGCTCAACATGAATTGGAAATCCAAAGCTTAGCTTGAGCTCGAGCTTGAACTTAAGGAAGTAAATCATGAGCCTAGGCTCGAACTAAAAAAATAAAAATAATATATATATAAAAATCTAAAGTATATAAAGTATCACACATACTAATATGCTATTAGTATTAAATATTACTAAATATACTTCAATAAGTATTACGACTACACCTTGAACATCTAACTATAGTCACTGTGAAAGAAGAAAATTATGAATTATAAGTTTTAGTTACATATGCTCAAAATAGGCAGCATTACTATTTTCCTGCCTTTATGTGCATATAATCACTAAAAAAGCTACAAAAAATAAAAACTCACTTAGGGAATATTACCATCTACTTATTCGTATTTTATTTTCTTTACATGCTTATAAATCACTTATAAAACAACTATTCTTTAGCCTTAGTATGCCTCTTAAAAATTCTAAAATACATGTAAAAATATATACATTTTGTAAGCTGAGGACGATCCTAGTGTCATGCTTCAACTTTTAAAAGAATATCTAATCATTCTTTTGTAAACTAAGGTTGGTCCCCCTAATGTCATACTTCTTTTAAAAGTATTTTTAAGTTTATTAGTGTGATATCATGTTGACCCTCCATCATATACTTATAGCTCAATTTGGTTTTTCAATTGAAGTAATTTTATAGTTCATCTTCAAAAACCAAATGGAGCTATTAATTTAGGATAGAAGGAGTATATTAGTCTTTGCAATATTTTTATTTTTGTAAAATATATATCATATATATAAATTATATATCCATTACAATTTAACAATGTTATATATCATGAAAAAATTCTGTATAAGTTTGGGCTCATGTATATCAGCGTGAGTCAAGACATCATGGGCCATCAAATCGAGATCTGAGGGCACAAGAAGACAAACTAATCTGACTCCTGAGTTATGTGTATTGTCAGATCATTATATGAGGATGCACAATATCAAGGTTCACGCAGTCGAGAGTGAGCCTTGGCTCATATAAATGGGTCTCATATATCATATATGATACATGGTATTAATACATATTTTATTCATCCTAGATTAATAGCTCCATTTGATTTTTCAAAATGAATTAATCAAATGGAGCTACTAATCTAGAATAGAAGGAGTATGTCATAAATATATATTTAAATTAATAATTATGTTTATATCAAATATGCATATACATGTATTATTTATTATATAGATTATTTATATATAATTTTTAAATTATATTCGAGTTCGAGCTGAGTCGCATCGAGTTTGAGTTTTATTCGAGTCGAGCCGAGTCGAGTAGGGGTCTGCTCAAACTCGGCTAGAGCCTATTCGAGCTTGAATCGAGTTTGAGCCGAGCTTGATTCGAGTCGAGCCGAGCAGGGCTTGCTCAACAAGCCAGCTTGGCTCGTTAACAGCTCTACCTCCAGAAAACAAGAAAAAAACTTTATATGCGATATTACTGCTTCCTCTCTACTGAGAGAGCAACAGTGAATTTGTGTGATGCGTTACCTAACTTTATATTTAACTAATATATAGGAAAATGGGCCAACCCGGGTTGACCCATGGTTGAACCTAATCAACCCGGCCCGGCCACCAAACCGGGCTAGTCACCGGGCCTGTTTTTAAACATTGGTCAACACAGACACCGCTGAAAAATGGATGAGTTAGATTCGATCCATATGGGACTTCTCGTGGTAAATAATTCCTTAACAAGTGTTGGACTATATTATGGGCTTGACCCATATCAGTCACTTTTGACCAGCTGTGGTGAACTGGTTCGTGTTCCAGGGGTCTAAGTACGTGGGGGTGGCCCACGACCTCTTACATGTGTCACATTGGTTTGGTGGGCCCAAGTCGCACACACACTCATTATATATATATATATATATATATATATATATATATATATATATATATATATATATATATATATATATATATATATATATATATATATATATATATATATATATATATATATATATATATATATAATAGTTGAGTACACATGCATACACCATGTGGGCCCTCAAATGCATGTTTGACCTAGTGTTGGTTCCGCTTGAATGTTCTAGGGGTCGGCGCCCCATGGGCATGGCCTCATGGACGTGAGCCCATATACTTAAATAAAACACTGCTAGAGAAACCCGTTCGGAAGAGTCTTGTTGGCCCTTAAGCCCAAGACCAACTATGAGAGGATTTCCCTAAGTATAAAAGGGGGCTTCAAGCCCCCTCTCCCACACTCATGTGCCTCCTCTCTCTCTCTCTCTCTCCCTCGCGCGCGCCCTTCTCTTCTCCTTGGCATGAGAGGCCAGCCCTCTCTCTCCCGCGTGTGCTCTCTCCCTCTCTCACCCATAACATTGGCCGTGACTCCCCTTGCATTGTTTTGAGAATGGAAAGCCGTATTGACCGATACGGGTCCGTATCGGTCGATACATACCCATATCGGTCAACACCGATATGGTATAGGGGGTGGTATGCCCCCACGGGATTTTTGATACGTATTGGCCATATCATATTGATACAGCATATACGTATCAATACTTAAATATTTTATTATTTTTTTAAATATTTTTTTCTTAAAAACAAAAATATAATTCATATTCAACCTCTTTGAAGGTTTAAAGATGATGGTGTTCTTATTATATTAAAATTATTTTTTTAAAAATGATAAGAGATCAATATAGGTGGGTCTATATAATTTACATAATTATTTTTTAAAATTTAGTATTCCACAATTATACATTTACTTAAACATCTAATATATGAGTTTCTCCATTATATTCATGCGACTCATATTAAATATCTTATTTGGTTCCAAAATAAACTAATTTCAGAGCACTTAATTTGGGACGGAGGGAATAATAGTTGGTCCAGGACAGAGGGAGTAAAATGTATGGTTCTAAAATGAACTAATTTTATAGCACTCATATTAGTTGATATGACATTCTATTATCTTATTATGATCTAAATGAAGTATTATAATGATATATTATTATTTTAAATATTTTTTATGCATATTAAATAGTTTACGACCGTTTTGGCGGGTACCAAGAATATGGGTATTAGGATATATAGGTAGTCTATGACATATATAAAAGTAATTATGAACTTATTATTGAATTAGTAAAAATTAAACTCTAGCATCAAGGATGCTAAAACTCATGAGCTTGTTTAGATTATTAATCAATATTGTGTTAATCATCTTCCAATACAAACCAATGAAAACCATCTATGCTTTTAATAAACTTAAAGATATCCAATATTTGGACACTTGGTGTGTTCTTCAATTTATCTCTTAGAATGATGAAGCATTATTCACATAACGCTTATAAGACCCTATCATTCACATAATGCTTATAAGACCCTATCATCTCTTAGAGTGGCACAATGTTTCATTTTCTTCATTGAATACTTTGATAATCTTGTTAACCATTTGTCCCATTCGGCCATCCACAACCCAAGAGCTTATAAGAGAGCATAGAAAATATGGCCCTCTTACATTGAAATTGGTGGAGTTTGTAGCAAGGAGCTTTACCATCTTTTTTACTATTAAATCAATTTATTTCCTTAATTTGTAACAAATAATTTTTCTACAATCACAGAAATTACAAGATAAAATTACAAAGAGTTATTACGTATGATTATTTGGTATGAAAAAATTATCACGTACTAGTCATGTGTAGCTTTTTTTGTGTAACAATTTTCTTATGTGTTGATCCTTTTTCACGGTGGTTGATATGATATTTTCAAAATTTTCAAACTTCTGCATATTTCCCCTTCAAAATTGGGACTTTAATTTCCCCCAAACTTTTGAACCATTGGAAAATTTTCTGCACTTCCATCTCTTAACCCTAGTTGTTCGCCCCACTATGTCTTGAGTCTTGTATGTTTTATAACTCTCGCTAAAATATATTTTCCTAATTATGGTCTATATTCCCATTGAAGTCCTCAATAGGTAATGTCTATTTTTCGGCTCACTACATTCTCTTGTCTTCTTACATTCGATTATACTATCTATTACTGATTATTTATGCTTCCAAACTCTTTGTGTGATCATGATGATAGTTTATCTTTTTTTGAGGTGTGATTCTCCAATTACCTAATCAATTATTATATATGTTTTATACATATATTATCTCTATGTATTAAAATATTATTTTATAATTACAATCCGAAGAAAATTAGACAAGCAACACGACAATGACAATTTTTTCTCTATCATTCCTTAAGCCGTTTAAATATATAAAAAATGTTATTGGTAATATATGTTTACATTGTTCTTAATATTTATGTTGTACTACAATTGAGTCATTGCCTAAGGAAATAAGATTTATTTTTTGCATGTGAAAAAAGTCACACATGACTAAGGTTGAAAATAAAAAATCATTATGGTTCTTTTCTATGGGGAAATAATATTTTACTTAAAAAACTCACAACAAACCTTATCCAACATAGGGGGTTAGGGAATTTTTTCCCCACTCAGTTGTAGAAGTAGAATTGATTATGGTAATCTCCCTAAAGGAAAATACTAAGACCCCTCACAAGTTGTATGTGATGCTTGTAAACTGTTGCTTTGATGGCATGGGCCCACATGTGTCTCATGCCATCTTTGTGAGTGTTACATGCTGCAATTCATCAAAGCAATGCTATTATCCCTTATCCATATTGGAGGAAAATGACTGATTTTATACTATTAAATAATTAGATAAGTAGATATTTATTGTGTGAGAGTGGAAGTTGTCATTATTAGGGGTGAAAGTTTTTCAAGTCAGCCTGCCAACCTGGCCTAGCCAAGCCCAAACTCTAAAATAAAGTGTTAGGACTAGGAAATTTAAGATGGCAAGCAGGCCGGGCATAGAAATTTCAGGCCTATATGGATTACAATAGTGCTCTGGCTCAGGTCTAGCCCAAAAAAACATGGCACGGCCCATTGCCATTGAGAAGTAACATCCAACTCAACCTCTCAACCTATAACCCATAAGATTACTAATCGTTTATAATTAAACTTTTTACAAGTGTGAAATTGAACTAGGATAAGTATTAAGGGTTATTGAATCTTATAGACATTAAATTATTACTAAATCTAAGAAGAGAGTTTGTTTATAATTGAAACTTAAAAATAGCTTAACTAAAATTAAACAAAGGAAGTAATCAACAAAACTAAATGAAAGAGAGCAATATTATGCTAATAAGACCTTGCCCAAAGTATAGGTGTTAATTGTGTCAGTCAAATGCGCATGCGTACGTCAAACTAGACAAAGCTATAAAAAATAAGTTAAAAATTAGAGAAATAATTAATAAGAAATAAGAAAATAATATGTGCCTTAATTAACAAAGTTGTACTTACCAAAGCTGACTCAGACGCTCCCCTAGGCTGATATGTCATCTCCTCTACATCATCACACTGTAAAATATATATCATGTAATCGGTAAATACCACTGCATATAAGCGCTACAAACATCTCGCGATGTCGTAGCCATCTCCCCTCTAATAATAGTGGCTCTCCTATCCTCCCATCGAGTGATATATGAGGCATGATGTAAAGCCCAGTCGGTAATATGGCAACCATATCGAGTGATGAGATGGATAAACTTGATGGTAGAAGGTGAGACCCCTTCCTCTAGGTTAAACTGGAGTATTACACGATCCAGCATATACATCTCTATAATCTCGTAACATATCAGTGGAGTTCGAGATAGCCACACCTCTCGACCGTCAGTGCATAGAGGAGGTAACGCAGCCAATACTTCCATATTATAATCTCGTAACATATCAGTGGCCCTGGGACATTTGAAAACTGAATGGCTCGTGTGCATGCGCTGTGGACCTTCCATATTACACACAAAATTCAAAATTTAGCGTCCTATATTTTATTAATAATTATAAGTAAAAAAAATTCACAATTTAATAAACCTTACCTCCAATTAGGACCACTTCCATCGTAAATAGGGGCAGATGACCTATGACGTTCATTTGAAGCTACTGTCATAGATAAATTTCTTTTTTCTTCATCGTCCACTAGCATTTGCAAATGCCTTTCATTGTTCACATTTCTTTCAGAGCTCCTGTGTGAGATCCTGTGAGAGCTCCTATGTGAACTACTTTGCCTTTCACTAGGCACTCAGGCCTCTTTTTCGAGAAATAAACAAATTATGTGATGCAAGAGGTCAAACATAAAACTCATTGATGCATCATTATTTATACATATCTGTCTCGAATTCGATCCATATGTTGGAATAGCACATTTTATAGTGATTTTCCATCTTCTTTGATCCCACCAGTCTTGCTAGCTACTTGCATCTCAAATTCACTATATGTAGACAGTTTCTTAATTAATAATCCTTCTATGCGTCCATCATAGTTAAGTAAAAATTTAACAGTTTCTTTTGCCATCTCTATTCACTTAATTCATAAACAATAGATTAAATTAATATTAGATTAAGCACTTGTCTCAAAATTAAGAGGCTAAAATTAGATTAAGCACTTATCTCAAAACTAAGAGGCTAAAATTAGATTAAGTATTTGCCTTATATATCAACGAGCAATAATCAATTAGTCAATAATATAATTTTAAGCTTCTGAAACCATATTAGATAATCAATTAGTCAATAATATAATTGCCTCGTATACCTTATAGGTATCAGAGTAAATGCCTACTCTAATTTTCCACATTAGATATTCAATTAGATTAGAAAAAATGAATGTCCATATTCTGTCAAGTGTCACTAACAATCTCTATCTCATAAAGAGTGTAATAAGCTTTTAATATAAAAAAAGTGAAGTAAAAATATGAACTTCCTGAGGAAAAGTTCTCTATCATAATATTGTTAGGGAGTAGTATGAGCTTGTTGTAATGGTTAAATGTATAGGAACATTCAATTTGGAATTGTATGAACTACCTAGAGAGACTGGGATGAGTTGGTTCTGGAAGAGGCTCTTTTATTCACAACAAACAATAGACAAACAAGAGCCAAGGGTAGAGAGATCAAAGTGACCCAACAAACAGCCTTTTGGTTTTTACACATAGTGCCAAAAATCACAAGTACTAAAAATAAGTAGGAAAGAATCGTACATGCATCATCAGTATCAATATCATCCGCACATGTTATCCTTCAACAACATTTTAGTACAATCATTGTCAAGGCACTTATAGCAATATGAGTTCATGATAACATCTGCCTATAGTTACTTACATGACATTTAGGGAATGGAAATACCCGGAATCCCTAAACTAAAACAGCAAGATTGATGGACACAACGGAGTGCGAAGGGAAGGATCAGCGGATACAGCGGCGGCGCAACACTCAAATCCGATGACCGGTAGAAACAGCGGCGGGGCGGAGGTGTTGGGAAGAGGAGCGAACGAGCACGGACAGAAAAGGACTGGAAGCGGAGGCATTAGGTTAAAATAAGATGATTTCGTCCTTTAAAAGGACAAAATCGTCTTTGGTCTCAGAAGCTAACAACGAAAGAATTGGCCAAGTGCGGCAATTTCATCATTTATAAGGACGAAATTGGGTTAAGTAATATAAACCCTTAAACCGATTTTGTCCTTTAGAAGGACGAAATCAACTTAAAATTGATTTCGCATTCTAAAGGATGAAATCATCTAAAACTTTTAAAACAAAGCCACACAGGCGCCAGGTGCTTGGCTGGCGCTTGCGTGGCAAAAAACAACACCACTTTAGGAAATATTTCCAAAAGCGGTCCGAATTAGAAAATAAGTATTTTAATTAGTAATTAAATAATTTTCCCAAAAATAAATCAACATAGAATTTACTAAACATGAAAAACTCTTCCTTTTAAAAGGAAATCATAGTCATATAATTATTATTATTCACAACTGAGATCTAAATTAAAAGAAAAAAAAATTGAAACTCATCTATAGTTTCATCAACTCCTAGGTAAAAGAAATAAAGCCTTACATGGTTGAAGAAGACTCTTGAATCTCCATTGAAGTCTTTGAATGCTCCTCCTTCTTCTTCCCCCTTTTTCTCTTCTTAAAATTAGTTAGAATCATATCTTTATATTAGCATAAGAGTTGTGGAAAAATTCTTAGTTGATAAAAGACTCAAAACCGGTTTAAAATAGGAAACTGCCTGTTATCGACAACACTGAATCTGCATGAAAATTTTCAATGTTAGTTAATTTGGCTCAAAACTTCACACAAGTTTTCTTAATATAATTACCCATAATTCCTAACTATTTAAGTTATATTAACTCTTAACTAAGACTAAAAAATAGAATAAAGAAGGGTAAAATAACATATAAATTATACTTATTAACCCAACACCCAACTTAGCCCAGCTCAATGAATTCTAAACCCTTCACATAAATGATTACTCAACCATGACCCATAGCCGATAACCTCTTTATTGGATTGAGCTGAAAATCCTTGGAAGGGTATGAAATGTAATCAATTTTCAGAATTCTCTTTTAGACTATTTTATGCATGGCCCTTTACCCAACCCATGGCCCATAACCCATTACATAGGTTTTGGGTCGAAAAGCTGCCAGCATACTTTTAGGGCGGAAACCAGCTTTTTGTAATTAGGTTAGGGACCATGTTGGGCCCATATATTCAGCTTCATCTTTAGGGTCGAGCCTGGGCCTACCGCTCGCTTGCCAAGGCTTGGTCCACTTGTAGCCCTAGCTATTATAGTATAGAATGTGGCTATTTACACCCCACTAAACTCTTTTGTCCCCCATTTCTTCTTTACCACACTCCTAACTATTTGAAATATCTCACCCCTCCCCCATATCTAAACAAATATCAATTTAATATTCCCTTTGGTCCATATAAATAGCTCCATTTTTTTTAAATGAACTAATCTTAGTTCATTTCCAAAAACTAAATGGAGCTATTAATATAGGACAAAGGATCTCACCCCATGCCTTACTCTCCCCTTCTTCTCCTATGCTAGCAACGACACATAATCTAGCCCCCGCTTACAACACAACCAAATCGGCCTGGCCTCAGCCCTCCCCCCTCCTCTTTTTTTCCCCTTCCTCCTCCTTAGCCACACCTTTTGTGGACGCAAACAAAGTCAAGACTTTTTTGCCAAACTGCATACTGCTACAATGGCTAGATCGGGCAATAATCAGCCCATCCACTAGCGGGTTAGGTCTTGCTAGTGGAAAACTGATAGCGGCCCATGGCCAGGTCTAGTATTGGCTGCAGTAAGCAACCAGACTTGGCCTCTGGACGAGGGCAACTGCCAATGGAAAAATCTAGTCTATGATAAAGTCTTATTATTTTTCTATTTTATACTGTAAAATATTTAGATGAGCAAATATTTATTGTGTGACAGAGGGAGTAGCCATTATAGTATAAAATGTGGCTATTTGTACCCCGCTAAACATTTTTGTCTTCCATTTCACATTTACTCCAACCTTATCTACTATAAATATCCCGCCTCTCCCCCACATCTAAAAAAATATCGATTTAATACTCCCTTCATCCCATATTGATAGCTCCATTTAGTTTTTCTCAATGAACTAATCTCAAATCATTTCCAAAAACTAAATGGAGCTATTAATATAGGGCATAGGGAGCATCTCTCACTCCCATGCCTTCCTCTCTCCTTCTCCAGAGCCGCAGTGACATGTACTCTAGCCCCACCTTATGTCTTGGAAAAATCGGCTAGGCCTTAGTACCCCTCCTTTTTTTTCTTTCTTTCTCCTTCCTACTTCTCAGCACCACCTTTGGCGGATGCAGCCAAAGCTGCGACTTTTTTCGGCAATGCAAATCATGACCATGGCCCGATTTGGTTGCAATTGGCCTAGCTACTAGCCAGCCAAATTTGGCTAGTGGAAAAACAAACTAGAGGCAAACTACTAGTGCTGCTTGCAGCTAGCAACTAGTTCTGGCTTACGTCCATGACCAACCACCAGTGGCCACATCTACTTGTTGCGCAGAGGAAATGAAAAACAAAAGAAGATGAGAAAAAGGAAGAGGTGGGGAAGAGGAGGCTTTCGCTGTGCTTCAGCCATCGCCTCAATGGAGTTGGAGAAAACAACTATTTTTAATGGGGTTCACGTCTTGGGAAAAGTAGGAGGAAATTGATGGGGGAAAGATGTGTACTAGAGTAAAGAAAAAATAGATGATTTTTTACTCTATTTGGGAGACAAAGAAGTTTACTGGGGTGTAAATAGCCACATTATGTAGTATATCATGTTTTATTTGGACTACTTGCTTCATTGTTCCTCCTCCATACGTGAAACAAATAACAAATTCATTGAAGGTGATAGCCCAAGCCTATAATATCACTTTGGTTGACTGCCTAGGTGAGCAAAGCATAGGTTGTAACAATTCTTAAATATAACTTGGATTTTCTGATTTAAACAATCAATGCCCAAGGATAGTTTAAAATTTTCATATTTTTGTTAATATTATTTGTTCTTACATGTTAGTTTTTCATGGTTGAATATTTAATGCATTACATTAGGCTATTGGGATTTCAATTGGGAAAAAATAGATTATATGTTGATGGGCCCGGAAGGGCCATTTTAGATGGAGAAGAAGAAGTCGATGACAAGGAGGACTCTGGTGTAGGGTGTGCTGGAGGAGGAGGAGACAAAGGCAATAGACGATGAGTAGGAGGAGGTAGCGGTAGAAGGAGTGAAGGAAGAGGATTAAACTTTTTTGTAAAAGTTTACAGAATTAGAAGAAAGTGCAATGCACTTTTTGAGCCAGCTCTTATTTGGAGATCTTAGTGGATTTATGCAAATTCAGCTAACTTTGTATGGCTCAAGGAGCCTTGTTTATATTCTATTTTTGTGCTTGTACATAGACATTGTAGGGCAAATTTTTATTTAATGTTATACATAAATATTAGCATAAAAACCCAGGTTGTGATGCAACTAGCAATGCACATTGGTAACTCATATTATAGCCCACTTTACCCATTCATTAAGTAGATATTATAGGTCTTTAGTATCAATCCTATGTTAGTTTTTTTTCACTTGATATGTGGCAAATTTGCACATTTGATATGTGGCAAATTTGCAAAGACTACAATGTAACATTAATGGGCTTTCGTTGTCAATTTGAAAACAATGTTATACTTTGAGTTTAGTTACTTGATAAGTATTGATGATCAAGGTTTGAAATAAGTACATATCCATACTATAATGCTACAACGTATACTTTTGATGAAAGTCTTTCTCCAAAATTGTGTTTCATATATTTTTTAATTTCAAGATAACAACGTGATTGAAGGCAATCTCCGGAGACTTTAATTTCACTTTAGTTGACTATGTACATATGTGAGGAAAGCTAGGTTGTAACAATTCTTAAATGTAACATGGAATTTCAAATTTAAACAATCAACGCATAAGGGTAGTCTAAAATTTCCATATTTGTGTGCATATTATTTGTCCCTATATTTTGATGATTGAATATTTCATGCATTAAATTGGGCTATTGTGGGATTTCAATTGTGAAAATTTGGACTATATGTTGATGGACCCGGAAGACTCATTCTAGATAAAGAAAAAGAAGTGGATGACAATGAGTACTGTAATATGGGGCATGTTGGAGGAATAGATGAAGGCAATGGACGATGAGTAGGAGGCAGCAGAAGAGGAGGTTGAGGAAGAGGGGAATGATGAAGAGTATGTTTTTTTATACAAAAGTTTACAAAATTGGCCAAATGTTGGATGCACTTTTTTAGCGGGCTCTAATTTAGTGATCTTGTAGAATTTCTACAAATTCAGCTAACATTGTGACATATTTTGTAGCATGTTATTCAACTGTGCTATAAATGACCATTCAAACAAAAACATTGTGTCCCATGTTTTGAAGGTTATATTAAAACATGTTTACAACTTTATATGTCTCCAAAGTAAGCATACTTTCTAAATATTTGATGATGTTGAAAATTACATACTTCAACAATTCTAATTAGGTTTACAATGATTATGTTGAAAACTTAGGTATACTTTAAAACTTATTGGAAGGTTAAGAGGTTGAGATATAAACTAAACACATGATTTGAAATTGTAAATATTTTATCATTATTATATGGTCAAAATGATGATGTATTTTACAATTTAGTAAAGTTGAAGGTAAATTTCTTAAAAACCATCTAAGAATGTAAGCAATTAGACTAGCCAATTATCTAATCATCCCAATGTAGATAGTTGGATCTACAATGATAGCTCTCAAGGGATATAGGGATAATTTGGGTTAAAAGGAAAAGAGATCATTCACTAACAAACTACTAAATTTTATTATTCTCCAAAATTCACTTGATCAAAGGGGGGATACCCCTTACAACATTTATAAACATACCTGACTAGTAATTTTAAGTTGAATGGGCATAAGTCGCCAAAATAAAGAAATAGACATCTATGACATTAGTAATACAATATATTAATTAAGCAAGCTACATTGAAATATATAGACTTTTGTACTCTAGTATGCCATTCTCAAGGTTTATAGGGAACTAAGCTTTCTAAGTACTTCTCTACATTGTCTAGCCCACAAAGCTCTTTCACCACGGTCATGATTGCTGGAACATCAAAATAAAATGGAGCAACACTGTCTAAACAAGTGACATTAAAATATTCTTTCCTTGCCTCTTTAATGGCTTCCTTGGTGGCAAAATGAATTGACGCAACAGGAAGCAAGGGGGGTTCCCCATAAGCTGTAAAGGACAATTGAATAGATATTATTATATGTATTTTTCCATGAAACCCACAAATAGAAACTTCTAAAATAATCAAGATGAAGCAAATTTATATGGTAATGGGAGATTAACGATTATTGAAAAAACAATGAATTTATGTAGAAAACATACAAAGACTAATTGAAATCATATCAATTATGTGAAATTAGATCAATTGCATGGGTGAGGGTCTATCTCCAATTTTTATAATAAGGGGATCTATATTATCATCTAATCAGTATACCAATGTGATATTATGACCATTCATATGGAACTGTATTTTTGACACGAAATCAAAACATTATCCAATCGAATATAAAACGAGGATATGCACAAGTATAATAACTGGGGTGAACAACTTAGATCACGAGCTTGATAGGATTGGTATTTTGTAAAGTAAAAGGTGCATATGGACGGTTCAAATTGTAATCTAATAGAAATTATCAATTAACCCTAAACTTTAAGACTCAAATTAATGGTAGAAAGGCCTTGTCATACAGGCCAAAATGGCATACTATGTAAGCAAGCAAGATTGAATTTCATATGTACTATGCTTTGTGGAAGACGGGAGACAAGCCAAGCCACACCAATGTTCACCATGAAAATAAATTAAATAGAAGGAATATATCCTTAGAAGAAAGAACATGTTTTGGGCGATGGCCACTATTATGTAATTCAACATTGAATTGTCTGGGGATAGTATCAAGAGTTGGGATCTTATACGTCCATATTCCATCTAAAACCACCACCCCATCTGCATTTGTTGGGTATTCTTTAAGCATGAAAAAACCCAAGCCTTGGACAAAAGCTCCTTCAACCTACAAGAACTTGATGAATTGTGTAATAATACATGCAAATGTATAACAAACAGTGATATCAATAGATATTTGCTCACTAATAGATGCATAAGTCTCGACCTGTTTAGTTGAGTCTCAAGACTGAAAGATGAATTATTTCACAAAATTGTGGTACTCAAGCGTATTTCTGGTATTAGGCCTGAGATTCACTCAGTGAACATAGATTTAATACAGAGCAGATCTCTTAACTGCAATTGTTAAGCTAGTGAATATTACCACATTCGAAATTTAAATGCCCAATAATCAAAAGAATTTTGCTTGGAAGCACCAGAATTCTGAATCTCAATAACATAATCATGGAACATGTTTGTTATATACATATGAAGAATGTTTTAAGTGCAGATGTCCTTTGCAAGATAAGCAGCCATGATTTAATGACTAAATGCATATTATGCGCTTCTTGTCGTGTGAGTATAAATATATGTAGTTTTCTTGAGCCTTTAACTGAAATTGAATGGAGAAATATTTGATATCCTACAAAGTCTCTACATATTTGAGCTAACCTGTTCCAAGTCCACTATAGGATTTAGGCTCTGACCACAGTCATAGATAATGTCTGTCTGCATAATTGTGGTAGCACCAGTAAGAAGGTTGATTTCCACCTGTTGTGACCACAAATTTTGTCCATAGAAGACATAAATATTAGAAGCATATAATGTAAATATCATGAGTATAAATTGGATCAAGGATGTAGAGTCACCATGGTGCAATTATAAATTTTTTTTTCTTCATTCTTGTTCCTGATCATTCTTTTTTCTTATAAATGGTTGAATATTTAGGAAGAGACTATAACATTGTAAAGCCATGACAATTTATTTTACTTCATGCCAAAACAACCAAGTTGAATATGAATTCCAATGCTTAAAATAATTTTAGGAAACCATTAATTAACCTCAATGACTGCAGCACCATAATTAAGATATCACATAGAACTATAATCAGGCTTCCAGTAACAGCTGGCTGATAGGTTTACTACTTGGAGAGACGCCTGCAAAAAGTGCAAAAAAAGTAAAGAATTCAGTGCATGTACTAGAAACATGAAATAGAGGATATGCAGAGATAAGAATTTTTTTAAAAAAAACATGAAAATAAAATTAACATTGTCAAGAACTTTGAACTTCAGAAACTAACCCAATAAAATTTTCTCATTTAACTCGAGCCACATTCTCCTGAACTTTTGCAAGAAAAGCTACCACATATTCTCCAGCATTTTTATTTATTATCCTAAAAAATGCCAAAAGGCTACAAACAGGTGGATGCAGATAAAAGTTGCCTTTCTGTTATGGCAACTTGATTTCAGATAAAAGTTGCTATCTGTTAAGGCAACTTGATTTCTAATAGCAATGACTATTTTACTGATGGCCAGCTAGCAGAAAAGAACTGAAGAGAAGTTCACTATTTCACAACATTCCAGTTATCAATATTGAAGAGAAGTTCATTGTTCCAGGTATTAATTAGCTTAAGTCAGATGTTTTCTCCCATATATTCTCTCTTATTATGTCAACTAACACTATTAGCGATAAGTTGGAGATGAGATGGAAGGTATACGCTACCATCTTCTTAATTGCTATCACTTTCATTTTATTAGTTGTTAATTGTTATCAAATACACAGATATTAAATATCCAACAGACATTGAGTAAAATGATATAAAACAAAGATTAACTTCTTCATGTTTATTATGCCAGGCAAAAGAAAGGAAAGATATGCATTTCTACAAACAGGAAAAAAACAGTCCCAAAAAATATATGAACCTGGCGAATAAGGGTGTCCCAAGAAAATTCCCCATTCTGATGCTGCAAGTCTTCATTGAGAGGCATAAGCCTACCGATCAAGACGTCACAACATAGCCTAACTGCTTCACAGCTAGACTCTGATGTGGTGCTCCCCGCCATAAGACCTCCCTGAATCATGCTCAAAGTTCTGCCTGAATTACTCTAACTCTATCTGAAAGGTTGTGGCACCCATCTTTCCATAGCTGACCAAGGGCGAAAGCTGTCATTTGTTTAACTTTGGTCCAGAGCCCCTGTCCTAGTTCGATACCTCCAACTACAACTACAACAGAACAATCACTTATGATACTCACTTTCCCAGGTGTCGACCTCAAAGACACCTCATGGATAATGGGTATGCAAGATATTCCTCTTTTCTTCCACCTATGAGAAGAATTGAACTCTTTTATTATCTGAGTTCTCTCAGGAAGTCTTGATGTCTTACTTATCCTATCCAACACTAAAGGTAATGTATATTCAATAGCTTCCCCGGCACTGTCTGCATAGAATAATTGCAGGCTCTGATAAGTGTGAATATTCTTCTTCCTGACAAAATCAACTTCCAAAGATAGAGTAGCAGCAACATGCTCAATAATGGCTTCAGCTATGTATGACTCCTGCACATCCCCTGGAGCTCGCATGGCCGACTTGCTCGAATGGTTCGTTTTGCAAATTTTGATATCAAAAGATAGAGCACCCCAATTGTATTTTTTTAATGCACCCACAATGCCCCAAGGAATGATTGGACTGACATCAGGAGAAATTCTGGCATTGATCAAGATGTTTGACTTGGAGAGCAGTGATCTTCCCATCTGAGTTAAATCCTACAGTGGACTTTATTTTCATTGGGTGCCTCCCTCTGGCTAGGATCATATCAGTCTTACGATCTAGGTAAGCATGAACAGGGCGATGTAGTTTATACGATGCAAGAGTGCATGCTGTTGCAACCTACAAAACCAAACTTGTCTTGGTCAATACCACTTAGCTGGTAATAGGCCTGCAAGCACTAGTCAATAGATACTGACAAGATCATGCTTTTCGTGATCACACGAACATAAAAAAAAGTAATCTTAAATAAACTTCAAGAATGAGTATTTAGCATAAAAAAAAGTAATTCTAAAAGAGAGGCACTCACTGGCTGGGCCTTCCCACTTTTTCCACCAAATCCTCCACCAACCCTTCTAGTAATCACACGAACATTGTTATCAGGAATACCGAGGCATTTACCAATTGTAATCTGAAGATTCTCCGGACTCTGAATTGAACTATAAACCTCCATACAGTTATCCTCATCTGGTATTGCAAGAGCTGTTTGTGTCTCTAAGTAGAAATAATATTGAGATCCAAGTTTTATCTGAATTTCGAAAGGAGTCAAATCACAACGTAAATTTGAAATTATTGAAAATTGTAATTTCAGTCGAGGACTCCATGTCTAAAGATGCAAATCACTGTAGCAAGTGATAAAGGATTTCATAGAAGCAGTACCTCTGCCGATAGAATTTTGTGCTCTGCTTCACCCATTCCTTTGGAGAAATCACCAATAGGTTTTGGGTAGAGGAAATGTGGATCTTCAAAGAAACTGGACCTATCAACTGCTTCCTCTACTGTTAATATGGGTGGTTCAACACCTTCAATTTCATAGTCAACTATTGCTTGATTTGCAGCCATGTTAGCATATTTCTGTGATTCAGCAATCTATCCGCATAAACTTTGAGAACCTACTGACAGATTATAAAAAAAAACATGAAAAATATATGCCCAGGGAAATTTTGAAAATTTACCATGAACCCAATTGGCTGGCCCGCATACTGAGTGCAATCATCAGCAAATAGAGGTTCACTACCAAATTTGGTATTTGAACCTACATTTTCTCCTGTTTTGGGGATGTCATTAACAGAAATAACAGTGACTATATTCTTCAACACAGAACTTGACTTGAAATCAATATTCTTTACACGAGCAACAGGCTTTGTGCTACATATGAAAGCTCCATAAAGGCAATCCTTCGGAGAGGGAATGTCATCCACATATACAGCTTCACCTGCAGGATTGAAAGGGTAAGGAGTAGGTATATGCTCCCAAGAAAAAAGGGATAAATATTTTAGTAGACCCTTCTAGAGATTATAAGGAATATCATACACTACCAGAAGCTTGGATCTCGGCCCCTACTTTTTTAACAGGTGATCCAACAGGAAGGTACTCTTTGCTGATTTGCACATCTTGCCTTGAAGACAACAGTGATTCAGATCTTATCAAATCATTACTTTTAGCTTTTTCATCGGGAGATCCTTCAATGTATCCATTGAGACCATTGGTAAGCGAATCTCTCTTAGACACAGCATTTGGTATATTAACTTCCATATCTTGTAGCATTGGCTAGAAAAAATCAAAAAGGAAACCAACAGCCAAACTTGTTCAGTAACTAGAGTTCAGAATACCCACTTCAGGGATAACAGTTTCTTTTACCAACCTCATTCCCTCAAGTACAACATCAAGAGTGATAGGCTTTCCAGTAAAAACTTTCTCTATGCCTCTTACTCTAATTGCATGCCTAGTTCCATAAGCACCAAAAACCAACTGTAAGCAATCCATTATAACATTCCCACGACTTGTAGTGGGAGAGAACTGAGCTAGAAATGTAGCATTGATATAAGAAACTGCATTTCCAAGGGGGCGAGGGGCTGCTCGGTAGGTCTTAAACTTCAAGAAGGCACCTTCATATAATGCATCTCCCTGTGAAACCCAATATGGAATGTAGACACTCAGAAGCAAAGTTTGGGAATCACAAGGGGGCCTCTTCAGGAACTCTTCTAGAGTAAGTGCGACTCTTTCTGAGCCTGTAAAAATTGTGACGGAGGAACCAACTGCAAGAAGGACAGTAGCAATATCGGAGGGGAATTTGTCCCTTTGAGCCATAATCAAATTACCCCCTAAACATGCTATATTTCGGACAAATTCAGATGCAACTTTACTCATATGAGCAGCAATTTTTGAAAAAATTGGGCCTTTTCCTTCCAAAATTGAAATAGATTTGGAAATAGTGACCCCAGCTCCAATTTCAATCCCAAGAACATCTTTTCTAATTACGAAAAGGTCAGGAACTCGTTGCATATCAATATATTTATCATACAAATCCAGATCCTTGTATATACCAGATGAAGTGTTGCCAACAATCAACTTCACTTTTTTTCCTTTTTCTACTTCGGATATCAGCAAGCTGTGAAGCTCTTCAACACTGAGCGGACTGCACCATGAGAAAGTGGGATTCCTCATAAAATCTTCTGATCGAATTTCTTTTTTCAGAAAGTCTGGGAATGTACAGACTGAATTTGCTTTATACAATGGTAATTTATTCACACCCGGGTTATCTCCCTTCATCCAAAAAGAATTGAGACCAAGATCCTCCATATCAACATCAGATGCAAAACTCTTGCAAACATCCGCAATAGGTCTGTAACCTGTGCACCGACAAAGATTGCCTGTAATAGCCTTCTCTGCCTCAGGCACTGTGAGTTTGGAAAATCCAGGAGGAGGATCAGGCCTCTTAGCTTTCTCAGAATTGACAATGGCGGAAAAAAGAGACATGCACATTCCAGGAGTACAAAAACCACATTGCGAAGCATGGAATCCTGACATCCTTTTGTGAATTGAGTGAAATCCATCTTTGCAGTTGCCAAGGCCTTCAGTTGTTGTGACTGAACAGCCATGTATACTAATGAGGAGTGTCAAGCAAGAACTTACAGAAAAATCTTCAACACGGTCAAGCACAGGGTCATACTTCGATAGAAGAACAACACAAGCTCCACATCCCCCTGTGAGAGAAAGACTAAATCAAATCTTTAAATAAAACTATTTGTGACTTCTACTCTAGAAATTTGTTCAATAATTTACTAATAAATGACACTAATGAAAAACTTAAAGACTAAATAACTTGGTCTGGGTTACCAAGACAAAGACTGACCTTCTCCACAGCCAAGCTTGGCTCCTCTGTACTTGGTCTGGGTCCTCAAGAATTCCAGCAAGGTGGTAGATTGGTCGAAGCTAACCAGCTCAAACCTCTCCCCATTGATGGCAAAGACCAGCTTCTGCTGCTGCACCTCCCCCTTCATCCAACCACCATTCCTCCTCAGCCCTCTTGGCTGGTTTTTTCTTCCCCGATACAACTGCTAATAATACAAAATAGGTGGGAGGGTCAAGGTTCACTGAATCACTGCCACTGTAAAATCCACACCAGCAGGAAGCAGCCTGCGTGCAATTCTCAGTCAAATATTCCAGCGGCTACAAACTTGACACAAGGTGTGATGGCAATCTGATGACTCGTAAGGAAGACTAATGCAGCTTATCTTGATATGATTAGCATAGAAAATTATCTCTCTCCCTTTGACTAATACACGTCTTCCCCGCAAATGTTTTAGTATTTTGAAAGCTAGAGAGGCCCATGGCACTATGTGACATTGACAAGAAATGTGTGATGTACAGGATATTAAAATCCCCGTTAAGAAAACACTCTGGAAGACATTATATAGAGAAATTCGCCGAGAGCTGCAGCTAAATTTCTCTATTAGCTAAATTAATTTTTTCATTCACCAGATTAGACTCTATTCCTATTTCATGACTCATTTTTTACTATTAACCCAAATAAATTTTAGAGCGTGCCAACTTTCAATCATGCGACATGCATGGTCCTCCCTTGCAACATCCTCCTCCTCAGCAAAATCCTCCTACCCCACGACCCTCTCCTCTTCCATCCGATTTTACACATTAGCTTAGTTTACAATCTCATAGCCATTTATACTCCTCCTCCACCTCCTAATCTTGGTGGTCCAATAAGTTACTTTCTTGTTGGTTTGAAGATTAAGTGGCTGCTATGGTATAACTTCATGATTGCTTGTATGACGATAAAGTAAAAATTTGTTCGAAGCTATTTAAAAATCTCATTTTTTTATTTATAAGATCCAAGTTAAAAATGAACCAATAAATATCATCAACTACTTGTAAAATTGTAAAAATACAAAACTCCTCCTCCTCAACCCCCCTCTCTCGCCTGAAGTGCCTCATCTTCTTTATTTTCTGTCTCCTCCTATACCTCATCCTCCCCCTCCCACTCTTCCCTCTTACAAAAATTGGAAATTTGGAAAACTTGGTCTAGAAAAATCTTTTTTAGTTTTCCAACTTTTCACTTTTCCAGTTTCATCTTTCTCGTTTAGGTTTTCTAATTTTTTTTATTTTTCTAAATTCTTTATTAGGGAAGAGGAAGATGGGGTGGAGGCGGAAGTGGAAGCGGAAGCATATAATAAGGGAAGATGATGCACTTGAGGAGGGAGAGGGGGTCGATCGAGTTGAAGGCAGAGTTATGTAGTTTTCCAATTTTGTAGTTTCTATTTTACAATATTTTAATTTTTCACCTCATAACCAAGTAAAATAAGACACATTCTTTTTTTTAAGTAGATGATGAAATCTATGGGTTCATTTTATAACATTAGAGCTTGTTTATAAAAAAATGAGATTTTTAAATAGCTTCAAACCATTTTTTGGTTTATTGTCATATGTTTCCACTTTTCACCTTTCTGCAATTGGGAAGTTTAACCGTAGACTTAATCTTCAAACCATTGAGCAGTAACTCATTGGACCACCAAGATTAGGAGGAGTAGAATTGGCTATAAAATCCTAAACTATGTTGAAAGCATAAAATTGGATAGAAGATGAGTTCAACTTCTTGACACCTGAAAAACAAAAAGATTGTAGGTTGTGTTTCAAGGGTGCCAAGTCCGAAAGGTTAATTGTCTTTTTTCTGTGTGCAGAAAATGAAGCTTCTCATTTGATTGAACTTCAGAAGGTTAACAATTTTTAGAAGCAAAGCTAGGGGCGACTACATGTTCTCTACTTGTGTTTGCTGGGCAGTGTTGTACTGTGGTTGGACAGCTCAAGGTTCAAGTTACAAAGAATGCAGGAAGGAGAAAGAAAACAGCGTTTCAGGAGCTTTTCTCCATGGAAATGGCAATGACAAAGTAGTAATAAGAAGAGAAACTGAAAAATGCAACCTCGATTTGAAGAAAACCAACCGATTGATTGTGCGGTTCAAATCTCACATAAAAATGTTCCATCATTGATCATACACAAAAACACAGAAAAATTATGACAGTGATCAGACATTCAAAAAGTTTAGGCTGTGAATCAGCTTATGAAACTAAATTCTGTTAAAGGTAAACAGAATTGTCAAAACATCGTAACTTTATCAAGCTGCCTTAACTTCATTGGCAAACAAAGCTACAGTCCCAACCATCAAACCTACAATTACTTTTGCTAGTTATCATTTTTATTCAAATAAAGTAGCAAGTTTACCTAAACTTCGCCATGTTTTCCTAAGAAAGTGATTTCAACAGTCGATCTTATGGGAAGATAGCAACAACAAAGACATTGGATATGCTAAACAAAGCTGACAAACATCACGTGTTCTAAACATCTAATACTCTACAAACTCTGTTTCAACAGAGGCTTGAGAAGGAGTAATCAGATATCTTACAGCTGGTGAATGCACATGTCAATCTGGCGGCAAAGCTGAAACCCAGAGTAAATATGTCGAGCAGAATGAAGTTGACTTGATGCTTCTGGTGGTAGTAGAATAGAGGGCAAAGAACTGTAAATTTAAAATGCAAAATCAGAGGCCTTAGCAAAAAAAATTAAAACAAGTGAACATTGTCTTGAGACTATTTATCTAGATGAAAATTTTGATTAATGAAGACAGGTTTGTTTGCATGTGAAAAGAAATTCATGCATTTTGGCTAGTGAATGTGATGCAGACATCATAATATGATAGGGGTAAGTTCTTTTTGCAATCAACATGCAATGCCCATCATTAAGCAAACCATATAGATAGAATTACTAGAATCCAAAAACAATTAATACAAGAATTGGAAACAGAGAACCCCAAAAACTGAGATTAAATGGATGAAACAAAATAAAATTAGGGAAGTCAAATCCAGTAATTCAATGTAAAAAAAAGATTATTTGGAACTAAATCAAGAAATTTCAAACAAAAAAAGGGAATTCAGAACATAAGAAATGAAAAATAAATGGAGATTGAGGTGAAGGCAAAGCAGAGAGGAGAGGAGAGTACTAATGACGGGGAGAATGATGACGAAAATGTAGAGCCCGAGGCCTTTGGAGGTGGTGGTGAAGAAGCGGGCAATGCGTGGACGATGGCGCAGACGGCGACGGTGATGAGGAGCTGGAAGGAGAGGATGGCGTAGACCTTGCGGATAACATGGTGGCAAACGGGAAGTCAATGCAATGCTCTGATATTAGGTGGCCAGAGTTGCGAAGGACCCGCCGCAAAGGGGAGGTCGTAGGCGCTTGATGGAGACTTCCTCACCACCTCACCGGAAGCCTCCTACTATGCATTCCTCTGTTGACCATCACCGGAGACGCAAAAGAAAATACCTAGAGCGTCTTATCAACATCTTACTATCCAGGTTTTATTATGCCAAATATATACGTGGGACTCATGATACTATAAAAATAACAGAAAAAAGAACTAGAGCTATTAATATAGGACGGAGGGAGTAGAAAATACAATTGATTCAGATTTGTGTGTCTTTCACTAATAGATATAGAGTTGAATCTATATCTGTTATGCATAAAATGGAAGTAGCATCGGCAATATGTTTAACCTTTTGCAAAATTTAAGAAGATCTTACACTATATTAAAGTTACTATGACAAATGTAATCTACAGGGAAAGTGAAATGACAGTATGTTTAACCTTTTGCCTAAGGAATGTCTCTTATGGACGTGTTGGGAAAAACACTAAACCAACTCCAACCAACAAAAGACCATAACATCACAGCCACAACCAAGTATATAGGAAGCAGGTTGGAAAAAAAATGGATTATGAATATTATCTCATGTCAAGAAAACCATAAATCTAGATTTAACTTTTAGAATAAAGCTGAAAACAAACCATCCACATGTAATTGTAAGGAAGCAACAATATCTTCAGCAAGCCAATCTAAAAGGCTGAAATTGCCACAAGACGTGATATAATAAAAAAAATAAACTTCATGCTGTCCCAAGCAATGGTAAGATATGCAAATAATATAGAAAATACAATTGCTTCATATTTGTGTCTTTCACTAATTAGATATAGAGTTGAATCTATATCTGTTATGCATAAATTGGAAGTAGCTTTTGCAATGGTATAAAAAATTTTCACCTTAAAAAAGGAAATTGAAGACAACCCTTAATTAAAAACTGCCTTTTTATAGATTACAGCTAATTGATGAAGAAACCACTAACAATTACTCTTGATGATCAATACAAAAATTAAGCCAATGTTTTGGTCTTCAGTGGCAGCAGTGATTTAGGGAACAATGTGACAATAGAAATAATTAATAAAATATTACAAAACAAGAAGACAGCCACCACCATAAGATCTACTCGACAGTTGCCATCCATTAATACATACAATTTATTTGGCAAATGCACAAACAGTGTTTTCTGCATGGTATAAGCTTACTATAGCCCTATCTTAGTAGTGGAAACACACATATTTCTCACTTTAACAAGAAGTTGGTATAACATAAATAAACAAATCTCAAACATTCAAATTGAAGTTGCAACCATATAAGAGCTCGAAAGCATTTAGAAGCATATTAACTGCACTAATTTTACCAATGCCTAAGGATTATCCTCATTTCACTTTGTGAGCATACCAATTATGTCAATCCAACACGTCAAACAATGATCAAAATGCCTTCCTGTATTCAACGTCCCAAGTGCACTATGACCTTTTAGTGGACCATTTTCACAGTACACAGAAGACAGAGACAAAAATGTAAAATACAGTTGAACAGAGAGTTGCATCAAACAGGTAGAAAGATGAGATACATTACCTTCTATAAATGAATATTCTCTTAGACACCTTGCTTGCACTTCTTGTCCAAATAAAAACCAAGTATGCAAAAATCTAAAAGGGAGTAATTATCATAAAAGCTTTATACTTAGAGACAATTACATGTGGGACAGAGATCAAATTTCTATTCATTCCATACAATAGAAGGTTTACATGGCAATAATTTCAACAAGTTAAAAAACAAATCCAAGTATGTAAAACTGGAGAATGTTTCACATTTGGGTCGGGCTAACATCCGCAATACGGATGAAGTTGCCTACGTACCCTGCCTAAACACCCGTCTCAGGGATCAGACCCATAACATACGTAGTTCTACCTAGCAACTAACTCCACCCTCCAATTCCCAACACAAAGAGCACTCTCTCAAAAGATAGAAGCAAAATACTAAGTATGTAGACATGGATAACTGTTCTTCTCCCCCACATTGAGCATGTATGTGATGATGTGATTGATACCATAGAACCACACCCTCTAAATGACAAAAGTGACTCCCTTCCCCCCTCCAAAGTTCTTTGACAAACAAGTGTGGGATTTTTTAATGCATGATAAGGCTGATGTGATGAATATTGGAGATGCTGAATAGGTTCCATCGCTTAAGCAACATTTGAGGCACAATTAAACCCCCACAAGAAGCGGGAAGGAAGTAGGGAGGTCGGTTACTCAGGCACCGATCAACCCCCCATACCTCTCATGCCCTGTTGCCCAACATCCTCATGCTCATCCCGTTTTTGGCCTTTTTGTTCTTTTTGCTTTTTTTGTTTTTGCTTTTGCTTTTGCTTTTGATCTTTGGCTTATGACTTTCCTTTATCATAATTGATCTTTTTTTTTTTTTTTTTGTGGTATGGGGTGAGAATCCTGAGGCTCACTCACGCCAATTTTACTACATACCAAGTAAGGCGCAGACATGCTTCGAAAGCACTCAAAAATGGCCGGCACTGCACTGCTTAGCCTTGTATATTTCTAAGGCAAGGGTAACTTTGATTTTCAGTTGCAACCGGCTCAAGAAGCATGGGGACTGTGGCAAGTTGATAAGCAAACTTTTCACCTAGAGTTACAAAGGTTTGGGAAGAGGGAGATTTGAATTGCGGCCCAACTGTAAACTTAGCTGTCATAGATTTTTCCATCTATAATTTAATAATTGAGATCAAACATCACCTTTTGTTTAACGACGCCCACTTTTATACCAAAATTAAAGCACTGTAGTAGGGGCAGAAGAGAGACATATTCATCAACATAGAGAGAGGGGTTCTTCAGGTACACGTACCACACGGATTTGGATCATGCGGGATGGAAATTGGGAAGAAGAAGCAGACTCTCCATCGGGTCCATTGGGCTGAATCTTGGGCCGTGCTCTTCGGAAGGGTGGATGTTTGTGGGCTGTCGCGAATTTGTTGGAGACACTTCAGGGTGGCGCTGATGATGATGGCAACTCCTCGTTAATCGTCCGGTCCATTGGGCTTGTCATGGGCCAGAACTCTGAAAAGGGGTGGCGAGGAGTGCGGCTCGGCCCATTGGGCCATTTAGTTTGAGCGGGCCGCGGGCGCGAACTGGCGGAGCCATGCCACCCGCTCGCGATGGGCTCGCAACTCCTCCTGTCTTCGCTCCTCCGTCGCCCTGGCCTCCGCCGCTTCGAATCGTCGTCTTTGCTCCCGGCGGAGGCGCTCCTTCTCGGCCTCCTCGGCCGCCTTGCGTGAGCGACGGAACTCCGCGACACGGCGGTTGAACTCAACCGACCTCGCATGCTCTTCCGCTCTTTCCCTCTCAAGCCGTTCATCCCAGGCGTCGCGCCGCCGGGGCCACCTCTGCTCTGGCTTCAAATCGTTTGAGCTTTGGGTGCGCTTCCCCTGGCGCTGGAGCTCTGCGCGGAGGCAGACGTCGTGCTCTCCTCGGGTGGATTCGTTCTTGAGGAGCTCGAAAGCCGACTGCAACCTCTGGAATTTGGCTGTGGCCTGAGGGTCGCCCGGGTTCTTGTCCGGGTGGAGCTCCCGGGCCTTTTTCCGGTAAGCATGCTCGATCTCCCGGGCGGACGATTTGAGGCCCTCCTCTCCGCCTCCAAGCCCAATCACCTCGTAAAGGTTTTCGAACTTAGCAAAAGCCATGGGGAAACAAACTTTCTCAACAGACTGAATGGAACGAAAGCTCTGTCTCTCTCTTTCTCTCTGAAGATGATGAAAACTCTCTCTGAATGGAACGGAAGCTCTGTAATGAAAACTCTCTCCGAAGATGAAGATCCTCCCCCTTATATGCTCCCTCGTAAAGCTTTTCAAATCAGGAAATCTGTGTCGCTCCTATTTTATCAAATAGGAAACTTTCCTGGTTTCAGCCCGCCCAAGAGAAGGAAACTTTCCTTCTTTTGTTGTGATGGTTTCCGCCTCGGAGAAGGGAACTTTCCCTGTTTCCGCCTAGGAGAAGGGAACTTCTGTGCATTGATGGGTTGCAAGTTCTAGTCTGCATTGACAGTGTTCCAATTTCTTGGATGCCCATGGCAGTGTTCCAATTTTCTTGGATGCCCATTGCAGTTCTAGTCTGAGCCAGGTAAACAAGGCCGGTTTTAATACATGCACCGCAAGCAACTTTATGTGGGTGTTTGCAGCTTCCCATTGAGATAACTGAACCCAGGAAACATATTAACTGGAATTAGATTAGTGGCAAATTATAATGAACAGTCAAATACCGTCATGTAATTATAAAATTGGTTAATTTTTCTGATTTTCACCAGAATTTCTATTTTTGTGATGACCAAGCAAGTGTGCATGGTTTTGATACAGGGAGCATATCAAATGGCCAAGTGGAACGACAGCAAAGTTCTGTTAAAATACTAAATAAAGATGCCTATGCAGACCCAGAGAGCATGTATGCTAACAACAAATCTATGATCTGTTCATCTTTTTGTAAAATGCATTTTTAATTGAATATTTAAAATAAATATTCTCCAAATTTGCAGCCTCAAATGATTAAAATTCGGTTAGAAATGCTTTCAAGCATGTCACATTGCCGGAGAAAGTTCGTCATCCCAATGTTGTCCACTTTGTAGGAGCCATTACACAAAATATACACAGGGGTTGACTCCTTGCAATTTTTTGGGTTGTTGAATTGCATAGTGGTATTCGTAATATTACCCGCTTTAGATGAGTTGTTCATCCAGCAAAATTTAGCTTCTATAAATGTGAAGGAATAGTGGCAATCATAGTTCTGCCGGTGTATTTGAGTATTACTACGTTGTTAGCTAAACGTGAGATGTATTTATTGTCTTTTTCTTTACTAGGTTATGTCAATTATTCATCTTGGAGGTAGTCAACTATAGGCTTATAAAATATAAGAGCCTCTTCTATGTTGGACTCAAATTTATTCTTCAAATTTAGCTGATTACTCTACTTCACGTATACTGAAGCAGACAGAAGCTCTTTTAGGAGATATCTTGATGACTAGAAAGCTGCATTTCTGTCTAACGGGGTAGCCTTTTTTTTTGTAGGGATTCGATGGAAAATTGTGACGTTGGGAATCGTATCTTGTTTTGCAAGAGAGTCTATTAAATAGTGAGATGACAATAATGGCCTAACGCAATTGCAATGTGCAAATAGAAGGAGAGTACGCAAAGATGGAGATGGATTTGGAGAAAGGAAAATTTATTAAAATAATAATAATAAAAAATATTTACTAAAATATACAACTTTGGGAAATATTTCCCAAAGTGGTGTTCCTTTTTGCCACATAGGCGCCAGCCAAGTTGCTGGCACCACTGTGGCTTTTTTTTATTTATTTTTTAAGTTGATTTCGTCGTTTAAAACGACGAAATTGGTTTGAATATGATTTCGTCGTTATAAACGACGAAACCTTTTATTACTTGACCCGGTTTCGTCGTTCAGAACGACGAAATCAACTTAAGCTGATTTCATCATTCTGAACAACGAAACTGCCACACTTGGCTAATTTCGGCCTTCGGTCTCGGAACAATACTGATTTCATCGTTCTAAACGACGAAATCAAATTAAGTTGTTTTCGTCGTTCAAAACGACGAAATCACCGTTCTTATATTTCCCAATCCGCTCCGCCTCCAGTCACCTCAGTGCAGTCGAAGAAATCCGTCGAGCGATCCACCGCCGCCTCTGCCGACATCCGGCCCGCCGCCAATCCCGCCGCCGACATCCAGCCCGCCGTCGCCGCCATCCAGCCCGCCGCTGCCCACGTCTAGCCCACTCCTGTTCAATTTTTTTGGTGCGATCCTTTGCTTCTATTTTTTTTTATTTACCTCTTCCTCAATCGTTGTAATGGATCTTTTGTATGTTACATTGAAGAAATTTATCTTTTGTATGTTATATTGAAAATTTTTGAAGTTTTGATTGTCCCATCATTGAGCCCTAGTTTTAGAAGTATTGTTCTCAGTCGTTTTGTGTGTTTTTTTTTGTTTAAGATTATTGAATTGAGATGGATTTTTAATTAATGAGTTTTTATTTTTTAAGATGACAAGACTCTCAAAATTTGGAAAATGAGGAGGATTTGAGTTTTTGAACATGCTTTTTTTACAGCTTATATGGTTTGTGACATTGCATGCGTTATTGCATCAATTGTGTAATTTTATTGATTAGGAAATTTACTCATTAATATAAAGTATTCATGATATGCTTATATACTTGGTAAATCTATTAGTTTCTATGCGTATATATTTTGAAAATATATTGGTTAGGGTAGATATTAGTATTAGTTTGCTTAATCTAATATTAATTTAATTTATTATTTATGAATTAATTGAATAGAAATGGTAGAAGAAATGGTTAGTATTTTAATTAACTACGATAGACGCATAGAAGGATTATTAATGAAGAAACCGGCTACATTTGATGAATTTGAGATGCACGTAGCAAGTAAGGTTGGGTTGGATCGAAGAAGATGGAAAATTACTATCAAATGTAATATTCCGTCCTATGGATCAAGAATGATACTAATGAGCATAAATGATGATTCATCAATGGCTTTTATGTTCCACCACTCATGTGACAAAATTTCTTTCAAGTTATTTCTCGAAAAAGAGGCCCGAGTGACTAGTGAAAGGCGAAGTAGTTCACGTAGGAGCTCTCATAGAAGCTCACATAGGAGCTCGGATAGAAATGTGAACAATGAAAGTCATATGCAAATGCTGGTGGACGATGAAGAAGAAGGAAATTAATCTATGACAGTAGCTTCAAATGAACGTCATAGGTCGTCTGCCCCTATTTACGATGGAAGTGGACCTAATTGGAGGTAAGGTTGATTTAGTTGTGAATACGTTTTGAATCTTATTATCCTTTAATAAAAATACGTTTAGCTAAATTTTGAGATTTTGTTTGTAATATGGAAGGTCCACAACGCATGCACACGAGCCATTTAGCGTTCAAATGCCTCAAGGCGGTGCCTGGTATGAAACTCAAAGTTCGATGAGCCTTCATTGCCCCTACACGTATGTTGGTCATACCGATGCTGGACCATCTAATCAGAGGTGAAATATATATTTATAAATGAATTCAATTTTTTTAGGCTTACGAAATTTAATACATATGTGATGTCCATCGCATCACTCGACAGGGCCGCCATATTACCGACTGGGCTATATATCATGCGTCATATATTGCTTGATGGGAGGATAAGAGAGCCACTGTTATTAGAGGGGAGATGGCTACGACATTGCAAGATGTTCGTAGTACTTATATGCACTGGTATTTACCGATTACACGACGATATATTTTACCGCGCGATGATGTAGAAGAGATGACATATCAGCCTAGGGGAGCATCTGAGGCAGCTCTAGTAAGTACAACTTTGTTAATTAAGGCATATATTATTTTCTTATTTCATTTTAATTATTTATCTAATATTTAATTTATTTTTTTATAGCTTTGTCAGATTCGACATACTAATGCGTATTTGAGTGATGCACTTGTCACCTGTACTTCGTGCGAGGACTTATCAGCAGCATGTGAGTCGGTGATTAGAGCGTCTAATGATGTGCTTCGTAGCTTGCCACTACTTCATTCGGTGATCACAGATGTTCATCGAGATTATCCTGTCGACGAGGCCGCTCAGACGCAGTCGATGCACTCTTCATGCCCTGATATTCCATCATCATCAGCAGCATATAGCTCTCCTCCAGGTTCATCATTTCCAGACACTACACATGTAGCTCAGCCAGATCCGATTTTATATTATAGACGACATCGGCCAACTCGTATTGTACCATCTATTACTATGCTGAGCAGGAGCCCGAGCCCGAGCAGGAGCCTAACATGGAGTCGCAGCCGGAGCCCGAGCCCCAACCCTAGCTGGAGCCAGAGCCAGAGCCACAACCACAACCACAACCACAACCAGAGCTAGAGGTAGATCATGAGGAGCTAGTACACCACCATCGAGGACGAGGACGTAGGAGATTATGACATTACTTATGATGTATTATATTTGTTACTCGTCTATGATGTACTTTACTTATATTTGTTATGGTGATATTCATGATAGTGATATTTGTTATGGGTGGAATGAATGAAGTTGTGCATGTATTGTGTATGTTTTGAATGAATGAACAAGGATAGGTGATAAAATTAGTTTTAAATGGTAATTTTAAAAAAATTAGAACGACGAAATCAGTGTTGTTTCGAGACCGAAGGCCAAAATTAGCCAAGTGTGGCAGTTTCGTCATTCAGAACGACAAAATCAGCTTAAGTTGATTTCGTCGTTCTGAACGACGAAACTGGGTCAAGTAATAAAAGGTTTCGTCGTTTAGAACGACGAAATTGTATTCAAACCAATTTCGTCATTCTAAACGACGAAATCAACTTTAAAAAAAAAACCCACGCTGGCACCAGCTGCTTGGCTGGCACCTGCGTGGCAAAAAGGAACACCACTTTGAGAAATATTTCCCAAAGCGGTATATTTTGATAAATATGTTTTTTTTTATTATTTTAATAATTTTCCCTTGGAGAAATCAATAGGAGAATCTTGCTTTATGTACATCTTCAGAGGGAATGTGGAGCATTAGCACTTTTATTAGCTCTGAATTTATTGGGTATATAGCCGAGAGTGTCACCAAAAATACATAAAGCATTTAACTATTTTAGAATTGATTGGAGTTTTCAATTTCAATAATTTGATATAACTACTAGAAACACCATATGATCAAAATTGGTGCTGCATTTTAATCGGCAATTGTACGAGGAGAAGACTTATGTGTTATGGGGTTGCATGTTGCTTTGAAATTTATATACAGGAGATGATGAATTTTTATAAATAGCTTTGAATTCTTTGTAGGCTTTATGATTAATTCTTGTACTTTGTAAAGTTAATATTGATCAATATGAAATTATTTCTTAAATTTTATATTTTTATATTGAAATAAATATTAATGGCAGATTAAAGCTACTCTCAGTATTTTTTATTGACTTTTTAGTGACGGATAAACTATTAAAAGTCATGAATTGTTGGTTTTGTAAAAGTGGAAAAAGAAATTTTGTAGCAATTACATTTTTTTCTAAAATTCTGAAATCTATTTGCCATAAGCTACTTTTTGTCCCAAATACTTAAAAATATAATGTTTTTTTATCTGGGACATAGTTTTTGCAACAAGTTTGTTTTGTTGCAAAAAGAAAATTATTTTTTTAAAAATTATGAAAAAATTTGCCATGAATTATTTTTCTCCCAAATACATAAAAAAATATATAATTTTTTATTTTGGAAATAGTCTTTGCAATGAATTTTTTTGTTGTAAATAGATAATTATATATTTTTAAATTTCTAATTTTTTTTGATGAGTTACTCTTGTCCCAAAAAGGACAATTTTTTTATTTTTTTAACAAAAAATTTTTTTTTGCAAAAATATATTGCTATTTGGTGACAGTTTTGTTGCAAATGTATTATCTTTTTGCTACAAATTTTGTTTTGTAGCAAATTACCTTTTGTGACTACCATTTTGCAACAATTTTGGGGCCCCATGACCCACCGACATAAAATTTTAATCATGATACTTATAAAGCGCTCACTATCTATGTACAGTTGTTTGTTTATGTACCATATTTGGAGCCCTATGTACGTGGACTAGTCATAAGGCACTTGTCATGAAGTTGGTTTTTGAAAAAAAAATTGGTTCTTAGAGTTGTATCAGCCTTTAAATCCTCTACCTAAAGGCAAATCGTTGATAACAAATATGATGGTGCACATGCTAAGACACATTAACACCAATTACCACTAATACACATGTGCATACTGCATACATCATCAATTTTTGGCTCCTTTAATTGGAGGATTTCCATGGGAGACTTCAAATTGATTGTGAGGCTCTCATACCAAAAATGTTCCCCATTGGAGTAAGAATTTCAAAATGTCCATAACTTCTTTAATAGCAAGAAACTTCAACTTGTCCTTTATAGTCCCTTTAATATTGCTCTTTGGAGTACGCATGCTCGATCTCCCGGGCGGATGATTTGAGGCCCTCCTCTCCGCCTCCAAGCCCAATCACCTCGTAAAGGTTTTCGAACTTGGCAATAGCCATGGGGAAACTCTCTCAACAGACTGAATGGAATAGATGAATGGAACAAAAGCCATGTCTCTCTCTGTGAAGATGATGAAAAATCTCTCTAAAGATGAAGATGATCGATACAATTTGAGGCCTCCCCTTTATATACTCCCCACTTCCACAAAGTCGGCGCTTTCAAATCAGGAAATCTATGTCACCAACCTATTTCCTATTTTATAAAACAGGAAACTTTCCTCGTTTTTGTTGATGTGGTTTCCACCGAAGAGAAGAAAACTTTCCTTGCTTTTGTTGAGATGGTTTCCACCGAAGAGAAGGGAACTTTCCTTGTTTGTGAATTTTTCATTGTTTCCGGGTGTTTGAGTATTTACGATCTTGGCCAGTCCAAAGAAAAGCCCTCTCCTTTGGTTCCGCGGTGCCTACTCCACTGCAATTCTATCTCACCGGCCATGCCACCTTCCCTCCACCGGCGTTGGCTTTGCTGGCCTCCTTCATTGGGTCTCTCCATAGCGAATGGGGCTACCCACTTCCTAGCCACCTCCTTCCGTCCATGGTGTCGCCCTGCTGCAATCGGAGTTCCCTACCTCGCCACTTGGTTCTTTTTCATAATGCCCATTTGTCCTGTTAGAATGTGTCATGACTCATGTGCATAAGTGTACGCCAAGATGTATATTAACCTTTTCTTAATATATACATGGCGTGATATTTGGATTTACCTAATTTACTATCTATAAATTTGCTAATAAAAAGATAAGAAATGATCAATGAACAATTAAAGAGCCTGTTACATCTTTTGTTTTAACAAATAGATTATCTCTCTTTTCTGGCCAAAAAAAACCTTATGAGGTAATCTATTGTGACATTGGTGTATCAGTATACAATACTATATCACACAAAAAAGTAGAAGGGATATTTATCTAGCAACAAGAAAATAGTCTTAAGGCGAAATTGGCAAGACATATTAGCCTCCCTAGTAAATATGTTGGATTAACATAGTTAGTTCCAGCTATTTGATTTTTCAAAAATGAACTACAATTACTTCATATCCTATAACACTAATAGTTTTCTAAACAATAAACTCCTAATTACTCTAAAATACTCTTCCTAATAATTAAATCCTTTATTAGACTCTCAAGGCAGGCTTACCATAGTTTTATGCATGAGCCCAAGCATCACAATATCTCAGATGAGATTAGATGGAATAGTACACTTGAAGTAGGCTAGCATGTGAATGCTGAAGAGGTATGGTAGCCGATAATGGTGTTGTTCTCGTCAACGCCATTGTGAGTTCCACCACAAATTTGGCATCTTGACTTCAAATTAATTCTATTGATTTAGTACCATGTAAGGATTCATCTTATACTACAAAGAAGGACTATTTGTGACAATTTTATTATTGTTGCAATAAAAGGCGTTACTAAAAATTGTTTTTTGTGGCACTTAAAAAGCATAGCAAAAAAATCACTAGTTGCGATTCTTATTCATAAATATTGCAAATAAGTGACGTTTACAATTAAACATCACAAATAGGGCTTTAAATTTGCAACGTTTATATATAACTTTGCAAATAGTTTAACGTTATTTGACGTTTTTGAAAAACGTCACAAGAGTGTCACAAATAGTTTATTATAATTTTTAGATATGTTTTTCAGACTTATGTATATCTTATGTTTTTAGATATGTTAGAAACTTTTTTATTCGAGCTATGTGTGTTGGTTCGGGATTCTAAATATGTGGGTATAAGACTTGTGGACTAGTTCAGAGTTAAAGTCATCTTTTGTTCTACTTATTACTCTTGCTCAAAGGACGTGAAGTGTGTAACTCTACTACTTAAACCACCCATAGGAGTGGCTCAGTCTTCCGCTATCCTTTAATCTTGTTCAATTTTCTGTTGCCCCCGCGCACTTGACCAACCCTTGGACCGGGTTCGGCTCGGGTCGGGCGGTGGTGGGGTGTGACATTATATATGTGTATTTTATAATATTATCTACTTTATATGCCCCATTCCTCCATATAGGGGTGTTAACAAGTTGAGCTGAGCTGAGTATTGGGCTTTTATGGCTCAAGCTTGAACTCGAACTGCTAAAGCTCGGCTTGAAGCTCGAATAAGCTTGAATAAGCTTGAAATTTTTAACTTGAGCTCAGCTCAAATTGGAAATCCAAAGCTTGGCTTGAGCTTGAGCTCAAACTTAAGTAAGTGAATCATGAGCCTAGGCTCGAACTCGGATCGAACTAAAAAAATAAAAATAATATATATAAAAATCTAAAGTATATAAAGTATCACACATACTAATATGCTTTTAGTATTAAATATTACTAAATATACTTCAATAAATATTACGACTACACCTTGAACATCTAACTATAGTCACTGTGAAAGAAGAAAATTATGAATTATAAGTTTTAGTTACATATGCTCAAAATAGGCAGCATTACTATTTTCCTCTCTTTATGTGCATATAATCACTAAAAAAACTACAAAAAATAAAACTCACTTAGGTAATATTACTGTCTACTTATTCGTATTTTATTTTCTTTACATGATTATAAATCACTTCTAAAACGACTATTTTTAAGCCTTAGTATGCCTCTAAAAAATTCTAAAATACATTTAAAATGATATACATTTTGTAAGTTGTAGACGATTCTAGTGTCATGCTTCAACTTTTAAAAGAATATCTAATCATTCTTTTGTAAACTAAGGTTGGTCTCCCTAATGTCATACTTCTTTTAAAAGTATTTTTAGGTATATTAGTGTGATATCATGTTGACCCTCCATCATATACTTATAGCTCCATTTGGTTTTTCAATTGAACTAATTTTATAGTTCATCTTCAAAAACCAAATGGTGCTATCAATTTGGGATAGAAGGAGTATATTAGTCTTTGCAATATTTTTATTTTTATAAAATATACATCATATACATAAATCATATATCCATTACAATTTAACAATGATATATATCATGAAAAAATTCTATATAAGTTTGAGTTCATGTACATCAGCGTGAACCAAGACATCATGGGCCATCAAATCGAGATCCGAGGGCGCAAGAAGACACAAACTAATCTGACTCCTGAGTTATGTGTATTGTTGGATCATTATATGAGGATGCACTATATCGAGGTTCACACAGTCAAGAGTGAGCCTTGGCTCATATAAATGGATCTCATATATCATATATGATACGTGGTATTCATACATATTTTATTTATCCTAGATTAATAGCTCCATTTGATTTTTCAAAATGAATTAATCAAATGGAGCTACTAATCTAGAATGGAAGGTGTATGTCATAAATATATATTTAAATTAATAATTATATTTATATAAAATATGCATATATGTATTATTTATTATATATATTATTTATATATAATTTTTAAATTATATTTGAGTTCGAGCTTTATTCGAGCCAAGCCGAGTCAAGTAGGGGTCTTCTCAAACTTGGCTTGAGCCTATTCGAGCTCGAATTGAGTTTGAGCAAAGCCCAATTCAAGTCGAGTCGAGCTGGGCTTTCTCAATAAACTAGCTCGGCTCGTTAACAACCCTACCTCCAGAAAACAAGGAAAAAAATTTATATGTGATATTACTGCTTCCTCTTTACCGATAGAGCAACAACGAATTTGTGTGATGTGTTACATAACTTTATATTTAACTAATATATAGGAAAATAGGTCAACCCTGGTTGACTTGTGGTTGAACCTAATCAACCCGACCCAGCAACCAAACTGGGCCAGTCGCCGGGCTGGGTTTTAAAACATTGGTCAACACAGACACCGCTGAAAACCGGATGAGTTAGATTCAATCCATATGGGACTTCTCTTGGTAAATAATTCCTTAACAAGTGTTGGACTATGTTATGGGCTTGACCCATATCGGTCACTTTTGACTAGTTGTGGTGAACTGGTTCGTGTTCTAGGGGTCTAAGTACGTGGGGGTGGCCCACAACCTCTTACATGTGTCACATTGGTTTGGTGGGCCTGAGTCGCACACACACTCACTATATTATATTATATTATATATAAAAATAGCTGAGTACACATGCATACACCATGTGGGCCCTCAAATGCGCGATTGACCTAGTGTTGGTTCCACTTGAATGTTCTAGGGGTCAGCGCCCCATGGGCATGGCCATGAAGTGCGTGCATGGCCTCCATGGGCTCATGGACGTGAGCCCATATACTTAAATAAAACACTGCAAGAGAAACCCATTCGGAAGAGTCTTGTTGGGCCTTAAGCCCAAGACCAACTATGAGAGGATTTCCCTAAGTATAAAAGGGGGCTTCAAGCCCCCTCTCTCCCGCTTGTGCTCTCTCCCTCTCTCACCTATAGCATTGGCCATGACTCTCCTTGCATTGTTTTGAGAATGGAAAGCTTATCGACCGATACGGGTCCGTATCGGTCCACACTGATACGATATAGGGGGCGATACGCCCCCACAGGATTTTTGATACATATCGGCCATATCGTATCAATAAGGCCTATACGTATCGATACTTCAATATTTTATTATTTTTTAAAGTAATTTTTTTCTTAAAAACAAAAGTATAATTCATATTCAACCTCTTTGAAGGTTTAAAGATGATGGCGTTCTTATTATATTAAAAATATTTTTTTTAAAATTATAAGAGATCAATATAGGCCGGTCTATATAATTTACATAATTATTTTTTAAAATATAGTGTTCCACAATTATACATTTACTTAAACATCTAACGTATGAGTTTCTCTATTATATTCATGTGACTCATATTAAATATCCTATTTTGTTCCAAAATAAACTAATTTCAGAGTACTTAATATGGGACGGAGGGAATAATAGTTTGTCTAGGATGGAGGGAGTAAAATGTATGGTTCTAAAATGAACTAATTTTAGAGCACTCATATTAGTTGATACAACCTTCTATTGTCTTATTATGATCTAAATGAAGTATTATAATGATATATTATTATTTTAAAGGGAAAATTATTAAAATAATAATTTAAAAAAATATTTACCAAAATATACCACTTTGGGAAATATTTCCCAAAGTGGTGTTCATTTTTGCCACGCTGGCGCCAACCAAGCAGCTGGCACTAGCGTGGCTTTTTTTTTATATTTTTTAAGTTGATTTCGTCGTTTAGAACGACGAAATTGGTTTGAATACGATTTCATCGTTCTAAACGACGAAACCTTTTATTACTTGACCCGGTTTCGTCGTTCTGAACGACGAAACTACCACACTTGTCTTATTTCGGGCTCGGTCGTGGGAAGGACACTGATTTCGTCGTTATAAACGACGAAATCAAATTAAATTTTTTTAAAATTACTATTTAAAACTAATTTTATCACTTGTCCCTGTTCATTCATTCAAAACACAGAACACAAAACACAGATGTATATGCACGACTTCATTCATTCCACCCATAACAAATATCACCATAACAAATATCACTATCACGAATATCACCATAACACATATAAGTAAAGTACATCATATACGAGTAACAAATATAATACATCACAAGTAATATCATAATCTCCTACGTCCTCGTCCTCACCCTTGCCCTCATCCTCGACGAGGGTGTACGAGCTCCTCATGATCTACCTCTGGCTGTGGCTCTAACTCTGGCTCCAACTGTGGCTGGGGCTTGGGCTCGGGCTCCGACTGGGGCTGGGGCTCCGGCTGTGACTCCATGTCAGGCTCCTGCTCGGGCTCCGGCTCAGCATAAGTAATAGATGGTACAATACGAGCTGGCCGATGTCGTCTATAATATAAAATCGGATCTGGCTGAGTGACATGTGTAGTGTCTGGAAATGATGAACCTGGAGGAGAGCTATATGCTGCTGATGATGATGGAATATCAGGGCATGAAGAGTGCATCGGCTGCGTCTGAGCGGCCTCGTCGACAGGATAATCTCGATGAACATCCGTAATCACTGAATGAAGTAGTGGCAAGCTACGAAGGACATCATTAGACGATCTAATCACCGACTCACATGTTGCTGCTAAGTCCTCGCGCGAAATACAGGTGACAAGTGCATCACTCAAATACGCATTAGTATGTCGAAGCTGACGAAGCTATAAAAAAATAAATTAAATATTAGATAAATAATTAAAACGAAATAAGAAAATAATATATGCCTTAATTAACAAAGTTGTACTTACTAGAGCTGCCTCAGATGCTCCCCTAGGCTGATATGTCATCTCCTCTACATCATCGCGCGGTAAAATATATCGTCGTGTAATCGGTAAATACCAGTGCATATAAGTACTACGAACATCTCGCAATGTCATAGCCAGCTCCCCTCTAATAATAGTGGATCTCCTATCCTCCCATCAAGCAATATATGACGCATGATATATAGCCCAGTCGGTAATATGGCGGCCCTGTCGAGTGATGCGATGGACAAACTCGACAGTAGAAGGTGGGACCCCTTGCTCTAGGTTAAACTGGAGCATTACACGATCTGGCACATACATCTCTATAATCTCATAACATATGAGAGGGGTTCGAGAAAGCCACACCTCTCGACCGTCAATGCAGAGTGGAGGTATCACAGCGAACAAGTCCTCCAAGTACGGCTGCCAAATAATCTATATAATATATAAAGATAAGTTAGTTTAAATAACGACAAAATTTTTTAAAATCATTATATAAAAAAGTTCAACACAGTAATAAAATTACCTGGTATGGCCGCTGGTGGTCTAACTCCCCTCTATACAAATGGAGGACTCCTTGCGGATTTTCGGTTCTCTTCTTCCGAACATTCCACCTTAAGGAGTTAAATTTAAGAAATGAGTTCAACATATGTTCATAAAACGTTGCATAAAAAGTAATGTGGTAAACATAAATACAACCTACCTCACCCCTAATGGAGCACCCTCGACCAAGCGACCCATCTCAGCAGTTGGTCGGCCGACGTGTAAGTGCTCCCACGACCATAACTATGTCATAAAATAGTGATAACAAATATTAGAAATAAAAAATTATACGTGACTAAAACTCCAAGTAAAGTTACACAATTATTTACCTGAAGAAGAGTCAGACATCCCACAATCCCCGAGGTCATGGCCTGGCATGCCTTTCCTAACTCTCGGTATAAGAATGCGAGAGTAGCACTGCCCCATGAATAAGTGTCAGCCATGTCAAAGTCGTGAAGGAGAGAGAGATACGAAACATGCACGTGGCTGCTCGTGGTATCCGCAAATATGGTGGCTCCAAGTAAATGCAATATATAGGCTCGTGCATGCTGCTCGATAACTATCTCTGTAGCATCGGCTGGATAATATATAGGCTCGTGCATGCATCGTAGACCTTCTATATTACACACAAAATCTCAAAATTTAGCTAAACGTATTTTCATTAAAGGATAATAAGATTGAAAACGTATTCACAACTAAATCAACCCTTACCTCCAAGTAGGTCCACTTCCATCGTAAATAGGGGCAGACGACCTATGATGTTCATTTGAAGCTACTGTCATAGATAAATTTCCCTCTTCTTCGTCGTCCACCGGCACTTGCATATGACTTTCATTGTTCACATTTCTATCCGAGCTCCTTTGTGAGCTTCTGTGAGAGCTCCTATGTGAACTACTTCGCCTTTCACTAGTCACTCGGGCCTTTTTTTCGAGAAATAACTCGAAAGAAATTATGTGACGCGAGTGGTGAAACATAAAAGCCATTGATGAATCATCATTTATGTTCATTAGTATCATTCTCGATCCATAGGATGGAAGATTACATTTGATAGTAATTTTCCATCTTCTTCGATCTAACTCAACCTTACTTGCTACATGCATCTCAAATTCATCAAATGTAGATGGTTTCTTCATTAATAATCCTTCTATGCGTCCGTCATAGTTAATGAAAAAACTAACTATTTCTTCTGCCATTTCTATTCAATTAATTCATAAATAATAAATTAAATTAATATTAGATTAAGCAAACTAATACTAATATTTACCCTAACAAATATATTTTCAAAATATATACGCATAGAAACTAATAACTTTACTAAGTATATAAGCATATCATTAATACTTTATATTAATGAGTAAATTTTCTAATTAATAAAATTACACAATTGATGCAATAACGCATACAATGTCACAAATCATATAAAAACATGTTCAAAAACTCAAATCCTCCTTATTTTCCAAAATTTGAGAGACTTTCCATCTTAAAAAACAAAAACTCATTAATTAAAAATCCATCTCAATTTAATAATCTTAAACAAAAAAAACACAGAAAATGACTTAGAACAATACATCTAAAATTAGGGCTCAATGATAGGACATTCAAAACTTCAAATTTTTTCAATGTAATATACAAAAGCTATATTTCTTCAATGTAACATATAAAAGATATATTACAACGATTGAAAAATAAGTAAATAAAAAAAATAGAAAAACACGCACCAAAAAAATGAAACGGGAGCGGCTCGACGTGGGCAGCGGCGGGCTAGACCAAGGCGGCGGCGGACTGAAGTCGGCGGTGGCGGACTGAGGTCGGCGGCGGCGGGCTGGACGGCGGCGGCGAGATTGGCAGCGTCTGGACGTCGGCAGAAGCGGCGGAGCGAAAACCAGTCACTGGAACGTGACGGGAGGCGGAGCGGAGTCGCGGATATAACAACGATGATTTCGTCATTCAGAACAACGAAATCAACTTGTTTAGAACGACGAAATCAGTGTTATTCCCACACCGGAACCCGAAATTAGCCAAGTGTGGCAGTTTCGTCGTTTAGAACGACGAAATCAGCTTAAGTTGATTTCGTCGTTCTGAACGACGAAACCAGGTCAAGTAATAAAAGGTTTCGTCGTTTAGAACGACGAAATCGTATTCAAACCAATTTCATCGTTCTAAATGACAAAATCAACTTAAAATATATAAAAAAAAAGCCACGCTGGCGCCAGCTGCTTGGCTGGCGCCAGCGTGGCAAAAAGGAACACCACTTTGGGAAATATTTCCCAAAGTGGTATATTTTAGTAAATATATATTTTTTTTATTTTAATAATTTTCCCTATTTTAAATATTTTTTTATGTATATTAAAGGGTTTACGACAGTTTTGGAGGGTACCAAGAATATCATCAACGCGTAGCCATATTCATAATCATCGATACTGTCATCGTATTGATATTGCCTTCCATGGTTTTGAGCCATCGCCCTTCTCTCTAGCTTGGTGATCTAGAGAGGAACAATCCCTCACTATTGGTATACCTAGGGTTGGGTGAAATGAAGACAAAGGTCATGCCAAGAGGATGATTGATTTGAGGCGATCTCTTCCATCCCATGCTCTAGGGTTTGTGGTGATCTGATTCAAATAGTCTTCAAAGAGGTAATCAACATCCCCTCTTGTTTAATCGAATTGGGATTGATAAAGGGTCATGCTTTATTGCTTGTGAGTGATTTGGTCATGTCTTTGGGGCTTAGCCCCTAAAGGTAGTATGTATTTAACCTTGCTTTGATTATTGATTAATCTAGGGTAGATTTATTGCTTATATGTATGTATGCTCTTGATTACATGTAAATCTTGATTTTGAGGGATTAAATAACTGATTTTCTTGCCTCCACCACAAGGGCTCATCCCAAGGCTTTTGCTGATGTCACCCAACAACAAGAACAATCAATTGATGTGCTTTGTTTGACCACCAGTTAGCTAGCATTTTCATTTATAGTTCACTATGCAATTTGTTCATTTATAAGGATGGGAAACGTAGGTTCATTTGGGTGAATATGTTCTGCAGGTGGTGGTGATTACGTGATAAGAAGGAGCAGGTTTAATTACTAAGATTGGTTCTGGGAGAATGTTATGCTACTTCACACGTAGTTAATGTGTTGGTTTTGTAGTTCATAGGCAAATGTAGCCTCCGATGGAATGCTGTAGGGCTGCCCTTATGTTTTGTAGTTCAAGGGTTTAATAGACTGCTATAAGGCTTATTTTGGATGGTATTGTGGATTGTGGATCGAGGCTCCCAGCTCAGTATCGCCTCGGGGGGCATTTTGGATTTGGTTATATGGGAGACTGAGGGTTACAAAAGCAGGAAGGCGTGGGCTCAAAGCAGGTGGATCAAAGCAGGTGGATCATTGCATAACATGCCAGCAGCATGCAATATGCAAGGTTAATTGAATGGGGGCAAGGAGAGTAAGAAGAAACTAGAGAGGGTAAAATAGGCTTTTTTATAAAAAATGATATGTGCAAGAGGTCTATATATGTGCATTTTAGGTATAATTGTCTGTACCCTTAAATAAAAAAAGCAAAACAAGTATTATGTTAAAATCCGTTTAGTGCACTTCGGTAGATGAGTGTTTATGTAGATCCATAGTGTTGGGGTTTGAGTCATGCTATAAACAATTTATTGTAATATCATATAAAGTAAATTAGTGGACTATAAAACTTTCAAATTATTTGACCTATGTTTTATACTATTAATCCATGCTTTACCTTTTACCTATCCTAATCCCCAAAAACCAAAGATAATGGAATAATAATCCCTATTTTTTAAACATGTTAATTCTAATTTTATAATATTATATCTTGTATTTTAGAACTCAGATTCACTCGTTCTTGATATTGTTAGAAAACTCTCATTAAGTTCTATCAAATGAGATCCGACATGACTATGTTTTGTCAAACTTTTTTGTAGACCACACGTATATAGCATATTTATTAATAATAAATTTTTTATATTTTTGAATATATTATACATATTCAGATTTACAAATTTTTAACGTCATTGGAAGAGCCCCAAAAAGCTCTATTGAATGAGATCATCCACCAAACTGGTCATGAATATGAATAATGTTGTAAGGACCCTCATCTCTAAACCGGTTTTTGTTTTCTTTAATTATCAGTTATCGTGAGATTAGTGCATTTTCTGATCTATTCGGTGATTTCTTGAATAAATAGTGTTTAATATAGTGTTAATCAAAATCAATTTTAAGATTCGTGATTTTAAAATAAATGTGAATTTTTGGGATTTTTCTGAATTTTTACTATTTTTCCAAAAATTAGGGTTTTGGCGGGACCCCTGTGGGCCCCACCTTTGAAATTTTGATTTTTGGGTCAAATGAACCCAGATATCTACTTAAGGTCATACAAAAATTTTTAGAATTTTATTAGGCTTAATTAGTGCTTAAATTTGCAAAATACCCATTTTTAGCCTACTTTTCCTATTTACACCCCATAACTTACCCATGCATACCCCAACCCTTACTATAAAAGGGCAAACCTAAGCTATTTCCATTTTTGGGAATAGGCTAAGAAGGGAGGTCTGGCCTAATCCCCAATTAAGCCCGGATTAGAAGGCGATTAAGGTAAGCTTACTCTAATTAAGCACTAAACCCTAGCTTTCTTCTTAATCTCTTCTAAATTTACCATTTCTCCCTTGTTTCAATTCGTTTTTTGGATATAAAAAACTACTGATTTGTATTTTACTACAAACCCTAGCTTTCAAAATTCAATTTTTATGTTCAACAAGCCCTAGATCTAAGTTTTAATTAGGGATTTCTTTGGTAAATCGATTTTTAATGGAGTTTAATCCAAACTCTATGTTTTTGGAAGGTTTTCAAGAAGGGTGACCCTCAAATCCAAGCTTAATCAAGTGCTAAGGTAATGGATTTTTGAAACTTCAGTTTATCCATGGTAAAACTCTTGATTTTTGGCTTATTTCGAATGGAGATTACTTGATTTGGTGTGTTAATGACATGATTAGAAAATAAAAATATTTAATCCCGATTTCTTAGGGTTTTGTATTATTATGATATGGTTTAACATTCTGGAAGTCATGAAGGACTTTTGATGATGATTAGGGTATTAGATGTGGATTTGAAGTGTTATCAATGGTGTTTCGGTTTGGAATTGCGAAAAGAAGAAGATGGTTCAATTCTGCCTTGTTGGCGTTCGAACGGCAACACTATCGGAACGACAGTTTTCTAGTTCAGTCGATCAAATGGCCTACTAGGCATTCAAACGGCCAAACTGTGAATTTTAAATTTTTACGTTTAGCCAATCGAACGGCCTAAAGGGCGTTCGAATGGCCTGAAGGGCGTTCGAACGACTACACAGCAGATTTGTGTTCTAATGCATAATGTTTATTTTGATGATTCCACTTTAACTTGCCAATTTCATATGAATGTGGAGTGTTTTAAGCTATATTATGCTACTAGAAAGGTATGCTATTGAGGTTATGGAGTTGAGATATATGCTTAGAGATTTGTGAAATGACTTATGTTTTGTGGCATGATGTTGGAATTGTCATCTTGAAAATTTATGAATGGTTGATTCCCTTGGTTAAGCATATTTTTAGTAGGAATATGATGCACTGAAATAATGTTTAATAAAATATTTTCAAATTTCTATTTGCAATCCTATTTTGTGTTAATTCATTACTGATTTGGGCTATTTATGTTTTGAATAAGTTAGTTGGACCTTAATTGAGTTTACATGTCTAAACAGGCTTCAACAAGATACAACTGGAAGAGGAAGTTAAGCCCAACTACCCAAAGCTATTTAAAAGTCAAGAATGGGCTCCTAATGGTCTAAACATGCATGGAATGGTCGAACACAACTTTGTGGACCCATTTGATTTGAGATTTGTATTAATGGAACTAAATTATGAAAGAAGTTGATTCGGATAGATTGACACAGATTTAGTATTTCGATCATATCTTTTTATGTATAATTCGGATTGATACGATTCTGGTGGCAATGGAAAGAAGACTTCCGTGGCTACAAGTGTTATTTCAGGAAGAAATTCTAAATTCCGAAGATATAGGGGTCGAATCAGGCAATCAATCAGGATAAAATCTGAAGATATGATTTGATTTTACCCTTTGAAGCAACCCTTTCTTTTCCTATAAATAGAGGGGTGGACGTGATAGATGGGGCATTCTCTCCTCTTTGGAGCTCTCTTCTCCTATTTTCTTCTTTCATTTTGTAATTTTGTTTTTAGTTTTATTGTAATGGCTTTCTAAGCTCTCAAGCTAAGGCTAGAGGTGATTTGTAACAATCTAATGGAGTTCAATTCATGTTTCATCAATGGTTTCAAGTAAGTATTGTTTATTTGAAGTGATGTTTATTTAATATTGTTCTTCTTCTTGTTTCTTTGTGATTTGGATACATAAGATGCTTGAAGGCTATCCTTCTTGATCTTTTGTGATTTGGATACATAGAAAACTTGAAGAGACAATTATTTTTATCCTTCATCTATCCAAAGTATTTTCTATCTTTAGTTTTAATTTTAATGTTCATATCTTCTGGTTAGATAGAATCTTCATTCAATTCTAACTGAGATAACATGATACATGAAAAACATCATTAGATGTTACAATGATCTTTAATGCCTTAGTGTTTTCTTATCTTGATTTCTTAACGTGTTATTCCCTCAATACTCTTCTACTCTTTCTTTCTTAATTTTTCTTCCTCTATTTCTTCGTAACTATTTTCTTTGTTGCACAAGGCTTTCCCTGTGGATCGACCTTGTCTACTACAATTGGCAAGTAAAATAAATCTGAATTTGACTTCTTCATAGTCTTGTTTCAGACGTAACACAAATTGGCGCCGTTGTCGGGGATTGCAACGTGTGACAAGAATCCGTTACGAAAAACTCACTCTAACTTTACTAATTCTCTAACTTTTATTTTTGCACACTAACTCTTTAAATTCAGTCATTTACTTTATGTCATTTACTTTTAGTATTTAAATTCTGTAATTTTTTTTTTTTTGAGACCGGAGGCACTACCCACGTTACTACCGAAAATTTTTTTTTGGGATCAAACGTGTACCTTGATAGTGCCTTTGGCCTTATTTTGCAATTTTAATTTTTGTCCATTAACTTCTAACTCTCTAACTTTTATATTTTGTCATTTAATTTTTGCACTTTTACTTTCGTTTATTACTAAAAAAAAAAAAAAAAATTTGTTGTTGCATGTTCACTTGGGTGCGTGATAATTCTGGACGATTGAAAAGAGTGAACAAATCTTTTGAAAATTATCTTTATTTTGATACAATGGAGGATCTAAGAACTAATGAGGAACTAAGAAGTAATAATGGGGATAATAATGCACAAAATATTGAAGTTAAAACCTTGCGTGATTATTTGCAACCAACTAGATCAAGTTCTCCTTCTTGCATGATTTTTCCAACTAATGTAGGCGGTTTTGAACTCAAGCCGGGTGTAATTCAATTACTACCCAAATTTTATGGCCTAGATTCAGAAAGCCTATATTTGCATTTAAAAGAGTTTGAAGAGGTTTGTGCCACTTTGCCAAACCAAAATGTTTCAAATGATGCTATTAGATTAAAACTCTTTCCTTTTTCTTTAAAGGAAAAGGCAAAAAATTGGTTGAATTCTTTGAAGTCAAGATCCATTGGATCATGGCAAGAAATGCAAAGAGAATTTTTGAAAAAGTTTTTCCCCACCCATAAAACTAATACACTTCGAAAGAATATCATGAATTTTTCACAAAAAGAAAATGAGACTTTCTTTCAATGTTGGGAGAGATTTAAAGAACTTTTGTTGTTGTGCCCACATCATGGATATGAAACATGGCGTACAATAAGTTTCTTTTATAATGGTTTGACTTCTCAAATGAGGCAATTTGTTGAAATGATATGTAATGGAGAGTTTTTGAGTAAAGAACCTGAGGAAGCATGGGACTATTTTGATGTGTTAGCTGAAAATGCTCAATCATGGGAAGATTCTAATGAATTTGAAAGTAGTAATAAAACCAAATCTAATGGGGCAACTAAGGCGGGCTTGTACCTTCTTAAAGAAGAGGATGATGTAAAAGCAAAAATTACAAGTTTAACTAGAAAAGTTGAGGCTATGGAAATTAATAGGGAAAACATGTCTAAAGCTTCTCAAAAAGCACAAGATATTTGTAGTATATGTGAGAGTGATGGACACCAAACACAGGATTGTCCAACAATCCCTGCTTTTCAAGAGGTGTTGCATACTCAAGCAAATGCTATGAATACCTACAAAAGGCCATTTTCTTCTCCTTATTCTGAAACTTATACTCCTAATTGGAGAAATCATCCCAACTTTAGTTGGAGAAATGAGTCTAATATGCAGGTACCCCCTTCTTCCTCAAATTATGTTCCACCACATAAGAAGACTTTTGAAGACACATTGCAAACATTCATGCAAAGTCAAGCAACAATCAACAACCAAACAATGCAAGCCATCAATGACTTGAAGACTTCTATCACTCAATTGATCATAGCTTTGAGCACTCAAGAAAAAGGGAAGTTTCCTTCTCAACCTCAACCAAATCCTAAAGGTCAATTTGTAATTGAAAATTTAAATTCTTCAAGTTCACAAGAAGAGCATGCTAAGTCCATCACCACTTTGAGAAGTGGAAAAGTCATTAACAAAGACATTCCAATGAAGGTTGTTGAACCTAAGGAGTCTTTGAATTCTAAACATGGTGATGAACTTGACAACTCTAATTGTGTTTCTCCTATTCCTCCTCCTTTTCCTCAAAGATTACAATCTTCCTCTAAATTGGTGCCGAATGGTGACATTCTTGAAATTTTCAAACAAGTGAAGATTAACATTCCTCTCTTAGATGCCATTAAACAAATCCCATCTTATGCTAAATTTTTGAAAGATCTTTGTACAATTAAGCGTAAGCTAAATGTACAAAAGAAAGCATTTTTGACAGAACAAGTAAGTGCAATTTTGCAACACAACACCCCACCCAAATATAAAGATCCTGGTTGTCCAACCATATCTTGTATAATTGGAAATTATAGAGTTGAAAAAGCTTTGCTTGATCTTGGGGCAAGTGTTAATCTCTTACCTTATTCTGTTTATGAACAATTGGGACTTGGTGAATTGAAGCCCACAAGCATTACACTTCAACTTGCAGATCGCTCAGTTAAAAGGCCAAGAGGAATAGTGGAAGATGTCCTTGTTCAAGTGGACAAATTCTATTTTCCAGTGGACTTCATTGTTTTAGACACACAACCGGTTTCAAATGCATCTTCTCAAATTCCTGTGATTTTAGGTCGTCCATTCCTTGCTACATCTAATGCTTTAATAAATTGTCGAAATGGAGTGATGAGGCTTTCTTTTGGGAACTTAACATGTGAGTTAAATGTATTTGATGCCAGTAGACAACCATCAGACTTCGATGAAACTTTTGAGGTTGACATGGTTGAGAGTTTAGTGGAGGATGTTTTTCCTTTAATTTATTCTGATGATCCACTAAATATTTGCTTAACTCACTCTGATTTGATTAGAATTGATAAAGAGAAGATAATTGATTTGAAGGACCCTGGATGAGTTTAGATGGAGGTGTGTTTGGCTGAAGACAGTAAACTTAGCGCTCTTGGGAGGCAACCCACTTTTGGTTTTGATAGTTATTTTTGTTTAATAGTTAGTTTTTTATTTATTTATTTTCTTTAGTTAGTTTTTAGTTTATTATCTTTGATGATTGCTCTAATCATTATTAGGGTATGCTTATATGGTTCATTATTGATTTACCCTAATGTGATTATGCTTGTGCTTTATTGACTATTTTTCTTTTCATAGCTATGTACATGAGCACATCAACTGATATATTATCTCTTCTTTCCTCTTTTCTTATATTACAACATTGAGGACAATGTTTAGTTTAGGTTTGGGGGTGTAGAAAGATATTTTTCTTTATGTTTTTAGTTTTACTTAAAAAATGAAAAATTGAAAAAAAAATTAATTAGATTTATTTTATTTTATATTTTTGCTTATTTACATTGATTCTTATTCTAGATATGTGACTTTGTTTAATGATATCATATTATTCAGAATATGACTTGACAGATTTAATGATTTTGAGTTCTGATTACTTCATATTGGTTTCTTGTGCTCTTATTTTGAAAAAAAAAAATAACAAACAAAGCAAGACATTTGCCTAAGTGAGAATTCGAGCCCTTGATTATGGTCTTACATCTTGGTGGATATCATTGAATCTAAGTAATTATTTTCTTATGAGAGTAAAACTTTGGCATGATCTAGTAGTATTCATGTTATCATGATAGAGTTTTGCGCTTCACTATTCTTGGTTTGTAGAACAATTGAGGACTTGTTGTCAACACAATTCAAGTTGATTGTATAATGTGCTCAAGAAAAGAAAAAAAAAGCAAAAAAAAAAAAGTGAAAAAAAAAAAGTGAAAAAAAAAAGAATGAAAAAAAAATTAAAGTCACTCTATTGAGTAGACCGGGACTCGGCGTGCCTCACTAAGCATAGGGTGTTCGAGTCAAAAGGTAGAGTTGACTAATTTATGACATGCATAGCCTTGAAGCCTATTTGGTTCAAGTTATTAAGCCCGAGGGTGCTTTAACACCTAGTGCCTGAGCCAACTGGATTGGGAGTCACTGCCTAACACTTGTTACATGGATCTTATAGAAAGCTAAAAAGGCTAAGCCTTACACATGTCATGTGAGATGAACATAAAATTCTAGTAGGACACTATGCAATTATATCTTGAATGTGTTGGCAGGTGATCTAGGGTGTTTTACTTTTCAAGGAAGGTTTTGCATGATTCTCTATTATGATCTCTTGAAGATGAATGGATGCCAATGCCTATTTAGTATTAAAATTGAAATTGCTGAGTGGACATGAGACACATTGAGTTGTTCGATTCATAAGAATGGGATTGTATAATTACTTGGCAATGTCTATTTTTCTAAAACTATTATGTATGTATGAGTACATGCCACCAATATGAAGTTGTTAGAATGAATTATTATTTTAGAAGACAAGTTATATTATGCATGATTGATTTTACTAAATGAAGTTACATGTTTAGGAGGAGTGGATTTGTAAATTTGACGTGGTTTTAATTTTTATTTTCTTTTAACATTCTAGTTTTGAATTTTGTGGGTATATTCACTGCAAACCCTCACGAGACACAACTCGTCCACTAGTGTAAGCTAGGGGTTTAAAGGCTTGTTGCATATGCTAAATGCAATCGAGATTTCCTGCGGAAGTGGAGTAGTTAGTTTTGTTTTCTATTGTTTTAATTTTTATTTTGCTCGAGGACTAGCAAAAAGTAGGTTTGGGGGTATTTGATGCACTGAAATAATGTTTAATAAAATATTTTCAAATTTCTATTTGCAATCCTATTTTGTGTTAATTCATTACTGATTTGGGCTATTTATGTTTTGAATAAGTTAGTTGGACCTTAATTGAGTTTACATGTCTAAACAGGCTTCAACAAGATACAACTGGAAGAGGAAGTTAAGCCCAACTACCCAAAGCTATTTAAAAGTCAAGAATGGGCTCCTAATGGTCTAAACATGCATGGAATGGTCGAACACAACTTTGTGGACCCATTTGATTTGAGATTTGTATTAATGGAACTAAATTATGAAAGAAGTTGATTCGGATAGATTGACACAGATTTAGTATTTCGATCATATCTTTTTATGTATAATTCGGATTGATACGATTCTGGTGGCAATGGAAAGAAGACTTCCGTGGCTACAAGTGTTATTTCAGGAAGAAATTCTAAATTCCGAAGATATAGGGGTCGAATCAGGCAATCAATCAGGATAAAATCTGAAGATATGATTTGATTTTACCCTTTGAAGCAACCCTTTCTTTTCCTATAAATAGAGGGGTGGACGTGATAGATGGGGCATTCTCTCCTCTTTGGAGCTCTCTTCTCCTATTTTCTTCTTTCATTTTGTAATTTTGTTTTTAGTTTTATTGTAATGGCTTTCTAAGCTCTCAAGCTAAGGCTAGAGGTGATTTGTAACAATCTAATGGAGTTCAATTCATGTTTCATCAATGGTTTCAAGTAAGTATTGTTTATTTGAAGTGATGTTTATTTAATATTGTTCTTCTTCTTGTTTCTTTGTGATTTGGATACATAAGATGCTTGAAGGCTATCCTTCTTGATCTTTTGTGATTTGGATACATAGAAAACTTGAAGAGACAATTATTTTTATCCTTCATCTATCCAAAGTATTTTCTATCTTTAGTTTTAATTTTAATGTTCATATCTTCTGGTTAGATAGAATCTTCATTCAATTCTAACTGAGATAACATGATACATGAAAAACATCATTAGATGTTACAATGATCTTTAATGCCTTAGTGTTTTCTTATCTTGATTTCTTAACGTGTTATTCCCTCAATACTCTTCTACTCTTTCTTTCTTAATTTTTCTTCCTCTATTTCTTCGTAACTATTTTCTTTGTTGCACAAGGCTTTCCCTGTGGATCGACCTTGTCTACTACAATTGGCAAGTAAAATAAATCTGAATTTGACTTCTTCATAGTCTTGTTTCAGACGTAACACATAATACAATTTATTAATGGACTGATTTGGCATGATAGAATGTGGTTGGTTGATGTGTGGATGTTGGTGAATGCCATGACTCAATGATGAAATGAATGATCTTATATGTGTTTAACCTTTGTGGTTGAGTTTTGATTTGAGTTATGATTTCAACGTTTCTTCTCCTATGATTTCCGCTGGAATTCATGTTTAGATGGTAATTCACATGTGTAGTGTGGTAGTGAGTTTAATTTCAAGCATGTCGACATACATTGTGTGAAATGCTTCTACTAGTTACACACACATGTGGGGGTATGATGATGTTGAAGCTTGATATTGTGATTATGAATGATGCATTTGGGGCTGATGAGAACACTTATCATGGATTAGGATTCATGTATGCCTTGTCCACGTATGTACCATGCTGCATGCATCATGAAAATGAATTTCCAATTAAGGCTTCATCGTGGTTAATCGAATTTGATCGATTGGATGCAATGTGGTGAAATTGTGCGCCGGATTGATCGGTCGTGGATTAATCGTAAGTTGATTGGTCCGAAAGGACATATTTTGATTTGAGTTACTGTGTGGAACGAGTGCACTCCCCGGGTTGAGTCTAATTAAATGGAATTATGTGGGGATGAGTTGTGTACTTGTCTTGCGGATTGTGAGAATTTTATTATGAGTGTCATCTGGACCCTAAGAATCCAGTGTGGTATGCCATGTGCACCCGCTACCACGTATTCTAGGGTTCTCTGTGTGAGAACTCGGGCTCTTCCCTCCGCAAGAGATGTCCCTGGGCGAACACCCCTGCTCTAGATTCTCTGTGTGAGAATGGGACATCCTTGGCCAGGATAATCCAGGGCGAGCAGTTTTTTTTTAGGGATTGACAACCCCGATCTTTCTTGAATTCTTGTGTAGAATTTTGGACCTTGACATTCCTTCGTGGTCTTGTCTATGTTCCCGTTTGTGTGACACCAATTTGTGATTACTCCTTGATAGAGGATGTTATGATGTGATGCATGATGGAATATGTATGTTAGAGATACATTCATGCAGGTTGATTATGATATGATGCATGTGGGAATATGTATGTTAGAGATACATCCATGCAGGTTGATTATGATATGATGCATGTGGGAATATGTATATTAGAGATACATCCATGCAGGTTGATTTTGATATAATGCATGTGGGAATATGTATGTTAGAGATACATCCATGCAGGTTGATTTTGATATGGTGCATGTGGGAATATGTATGTTAGAGATACATCCATGCAGGTTGATTTTGATATGATGCATGATGGAATATGTATGTTAGAGATACATTTCATGCAGGGTGTTATGAGTTGAATGAAATTATGTGGATTATGCACTATGATGCAGTTTTAGGTGATGTGTATCTGTGATCAGAAAATAATGCACCATGTAAATATTTGATTGGAATGATTATATTGCTATGCTATCGTATTTTCGATGTTGATAGTGATATTAAAAACTATTGCTGAGTTTGTTAAACTCACCCCTCTTTCTTGTGTTTTGATTTGGGGCTGCGTGGTGCGACACGCAGATGGACAGGATCTCCTCTTTGAGGAAAAATCGGAGATGGCTTGGATGTGATCATGGAGATCGTTGTGTGACTTATCTTCTTTGGTTTTATGCTTTATGTTAGAACTTTGTGTAGGGTTCTTTGTTTTGGATTTATGTCACATTTTACAGTTATGTTTGCTTAAGATTTATTTGAGCCAGTGTGGGCTTTAGTTAACTATGCATGTGGGTTTGAGATTAGTTGTTTACTTTGTGATAAGCAACACTCTTTCTTTCCTTCTTATTTACTCTTGCTCAAAGGATTGTGCGTACTCCATAATTCTGTTAAATCGCCCGTGGTTAGGGTTAAGTCTTTCGCTAGATCGTTTCTCAATTTCCCTTCGTCACCCCCTCGCGCTTGACCGGCCCTTGGACCGGGTTTGGCTTGGGTCGGGCATCGCCGGGGCGTGACAAATGTGGTTTGCGATACAAAGTCTTCCAACACCATTGTCTTCTCTAGGGCTAGGAATCTAGTCGAGTATGATCAAATCAGGTCGAGTCATGACCTGACCCTATTTATTAATTAGTTTAAAAATACAAACCCTAATCCTACTTTAGTCAGGTCGGGTCAGGTACACAGGTAACCCTATTTTATTTTGTTAATTAAATTTTTTTTCGTAACTTAATATTCTATACATTATCTTTGCACAAGCCAAAGATAGAAAAAATTTAGATACATTACAACATTATAAATAGATGTCAAACATTTTCTATGTTATATAAGAAAGTGAGAGTTAGAGAGAGACCATTATGACATTATTAGATATACATCCAAAATTATAAAAATCCTACAAAAAATTACTAATTAACAGTTAAATAAAATTTAAATATAAGAAAAAATAGAAGTCTAAGAATTTTTTTTTATAATATCTCCACCTTAGATCATGACATTATTAAAAAATAAGGTCGAAGTTGGGTTGTGCGGGTTATGCTAGTAAATCCCGACCCGACCCTACTTTTAAAATAAGTTAAATTTTAAAACCCTAACTCTGACCCTACTTTTAATAGGGTAGGGTCAAGTGTGGGTTAAATGGGTCGAGTTGAATTTTCATAGTCCTAGTCTTTGTCAACCTATGATATTATTTAGCCTATGAGATTTGGAGTCATATTTGCCTGCTATGAGTGTATATGACGTAATATAGAGCTTGCATGTATAGCTAATAATCATTGTGTTCCTCAAAGCAATGTATTATAACTATAACATGTAAGGGAGATTTTTTTAATATATATTTTATTTCTAATTTAATTTATTTTATTTTATCTATTCTATATTTACAAGTATAATGTGTGTACATTCTTGTTTGTTCATTTTAATGCAAAACCTATATGTATCAATACATATCGGTTGTAGGTTGTGTCGATATGATAAGATACTGTAACGTTTGAAATTTTTTATCACATTTTCTTTAAAATTCAAGGAAAAGTTTTGCAATATAACAGCTGTAAATTAATAAAAATGAAGAATACAAAACCTGTGAAAGCAGTTTATATTTTAAAACATCATATCAATTTTTCTCATACAAATTTTTGCTCATTTGATCAAACATCATAGAGCCAAACCAAACATCCTCAACCGCTACTCAAAAGCAAGCATATGAAATAAATTGATATGATCATATACTTTAAATACAAATATCTCCTAGGTATCCCTGAGTGCAAATCCCATAACAGTGCATAGTCTAATCTAAATTACAAGTCCAAAAGACATAAACACATTATTTCTCATCTCATCTAGTACAACAAATTGTGGCATAAAATAATACTCATAGTGAGTCAAAGATATACCTGAGTTAAAAAGAATCAATCTAAATTATGCATTGTTTGCTTCTTTATGTATTGTACCTCCAAAATTTGTGCCGGAGTCGCACGTTGAGGCCTGCAGCCTATGACTAAGGCCAACACCCGACTCTACGGGTATTATACTGAGGTTAAATATGCAAATATAAATATGTAGAAGCATCACATTTTCTCACAAAAAATGATAAAAAAAATAGTCAAAAAATCACAAAAAATTATAGAAAAATTAGGGGCAATACATATACGTCCGATATGGCCATCACGTATAGATAAAAAGTCATCTCAGAATTTGTTGAAGTGCCCAAACTTCTCTAATGTGAAACTTATTCATATGATAACAGTCAAGTAGAGGAGCCCATGCTAAAATAAAAAAAATGAAGTAAATTATTGTAAATAGAACAAGTTAATATGTGCCGAGTTGCATGAAAATCTAGCGGATTGAGGTCTAGTAGTGCATATGTATAGCAGAGCAAGTGGGTGGATTCAAACCCGTACACCATGAGTACAAAACATAAGCCATATGATTTTGTACGCTGGGCGCTCATGGATATGCCAAACATATTTCATGACAACTACCAACAAAAAGGAACTACATACTTAGATCTACTCCACCAAAAAGTTTTAAGAGAATGCAAAAAAGGAAATCAAGTGGTAATTCTCAAAATTATAACACAATATGTTTTTCACATTGAAGCTCAGTAATACAGTTTAAAATCTTAAATTTTAATAGCCATTAATTTGTAAACTCATTGCAGATTTTAAAGGATTTAAATAAGGAGCATATATACTGATGTTGAAGTTGATCAACAAAATTATCAAAACACCATAACATAAAAAACATCAATCGTGGAAAATTAATTAGCAAGAACACAAACAGGCTGCAAATCACATACTATTTCCAGCAAATCACCCATAATCTGCAGCAAACATAAAAGTGGTAAAGTTTTACCTTTTTTGCTTCTTACATATAAGAGAGACAAATACAGATAAGAGAGACAAATGCATGAGGGAGATGGGGAAAACTGTTACAAGGAGTGAGTGAACAATCATAATTTGTTACATGATTTGATTCCAAAAAACTGGCTTGTTACTTTATGAGAGTTTGCTAAATTGCTACCAAAAAAATTAAAATGTGCCTTTCAATTAGTGTACAATATTGGTAATATTTAAAGTTTGAATTGATAGGGGTGCGCCATGCCCTAGCAACAGTGCAAGGCTAGGGCGACACGTTGAGGACCCCAGGCAGCAAGCTGCTTGTGATGGGCCCTCCCCCATGAGAAATTAATTTAATATCATGCAGCCAATGGGCCACGTATCAGATATTAAACTGATAAGAACAGATACTACACTTGATCTTAGCCAAAAGGCCGAGAAAGGTATGAGTTCTCTTTTTGGCTGCCTACTTGGTTTTATGCATCCCATAATCTGCTTCCAGTTCAAATGTTGGAGGATGTGGGACTAATATTGCATAGGTCCTCTGCAGCTCCTTTTGAAGGATTGCAATTGTATAATGATTTTATAGGCCAAATGAAGTTAATCTTCTCAAACAAATACACATTGGAAGGAAGAATATTGCTATGACAAAATGCAGCATGATGCGTGGGACCCATGTGGGCCCATTCATAGGGTCCACACCTTTCAAGCGTGTGCAAGTGTCACAGGCTTCAAACTGTCTTAGCATTTTCCTTTTAAAGAACTTCACTGAAATGGGGAGTTGGGTGCTGACAACGACATGCACTTAGAAGCCGTTAGATTGAAATCCAACAGTAATACACTTAAGTAAAGTCACGTGATGACAACCATTAGATTTCAGTCTAACGACTTACATGTAACTATTGGAAGAGTAGGTTGTCCCTTGAATCCGCAGCATGGGGAAGGACATGGGTTCATTCTCTGACTCGAATTTGGCCTCCTTGACCCACCATTGCCTCGACATGACCTCCTACCGGCACCGTCGTCTGCTCTATAAACATGGCTGATGCGTACCATGGGTGTGGGCTTCACAGTAGAGGCCGTTGGTTTTGGTTTACTTGCCGAAAAAAGAAGAGGTAGGAATTCCTAGATGAGTCTAGGGCCGCCTCCTGGCTGTTGGCCATTGTGGAGGTCTGGCCAGTTGTTGCCCACGAGTGCAGAGCACCTATGATTTGTTTATTGTCAAGCGTCTTCTCTAAATAGAGAAGATGACCTTTGAATAGGATTCATTAAATCCAATTCGGCTCGCAATTAATTAACCTGAAAACTTTATTTCTTGTTTTAGACCCAATTCACCTTTTGTTATATATGAAAAATTTTAGAAATTTTAAAAAGATTTAATTAAGTTTTAAAGGTTCATCCTCAATTTCAACTCAAAGAGAGCTTTCTACTTAAATAAAATTACAACCATTTGGCATAATTGACTCTTCTTTCCCTAATCTGGTTCATGACCTGTCTTACTATATAAAAATATAAAAGAATAGTATTATCCTTATAAGATCCCTGAACTTGAACTAGTTTATTTTATTCTTTTTTTTTTGTATGGTTTAATGTTAATTCTAATCAATTTTGGACTATTTTTAAAATTAAAGTGGTTAACAGAGGTTTTAACTAATTTTTTTTATATTTCAAGTTTTAAAGTCATTTTAAGTTATTTGGAATTTTTTTAAAATTTTTAATATTTTTCCCAAAAAGTTAAGATTGGCGGGACCCACCGTGGACCTCACGGTGAAATAAGGATTTTTAGCTCTAAATGTCCCTAATATCAACCTAAGACCCTGAGTAATTATTTCAAAATTTTTGGACATCAAATTGGATTTCAAATAAGTAAGTTTTACTATTTTTAGTATAAAATTATATTTGTACCCCATTAGTTAATTAGGTCTACTCCACCCTTTACTGTAAAAGAAAAGGGTCAGCCATTTTTCCAATTAGGAAAGGGCTGAGACATGAAGCTTAAGAGCCTAATCCCCATTTTCCTAAAGGAGAAAGTAGATTAATGTATGATTTTGCATAATGTTTCATTAATCCATTAGGGTTTTGCTTAAATCTTTCAAATCTCTCTCTTTGCTTTGGATTAATTTCAATTTTTACTCAAAAACTACTAATTTTGGTTTATATTTCAAAACCTAATGTTTAAAATTTCATTTTTGGATCTCTTAAACTCTAGATCTACTTGTTCTTGAAGGTTTTAAGTATTTTAAAATCAGATATGAGAAGTATTAATAAAAACCATGTTTTGGGTAGGTTTTGAAGGTGTTTGAAGAGCCATTTCGAGTCAAGAACTTGTTGAAAGGTAAGTGTTTTGGTCTCAAACTTTGTTGTGATTCGGATTTAAGTTTTGATAGAGTTTTGAAATAGGTTTCATAGTTATGAGCTTTAATAGTGATTTGATAAAGGAGTAATTTTTGATGCAATTTCTTGGGGTTTATGTTTAGCAATGGCTAGATTTGTTGTTCTAGAAGTATGGATTTGATTATCATGAAGTTTGGGGATGAGATTTGATGTTTTATGAAGTGTATGTGAAGTTTTGGTTTTGAATTCGAAGTGGGGAAGACGAACTAGGAACTGCTATTCTGCCGATCAAACGGCCTTGTAGGTCGATCAAACGGCAGTACTGCAGTTTCTGCCATTTTGCTCTTTTTCTTCTTTTCATGTTTTTACTCTTATTTACCATTTTTAATGTTCAAATTGAGTAATTTAAGTTAGAATGAGCTACTAGAAGGGTATGTTATTGATGTTGGAAATTATGAAGAGTATTTAAGTATTATGTAAAATTGCATGTTGTTGGCTACACATATTAGAATTGCTCTCTTGAATATATGATTGAATGATTCCTTAAGTTTTAGCATGATTCCAGCAAGATCATCCCATGAGAATGAACTGATATGTCCTCATATAATGTGATTGGATTATGGGTGAATGATGGTGTCATGACTAGATTCAAGTGTTATGTGAATATGCTTGCATAGGTTGGCATGAGGTTACACTTAACTTGATTGGTGGTTTTTTGATAGTTTTTACTCATGATTTCAGTTAGGAACTATGATTAGATGTTAAAAAGCATATGTGGTATAATGATGAGTTATTTACAAGGCATGTTATTATACTTAGAGTTGAATGTTTCTACTATGTACACACACAATGCGGAGGATGATTATGATGATGTTTAATATTATGATTATATATGATGCATGAGGGGCTGATGGGAGCACGTGTCATGATTAGGTTTCATGTATGCTTTTCCCACGCATGTACCATGTTGCATGCATCATGAAACAAATTTTTGAATTGAGACTTTATCGAGTTTAGCTGTGATTGATCGATTAGATGCAATGATGTGAGATTGCGTGCAAGATTAATCGATCGTGGGTTTATCGAAAATTGGTTAGTCCGAAAGGACATGATTTTGATTTGAGTTCCTGAACATGGATACCGCCCAGGATGAGACGATCTTAATTGATGTTGAGTTTATGTGTATGCGATTGAGATTTTCATGAGATAATCAAACCTGGACCCTGAGAATCCAAAGTAGTATGCATTTGTGCACCGGCTACCACATATTCTAGTTTCCCTTGGGGGATTTAAACTCTTCCACCGCATAGATGTCCAGAGCGAACACAGTGCTCTAGATTTCATAAAGAATTTGGACATTCCTAGCTAGGTCTGTCCAGAGCGAGCAAACCTGCTCTAGTTTTTTGTAAGGAATTCGGACCTCCCTTCGTGGACCATCCAGAGCGAGCAAACGTCTACCCCAAACACCTTAGGTTTCTGTAAGGAATTTGGACTTTGTCCAGAGCAGACAATGCCCTAGGTTTCTAGTTAGGAAATCGGACAAGTCTAGAGCGGGTGATATGATTATATTTCTCTCCATGATAGAGACATTCACCATTTATTGATGATGCATGTGTATAAAATAATAATATGCCCAGGTTACACAGGTTGTATAGGGATAATTGAGATTATGTGACACATGTGGATATGAATTGTTATGCATGATTTAATATAGTGTGATTGAGACACTTATCGTGCAGGGCAAATGATTTATGGATGAATGATATGAATCTACATTATGTGATTATGTATTTTTGAGACACTATTATGCAAGGTTATGTGATGAATGTGCATGATTTGAAAGGTGTTTTAGAGACACTTCTCATGTAGGTATATGTAATGTTTACACATGATCAGAATGTGTGTTAGAGACACTGTTCATGTAGGTTATATATGATATTTCTGCATGATGTGATTGAGTGAGAATCACTTATTATGCAAGATGGATTTTATGCCATATTGTGATTATTCATGCCATTATTAGTATATATGAGATACTTGTATGCAGGATGATTACTTATAGGTAAATAGGGGTATGGTAAGGAAATTAATCAGAAATGAGAACATTAGGTGAAATGTGGATCTGAATTACTATGTTGATGTGACATGGTTATTTTCTGATTAATGTTACTGTATTTCAAACCTTACTGAGTTTTACTTACCCTTCTTTATGTATTTTGTTTTGGGGCTGCATGGTATGACATGCAATTGATCAGGATTCCCTGTATGAGAGACGACCGGGACATGCGTGAGATTAGGCATGGATGCTTCCAAATGTTATTTTGTTTTCTAATTTATGCTATTATGATCATAGAACACCTTGTGTGGGTTACTATGTTTCTGACTCGTGTGTATCTAATGCTTTTAAACTTGTCTAAGTTCTTTTTTATTCTAGCTATGTGTCGGCTCAGGATGTTATGTTTGTAGGTTGAGAGTGTGGATTTATTTTTAGAGATATTATCTTCTTTTATTTTACCTTATTGCCTCTTGCTTTAAGGATTAAAGATGCGCGACTCTGTGTATGTGTTAAATACCTATTTTAAGGGGTTAAAGTCTTCCGCAATGCAATATTAGTTGCCCCCATGTGCTTCGACCGGCCCCTAGAATGGGTGGCTCGGGTCAGGCGGGCACCGGGGCGTGACATAAAGTTTTTGGTATCCAAGTACTTCTTTGTCCAAGAGTAAATAAGGTTAGTTGATGAGTCTGAAAGAGTTAATGTGTTGTGAGACGATCAAGGTCTAGACATGACTATCAATGTGGAATGCTTGCTTGCTTGATTGTGTTGTTTGTTTTGCTTGTCTACTCGTGTTGCTTAGTGCAATTAGGCCTTATGATTTAGTGTCCAGTGGTTGTGTTGATTGCTGGACAAAACCTAAGTGTGTTAACTGCCATTGAAGGGTTGAAGATGTCATACGGACTTTAGTGGGAGTACTTCAGACTACCGTGGTGACGGAGAAAGGCCTAGAGGAGTGTCACTTAAATGAAGGACAACCTAAGCGTGCTGGCAGGAGGACCCTCAGACATAACATAAGAAGCCCCGTGGCGGTGACCTACGAGATGAGGAATATATTAAGATGGTTTCCACGGTGATTGATGGGCATGAGTTGCATGTTGACTTGATTATATTGCCAATGATTGATTTTGACGTGATTTTTGGCATGGATATGATGTCTAAGTATTATGTGCATGTGGATTGTCAAGGGAGAAAAGTGATATTCGATTTGCCAGGAGCTAAGCTTTTTATCTTTCAAGGGGTTAAGTGTCCTAGCGGCAAGTTCTTGGTATCTTCATCAAAAGCCAAGAAATGGATTGATAAGGGATGCGAGGCTTTCCTTGCAAGTGTCTTGCGAATTAACACATAGTTACCTTCTTTGGATTCCTTCAAGTTGTAGCGGAGTTTTCTGATATCTTCCCTAGTGACTTATCGGGTTTGCCACCGGAGAGGGAGATAGAGTTCTATATTGACCTCATTCCTGGCACTACTCCTATATCTAAAGTTCCTTATCTTATGACCCCATTTGAACTCAAGGAGCTTAAGACGCAACTGCAAGACCTAATGGATAAGGGTTACATCCACCGAGTGCATCTCCTTGGGGCATGCCGGTCTTGTTTGTACTGAAGAAGGATGGTTCTCTTCAGCTGTGCATTGATTACCGAATGTTAAATCAGGTAACCATAAAAAACAAGTACTCTTTACCTAGGATTGACGATTTGTTTGATCAATTATAGTGAGCACAGGTCTTTTATGAGATCGACCTGAAATTGGGTTATCACCAACTTCGGATCTGTCCTGATGATGTGTCGAAGATAGCGTTCCGTACCCGATATGGGCATTATAAATTCCTAGTGTTGCCTGTTGCTCTCACCAATTCACCAACCTCGTTCAAGAAGAGGCAAAGTTTTTCTGTCAAGAGCTTTAAGAGTAACTTTAATAATCATACTATAGTATGTTAAAAGTGAGGAGGGTGTATGATAGAACTTTCATTTTATGCCCAAATTACCCATAAATTTTTGTCATTATTCTTAATATACCATATCAATGATAAAAAATCAATTCTTTGGATATGTTTTACCCTAAAAATACAAAATCCTCCCTTTGCTGGTCCCTTTTCTTCAATGTTCCTTCTTTCCTGTCCTTGTCATATTACAAGTTCTTCTTAAGTACTTTACAATTATGACTGTTGAAATCCAAACACTATACAAGATAACTGGGTTCCTGAATCACAACACATTATAACATCTTTGTTGTGCATATGTACTCACCAATTTAGCCAGCTTTATGTAATACTACTACGATACTCCTTAAATCATATATTAAGGTTACCTAGGAAGACTTGACGACTTCAACACATCAAAGTACAACAACCAGGCTCAGGTTAAGCAATTGATATCATCCTTTCATGTCAAAGAATCAAATGCATTGCAAACATTGTGATCAAGCATAGGATCACATAGAAGGACACCATAGGAAAATGATGCATATTTGAGGAGGGGGAGTGGGGGGAGGAGGCTAAAGAACAAGATTATGTTTGATGTGTGTGCAATTTGACTTTGCTAAGGGCTACTCGCCAAATGTGGCTAGGGTCTATGTACAAGCCAGCCAACCTAGTTTGTATTGGTACTTGTACTGAAGAGTACAAGATTCATCAAATTAGAACATATGCAAAAAGCCTCTAATCAATTTCTTCTCAACAAGGATTTATCTAGTATAAGGATTTTCTACTCAACTAGCTATGCATTGGTGTACTAGATCCATTAAGGTAAAACATACACAAAAACCTTCTAATTGATTTCTTCTCAACTAGGATTTATGTCGCATATGGTATTCTATGCAACTAGGTCTATTGTTAAGGGAAAATGTAAACGTGTAATTTGAAGAAATGAATATTTAGTATACTCAACTTTATATATTTTACATTACCATATCTTCAAAGTTAGACTATGTTGTGACCCTCGTTTAAAATATGTACAAAAAATCTAGAGTTGACTAGATTATATTTGCAAGTTGTGACTTTGTTGCCAATGACATTTTTTAAACATATGAAGTAAAGCCTTGCATCTAGTTTGCACGTGTACGTTTACTAGTAATTAGAAAAAGTATTAAGTGAACATACAATCAAATTGAGAATAGATAGTTGATCCTTTTTTATTATCGCAAAAAATGTTCTATAATAAAAAAATTGTTAGCATAAAACTAGAATGATGACCCATTTGTTCTAATAATAATCCTTATGGCTATTGAGTATATGAAAAAAATGTTTCTCTTATTATACACGAACATTTAAAGTATGTTCAAGGTAAATTTACTTAGCACACATAATAAATGCCTTGATTGTTTTTTAAAAAATATACCTTCCTCTTATTGGCACTCTAATAAAATTATGTAAAGCAAAATTTTCAATTAAGTGATGCAAATTTGTACTAGGGTAGTTGTGGCACACATTTAGGTAGCTAAACAAGTCTTGTTAACATTTAGAAGAAAAGTTTAGCGTGCATTGGGCTGCACTCACAGTGGCATATTCTTGATGCATTTTGTGCTGTAGAATCAAGATGAGAAGACACACTTGTATATAAATGATACTCATATTTAAAAGTAGTAGGCCACTAATATATATTTAAAAAAATAGTCATTTAAAAGTAGTAGGCCTTCAATATAGTGTTTATTAAGTAAAAAAGCAAAAGAAGTATTATGCCAAAATCCATTTGGCACGCTTTATTAGAAGAATATTTATGAAATCCATTGGGTTTGAGTTCCACCACAAGGAACTTATTCCTAAAAATGCATAGCCTATATGTATTGATATGTATCAGTTGTAGGCCATATCAATATGATATGCCTAATAGGCCCATTGTGTATTGATAAAAATGGTAGATAGCATCCCATCCTCCATTTTGTGTCAGCAGCAACCAATACAAGTATGAGAGTTTAATATATGTCTAATTAACCTAGTATATTATTAAATTGCTCTTTAAACTAGTACTTTCAACAAGTAAGAATTAAGAGTTCTAGCTTATTTGTGTAATTTTTTTTATTAAGCAAAAATAATTAAAACTTAATATTCACTTAATCACACTATTGAAGTATCAATCAATCCACACAAGAACACAACAATTTAAATGAAAAACCCCAACTAGTGTAAAAAACTACGACAGTTTCGAAGGAACCAAATCAATGCACAATGCAAAAGACTTTACATAGGCACAAACAAATCACCAACCTTGTTTAGACTCTTAATACAAATTTATTTTGTTTAGATCGTTGTTGTTGGCCTTCAAGTCTTCTCCAAACACTTGAAATTTTCTCCTCTTCGCCTTGTCTCTATCTCCTTCTAGTCGAATCACTTCTCATTGTCTTAACTTTGGCCTTGTGGAAATCTTTAATCGTCCATTGATGACATGTTGCAACTTCTCTTTGAATACTCAGTGTATCAGATCCTTTAGTTATGGATTGTCTTATTTAATTCACCATTGATCTTTAATACAAAGCTCAAGTAAATTCTCCTATGTAAAACAATAAGCAAATGTGTAAGCCCTCTTTCTCCTTTCTCTTCTAGGTTTTCCTCTATCCAATTTCGTGATTTCATAACCCTTATATAGCTTATTAAGTCGGTTTCAGACTTGTACTTGAATAAGAAATGAAATAGAAATTAGGTCTTAATTTAGGTAAAATATTCTAGAAATGATTAATCATTTTAAACATCGATTGATCGGTCACTATTTTTAATATGCATGATTCATCAACCAATTGATCAATTGTGAGAGTGATCAATCAATAACTCTCAGCTTCATTTTGCACAATGTTGAATCAACAACTAGTAGATCGTTTTCTCCTTCTTACTTTGCAGTAATCGATCATTCTGCCTATTTTTCTATATTTTTGTCATTTTTTCCCTAAATCCTTCTGAAACCTTTGTAATCACTTCTTAACATTTTCTAAATGATTTATGTTTACCAATATGATCTAAATAAGATTCAAAACTCCTCACATTCTTCGGTCTTCTACCATGATCAATAAGAACCCATATGCTCTTATTTTTTAGTCAATTCTAAATTTGACTCAACCTCAATAACCTCAAATTAGATTCTCAGACTTATTACATACATATGGTTTCTTGATATAATTTTGGAAAAGAAATCAGCCAATAAACTAGACATATGACTCATATATTCTTACAAAGTATATATCAACTAATACCAACATGTATTAGTCCATACAACCTTATAAGAATAATACACTAAAACTTTGGATTTTTGCCCATATTACTGATAAAATATTATTATTATTCTTAAAATATCCTCTTTAATCCATTCTCATCATAATAATCAGTGTTCTCATCTCCTCTATTATATGGCTTCCACGAATAATTAATTTCACCAATTCCTAGGTTAGAATCTTCCACTCGCTTCTAGTTAATCAATTCCCTTCGTGTCCCTTTCATACAGCTTCTACTCCATCGATGAGTCATGTTTATAGCCTTGTTTAGTTATCTCATGCTCCTTTTATATTTTTAGCGTAAAAGTCCCTAATCACTTCATACTCTTTTGGGCTAAGTTCTTTTTTTTTTTGCTTATTGTCTCTAGGATCTTGCTTTAGCAACAAATTCTCAACAAGTCTATGGAAGAGCCACAACTCTAAATATACCAAACAACCCACATTGTTGAGTTGTGTAAATATTATAATAAATCTTTTCTAATAGCTTGTGCTCTTGGAAATTTTGGTTATTTAACATGGTATCATAACAAGGACTTGGGTTAGAATCCTGTATGAAGCAGTTTTTCTCCCATTTGTGTTTTGGGGCACAATTTCCAAGATCCTGGTACTCCCTTTCTCTTCATTGGGTGCTTCCCTCTTTTCTTCCTAGCCAACTACCGACTTACTTCTTTAATTTTATGTATATCAGATTAGCACTCATGATTCTCTCTTTTGCATAAAAAATACTTTCCTTGCATGCTCCAATTAGCTCATTTGCACAATAAACTCCTAAAACCTATTCAAACACATATATACTCTAATTAAGAGTAAAGTAACATAAAATGAAGACTAAAGTAGTTAAAATAATGAAAAATAAATGTTCGTATTTTATGCACATCAGAATGCAACTAGACAATTGAGATGGAGAAACATATAGTCCCGTGCAATCAACAATTGTAAAAGATTCAAGTCTAAATATCCCAATAGATCTCATAGTTGTGTGGGTTGAACAACGAGATCTTGTATGGCTAGAAAAAGTGAGGGATGTGGGGAATAAATAATTAGTATATAAAATATTGAACAACTCAAATGACTTGTGTCAAATGAACAAAAAGACCTTTATTCAATTGTGTTTTGATGTGAGGTTTAGTAAGTATCTTAGAATTCTTCCAACATGCAAACAAAGCATTTTTAAGAATCGATTCATTATCATAATCTTAAGTCTCTTTAATGAAGTTATGGAATGCCATGGTAATGATCACTATCTCGCATTTCTTTTTAAAGTCATATTTAGGGATTTTTGATAAGATAATCCATTGTTCCTATCATACCAAAAAAGTTCTCTTTATTATATTGCATAGTGAAGAATGCATATGATTGACCTTCCTTCCTCTTGACCCATGTTGGCAAAATTCTAGAACATGATATCTCATTACTTTATATGGCCCAATTTCCCATTTACATTTGGGTATCCATACCTACAATACACTATTTGCCTATGGTAGGTGTGGAAATCTTGTTGTGTTATCAGAGACAACATGATTGAAGACTCGAGTCGTGGGCTGATCCTTCCCACCATGCAAGAGCAAAAGTGAATCTGATGCTATAGTAACACACTACCATTATGTTTTGAGCCACCTTTTGTGCTATATCACTAAATGTTTGCTCCTCCTCAACTGATATAGTAGTTTCTACATGTGTTACATTAATAGCTCGTATAAAGTATTAAAACTAAGGAAAGTACTTCTCCCTAGTCTTAATGTATACAAATGTGCGTGCATGACTTACAATTAGTAATTAAATCTTCAGGCCCTTAGTTTCACGTAAATTTATTATAAGAAAAAAATGTATTTTTTTCTTTCTACATAAGTTACTTTTAACAATCCTACATTTGATACTGCAAATTAGTAATAACTCATTTTTCTGTTTGGTTCAATAAGCATACTAATGTAGTTGCATGAGATTTTCTTAGAGATTATAATGAGACACAAGTTGCAATTTCATATGTTGTCTATTTCGACTCATTCACATTATTTACTTACTTGTTTAGATATTAATAAAATTAGAAATACATCTTGTTGTGTCGGTAGTTTCACTATAACTAGATGTACTAGAATCAAATATGATTTTCCCTAATGTCTAAAATTTTAATAAGATTCAAATGTTTAGTACTCTTAAGTGCATTGCTTTATGTTTTAAAAAATGCATGTATAAACCATGGATAATAGTGATTGTTCTTATGTTAAGTGTTGTCCCAATTTTTTTTGACCCATTTTTTAGAGTTGACGTTGTGTAATTAATATTTTAATTTAAACTCATTAATAATGTAACTGCTCTTATGTTAAGTGTTGTCCCATTTCTTTTTGACCCATTTTTTATAGATAATGTTTTGAAATTTTATATGGTTAAATGTATATTTTTCATTATAAATAATGGGCTAATGCACATTTCTCCTTTGGAAAAAATCACTTTTTTCCGTAAAATGTTGTGGTCTTGTTACACCAAAAATCTATTTTATATTGTAAAACCCTCTCTTTATAAGAAATTTTAACTTTTTGGCCTTTTTATTGAGAAGAAATCAGTTGATACTACCACATTTTGGATATAGAAAATTAAATAACATATTTTAACATTAAAAAATATTTATGTCTACTCATTACACTTATTACTACTCAAAACTTGCTTTCATCTTTTGTCTTTGTATAGAGAGGAAATGAACATGTACATTGGAACAGCTAATTAAGTATAGTAATTATTTATCTTATTTTTTCTTTAGCTATTTTAGGTAGATACTATATAGTTTCTCTTTTTTTTTCTTTATTTTGAACTTAATTTAACTTTTAAGACATTATAATTCTTTTAATTCATTTTTATTAGACCTTATCAGTTATCTTTTATTTGTTATATAATTATTTATAGGCTAAGATTACATATGTATATACACATTTATTAGATTACATGTTTTTATATATTAAGTATACATTTTGTGTTTTTAATACTTTATACATTATGAGATATATTAAATGATTTATATAGTACAGATATGGAATGGTTGGAGGAATTACATATATATATATATATATATATATATATATATATATATATATATATATATATATATATATATATATATATATATATATATATATATATATATATATATATATATATATATATATATATATATATATATATATATATATATTTTACTAACGTCTATTTTATATATGATGTATAGATGTTATCTTTTTGATACTTTATACATTATGAAATAAATTAAAAATTAGATTAAAGATGTTAAAATAGTTTTGGAGGATATACTAAATGATTTAAATAGTATTGATAAAGAATGGTTAGAAGAATTACATATGTATATATTAATAAAAAAATTATTACTAATGTCTATACAAGCCTATGAGATTAGAGAGAAAATGGGTAAAGTACTAATAGAAGACAATTAAAGAAGACTTAAAATATTATATATAGTACTTAGAAAATATGACCATAAGGAGATTCATCTTAATAAATATGTAATTGTCACTGTTAAAAATATTTAACAAGCATTTGAGTACGTATTAGTTGAACAAGAGATGTTATTAAGAGTGGGTAATTACGTTTAACATTGGGGATAAAGAGGACAGAGAAGTTGATGTATATTTAATATATACATGTCATCTCTGACACTCTACTTATAAATCACTAAGTGAGGTAAAAGATAATATATATTCTACATTAATACCTTATAAAGGAAAGGGCAATATATAGTGTTCCAAATAGGAGTATAATTAACTTTATTTTTTTTTGTTTAAACTAGTTTTGAAATTAAGGTTAAATAAAAATTTTTGTAGTAGTTAGAAATTGATTATATGGTATTGTGAAAATTATACATGTGTAACAATTTTTTATATAGTATCAATTTTTATATAAGTGGCAAGTGGCAAACTATTGATGTATACCATTTGCATTAGCTTTATGTTATATGAAAAATGTTTTTTAGCTGAAATTACTTTTAGAAAAAAAGTAGGTTATGTTTAGATGTACATTATCGAAAATTAATTTTTTCTAAAAGAGTTTTAAAAATGTTATTTAAATGCCCATTACATTCCATAGTATGTGAGTTATGAAAATACTCATTTTTCCCTTCAATAGCCATGACCTATAAGCTTCTTAACGAAATATCATATTATGTTGTCACCAAATATTAACAAAAAACTATACGTTCTAAATAAAAACTCCTTTTAAGTCTATTCCACATGACCATACATGAAAAAAATAAAATCAGCCTCATTTTAAATGTTAAGTTACTTATGTCAAACGAAAGTGTTTGCTAATTTTATCCCAAACGTCATCTCGAATGAGAGTCATGGTTGCATCAACTTGTAAAATACTAAGACAAACATTTTCTTCTTCTTATTTATGTGGAACCATCACTAAGCTCCCGTACATATTTAAGATGAAATGGATTGATCTGTAGTTTGGGGTTGAGTTCCCCATATTCAACCCCCGAAGATTAGACGCTGAACATCTTTTCTCTTTCCATCTTCACTTCCTGCGGAGTTATCGGGCCTAAAAATTTCAATCGGAAAAGATGCTATAATGTTATTTATTTATGTAAGACGGAGAGGAAAAAAGAAAGAGAAGATCTCTTTTTCCGAAGTCAACAACAGCTCAATACCTTCAAAGTAAATGAAAGAATTTATAAAACAAAATTAATATTCATTCCAAAATCCAAACAGAAGCCATCCCTTAAAAAATGAATAGGAAAGTCAAAAGTTTTTAAGCGTGGAAATTAAACAGCTAAAAAAATACAAACCTACAGTTTGCCCCCACCCGAGTAGCTCAAAATATGTGAGCAGGAACAACCACTACCCCATAAAATGTGGTTAGATGAAGGATTTGAAGTTATCATCTTGCCACTTGAGTCCATTCCACCACATTTCTAAACCAAAAATTTGAGCTTTTCGCAGTGTCCTGTTTCCATTCATGAGGCCTAGTGGCAGCTTCTTCAGCCATATATAATCGAACAAAATAAAGTTCCCTATAGAGGGAAATAAGACTGTCACTACAAATATTAAGAAAAAATTATAAGTTCTAAATAAAAACTCCTTTTAAGTCTATCCCACATGACCATACAAGAAAAAAAATAAAATCAGCCCCATTTCAAATGTTAACTTACTTGTGTTAAAAGAAAGTGTTTGCTAATTTTATCCTAAACGTCATCTCGAATGAGAGTCATGGTTGCATCAACTTGTAAAATACTAAGACAAACATTTTCTTCTTCTTATTTATGTGGAACCATCACTAAGCTCCTGTACATATTTAAGAAGAAATAGATTGATCTGTAGTTTGGGGTTGAGTTCCCCATATTCAACCCCCGAAGATTAGCAGCTGAACGTCTTTTCTCTTTCCATCTTCACTTCCTGCGGAGTTACCGGGCCTAAAAATTTTAATCGGAAAAGATGCTATCATGTTATTTATTTATGTAAGACAGAGAGGAAAAAAGAAAGAGAAGATCTCTTTTTCCGAAGTCAACAACAGCTCAATATCCTTCAAAGTAAATGAAAGAATTTATAAAACAAAATTAATATTCATTCCAAAATCTAAATAGAAGCCATCCCTTAAAAAATGCATAGGAAAGTCAAAAGTTTTTAAGCGTGGAAATTAAACAGCTAAAAAAAAAACAAACCTGCAGTTTGCCCCCACCCGAGTAGTTCAAAATATGTGAGCAGGAACAACCACTACCCCATAAAATGTGGTTAGATGAAGGATTTGAAGTTATCATCTTGCCACTTGAGTCCATTCCACCACATTTCTAAACCAAAAATTTGAGCTTTTCCCAGTGTCCTGTTTCCATTCATGAGGCCTAGTGGCAGCTTCTTCAGCCATATATAATCGAACAAAATAAAGTTCCCTATAGAGGGAAATAAGACTGTGTCACTACAAATATTAACAAAAAACTATAAGTTCTAAATAAAAACTCCTTTTAAGTCTATCCCACATGACCATACAAGAAAAAAATAAAATCAGCCCCATTTCAAATGTTAACTTACTTGTGTTAAAAGAAAGTGTTTGCTAATTGTATCCCAAACGTCATCTCGAATGAGAGTCATGGTTACATCATCTTGTAAAATACTAAGAGAAACATTTTCTTCTTCTTATGTAGGTGGAACCATCACTAAGCTCCTATACATATTTAAGATGAAATGGATTGATCTGTAGTTTGGGGTTGAGTTCCCCATATTCAACCCCCGAAGATTGGCCGCTGAACGTCTTTCCTCTTTCCATCTTCACTTCCTGCGGAGTTGCCGGGCCTAGAAATTTCAATCGGAAAAGATGCTATCATGTTATTTATTTATGTAAGACGGGGAGGAAAAAAGAAAGAGAAGATCTCTTTTTTCGAAGTCAACAACAGCTCAATACCTTCAAAGTAAATGAAAGAATTTATAAAGCAAAATTAATATTCATTCCAAAATCCAAACAGAAGCCATCCCTTAAAAAATGAATAGGAAAGTCAAAAGTTTTTAAGCGTGGAAATTAAACAGCTAAAAAAAACAAACAAACCTAAAGTTTGGCCCCACCCGAGTAGCTCAAAATATGTGAGCAGGAACAACCACTACCCCATAAAATGTGGTTAGATGAAGGATTTGAAGTTATCATCTTGCCACTTGAGTCTATTCCACCACTTTTCTAGACCAAAAATTTAAGCTTTTTGCATTGTCCTGTTTCCATTCATGAGGCCCAGTGGCAGCTTCTTCAGCCTTATAGAATCGAATAAAATAAAGTTCTCCAGAGAGGGAAATAAGACTGTGTCACTACAAATATTAACAAAAAACTATAAGTTCTAAATAAAAACTCTTTTTAAGTCTATCCCACATGACTATACAAGAAAAAAATAAAATCAGCCCCATTTCAAATGTTAAGTTACTTGTGTCAAACGAAAGTGTTTGCCAATTGTATCCCAAACGTCATCTCGAATGAGAGTCATGGTTACATCATCTTGTAAAAATACTAGGACAAACATTTTCTTCTTCTTGTGTAGGTGGAACCATCACTAAACTCCTGTACATATTTAAGAAGAAATGGATTGATCTGTAGTTTGGGGTTGAGTTTCCCATATTCAACCCCCGAAGATTGGCTGCTGAACGTCTTTCCTTTGTCCATCTTCACTTCCTGTGGAGTGGCCGGGCCTGCAAATTTGAATCGAAAAAGATGCTATCATGTTATCTATTTAATTGCTACTCATTGGGCTGTAATGAATTGAAAGAAACATAATTTGGTTCTACATTCTGTTACAAGTCACGAGCGAAGAGTGAGCATAGACAGAAACAATCTAGGAGCTAGTAAAAATATCACAAGTGGCACAAATCTGAATGTAGTAAAAATTTAACAAGTATGAACAGAGGTGATCTAGATTCTATAAGCAGATTTCTTAATTATAATTTCTGATAAATTTATTTTTATATATTGCACAAAGCACTAGCATTCGATGTGGCATCCAGTGGAATTCCAATTTGCCTAATAAACTGGTGTGGCCAATTTCTTGATTCTCATGCATCTATCCTTTCTCCATGTTTTGTAGGATGAATTGTTTAATGAATAAGTCTACACGCACCCCAATAATTTCTTCAAAACCCCAATAACCCCATAAACCCCCTGATGAATATATGAGTAAAATAGAGAATGAGGAGATTATTGGGGTGCATATAGACGCATTCTTGTTTAGTCTATATTAGTTGACGAGGGGTTTGGTTCCTACTTTGTAATATTAGACAATTGCCAACTCTCACATGCATAAAATAGAGGGAAATGGGTTAATAAGCTTCGTTTGTATTGGGAATGACTATTGGGAATGTAATTGAAGGAAGTACAATAGTTGTAATGAACATAGAAAGCCAAACTTTTTTTTTCTATGCAAAATTAGTTACGATGGTTGGATACATTACATAATGTCAGTGCATGCCTTGGGATGGAGTATTTGTTAACATTGACTTGATATTTACTAAGATGATTGGCTTTACATTTAAGAAAGAAAGAAAATTCCTTGTCATTTATTTGACAAACTCTTCCAAAGGGGTTTTGAAAGTTTGGGTTGTGATAGTTGGTAGCTGATGTATTCTTCTAACGGCTAGTATGAAGTCAATTAAGAAGGGTTTTTTCTAGGTTTCCAATTTTTGCCACAACGAAAATAGTGAGTTTGATCTGTAGACTATCTTAGTAAAAAAACTTTATACCTAGAATATTTTTTAGGGTTCAAACTATGTAAATATAAAGTAGATAGAAAGATATTCAAAATACCACCAAAAACGCATGAAACAGAATTCCGATAAAGGACAAATGATGGTTTGAAGTTGGATATGATGCATAGGACCCATCTACCCAAAATTGACATGTCAATTACCTATTTACAAGCTATGTAAGCCCAATAAATTTAAATGAAAAAAATGGGTTTAAGGGACCTAATTGGATTACCTAATTAAAAAACCTAATCCCATTAATATAAGAACCTAATTAGGGTCCTTTTGTGGGTGCTTTTGGGGCATTAGATAGAGGAGCCACTAGAATGAGTTTTCGTGAGTGTGGCTGGCAACAAAGGTGGGGATGAGTAAGCACAAAGACCAGTATTTCAGCGAGGTAAGATGCCTAGCCTCTACTTATTTCTTGATCCCATGATGAACTAGTTGTTTGCTCTATGTCGTGGTGGATTTTAGGCTACAAAGGAGACCACAATGGTGGTTTGAGTGCTCTTGAGGGTTAAAGAGGTGCTCGAGAAGTATAGGAAGGAAGAAAGGCTATTGCTGATGGTGGTAGGGCATCACATTGTTGTAGGAAGTTGTAGCTAGCAAGCTAGTGATGAACTATAGGGGAGTGACAATTGCATAGTTGGTGTTAAATTAATTGTTTACTTGCAAGTGTATGAATTGTACTTCAGTATCATTAGAAATGTGAGGTTGGCCCCTCAAATACTTGAATTATGTAAACTAAATATAATCTAACTCAAGTAAACCCTAATCTAGTGAGCAAATATAAAGTAATTAACATGACTAAAGCAACTAACAAAGGCAAATAAGAATTAAAAAATAATTAAACTATCCAAATCAAAGTTCTAATGTTGTAATTAAGATTAAGAGAGCAATGAAAAATAGCTAGAATATCGAATAATCAAAATACTAGGGCATAGGAATCCACATTCATTAACACATAAAAATCCATAATCATATCGATATTTTATAAAACATTGCTAATAAACCATATTTTTTTTAAATATATTTTTTATTAGCGACATATTAATAAGCGTCAATAATAATTTCTTTATTATTTTTTTATTAGCGACACAATAGACAAGCATCGCTAATAAGATGTTTTTATTTTTTATATTAGTGACATGTTATAAAGCGTCGTTAAAATTAATTATTAGAGACACTTAGAATTAAGTGTCGCTAATAATTTACTATTATTAATTCTTAATAAAGCAACGCAAAAAAAATAATTATTGATGCAAAAGCAACTTCATTTTTATTGATGTTTTGACATAAGCGTCGCTGATGAACAATAATGACTTTATTTTTATCGACGCATTTAGCAACACTTTTTAAGCATTGCTATTAGGCATTAGTGATGCTTGTATAACTAAAAGTGTTGTTAATAGTCCTCTTTGTTGTAGTGCCTTCAGCAAAGGCAGTGGCCAAAGCGAAAGCACTAGTTTTGGGGGTGGAGGTAGCGGGGGTTGATGGGGCTGGAGGTGGAAGAGACCGCGACTAGCCATAGATGGTGGTTGAAAAGAAAAAAGCGGCTTCATGTCCATGTTATTATCCCTTGGGAGGCAGGGGGTATGAGATTCAAACATGTTGAGGAAGCGGGTGGGAATGGAGGAGGCAACAGAGCTAGGAGCACTAGAGAGGAGGATGTATGCAGTTGAAGATACGGAGAAGGCACCTCCTCAACCTGAAGATGCGTGCATTTTCAAATCTCATGGGTTAGGGTCATAATTTAAAATGCACAAACGGAGTTGTTTTATGTTGTAGCCTGGGGCTTGAGATGTAGCAGTTTCAAAATCGACGTGTGGATTAAATAATGGGGTAATGTAAAATAGGGTGCATTCTAGATTAAGACTAAGCTTAGTAGTTATTTATCATTAAGTTCAGATTATCATAGATTTACCAATAAGTAATGTAACTTTATATCCCTTGCTTCTAAAAATATGGAAATACTCTACTATCTTTTAGCTAATTAAGCAGCTGGACGTGGAGAAATAGAGCATTCTTCTCTGTTTATATAACTCTTGATGAGTCTTGGGTTTCCAAATTCAAAGACGAAACTAAATTAGGAAAGTTTCTATATATGGAAAAGCTCATGTATTAAGAATGGCACGTGAGATTTGAGTTTCTTTTATCATTAAGTCGAGACTATAATAGATTTACCATTTATATATACACTACTTCTAAAAAAACGGAAATACCCTCCTTTCTTTTAGCTAATTAAGTAGCTGGACGTGGAGAAGAATAGCAGTGTCCTGAGTCTTGGGTTTCCAAATAAAAGATGAAACTAAATTAGGAAAGTCACCATATATAGAAAAGCTTGGGGTAACATAACCAACACAATCTAGAAACCTACATGGAAGAGGACTATGAGAGGTGTGGGAGTGGAGAGGCAAAAGAACTACGTGGGGTCTGATCCCCGAGAGGGGTACGTAGGCAACTAATAGATCCCTGCAGGGGATTTGTTAGCCCGACCGAATAAAGTCAATATTCATTCATTGAAGCCGCATCTGTGGCGGTGGCACCTTCCCTACATTCCCCCAAAGAAAATGAGAAAGTGGTGTTTTTTACTTCATTCCCCATATTTTTCTCTTTATTTAGCGCATACTTCTCTTACCATACACCTCTTTTTCTTCTTGCAACAGCTCCGATGACTTCGACTCTGATGACATCTTTGGCGGCAAGATCCAACAGGAGAAGCTGGATCCAAATCCAACCTACAACGGCCATATCCCACCTTGCATGCCGGATTTGACCTGGCCTGGCCTGACTGGCTGCGCATGCCAGATTCGGCCTGCACATCAGATATAGCCTGTGCGTTAGATCTGGCCATGCATGCTAGATCCGGCATGGCCGGAATAGCCGCGCATGCCAAATCTGGCCATGTTGTACTGGCAGCATAGGCCAAATCCAGTGCCGACATGCCGCGGCGTGGTAGCTGTAGCTCGCTTGGCTACCAGTGATGTGATGCCAGTCAGCGGCGCTGTCGATGACCAAACTCCCGTTAGAAAAGAAGCAGGAAGTGAGGTAGGGACTTTTATTATTTTTTCAATATAGGAGATAAGAGATTTTATTAAGGTTGGGGTAAAGAAAAAATGGGGGACACAAGGAAAAAATTGAGGTCAGAATAGCCACGCTTTACGAGTAAATACGAAGTTGTTTGCTATCTATAGAGATAATAATGCCTTTGTTATCATGAGCTTCCCCTGCCTCGGCTCCACCCCTCCCGGGAGGAGTAAGAGAAGAGGGGGACGACACTGAAATCACCTCTTCACCCCTTCCCCTGCCCCCTCTCCCTAGTCCCCCCTTCACTATAACAAAATGTATTATTAGCAACGCTTAATAAACTACTACTTGCAACCCATAACTAAGTGCCGCAAAAAAATACATATTAGCGAAGCAATGCTTATTATTAAGCATCGCTAATAGTCATATATTAGTGACACTTAATATAAAGCATCTCCAATACTAAAATTATTAGCAACGCTTTATAATTAGCATCGCTAATATATCACTATTAGCGATGTATAAAACAAGTGTCGCTAAAAGGTATTTGTCAAAAAGTATCACTAAGAGTTATGCTATTAGCGACACCTAATAAAAGAGTCACTAATAGTAATGAAGTTAAAATAAAAAATTTAAAATTTAGAATTATTAGTGACATTTTTAAACCAGCGTCACAAATAGCAATAATATTAGCGACACTTGTTTACAAGCATTGCTATTAATTTTATTAATTGATTTTATTTAAAAGTAAATATTAAAAAATTTAAAATAAACTTGTTAAATATAATATATTTAATTTAATATTTACTATTTGTATATATAAAAAAGTATATTAAATTTTTAATAAAAGGTAATGTTAATAATAGATTAAACTTTCACTATTTATATTAAAAAATTTAAAATAAACTTCTTAAATATAATATATTTAATTTAATATTTACTATTTGTATATAGAAAAAAGTATATTAAATTTTCAATAAAAGTTAATGTTAATAATAGATTAAACTTTCACTATTTATATATAATATATTTTATTTCTTAAATTTGTTATTATTTTTAAAATATATTTTATGATAAAAGAGAGTGAAGAAAACAAGAGAGAGGAGAGAGAGAGAGATAAGAGAGGAGGAGGCGAGAAAGTGTAGAGAGAGGATGAGGAGAGAAGAGAGAGAGTGAGGAGAGAGAGTAGAGAGGTGGTGAGGAGAGAGAGAAGAGACGGGGTAGAGAGTGAGACAATGAGGAGAGAGAGAGAGAGGAATTTAATTTAATTTTTAATATTTTTTAAATATTATATTTTAAAAATAATTAAAAATAAATAAAAGAAATATATTAACAAAGCATAGTAATATGCGTTGCTAATACCCTACGTAATAGTGACACTTATATCCAAGTATCACTAATACATTTACTTAATTTTTTATTTATTTTTAAAATTAAAATAAATAATAAAAAAATGAAAAAAATAAATGTAATTTTCACTAATCGCTCCCCGCTTATCCTTAGAGCTAGAGTTCATGGTAACGCATGTGGAAGAGAGAGATCAGAAAGAGAGAGAGGACAGAGAGCTAGAAGGGGGAGAGAGAGGAGAGAGGAGAGAGGAGAGAGAGAGAATAGGGAGAGATGAGGAGGGAGAGAGATAAGAGAGAGAAAATATAGATAGAGGGAGATTTTTAATTTAAATTTTTTTAGATTTTTTTATTAAATATTATATTTTAAAAATAAATAAAAGAGAGATATTATCGACGTATAGTACTAAGCGTCGCTAATACCCTGCGTAATAGCAATGCTTTAATATGTATAGTATTAGCGACGCTTATATCCAAGTGTCGCTAATACATTTACTTATTTTTTCTTTAATATTTTAAAAATAAAATAATTAATTAAAAAATAAAATTAATTTCCACTAATCTTTTCCCTCTTCTCCTTAGTGCCGGAGCTCATGATAATGCACGTGGAAGAGAGAGATCAGAAAGAGGGAGAAGACAGAGAGCTAGAAGGGGGATAGAGAAGAGAGGAGGAGAGAGATAGAAGAGAGAGAGGAGAGAGAAGAAAGAGAGATAAGATAGAGAAAGTATATAGAGAGGGAGGAATTTAGTTTAATTTTTTAAAGATTTTTTTATTAAATATAATATTTTAAAAATATTTAAAAATAAATAAAATAGAGATATTAGCGATGCATAGTAATATGCATAACTAATACCCTATGTAATAGTGATGCTAATATTTAAACTCTGCTAATAGGTATGGTATTAGCGATGCCTATATCCAAGCGTCGCTAATACATTTACACTATTTTTTATTTATTATTTTAAAAATAAAATAAATAATTAAAAAAATAAAATTAATTTTCACTTATCTTTCTCTCTCTCCTCCCTCTCTGTCTATCTCTCTCTCTACACTCTCTCTCCTCCTCTCTCCCCTCTCTCTCCTCCTCCTCTCTCTCCTCTCTATTCTCTTTTCTCTCTCCTCTCCTTCTCTCTCTTTTCTTGTCTCTCTCCTCCCTTTCTCTCTCTCTTCCCTCCCTCTCTCTCTCTTTCTCTCTCTTCTCTTTTCTCTCTCTTGCCTCTCTCTTCTCTTTTCTTTCTCCCGCCTCTCACTCTTCTCTCTCTTCTCTTTTCTCTCTCCTCTCCTTCTCTCTCTCTTCTCTTTTCTCTCTCTCCTGCCTCTATCTCTTCTCTCTCCTCCTTCCCTCTCTCTCCTCCCTCCCTCTCTCCTCCCTCCCTCTCTCCTCTCTTCCCTCTCTCTTCTCTTTTCTCTCTATCATTACATCTAAACCAAGACTATTAAGAAGTTAAATTCAGATTTGTTTTACTTGATAATTGTAGTAAACAAGGTCGATCCACAGGAAAAACATTGTGCAACAAAAATAATGATTAAGAAAAAAAATAGAGGTAAAAAAAATTAAGAGAGAAAGAGTAATAGAGTATTGAGGCAATAAGAGCTAAGAAATCAATAAGATAAAACAGTAAGGCATTAAGGGTCATTATAACATCTTGTGATGTCCCTCATATATCATGTTATCTCAATTAGAAACGAATGAACATTCTATATAACTAGAAGATATGAAAATTAAAAGCAAAAACAAAGATAAAAAATACTTTGGATGAATGAAGGATAAAAACAATTGTTTCTTTAAGAGTTTTATGTATCAAAATCACAACAGATCAAGAAGGAGAGCTTTTAAGCATCTTATGTATCCAAATCACAAAGAAACAAGAAGAAAAATAATATTAAATGAACATCACTTTAAATAACTAATACTTATTTAAAATTATAGATAAAACATGAATAAAATTCTATTATATTGTTACAAATTACCTCTAGCTTTATTTAGAGAACCTAGAAAGTCATTACAATAAAACTAAAAACAAAAGTACAAAAGAAGAGAAGAAAAATAGGAGATGAGAGCTCAAAGAGGAGGGGTAGATGTCTCTACCATGTCCACCCTTCTATTTGTAGGAGTATAAGAGGTTATTTTAAAGGGGAAAGTCCAATCATATCCCTTGATTACATTCTAATTAATTGATTGATTGGTTATTTTTTTGCCAATGATTAGATTCTAAAATAAATAAATAAATTAATAATTTATTTAGTAAATGAGTATCTTTAAGTCTTCCTTTAGTTATTTAATCAGCCTTATTGTCTTTCTTTATAAGTATCAATTACAACCAATGAAAAGTTTCTCCGTGTGTTGGCCTCAGGTTAGTTAACTAATTGTCCGTTTGCATGCCGAATTGGACTCATATATCTTTCGAATTATGAATTTCTTCCTGAAATAGAGATTGTAGCCACGGAAGTATTCTTTCTAATGTCACTAAAATCATATCCATCCGAATTATAAATAAAAAGATATGGCTGAAATACTGAGGTTGTATCAATTTGTCCAAATCAATTTCTTCCCGAATTTAGTTCTCTTAATGCAAATCTAAACTCTAATGGGTCCACAAGGTTATGCTCGACCATAACATACATGTTTAGACCATTAGGAGCACATTCTTGATTTTTAAATAACTTTGGGTAGTTGGATATCACTTCCTCTTCCACTTAGATCATATCGAAGCCCATTTTGTTATGTAACACAATAGAGGCCCAACTCACCTATACAATATATAAATAATACATATGAGCAATGAATTAAAACAAGATAGGATTGCAATTGAAGATTTTAAAGCATCTAATTGAACATTATTTTAGTGCATTAGTCTCTCCTATTTCTCTCTCTCTTCTCTTTTCTCTCTCCTCCCTCTCCTCTCTTTCCCTGTCTCTCTTTCCCTCTTTTTGCGACGCATCCATTGGAAGCATAACAAAAATATTCGCACAGACGAAATTTTGCCCACAAGGGGATTTTTTTTTGTGGGCAAAAATTCCCCCACCCTTGTCAGCCGGTGACCACCCCTCGGAGATTGCCCCCCGGTGACCACCCCATGCCGATCGCCCCTGGTGACCACCCCTCGCCGATCACCTGTGGAGAGCAGCCCCCCGGCAAATGCTACCCTGCCTCTCTCCCTAGTTCCCCTCTCCTAACCTACCAACCACCCCCGACGATCACGCCGTTGCGACCACCCGCCGATGACCACCCCCAGCGATCTCCCCCTTTGACCACCCGTCGATGACTGTCTCCTAGAGACTAGGCCCTCGGTGACTGCTCCCCCCTCTCTCCCCGGCTCCCCCTTGCCCCACTCCTTCCCCTCCTCACATCCGCTCAGCTCCTCCCTCTCACTTCTGAGGTTCCACCCAGCCTCCACCTAGCTCTTCTCCGCCGCTGCCGCCGCCCATAGCTGGCACATCAGGACTCACCGGTGAACTTCAACCTCTCTGTTGAGAGGTTGAAGATGACATGCTTCTGTGGGTCACCACTAACCCGCGCGGGCGGGTCTTCACTGACCGGTGCTGGCGGGTCTTCAATGACCTGACCGGTTTATCCATTTTTTTCTTTTTTTACTTTTTTAGTGATGCTTTCATAAGCGTCGCCAATAGCTATTTTTATTAAATTTTTTTATAAAAAATACATTATTAGGGATGGTCATTTTAGCATCACTAAAAATGCATGTTTAGAGGTGCTTATTTGAATTTATATTTTTTAATCTTAATAGCGACCTTTCTATAAAACATCACTAAAACGTTTTTAGCGACGGATAAAAAATGTCGTCTATTTTCTTAATAATATATCAACATATTAGCGACATTTGCGCAAGCGATGAAGGTGTAAGGGGCCTTGTATTAGCATATGGCATGTGGGTAGTGCCTGTTACACTTATAAGGACTTGCATAACTCATGGAATCATTAACCATATTACTCATAGAATAATTAACCTTACAAGTTGAACTCGGCATGGAAAAAGTGAAAAATAAAAAATGGTACATTTTTGGGGTAAAATGAGCTTTGTGTTTCTGGGAGAAGTGAAACATTCTTGGGGTCCTACTAGCAGCATTATAAAATAAAATGTTACAATTTGCAATGCTGTAAACAAGACAATATAGGCCGTAGATTTTTGAAAAAATAAAACAAATTACATTAGAAGAATTAATTTACATTGATCAGTCACATGAGTCCAATACAACGAGTTCGATAATAAAAAACCAAACTAGATGGAAACTAAAAGTTTAGTTGGTCTTCATCAGCCCCAAAGAAGATACACCTATTTGTATACATACACCACTCCCTGTAGGATCCGGAACCATGCAGGAGGCGTGCTTGATGTTGTTGGCACCACGGCCGGAGCAACCTTGCTTAGATGAGCACCTGGTGACGGTTTGGCCATTGGTCCAAGACGGGCAGCAAGACATGGCTGGGCAAAGAAGATGAGAAGAACAAGACAGCATGCCAGGGAAAGAAGTCTGCAGCAGCAACGAGACATGATGGTGGCTGTGGCGTTGGCTCTGCTCTCTCTTGAACGCTGGCGTAGTACTCCAAAGGATTAAGATGATGGTGGCTTTGGCTCTGCTCGATCTCTCTTGAACACTGGCGTAGTATTCCAAATGATTAAGCAGTCTTCTCTCTGTATATAGAATTAAGAGATGAAACAAGTTAGGATTGCTCCTTCTTATTGCATGCCCAAAAAACACTCAAATTAGGAAAATTTCAAATAAATATTTCCACCTAACCTGGTACGTGAAATCTGAGTTTCTTCAATACGGGCACACAACACATACTAGGAAAGTTTCCATAACAGTGAAGACAGTAGTAGGGAAGTTTCAAATAAATATTTCCACCAACCTGGTACGTGAAATCTGAGTTTCCTCAATATGGGCACACAACACAAACTAGGAAAGTTTCCATAAGAATGAAGACAGTAGTAGGGAAGTTCCCTCAATATTACGAGGGAGTATAAGGTATCAACTATGAAGATAGTCTCTGGAGAACAAATTCTAGTCAATTCTTTCTGTGTACTATACTACTATTTACAGTTTAGAGGAAGTATAAGTCTGAATTGGAAAGTTATATTGGAATGGCATTAAAAATTATTAAACCCAATTAATTTAAGAGTTTACAAAAAATTGAGGAATCAAAACGACATTCTTTCCTTTAAAACGGGAAAACCATCATTGTGTTTGCAATAATAATGAATTTCCATTCATAATCCAGATTCCTTTATATATAGGATCATAAATTTCAGTTCAGGCCCAATGGATAAAAGGAACTCGCAAAGAATAAAGGCCAAATGGATCCTAGGTGATGCAGAATGCAGATGCAGGAAGTCGCTTGGCATGTAACTTTTACTTCTGAGAGAGATAAAGAGAACTCTCATCTGACATGTAGTTGCCCAATATAATAATTTTGAGCTTTTTTGAAGGTGAGATCATTAGATCACAGTATAAAGTCCACTCATAGATGACTCTTCTCTCCATCGTTAGTTGGTCTATCAGCCCGTATGACTTCTCTGATTTGTTGGGGGAGTGGCTACTGCATGTTTGTAAAGTTTGAAACTCTATGAATTTGTTGAATCATGGTACGGGCTTAGGACCATACAGTCTACCTTTGTTTGCAGTTAGGGTGAGTTGGTACATGCTAAGGGGTCTAAGGACGGTGAGGGCAGTTGTGCTGACCCAACATGAATTATCGTAACACATATTCTTACTACAACAAAATGTATTATTAGCGACGTAAATATAAGCATGGCTAAAAATATCTATTTAAGTGTCCAAAAAAAAAAACTATTAGCGACACTTATTATAAAGCATCACTATTACTACAATTATTAGCGATGCCAAAATGCGTCGCTAATATATAACTATTAGCAACGCTTATAACAAGCATCGGTAAAACATATTTATTTTTTTTTTGAAAGAAAAAAATTGCCCCCCACACATGTCCTCGATATGTACCAGTGTATCGGCTGTAGTGTATGGATACAACTGATATGTATCGATATCCTAATATTTTAATATTTTTTTATTATAATTTTTTTTGTTAAAAATAAAAACATAATTCGAATTCAACTTCTTCTAATGGCAATGTTTTTATTATATCAAAAATATGTTTTAAAAAAGTATATGAGATCAATATAGGTGGGTCTATATAGTTTACATAATTTTTTTTGAAATATAGTGCTCCAAAATTATACATTTACTTAAACATCTACTGTATGAGTTTCTCCATAATATTCATATGACTCATATTAAATATCTTATTTGGTTCTAAAATAAATTAATTTCAGAAGACTTAATATGGGACAAAGGGAATAATAGTTTGTAGAGGATAGATGGAGTAAAGTGTATGGTTGTAAAATGAAATAATTTTGGAGCACTCATATCAGTTGATACGACCTTTTGTTATATTATCATGCTCTAAATGAAGTATTATAATAATATATTATTAGTTATAATATTTTTTTATATATATCAAAGGGTTTATGACCGTTTCGGTGTGTACCATGCATATCATCGGCTCGTACTCGTATCCATAATCATCGATACTATCATCCATATCGATACTGCCTTCCATGAATTACTTCAAAATAACTACTTTACTTAACGAAATATGAGATTAATCGAGCTTAATATAAAAACCATCAGTAAATAAATCAATTGCATACTATCAAAATCAGCTTTTTAAGATAAAAACCAACACCATAATTAAAAAAAAAAACACTTGTTTTCCTGCCCCCTTCCCCCAACCCCACCTTCCATCTCCCTCCACCCATCCACTGCCAGCCTCTCTCCCTGCCACACCTCCTTCCCAGCCTCCCTCTTCCTCATAACCATTTCAGACTCCACCCAAAACCAACCCTTCTCCCAGCCTGGCCTCCCTATTCCCCCTACCTCCCCCTTCCTCATCTACCCTCAACCCCACTTCCAGCCACCCATCAACCCCCATATGTTTCTCCTCCCTGTTCAGACCACCCATCCACCCCTAGCACCCCTCCCTGCCTCCACCCCATTAGGACTCCACCCACCCACATTTCATCAAACATCATATAAATAAATTATATTCACATAAAAAATCACATCAAGGGAAAACAAACATAAAATAAATTGGAAATCTATAGATTAAAGCATGGAGTCAAACACACAAATAATCTAAATCAAATGCACTACAAGCATCCAAATTTCCTCCTAAAAAAATCATATCCGCTAGATACATTAGAATCAAAGCTCTACAGTAAAAAAAATTCTCACCTGGATCTGAGCGAGCGGCGGATCGCAATGGACGGATTTGGGAAAACAAATGAAGGGGATCATGGCAGACAGTGGAACGATGCACACGAAAGGGGAATAGAGAATGATTATGGGTGGAGCACAGGGCGAATTTGGGTGCACACGAAAGGGGTACGATGGTGGCGGATTTGGGAGGAGCACGTCACGTAAAAATGTAGAGACGAACTGGAAGGGCCTAGGGTATAAAATGAAGGGGATTGCGTCCTTTGGAAGGACAAAATCAACTTAAGGTGATTTCATCCTTCGAAAGGATGAAATTCATTAAGTGTTTGAGCCGCCCATTCGCGGGAATGTTAAGTGTCGAGATTTCGTCCTATGGAAGGATGAAATCACCTTAAGTTGATTTCGTCCTTCCAAAGGACGAAAACACTTGAAATTAAGGATTTCATCATTCGAAAGGACGAAATCAACTTAAAAATGATTTTGTTATTTGAAAGGACAAAATCAATTAAAAATTTAAAAAAATACCACATAGGCACCAGCACTTGGTTGGCGCCTACATGGAGAAAAGTAGCACCACTTTGGTAAATATTTCCCAAAGTGCATTATTTTAGTAATTATTTTATTTAATATTATTTGAATAATTTTCCCTAGTTATATTTATAAAAATAATAATTTTTATTAAATGATGAAACCTGCATGATGTTATTTATTAAGTACTCAACTATTTTTATTGAATGGGGTCACATGATCATCAAGCAAGTAAAGTTTAGCTTCATCACTTTCGGTTGGTGAGTTTCAATTTTATCATAAAGGAGGGTAACTAGGTAGATCATTTGCTAGCCTGTCTTGTTAAGAACCAAACTTGTAATAAAGAATGGCAGGATAACCTTCCTAATTCAATTTCCACAGCCATCTACTGTGATATGTTGTTTTTGTGATTGTTTGTTGTGGTGGGTTTTTCGATTAAAAAAATGTATTCAACCATTTCTATTTAACAAACTAGAGCTATTAATATAGAATAAATTTCCCCCCCAAATGGAGCTATTAATTTAAGGGATGAGTTTGTCATATTCCCCCCTATGACAAGAAAACTAGCATAAGGAACGCATAAGAGCCCTGATATTTGAGATTGACAGCACACATTAGTGTTAGTGATGTTATAATGTGAGCTAGCATATACGCCGTTGTTCTCATAGATGAAGGGCTCTCATACATTCTTTACGCTAAGCTCATTGTTAAATGAGAGCATTAAAACCGCTTCCTAATTTAGGATAGGGAAATATCATAATTATCAAATTATTTACTCACTTAGGGGTGTCAACAAGTAGGGTATAGCTTGGGTAAGACTTTACCCACAATTATACCCACTACCAAAATATTTTACCCATACCCTACATGTTACCCATTTCTCCCCATCAAGTAAATAAGTGGGTAACGGGTAAACAACAAACAAATTAATGAATAAAAAATAATACAAAATAAACTGTTGTAAATAATTTATATTTTTTAAAAGTATATTCAAAGTATCATAAGTTCAATCTAATAAAAGACATGAGCAATATTACATATACAAACCTCACTTTATGCAATAAGTGTAATGTGAGAAGACGTAAAAAATTTACTGCATTCTCTTTTATTTTCTCTATCCAATGTTTCACAATAAAAATAAAAAATATTTGAATAAAAGTATAAAATATTTTATATGTAAGTTATTCTTCTTAAATAATATATATAAATATATTTTTATATATAATTCGGATAACGAATAACATGCATAAATAAGAGGTTACATATACCCTACTAATATAATAAATAGGTGAATAAAATTATCCACTTATTTTACTTATTACTTATTTTTAAATTACTTATTTACAAATTTTGGATTGAATGAATAAGCGGGTGAGACCCGTAGCTGATTACCCAAGAGTCTTCCCCCACTGAAAGGTCGCGAAGCTTCCTTGGGTCAAACGAACAACGACTCTAACGAACTAGAAAACTAATAATTTCCTAATTAATTAATGCTTTAGTGCGCGTCATGTTGACTTCTCGTTCATCCACCCACTCCAAGTAGCCTCCATTCTTTGGTAGAAAAAGTTAGTTCCTTCCCTTCATTGATTTCTCCTGCTTCTTCAGTCATTATTGATCAAATTTGAAGCTCCCAGTCCCAGAATAAATCTTTCCAGGTAGTCAATTTTAGTTCCTTCTATGCCTTAGAAAATATGGTTCTGTAGATCTATTATACAGAATAAATTTTAGTTTTCGCTTTCTATCATATTTATATTATACAGAATATATATGATTTCGTTTTCCCCCACTGAAATTCTGTAAATTCTCTTCAGGTATATTAAATTATTAATGACACAATAGTACATGATTTCTGTATCTAGTCACTTCTCTTCAACCTCCGTGATCTTGTCAACAGCCCCCACCAGACACTTTCCAGTGAGATGTGATTCTGCAGCCATTGTTCACTTTCCACTGATATCATTCTTTCTTGCATCGCCATCTTCATAAGAGATCTTCCTCCTTCCGTATTGTCTCTTATTTTTTCCTTCCAAGTTCCAACTCGTCATGATCGGAAGCATTTTCATTTGCTGCTTCTGATCAAACGCAGCAACCAACTCAGGTAGTTCCCACCACTGTTGCAGCTGGGACATCATCCAATGTTCTCACTGCACTAGTTCAGACTCACCATTTGCCATTGCGCGAATTGACCTTGAGGTTACTGAGCAGAGTACAAGCCGCTTTGAAATGTCGGTAGACATTGACTTGAATGGAATCAACTTTCTTCATTGCATTCACCTACTATTCTTCTTCCTATGTTCTGCATTCCTCCATCCTTCTTCCACCCATTCCACAATCCTTCATTGCTTCATCACAAAAAGTATTCATTTAAAGGCAAATTACAAAATAACTGAAGCCCTTTCATATTAATTATCTCCAGATATAGTATTTAGTTTCTTCCAGATTAGATCTGCTTCTGTTGCTATATTACACAATAGTTATCTAAAGTTTTTATTCTCTGATATTAGCGCACTTCATCATCCTATCACACGTTTGTTCACTAGCCTCCATTTATTCATTGCAAAGGTTCATTAGTTCTCTTTTTTCCTGCCTTATTCAGTAATCATTTAAATTACAAATTCTCAACCTTTTAGCTCTCATAAGTCCTCAATTTCCTTCCAAGTTACTGAATAACAGATGCCTTTCATAGTAAATCTCTTCAGCTAGTTCTATTTAGTAAAATATAAACTCTGTTTCTGTCACTATATTACACAAATCTTCTTTTTCCTTTATAACACTCTTGTAAGATTTTTATCCTTCTACCATCAACATAAAAAGCCTTCACTATTTCACTGTTATATCTTTCTCTCCATTTTCTTTTTACATATTTATTGCTATTGTTTCTGTTTTCTTACAACCTCAGTAATATTTTGAAATGGCAGATCCTCACCCTTTCATCTCCAAGTCACAATGCCCAGATTATCAAGAAGGACGCAGGCAGCTCCTAACCCCAATGTGCAAGATACAATCAACAACCTGAGTATTCCTCCCCTTTCTCAAGCTTCTCATCAGCTGCAACAGCACAACCCTGAAGGCCCAGCAATTACACATGTTCCGATGCAAGTGGATGTATATGGGGCTGGACCATCCTCCTCCACTCCTGCAAACTCTATGGCTAGCATTAGTGAGCAGATGGGACAGGATACGGGTCGAATTTATCCACAAGATCAGACTTGTGACCATCAACCATTGCATCATATCAATCTGATTCCCTCCTCCCCATCTGTTGGACAAGATCAAACCTTTCAAAAGGTATGCAACTTTCTCAGTGATGACAATGTTGGAATTATTGGAATATATGGCATGGGTGGGGTTGGGAAAACCACCCTATTAGAAAGAGTTCACAATAAATTCTTGGTGACCTGCAATTTTGATGTCATTATTTGGATCTTAGTGTCTAAGGAAGTAAATGAAGGGAGGATTCAGAAAAATATTATGAAGAAATTGTGATTGCCATATGATCAAGATGATACACAACACGATCAAGCTATTAAAATATATAATAAACTTCGCATGATGAATTTTGTGATGTTAATTGATGATATGTGGGAACACTTGGACATGATAAAGCTTGGAATTCCAAATCCCACTCAAGCGAACAAGTCAAAGATAATCTTTACAACTCGATCAAAGGAGGTTTGTGACCAAATGCACCCTCATCAACAAGTAAAAGTTGATGGCTTAGAGTGGAATGATGCATGGATCTTATTTAAGCAACATATGATTCTCGTCAACGAAATTTCCGTTTGCTTACCTCATCCTGATCTATTCACTTCCATGCCCGTTCTAAGAGTCCTAGACCTATGTTACAACCCTTTTGATGAGCTTCCTAACTTAGCATACGAGGCCCAATAACATTACCATCATGGTTGGGAAACTTGGCCAAGTTGGAGATTTTGGATCTGTCCCAAGGTGACATTTCAATTCCAAGTACAATTGGGCAACTCGTTCAGTTGAGGCATCTTAATCTACAAAATACAAGTCTCGCAACATTGCCAGAAGAAGTAGGGAATTTGACTAAGTTGGAGGTGTTAAATCTGTATAACACCAATCTTGAGAAGCTCCCAACCACAATAGGGAATCTCGCTGAGTTGAGATACCTCGATCTAAGCGAAACAAGAATTACGATGTTGCCAGAGGAGTTTTGGGAATTAAAGAACTTAAAACATCTGGCATTTGTGGGCTCCGATACTATGAGATTCACAGCAGTTGAACTTTGCAAATTGGCAGACCTGCAGTGTCTGGATAATGTTGCAATCTTTGTGAATGAATTATTGGGTCTTGGAAGATTAGCTAACTCTCTCACAAAGCTACGGATCGAGAATTGTTCTAGTACTAGCTCAATGAAATTCTTGCCACTTTTTGGGAATATGGATAGACTTTCAGAGCTCTGTATTAAAGGATGTCAACTAGAAAAAATTGAATCTGGTGCAACGTATGACTTCCATACAGAAAGCACTAGTTTTTCTAGCCTTGTCATGCTTAGTGTTTTAGCATGTCGTAACTTGGGTGCAATCGAAGTAGGTGAGTTGTCCAACCTTCAAACCTTGGAAATCAAAGGATGCTACAGTCTGAAACATTTTACCGGGCTTCATCTTCTTCAACAGCTTCAGAAGCTTACCATTGAAGGCGGTGACATAGAAGAACTAATCAGAACAAATGAGAGAGGGACAGGAGAGTATATTTGTTTCCCCAGGCTAAAAGGTCTGCGTATTGGTTCTCTTCCTAAGTTGAAGAGCATTTGTAGTGACATTGTCTTATTTCCCTCTCTGGAGAACTTTATTTTGTTTGATTCTACAAGGCTCGAGAAGCTACCACTGGGCCTCATGAATGGAAACAGGACACTGCGAAAAGCTCAAATTTTTGGCCTGGAAAAGTGGTGGAATGGACTCAAGTGGCAAGATGATAACTTCAAATCCTTCATCCAACCACATTTTATGGGGAAGTAGTGGTATTTTGAGCCACTCCGGTGAGGTCAAACTTCAGGTTTGCTTTTTTTTTTTCTTTAGCTGTTTAATTTCCTTGCTTGAAAACTTTTGACTTTCCTATGCATTTTTTAAGGGATGACTTCTGTTTGTATTTTGTAATGCATATTAATTTTGTTCATAAATTCTTTCATTTACTGAGCTGTTGTTGACTTCCGAAAAACAGATCTTCTCTTTCTATTTTCCTCCGGTCTTACATGTTAATAACAGTATACAGTTGCATTGATCTGATTTGGTGCAGCATCTGAAATGATCAATCTCCTCGTCACCTCAGCCCCAGCCCCATAGTGGACTCCTGCAGTGTCCACTTGATTTGGAAGCTGTGGGGAGGAGAAGATCTTGGAGAAGGAATCAGCTGGCAGACCAGCAAGCAGAGGAACTTGCAGAGAGAGCAGACTGGTAGCCCTGCCTTCCGACAATGAACATGTCATCTCCCTTCAGCACTTGAATTAGGCATATATGGTTAGTCTGTATACAGCTCCTCTCATCAATTCATCGAAACTTAACAAATATTTTGTTTCTTTTACACTGGAAAATGTGGTTGTTTCCCTATCCATTTCTTTGTTCTTTCCTAAGAAGTTCAATGTTCGTTATTGCTCCCTTCTTTGATCTTTCATGACGACTTTTTTCCTCAAAAGTTCCTCGTTCTTTCCTGAGAAGTTCATTGTTTAATCGATAGCAACGAATTTTGCAAAATTTTTTATTTTGGTGAAATGGGCCTTAACCAAACTTATTTTGAAAAATTTCCTAATTTGTTGAAATTTTTCCATTTTTTTTGCAAAATTTATGTTTTAGGTAGGATATTTTCAGATTGCTTGTATTTTGAGCCCGTTTAGGTGAGCCTGTGCTCACACACAAGTACGTAGGCTCAAGCTCATGTTACTCATGGGGCATTTAAATCCTGGGTAATGTGAGGCATGCATTATATTTAAGCAGTCGCTTAGGCAGATGTTTTTAGTTTTTATAGTTTAAGTTTAAATTTTTTACAGTTCACAGGTTGTTTTTGGACTTTACTGTTGGGCTTGGGACAAATTATCTTTCTAGCCGCCTTTTCCTGAACATATTCTCCTCCTCCCTTTTTTAAACGTTTCGAAAGTTCGTGAAAATTTCCCAAAATGCATCACGCCACCGAAATAAACTGAAATACCGACTTTGTTAGTATGATTCTATCTTAGCAAGTTCTACGCGCATAGAGTCTGAAACACATGAGTTAGAGTAGTAATAAACTAAGATTTCAAATTCTTGGAACATGATGGTGCATAGAGTTTGAAACACATGAGGAAGATTAAGATACACGGGAGATTTATGGACAACAAAATACAAAGGCATATGAAGGTTTGTAGACAACAAAATACACTAACCAAGAAGTAGGACTTCCTTTGTCGACTACTTTTTTAGGCTATGGAGAATTAGCCTACTTTCACATTTGTAACCTGTATCTATTGTAAAAAAAAATTGTAATAGAAAACTTTTTGCACGCATTTAGGGGCTGTTTGTATAGTGAATTTCTATAAGATTTCGTTGATTGTGCCTCAATTTCGGCTCAAATTATTAGAATCATGTTTGTGTGCAAGAAGTGGGTAGACTTTTTATTTTTGCCTCGAAGTTGATTTTTAGCCATTTTGAGTCAGAATCACCAAATCACCTCATGAGGTGATTTTATCGATTTTGACTCCTAGTCCCCGTTTTGAAGTTATAGATTATGTAATTTTTAATGGTTATCTTTCATATCGATTTGAGTCTTGAGAAACATGCCATATAGATGGGGTACACTTTAAAAGTTTAAAATTACTTGCCTTTGTAAGATCATGTTTAATAGAGCTTGAATTTAGGAGCGTAATAGTACAAAAAACGTGCATATTCGATTTTGGGAGAGAGAGTTATATTAGTTTAAAGTTTTAAAGTTGGGTTTGACGCAATATCCAAATTTATTCTAAAAAATTTTATTATCAACCATAATTCACATTTGGTGGTGAATTTTTGGAATCAATTCAAAAAAATTTCACTTCCATTTCTAAAAAATTCAACACCCAAACGGCCCCTTAGTGGGATCAACATGATGAAAGAATGAATGGTAGCCTTCATAGTTTCCTCCAATTATTGTACTAGACTCATCATGGGTGGTAGACACTCAGAATAGTTATAAATGTAGTGTCAGCAACTAGCCACTAAGTTGTGTGATGATGGTATGGTGAATGTGCTTTTTTATGAAGTAGATGGCCTTATTTAAGAGTTCAATAACTCATACTAGATATTGGATTGCCATAAACTAAACTTTAGTTTGTACTTAAAGCCCTCCCCGCTCAAATCTGTGTCATGAAGCAAAGGCCTACTAGGGCTCACGGACCAAAGCGGTCTAGATCCTAATTCTATAATCATCAAAACCTCATGTATTATATTGTACTGACAAATTAATTTTTTTAAGACTGATACATTCAAACCAACTACCAGACTATGGGAGCGATTCTATATATAACTTTTACTTTTGGAAAGCCAAAAGACCATAATCTTTTTTTATATTATACCCTTTTATCTACATGGCTAAGATGACTACCTTTTAAAGCTAACCAGACACTAGGATCATTTGTTCTTTAGTGTCGAAATGCAACAATTCAAGGCAGGGTGCCTATCAATCACAATGATTTACACAAGCATTAGGGTTTACTTTCCTTTACATAATGTGTTTAACATCATCCAATTATGTATCCAAATGCAAGAAAAACAAATCTATTATATCACTACTAAATAACATAATCGCTCGAAATAAAACATGCTTAAAATCTCACGCATTGAGGTATGATTAGACATCGGTAACCTCATCAATGTGTCAACCAAGGCATCGATAAACATTGGCATCATGTCGACATGTTAAACCCTTACTGGCAGTAGGTTGATATTGAGATCTTACCCTATCGATGCCACACTAACACGTCGATCTCACTGCTGATGACAATTTAACACCAACACAGCTTAGTGTGCTAGCACTAGACGCTTATAAGTGTCGCTACTTACATTGCTAAAGCACGAGTCGCTATTGCTCATTAGCGATGCTTACAAAAAGCGTCACTAATAGTGCACATTAGCGACATTTATTCATATGTTGCTAATAATTTTAGTATTAGCGACATACAGTAAAGCATCGCTAATAATAAATTATTAATGACGCATAATACTTAAGCGTCACTAATAATTGATTATTAGCGACACTTTCGTATATGTCGCTAATATAAAAAAATATTTTAAAGAAATAAATAACAACTTATTAGCAACGCTTGTTTATGCGTCGCTAATAAAAAAAATTATATATAATAAATTTTTTTTAAAGCGCTGTTAATTAAAATCATATTTTTTTAAAAAATTTGTGTCTTAAGTGTCACTAATACTTAATAAAACTAAAAAAATAAAAAAAAAACTGTTAGCGATGCTTTTATAAGCATCGCTAAAACTTTAGAAAGAATAAAAAAAATGGCACTAGAATCTAGCGGAAGTGCCGGATCCGGTGCCAGTGGGAGGTTGGTGCACAGAGGGGGGGGGTGTAGTAGCTGCGAGCAGGGGAGGGGAGGAGGTGGGGTGGGTGGCCGGATTTTGGTGGGGAGATGGAATCCAGTCCCCCTTTCTCCCTCCTGCCCCTCCTCCGTTGAGGGGGGGGGGGGGGAGGTGAGCGGGAAGGAGGGGGTGGCAGACCAGGGGAAAGCAGGAGGGAGGCTGGGGAGAGAGGGCTGGATTCCGAGTCACTGCTGGAATCCGGCCCTCCACAATCCCGGCCTCCCTCCCGCTGCCCTCTCCCCCGGATCCACCCCCCCTCCTCTGGAACATAGAAGGGGAAGGAGGGGGGGGGAGTCAGGGGGAGGGGGGGGGGAGGAGGGAGGCTGGTGGCGGATCCGGGTGAGAGGGGGTAGTTGGAGGAAGGCCGAGGTTGTGGGCGCTAGGGAGAGAAGGCCGGAGGCGGATGCGGGGTGGCCAGGGCCGAACACAGGTGGCGGAAGGCGGCTACGGGGTGGGGCACGGGAGGGGAGGAGCAGCTAGGAGGGAGGCCGGAACTATGAGCTCCGGGGGCGGATGCAGGGAGGCCGGGATCGGAGCGGAGCGGGGTTGCCGGGGATGGAGCGGATCGGGGTGGCAGTGGTCGGACATGGGCGGCGGATGGTGGCTAAGGGGTGGGGCACGGGATGGGAGGAGCTACGGGGGTGAAGTGGGGCGGATGGACGCGCACGGGCAGCGGCTAAACGGCTGACGGCAGAAGAGGAAGGCAGCGGCTGACGACAGTGGAGGACAGGCGGCGGACGATGAAAGAGGGTAGACGGCGGCAAGGGGAGGAGAGAAGGGGGAAGGGTGCTGAAGAAAAACAACAGTGGGGGCAAAATCGCCCACATGGGTGACATAAATTTGCCTGCACGGGGCAAAATTTTTGCCTTGCGTGCAACATTTTCACATCACGCGTGCGCGAATTTTTCGCGCACACACAATGTTTCTATCGATTCTTAGAGAGCGTTGCAAATGAAAGTCATTTGCAACGCTACATCTAAGCGTCATAAATATTAAACGCTAGCTACGTTTACAATACGTCTTAATAAGTTATCATTTGCGACACTTATAAATAAGCGTCGCAAAAACCGTATTACCCCCCCTCTCTCCTCCCTCATTCTCTCTCTCTCCCTCTCACTTTCCTCTCTCTCTCTCTCCTGCCTATCTCTCTCACCCTATTCTCTCTCTCTCCTCCCTCCCTCTCTCTCCCTCTCTCTCCTCCCTCTCACATCCCTCTCTCTCTCTCCTCCCTCTCTCCACCCTCTCCTCTCTCCTCCCTCTCTCTCCACCCTCTCCTCTCTCCTTTCTCTCTCTCCCTCTTCTAGCTAGCTCTCTCCCTCTCTCTCTCCACCAGCTCACTCTTCTTTCCTCTCATCTCTCTCCCTCACTTCTCTCTCCTCCCTCTCACTCTTCTCTCCTCTCATCTCTCTCCCTCTCTCCTTTCTCTCTCCCCCTCTCTCCTCTCTCTCTCCTCCCACTCTCCTCCCTCTCTCCTCTCTTTCTCCCCCTCTCTCTATTTTATATATTTTTTAAAAAAATTAATTAAAAAATAAACATGTATTAGCAACGTATAAGCATATATGTCGCTAATATCTTTGAGTATTAGCGACGTATAGGCCTAGACGTCGCTAATACATGTAAGTATTAGTGATATTTAGTAATATATGTCACTAAATCTAAGGGTATTAGCGACGGATACTCCTATACGTCGCTAATACATATATTTTTTTTTATCAGTTTTTAAATATAAAATTTAAAACAAATAAAATAAAAAATTTTCTCTCTCCCCTCTCTCTCCTCTCTCTCTCTCTCCCTCTCTCCTCTCTCTCTCTCCCTCTCTCCTCCCTCTCTCTCTCCTCCCTCTTTCTCTCTCTCTCTCCCTCTCTCCTCCCTCTCTTTCTCCTCCCTCTTTCTCTCTCTCTCTCCCTCACTCCTCTCTCTCCTCCCTCTCGCTCTTCTCTCCTCTCATCTGTCCTCCCTCTCTCCTCTCTCTCCCTCTCCCTCTCTCCTCTCTCCTCACTCTCTCTTCCCCTCTCTCCCTCTCTCTCTCCTCCCTCTTTCTCTCTCTCCCTCACTCCTTCTCTCTCTCTCCTCTCTCCTCCCTCACACTCTTCTCTCCTCTCATCACTCCTCCCTCTCCCTCTCCCTCTCCCTCTCTCTCCCCTCTCTCTATCCTCACTCTCTCTCTCCCTCTCTCTCCTCCCTCTTTCTCTCTCTCTCCTCCCTCTCACTCTTCTCTCCTCTCCTCCCTGTCTCCTCTCTCTCCCCTCTCTCTATTTTATATATATTTTTAAAAAATTAAATAAAAAATAAACATGTATTAGCGACGTATATATTAGCGACGTATAGGCCTATACGTCGCTAATATGTGTAAGTAATAGCGACGTATAGTAATATACGTTGCTATTACGAAGGGTAGTAGGATGTATACTCCTATACGCCGCTAATACATATTTCTTTTTTTAATTTTAATTAATTTTTAAATAAAAAATTTAAAACAAATAAAAAAAATTTCCTCTCTCTCCTCCATCTCTCCACCCTCTTCTCTCTCTCTACCCTCTCTCCCTATATATCTCTCTCTCCCCTTTCTCTCCTCCCTCTTCTCTCTCTCTCCTCTCTCTCTACTTTCTCTCTCCTCCCTCCCTCTCTCTCCACCCTCCTCTCTCTCTCTCTCACCCTCCTCACTATCATCTCTCTCCTCCCTTCACTCTCTCTCCTCCCTTCTCCACTCTCTCTCCCCTTCCCCTCTCTCTCCTCCCTCCCTCTCTCTCTCCTCTCTCTCCCCTTCCCCTCTCTCTTTCAATCAATTTTTTATTTAAAAAATAGGTAGTAGCGACGCATAGCCATATGCGTAGCTACTACTATTAGGTAGTAGCAATGTATAGTTCTATGCGTCGCTAATACCTATTTTTTAATTTTTTTTATTTTTTTAAAATATAATTTTTAATTAAATTTTTTTCTCCCTCCCACTCTCTTTCCTCCCTCTCCCCACCTTCTTCTCTCTCTCCCTCTCTCCACCCTCTCTCCTCCCTCTCTCTCTCCTCTCTCCTCCCTCTCCTCTCTCATCTCCCTCTCTCCACCCTCTTCTCTCTCTCATCTCTTTCTCTCTCTCTCTCTCTCTCTCTCTCTCCTATCTCGGTCTCCTACCTCCCTCTCTCTCTCCCCTCCCTCCCTCTTTCTCTCATCTCTGTCTCCTACCTCCCTCTCTCTCCTCCCTCTCTCTCTCACCTCCCCCTCTCTCTCCTCACCTTCTCTCTCTCCTCACTCTCACTCTCTCTTTTATTATAAATTATATTTTAAAATTAATAATAAAATTTAACAAATTTAATACTTATTTATTATATATAAAAATAGTAAATATTGAATAAAATATATTATATTTAAAAATTTTAATATATTTTTTAAATATTTATTTATTAAATCAAATCAATTAATAAAGCTATTAGAAACGCTTCTTAACAAACGTCGCTATTAGAAATAATATTTGCGACGGTTATTTACAAGCATCGCTATTAATTTAAAATTTGTATTTTTTTATTTTTAATTCAATACTATTAGTGATGCTTTTGTAAGTGTCGCTAATAGTAGCATTATTAGTGACGCTTGTGTATATGTGTTGCTATTGAGAAAGTTATTAGCGACGCTTATTAAAAGTGTCGCTATAGTTATATTTTTTCTTTTTTTATTTAAAATATGTATCTTTTTGCGACAGTTATATGAAGCGTCACAAATAAAAGAACTATTAACGACGCTTATAATAAAGTGTCGCTAATATTAAGCTAAGCATCACTAATATATAACTATTAGCGACGCATATGAAAATGCGTCGCTAATAGTTCAATTTTTTGTGATGCTTGTTTATACTTCACAAGTAGTGGTTTTTAGCGACTCCATTTTGTTGTAGTGAGTATTGTTTATCTTCCTCCCTATCCCTTTATCGACACGAACATTGACTATCGATGGTCATGCCTTTGGTCAGGAAGAAAATAAAGAGAGACCATACTAGTTCTATGAATAGTTCATTCAACTAAAATAGAATAAAACTTGCATAAATACTAAGCTCTGAATAGTTTGCATACAAAAATGGATGGTCAAATTATCTTAATATGAGATCAATATTATTGCACTTCGTACCATAAAATCTTCAAAGAAATTTCCATGCATATGTTGAAATTCGTCAAGAACTCGAGGGAAGACAAATCTCATGGAAATCAAACAATTAAACAAAGAAGAAGGGTACAATCTGACCTTAAATTTGCGTAACTCTCTTCTTGGCGCGAATCCTCTATTATTTTCTCCTGGACATCCCACTCCCTTTTGGATTCCCCATAGACCTCCCAAACCTAAAATCCCAAGATTTCCTCTATGTAAATAGGGTATAAACGTCCTAGGAGTCCAAAACCGCAAAATCACCACAATTATCGAAATAACCATCCACCACCACAGCTAAGCCTCCATTTGATGCAAGCTCCTTTACTGTCTATCTAGCTCCAACATCTTCCTCTAGCTCCTCTACAGCCTTAGAGGCCCGCTCTTTGTCCTCTGCCTCTTTGCCCTATAGTTCGACAAGGTGAAACAACTCTTCCTCAACGGCAAAGGGCAGAGGCTAGTCATAGCAAAGTGGCCCGTCATCATCAGAGATGACTTCTACTTGATTCTCGTTCGTGAGAGGCTGGTCGCCCAACAGTGGAGGATTCCTAGAGTGGGGAGGTGAGGAGGTGAGGCTACCATTGCAATAGTATAGAGGGTATCCATTGCAATGTGCAACTTTGTCCCTAAGGGGCTCGAGTTCAGCCTCTCCATTTGGGGTCAGAAGTGCTAAGTGACAATTAATTGGATTGCCCAACTGATGGGTCTTTTAGTGGTCTCCTCCCCCGATGCCCAAATCACCCGTCCCATTTGCCTCAAAGACTGGGAGGTGACTATATGTGTTTTGTGCGGTGACCACGTGGATTGGTTCAAGGGCAATGCTCTTCCAATGCCATAGATGTTCCCCATATTCTTGGTCTACCACTAGATATTAATCCACAAGTTCTACCTGAGTAAGGGGAACATGACCCAACTCATGGTGACCATGGCAATGGTTGTCCACCATCTCCACTCCTATCTCCCGATCTACCTTCCTTCCTACATCATGAGGTAGATTATAGGGTTCGCTCATCATAGGTGAAACCTTCCCATTTGGTCACGTCATGACTAGGCTGTGGTGGAGATCGAGCCATGTCACTCCCATTCATAGACACTACATTCTAGGAGCTCCACAGCCTTAGTAGGGTCTAGGAGTACATGCAGAATTACTTGGGCCATCTGAAGCTCTGCCTGTGGTGCGCAAAGATGGAATGACACTTCCCACCATCTCCACATCGCCCTTAGGAGTAAGACATTTATTTTATTTTGAAAGTTTATGTAATAAAAAGTTAAAAATCAAATGATGTACTCAAATCACTTTGATTAATGAATTTTTTTTACTTTCAAAAGTTCAACAAATAATATTTATTCAAACCAAACGCATAAAATATGATAAATAAAAGAGAGGAAAGTCCACTCACCTAATCACGTCTTCTAAATGAAGCCTTGTCATCCCCACTAGAAGTCTCAAAATTTATTGGTGGTCTTGACTCAAAATCTATCCTAGACTAAGGTTCTTCACTATTAGTGACTTTAATTAATAGTATGAATTTGCGAGACCCACCAGAATCACCTAACCATTGGTTGTAAGAACTATCATCCCCATCTCCCTCGTTCCTTGGGATTTCCCAATCCAATTGAAACACATCTTCTTTAGATGGAGAAATCTCTTATTCATCCATTTGGTATTCCTCAGGATCTTCCTCTAGGTCTTCTTTTGGGTCTTCTTCTATTAGGTTTTCTCTTAGTTCTTCTTCTGAGTCATCCTCCAAATCATCCTCCTTGTCAAGTGAATGATAATTGGATGAGGTGGTTGTTATCTTTAGAGATTCTCCTCTCTTTGCTACATAATTCTAGGGACATTGGTGGAAAAGAGTTTGGCTGCTTTGTGCACTTAGTTTTGTGTTCGAACCATCTAGATCTACAAATAGACAATAAAATAGACAAACCAAGAGTTTACTCACTACCCTAAACCCCATCAATTATTGTTATTGCTAATGAAATCATCCATGAGAAACAAATGAGTAACTGGGCTATAAATTCTCTTATACTGATTTGTCAAGCCCCCAATTTTATGCATACATCTTCTAAATGTTTCCTTTTGGAAACATATGTCATAAAACCTTGAATGAGATGCAGAGCTATCTAGATGCCCTCGTGTTCTAAATGAATTTGAATATATGCATGGGAATATCTCCAAAGTTTTTATGGTGGGAAGTGCAATAATGATGATTTCACCATCCATTCTTGTATAAAAACAAAATGGAGCTTAATATTTATGAAAGTTTTACTCTATTTTGGTTGAATAAATTGTTCAAAGAACCAATATGGTCTTTGCTTATTTTCTTCCCAATTATCAACATGACCATCGACACATCGGTGATCATGTCGGTGAAGGAAGGAAGATGTACACTATCGACACCAACACCAACACACTAAGCCATGTTGGTATTAACTAGTCACTGGCAATGAGATTGACTTGTTAGTGTGGTGTCGGTAGGTGGGCTATCACTCCAATCCACTATCAGTGATGGTTCGATAGGTCAACAAGATGTTCATGTTCATCTACGCCCGAACCAACATGTTGGTAAGGTTACTAATAGTACCTTAGAGCATGAGATTTAAAGCATGATTTATGCTAGTTCTTCTATTATTGAGTAGTAATATAATAGCTTTCTTTTCCTTGCATTTAGATGCATGATCATAGTATATAAGGGTATGTAAACCGTGATGCATGTGTGAATCCTTGTGATGAATAGTCACCTAGATCTATTGTATTTTGACACTCAAGGACAAATAATTCTAGTGTATTGTTAGCTCCAAAAGCAAATAATCTTAGCCACATAGATAGAAGGGTATACTAAGAAAAATGATCATAATGTTTTGGCTCTCCAAAAGTGGGATTTATCTATAGAGGTGCTACCCTAACGTTGGAGTAAGATTCAAACAGGTCAAAGAATGAAAAAGACTAACGGTCCAGTATAGTGTAATATAGGAGGTTTCAATGATCATAAAAGTTAAGATATCAACCACTTGGTCCATAAGCCCTAGTAATGCCTTGCTTCATGACGTGGATAGAGTGGGGTAGGCTTTAGGCAAACATTGAAGTTGAGTTTGTAACAGTCTAATATCTAGTGTGAGGTGTTAATCTCCTAGATGAGGATATCATGTCTAAAGAACTTTCTGATGTTTAGTTTCTTTTCTTGTAAGTATGATTGTGACATTAAAAGGTATACATATTTTGGTTTGATCTTTATTGGATTACTTTCTTATTTATTTCTTATTGAAGTACTTTGTTGGTATCTTTGTTTTGGTTTGGTAATATCAAATAGTATACATGTATATTCAACATCCTTTGTGGTGCAGGTCTTTTAGGAAGAAAAATTCACTTCAGGGTTCCAGGCAAACCATAGCTATAGTGAAGTGTTTTTCCTTTCAGTTATAAATTCGTTTCTTTTCCAAATGTTTCTAGGCACATGAGAGTGTTATTTATTGTTGACATTAATTAGGGTGTTATGTGACAAAAAAATACCCAACAATAGATCATATAGATAATTAAAAATGATAGATATTTTATTGATGTAATTGTGATATTGATCATAAATTATGATTTGTGAAAATGTGAATATCATGTCCCCAATGTGATTTTGAGTATTTTTTTCAACTCATGACAAAATGAGTTCTTAACCCTAGTACTGTAACGAGCAAGCACTTAAGAGTTCTAGACTCTATGCATATGAATTGGATTTGAAGTGAAAACAACTAAACTTAATAATGAAGCACATTCATGATTACTTTAATAATCAATCAAACCATAATCATGCAAATCACACAAGCAAACACATGATTTTTACTTGAAAAACCAAAAGTAGGGTAAAAAACCACAATAACCTCTTAACACTAAATCAATGTACTAGCAAGCAAGCCCTTACATGACACATGCAAACCACCAACCTCTTGTGAAGACTTTAACACAAACTCCTCTTTTATTTAGATGTCCTTATTCTTTTATAGTTGGCTTATAAGTCTTCTCTGTTCAAGTCTTGTAGCATTTTTCCTCCTTGCTTTGTCTTCATCTCCTTCTAGCCTCTTCAAATAAGCTCTCCTCTTTATAATTTTAGCCTTGAGTCTTCAATCTCTCATTGAACTTGGTTGACTCTCTCCTCAATTTTTTGTGTATAAAAAACTCTATTTTCAATTTTGTGTTACTTAAATAATCACCATTATCATTGAGTTTTGAAACACAATAATGATCTCTTGGAAAACAATGGACAAAGGACTTCTCGTTTATCTCTAAAGTTCTAGATTTTTCCCTCTTCAATTTTATGTTAACCTAGCCCTTATATAGTCCATTAAGTCAATCTGTAAGTTAGACTCTAATTAGGAATAGATTTTTTCTCGAAATGGCTTAAACTAAGTTACATAGATAATGATTGATCAGGGCAAACAACAATTGATCATTCATTGTTTGAATATGGCTAAAACTCTTCTATCGATTGATTGACAAACTCTTGGACAAATTTTACATAGGTTTAAGTGTCGATCAATCAATTGATCCAGTTCATTTTGCAGTGATCGATCAATGAATAGTAATTTTTTACATTTTACCATAATTTAGTTTTAAACTTCTAGAATCACTTAATTTAATGTTCCTAAGTTAAGCTAAGTGAATTTTTTTATGTGAGTATGTGCAAATTAACCTTTTATCTTTGATACTCAGCTTAGTTTTCAAACTTGATCGATAAGAACACATTTACTTTTATTTTTCAAGTCAATCAATTTCAAATTCAAGTTGATCACAACTAAATCTAGTTAAATTCTTAAGACTAAAATATACATAAAGTTTAGACATTGTTTTAATCCTTAAAATTACCATATGTTTGATCATGACCATGGGGTGTTTGAGTTAAATTGCCCCCAGTATAATGTTTTATAGATCGATAAGTAAAAATAAAGGTCTAATCACTAATGATGGATTCTATGCTTTGGGTTCTTCTTTACTTGTATTTTCATTAAGTTTTCATTGCTTTAGTTTCTTAGAGTTCAAATTAAGAACTTTTGTTGAATTAGTTGAGATTTTAGAACTAGGTAAAAAATCAATCCTCATGGGATCGACTTCCAAATTACATTAACTTTTATAAATTAATATAATTAACTTAATAATCAATTCTACTTGTATCATGCATCAGATAAAATGTTTCTAATTGGAAACTATCTCGAGTATGTAAAAGTAAACAATCAAACTCATAAGACACAAGATTTTTTAAATGAAAAATCCTTCTACAAAAACCCACAAGACTTCGTCCAAACTTTAAAAATCTACTATGTAAAAAAGTTCGGTACAAGTCACCTTAATAGAATCCCCCAATTTACTTAAGATGAACTTCACTTCTCGCCAAACTAATCTTCTCTTAGTTGTGTCCTTCATGTCAACTTTTCCACCATGATTTTCTTCAATCTTCCTTATCACGTGATCATCTCCCATATATCTACTAGAAAGAATTAATATTCACTTTCTAGTGATCACTCTTTTAGATCAATGAAAACAAGCATTTTTAAGGTTTACGTTAAACTCTCAAAACAAACTTCAAATTGAACAGACATGACCCTAGGAAGTTTATATGACTTAAAGGTAAGAAATAATCATGAAGAAACAACTTTGAATGAAAGAGTTTGAGAAAATCAAGAGTATAGAGACAAAAATTAACTTTAGAGAAAGCTAGGCTTTTTTTAAGTAAAACAAGTCTCTCTCACTTTTGTTTTTTGTGGAAACACTATATTTATAGGTAGTCATTTTAGAAGCTTAAAACTAGGGTTAATGAAGTACGACATGTCACTTACCTGTAGTGCGTAACTTCTAGTTGTTAAATTACTAAATCTTTAGAAGAACATGTTTTGAATGCCAATTGAAAGAGAAACTTAAGGATCATGGCTTCATAGAGGGAGCGTGAATATTCTGTTTTCAAGAAGATAGTTTTTCTTTTGTGAAGATTTGAATTTTAAAAACCACATAGCATATTTTACCTTCACGAACAAAAGTAAGCAGCGAAAAAGTGAAACAATAAAGAAAAAAAAAAGCTCATGAGAGACAAAGGAATTTTATTGTAATTGGAATTCAATGTGAATCCTACTTCCACCCATTGATGAAGGAACTCCATCACCCATATTCACTACCACTGCTATAATTTCATAGGCTACTCTCCATACAATTGCTTATTTCTAGTGTTGCATGCATACAACAATGAATTAAATTGGTCTCTTTACCAATTAAAAAACATAAATGAAAAAAATACAAGTTGTAGCATAAAGGGGTAAAATAAAAAGCTTCCAAAATAAGAGCAAGAAAATTACTAGCGTCAAGGCTCCAATGCATCTCCAATTTGTCGTTGAACTTTCCTTGTTGTGCTTGGCGTGGGAACAATCGGTACACAAGAGTTCTACGCAAAGAAAGGGAAAGAAGCAGAAGAAATGGGAGAAAATAACTGGAATTCAATTAGCATGCCCAACCAAGGAGGGAGAGGACCCTTTATGGGGAGTCGCGCCCTCCTACATTGGGAATCATACCACTAGTGGGCCCGGATCACCCGTTGTCCACTAGTGTACCCAATATAGTTTCATAACAAAATACAAATAACAGTCAACTACTAACATAAGGGAAACTAGCCTAAGGAACATAAATAAAGTAATAATGTACTAAAATAAAGGTAAGTACTGAACCAAGTGCACACCTGCACAACACTCCACCACGCTTCCGTACACGCCTTGTCCTCAAGGCGACCAAGATGGGTACTTGGACAAAAACTCATCCTCAGACAGCCAAGTAGCATCCTCAAGTGGCTGCCCCTGCCAAGAAACTAAAACCTCCGTGATAATACAACTGGAGGGGCGGACACGATGCTTATCAAGCATCACGGCAGGAATCGGTTCGACAGAAACAACTGGACCCATCAAAGAAGGTGGTGGAACATCAGTGGCCAAAGACGGGTCTCCAATGCAACGATGCAGCCTGGATACATGAAAGACAGGGTGGACCATCAACCTAGGCAGAAGAGTCAGGTGGAAGCAACCGAACCAATGTGCTCCTCTATAGCATAGGGCCCATGGAAATGGGGGGGTGAGCTTGGAGTGCTCAGGCTAAAACAAGGAGACCTGGCGCTAAGGAAGAACAGAGACATAAACCAAGTCGCCCACCTTGAACTCTCTATCTGTGTGATGATTATCATAGATCTGCTTCATCCTGTTTTGAGCCGAAGACAAGTTATCCTTAAGTTGGCGAAGAACCTCGTCTCATGTCTGTAGCATATAATCAACCTCAGCCACCGAGGAGCGATGGGGAACATACGATAACACTGTCAGGGGTGGCCTCCCATATAGTACCTCAAAAGGAGTGAAACCGGCACGAGTGTGGTAGGCTGTGTTATAAGACCATTCTGCCCACAGAAAAAGTTGAAGCCAGCGGCGTGGCTAAGACATGGTGAAACAGCGCAAGTACTACTCCAAACATCTGTTCACCACCTCTGTCTGGCCATCCGTCTGAGGGTGATACGCAGTGCTCATGTGCAGAGAAGTGCCCTGTAGGGTGAAAAACTCCTACAAAAACTGAGAGATAGAAACCCGGTTGCGATCATAAACAATAGTGTGAGGCATACTATGTAATTTGGCCACCTCCCGGACATAGAGTTCCGCCACTGACTTGGTGGTGTATGGGTGTCCCAGAGCACAGAAATGTGCGTACTTGGACAACCCATCAACTACCACCATAATGACCAACTTGCCCTGTACCATGGGTAAGGCCTCCACAAAGTCCATGGAAACATCCTCCCATACCTTATCCGGAATAGGCAATGGCTGAAGCAACCCCGCAGGAGACGCCGTGGTGGCCTTAGCTCTCTGACAGACATCACAAGCTGCCACATATGTAGTAACAGCCCGGCGAATGCCTTGCCACATGAAGCTCTGACTGACTCGCTTATACGTGCAGAGTGCAGCCTCATGACCAGCCATGGGGGAGTCATGGAAATGGGAGATGATATGCCGTAGCAAATCAGCAACCTCGGGAACCCATAGGCGGTCTTTCCAAAAGAGGAGGGCATCCTTCCATGCAAAGAATGGCCATGCTGCTGGGTCATTCTGGAGTGATAAAATCAGGGTGCGGGTCGAAATATCATCCTAGTATGCCTGTTTTAACTCAGCAAGGAAGGGACAAGTTGGACTAGAAAGAGCCAAACACGAACCTGGAGAGGCCTGGTGAGAAAGGGCGTCAGCCACGGTGTTATCGGATCCCTTCTTGTACACAACTTCATAATCATAGCCAAGAAGCTTGCTAACCCACCGCTGTTGTGATTGAGTGGACACTCGCTGTTCAAGAAAATATTTGAGGGGTTGGTGGTTAGTGCGAATCAAAAACTGGCGTCCCAACAAATAAGGGCGCCACTTGTCGACTGCGAGGACAATGGTCAGCATCTCTTTCTCGTATACATACAAGGATAGTGAACGACTAGCCAAAGCCTTACTGAAGTATGCAATGGGACACTCTTCCTATAGTAGCACCACCCCTAAGCCTGTATCAAAAGCATCGGTCTCCACCACAAAGGGCCGGCTAAAGTTAGGGAGGATAAGAACAGGGGCGGACGCCATAGCCCTCTTCAATGCGTCAAAGGCCTCTTGGGCAGCTGTGGACTAGATAAAGGCCCCCTTCCTCAATAGTTTGGTAAGGGATAAGAACAAGTGCTTGCCATTGCCAATCAATACGTCGAAGGGCGTCGAGTTAGACACGAAGCAGCCTAGTGATAAGTATGAAATATATATCTATTTTATATGTCTTTTTACCTTATTTGCTAGTATATATTAGGTTAATTTAGAGTTAGTTATAGTTTATTTAGATTAAAATAGATATTAGTATTTTAGTTTAATTATTAATAATTTTTTAGTTATTAGTAGTTTAGATATGTATTTAAATTAACTTGGAATTTTAATTATATTCTACATGTCTAAAATATAATAATTTATATTTTGTAGGAAAAGTGCGCTTATCGAGTTACTTGGACGATGTGTAGAATAATTTAAAACAGTCTTGACATGCTTTAAAGTGATTTGAACAACTTTTTGGAGTTATAAACAAGTTGGAAATTATTATGGACATGAAGAAAGAGATTAATGAACAGAATATGGACTGTCCAGAAAAACTGTCCAGATTGCAGAAAAAGTGTAGTCGTTCGAACGGGGCGTTTGAAGTATCAAACGGGATAATGTGAATTCGGACAAAAACACAGTATAGGAGTTCGAACGGGCATGCGGGGCGTTCGAACGGGATAATGTGCAGTTTCCTAGTTTTAGCCAATTTTCAATCCTTTTCATATTGGACTTCTTTCTCCGACTCTTATGCCTATATAAAAACATATTTGGCTTGAAATTGGAGGATTCCAGTAGATTTTCTGAAGAGAAAAAGGAAGAAGAAGATGGAAGAGAACTCAAAGCTTTTAATGGAGATTGAAGTGCTTTCTTCTACCATGGAAGGCTAGACTTTTCTTTTACTTAGGAGTTGATGAAGCTATAGATAAGTTTCAGTTTCTTTTCTTTTTAATTTAGATCTCAGTTGTGAATGATGACAATTATATGATAAGAATTTCCTTTTTAATGGAAGAGCTTTTCATGTTTATTCAAGTTTATGTTGATTTATTGTCTTGTAGATGATAGATTGATGTGGTTTTGATATTTTCATTGATTCTAATTTCTGTGATTTAGATGAGATGTTCATGCAATAGTTTTAATGTTCAAATAATTAATAACTTAGACGAGTTAGACTAAGATTAGACGAGTCATGACTATAGCTAGTTTAATGTAGATGATTCGTGCTATTGTCGAAGATAGTTCATGCCATGAAATTTAATTAAATATTCTTTCTAAAGTAATTCTAGCTTGTAGCTGAGAATACTTGCTCATATTCATACTAGATTTAGATTAAAAGTTAAGGAATTGTTATGGTTCTATAGTGGATTTGATTTCCTAAGTAATTTCCATCATATTAATCTCTTGTTTTTAAATTAGTTAATTTCTTTCCTTTACTTAATTAAAGTTTAAGTTTGTTTTAGTTTTTAATTAGCAAATTCCTCTTTAGATTTAGTGATAATCCATCCGTTCCTAAGGTTCGACAACCTTTAAATACTTATCATAGTACAATTACCTTGTACATTTGCAAAGGGTTTAATTATAAACGATCACCTAGCCGCTGGGCGACTTTGTCATTAATGAAGTCGTGAGTAGACCCACTGTCAATCAGAATGGCTACTTGCTGCCGCTTGAGATAACCCTGTACTCGCAATGTATGCGGAGTGAATGCCCCCGAGAAGGCATGGACAAAAATCTCCGGCAGCATGTCATCATAGTACGGTGAGTCATGTCCGTCTGCCACCTCCCTCTCGTCATCGATCTCTTCCACTAAGAGACTGCCCTTGACGGAACAACGGTGCCCCGGAATGAACTTCTCATCGCAGCGAAAGCAAAGCCCCTTCAAACGACATTCCTCCATTTGAGCCGGAGTGAGACGGCGGACTATCGGCCCAGCCTGAGGGGGTGGTTGACCAGAGTGGCCAGCAACTGAACTGCTAGTTGGGGCGGCAAGAGGGGAGGCAGTCACAGCAGTCCGCGAAAAAGTTCCTAGCCAGCCCCCACGCCTCTATCTAGCCAGTTTCTCTTCTTTGATGCGTGCGTGGCACACGACATCCCGCATGCTGGAATAGGGAAAATGGCGCATCTCCTCAGAAATCTCTGGTTTGAGCCGTCTCTTGAACGTGCCCACCAAGGCTGCAACCGGCCAGTCAGGGAGGCGGTTGGCCACCTTCATAAACTCCGTATAATATGCTCGGATGGTGGATGTCCGTCTCAGAGAGGAGAGCATCTCGTTGAAGTCTTGGAACTCATTTGGGCCGAACTAGATGCACAATTAGTCGGAGAAAGCAATCCAAGTGGGGTAGCGCACCTCCTTCTCAAAGCTCTGGAACCATACTGAAGCATCCCCATCTAGGTGGAAGGTCGCTATGCGCAGTCTTTCTGCCTTCGAATGTGTTCCCTGGTAGGCGAAAAACTTCTCCGCCTTGTATAACCATTCAACTGGGTCATCGTCCCCATTGTAATGTGGGAACTGTAGGCGGGCCAAACGAGGTTCTGCCCCATCACGGGGTGCTCCACGGGGCCCTGGGTACTCCTCCCAGTCATCCTCCATCTCCTGGAATAAGTTTCGGGGGGCGACACCATTGGGGCATTTTCCCGAACACCTGGTGTGCCTCGTGAATCCCAGGCCTGGCGCCTCCCATCCATGGCCTGGTCGACAGTGCCAAAGTGCATAGTATCCTGGGGAAAGCGCATATCGCGGTCCACCGGTGCCGGTAAGTCAGAGCGGAGAAGTTCAGGAGCCTGGGACGGACCACCCTTCTCCATGGATACTGGTGGCAGCTTGGATAGAAGGGGTGCTGCACGCTCTGCTTGAAGCTGGGCAACGGCCAAGCCCAAAGCATCGATCTTGGCTACGCCCACGCTCAAAGCCCTGATCTCCACCATGAGTTGTGCCATCATAAGCTCGCCGCTGGCTTCAGGCACTGTTTTTGGATTGTTCGTAGAGGCGAGAGCCTCCTTCTTGGGCTGAATTTCCGGGGCCGCGGCAGCTTGTTCGCCTCGAGCCATGGCCGGGGAATGTAAGAGCTCTGATACCAATGTTGTGCCCGGTGTGGACACAATCGGTACACATGAGTTCTACGCAGAGAAAAGGAAAGAAGTAGGAAGAAAGGGGAGAAAATAACTGGAATTCAATTAGCATGCCCAACCAAGGAGGGAGACGACCCCTTATGGGGAGTCGCGCCCTCCCACATTGGGAATCGTACCACTAGTGGGCCTGGCTCGCCCGTGGTCCACTAGTGTACCCAATACAGTTTCATAACAGAATACAAATAACAGTCAACTACTAACATAAGGGAAACTAGCCTCAGGAACAGAAATAAAGTAATAATGTACTGAAATAAAGATAAGTACTGAACCGAGTGCACAGGTGCACAACATTCCTCAAGTCATTGGAAACAATCAAGGATGCCTCCCATCCATTATAAACAAGTAATTTACTAAACTTCTTATCATTGTGTTAGGTATTCCAATTTTTTAGCTTTTTCAGCAATAATTGCTAGTCCTCATCTTTGCACCTATTATGACATATTTTTCATCACTGCCTCATATGTCGTTCATTTGATGTGGCATTAAATGGGCACGCTTCCCCAAGAAGATAGTGCATGGTAGTTCATACTCATTGGCACTATCGGACACCACTCCTTGCTCGTTGCCACGATTGGAAACAATCTCCATCATCACCTATGTTGTATGAGGCCAACCACTTAGTTCTAGTGCATTAATTTAAATTAAGGTCTGAGGATTGGTTTGGAAAGTTTGCATCTACCCCTAGCCCATTTCATTTGCCCAAATGAAGCCCCATGGAGTAAGTGGGGGTCTTCTCCCTCACCCCTTTAGTACTCTAGGCAGTATGTTTCATCTGCTCCTACAACTCTTTTGAATCAAGGGAAATGATAGAAGAATGGCCTGTTGCATCTAGGGAAATGACCATTGACTAGGGAAGGTACCTATTGTGAAGAAAAGTTCTATTATCATCTAAATATATAATTTTTTAGTGCTTTAAAGTTTTGAACTTTTTTCAAATCATGTTGACATCGTTGTTAAAACAATATCACATAGTGTTTAAACTTTTTGACACTGTTGTAGAATTTTTTCAATATAATTATTAAAATAATTTAGTTAATAACTAAAAAAGCTAGACTTTTACTTAGATTGGGGTTAAACTAACTTAGATTGATCACTATATATTTGTTTTCTAGGTTAGAGAAAAATCAAATCATATAAATGAAAGAAAAAATATTTCTATGTTTGATGTGTTTTAGGGAACAACCTTTTCAATAATTTTGTATCTTTAGATTGTTGATTATCAATGGAAGACAATAAGAGCTTTTAACCGTATGTGCAAGACAACAAGGGTCCTCTATGTTGGCTAGGAAGTATAGAGAACAAATGTTTGACTGCATTCCATTTATGAAATTTTCACACTTATAATCAGTTTATTTAAATTTTCACAATAGTCTAGTTGTCATTTTAGGGTCATTAATATCAATGATCGCACATACTTCTTTGTCAGAAGATACTCAAAGGGCAAAAAACACCATTCATACTAGCAATGTTGTGTACAAGCATCATATTATTATGACTTTTCTTTCATGAAAGAAAAGTCATAACAGTATGACAATTGTGCACGACATTTCCGATAATGATGATGTTCTTTGCCTTTAGAGCATTTTTTGACAAAGAAGTGTACGCATTCATTAACATTAATAACCCTAAAATGACAAATAGAATGTTGTAAAAAAATTTCTAAAGGGAAAAATGCATTCATACATGCTTCTTGTCTTTCAAATATGGTTCTTATTATCTTCTATTGGTAAACAAAAAAACTAATGGAAAGAAATGATTTTAAGTTGTACCAGCTGGACTTGGCAGTGGAGTTACTATAGTGGCATTTATGAGTACATGTATTATACTTTAGGGAGCACATATCTAGTGCTACACTGTTATGTAAAGAGATGTCTCTGCATATCGATTGAAGCCTATTGAGTGTTATGGCCTTCTCAACTAGTATATAGAATTACTTTTACAAACAATAATAATTGTAAATTTTAAATTGTTGTATGTATTAATATAAGTTTCCAAATTTACTCTTGCAATTGTATGTCTTCGATTCAAGATTTATGGTGTCATACATTTGTGTGTTTAGTAAATACATCATAATGACAAAACATTTTAATACGTGTTAAACACTTTCAAACATTTGTCTAAACATTGTGACATATGTGTTTAACTAGCAAAATGTTTTAACACATATCAAAACATTTTTTTGCATATTGGTCAAACATTTTTGCACATCCTGGGATAGGCTCTTAGTTAGTATAACATAGGTGTAAACATTGGACTTCACCCCGGAGGAGATCATCCTAAAGTAAGACTTGAGAAGTGAGGTTCTCCTTGCCGCAACTAGTGTTGGTGCAGGCCTCGATGATGATGATAGTGCAAGCCATCATGTTGTGCATGACACCCACATGATGGCATGAAAGTAGAAGTGTTGCAAATTATTGGGGTGATCATGCTCAAGGATGATGAGCTTCTTGTTGTTGGCTTCATTGTATGGTGAAGGGAACTTTGATGGGTTGACAAGGCAAGATAAAAGATGTATGTGGAGATTTTGACTATTACAAAAGAAGCAGAGGGGCGCAGTGCAAAAATGCTACTGCCATTGCTTCTGTCAGGGAGGCGGAGGTCTCTTCTTTCATAGAGAAGGCACCACGGTGGAAAGAACAAGGGGCAAGAGGTGAGAGATGATGCATAATGACAAGAGAACACACTAAAAAGGTGTTGAAAAGCTATACAGTAGACACCATGAGAGATCAGAAACAGGAAGACATAAAACAAGGGCAAAAATATCAAAAAATGACAAACATCTAAGAAATGGGAATTCTTGAAAAAAAAAAACTGAAAAATAGGAATTCATTTTACAATTTCAAGTTGCTCTATCAACATTATTGCATGTGCAGGAAAAAAATAGCTTTGGACTTTATATGTTTGATTCCAACTGATTATTCCTTTTAAAACAAAAAACCGTTTCAGGTTTGATACCAGAAAATACTCAACTTAATAGCCTGTCCGCTGGTTCGATGTATAACAGTCCTTTTTAAAAGCAATTACTTGATTTCAACATGAAAACGTAAGAAAATACTTGTGCTGTTTGACATGTTTATAGAATAAACAGTTTATATTACATATTCCTGCAGAAGTGAGGAATTTCTGGGTGCTATATTCTCAGAGCAGAGTCATCGACAACACGATAAGCCATGGAAGGGCCACCTGTCTCCACAACCAGCCGATTGAGTCGCAGTAACTGCAACAGATATGCCTTTGCCTTGGTCCCTGCATCATTGCAAAACATCACATTATTAATGTAGATGCCCAAGATTCATAGTTAGTTTCCGCTTTTAGAAAACCCAGCTCAGGATCAGGCTCTGGTCACTGGCACTGGAAGAGACAGGCTTCCTGCGGAGAAACAAAAACTGAACAGTCGAGGATGGAAGTTGTTCAGTTGCCCAGGAAAGAATTAAAAAGTGGCTGAAAATACAACTGGTTAAAGATAAAAAGTAGTGCTCAGAAAAATGTATGGTTCCTCCGCAGCATCCTTCATTGATTTAGATCCGACATGGCATGATTCATGGACCCTCCTGGGAATACCATGGAAATCAGCCATGGCAAATGAGTTATATCCCACTTTACTTTTTATTATTACCTGACCAAGACTCTTTGTCAAATTCGCATGCAAAAAGAACAGGGTAGGAAAGTCACGAACCCAATCCAATCGATGTAATGTCATTCTGATTGAGTAAATAGCCCCCCTCTGGTTTCACTTGTTCAGCAAGTTTCAAATTTATTTTTGCTATAGCTTCCTGCAAATTCTGCATTGCAGTTTTTCAAATCTGTATCAAATTAAATGATTATAAGGGCCTTCAAGAACCGCCACTGAAAATCACAAGGCGGGTGCATAGAGACATTGTACATGAGAAGTTTCTCAGTAAAACACTGATTAAATAATGGTTAACAATACACAGAAAATGTCTCATAGTTGAACATCAACATCGTCCTAATCAGCATCATCACCAATATGGTATAAAATGTTATTTAACTAGCTGAAGGCTTAAAATAAAGTCCAAAGTTCAAGTCACTGTTCCATGATGTCTCTACGAAACTCTCCACACTATTTAGGGGGGAGGGGACATCTTAAGACACTAAATATGTTCTAGCCGACCATGTGTTCCGTGCCTAACACAGCCAAATTAATGTGATACATCAATACATCCAAAAGCTTATTATCAAGTATGTGACTCTGGGATAGTGGACTGCAGCTCACTACCACAACCAAATTTTAAACATGTTAAGTATATGAAATGATATAACTCATTTACATATGTTACAGGAATTGCCACCAAAAAATGAAAAATATTCCCTTTTTTCCAGCCAAATGCAGAAGACCCTCCATTCCATTAGCCTATGAGAGAAATGCATACCTCCCACGATGCTAAACCTTTGATATGGGAAGGAAGACTTTCATAAGCATCCTCTGAAACCTCTATTATATTCGTGACTGCAGATCCAACAACTCTATGGTTATCTGTCAGTTGCATAGTCATAATATGGTAACAGCTATGACATGCAACAAACTGGCAAATGATCAATGAATTGGACAAAGTAAAATAAAATATTGGTCCAAATACGTACCTGGGCAGCCAACAAGACATTGTATCTTAGTTCCTTCCTTTAGAAAGACCTTTCCTCGAGGCTGATCTGGAAATGACTCTTCCCATAGCTTTGGATGGTCATAGCTGTACACAAGTTGTGCATGAAATAGAAATTATGCTCTTTAAGACCTCCCTAAGTTATAAATGTATCCAGTTGAAGGAAGCATGGCATCACTAGCATAACAAGAAAGTCCCAATATTACCTAACCGAGTGTTGAAAACTATTCTGACAGCTAGCGATTTCATGATTATCTGCAAACATAGAAGAGTAGGGTCCAAGGGTTAAAAAATGAAAGCAGAAATAAAGCACCTGAGAAAATCTACATAAATCTTCATTCAGGAAGCCACCTTTTTGCATAGTCACCTAGTTACATAGCCAAAGTAATACTAGATGGTTTCTTCATCCTCCAATATCAAGATAACGGTTTCATTGTCACAAAAGTACAAGTATGAGCTCCCCATGCACAGATTTGTAGAATAACTTGTTTATTCTAAGTTAGAGTTTGAGGTTTCAAATTCCATGAAAGATAAGGCAACTCAACTCTAGAAGGCTAGAACCCACATGTACAAATTTCTTTTGAAACAGTTACAAGCAAAACAATGGGAATTGTCAAGATTTGAAATGACTTCTTGATACGTACATAAAGGCAACTTCATACTGATGAATGTTACTCTCCACTTAAATGTTTAGAACTAGCTAAGTTTTTACGTAATTTGCATCAATTTTAATTATTAAAATAGATCAAAATGATAATATCATAATTGCTAATTCTTGTCAAATATCAACTGTATGATACGTTTTTTGATTGTTCAGAAAGATTGGGGTTGACTCCCTAATCCAATAAAGCAAAAGGAGATAAATAATGCAAAAAGCCTTTTACATGAGAAAGAAGAGATGGCAAAAGGAAAAAAAATCAACTGTATGATATTATGCACATATTTGGCTTACAACTAACAAAAGTAAGCCAATGAACAAGTGGTGAAAACTGGCAATTTACTAGTTAGAACTGTTGCAGTAATTCATTTAAAGAAATGAACTGATCTGCCTTGGTTGCTTGACTGTGTCAGGAACCTCCTTCTGAGGCAAAAACCTTTATTGTTTTTGGTTTCTAAAAATTTTCACCATTGTGAGAATCCGTTACCAATAAATCCAGCCATAAAATAAATACAGAAACAATTTCACAAACCTGCAGCAGCTAATCTGGAGAGAGAAGCTTCAGAAAGGCCAAGATTATGTAAAGACAGAGAATCGCCAATTCTTTACGTTTGTCAAGAAATTGCAAATCAAACAATACTATGTCATTAAAGTTTAAAGCATAGCTTAGGACATATTTTACCAAATCTAGACAGATCCACCTGCGATCTGGACCCCAGTTTATAGTAGGAAACCTTACTAACAGATGCATGCGTTGGTCAGATCACATACTTTTTATAAGCTGCTTTCCACAAATACCAAATAGCAATTTAAAATTAGTAGGGTTACTTTTTGCACTTTACCCCAGTGAAACTCTGTTCATATCTGTACAGAGACTATTTCATTCACGTAGTCCATCCATTATTACCAACAACAAAAAATGAATTGCCCCTAATACTAATAGCAAAACCAAACAATTCAATTCAGTCTTGGGATACCAAACCTTACTAACCTTTCTTCATAACATATTGCATAACTACCAAGTTTTTCCTATTTACTCTGTACAGAGACAATCCTGCAAATTGCAATCTTCTGTAACCAAGTCTATTTCTAGAAGTTCATCTTAAATATTGTAAGGAATATAAAAAGTCCAAAAAATGTGCCTCAAGGATACAGTGCATCTTGTTCAATGTTCTTCTTAAAAGAGTCCTGGCCACAAGGATATGGTGCCTTAAGGATCAAGTTCTGAGGAGTTTGTATCAATGAATCGGAAGCTACCACATCCAGAAGGTCATCTTTATCCTCAATATCAAGCCCTAAAAAGTAAACACCAAAAGGGTCATTCCTTTCCAGTATCTTTTACCCCAATTATAAGCGCGAAATCAGCAGAGTCTATTTTATTCACGTAGTCCATCCATTATTACCAACAACAAAAAATGAATTGCCCCTAAAACTAATAGCAAAACCAAAAAATTCAATTCAGTCTTGGGATATCAAAACATGTAAATAAAAAACACGTCCTCATCAGTTCAAATTCCAATACTGGGTTCATATCCGTATCCCTGAAGATGGGCTTCAAGGTCGACAAGATCACTCTGATTCTTCTTGTAGAGCTCATTGCAGTGGCCCAGGAGCTCCTCAAATGAAACGGTGCCACAGGCCATTGACTCCAGCACGTTGAGGTCGTCACCGGCTGCCTTCACCCGTCGGTTGAGGCCCTCCACGAAGGTCGCAGACGCTGAATCTGTTGTTAACGAGATTTCAATAAATTTGACGCCAAAAAATAAAATGTAAGAAAAATGAATGAAAGCCATCATTACAACCTCAGCATTAACATCAGCTAAAAAGGACAGTCAAATACAGTGAATTTCAAAAAAGAAAATGATCCTGAGGACAAATTGGGGAAAGCCCACATCGCCCTTTCTCACCTCATTTCTAGGAAAACGTTGAAAAAATAAAGGAAAGGAATTTTCGGGGGAAATAGAAATCAAAATCAATGCGATAATAAAGAAAGAGGCCCTCCAGGTTACAGATAGGGGAAACCCAGATCGCCATTTCTTGTTACATCGCTGATAACGCAGACAAAAACGGAAATTTGATAAAATGAGAACCAGAAATTGGAAGCCATGAAAGTTTGGGCAACGAAAAATAAACAAAGAAAGAAAGGGAGGGGAGAAGGTAATGTGGGAAACTACCGACGGGGATGGGGCGGCGAGAGAGAGCGAGGTTAAGGAAGTGACAGTTGGAGTGGAGCCCGTTGCAGAAGGATGCCATTGTTTTGCTGAAGCTGCCGATCTTCTCCTCCATTTTCAAAACCAGATTTGTTGGTTGGTGTCTGTTTCCCTTGTTTTGGCTGCTGATCTCTCCCTCTCTCTATCTGGCTTCCCGCCAACGAGGAAGGAAAAACGGCGGGAAGAGGTCAGTTTTGTGGGGTTATAAACGGGTCGGATTCGGATATTCTTCTCTAGTGTTCCGAATCCTCTAGTAGATTGCTATTGGGCATGTCCGCTTAGATCAAAATTCGATAGCTAATGATTTCTCAGCTCACGCATGTTACATGCTGATGCATTTCAGCCCGGCTCATAATAGCGTGACGCTTTTTTTTATGGTAAACATGCAAGAGGAGCCCTCTAAGCACGTACCATGAATGACAATGAGAGTCCTGCATTAGATCAGTAGCAAACTAAAACTAAGTATACAAACAGATAGCCATGAGAACAACCCAATGCGTCGTCCCTAACTAAAACATGTGCAACGAGTATTCACACGATATGCAACGGAATTGCTAGTGTAACTCACAAAAAATGTATTTCAAGGGTCAACTAGATGCCAATGAACTTCCTATAAGTGTCGCGACAAATAGAATGGAGACCAAGGGAGCCCAAAATAGGACTACGAAAAGAGAGAAGCTAGAGACAACACCACCACCAATGGAATATTTCTTTAATTTTTTTCAATTTAGACATGTAAAAATTAGTGAGTTTGATTTTTTAACTTTCTGAGTTGAATAACTTCATATATAGATAAAAGTTAAGGTTGTACTAATGCAATTACAAATTAGACAAAAAGATCTTTGAAATGCCTAGCAAGGATATGCAATTAGAGTTCGGATAAAGGTGATATGACAATTCAAAGTTAAACATTTAACATAAGGCACATTTACATGAATTAGATGTGCAATAGGATTATTTACTTCACGTTATGGGCTAGGTTAATTTAAAAGACAAATTAAATTTGATAGGCCTAACTAGGCTACCTAATAAGGGTGTTTCTTGCTCAATTCTTAGGGGATCATTAAGAACTCTAATTTCTATGATTATAAGAGATCATCTAAGGCTTCTTTAAAGGGGGGGTTGGAGGCTTAAGAGAAAAGGAGATGTAGGAGTTGAGCCAATGGTCAGCCGCCGCCCCTTCTCTGATGGGTTGTTGGGTACATCTCCACCTATTACAAAGCCATGCCAAGGCTGATCGATGAGGGAGGTGTGGCCATCACAACACACTCTCCTCTTTCTTTTCTCTTTTTTTCTTCTAATTCTTCTTTTTCTCTAGCTGCTGCATTGCTCAGCGGACATTCCCGATGGCTAGTGTGGGAGAGGAGCCACCATTGTGTAACATTACAAATTTAAATACCTTTTTAGAATATTTTTGTAGTAAAAATTAAGTGTGTTGAGTAGAGCTCTGTGAGACATATATAACGGGCCTAAGAATGCATAAATAAGATATGGGTTATAAGTCATAGCCTCAAGAAATGCTTTATATGAGCAAGACCTACTTAAAAAGTGTGGGATAACCTACATATGTCGGGTTTAGTTTTGTAGGGCTTGTCAATAAGAGCTCAACAGTACCATGAATGCGTGATTCTGACTTTGGGGTAGGGAGATATGCCTACTTAAATTTTTGAATTTCGATAGTCAAATAAAGACAGAGAAAATAGATTTTATGCTTCTAGCCACACGACATGCTAAATCTACTCGTTGGGCCCGCATTCGGCCATGCAATGCACTAAAATCCACCCATCAGGCCCGTGCAGGACACATAGGGCCCTAGCCTAGCCCTGGGAGGCACGGAACCCACTACTCGGGCTCACGGTGAGCTCGGGGGGATGCACAGCTACACGTGCCATGTGTTGAGGGGCCCCAGAGATGCGTTGTGCTCTATTCTACTCACCATGTGTCATGCAGAGCCGCCTCACACACTTACAAATAGTGCAGAGGCATTCTCTTTTTCAATTTTTTCCATTCTCACAGTCCTCAAACTTCATTCTCTAATTTCTATGTCATTTTAAGTGCAATTTGGGTTGTCCAAGAAGCATTTCCACCTAAATTAAACGTGATCATCGCGATGCGAGTCATGTTTTAAGGATTTGACGACTAGAAGGGTAAACTTCGTTGCCGAAGTAAGAGGTTTCTTGTTTATTGCCTTCAAATTCACGAAGAAGAGTAGGTAGGGTTTTTATCCTCTTTCAATACATAAATACTTACATAGGGTATCTTATGAAGCTTATAGATATAATTCTACTTAAGTACTTGACCAATTTCCATGTATGTTTAAAGGTCGCCGAATATATTTGTTTTATCGAGTGTTTATCTCTTGAAGTTAAGTATGAATTATGCTATTTGATATATGTAATGTAGAGAAAATCTAGTTTTGACATTATTTATACATGAGTACAATCGGGTGAAAGATAGTTTTATAAAATTATTGCTCTGTCAAAAGGATTTGAAAAAAAGCATATAATCATGTCGACTAAGTTACTAGGATGAGATAGAGAAGGGGTAATTGTCTCATTATCTTTATAATTATTTTAGTAACATAGCCATGACTTGTAGAGTCGAGGCTAGGATTTTTGAAAGGTTGAACTTTGAGGAAGAATGTTCTGAGAAAGAAAAGTTTCGTTTTGAGTCGGGGAACTTAAGAGTTATTTCATTGTATGGAGCTTTAACTTGGTAGATTACCAATAGAGCTCCATGAATGGAGAGTGCACAATTATATTTTGGTATTGGAATATGGATACACATTATACATATTATAGTCTAGTGAGCCCCTAAAGAAGGTCAAAACCCTTGAGTAGCCCCTAACAAATGTCACCTATCAAGGCCGCGTGCGCTAGAGTAGAGAGTATCTGTGACGGCTGCCATTTCCCATATTAATTTAATTGCAATTTTCTCGTCCAACATGCGTAAATTTCACTCAAGTGAGTGAACATTACGGCCGTTGGTACCCAACAATCACATAATGATCGTTAAAAATTAACAGACTTATTGCATAGCCATAACTACGTAAATTTAATACACATGCCAAGGACCACCGTGCATAGAGCCGATAGTTTACAAAGCATTTATAAATCTCTAAGCACACCGTGTCGTTACACTTCGGTCACAAAAATAATTACACAAAATAAAACTATTCGGAAATCCCTTTAGCATCCACCTCTATCCTTGCTGAAACACCTATAAGATCTGGGGTGGGTGAGTATATTTATACTTAGTTGGTTGAGTTAAAATATAAAGAGATGTTAAGCAGCAACACCTTCAAAAATCACCATCCTTATACTTTATTTACAAAATCTTTTTAGCCATGGTAAATCATCAAAAAACTCAATTTGTTCATAAGAAAATTAAATCCACAAGCTTAATTCTGAATCACGTCAAATCCACAAGCTTGCTTTCGAGTCAAATCCACATGCTCAAATCTCAAATCACATTAAATCTACATAAAATCCACCTACTCAATTTTGAATCAAAACACATCTGCAATCTCAAATCCAAGTCACAACACATCCACAATTTCAAATTGAGTCTCATCACATCCACACTTTCAAATCCGAGCCACATCACAAGCCATGATACCCAATGGCCTACCCCTGTGCTCATAGGGCAACGAGGGCCACATAGGGAAGGAGTTTTCCGATGATACTCCACTCTGTGCATGCCACTTGCCAATTATTTTTCTCGGCAGACATCCAAATCAATGTACATATCCAAAACACTAAGTGACATGTACAAAATCAAATCAAACAAGTATATGTAACTGAAACACTACATATTGCATGCCAAACCAGTTCACCACATTATATATATATATATATATATATATATATATATATATATATATCCAAAATAAGCCTTATAAACATAGTCACACTAAATCACTCATAAAAATCTACACTAAGCATATGTTTAGAGTTTTAAACCCCATACCTCGCTTCCTGCACGAAAATGAAGACGATGTGTCAGACACTACGAACTTGGATGTCATGTTTATGGGCCATAGAGGCCTCGAATAAAAAAATTAACCTTTCTGAAACATCTGACATGCTCGACTTAGGTAAGAATGCCTCTTGAACGGCTTGAATCATACTCAAAACAACTTAGAACGGAGCAAAAGAAGTTTGAAGAATGTAGGAGAGAAAGAAATGAAAAATGGGTGAAAAAATGCTCGTGGGACTATATATATAGCCACGCATGCATGGGGGCCCATTGATGAGCATGAAATATATATCTATTTTATATGCCTTTTTACCTTATTTGCTAGTATAGATTAGGTTAATTAAGTGTTAGTTATAGTTTATTTAGATTAAGATAGAAATTAGTATTTTAGTTTAATTATTAATAATTTTATAGTTATTAGGAGTTTAGATATGTATTTGAACAAAGTTGGGATTTTAATTATATTGTACATGTCTAAAGGATGATATTTTATATTTTATAGGTAAAGTGCACTTATCGAGATACTTGGACGATGTTTGAAATAGTTAAAAATAGTCTTGACATGCTTTAAAGTGATTTGGACAACTTTTCGATGTTATAAACAAGTTGGAAATTAATATGGACATAAAGAAAAGCTTAGTGAACAGAATATGGACTATCCAGAAAAACTGTCCAAATTGCAGAAACACTGTAGCCGTTCGAACGGGGTCACTTACCGTTCGATCGGGATAACGTGATTTTGAAGCAAAACTCAGTTTAAGCGTTCGAACGGGCATGCAGGGCGTTTAAAAGGCATAACGTGCAGTTTCCTAGTTTTAACCAATTTCCAATCCTTTTCATATTGGACTTCTTCCTACGGATCTTATGCCTATAAAAAGACATATTTAGCTTGAAACTAGGGGATTTCAGTAGATTTTATAAAGAGAAAAAAGATGAAGAAGATGGAAGAGAACTCAAAGCTTTTAATGGAGATTCAAGTACTTTCTTCTACAATGGAAGGCTAGACCTTTCTTTTACTTAGGAGTTGATAAAGCTATAGATAAGTTTCAGTTTCTTTTCTTTTTAATTTAGATCTCAGTTGTGAATGATGACAATTGTATGATATAAATTTCCTTTTTAATGGAAGAGCTTTTCATGTTTATTCAAATCTATGTTAATTTATTGTCTTGTAGATGATAGATTGATGTGGTTTTGATATTTTCATCGATTCTAATTTCTGTGATTTAGATGAGATGTTCATACAATACTTTTAATGTTCAGATAATTAATGACTTGGATGAGTTATACTAAGATTAGATGGGTCATGTCTATAGCTAGTTTAGTGTGTAGATGATTTGTGCTATTGTCGAAAATAGTTCATGCCATGGAATTTAATTAATGATTCTTTCTAAAGTAATTCTAGCTTGTAGCTGAGAATACTTGTTCATATTCACACTAGATTTAGATTAAAAGTTAAGGAATTGTTATGGTTCTATAGTGGATTCGATTTCCTAAGTAATTTCCATCATATTAATCTCTTGTTTTTAAACTAGTTGATTTCTTTCCTTTACTTAATCAAAGTTTAAGTTTATTTTAGTTTTCAATCAGCAAATTCCTCTTTAGATTTAGTAATAATTCATCCGTCCTTGAGGTTCGACAACCCTTAAATACTTAACCTAGTACAATTACCTTGTACACTTGTAAAGGGTTTAATTATAAACGATCACCCACATACAATGCATGGCATGTGTGACACATGTGTCACGCGCACATCACTCTTGCTATCGGGTCCCAGTTGTGGCGATGTTGCATTGCGCTCAACGTTGCATATCACATGATCGTGCGGACCAAATGGGTGGGACCTCTGCTCATTGCATGTCCTGCCAGCGATCGTGTTGGCCCAGATCCATGCATTGTGCACTGGTCATGGAGGCTAATGCTAGCCGCGTGCGTCTACCCTTTTTTTAAAAACTTCAAACGTGCATAACTTTCTCTTCTAGAGTCTGAATCACGTATTCTTGGTACCATTGGGCTCGTATTGAAAAGCCCTACAATAAAGACTCACAAAGCAGGTTTTCCCACACTTTTCAAGTGGTTCTACTCACATGGCATATTTCTTGAGGTTATAACTTTCAGCCCCAATGTCCGATTCGAGCTGTTCAAGGCTCGTTATGCTCGTCTTTCAATGCTCTATCACATCTTTACAAAAACTCATCAAGTAAAAATATTTCATTAAACACAACATAATAAAAACTCGAATATAAGCATTATTAGAGTCATAAAATCACATCCAAAAATTAAGGTCGTTAGAGTATCATAGGAAGACTCTTTACTCTCTTGATCCCAGTGCCCTATAAGTACGGGTGTCTCTTCTCTCCACAAGCACAAAGTGTTTTGCGATGATCAATGAAGGAGTAAATGGAGGCTGCTTTGTACCCGCAGCAAAGTCCATGGATAGAGTAGGTATCTAGGACATTAGTAGTAAGCCTTGAGAGCTTACAAACCCTACTAGTATCTTCAGTACATAGAAAGAAGCTCTAGGAGAGGTTTTAGGTGAGAGGCACACCCTAATTTTCAAAAAGTATTATCTATTTATCTGATTGTGATTTGAAAATTGTCATATGTTAAATATATGTCTCAGAGAATAAATACTCCTATTGAGTATTTTAAAATACTCACCACCCCCCATCCTTTGTAGGACCTGGTGAGAAATAGATTATGGGTAGAAAGGACTTCTGAAAAGGAACTTTTTTTTAGCTTTAAGAGGTATCTAAGGATCTACGACTGCACCAGTAGGTCCTAAGTAGTTTATTTTATCTTATGGGCTTCAGAAGACTTGTTTATATTTTTACTTGTGTGTTTGTAAATAGATAGTGTATTTCCTGAGAAATGAACTATATTATGTTATTTTTGTGGAAAAATTGTCTCTTGATCATGACCCAGACAAGATCTGATTTTAGTTTAATTTTTTTTGTATATTTTAAAAAAATCTAGGTTGTGACACACTGTGTGGTGGTCTCCCTCCTTCCACCCTTCTCTCTAGTGGAGGCTGCTAGAGCTTAGAAAGGTGGAGGCTACATTGTGCTACCTCTACCAATATATACTTTCTTCTCCTTTTGATTTGTACAAAAGTCCTATGGAGAAATATGAGGTTTGGTAGGCCTTGACTACACTTGCCTTGCGCATCAGCCATGGCCAATAACATTTCCGAAATCAATGATTTTGGCTATCTATCGGCCACTAGCTAAAATGGGGTCAGGGTTCCCAGTCAATCCCCACAGCTCACCTAGCCATGGCGGCTAGGGGGTGGCACCACTCGAGGCTAGTAAGCCACTAGCTAGTTATAGGGGAGACGACCTATGCTATGGGTCACTAGGTCTAGGTCTAGGCTAGTTCACCTCACACTTTTTGGCAAAGGCTCAACCAAGCTGATCTTAGCATGGTTGAAGTCAGTTCAATATTTTTGCTTAAAAAAAAAGACAAAACAAAAGGGACTAAATGCATCGATGGTTTTCCATTGATGATTGCATGCATTTGTTATCTAAGAAATTGAAGTAGTTTTGTATAGGAGGAAGGAAACTTCACATTGGTACATGTATATTGCAATATCCCCTTGAATTTCAAGAAACATAACAAAATTTCTTATTTTCATCAAGTTCTTGATGATCATGATCTCATGTTTACGTTTTTCCAAAAGACAAGTTTTGCATGAAGGTGCTATACTGGTGAATTCCGACTATGACTAGTTTAATGCTTAATTTACAACTTAATTGGTTTATAACTTGTTTCAGAATTAATGATTTGCAATGGTTTTGACGTGCGAAAAATTTGTTTGGAAGAAAGGGGAATCTTTAATTATTTTTTCCTGATCATCGGTAAGGTCACCAACATGTCGGTGATGCACCGATGAAAGGAAGAAGATGAACAGTGCCTCGTGCATGCATGAAAGTACCATGCATGTTGACTGGTCATGGCAGTGAGGCCAACACATCGGTGAGGCACCAGTGAGGCAGGCTTTCTCAATCGGTGAGGGTTTGACACATCTATAAATCTAACAATGGTCATAGGTGATATGGCTGAATTGTTAGTGTGGTGGACTTGTCTAGCCATCCCACTATACATCAGTGGATTTACTGATGGTTATTGGTGACATTGCCAACTTGTTAGTGAGGTTCTGATGTTGCCTCATGGCAAGATTTTAATATGTTTTATAGCAAGGAATAAGTTATATAAGAATTACATATAAATGCAAGATTTTGAAGGATTTTTTTGATGCTCATAGAATGATGATTAAGAATGTACTAGGTAAGGGTTTGTAAACCCTAAAGCATGTGTATGAACCATGTGATGTGATGATTTACTCAACACCAACTGATGCATGTGGCATAAATTGTATTCCTAATGCCTTATTTGTTCCTCAAGTGAGTCATTTAGCCACAAAGAATGAAACAGTATGGTATGAGGTGGGGCAGGCTTCAAGCAAAGACTAAGGTCGAATTCGTGATAGTCCAATATCTAGTAGAGTAAGAACTTCTAGATGATGCTACCATGACTAAAGAACCCTAAAGTTGAGTTTCATGTTGTAAGAATACTTTGACACTAAAAGGTATGAGTAAATTTTGATCTCTATGTCACTTATATTTATTTTAACCATATATTCTCTATCGGTATGTTTATCGAATTATTTATTTTCTTTTTTATTGCAATTCTACTAAGTATACCCATATACTCAGCATCCCATGTGCTGCAGGTTTCTCAGGATGAAGACTTTAAAGGTAATGTGAAGGTCATAGCTATAGAGCAGAGCATATCTTTAGTTTGATGATTTATTTCCCCTGTAGGTTTGATGTGTAGGGATGGGAGGGTGTCATTTATCTTTTCACTAATTTGGGCATGTGTAGCAAACAAATACTTCATTGTGGGTCCTATGAATATTTTAATACTTTAGATATTTAGATGATTATTTATCATAATATCACAACAAATGTTAGGTGAAATAATAGTTCTCATGTTCCCAATTTTATAATTCAATGTTTTGTGAATATTGAATATGATTTTGTCCACTACATAGTGTGAAGGGGGGTATTTTATCCATTTTCAAGTGAAGAAAAATATTTCTTGAAAAATGGTTGTAAAAATTGGGGGCATGATAATGACTCTTGTAACCAAGTTTTAGTTTGGGAAAAAATCTCAAACGTTATAAAATAATCATTTTACTCTTATAAGTAAATCGTAGTTTCAATTACCTATTTAGGCTCTGTTTCAAGGACATGTGGGTAGAGTTAAAAATTAGAAAAAATCCCATAGATATACCCTAATATAGACTAAGCCTCATGATGGGGGAAAATCTCAATAATTAGTTAAATGACTATTATTCCTCTAGGGTTAGAGGGTGAACTGAGATTAATTTAAGGGGTGGATTACCCAGTTGAATGTTAAGGAAATTACCTTGGGTCCATGATGCCAAGGTGTACCCTTGAGCTCACTTCTGGACCCATTGGAGTTCAGAAGCACCTAAATATAACAACAAAAATATCCATATGACTAGACCAATATACATTCATGTAAATAAAAACGTGGGTCAATTTGAGAGTGGAACCTCTTGAGAGGGCTATGACTTGAAATGCAATAAGGACAGCGAGGTGACCAGTATAACCCAAAAGAGAGGACCATAGTCATTGTGGGAGAATTATTTTAAAGCATTTCGAGGCAATCTACCCTGTTTTCATAGAAACATATACCCTTAATAGCAAGAGAGTTAGGGCAACCTATGATAATAATAAATAGTTTCAAATGAAACAGATGTGACCAAGAGGTGACAAAAAGGTCTTTAGAAGTCAATATGTCATGGGAATGGTAAGAAATGGAGGAGAGAACCCCCATTCCCAGGTTTTGGGCTGCTTAGTACATGTATTTGTAACACAATACATGGGGCTACTAGTGTAGTATATGCATACCTAGTATGGTATATTGGAACTGTTTTCTATTGTGGGCTTGTAATTTGTCATTTGTTGAGCCCTAGACTCATCAATAAATGTAATGAGCACCCTAATACTACAATTGGGCTTGATCCTTGGTAATACTATCTGTTAGAACTTGTGTGGGCCCATATTATATTTTATGTTTTTATTTGCTTTAGTGATAGAAATTTAACAATAGGCTAAGATTAATGAAAGATTAATCATGAGTTAGATATTTTTGGAATAAATGAGAATACCGAATCAAAATAAAGGCTAGAATACCCTCAGAGGGGTTTAGGACGAGGTCATAGAGTGGGCAAGGCCTTGACCTAGCTACTTACTCTAGTTAATGAACTAAGGGCAGTGTGAGGGTTTGAGCCTAGTATTAATGAAGACTGATAGGGTGTGGGGATAGTTATTTTAAAGCATTGTGTCATCAATGAGCACTAGTCTGAGATAGTTATTCTAAGTCCTTGCTCATTGGATAAGCATTGATACTATTTGGGATGGTTATTCTAAAACCCTACTTGTTAGATGAGCATTGATAGGGTTTGAGATGGTTATTTAGAGTCTTAGCTCTATGATGGATTGTTGATTTGGACATGTTATTGCACCACCATATTGTGGGAGCTCTGCATGAGCTAGGCTCACGGCGGATCTTCACATGATTTTTTAATGTTCATGCAGTTGGGTTTGTTGACATCAAGCTTAGTTGGCATCTCTCATCAATTCTGTTTAGGTATAGTTGCGGGCCTAACCCTTGTCTAGCCAAGTCCCTAATGGGGCCAAATGGGGCTATGACACTTCTTTGTAGCTTTTAAGGCCTCACAATAGATAGTACCCCTGACTGGATAGTCCATTTTGGTTTGATCATTTATCGCTTAGGTTGACATTTGATGAGTTTGTCTATCTATAGGATTAGATGAACTTATTAATTATTAAACAAGGATGTGCAAGATAATTAATGATATTACTTGAAATTGATTATTGGTTGGAACAAGTGCAACAATTAAAGGATTTGCGCAAAATGTAAATTGGTTAAAAAAACTTAAGCATTGCATGCATGATGATGCATCATGAGGTGTTTAGTGGTTATGTAGCACTATGTCTGGATCTGACCTTGTTAGAAACAATATTGCAAATACTATCCAACAAGTACGATGTAACTAACATCTCAACGGTATTGACTTGATTTGAATAATAGTAATTAATTATTTTATTCTTTTATAAACTCTCCTCCTATGAAAGATGTTTCATTGTTGTTTGATCTTGTTGGTTGCAAGTTTCATAGGTGAGGATTAGCGAGACTAGGATCATCAATAAGGTATTGATGTTGGACTAGATTGATGGGATTCACATTGCTCAATGAATCCATCCATAAGCGCACATAACCTTCCTCTCTCAAAACTTTCAATGCAAATTCACATAAAATAGAGAAAAAAACAATGGAGAAAGAAGATCTCTCTTCTTCTTCAACATCTCAAAAACAAATTTAGAACAATAGCTTCCATGAAAGAGCCAGGTTTTTTTACAAGTCTTAATGGCATAATTATAAATAAAGGAATCTGAACTCTAACTACTTTAGGACTAATCAATTAAACTTCAGGAATATAAACTAGAAAATCTGTAAATAAATAAGATAACCTAGAATAAAGACTATTAGGAAATCAAAATACTCAAAAGAAACTAATTGAGACTCAAATTCTTATCCAAAATAGATTTTGGAGTGATCGTGTTAACGTAGTGAACGATTGCCCAAAATCCCCATTCAATCACTTAGCTGTCAATCTAAATTTACATTAGGTCTTGTAATTTGTTGATTGATAACCCAAATCGATCACTTGGTCCTTGGTGCGAAACATAGTAGCAGGTGATCAATCACCAATATTGCCCGATTGATCGCTCAACAAAAAAATGTGGATATTTTGCTTCTAATCTTATTGCTCCATGTAGCACAAAGCTAGCAGATTTACATTAGGGATTGAGGATGACATTGCAATTGTGGGATCAATTTTGTTCGTTATTGTATTTATTAGGGTGAGAGTAGAGCTGTCAAAGTGTCATGACCTGGATTTTTCAAAAGCATTTTTAAATAGCACGAACGGTAAGTAGCGAGAATTTTTTTCTTCTTTAAATACAAAACAAACCCTTCGATTAAATATCTAGGTCATGATAACTGGGGTTCACAAATACGAATATCAAATCATATGATATTATTTAACGTCTGAAAATTCATAAAGACCAGCTCATCCATCTAAGTACAAGTCCATCGTCCGTCTGAAAATAAATAATAAATTGATTCTCACGCTTAAGGTACACTTGCGTACTAGAGTTACATAAATACGAAAACCTCTTGTGCTCGCCTGCCTTGGTCTCACTTGTCGTCGCCTAGAGGATCTGCAACAAAGCAAACCAAACAACAACCACAACCACAATGGAGCATCTCCGCCTACAGGAGAAGAGCTTCCAATGGACAAAAGGTTTTATTAATATTCTTCGGATCGGGCCAACATCACCCGATGTTAGTTGCCTACGTACTCATCAGACAATATCTCCAATGTTTCCAACAAGATCGGATCTAGACGTAGTTCTGCCTAGAAACTACTCTATCCTATGAAGCATAGCATCACACATGCAATGCTTAAATATTTTCAACCTACATTTTAGTAAGTCCTTTAACTGTTCCACTTGTCTAATTAACAAACAATATCAAACATTGTTATTAATTATCTCACATCCCTTGTTCGATAATTAATACTATCAAATCTGCAACTCGGAGATGACTCACCCCTTGAGAAATCCCCAAACAAAGTACTCTAGCCTTGGAGTGGACGGCTTAACAGCAGCTTGGCCCAAATCCCTAGGGCTCTCAATAGCCTACCACGAATCTGGGGAAGAGGATCCCAACTGTGCTCATGGACACAGATTGGCAAGAAACACAAGCCTTCCATGATGCTCATGTAACTCCGTTTTTTGTACATACTAAATAGTCCTGGGAAGACCTGCGGGAGACCCACAGTAAAGACCCTCTAGTCAATACCCAAACCGTCGTGGCGATGAAGATGCATATTGCAATCTCCACCTTCCCAACGCTGGGAGAAAATGTCTTATAAGACATTACTAATATATCCATAGAAGCCTCAGGTCCTTATGACCATTGACTCCCCTAAACATTTGAAACTTAGATTAGATTATTTTCATCCAGTTAAGTAACCACTCAACCATGTGGGTCCTCTTCACCTTGTGAATCGGCCCACTAAATAGCTCATCCACTGAGCTATGACTCAGAGAACATCCCAAAATCACCCTTGGTTCATTAACCAAGGTCAAAATCTATGTCAGGGCCCCGTTCACTCCATGAACTGGTCCCAACCCTAAAGAGGGTATTTTAGTCATTATCTTGATTAGATGTTCTCCCTCCAAACCAACAACAACCCATGTCTCTTGATTAATCTTAAGTTACTGATATAAATCAATGCATCAATATCAAAAGCATGCAACAATATAAATAATCATGCAATCATACAAACGTATAAATAATAAATAGAGGCCCATTGCCTTTATTTGCAAGACCAACGCTCAGAGAATTCAAGCTCGATATGTAAATTAACATATTCCACAAGTGACGTATATAATGTCCTAGTGAATTTCTGCGTTGTGTTATAGACACGTGCAATACACTGCCATAAACCCTGAGAATTAGGGTTTTTCATTGGTTTCCTGTGACACAGTAACCTGTCAAGGTCTTCATGTCACCTACCGGTCACACCCCTTCCTTTTGAAGTCACTTATAGGGTACCTTAACTCTTGATTCACTAGGTCATATGTTTCATCAGAAACAAAACATACTGCCCCCTAAGGGAATTAGGGTAATTCTACCACTTAGGGTATGCTACCCTCCCTTGGCTCAATTGGTCATCTCACTAACTTTATTTATTTAAGTCATAATCTTCTCAAGAGGCTTCACTCTCAAACTAACTCGCGCTTCCATTCACATGAATGTGGGCGAATCCACTCAAGGGGTATTTATGTCATTTGGTTTAAAGCCATAATGATATTTGCTGATGGGTCCAAAATTGAACTTAAGTATACTACCTGACTTCATGGACTCTGTGTAATTTTCCTGGCATGTGACGGGGTCGTGAACCCCTTGAACCGACCCAAGTTTTGACTAACGGTTTACTATAAACCTAAGGGCAAAAGGGTCAATTAAGCACTCACTGAGATTTTTCTTCACTAAGATATTTGCCCTATAATTAGGTTACTCTTTAAACTCTCACTGAGAATTTTCCCAATTGATAGATCAACTCATAGGCCCCTGAACCGGAGCCCCAAAGTCGGGTAAGTGAATATTATACGATAATTAACTAATAAGGATAAAAAGGTCATTTTACAATCCCTGAGATTTTTCCCGAGCATGAAACTTGGTCAAAATACTCCCAAACTTCTTGGAGTCCATGAGTACTTTTATTGAATTTTTTCAAAGTCTAAATCCTACTGAACCGGACCCGGTTTAGTGGAAGTTATTTGTTTTTATTAAAACCGACCCAGGCCGGGTTTGCAGTTCCCACCCGGAACGGGCAGGACCCGCAGACCTGCCTGCGGGTCATCTTCCCCATGGAGACGTCCCCAGGGCTGCAGGTGGTGGCTAGATCGAGTCTAGCTGCCGCCGGCCTGATCCTCCAGCCACCGGCCTGGCGATCACATCAACGGCGGAAGACTTCCACCGGAGCGAGGCGATCGGATCTGGAACCGATGACCGAAATGACGCCGATCTGAAATTTTTTTACTAAGACGGCCAAATTTTTGACTGCCAACCGGCACCACGGCCGCTATGAGCAGGAGCAAGGCCGGCCCTGGTCAGATCACCTCCAAGCGGCGGATCTGACGGGCCAGCCTTGCTATTGTCCAGTGGCCGCAGACCTCTGTCGAAACCACTTGGTTTCGCTCACTCCAGCCTGCGAGCAGAACTGCCGATGGGTGCAATGGCCGTCACAAACGGAGTCGGGGGAAGGGCCTGTTCAATTCGTTGCTGTGCGGCGAATCTCAGGGACCTAGTCCCCTGCCGCCGGAAGGCGGTGCTTGCCGGCCGGAGCCCAAATCCGGTCAAGGGCAACCGGCAAGTTCTTTGTAATTAATTAAATGATTAATGCTCTAATTAAGAAATTGAAACAATTACCTGCCTAAGCCTCTTAATCACACAAGATAATCAAATTTATACGATCATCCTACCTTGATTGCCAATTTGCCGTCGATCCACCGCCATCGGAGCTTTGCCGGAGCTTCGCCGGAATTTTGCTGGAAAATTCTAATGGCGGCTAGTCCTCTGTCCCAAAAAGCTCCTCCAAAAAGCCCTAATTCTCTATTTTTATAGGCATGAGATTAGGGCTCCTAATCCCATGAGAAATTAGGCCCTAAAAACCCAATTTCGGAATAGTAATTGATCGGGCCCGTATAGTGACTTAAACGGACAATTCACACGTTTAATTCGGGTAAACGGGTCCTACACGATATGTTCAACTTCAGACGGTCGTTTCTCCCTCATCTGGACTCCGATTCGCGCGTTCTTGGTGCCCGTTTCGAAGCTCTTTCTGTCTATTTTCCCCCAATATATACTTTAGCTATCACTTCCAACTGATGATCAAGTTATTCTCACGAGAAGATCAAGGGGTCCTACACCTTAATTTCCACGTGTATGACTTCAGGAATTTAGAAAATTCCCGAACGTTACACAAAGGGTGTTGCCCAACCCACCCATTCCTAACGGGGCTCGGGCATGGCTAGGTCCAATATGCGTTCTGGGTCGGGTTGGGCCGTAATTTGAGGACCATGGACCTCATCAACACTGCCCAAGCCCGGGCTTGAACGAGGCCCAGTCAAGGCTCATCAGGCCTTGACTGAAGCCGATTGGCCTCAAGAGCATGGCCATGGGCCAAGCAGATCTGGCCTTTTGGAGGCAATTTTTTTAAACAAAATTTTTTAAGCTAGTCTTCACCTAGTTCGGCCCTATGCCAGCCACATCGGGCCCGAGGGCCTTGTCAAACCTAGTAGTAAGGTGCGGGCCAGGCTCGACCCTTTGCGCCTCTAGTTGAAATCTAATTTTACTTGATTATTTATTTTCATATGTATAAGGATTGTACTTACATGGATAACATACTATTTATAAATTTTTCAGACATATAATAATATTATATATATTGATATTCGCTTATGTAAACCTAAACTCTTATAACCTGAATATTTAATTATAAGATTTCATTTGTATTTAAGGAAAAAATATTCTCATAATTTACTACACGTGCTTAATTTATTATAAAATTTAGAAAATCCGGTTCATGGCAATCAATGCCCTGGACATTTATTCAATTAGGATCCACCCCATAGTCGGGAAAGGACGAGGCGAACACTAAGAGTGACAAGATGATCACCTCTACTTAGACGTTTCCAAAAAAGTGACTTGAGGCATGCCCAAGCCAATGAGTGGACTGCCTGGATTAGAAAATCAGCATCTTGATGATAGTATGTACTTGTCAAAAAGCATCAGGGGACAAACAAGTAACACACTAGGCAAATAAAAGATAAAAAGAGGATATATAAAACAAAATACACAACAAGGCGCAGTGTAGCCTTGTAGGAAGGAGGGAATGGTGCAAGTACAACAAAGAGGAGGAAGATGGTTAAAAGGAGCGGAAAAAAAAACGCATAGGGGAGGGAGGGTGGTGTTGGGAAAGAGGGAAATGGAAGAGACAGAAGCGAGAGGTGGGCTGGGAGGAGAGGACAAGAGACAGATTCTAGTGGAGGAGAGGGAGTGTGCAGGCTGAAAAGGGAAAACATGAAGAGATAGGACAAAGAGGTGGGTTAAGTAGGTAGAAGGAGAAAAGAAAGAAGTCCAGTTCTTCCGGGTTGGAGGCAAGGTTCCCAATAATCCACAACTCAGGAGCTTCCAACAAGTTCGCCCAAAATTGCATGGAGTTTCGTGCCTAGGACCGAAGTGGATCCAACAACACATCATACAATAAATAAATTATTAACCATGCAAATGAATCAAATGCAAATATTTTCAAATCAATCAAAAAAGTATAAATTATTGTTGCGAGGTTTTGCATCAAAATTTCAAGCTACCAAAGATTCTAGAGTTTTTTGGATATTGCCTAGCCAAAGAATGAAATATTTCATTTTCTCTGGATTTTAAACAAAAATGCCATATATCCTGGTTGTGGACCAAAATGCCCTTAGGTTTCTACTATATCATGTTTTAAATGTTCATAGTAATAAATGCACATCGGAATAGTGTTGCGCCGTTCCGGGGGGCTGGGAGTCATCGGCGGTGAACAGAACTCGTCGGCAGGAGCTGACCAGAGGTGACTCACTGGTGAGAGTTGATGAACAAGAAAAAATATTTTTTGATACCGCAGACGCTATGTGAGTGTTCCAAAAGCTGCATTTCGCAGAAACAAATCATTCTTTCACACCGATCATGGATATAATTGGTATTTGCATCCATTATAACAGAGTGTTAGGCAATGACGACATGTATATCTGTGGAATAGCACAGTTGATGAACATTCATCGGTCAGTGAGCTTTGAAGAGCTGCTGGGGCAAGTCAAAGCACGACTTTCCGTCAATGGTAATATTAGTTTGAAGTATTTAATTCCATCATCTTAATCATCCATGATATATGAATTACAAGACGATGAAGACCTTCAATCAATGTTCTCCATTCATAAGAAGGCGAATAAGGAGGTGTTATTGTTGTATGCCGAGATGAAACAGCCCGACAACGGTGATAAATCACCATCACCCTTCGTTAAAAGGAACCAGACAGTCAATAGAGCTGAATCACCCATCGTAATGGCTCATCCCAACACTAATATTGGATTTCATACTAAATTTAATGAAACTCAGTTCACCTTTGAAACTGTCAGGTAACAATATTGAATCTTTAGATTATACACAATTGGTATATTTTGTGTACTCGAGACCACGATATTGAACTTATCGTGTTAAGGGTAAATCATATCGTGCAAAGTTATAAACACGACTTGTAATATGTCATATTAGTAATTACACGATATACACATGAGATAGAGTAATTATGTGTTGCATCATAGATATAATAGCACGATATGCATCCATGTCATGGTTTTGATAACAAGTCTTGAAATGTTTGCGTGTTAACAGAATACACAATGTCAACTGATTTTGTATTTTTTTAACATGATAATGTGCAATACAGATTGGGAGAACCGGGAAAATTGCCCTCAACAAATCCATGTCAATCATCTTTCACCAATCCAGCGAGTATAGAACCTGAAATAGAAATCAATTAAAATAGATCAGAGGAATTGTCACCAATGATGGGTGGGACAAGGACTTCATTTGATAACTACGAACCTCCATACAACCCTTGTAATTACGACGATGGACAAGGTGAAGAAGTTGAAAATATGTGGGCTGTGGATTTGTGGTACGATAATGATATACTTGACATGGAAAGTATGTCTGACCACGAAGAATTTGGAAACAACGAGGTTCCCAGTAACATCGACGTTGAGGTGGAGGCAGATTGGGATACCATCGATGATTTAAATATGTTGGAACAGAATTGATGAAGGCCAGCTAATGACAGGTAGCTTGCAAGCTAAGGATTACCAGAAGCTCCTTGAATTGGGTGCATGTTTTCTAAGTTTGTTGAATTTCAAGAGGGTCTTGATCGACTTAGCAATAAAGGTAGATTTCACATATTGTGTTGTAGATGAAAACCGGAATACGTATGCCACAAAGTGCTTAAATGAATCTTGTAACTGGTACATAAGGGCTTCAAATATAGGAGATCATGTGACTGTCACGAGGTTAGTGCTAACTCATTCATGTGGAACCCAAAGGAAGTCAACTGACCATCCCCTAGCATCGTACCTTTGGATAGTGAGAAAATGTTTTGGCCTCTTTAAAGACTCTGTGGACATTACACCTAAGAGCATAGCAAGTTATATCGTGTAAGTGACAACACGACCAAAAGGGTTTGCATGCTACTAATTAGATGATCAGGCTTACCTTTTCCACCTCTGTTCTTCAGTTGAAATTTTTTGTATATGCATCGTGTTATAATCAACACGAAATATGTAATTAACGTGTTCCTAAAACGCGACATGATAAAATAGGATATGTTGTATATGTGTATCGTGTAATCAACAACACGACCTAAAGTGGGTACATGTTACTAATTACATGATAGTATAAATGAAAGATAAATTTTGGAGTCAAGAGTGTCCGTTGCTTACACGATATTGGCAATAACGTGTGTTCAAATGCATGACAATGACATGATTGTAATGATCCAATTCCCGATGCATTATGCCCGAGGCACCATATTTGATTTGGGTTATGACCAACAAATGTATCTTTTTTGTTTGGTTGATTATACGACATCACATACGTCCTAATACGAGATGTGAAGTAAACGATAACACAACCTAATAGAGTTGACGTGTGTGCGATAACACGACCTAATAGGCGATCATGAGAACTATAATACGATTGGATATATGTGTACTACCATTTCGCGCTATAGAATACACTATATTGATACAAATTGTTTGATCGATTATATGCCATCTGACATTCCTACAACAACTAAGTACAAAATAATTGGTACAATAATTAATTACAAAATAATTGGTACATTCATTAATTACAAAATAATTGGTCTTTTTACAATTCATCTCTATCCGGATCAAATTCCTCTTCAATTTGGGCCCGAAGTATAGCAGCACATATCAGTGGCCTAACTAAGCCTGTTATCTTGAGCTGTCTAAAATCTGGTTGAATGACACCCTCTGCTAGTTTTGCTACGTAGTACATGACGAACAAACCACAATTTTCTTTTGTTTCCTGGTACGGGCATTTATTGATCTTAGTTAGTGGCCATGTCCGAGCCCCTTTATCTTAAATGCCTTCTCCATTCCATTGGCAACATGTTTCCTGACACCGTCCACCTCAGCAAAGTGGTGACTGTGATCACCCTTTAGAGGATTGTACCACCTAAATCGCTTCTCCTTGTAGTGGACAATAAGCAAGAGAAAGTGGCATTTGATGTATACAGGAATGAAGCCATTTTCCGTGTTAACATTCAGGCCTCTCAGCAATATGCCAGAGAGTTTGCCCTCCTTCTCTGCCGGCCCTTCCATCGTGCCAATGTTAAAGTAGTGCTGAATAGTGAACTTGCCAAAAAAACAGTTGGGGTACTTTCATGGATTTCCCATATTTCGTTCATCTAGGAGTTGGAAGAAGATGTCGATGACCTACAGAATACCATACGTGTTAGTAATGACACTATAGGCTATCGATCGTCATATGACTTTACACGATTAGTGACTATACTGTGTTTATGATCACATGACGCATTTACAAGTCATGTATGAATTAACATGCTAGTTTTACTTCAGCAATTACAAGTCGATAGTTATCGTATATGAAAACCAACGATATGATCCTATGTCGTGTAATCGATAAAATGATAATTCATTGTAATATGGGTAAGATATTCAGTTGTTTGATTGATAACACGATAGAGCTTAAAACATATGAGCAATGAATAGTTATTACCTCATTCGTTATGCACTCCTGCTTTAATAGAGATAGGTAGTCGGTGTAGAGGAGTGTCTCTACCGGCCACGACTTGTATGGGTTCGATAGAAATGCCGTGAATACCAACTCTGTGTCAAGATAGTCCTTCGGCCGCAGACTTGTCTCCTCCTTATTCGTCTTAGTGGCAATATCTTCTTCGACATCTTAAACATTGCAGATACTCTCCATTACGTCCGCATCTACTGGAGGAGTATTCGATATAGTGCCTTCATTGGAAATTGCGATTGGGGCTATTGGTTCCGGGGTGGGAGACTTTGGATGTGCTTGATGGATAATGCTTGGGCCAGGGACCGAAGCCAGAGGTAGTTCGTCACCAGGCTTTTGAGGCTAGTGACTGTATCTGGACTTTGCTAGCTTCTCATTAATGTAGCTGCTTAAATGCTTCAGCTTCTTCGATACCTGAGCTACAACTTTCTTCACAGGCTCCTAACCTTGAGTAGATGGTTCAACTGCGGTGGACCTCGACTTCTGTTGTGCATGATTTACATTGGGAGGGCCAGGAGAAGCTTTCCGCTTAACTCTAATTTTTACTTGTTTGGGTACTGCTCCTTTATTCGCTTGCTGGGGTGCTTCTGGTCTCTTCAAGGGTTGTTCTAGAATTTCTAGTTGGTCTGCGGGTCCCTCACGGGGTTGTTCCGGCACATCGCAGACTTGAGCCACGACCTTAGGTGGAAGGTCTAGTTCCTCTACCTCCCGTGGTTGTTCATTGACATCCCGAGGAAGGTCCGGTTCCTCTAAATCCCTCGGTTGTTCTTTGATATCCCGGGGTTGTTCAATGAATTATGCATTTATTTTTGTCAAAAATCTAGGTTTTACAGTCCTTTTCAACTTTGGACCAATCTTCTTCTTCGGTTTGGTGGCAGCTTGCAGTTGCCGTTTCTCTGTATTTAAGAAGTAAGTCATTGTGTTAGTAACCACATGATATCCACACAAGTCATCATTTACAAACACAATACAGATGCGTATTGTATTCATAGAAACACGACAGAAAGCCTAATCGTTCTCACGATCACACAACCATGCAAAGATGGTTCTCACAACTCCAGCTTCAATGATCATGTGATCGATGACACGACAATCCAACCATCGTCTTTCTTACTCAACGATATGATCTCTTATCGTGTACTCAACTACACGAGTATCCCCTAACGAAACACAATACATTAAAATGTGGTACTTACTCAAAATGAATCTCTCTTCCATCGGCTGAGGGACTTGTACTGGTTGATATTCGGGGGCAGATGGTTGGCGAGCTTCTCTTGATTTTGAAGCTCTTGCCTTTAAACGAATCGAAGGTGATCCTTTGGTTCTCGGAGGAGGGGTTGATGGGGGGCATGGCTGGGTTTCATTGTTCGGAAAGGTTGCGTACCCGCCTTCTTAGCTTTCGGGGTTGCCCTTTGTCCATCCATCAAGTGCGCCTCTTCAGCAATTTGTGTGCGCATAATAATTTGTGAGTCTGGCGTCAGCCTCATGAAGACATCCTCATACCACTTCCTCATCCGGTGATGAGCTAGAATCTTCTTCCTCCCCTTTTCGTCGGCCAGGTCAAGTTTATTGGCCTTCTCCATGTCGCTCAAAAGTTACGTAAATCCGGGCCACCTCTTGCACCTCAGGCTGCATGGAGGACCACTGCGAGCCCATATGGACGTATGCTCATAAAACCATACCTGGTGGACAATACAGAAGAATATAAAAATTAGTCTAAAATGTTCAGTATCTTCACTGTAACAAATTAGTCGTGTTATGGATAACACGCCAGTGACCACGTCATGTTTCCGGTAACACTATACATTACGATCGTCTAATGTCCTATCTGCGATATAATACATAGTCATATTTTTGAGAACATGATATGTCTACGTGAATGTTAAATATTGTATGTCCAATAACAAGATTGAGAGTTCATATCATGTGACCGATGAGGCGATATTCATCTCGGTAAAACATACCGTGTCATTATAAATATGATATTAGAATTCATGTATTATAACACATACGAGCATTACCTCGAGCACTAATGAAGCCCCTACGAGAATTCCGGCTGTGGTGGAATGCTCATCCTATCTGCTCATGATGTTCCGGTGGGTTGCTGATATGCCTCTCATCAACAAATCATGTATGGTGCCTACCCAATTGTAGCTCCCTGCAAGGACATGTCATCTAAGTAATCACACAGAGCTGGGGATACGACTCTGTTACTTTGCGTGAATAACATGAGGACACCCATGTGCACGATTGCCAACCGGGCTAAGTCCTCGTCTAAAACATTCCTTATTTCCGCAGCCACTTCTTTGAACAATTCTTCCAGTCCTGTCTTCTCCGGCCGCTCAACCCCGTGATCATAGCTACTTTAGCCACTGTAAGGGTAGTCTTTTGCCTCTTATGTTGAAGACCTCCATTGAGTCGTCCCAACAATTACCAATGAGTACATCCAACAGTGGCCTGGAGATGATGATGGGCTCGCAATTATATACTGGGTAGAACCCAGACTCCACTAAAATCGCCTTGCATCCCGGACGTGAATCTACAAAGTCTTTTGATAGACGCAGTCCAGCGGGGAAACTATTTGTTCCCAAACCCAGTCTTCTCCCATAGATTCTCTTCTTCTTCTCTTCTGCAACCTTCACTAACTCCGCCATTTGATGTAATACTCTAACTTTACGTCTAAAAAATTGGATATGTATATATATATATATATATATATATATATATATATATGTCAATCAACAATAGGTCATGACCATAATCAATAGCCGCGTCGGTCCACACTTTCTAATTAACTTCTATAGAGATGATAAGTATATGTATCATGTAATCAAACATACGCTAAGAGGTCCTTGCATACACAACATCATTATGGTTAAACATCATGTTTCCACCATCTTATTGAACACACGATATATGATGTATCGTCTTTCTGATGCAACGATAGTTAGATTCGACTGCCTATGTCGTGTGTTCGATTATACGCTAAATAAAAAATCGTTCATACAAATATCCAAAATGCCTTACCACGAAACCTCCGCTGTTGTTCTCCGAGCCGGATTGAACACTTGTTCGGCCACTGCTTTTCCAGAATTGCTGCAAACCTGATCCACGCTACAAATAAGAACTAGCTTTGGGTCGTATGGTTTTAAAACTCAGCTTACAAGAAACCCTCGTTCAAAAACTCGCTCTTTGCAAACTCAAACTTGTTCCAAAATAGAAAATCCCTAATCTTCTATGTTTAGGTCGGATAGGTCACAAAATCTTCTCACACGCTGCTTACATGGTGCTCAATCAGGGGACTTTCTAATCGGAAGTGAGTTTTCATTCGGAACAGAGTTTTTCACTCGGAGGAATAACCGGCGTCTGAAGTTGTATGCCAATGAATGCAACTTTGTGAGGGTTTAACACGATATAAAACCCTACCACCGGTTAGGTGTATTTTAGTCCAAATTTTAGTTTAAATCATGTTATTCCAGGTCATATGACATTTTCGTTTAAAATCCAGGGAATATAGAATATTTCATTCTTTGGCCAGGCAATATGGAAAAAACTCAAGATTCTATTCCCAATTGCAGACGAGGACATAAATGTTTGATCGTTAATATTTCTAAAACATGGTGGCCAATTGTGGCTTCTACCTACCCAATATTAGATGGGGAATATCTTTTGAAAAATATAATTAACGAAATGGATGCATAGGCAATAATCTATAGTCTTAATATATTGTTTAAAAAATTATGGAGTATAAATATACACCCTACATCCTTCAAGCATAAGCAATAATCCACATGCATATCGTGGGCTAGAACAGGGAGAATATGTCCAATACCAAAACAAATCAAAGTCAGGCAATGTCAAAGTGAATAGTCAAGAGGTTTTTGAATAACAATCTTATTTTAAAAAAAGCACTATAATTCTCAAATCAGACCAGTATGGTGCTCCAATTCCCCTTTCTTAAATGCACTTTGGATACACCTGCCTTTGAAGGTTTATGGTTCAAATAATCGAAAGCAAGTTAAATCACACAATTCAGACTAAAAGTAATAAGCATGAAGTCCAAATTAAAGTAGATTAAAACTTGAATTTCAGTGTGAAAATTGAAAAGCCAGTGCAGGGTTTATAAAAGTTTACCAGAAATCTATCCCAATATTCTCATGATCAAACAAGACAAGAGAATAAATAAAATGAATAACGATGGAGCTATACTTCCATATGAGGAAGATCCATCGAATATAATGATATGAGGTATATGCAACTCATGCACAGTTGGTAAACAACAATGGGGATATAATTGTAGCCTATAGCATCATGTTTGATACTATCCCTCAAGTTGGAGAATGGAGATTGTGAATTCCCCAGTTTGGGAAGTAAGTGATAAAATTGATAAGACCTAGGTGGTTTGGTGAAGATGTTTGCATATATATTGTTTGCACATATATTGTTTCTTAGGAGTAGAAATATATGCAATACGAATTAAGCCTTGCTGAATTTTCTCACAAAACATATGATAATCGATCTCAATGTGCTTGATCTCATGCTATATAGGGTTAGCAACAATATGATGAGCAGCCTAATTATCACAATATAAAATGGTTAGATGAAAATGTGGAACATGAAAATCTTGTAAGAGATCAAATAACTACAACTCATTACAAGGGGAGGTCATGGCGTGATACTTGATTTTAGTAGAAAATAGAGAAACAATAGATTATTTTTTTGTTATATGTGAAATAGGAGAAGTATTAAGCAATATACAATATCTAGCAATAGATCAAGGGTTTCAGAGTAGCTAGCCCAATCTAAATCCCAATACTATAAAAAAAAGATAGCAAAATGCATTGTCCAGGTGTTCTCCTGAGATAATGGAGAACACAATGGCGACATTAAATTGAGATTGATGTGACTTAGCTTTGAATTTATTAAAAACTTGAAAAAACTTATAAAATACATGCGAAGTCATATAATAGCAAGATAAAGGAGCCTTCCAATCAGCCACCCATAATGAAAAAGATCGAAGAGCAAATTATCATCAGCGCCCCTCTTTTATTTTTCGTTTTGTGCAACAAGCAAGGGGAGAGGGAGAAAGGAGGAGGGGGAGGAGAAGAAGGGGCTGTTCACTTAGGGGTTTTTTTTTTCTCTTTCTTTACTTTTATACTCATTTTCCTATATGGGCTTAAGTGGAGGGACCTCCATTCTATGTTTTACTAGATCACATAAGAGGGTCAGACACATTGGGATTGAGCTCTATTTCTCATAGCCCACAGAAGCCTAGTCTCCTACACAATGTCATCTCCGCGATAAGGTCGACCCCTCACTAAATACGTATCTATCCATAAACACTAATTTTAGAGTCGGGCCCAATAAGGTAAATATATGTACCTAGTTACATGTCTAGTATACGTGTGTGTTGAAAGTGGGACCCAAGAGAATATGTGTTACGATAATTTATATGGGGTCGGCATGACTACTCCCACTGTCTTTAGACCCCGTAGTTTGTACCGACTCACCCAAACTACAAACTCACCTGAACTACAAACAAAGGTGGACTCTCTTGTCTTAAGCCCGTACCATGGTCCAATAAATTTATAGAGTTTCAAACTTTACAAACAGTAGCCACTCCCCAACAAATCATCAGAGAAGTCATACAGGTTGATAGACCAACTAACGATGGAGAGAAGAGTCATCTATGGGTGGACTCTATTCTGTGATCTAATGATCTCACCTTCAAAAAAGCTCAAAATTATTATATTGGGCAACTACATGTCAGATGAGAGTTCTCTTTATCTCTTAAAGGTTACATGCCAAGTTCCTGCATCTGCATCACTTAGGATCCATTAGGCCTTTATTCTTTGCGAGTTCCCTTTGTCCATTAGGCCTGAACTGATATTTATGATCCTAATATAGAAAGGAATCTGGATTATGAATGGAAATTCATTATTACTGCAAACACAATGATGGTTTTCCCGTTTTAAAGGAAAGAATGCCGTTTTGATTCCTCAATCTTTTGTAAACTTTTAATTTAATTGGGTTTAATCATTTTTAATGCCGTTCCAATATAACTTTCCAATTCAGACTTATACTTCCTCTAAACTGTAAGGGTCTGTTTGGATTGGTGGAAAGCGGGGGAAAGGAAAGGAATCTTCTTAAAATCTCCCAGTTTCCACTGTTTGGTGCAACGGGGAAAGAGAAACTAGAGTGAAAAGTGAGAGAAAATGGATGAAAATTTGGCCCAAAAATTTTCCACCCATCAACCCATGGATTTTGGGAGAAAATCATTGTACTAAACACTTATGTCTTACTGCTACTACCACCACCACTGCTATCGTCACCGCCACCGTCACCGCTATTGTCGCCGCCGTCACCACCACCACCGATGCCACTGCCACCACCACCATCGCCGGCCGCCACCACCACCATCGCCGCCGCCACCACTACTATATCTGCCACCACCTCTACTACCGCCATCACTACCACCACCGCCACCACCATTGCCGCCACTACCGCTGCCACGGACACTACCGCTACCACCACCGCCGCCATTGTTGCCGCCGTTTCCACTATCTCTGCCACCGCCGCCACTGCCACCACCATTGCTACCACTGTCGTTGCCACCGCCACCACCACCACCACCATTGACACCACCGCCGCTGCCACTACCACCACCGTTGCCACCACCATCTCTACCACCGCTACTGCCACCACCACCGCTGCTGCCGCTGCCGCCGCCACCACTACCGCCGCCGCCGCCACTGCCACCGCCACCACCACCGTCGTCGCCGCCACCACCACAATTGTTGCCGCCACAACCACTACCACTGTCACCGCCACTACCACCACCACTGCCACTACCACCACTGTCACTGTCAATTTTCTCTAACATCATTTGTGTAACCAAACAGTGGAAAATATTTAGGAATCTCCTAGTTTCTCTTTCACTTGGATTCACTTTCTCTTTCTCTTTCCCTTTCTCCCGGTTTCCACCAATCCAAACAGACCCTAAATAGTACACAGAAAGATAGAATTGACTAGAATTTGTTCTCCAGAGAGTATCTTCATAGTTGATACCTTATACTCCCTTGTAATATTGAGGGAACTTCCCTACTACTGCCTTCACTGTTATGGAAACTTTCCTAGTTTGTGTTGTGTGCCCATATTGAGGAAACTCAGACTTCCCTACAACTGTCTGTTGTGGAAACTTTCCTAGTTATGTGTTGTGTGCCCATATTGAGGAAACTCAGATATCACGTACCAGGTTGATGGAAATATTTATTTGAAACTTTTCTGAGTTTTTTGGGCCATAAGAAAGAGCAATCCAGATAGTATTATTCTCTTGATAGTATTATACTCCCTCGTAATATTGAGGGAACTTCCCTCGTATTGTCTTCACTGTTATTGGAAATATTTATTTGAAACTTTCCTTATTTGAATTTTTTAGTCAATAAGAAGGAGCATTCCTAACTTGGTTTCATCCCTTAATTCTATATACAGAGAGAAAACTGCTTAATCCTTTGGAGTACTACGCCAGTGTTGAAGAGAGAGAAGAGCCAAAGCCACAGCCACCATCATGTCTCGTTGCTGCTGCAGACTTCTTTCCCTAGTCCTCGCATGCTGTCTTGCTCTTCTCATCTTCCTTGCCCAGCCATGTCTTGCTGCCGTCTTGGACCAGTGGCCAAACCGTCACCAGGTGCTCCTCTAAGCAAGGTTGCTCCGGCCGTGCTGCCAACAACATCAAGCACGCCTCCTGTATGGTTCCGGATCTTACAGGGAATGGTGTATGTATACAAATAGGTGTATCTTCTTTGGGGCTGATGAAGACCAACTAAACTTTTAGTTTCCATCTAGTTTGTTTTTTATTATCGAACACGTTGTATTGGACTCATGTGACTGGTCAATGTAAATTAATTCTTCTAATGTAATTTGTTTTATTTTTTCAAAAACTACGGCCTATATTGTCTTGTTTACAGCATTGCAAATTGTAAGATTTTATTTTATATTGCTGCTAGTAGGACCCCAAGAATGTTTCACTTCTCCTAAAAACACAAAAACTCATTTTACCCCAACAATGTAACATTTTTTCTTTTTTAATTTTTCCATGCCAAGTTCATCTTGTAAGTTTAATTATTGTATGAGTAATATGGTTAACGATTCCATGAGTTATCCAAGTTGTTATAAGTGTAGCAGGCACTACCCACATGCTTCGGATCGGCTGTGAAGCACTCCCACCCGATCGGGTGGGAGTGCCCAATTAAAATAGGACACATCCTTGGCAACCCGGGTGAAGGTGGGTTTTGGATCTAGTTCGGGGTAGTGTGCCGAATAACTGAGGAGACCGGGTTAACTGGCAACCGGGGTGAAGGTGGGTTTCGGATCTAGTTCGGGGTAGTTGGGCGACCGGCCGAAGCTCTTTTATCAGAGCCAATCGGGTGGAGTGCTCTTCACGGAACACAGCCCTGAACTCCCACTCCACCCGGTGACCAAAAAGGAGGTGTTGATGCTGGAGAAAATTTCTCTGGCAGCAACTTTCTTAGGGCGACAGCGGCGGAATCCAAAAATTTAGAAGCGCAACTCTTCTACCGATCAGTGACCAGAGACAGGAGCAACATCCCGACTCAAGGTCCTCCCCATTGTGATTAGAAGGTCTGGCTTAAAGCTTCCTCTGACCAGAGGCATCCAACTCTTCCGATCGTGACCAAAGACTCCTCCTTGCTCGGGGGACCACGGAGCATTCCTCTTCAGTCCTCATTCGAACGGTTCGTGTCCCAGATCCCTCTCTCAAGTCTCGACTCAATTCTGAAGGTTTATTCTCTGGAGTCTGAGGTTTTTTCTGAAGGTTTCTTTCTCTTAGGGCTAAGCAGGCTGAAAGTTGCACCATTGAAAGCTGGGCTCAGCACCTTCACAATATAAAGCTACTATTGGTGCTGACTTTGTGACGAAATAGCTCCAAATTGATCAGAAGCTTGTAAACTTGCAGGTGAGTCTCCATTAAGGTTTTGTTATTTAAATTGAAGAAAGTTATCTAATGCTCATCTTGGATCTTATTCCTTGTTCTTGTATTAATACTTTCCTGTCTGTTTATTACTTAGTTTGTTCAATTTTCACTAACATTTGACTCTTCGGCAATGTATTACGATTCACGGAGTTCCATTTTGCCACCTGAACAATTATGATTCTAGGGTTGGAGCAATATTGCCCCAATGGTGCAGCAATATTGCTACACTGTTGGACGAATATTGCTCCAACCTTGCAGCAAGCAATATTTAAAATATACTCTACTGATTCAATGTGCACCCTTGTAGGTGAAAGTTACTAGCCTGATAGAAATATGAGGAGGAGCTTGATTTTAGACATGATTTTGGAAATATAGTCTACTGTTTCAATGTTCCAATTTTGCACCAAATTTTAGCCAGGTAATTTTTATAATTCTTTAAGCAATTTAGAAAGTAGAAATTTATGTGCATGTTTTTTTGAGCTTCAAAAGATGTTTGCACTCTCATTTTCTTGAATCAAATCATTTACAAGGTATCCTTACATTTTGTTCGTAATTTTGTCAATTTAATGTTATAAAATCACTTGCTAACTAAATAAATACCATGGTATCTTAAACTAGCCTCATCTATTTATATGTATATATTTTTTTCTCTTGTATGCTATTGTATAAGGATCATGCACTTTTTTTTGTTCTATCTGCTTGTATTATAAACATTCTTTTGGTCAAACAAGCTTGGTTAATAATGTCCTATAAAATTGAATCACCATTGGAGCAACATTGTTCCAACCTTGAAGCAATATTACATCAACATTGGAGTAATATTGCTCCAACAGTGGACCCTACAGCAATATAGCTCCAAAGGTGTTCCCCAAATGCTCCAAAAGTTTAGCAATATTGCTACAAGGTTGGAGAAATATTGCAGCAATATTGCTGCACTGTTAGAGCAATATTGCTCCAACCCTTCTACAATATTTCTACACTGTTGGATTAATATTGCTATATTGTTGGAGCAATATTGCTCCACTATTGCAGCAATATTACTGCAACCCTGTTACAATATTGCTACACTGTTGGAGCATTATTGTTACACTGTTGGAGCAATATTGCTATACTGTTGGAGCATTGCTCCAACATTGCAGCAATATTGCTACACTATTTGAGCATTATTGCTACAATCGTGCCCTATAGTATTTTGTTACACACTAATAAAATGTCTTAGTTTCAAAAATTTTAAAATATTCTCTTCTTTTATTCATAATCTTTTTCTGGACTTGTGTGGGGCAATGACAAGAGAAGGGTCAAGTGTTTGATGTGATGGGCATAATGAAGGTGAAGGACAAAATGACATTCAAATAGGGACCCAAGTAAACTCTGCTTGTCGGAAATTAGATTTTCATAAAGTAGAAGAGAGAGTACCAAATATTGGAATGGAGTTTGCAACAGAGGAGATGCCTTACAAATTCTACAATGATTATAGTGCAACAATTGGATTTAGTATTCGAAGAGGATGGAAATGGAAAAAGATGGCATAATTAGGATGCGAAGATTTTGTTGTTCAAAAGAAGGTAAAAGAGTTGAAGATAAAAGAAATAGAGTGGTGAAGAATCCTCTTCCATAAACAAGAATTGGTTGTTTAACTCTAATGGTTATCAAGTTTGTATGTGACATGTGTAAAATCGTAGAATTTAAGCCAAGTCATAATCACATGGTTGTACCCCAACAAAGGTTCCATTCTTGAATTCACATAGACGCATGAGTATGTCTCAATCTGTGTTCGCTGATTCAGCGGCAAGTGTAGGCATTCCACCCAAAGATTCTATAGCTTTGCAAGCAAGCCAATGTTTTAGCCACCTCAAGTAAATATATCTATTCACTGTGTTATAGATACTATCACATGTCTTTCTGTATTCTATATAATTCTAAATTATTGGCACGTATTATAGGATTCATTTTTTTGCAAAGATAATCCTAGAGGTATTGAAAGTTTTTCCAACTTACTTGAAGCAAATTCAATCACTTGCTTTAACTCTAGCACTTTCTTTGATAGTTTTAGCAAAATATAATGTTGTAAATTTAATTACATTGTGCATGAGCAAGTCAGTATGTCTCCCATACAATCAAGCCACTTGAAGATTCCTGAACTTCCATTGAGGTTCAACTGAAGCCAATTTAGGTGAAAGTAGATATTAATTTAATATTATTAATTTAACATGAAGTTTTATTTAAGTTTTTATAGGCTTTGATTGATTAAAATTGCTAAGTGATGTTTTATGCAGGAGGTTGAAAACATTTTTTGCTATTTTGCTAAGTGATGTTATATGCAATCACATAATGTTGATAACATTTTGTTTTATTTTGTTAAGTCATGTTATATGTAATCTTGGGCAGTTGAAAATACAATGTAACCAATTTTTTACATAAATGAGGTAATTTTTTCTGGATGATGCTACTATATTGTTAGTTTAATTCTTTTTATATGTGCAGTTTGACTACACTTTGCACATATGAATTTTGAATGTTGGATAGTTATTTTCAGAGGGGTTGTGAAGAATTTAATAAAAAAGGATATGTGCTTGATGTTTTGGTGGCAAGCAAAGGTAATATGTTTCATGTTTGTAGAGCCATATGTTATTGTTTATTTGTGTTTAAGTACTTCACCTGGATCTTGTTAGTCTTACATTTTGTATATAATAAAACCTTCAATATATTGACATACAAATCATTTGTCTATGGAAAGAATTATGTGTATGTCAAATTTATAATGTGATATTTTTTCTTCAATAATTCAGTGACTTTTGATCTCTTTAGTTTAGTAAATTTATAAATTACTGTATATGTTGTTGATTCTGAAACCACTGTACAATATGCATGTTTGTTTTGAATCTAATCTTTGGAATTGAGTTCGTAGAAAAAAAGATAGACAAGTTATTTGGTAGAGATTCTCAGAAAAGGTAGTGAATCCAATTCTGTTTTATACTTGTTTTAGTATTCTCTAGGGCTGGTTACTGATGGCTTCAAGACAGGGTAGTATAAAATTTTCATTATTTATACTGCTTGTGTTTTATTTTTTCCCATGTTGTTCACAATGCTAAAATATTTGTTGTTAAAGTTGGGAATAATATTTGATTCTAAATTGCTGTCAAATTTTTTATTTGTGTACTTATTTCTATTTTTTATTTGTTAAATTTATACTACTTGTGTTTTTTATTTGGGCATGAAAAATTTGCTAGTTAGTACTTGTATGAAGTAGTGCTATTACTTTTTTTCCCAAAATAATTGCTACACATTTTGAGTTTTCAAGGTGGTAAGATTTGTTCAATATATGGTGCAATAATTATGGAACCTTTGTAGCAAAAAGTTGACTCAATGGTTCAGAATAGAGCCTTGAGGCCTTTGCAATACAGGTGTACTATAAAACTAGAAGTTTTTATTTTGTGTGAAGACTAACCAATTTTTTTTTTAGATGATTACTTATTCTTTCTTGCAACAATGTGCAGTTATTTGGTTGTCTCCTGACCATAGAAGGTTCTCCACGTTTCACATTTGAAATTTTGTTTTCCTGCTATTATGTTGGCGTGTTTGTTTGTTTTTAAGAATTGATCATAGCTGGGCAATGTCTATTCTTCTCTGTTGTGGTTACCTATTGGCATTTTCTTCTTATTTGATGGGTTATGAAGGGCTAATGATTAATATGAGCTGGGTCCTGATGTATATGTGATTCTATTGCATGGTGGTTTTATGGTTTATTGAACTAAATGTGTTGGTTTTATTTTCTAAGTCATGTTAGTGTCTTTAAATTTTGTTTAATTAGTATGATGACTATCTAATTACTAGACTCAATGAACAATATTTACGAAATTTTTAAGGTCTTCTTTCTTGAGATTAGATGTAGGACATTAAACGACACTGATCATATTATGTAGATCTCCTGTTGTTATTTGGTCGTTCTATCTAAATGTTTTATGTTTCTTGTAGATTGGTGGGCACCATACCAATGAAGATTTTGCAATGAGAGGTAAGGAACCCAAGGATGAAGTGCAGATATACACATGGAAGGATGCTACACTTCATAAATTGACAGATCTTGTACATTAAATTTTATATTACCCATCTTGATGGCTTTTTTAATACCTTTTTTTCTGTACATGCACTGTACATATTTATAAACCTTTTCAGGTCAAAGAGGTTGATCCTCAAGCAAGAAGAAGAGATGCTAAATTGTCATTTGCTTTTGTATATCCTAATAAGAATGGCCGCTTTTGTGGTCAGACCTGTAAGAACAATCACTGTCAGTAGGGTTGATTGTTCATAATATAGGTCATATTATTTTTCAGCCACCATAAACCTGTTGATGGAACTTTCATTATTAGAATTTTACCATAATATTCTAAGCTTTATTGTTAGACAAGCAACTGATTTGGCAACTATGTTACAGGCAGCAACTATGTTATAGAACTATAGAATTGCCCTTGTTGGAATTTTCTTTTAACTGGTAATTGTCCCTCTTTCGCCCTTCAATGGAACCACCTTCCCACAAACTTACAATTTCAGGTTATTTCTATGCTTTTGTTTTTCATTATTTCTTGCTCAAAGCTGAGAACTGGCATAAATTTCAAATAGTGGCCTGATTGAAACCCCTAGATGAAAAAGGTATTTGAGAATTATCATTGAAGGTGACATGTATGAAATTTTAATTTTTGGGACGAAACCATGACAAGAAGCAATGTACAGAACAAGACCGGATTTATAGTTATTGCAACTGCTACTGACCGAGTGCAAGTTTATCCTGCTGAGGTGGACCCAAAGCATCTAGGTTCACCAAGGTAATATTATGGTAGCGTTTCATAGTCTATTAATGGCTAATGCACCATTTTTTCATGTTTATGATTGTCATCAATTTTTTTTTGCAATTTGTTTTAAGTTGCACTAGGAAGAGTATTTTTTGAAGATATTAATGAGCAAAATTCCTCATTAAATTAATTTTTTATTAGATCAGTACAAAGTTTAGCGGCAAAGCGTTCAAAATATGAAGTTGCTTGAGGGTCAGAGGGGTTACGCTGGTGGTTTTCTGGGGTTAAATATGTAAAACGATTTTTACTGGAGTCAATTGTGGCACAATTTTGTAACTTGCCTTATATTAAAGCATTGTTGTAGTTTCATGAAATATATGTAATATACTTGTTAATCTAGTGTATTTATGCATTTGCATAAACTGCTGCTTTGTCTATAACATGAAGAAAGTCTTAAACATTTTTAAGTAATATTGTTTCTTGAATCCTACATTCTAGGAAAAAGTTTATTCATATGGTGGAGAACTGGTACATAAAAGCAAATAAGTGTTGAACAATGGACCATTTTAATGCGTTGAATTACACTATTAAAATTGTAAATATATGAAACAAATTATTGGTGAAGAACATCAATGTTGGAGTAATATTGTTCTAACCTTGCTGCCATATCGTTCTAATATTGGAGCAATATTGCTCTAACTTTGCCGCAATATCTCTCCAATGTTAGAGCAATAATACTCTAAACTTACCGCAATATCCCTCTAATGTTGGAGCAATATTGCTCCAATGTTGTTTTAGGCACAAACTGATAATCACTTTTGGTAAATAAGTTTCTCTCACATCATATATAGCAATTATTTATTTAAATAATAAAATTTCCTTATTTTTACATATAATTAATAAATATTTATTATTAATTTTATCTAAAGTAAATATTATACTATAATTTTCCAAAAAAACGGTCCGAGCAAAATGTTTTTGTCATTGTCTGGGGCAATGTCGTCCGATTATGCTTTGAATTTTATCCTCTACGTGATGTTTGTCCTTATTGGTTGAAAAAATTCAAATTCTTGTTCCAAATAATCAAAGTTAGAAACTTATTAATGTTGTTTTATCCAAAGAGGGGAAGATGGGAAATTAAAGTAACAAACGTGTCTATTTGTATAGTGTAGAGGGGCTCAGGAGAGGGGTGGGGCAGAGAGGTGGAGAAGAGGGGCAGGGAAGATGGGCGATCAAGAGAGGTAGAGAAGAGGGGCATGGCAGAGGGACAACGAGCAGGAGAGGGAAAGTGATGGCCAGAGCAAAAGCCAAAGAGCATATGGATAGTGGAGAGAGGGGCGTAGAAGATGAAATGGTGTCTATTTTGAGCTGGGGTACACATGAGACATTTTGCAGGGTACATTAATAAAAAATAGAAATATTCACTCACCTTGGAGTACATGTGAGAAAATTTTAAAATATAATATTAGGTAAGATAAAAACAAGAATCCCTTGGGGTGCATATAGATGCATTAATCTAAATTAGCCAGGACCTCACCAGCTTAATTTCTATACACTCCAAGCTGAAATATTAATTGTTTTATTCAAAGATAATTGAGATAAACAAATAGCATATGGAGCAATCCTGCCTCCGGGGACACTAATGTTTAACATCAGCAATGCCGGGTAATTGCTTAGTACATTAAACCTCTTTAATCACTGCCTAGGAGCTGCTTGCTTTCTGCAGCTTGGCTTGGCTTGGCGAATCTTAATGAGGTTCTCAGCAAATTTTGTAAGGGCCTCTACGTTGGTTGTACTCACTTCCTCTTTCACAAACTCTCCTCTAAGGGCATTGACCTTCTTCACTGGCGCTTCCCTATCCGCCTATACCTGTAAAGGTAAAAATATAGTGTCATCACGTAAGTGATCGGTGACACATCTAAGAATTTAAACAATATCCTTGGTTCAATAATAAGGTCCCATCTCCTGTGCAGATTACCAAGTAACACAAACTGCTCCAATTTGATATAGTAGAAATTGTGTGATATTAGAGAGACTAATAAACAAGTTGGCAGTTTACACCTAACTTTATGAGCAAAGTGAGACAAACTATAAATCCATCATTATGCCGTTTTCTTGCTTCAATTGGAAATGGCTGATCTAATCATTTATTCAGAACATTATTGAGCAACAAAATGGGAGACTGATAACCATCATCGATCTAACACCTGATCTAATCCATCATTATGTCATTTTCTCCTTTGGTGAATGGTTGTAAGGAGTTCCAGACCATACAAGTGCATAGGCTGGATGATTAACTGACAGATTGAGCATTTTATTAACACAAAGGGTGTTCTTTTATGAAAAAGAATAATATCTTACTGTCCAATATGCAGAAATTCGTGCTATAGTGTCCCCATACTCCAATGGATCAACCTGACATAAGAATTTCAGAGGGTGGATTTAAATAAATTTTGCATTAAATTGCCATTGAGTAAAATTATTGAAAACTTTTAATAACACTAACAGTTACCTACCGTCCATCCTGCTTGTACCACATTAGTATTTGTTTGATCATCAATTGTTCCATCCCAGCTCATGAGTTCGACGCACATATTACTGTAATGAGTGTTTGAAACATGAAAATTCCACACATTGATTATGCCCAAGGCTCCAATATTGCTATAACAAGAGCAATAATCCTAATGCATGAGCAATAAAATTAGTACATCAACAACATCCACAAACATTGTAAACTTAGGGATTAAAAAAAAAACCTACTTGATTTATTTGCTATGATAGGTATTCAACGAAGGGAAGCCCAACTATATTGAAGACACTATTCTTAAAACCTCAAAAGGTACATTGAAAAAGTTATAATGTTGTTAAGAATTATTAGCATTTATAATTTACAATAGGGAATCACAATAGTGTAGCAATATTGCTCAAACCCAACAGCAATATTACTCCAACGGTGGACCCTACAACAATATTGCTCTAGGGTTGAAGCAATATTGCTCCAACGGTGATTCAATTTTATAGGCAATTATTAAACCAAGCTCATTGTTCAACCAAAAGAATGTTTATAATACAAGCAGATAGAACACAACAAAGCACATGATCCTCAAACAATAGCATACAAGAGAAAAATATATATATATGTATAAATAGATGCGGCTAGTTTAAGATACCATGCTATTTATTTAGTTAGCAAGTGATTTTATAACTTTAAATTGACAAAATTACGAACAAAATGTGAAAGATACCTTGTAAATGATTTGATTCAAGAAAATGAGAGTGCAAATAGCATTTGAAGCTAAAAAAAACATGCACAAAAATTTCTACTGTCTAAATTGCTTAAAGAATTACAAAAATTACTTGGCTAAAATTTGATGTAAAATTGGAACATTGAATCAGTAGACTATATTTCCAAAATCTCATCTAAAACCAAGCTCCTCCTTGGATTTTTATCAGGCCAGCCACCTTCACCTACAAGGGTGCACACTAAATCAGTAGACTATATTTTAATTATTGCTTGCTACAAGGTTGGAGCAATATTGCTCCAATAGTGTAGCAATATTGCTGCACTATTTAAGTAATATTGCTGCACCATTTGAGCAATATTGCTCCAATCCTGCAATCATAATTGTTCAAGTGGAAAAATGGAATTCCATGAATCGTAATACATTGCCAAAAAGTCAAATGTGAGTAAAAATTGAACAAACTAAGTAATAAACAGACAAAAAAGTATTAACATAAGAAAAGGGAAAAGATCCAAGACGAACATTTGATAACTTTCTTCAATTTAAATAACAAAACCGTAATGGAGACTCACCTGCAAGTTTACAAGCTTCTGATCAATTTGGAGCTCTTTCATCACAAAGTCAGCACCAATAGTAGCTTTATACTGTGAAGGTGCTGAGCCCAAGAGAAACTTTCAGCCTTCAATGGTGCAACTTTCAGCCTGCTGAGCCCTAAGAAAAAGAAACCTTCAGAATAAACCCTAGACTCCATAGAATAAACCTTCAGAATTGAGTCGAGACTTGAGAGAGGGATCTAGGGCACAAACTGTTCAAATGAGGACAGAAGAGGAACGCTCCACGGTCCCCTGAGGAAGGAGGAGTCTTTGGTCACGATAGGAAGAGCCGGATGCCTCTGGTCAGAGGAAGCTTTAAGCCAGACCTTCTAGTCGCAATGGGGAGGACATCGCTCCTATCTCTGGTCACCGATCGACAGAAGAGTTGCACTTTGAAATTTTTGGATTTTGCCGCTGTCGGCTTGAGAAAGTTGCTATTGGAGAAATTTTCTCCAGCGTCGCTCACCTCCTTTTTGATCACTGAGTGGGAGCAGGAGTTTAGGGCTATGTTCCGTGAAGAGCACTCCACCCGATTGGCTCTGATAAAAGAGCTTTGGCCAGTCGCCCAACTACCCCAAACCAGATCCGAAACCCACCTTCACCCGGGTTGCCGATTGACCCAATCTCCTCAGTTATTTGGCACATTACCCAGAACCAAATCTGAAACCCACCTTCACCCGGGTTGCCAAGGACGTGTCCTGTTTTCATTGGGCACTTACACCCGATCGGGTGGGAGTGCTTCACAGCCGATCTGAAGCGCTACCCACATGCCATATGCCAATGCAAGGCCCCTACACCTTCATCATACGTGGAAGTATTTTGCAAGCATCCCTAGATGTGAGCATGTAGCATTCTCATAATCTTATCTTATCCGCTTTCATGAGTCTATGCATACATGTGGCGGATACCGAATGAAACATTATGTGCATAGTGATCTCAATAGTCTAGGAATATATATCTTCGGTTTAGCATGTTACTCTTTTAGATTTTTTAAAGAGATGACCCAAATTTTTAGAAACTTTTTTAAAAAATAATATCCAATAAAACATAAGGAAATTTTTAATTGCTTTCTTAAATATAAAGCAAATCATGCGATTAGCTATGTAGGTCGTGATAACTTAGATTCACGAATACAAATATCAAAACCTTCAATAATACTACACATCTCCAAAATTTGTAAATAATAAGGCTACACTACAACAAAAAGGACTATTAGCGATGTTATCCTATACATCGCTAATATAAAAAATATTTTAAAAAATTAAAAATAACTTATTAGCGATGCATAATTTTAAGTGTCGCTAATAAGTCCTTATTAGTGACATTGTTTTATGTGTCACTAATATAAAAAAGATTTTTTAAAAAATAAAAATTACTTATTCAAAGCGCAGCTAATAATAAAATATATTAAAAAACTTCATGTATAAGCGACGATTTTCAAAGCGTCGTTACTACATTGAAAAAATAAAAATAAAATGCTTTAGCGATGCTTTTATAGGCGTCGCTAAAGACAATTTTTTTAAAAAAAATTCCCGGTGGTGGGCTCACCGCCAAGCTGCCCGTCCTCTCCTCCCTCCTCCGTTGACCACCCGCCGTCCGCAGCCCTGCACAACCGAGCCGCCCGTCCCCGCTTCCCACCCCCGGCTCCCCCCTTCTCTACCTCCTTCCCACACTGGCTCCCCCCTTTCCCTCCCGCCGGCCCCCCCTTCTTCCTGGCTCCCTCCTCCCTCCCGCTCCCCCTCCTCTCTCCCCGGCTCCCCCCTCTCTCCCACTCCCGCCCCCCCTCTGGCCCCTCTCCCCTCCCCGGGATCGCCATGGGGTCAATTTTTTTAAAAATTGTAAGGCTTGTAGCAACACATACCTATGTGTCGCTACAAGCCTTTTTATTTTTTTTATTTTAGCGACGCTTAGAAAAGCATCACTAATACATAATTTTATTTTTTTAAATATTTTTCGTCTTAGCGACGATGGAAAAGCGTCGCTAATAAAAGCCCTATTAGCAACACATACAATTTTGCGTCGCTAATAAGATATTTTTTATTTTTTTTAAATTATTATTTTTTCTTTAGTGACGTATAGATAACATTGCTAATAATTGATTATTAGCAACGTAAAAGTTAAACATCACTAATAATTTATTATTAGCGACGTATTTATTTTATTAGCGACATGTAAATATACGTCGCTAATACTGCCTATTAGCGACTTTTTATTTTATGCGTCGCTAATAGGCAATAGCAACGACACTTTTTTCGACGTTTGTACCGACATTATTTATGCGTCGCTAATAGTCATTACCGACGCTTAGAGGACTATTAGCGACATATCGCTAATAGTCCTTTTTTTTGTAGTGTAGGAACCAAACCCCTAATCTACTTATACAGACTAAACAAGAACGCATTCTATATGCACCCTAATAATCTCCTCATTACTCTGTTTTACTTGTATAGTAATGAGGGGGTTTATGGGTTTATTGGGGTACTGAGAAAATTATTGGGGTACCCATAGACCTATTCATTAAACAATTCGTCCTACAAAACATGGAGAAAGGATAGATGCATGAGAATCAAGAAATTGGCCACATAAGTTTATTAGGGTAAACTGAAATTCCACTGAATGCCACATCGAATGCTAGTGCTTTGTGCAATATATAAAAGCAAATATATGTTCTGATTTTTCAGAAATTATAATTAAGAAATCTACTCATAGAATCTAGATCACCTCTGTTCATACTTGTTAAATTTTTACTACATTCAGATTTGTGCAACTTGTGAGATTTTTACCAGCCCCTAGATCGTCTCTATCTATGCTCACTCTTTGCTCTGTCTATGCTCACTCTTTGCTCGTGACTTGTAACAGAATGTTGAACAAAATTCTGTTTCTGTCAATTCATTACAACCCAATGAGTAACAACCAGATAGATAACATGATAGCAGCTTCTCTGCTAGCTTCAACATTGCAGGCCCGGCCACTCCGTAGGAAGTGAAGATGGACAGTGACAAATCTTCAGGGGTTGAGTATGGGGAACTCAACCCCAAACAAGAGATCAATCCATTTGATCTTGAATATTTACGGAAGCTTGGCAATGGGTATTCGTCTACAGTCAAGCTCTGCGGGTGGAGATCGTTTTTCTATTTTTTGTCATCACTACTTTTTCCTTCTATTTGCATCATCTGATTTTTAATTCAATGACATTTAAACCCATGCTTCTATCTCAGGAAGAAGTTTGAATAAATAATTAATCCTAATTTAGTAATTGTCCATGTCATAGTAATGTGCACCACATGTTGTCCTCCTCATATAAGGCAGCTTTAGAGCTCTGTGCAATATATCAAAATGAGTACAAGTTATGATCAGTCAGAAATTAGATTATGAAATCTGCTCCTATATCATACTAAATTTTTACAACATTCAGAATTGTGTGAGTTTTATTTTCTTGCCAATTGCTTCATGAAATCTACCTCTAGTCTTAGAAAATGCTTCATTCTTTTACTTGATCCATATTGACCACATACATGTAGTAGCATACAGTGATTGTTCTTTTGCCAACTGTAGTTACAAGGATGCACTCGTAGCGGTAAAATACTACAAAAAGGGGGAGACAGTCAAAGAACGGAAAGTTCGAAAAAAAATGTTTATGAGAGAAATGGGCATTTTATCAGGCCTAAATCACGATAACATTGTGAAGGTGACTATTTAGGTTCTAATGGTTTTCTACAGTTGAAATTTTTGTGTACATAACATGTATTTCTTGCAGTTCATTGGTGCCAATGAATCTGACATGGTAATAGTTGAAGAATACGTCGAAGGGAGGTCATTGAAGAAATATCTACTAGATATGCGTCCTAACCCACTTCAGGTGGGCACAGCTTTGGATTTTGCTTTACAAATCTCGAAAGCTATGGAGTTTCTTCATAACAACAACATCATCCACCGAGATTTGAATCCAGGTAATTGCACGATTAGTTGTAGAATAGGTTAGAACCACATTAAATTACTCTATATAGTATGTAACCTTCTCCAAATAATTTAAATAGGTTTGTTTGATAGCGTTTGTTTTCACAAGGAGTGCTTATGGATTAAAAATTAAGTGTAAACAAAGAGGGTAGTGGTCCCCTATCTATAGGTCAATGTTTACCTTAGAACGGAAGTCCCTATTTCAAGCTTAAAAAAGACTTTTCCTTAGAAGTCATATATGAACTAGTTTCTTAAGTACAGATTTTTAGAACTGAGTAAAAATGGCCATGAAGTTTACTTCACATGGTTCTCTCGTGACTGCGATAGATATATATATATATATATATATAGGGGCTGGGCACAATTAACACCCGTAGAAATATGTAGTGTTGCAGCTCCCCTTATTCCATGGGACTCTATAGAATAGAAAAAGTAGAAGAAAAAAATTTAAAACTCGTTAGGTTTATATATAGAGAGAGAGAGGCTTGTGTTTTGTCAAAAGGGGCTAGGCACTGTTAACACGCATAGAAATATGTAGTGTTGCAGCTCTCCGCGTTTCATAGGATCTACAAAATGGAAGAAGTAGAAGAAAAAAACTTAAAACATGTGAGGGCTGTATTTATTTATTTTCTTGAAAAACAAGGTTCCGTTTGGTCAAAGTTGCACTAAAGAGCATTAGGATGTACATAAAACATGATCAAAGTAGGAACTAATAGTAAAAAATATCGGTACATGGTCTAAAAATGAAAGTTCTATTGCCACTCATTGCTTTATATGGTAGTATGATATATTTAAAGTTTGTCTAAATAGTTAGTGAGTGTCATTGCATTGGTATGCATTGTCTAAATATTTTGTTAAGTTTGAAAATAGGATCTAAAATCTAATCAAATTAGGAGATGGTCAATTTGCAACCTACTATGAAAACAAACCATGTCAACTACTCTAAAAGTTTATATTTGCATATCAATGAAAATAGGACTTTATGTTCATCTACTTATTTTCTCATCCTCATATTTTTTATGAATTCAATCTGTCTGATTCAAGGGTCTATTTAAATTTAAAATATTGTTGGAATGGTACTTCTAGCAATCGATGCTAGTGTTCTAGCATGTTTGTTTTTTAACAGTCCCATTGTGTTTTCCCTCGATTGTCAGCTACCATGTATGTTTAACTATTCTAGCATGTCTATTGATGTCTCCCTCAATCAGAACTATTGGTTGGGTTTGGTAAGTTCGTGAGGCTTGCTTATGTAAAATTGACCTTTAGTATCAAATTTGATAGCTTTAGACATTGTCCAAGTGGAAATGATCTTTTAGATCCTAGCAAATTATTTCTATAAATAGAACCATCTAAACTTGTGTGTTTGCTGAATCGTCACTAGTTAAGACCATGAAAAAATCATCTGCATAAATTTTCAATATGTGACCCCCCTTGTTTTGGATCTACTAGATGTTCATGACGAAGATGTACCTCTTAGTTAGGCCTCCATAAAAAGAGGAAGAAGCTCGTCCACTAGAAGTTAATTCTGCATAAATATCATAATAGAAGACTAGTGAGAACACTCTTGCCATTGAATTTCAGTTTACCTGGGAAATGCATCACACAACTTATATGGATCTATTCTTCAATGCTATATCTCTGTCTTGAATGTATCATATTAGGAACTATTGCAGTGTTTGAAATAGTTGGCACTTCCTATAGTTTTGTTTGGTTTCCATGATTTTCATGAATGGAATATATAGTCAGCTTGTTGGTGTTAAGATGGAGGAGATCAAAGTTGACATAGTAGTACGTGAATTTTGCATGTTGCATTTTATTAAATAATATTAATATGCCTCAAAATGTGGGTAGCAGTTATTGAGTTTGAGTGTGAATGAATATTAACCTGCAAATTCAAATGGTAATTTAGAAAAATTAAGTAGAAACCTTTCCTTTAACTGTCATATCAAGTCGATGCACATGTACTCTTTTTTTACTGTAGCAGATAACATTCTCCTCACCGAAGACGAAAAGACAGTTAAGGTGGTGGATTTTAGTTTGGCAAGGAAAGCAGCAAATTTCATGACACCAAAAATTGGTACTTATGGCTATATGGCTCCTGAGGTAAAAACATTGTGCCATATTGATTTAATATGACAACAATTTATAAAATTTGATGGATTGAAAGTAGTGCATGTGAGAAAATTGGTTTGACTAATTAGGACAAATCATGGTGTTGCTCAAATGTTAGGTAGATCAATTGATTTTGGCAGAGTTAGTTACTGAATCACTAAATTAATTAAACAAAATTATATTTGTCGACCTTATACCTTTTCCCTTACCCATTTCTTTTGTTTATTCTTTCAAAGTTGTGCTTACCAATATACTTCTCTACTTCTCTACTTCTCTTGGCAATTATCTTTACACTACTATTCTTGTCATAAAGGTGTACAAAGAAAAAACTCCTTATTATGGCAAGAAGGTGGATGTATTCAGTTTTTCATTGATTTTGTGGGAGCTTATTACAAATCAGGCACCATTTCCTGACAAAGATGCTATTGATAATGGTTTGAGAGTGATGCAGGTATGGGATTCAATGATCTTTTTGACTTTTCATTATATATTGTTAGAGGTTCGAAATGTTATTTTTTTGTCATGTTTTTGGTTAGGGAGAGAGGCCTCCAATATCAGGGATTGTAGATGTCCCTAACGGTCTTGTCCCTCTCTTAGAAAAATGTTGGGCTGCGGATCCATTAGATCGACCTGAATTTAAGGATATAAGTATGCTACTATCCGTATTTTTGGTAAGAAGTCTTTTACATTTAATTCGATATGTTGTAGCAGCTTTTCTACAGTCAAGCTTAGAGCTTATTGCTAATATTCCTTACTATATAACTTGTAGGCTGTGTGCATGTGATGTGGAAGTCAGTTCAAAGATGATTACTTTTCTTTATTTAGTTCTTGTGTCTAATTTCATATAAGACTTTTATTGTAAAAGACTTGGTTTTAGTTAAGTTTCCTATGTTTAGATGAGGATTTTAGAATTGATCAAACTTTATATGTTTCGGAGGTTTATTATCTTGGTGTTTAATTTCTAATTAAAGACCTACGCAAAGGCAAAAGCTTTAATCATATATATGGCATGGAACAGGCAATGTTTGAGATAAATTTTTAAGAGCTTTATCTGTGAGCCTTCTCCCATGGGTACATACGGCTATAACTCCTTCTAGGGTGGGACACCAAAGGCCCATCTTCATCCACTCCAAGGGCTCTCCATCAACTTCCCCTTCCACCTCCTTCCTAGTTCCTTCCTCATTCCCACTTCTTCAAGCTGAAGAACTTTGTTTCCATCGTTCCTTCAAATCATATCTACTATTAGCCCATTGTTGATTGGAGATGAGTGCCACAACTTGCCTTACCATCATTGGACATCAATGTCATCTTAGCTGTTGATGCTCTTTGTGGTGATTGCTTTCACTAGAGTCACGACGTCGTTCCCGAATAATGTTTTTGTTATAGAAGAAAACATCTGCTCCTACAAGTCTCAATTGATCACTAGCCTTCCCTCATCGAACTTAGGACACCTTAGCATGCTAAGCATTAATCCCTAATATAAGCTCAACATTAGGCCAACTGGATGGCACTAAGATTCCTTTTGTCTTATATTTAGGGGCTATTTAAGTGTATAACTTGTGTAATAATATTCTATCAATTCCACTCCAATTTTATCCGAAATAACTAGAATCATTTTTGCGTGCAAAAGGTAGGTGGAATTAAAACTTCTACCTGAAAGTTGATTTTAGACCATTTCCGATCAAAATTGACTAAAATCACCAAATTACTTCAAAAGGTGATTATGTCAATTCCAACTCACACCCACCATCTTGAACTAAAAGATTATATTTTTTATTCTTTTTTACCCTTATATCAATTTTAGCATCGAGAAGCATGTCATATAGGTGGGGACCACTTTAAAAGTTCAAAATTACCTAGTAATGTAATATCTTGTTTGATAGGGCTTAAATTTAAGAGCGCAACCGTATTAAGAACATGCATATTTGAGTTCGGGAGATAGAGTTTGTAACGCCTGAGATTTTTTGTCACATTTTATTTAAAATTCATGAAACTTTTTTGCAATATAACAGTTTGTAAATCGAGAAAATGATGAATACAAAGCCTGTGAAATGAATTTTATAATTTAAAACATCACACATCAGTTTTTCCCACAATTTTTTGCTCTTTCGATCAAATATCGTATGGCCAAACCAAACATCCTCAGTCACTTTTCAAAATTAAACATATGAATAAATTGTTATGATCATAGACTTTAAATATAAATCTTTCTCAGGCATCCCTGAGTACAAGTCAAATAACAGTCCACAGTCTAATTCAAATTAAAAGTCGAGAATACATAAACACCTTAATTCTCATCTCACCCAATATATCAAATCATAGCACAATGATCAAAGATATACTTGAGTCAAAGTGAATCAATCCATTATGAAAATAAGCATCTATCTTCAGGAGTTCTTTGCCATAAACCTACAAAAGGCTCCCCAACAACAGGGTTAAAAAATACAGTAATGAGTATTTTCATACTCAATAGGAAAATACCCAGTAGGGGAGTTCTAAACAGTGAACTCAATAAGTTCATATATAAATGCATTCATGCAACTCAAACATAAAACAGACAAGTACATAATAATCATGCACATATGCATACAATCATACCAAATATATACCATCAAACCAGTCTTACACATACACTCTTAACCAGAGTCTTACAAACTTACTCATACCATTATACACTTACTCATACAACTTACACTTACTCGTATGACCTTACTCATACAGTCTTACACTTATGTCTTGCACAGAAATATATGCTTATAGTCTTGCTTAGAAACATATGCTTACAGTCTTCCTCAGAAATATACTCTTACGGTCTTGATCAAAATCATACTTTTACATTCTAACTTAGAAACTTATGCTCACAGTCATGCTCATAATCATATTCTTACAGTCTTGCTCAGTGACATACACTTATAGCCTTACTCATAAACTTACCTTACTTGGAAATATACATATTTACTCATATAATCATACACAGACTATCGACCACTGAAGCTCATTACCATTAATAAGCTCCAGCATTGAAAAGGAAAAGAATATCATTGAGGCATCACCTTAACCTCTAAGGAGTAACTAGACACTATGGACTTTTTTGAATGCAAGTCAGACCAATGTTCATGGGGCACAGGATCAAAGAGGTAAGTGTAGTTCCATGATACTACTTACTTGAGTGCGCAACCATAAACACCTACACATAAGGGGTCATATAATTGCCTACACTTTAGGGGACTTATAATACTAGTTCCACTCTTGGGCAAAAATCATGCAGTGCCACTCTTAGGCAAAATCATACAATGCCACTTGGGCAGAAATTATACAGTGCCACTCTTGGGTAGAATCATACAATGCTCTCAATAAAGCATCAAATGTGTAGGGTCAATACAGCACACAGACCAAATAAAAAACATACATTGCTCTCAGTAGAGCATCTGACGTATGGGGCTCAATACAACACACAAAAAATATCCTACACAATAAACACTATGGCAAGACATGAGAAATGTTACGTCAACTCATTATCGGCTAACTCAAACATGGAACTTAATCCGTTGAACTCTCAGGTCTCAGACTCATAAGGCTATCATTATTTTTGCTTATAATTCAAATTTAAATTAAGTAAATTATGTGATACAATTAAGCCACAAAAACTCTCAAACATATAGTACTCCATCGATCAAACCGAAGCCAAGCCTAAATCCTAGTTCGTCGTAGATTTCACTTAACCCATCCGTCTCACAACATAACTCACCCATACACCAAAATCTTACATACTCATAAAATCTCTACCATACACCTTATGGCCAAAACATGTAACTCGGCAGTCATAAAATTGAGCTCCTTAGATCCAACCCCAGTTATCACCCTCTTACTTATACCTCACTTATTGTGCTTATTTTTCACTTCATAATTTTTACGTTATACTTATACGATTATACAACACTCTTACTATTTGACAATTCTCCAACATACGCTCCAACCCAAATCGTTCCATTTCAATCCTCACCCATCAAGCTTACCGCCACCGTCTTTCATCATACGCTTGCACATCCACATCCATACACATACACACATATCCATCACCCAGGCGTATGGCCATCACACACATGTATAACATGCACATACTTTTATACATAGCTCACCAACACACTCGCTAGTCATCACGAGCACATATATAATCCACATATATAGCTAACCAACATACTCGCTAGCTGTTGCTAGCACACATAATCGACATACATAGCTTACAAACATGCTCACTAGCCATCACTAGCACATACATATTTTACACACATCAAACATACTTACAGCTAACATGAATGTTATATACATTTAACATGACATAATTTATCCTCTTAGATCATGCAAACGGATCATAATTTAACATCCAAAGCATTGAATCATACAATCCTAGCATGTTGTTACTCATTCAAAGCATGTTGTCATGACATTACGAGTTCAAAGCTCCACTACCTCATAATAATGACATTGATGGTGAGCACACGACAGTGGTGGCATTAGCAACAGAGTTGGTGGCCAAAAGCATTGCTAAGCTGAAAGAGTTGTTATCCCAAGGGTTTAAGAAGCGCCAGAAGTACTCATGGCCAAACAAGGTGACTGTTGTTACGTCTGAAATAAGACTATGAAGAAGTCAAATTCAAATTTATTTTACTTGCCAATTGTAGTAGACAAGGTCGATCCACAGGGAAAGCCTTGTGCAACAAAGAAAATAGTTACAAAGAAATAGAAGAAGAAAAATTAAGAAAGAAAGAGTAGAAGAGTATTGAGAGAATAACAAGTTAAGAAATCAAGATGAGAAAACACTAAGGCATTAAGGATCATTATAACATCTAATGATGTTCTTCATGTATCATGTTATCTCAGTTAGAATTGAATGAAGATTCTATCTAACTGGAAGATATGAACATTAAAATTAAAACTAAAGATAGAAAATGCTTTGGATAGATGAAGGATAAAAACAATTGTCTCTTCAAGATTTCTATGTATCCAAATCACAAAAGATCAAGAAGGAGAACCTTCAAGCATCTTATGTATCCAAATCATAAAGAAACAAGAAAAAGAATAATATTGAATAAACATCACTTCAAATAAACAATACTTACTTGAAACCATTGATGAAATATGAATTGAACTTCATTAGATTGTTACAAATCACCTCTAGCCTTAGCTTGAGAGCTTAGAAAGCCATTACAATAAAACTAAAAATAAAAATACAAAATGAAAGAAGAAAATAGGAGAAGACAGCTCGAAAGAGGAGAGAGTGCTTCATCTATCACGTCCACCCCTCTATTTATAGGAATATAAGGGGTTGCTTCAAAGAGGAAAGTGAAATCAAATCTCTAGATTGCATCCTGATTGATTGCCTGATTGGTTGCTTCTTTGGCAATGATTAGATACTAAATAAATCAAATAAATCAATAATTTATTTATCAAATATGTATCTTTAATTCTTTCTTTAGTTATCCAATCAGCCTCACTGTCTTTCCTTATGTGTATCAATCAAAATCAATGAAAATATTCTTTATGTGCTGGCCCCGGGTTAGTTTACTAGCTGTCTGATTGCATGCCAGATTCGACCCATATATCTTTGGAATTTGGAATTTTGTCCTGAAATAAGACTTGTAGCCACGGAAGTCTTATTTCCAATGCCACTAGAATCGTATCAATCCGAATTATACAAAGAAAGATATGGTCAAACTACTACAGCTGTGTCAATCTGTCCGAATCAGCTTCTTTCTTAATTTAGTTCTCTTGATGCAAATATCAAATCAAACGGGTCCACAAGGTTGTGTTCGACCATTCCATGTATGTTTAGACCATTAGGAGCTCATTCTTGACTTTTAAATAGCTTTGGGTAGTTGGGCTTCACTTCATATTCCAGTTGGATCCTATTAAAGCCTGTTTAGACATGTAAACTCAATTAAGGTCCAACTAACCTATTCAAAACATAAATAGCCCAAATAAGCAATGAATTAATACAAAATAGGATTGCAATTTGAAATTTGAAAATATTTTATTGAACATTATTTCAGTGCATCAAATACCCCCAAACCTACTTTTTGCTAGTCCTCGAGCAAAACAGAAATTAAAATAATAGAAAACAAAACTAACTACTCCACTTCCGTAGGAAATCTCGATTGCATTTAGCATATGCAACAAGCCTTTAAACCCCTAGCTTATACTAGTGGACGAGTTGTGTCTCATGAGGGTTTGTAGTGAATATACCCACAAAATTCAAAACTAGAATGTTAAAAGAAAATTAAAATTAAAACCATGTCAAATTTACAAATCAACTCCTCCGAAGCATGTGACTTCATTTAGTAAAATCAATCATGCATAATATAACTTATCTTTTGAAACAATAATTCATTCTAACAACTTCATATTGGTGGCAAGTACTCATACATACATAATAGTTTAAGAAAAACAGACATTGCCAAGTAATTATACAATCCCATTCTCATGAATCGAACAACTCAATGTGTCTCATGTCCACTCAGCAATTTCAATTTTAACACTAAAAAATAGACAATAGTATCCATTCATCTTCAAGAGATCATAATAGAAAATCATGCAAAACCTTCCTTGAAAAGTAAAACACCCTAGATCACTTGACAACTCATTCAAGATATAATTGCATAATGTCCTACTAGAATTTTATACTCATCTCACATGACATGTGTAAGGCTTAGCCTTTTTAAGCTTTCTATAAGATCCATGTAACAAGTGTTAGGCCAGTGACTCCCAATCCAATTGGCTCAGGGCACTAGGTGTTAAAACACCCCTCAGGCTTAATTACTTGAACCAAATAGGCTTCAAGGCTATGCATGTCATAAATTAGTCAACTCTACCTTTTGACTCGAACACCCTATGCTTAGTGAGGCACGCCGAGTCCCGGTCTACTCAATAGAGTGACTTTAATTCTTTACAATTTATCATTTTTTTTTCACATTTTTTTTCTTGAGCACATTATACAATCAACTTGAATTGTGTTAACCAAAAGTCCTCGACTGTTCTACAAACCAAGAATAGGGAATGCTCAAAACTCTATCATGATAACATGAATACTACTAGATCATGCCAAAGTTTTACTCTCATAAGAAAATAATTACTTAGATTCAATGATATCCAACAAGATGTAAGACCATAATCAAGGGCTCGAATTCTCACTTAGGCAAATGTCTTGCTTTATTTTTTTTCAAAATAGGAGCACAAGAAACCAATATGAAGTAATCAGAACTCAAAAGCATTAAATCTGTCAAGTCATATTCTAAGCAATATGATGTTATTAAATAAAGTCACATATCTAGAATAAGAATCAATGTAAATAAGCAAAAAAAAAATATAAAATAAAATAAATCCAATTAATTTTTTCAATTTTTCATTTTTTAAGTAAAACTAAAAACATAAAAGAAAAATCTCTTTCTACACCCCCAAACCTAAACTAAACATTGTCCTCAATGTTTAAAAGAAAGCAAATGCAATGCTTAATATAAGAAAAGAGGAAAGAAGAGATAATATATCGGTTGATGTGCTCATGTACATAGCTATCAAAAGAAAAATAGTCAATAAAGCACAAGCATAATCACATTAGGGTAAATCAATAATGAATCATATAAGCACACCCTAATAATGATTAGAGCAATCGACAAAGATAATAAACTAAAAACTAACTAAAGAAAATAAATAAATAAATAACTAACTACTAAACAAAAATAATTATCAAAACAAAAAGTGGGTTGCCTCCCAGGAGCGCTTAGTTTACTGTCTTCAGCCAGACACACCTCCATCTAAACTCATCCAGGGTCTTTCAAAGCAATTATCTTCTCTTTATCAATTCCAATCAAAATAGAGTGAGTTAAGCAAATATTTAGTGGATCATCAGAATAAATAAAAAGAAAAACATCCTCTACTATACTCTCAACCATGTCAACCTCAAAAGTTTCATCGAAGTCTGATGGTTGTCTATTGGCATCAAATACATTTAACTCACATGTCAAATTCCCAAAAGAAAGCCTCATCACTCCATTCCGACAATTTATTAAAGCATTAGATGTAGCAAGGAATGGACGACCTAAAATCACAGGGATTTGAGAAGATGCATTTGAAACTGATTGTGTGTCTAAAACAATGAAGTCCACTGGAAAATAGAATTTGTCCACTTGAACAAGGACATCTTCCACTATTCCTCTTGGCGTTTTGATTGAGCGGTCAGCAAGTTGAAGTGTTATGTTGGTGGGTTTCAAATCTGCTAGACCTAATTGCTCATAAACAGAATAAGGTAAGAGATTAACACTTGCCCCAAGATCAAGTAAAGCTTTTTCAACTCTATAATTTCCAATTATACAAGATATGGTTGGACAACCAGGATCTTTATATTTGGGTGGGGTGTTGTGTTGCAAAATTGCACTTACTTGTTCTGTCAAAAATGCCTTTTTTTGTACATTTAGCTTACGTTTGATTGTACAAAGGTCTTTCAAAAATTTTGCATAAGATGTAATTTGTTTAATGACATCTAAGAGAGGAATGTTAATCTTCACTTATTTGAAAATTTCAAGAATATCACCATTTGGCACCAATTTCGAGGAAGATTGTAACCTTTGAGGAAAAGGAGGAGGAATTGGAGCAACACAATCAGAGTTGTCAAGTTCATCACCATGTTTAGAATTCAAAGACACCTTAGGTTCAACAACCTTCATTGGAATGTCTTTGTTAATGACTTTTCCACTTCTCAAAGTGGTGATGGACTTAGCATGCTCTTCTTGTGAACTTGAAGAATTTAATTTTTCAATTACAAATTGACCCTTAGGATTTGGTTGAGGTTGAGAAGGAAACTTCCCTTTTTCTTGAGTGCTCAAAGCTATGGTCAATTGAGTGATAGAAGTCTTCAAGCCATTGATGGCTTGCATTGTTTGGTTGTTGATTGTTGCTTGACTTTGCATGAATTCTTGCAATGTGTCTTCAAGAGTCTTCTTATGTGGTAGAACATAATTTGAGGATGAAGGGGGTACCTGCATATTAGACTCATTTCTCCAACTAAAGTTGGGATGATTTCTCCAGTTAGGAGTATAAGTTTTAGAATAAGGAGAAGAGAAAGGCCTTTTGTAAGTATTCATAGCACTTACTTGAGTATGTAACACTTCTTGAAAAGCAGGGATTGTTGGACAATCCTGTGTTTGGTGTCCATCACTCTCACATATACTACAAATATCTTGGACTTTTTGAGAAGCTTTAGATATGTTTTCCCTATTTATTTCCATAGCCTCAACCTTTCTAGTTAAACTTGTAATTTTTGCTTTTACATCATCCTCTTCTTTAAGAAGGTATAACCCTCCCTTAGTTGCCCCATTAGATTTGGTTTTATTACTATTTTCAAATTCATTAGAATCTTCCCATGATTGAGCATTTTCAGCTAACACATCAAAATAGTCCCATGCTTCCTCAGGTTCTTTACTCAAAAACTCCCCATTACACATCATTTCAACAAATTGCCTCATTTGAGAAGATAAACCATTATAAAAGAAACTAATTGTACGCCATGTTTCATATCCATGATGTGGGCACAACAATAAAAGTTCTTTAAATCTTTCCCAACATTGAAAAAAAGTCTCATTTTCTTTTTGTGAAAAATTCATGATGTTCTTTCTAAGTGTATTAGTTCTATGGGTGGGGAAAAACTTTTTCAAAAATTCTCTTTGCATTTTTTGTCATGTTCCAATGGATCTTGGCTTCAAAGAATTCAACCAATTTTTTATTTTTTCCTTTAAAGAAAATGGAAAGATTTTTAATCTAATAACATCATTTGGAACATTTTGGTTTGGCAAAGTTGCACAAATCTCTTCAAACTCTTTTAAATGCAAATATGGGCTTTCCGAATCTAAGCCATGAAATTTGGGTAGTAATTGAATTACACCCGGCTTCAGTTCAAAACCACCCACATTAGTTGGAAAAATCATGTAAGAAGGAGAACTTGATCTAGTTGGTTGCAAATAATCACGCAAAGTTTTAATTTGAATATTTTGTGCATTATTATCCCCATTATCACTTATTAGTTCCTCATTAGTTCTTAGAACCTTCATTTTATCAAAATAATGATAATTTTCAAAAGATTTGTTCACTCTTCTCAATCGTCCAGAATTATCATGCACCCATGTGAACATGCAACAACAATTTTTTTTTAGTAATAAACGAAAGTAAAAGTGCAAAAATTAAATGACAAAATATAAAAGTTAGAGAGTTAGAAGTTAATAGACAAAAATTAAAATTACAAAATAAGGCCAAAGGCACTATCAAGGTACACGTTTGATCCTGAAAAATTTTCGGTAGTAATGTGGGCAGTGCCTCCGGTTTAAAAAAAAAAGAAAAATTACAGAATTTAAGTACTTAAAGTAAATGACAAAGTAAATGACTGAATTTAAAGAGTTAGTGTGCAAAAATAAAAGTAAGAGAATTAGTAAAGTTAGAGTGTTTTTTTTTTCCTAACGGATTCTTGTCACACGTTGCAATCCCCGGCAACGGCGCCAATTTGTTGTTACGTCTGAAACAAGACTATGAAGAAGTCAAATTCAGATTTATTCTACTTGCCAATTGTAGTAGACAAGGTCGATCCACAGGGAAAGCCTTGTGCAACAAAGAAAATAGTTACAAAGAAATAGAGGAAGAAAAATTAAGAAAGAAAGAGTAGAAGAGTATTAAGAGAATAACAAGTTAAGAAATTAAGATGAGAAAACACTAAGGCATTAAGGATCATTATAACATCTAATGATGTTCTTCATGTATCATGTTATTTCAGTTAGAATCGAATGAAGATTCTATCTAACTGGAAGATATGAACATTAAAATTAAAACTAAAAATAGAAAATATTTTGGATAGATGAAGGATAAAAACAATTGTCTCTTCAAGATTTCTATGTATCAAAATCACAAAAGATCAAGAAGGAGAACCTTCAAGCATCTTATGTATCCAAATCATAAAGAAACAAGAAAAAGAACAATATTGAATAAACATCACAACAAATAAACAATACTTACTTGAAACCATTGATGAAATATGAATTGAACTTCATTAGATTGTTACAAATCACCTCTAGCCTTAGCTTGAGAGCTTAGAAAGCCATTACAATAAAACTAAAAATAAAAATACAAAATAAAAGAAGAAAAGAAGAAAATAGGATAAGAGAGCTCCAAATAGGAGAGAGTGCTTCATCTATCACGTTCACCCCTCTATTTATGGGAATAGAAGGGGTTGCTTCAAAGAGGAAAGTGAAATCAAATCTCTAGATTGCATCCTGATTGATTGCCTGATTGGTTGCTTATTTGGCAATGATTAGATACTAAGTAAATCAAATAAATCAATGATTTATTTATAAAATATGTATCTTTTATTCTTTCTTTAGTTATCCAATTAGCCTCATTGTCTTTCCTTATGTGTATCAATCAAAATCAATGAAAATATTCTTTATGTGCTGGCCCCGGGTTAGTTTACTAGCTGTCTGATTGCATGCCAGATTCGACCCATATATCTTTGGAATTTGGAATTTTGTCCTGAAATAAGACTTGTAGCCACGGAAGTCTTATTTCCAATGCCACCAGAATCGTATCAATCCGAATTATACAAAGAAAGATATGGTCAAACTACTACAGCTGTGTCAATCTGTCCGAATCAGCTTCTTTCTTAATTTAGTTCTCTTGATGCAAATATCAAATCAAACGGGTCCACAAGGTTGTGTTCGACCATTCCATGTATGTTTAGACCATTAGGAGCTCATTCTTGACTTTTAAATAGCTTTGGGTAGTTGGGCTTCACTTCATATTCCAGTTGGATCCTATTGAAGCCTGTTTAGACATGTAAACTCAATTAAGGTCCAACTAACCTATTCAAAACATAAATAGCCCAAATAAGCAATGAATTAATACAAAATAGGATTGCAATTTGAAATTTGAAAATATTTTATTGAACATTATTTCAGTGCATCAGTGACACAAATCAAAGCGGTAAAATCCATGATCCATGGTGGCATACTAAGGGCTCCTAGGAGAAAAGTTGTGTCAACTAGTAGTTGGTGTAACCGGAAGTTGTGGTGTACTCACTAAAGGTGTGTCGGTGGCTGAGAAGTACTCGGCTGGGCCCGAGATATCGAAATTGGCCTTAGATAACTCCCAACGGTAGCGATTTTGCATCACAAGGGCTCACATAAGGACGGTGGGCATGGGGCAATGCGTAAGGACAGAGGAGAGGTGGCGAGGGCTCTAATGGTCAATCAAGTCGATCGCAAAACCAACCAACAATCAGGAAGCACAAATGCGATGCCTAAACTCTTAAACGCACATATGACCACATGCACACATGGCCAAAAAGGGTCACTCTGGTGGGAGATGGTCGGACGATGGCAACTCAAGGCCTACAAAAGGGTAATTGAGCTAGGGTCAGGAAGTGGTGGCTGACCAAAATGGCAACATTGTTGATTGCCACCCACAACCAACACATTTGGTGTGGACAATTGTGCATCACACATGGTATAGAGCAAGGGCAAGCAGCCCATTCCATGAAGAGGTGTAGTCAGGCCAAGTGGGGCTAGCCCTCACTGTTGCCAAGCCAGGGCAGAGCCCACTATCACCACATGGCCCACGGCTTGCAGATGGCAATGACTCGAGATGCACCCAAACTGTCTAATTGAGTGAAGAAGATGGTACGTAGTGGCTACAACATGGGTATAGAGGTAGCTGGGCTAAGCTAGGGTAGTGGCCATAGCTTCACCAACTAAAGGACGACTGGAAGGAGGTGATCGGGAGGCCAAACAACGATAAAAAACACACCAACATCTCAAAAATATAACAGACAGTGAGAAGAAAGAACAAAAACCCAAAAAATGTATCGACATCTCATAGAGGAGCAGGGAAAGCATGGCGGCAGCTGTGGCTGGTGCCTATGCATTCCTAGTGGCCAAACGAAGATAATAATAGTTGAGGGTGGTAGCAACCGATATCAAATCACCCTTCTATGGCCTAAAAATGAATTTACAATGTGAGAAAAACCAAAGAAAAGACTGATACCTCGTAGAGGAGTAAGGAGGACATGACGGCAGTCGTAGCCAGTACTAATGAACTCGTGGCGATAAGGAGAAATAGATCGCAACAAGAACTGGCAGAATCCAACGGTGAATGAGGGACAACGGAGCCACCGAAAACTCAATTGGGCTTCTCTCAAAGTTACTAGACATCAAAATTTTTTAGACGTCAAGTTTTCTAGAATCCGGTTGATGGATTTCAAATTTATATATCTTTTTTTTATGTCTCTAACATGTGTTAATTTCTTATTTATGTGTCATACCTCCAAAATTTGCTCTGAAAGCATGTGCTGCGGCCTACAGCCCGCAACTAAGTCCCACATTTGACTCTACAGGTATAATACTAAGGTCAAATATGCAAATACAAATACACTAAAGCATCACATTTTCTAGCCAAAAATAAAAAAATTGCAAAAAATCACAAAAAAAAAGTAAAAAAACCAAGGACATTACAGAGTTGCATTAATTTAAATTTTTAAAATGGGTTTGATGTAATCTAAATTTATTCTAAAAAAAATTATTACTACCAATAATTCTAATTAGGTGGTAAATTATTAGAATTAGTTCTAAAAAATCTATTTCTATTTCTAAAAAATTCCACAACCAAACAGTTGTAGCTCATTTTGAAAAACCAAATATTATACTTAATATAGGATGGATGAGTAGAACAGAACACACGGAAGTTGGCATATGACTTGTTTAAAAACTAATTTTTCTTTTTCTTTTCTGTGCTTAGTCCTAATTTTCCTAATGCAAGTTGAAGGGTGGGATTCATGGATGAACATGACCTCTGCTGGGAGTTGCTGAATCAACATGATTTGACATCTCCCACATGCTCATGGTTCCCTAGAAGGACAAAAAGAATGGGAATTTTCTTTTGCTCAGCCACTTCATGCTTGACCCATAATTTTCCTCCTGGGTAACACATTTTTTAAAAAAAAGGAATTTTCTTTTTAATAAAAGAGAGGGAAAATATTGTCAAAATAGGCCACCATGTGTGAAATAATCCAAAAGTATGTTGTGGGTTCCATTGCAAAAAATTTAGACCAGCACCCATTCACTTCAAACCACACATGGGAAACTTGCACATTGTCTTCCAACTTCAACCTGCAGAGTGGATTTGGTGCAAAATGAGCCACTCTATCCCATTGCGAAGGAACATTCATAGCTCTCTTCATCCCCAGTCAGAAGAGGAAGAATCGGACCGACTCCAATAGAAGTGAATAGATGCAACTCCCTTTGCACCCAATCACAAGAGGAAGAGATAGACCATTGGTAGGCCCCAACAAATGCACCCCATCACGATGGAAGAGATTCAACTCCCTACCTCTAAAGAGATGGACCAATGCCAAGCTCCAAAAGATGCACCTGTCACCAAGCTCCTCTTTACTCAATTCATTCTCTCTAATCAGCCACTTTCAAGGACGCAAATCCCTTCACATCTACCTATCCTTTAGGCCACAGTATCTTCCATCACATTTGTGTGAGGGAGCAGGGGAGACATTTAGAAGTGCAGCAAGATAGTTGTGTATAGCTCCACTTGGGTAAAAAATCTTAAGGAGTAAGTAAAGTAAATCCATTAAACAATTTCAAATATATTTATAGTTTTGTATGTTAGCCTTATCTATTAGGGGGTTTGTGGTATGCAATGTATTTACAATTATGTATATTGAATGTTGTAATTGAAATGTATGATGTGTTTGTGATGAGGGATCTGTAGTTGCAATGGGATTGCAATGTGAAATTGAAGCATATTATTGGGTTGAAATGTACGAATAGGCAGACATTGCAATGTCAATACACTAATAGTGTTGGAATTGAATTGGGCATTGCAATGTCATGGAAGGAACCATTGCAATTACAATGGCCAACCAACTTTAATTGGAGGGTCATCGCAATTACAATGGCCAACACAATTACATTATTGTGAGCATCACAATTCCTTGCATGGCATCGCAATTCTAGTGCAATGTGCATCACAATTGCATTGCAATGTAAAATACAATGGGCATCAAATGACAACATAGCTGTCATTGCAATGTGCATCATGACCTAATGAAGAATACATAACAACATATGTAATTATGCTAGCTACTCTAAAACCCCTCGATATGTTGCTAGATATTGTATATTGCATGATACTTCTCCTATTTCACAGATAAGAAAAGAAATAATCCATTGTTTCTCTATCTTTTACTAAAATCGAGTATCACGCCATGACTTCCACGTGTAACGAGTTGTTATGGTTATTTGGTCTCTTACAAGAGTTAAATGTTCCTCCTTTTCTTCTAACCATCTTATATTGTGATAATTGGGCTGCTCATCATATTGTTGCTAACCCTGTATATCATGAGCACATCAATCACATTGAGATAGATTATGATATAGTTTGTGAGAAAATCTAGCAAGGCTTAATTTGTATTGCATATATTTCCACTGCTAATCTGCTAATCAACAATATATATGCAAACAATATATGCATAAATCTTCACTGAATCACTTAGGGCTTATCAATTTTATCACAAACATCCCAAATTAGGCATTCACAATCTCCATTCTACAACTTGAGGGGTAGTATTCAACATGATCCTATAAGCTACAACTATATCCCTATTGTTGTTTACCAACTATACATAGAGTTGCATATAACTTATATCATTATATTTCTAGGATCTTCCTCATACGGACACTACAACAAATCTGGTCTTCAGTGACACAATATTAGTGACATCCACATATATGTTGCTAATATAAACTATTAGCCATGCTTAACTAAGCATCGCTGTTAAATAAGCTTTTAGTGACGTAAAAAAGTAAGTGTTGCTATTAACTACGGTACTAGCGATGCTTATTAAATAACCGTTGCTAATACAATTTTTGCCTCTGCCACCATATATATTTGTGACAATTTTTCTTAAACACCGCAAATGAATGGAGTATTTGTGACATATAGAATATGCATTGCAAATACATAAGGGTATTTGCGATGCATATGAATGTGTGTTACCGATACCCCAGGGTTATTTGTGATGCATAGAGTTGTACGTCACAAATACACCCGATGTTTGCAATGTAAAACACTATGCGTCGCAAATGCTTGGAGGTATTAGCGATGCATAACATTGTGCATCACTACTACCCCTAATTTTCTAAAATCTACAATTTTAAAATATGGTTTAATTATACTGATACATACTATATAATTACCAAAAATATTAGGATCATTTATTTAATATTTGGTGGTGTGGGCCTCGGCTTTCAAAGTCAATGAATTGAGACTCAACCGGGCATGGGGGCAAGCAAGCAGCATATCCCATGATTTATGTATGTGTGCTGTATCATTTATATCCAACATCACAAATACACTAGGTATTGGTGACGCATAACATTATACATTGCAAATGATTGGGGGTATTGGTGACACATAATTTGGTGCATTGCTAATACCACTAATTTTCTAAAACTTACAATTTTAAAATATGGTTTAATTATACTGATTCATACTATATAATTACCAAAAAAATTATGATAATTTATTTCATATTCATGGTGTGGACCCGGGCTTTCAAAACTGTCGAATCGAGATTCGACCGGGTGTGGAAGCATGCATACTGGATGTCACATGATTTATGTACGTGAATCATATAATTTATATCCAACGTCCCACAGTATGAGGCTCCTATTGATGCGGTCGAGCCTAACATTGCATATGATGGAATAAAGATAATAAGTATTTGCATTGTCGTAAGTGTCAAATATTACAACTATTTGTGATGCTTTATAAAAGTATTGCAAATAGTATTTTTTAAAATATTATTTCTCTTCTCTCTCCCCTCTCTCCATTCTCTCCACCCTCCCTCTCTCTTTATCTTCTCTCACTATCTCCTCTCTCTTCTCTCACTCTCACTCTCTCTCTCATCTCTCTGTGTCACACAACATCCCTGTATGCCCATGATTTACATATGTTATCGAATCAAAATTTAACTACTTCAAGCTGTCATCTGTGAGCCCAATCTCACACAAATGGGACTAATGAAATTATAACTATTGCAATTAATTTATACATTATTTTTGCAAATTGTTAATTTTTATTATATTTTTAAAAATATTAGTATTTATGATGCTTTTATGGAAGAGTCTCAAAAGTACAATTATTTGCAACACTTTTATAAAAATGTATCAAATAGTACAAATATTTGTGATACCTTATAAAAGCATCGCAAATTCTACACAATAGAAAATTTTAAACATACTAATGTGTAGTCGACTACACAATAGGAAAAACCATTGTATAATTGAGTACATGATAAAAAATACTATTATGTAATTGATTACACAATAGGAAACTTACAGTGGGTAGTTGCACACTTTCAGCTAGAAAGTCTTTTAAGACAGTCATCTTTTTAGTGATTTCTTGCACATGTGTGAGTCCATTTTTTAATGAAATTCCCCTCTTATTTTTGTATTTCAGCGTATTGTCAGGTCTATTTTTGTATATTTTTCTCACATGAAAGTTTCAATTACATGAAAACAACTAACAAAAACTGATTCTTACAAATAATGGCCATAAATGGTCTTTTTTTATCGGCGGCCAGAAACAAACTCCTTAAGTAAGCAATAAGATGCAATTGCTTCAGAAATTGAGAAAGAAAAAAAACCAAAGAAGAGGGAATTGCAATGGAGCTCGCATTTGAGGAGTTCAACAAAATAGATCCAGCCAATTGACAAGAACACTAAGGCCTAGTTCATGCATATCAGGTCCCTGAGTCAGTGCTAACTATCCAAAATCTATGACTCTTCAACAGAGACGGTGACCCAAGGGAAGGTTTCGGTTTTGGGGGTGGAGGAGGCACGGATTGATGGGGCTGGCAGTGGACGATGCCGGCCGGTACTAGCCATAGATGTTGGTTGGCAAGAACGAAGCAATCTCATGTCCTTGTTATTATCAGTTGGGAGGTAATGAGGGTATGAGATTCAAGCAAGCTGAGGAAGGGGGTGGGGAGGTTGTGCATGGAGAAGAATGGGGGCAGATGTGATCAGGACTAGTTATGTGACAAAAGGGGTGGGGGTGGAGTAGTCCTGGATTGTGGAGGAAGGTGAATAGGAGTAGAGGTGTGTGGGTGGACAAGGTCGCCTAGGTAGAGAAGAAAACCTAGGGGAAATAGTGTAGACCAAAGGGATCTCCCCAGGTATAATAAGGAAAAAGGGAGAGAAGAGAAGGATTAGAGTAGAAAATTAGATAAAAAGTAAAATGAATTCTATTGTCTATATTAGAATAGGTAGAATAATCCAATTTATATATAAATAAAGTAGTTTTCCTACAAAAATAAAGCAAGCAAGACTAATCCTAAGCAACTTGGAAAATAGACTAATCTAGAAAAGTAAAATTAATATTCTAATTAAGATCCTTACCTAATGAGGAACAAAACATTCTAACATGCTCCGCATCACCTTGTCCTGAATGTGACCAATTAAGATATCTCTAAAGGAACTCATCCTCCTAAATCCGAGTAGCATCCTCTAGAGATTGGAGTGGCCAAGCAATAAGGACCTTAGAAACAACACGTCTACAACAGTGAACATGTCGGTGTAATAAAATAGCATGAGGCATTGGAAGCAGATTAGAAGAAATTGTTAGCGGAATTAACAGTCGAATAGATGAAAATGATGACAAACATATTTTCAAAGATGAGAAACAAGAAACACCTGGTAAATATGTGATTCTAGGGGCACTGGAGATTATAAGCAACCATGCCAATTCACTTGAGAATTAGATAAGGATCGTGAGAGTGATGAGCCAATTTCTCATTAGATGGTTTATGTATTGAAGTGTGTCGATAAGGCTAGTAGGAAAGACAAACAAGATCCCCAATTTTAAACTCATGATCCACATGAAGTTATCATAAACTTGGCACTATGGTTTAGTGAATCTGCCAAGTTAAGACGAAGCTAGCACAAAACCTCATCACGAGTTTGAAGGGTAGTATCCACGACATCAATAAAAGCATGATGTGGCACATAATAGAGCAATGTAGGAGGTGGGCTACCTTCTACAAGCTGAAACAGGGTATAACCCACAACAAAATGGTAAACAATGTTATAAGACCATTTTGCCCAAGGAATGAATGATAGCCATGTATGAGGCCAATCCCCTAAAAGACATTGTAAATATTGCTCAAGGCAATGGTTGGCCACGTTAGATTACCTTTTACCTGATTATGATTGGAAGAACTCATGCAAAAAGTGCCTTGTAGATGGAAAAACTCCTTCTAGAATGCAAATAAGAAGACTTTATCAAGATCGCAAGCAATAATCTTAGGTATCCCATGAAGATGAGCAATGTTGCACATAAAAACTTTCAGCAACAATTGTGGCAGTATATGGGTGAGAGAGTGCCAAAAAATATACATACTTAGATTGTCAATCTAGCACAACAAAGAAAATCAAAATTTGGCAGCTCACATTACTGAGGCTTACCCAAATGGGATAAAAAATTTAATTCAATTATTTTTGAAATCCAATAGCCCACTAAACCAGGGCTATAGCCTAGTCTCACACAAACAAAATTAATTTTATTTTTTTTAGATCTAATTGTGGAAAGGGGCATGCAACCTACCTGCACTCTAAGTTATATTCATTGTGAGATCGAAATCCAACAACCCAAAGAGTCAAGGCTCACATTGACGCACATTTGCTCAGTGTCATATAAACTAGATTTAAGAAAATATTTTAAGATTATTTTTTCATAAGTATATATCATATTTATACATTGTATGAACATTGTAAATAGTACCAAAATAAAATTTGTATTATATTTAAAAATAATAATATGTAATGTTTTTATATAAGCTATTTGTGACGCTTACACAAAAATGTAGCAAATAGTGGTACTATTTGTGAATTATATATAAGGTCGCCAATATGGCTCCCATTTGTGATGCTTAAGCATAAAAGTAAAATAATACCAAAATTATATTTTAAGAAAAATAGTATTTGCTATGATTTTGTATAAGTGACACAAGTAGTGCTAATAGTGGTACTATTTGTGATGCTTATAAAAAAGCATCACAAATAGTTTTCTATTTGTGACACTTATACAAAAGTGTCACAAAATCATCTTCTATTTGTTACGCTTATATAAAAATATCGCAAATAGTTTTGTATTTGTGACACTTATACAAAATGGTCACAAAGATATCTTCTATTTGCGAGGCTTAAGCATAAGCATTGCAAATATTAACAATATTAAATTTTAGGTTATATATTAAAAAATAAGTATTTGCATCATTTTTTATAAGCACTACAAATAGTGGTACTATTTGCCCCTTCCTCCATCGCTAGTAATTTCTACTGTCTTCAATGCCCCCCTCTCTCCCTTGCTCAGTTTCAATGCTGAGAGGAGGGGCTCAAGGATGCCATAGCCCCCCCGCCCCCCAACTCCTCCTTTAGAGAGGAGAAACTCGGGATCAAGCTCCTCTTCAGGGAGTCCGGTCTTGCCCCACCCTTCTCCCCCAGTCGGCTACCCCTCTCCCATGCTTTGCTTTCCACCTATGGCTCCTCCACCACTACATTAAAATGTATTATTAGCAATGCAATTGAAAGCGTTGCTAAAAACTACTACTTGCGATGTTTAAAATAGTGTTGCCAATATTTGTATTATTAGCTACACTTGTTATAAAGCATCACTACGAGTCATTTATTAGAGACGCTTTTTATTAAGCATCGCTAATATTACAAATATTAGCAATGCTTTATAATAAACTTTGCTAATAGTTGTGATATTAGAGACATTTTATACAAACATCACTAAAAGTTCTATAGTTTAAATAAAAATAAAAAAGTCATAACTATTAGTGACATTTTTTTAAACGTTGCTAATAGTTTAACAATAGCGACCTCTGTTAAAAAGTGATGCTAATAGTGACGCTTAACAAAAAGTGTCACTAATAGTTATAAATTTAAAATCAAAAATCAAAAATTTAGAACTATTACCGATGCTTTTAAAACAGTATCACAAATAGTATTAATAACACAACACTTTTCACAAGCGTCGCTAATAGTTATATTAATAGCGTCACTTTTAGTAAAACTTCGCAAATAGCTTTATTAATTAATTTTATTTATGAAGTAAATATTAAAAATAAAATAAAATTCTTAAATATAATATATTTTATTTATTATTTACTATTTATATATAATAAATAAATTTTAAATTTCAATAGAAGGTAGTCTCAATAATAGATTAAACTTTCACTAGTTATATATAATATATTTTATTTCTTAAAATTTCTTATTAATTTAAGATAAAATTTATAATAAAATAGAAAGTGAAGAGAGAGAAGCGAGTGCATAGAGAGAGAGGGGAGAGGGGAGAGAGAGGAGAGAAAGGAGAGAGTGGGTAGAGAGAGGGTGAAGAGAGAGAGTGAATAGTGAGAGAGGGTAGAGAGAGTGAGGAGAGAGAAGATAGAGGAGAGAGACGAGAGGATGAGAGAGGGTAGAGAGAGTGAAGAGAGAGAAGGTGACAAGAGAGAGGAAGGAGAGAGGGCAGATATAGGGATGTGTATTTTTTAATTATATTTTATATTTCAAAAATAAATAAAATAAATTTAGTAACTATGTTTAGGCCTAAGCGTCGCTACTACCTAGGTAGTAATGATGCTTTATGCTAAGCGTCACTAATTAATATATTTTATTTGATATATATTATTATTTTTAAAATATAATATGTAATTCTAGTCTAAAAAAATAAAATAAAATTCTGTTACTCTCTGCCTCTAGTCCTTGGATCTAGCGCTCATGTTGACACACGTAGGAGAGAGATGAAAGGATGAGAGGGAGAGGGTAGAGAGTGAGTGAAGAGAGAGGGTAGAGAGCATGAGGAGAGAGAGGAGAGAGGAGAGATAAAGGAGAGGATGAGAGAGTGAAGAGAGAGGGTGAGGAGAGAGAGTGAGTTAGAGAGAGGAAATAGAGTGAGGAGAGAGAGAAAGAGGAGAGACAGAGAGAGAAGAAAGAGGGTGAGGAGAGAGAGGAGGTAGATAGAGAGAAAAGAGAGTGAAGAGAGAGGGTAGAGAGAGAGTGTAGAGAGAGAATGTGTAGAGAGAGAATGTGTAGAGAGAGAGTGAGGACAGAGAAGTGAGAGGAGAGAGAGAGGAGAAGATGAGAGAGAGTAGAGTGAGTGAAGAGTGAGAGGGTAGAGAGAGTAGAGAAGGGGAAAACAAGTTTAAAAACAATATTATTGATGCTCGAAAGTGAGCATCGCTAATAAAACTTAAAGTGGTGACGCTAATTCGTAAGCATCGCTACTAATTAATGGCCATATTAGCATTACTCAAGAGCGAGCAAGGCGTATTTTAAAAAAAAATTATGCTATTAGAAACTCCACGAAGTGGGCATCGCTAATATACACACACTATCTCTCTTCACTCTCTCTACCCTCTCACTCTCCTCACTTCCACACTCTCTCTATACACTCTCTCTCATCCTCTCCTCTCTCTTCTCTCTCCTCACTCTCTAAATTCTCTCTTTACCCACTCTCTCTACCCTCTCTCATCCTCTCCACTCTCTCTTTACCCTCTCTCATCCTCTCCACTCTCTCTTTACCCACTCTCTCTCTTCGCTCTCTCTACCCTCTCTCTCATCGTCTCCTCTCTTCTCTCTCCTCACTCTTGATATCCATTCTCTCTACCCTCTCTCTCCTCACTCTCTACTCTCTTTTCTGTCTGTCTACCCTCCCTCTTCACTCTCTCTACCCTCTCTCTCTCTTCTCTCCGTACTCTCTCTAAACACTCTCTATCTACCCACTCTCTCTACCCTCTTTCTCTCATCCTCTGCTCTTCTCACTCTCTTTCCTCTCTCTACACTATCTCCCTATCCTCTCTCTCTACCTTCTCCTCATCCTCTCCTCTCCTCTCACACTCTCTGTCCACTCTCTTCTCTCTCCTCACTCTCTCTCTAAACATTCTCTCTAAACACTCCCTCTTCACTCTCTCTTTACCCCCTCTTTCTACACTCTCCCTCTTCACTCTCTCTATTCCTCACTCTCTCTACTCCATCTCTCTCTCCAGTAAAATTTCGGCGCCGTTCCCTTTGCCTCCCCCCCCCCCTACTAGAAGAGGGGTGTCGGAATCCAATGCCCTTCCCCAATTTTTTTATTTTTCTGATTAGCGACGCATTTCAAATCATCGCTAATGAGAGAAATTTTTTTCTCTTATTAGTGATGGTTCTACATCATTGCTAATTAGTTTGTGTTGAATTTTTAAATATTTGCAAAACTTTGCTAAGCATCACAAACAATGTTTATTATTAATTTTTTTGTTTTTTTTGTTTTTTAATTTTTTTCAATTTTGCAATGCTTAATAAAGTGTCTCTAATAAGATATTATTAGTGACGTTTGTGAGCTAACATTGCTAATAATATATTTTTTGCAACTCACATATAAGCGTCGCTAATAAGAAGTTTGTTATTTTTTAAAATTTTTTATATTAGCATGCTTAATGCGGCATCGTTAATAATTAATTATTAGGGACACCTTAGAAATAAGAATTGTTACTAATTACTATTAGAGATGCTTAAGTAAGAGTTGCAAAAGAAAAATAATTAGTGACATAAAAATAAGCATCACTAATAGCTAACTAAAAGCGATGCTTTATCATAAGCGTCATAAATGGGCAATAGCGACTCTATTTTTATCGATGCATATAACGATGCTTAAAAAGCATCACTAAAAGTCATTAGCAACACTTGGATGGCTATTAGTGATGCTTAAAAGCATCACTATAGTCTTTTTTATTGTAGTGCACACAAAGAGGTGAGGTGCTAGATCCAGCCTCCCATCCTCTCCCCTCCTCTCGCAAAAGTTGGGATTTAATTTTTAAAAAAAATCTTATTAGCGACGTACAAAAAAATATTGTTGCTAATAAGAGTTTTTATTTTTAAAATATTTTGGGTATTAGCATGCTCTGTACCTAGAGTTACCGATTTCGCAATTTATTAAAATGTCACTATAAATTATCTTTTAGCGATGTTTAATAATCGTCACTAATATATTATAAGCAAAGTAAATACAAGGTGCAGGAAATAATATAATTTTAGTATCGCTAATAGCAACAGTTTCGCATATGTGTGCAGGAATTTTTTTGACGCTTAGGGTGAAACTGTTAAATTGGAGTTTAAATGTTCCTCTTAAAGAAAAGATGACATAGCCGAAAAGGGATTTAAATAATGTTAAATATAGAAATTAACATATTGATGTATATTACTAAAGCATAAAACTAAATTAAAGAAATTAAGTTTTTAGGGAATGCTACTCACCAAAAACAATAGTTTTCACCATATTATGCTTTATATTTGACCAAAGATCATTTGTTTCTGTTGTAACAAAAAGTTTGCCATTGATACCTTAAAGTACAAAATGAAAGTAACAATGATCTTACATTGACATAAAATACTGGCAACTCAAGTCAATACTTCCGGTAAGTAGTAGTAGTAATACCTGGTCTTTATTTAGACCACGGGCTTGGGGTCAGCCAATACGTGGATTTTCGGGATGGTGACTGCCAAATGCCGGATTTGACATATTGGATCCTTTCAGAAACTCGATAAACATCAACAAATTCGTTGGGCTGAACAATGTAGAGAGTGTCCGCATCAATACCCAATAATTTGGTAGCTCTTGTGGTTATACAACAGTTGTGGCTAATCAAAATAGCTTGGCTCCCCAAGTTGTGCACCCTTTCCCATCGGGGAAATCTCAAGTTGGCCTTGAAGATAGCAAGTGGTTCCAATCCTGATTGAAAGAAACAAGTAATCATCAGAAGGTGTCCTTTAGATTCCATCAACTTGTACTCAAAACGTCCCTCTCCATACGAATGCGGTGGAGGAGCTTGCGCTGGCGGAGGAGGAAGCACGATGTCAATTGTTGAAGGCGTATCATCAGACGAGGAACTGATTTTGACGAGCTTAAGCTCACCCTTGGCGGTTGCAACATAGAGCGATTGCTTGTAAAATATAATATCACTGTATTCGTATTCCTTCCCCATCGGAAGCATCGTCCATTGGGTCGACCCTTTACCAGCCAGTCTGCAAAAACCCACGCCCTCACTAGGGTAGAAGCTTGCAGCAAGGCAGTGTGGATTTTCTGGGTGTGAAGAAAGAATGGTCTTAGGAAAACATGCAGGAATACGTCGAGGGATGGTAATAGGCAGTTCGATTCGCCTTGACGAGAAGGGATTGAAGAGGAAGTGTTTTTGGTAAGGGTATTGATTTCCAACTCGCACGACATCACACATGATCATCCACCCTTCATAGGACCCACTACAGCTGCCATGGAGTCCGTCCTCAGGCACGTCGAACTCGTACTTTCGGTCGTCCGAAAGGCTGTAAAACTCTGTAGACCAAGCCTTCCAGTTCCATAGATATTGGGAGGAGTCATGGCTCTCCACTGCGACCATCCGCCACTGCTTGCAGGCGGCAGCGTAACGTATGGCGTCGGACAGCGGGAGACGCCTGAAGACGAGATCCAAGATGTCTCTGGGAAGGGATGCCCAATCGCTCCTCGACCACTCAACAACAGATGGGTCCTTCTCTGAATCTTTCGAGCATTTAGCAGAGATGAAAGAAGAAGAAGAAGAAACAGCGACGCCGGTCGTAGCCATAGGTCGGCCCCCTTCTTTTTTCCTGCGCACTGGACTGGTTCTTCCCTGCCGTCGGCGGGCAAGAATACAAAGCAGCCGCAGCAGCTTGTCGATCATATAAATATATAGCGAAGAACGGTTTGGCGACCCAATTAGCATTGCCTTTTTGCAGTTATGTTCGGAATAGGAAGCCGACATCGGGGGCAGGGAAGATGGCACATAAGAAAGTAACTGTGAACGGAACTTACCAACTTCGTTGCCCGATGCGAGTTGGTCAGTATGCGTTGGCTAAACGAGCCGTCTGTGCCATTAGCCAATAGCCATTATGCTGATTTTGAAGTGGAGTAAAGAAAAATTATGAGGAGGACCCGTTATAACATGACTTGTTATATTTGAGCTCCACAAACTTTTCATGTGAAATCGAACGGATATAAATTTGTAGACTCGTTAATCGTTTAGGGCATTTTTAAATTATTGTTACAAAGTTTAATTTCTTCTTGAATGCCGTTGGCTAAATTCTATTCAGTTTAAAAAATTGGGACTAATTAAAAAATAAAAAGTATAAAAGTATATTTAAACGAGCCATATTTATATGAGTCTAAGCTCACACATGCCCAAAATCCTTGGGAATTGCTTGTCGTTGGATTAAAATCTAAAGGCCCATATAATTAAGGGGTAGATTAGTTTGTACCCGCTTGTATCATAGGATCTCATCCCACAACTCTTAATACTCGAGCTCACACTAATGCACATGAGTGTGGGTTTATATAAACTTTTTCTATTTCAATTATAATAAGGAAGTTCAAATTCTATAGGCTATCTAACAACCATGAATTTTTAGTATGATTTTTTTATCTCTAATAAAGCTATTTTAAGAGTTTTTAAAAAAATTAATTATTTAGAGGTAGATACTTAGGGAGTTTTTATAAAGGTGTGTTAAAGCTTCGAGAAACAAGTGTAACGAGCCCAAAAATACCATAATCAGGCATCGGGTCAAAAGTTACGACTTTAGGAAGCATGTTACATAGGTAGGACCCACGTAAAAAGTGTAAAATAACCAATCCATATAGGCTCTAGTATATTAGGGCTCATAGATACGAGGCTAATGGTACCAAGAATGTGTAAATCGGTACGCTGGAGAGAAAGTTATGTGCACTTAAAGTTTTAATTTTTTTAAAAATAAATAATAAAATATTATTTATTGAGTCAAATGACATTAGGACACTGACACCATCCGATGGGTCAATGCAACGCTCATGTAACACACACTAACTGCACATGGACTAGTGCTCGCATTTGCATGTGCAACACATGACGCGAAGCAATACCACATTGTGCATCACATGCCATGTGGCTTGGCCTATGTCACATGTTTGCATGACCCATGGCTATTCCAAAGTGCCTCACATGCCTATAAAAGTGCATGTGGGCTTATATTCTTTCCATTTTTTCAGTTTTTTCTCTCCCACGTTCTTCAAACTTTATTTCTCGTGTTTCAAGTCGTTTTAAGTTTTAATTTGAATCTTTTAAGATGCATTCATTTTTAAATTGAGCATGCCAGACTTTGTGGCATGGCTATTTTTCTTGTCAAAGACCACTAAAGCCAAAAAGTAGATGTCAAAGTGTGTGGTGTTCGGTGCATCGACTTCAAACTCTCAAGGAGAGTGAGGTAGGGGTTGTTATTCTTTCTTAAGGCATGATTATGGATTTTGGTTGTCTTTTTAACTTAATATTTATATCACTCTTTCATGTTATGTGATAGAGTTACTTTTTAGTTATAATTTATGATTTTTGCTCATATATTCTATTCGTTGAATGATTAATCACTGAAATAGGATATGAATTACTATCATGTGTATTCAATTAGTTGAATAATTTTCTATTGGAAACATATATGTTTTATATTGTGCATGCTTTATGATTGCCTCATATATAATATTTTTATCAAATGTTAATCTGTGAAATTTAATATAAATTATACACATTGTAGCATGTGAGAAAGAAACAATCTAGCTTCGCCATTGTTTGCCTTGCGAATGAATATAGTATATTTGAAAGACGGTTTTAGAGAATTCATCCTTCTTGAAAGGAGGATGCTTAAGATTATTTTCGAAATGACATATAAGCATGGTGATTAAGTTACTAAAGCGAGACAAAGAAGTCGTAACTGTCTCGTTGGAACAAGCAACCAACCTTGCTTTTATAGTCATTCATAGTGGTTCTCCCATGGCTTATAAAGGAGAGGCTAAGGTTTTTACAAGGATAAACATTGAGATACAATGTTTAAAAAAAAACTGACCTCTATGAGTTTGAGACTCAAGATTATGCATCTAGGACTCAAGAGTATTTTGGTTGTCTCCGGAGCTATTGTTGGGCACCCCGATAGAACTTTGTGGATTAGATAAGGGTATAGTTATAATCCAATTTAAAATCGGATTCATGGTTCCTATTTTTAACCTAATTGGCCCCTAAAGAATGACATCTATCAAGGCTATACATGCTAGGGAAGTAAGTATCATAGAAAGACTTTCTACTCACATTATTTTGGCACCCTATGAGCAAGGGTGAATCTTCTCTCCACAAATAAGAGGTGTTTTGTAATGATCCGTGGAGGAGTAAAAGGTTGCTGCTTTATACCCGTAACAAAGTCCATAAGATGGAGTAGGTGTCTAGGATACTTGTAGCAATTTGTAAGAGCTTGCAAACCCTATGGGCATCTTTGATACATAGAAAGAAACTGTAGGGGTCATTTTGGGTGAGAGGCATATGATATGTGTTGTAAAACTGCGATATGTTTATTTCATGTTTGATAGTATAAACTCTCCTACTGAGTATTTTAAAATACTCACTACCCTAGACTTTGTCAAACCCATCAAAGCTTAGTGTGAGGGTAGAAGGGCCTACTTAGGATTTATCGAGATAATTTAAAGGATTTTAAACCACATGAAAATCACGAGTAAGGACTTATTATTTTTTCCTTGTGTGTTTGTACATGAACGGTAGTTCTTAAGGAAATAATTATTTTATTATCACTTATAATAAGTGGCTCCAGTCACAAGTCCAAGTAAACTCTAATATTTTATTAAAAGGATATTTTTTTATGGTTCCAAAATCTTAGCGTGCGACAAGTTAGGGTTTATCCCTCTTAAAAATAAGACTCTTGAACATACTCAAAGGTACAGGGGCGGGGAAGGGCAAGTGAGATGACAAGTCTATTCATGAGGTTGAGGCTAACTTGACATAAGCAAGGTGTACAAGCCTAAGACATGCAATGTTGATATCAAGTAGAGTCTATAGCGGAGATACAAAACATTATGTCATAGTCACACATGTAGGATGTAAAGGCACTGTCATGTACCTTAGCCACCCTGGATGTGGTGCGATGAAGTGAAGTGGAAAGAATTGTGGAAGACTCCATCCTGGGTGAAACACAACAACGGGGTTCGCGCATGTACCTTTTGTGCAAAAGCAAGTAGAGGAAGATAAAAGAGACTACTTAACAATCTTAATCCATACATACCCACATCATCTAAATAATAACATAATATCAATCCCCAAGGGCTACAAAAGTCTAAAGCTAACACTAGTTAATCATCGAATGAAGTAAAGTAAAGTATAAGTTCAACATGTTACAATATATAACAAGTTTAATATAACCCAAATAACCAGCTCCTCTCAATGTACACATCCATCCACATGCTCAACATAGAGCCCATCTAAAGCACCTACATGGCACGCCATATAGCCTTAAAACAATAACCACAACAAAAGAGATGTGAGCTTAGTTCAATAAGGGTTTTGATATAGAATATAAACTCATGAAAACATCACATGCATTATCAATCTACTCGTGCATTACATATTCATTCCTAACACATATGCGTCATAAGATAAATTGCATTCTATATACATATTCATTCCACCAGTTCCATACACATTCATGCCACACGTGTATCATAGGTTCATTTGTAGTTCATAACACATACACATCATGTATAATCATATAAATCTCATTATAGAATTCACATCCTGCATAACTTTAGTATCAATAATCAAATATTTCAAACCCATTTCATCATGCATCATAGGTTCATTTGTAGTTCATAATACATATACACATCATGTATAATCATATAAATCTGACTATAACATTCACATTCTGCATAATTCAAGTATCAATAATCAAATATTTCAAACCCATTTCATCCTGCACATTCAAGTATAATTATTCTACATACACCATGTGTAACATAAGCATTATTGTCCCTGAACAACTTGTGTCAATAAGCATTATATTCTATACGCATGTATAAACCATCAGGGGATGTCTCACAATTTAAAAATAACACTGCTTAATCAGCCAAAGCATACACAAACCAGCTTACCCATAACAATCCCTAATGGGGAAGGTCTAAATTCCTAAAAATAAAAACTATAGCAGTTTGGGTAAGTTCACTATCAGGGAAAATACCTCTAGTAAGATGATGCACATAGACAAATCAGTCTAGATTCTCAAGTCCAAAATACACATTAGTTTACCTAATTTTAGCATTTTAATCTGCTCACCTGGGGAGGAATCATCCACGAGGCACGAAAACCTTATCCATTGGATGTAATACCGACATTAAACCGATTCGATAAATCTCCAAACTACTAATCCAAAAAGTAAGGACATCCAATCGCATCCAATTGATTGATCATGGCTTAACACAAGAAATCATCACTTATAAATTATTATCATGATACATATGTTAGTAAGTTTGACAAATGTATGCCTGAATAAGAATACACTATCAATCCATACATGGTCCAATTATGACAAATAAAGTCATTTAAATATAAGCAAGGATATGCATACACGGTAGTGCTCATACATAAACTATAAATTGTGGAACATGAATCACCTATAATCAATGTGACATGTACAAGTATCTATAATTCATCAAGGTCATAGCCTACTAGAGTCATGGAGTTAATGTGAATAAATCATTGAAATACGGATTTAAACAAGTAGAACACCATGCTAAACCTAGATAAGTATAGTCATCATCATGCTTAAGCAAAATAATAATCCAAAGAAAGTTCACATGTAATTAAGATGACATTTATCAGTAATCATAACTCATGATAGGCATAGATAATTAGAATCATGAGAAAAGAACAAGAAATAACTGAAAATCCTAAAAAAAATGGCCTATTTCACCAAACTGCCTTATGGTCGTTCAATGGGCTAGATGTGTCATCTAAATGCCTGTCCATTCAAATGGACTATTAGCCCATTCGAACGTATGTAACAGTTCATTTTTATAGTCCGTCTTCAACCTCTCGAAATTCAAACCGAAAAATATTCCCCAATTCCATATAAATTTAAAAATCATCCTAGAACATTATAAACTTAAAATCTAAACGTAGAACATGATGGATCTAATCAATTTTATGCTTGACAACACCAAAATAACCATAAATTATATGTTTTTAACAAAATACCTATAGCACCCCGACTTTTTAAATTTCTTTAAAGGTCGAATTGTTTGCAATTCGTAATTAAAAGCAAGCCAAGATCAACTGTGTACAAAGGAATAACTTTTCATTAATTACAAAAAACTTTACAAAGGAATGCTTATCATGCCTTAAAAAGATCAAAGTTGCGCATATCCAAAATTTATGTATACAAAAAACCACGCAAAGTAAATTAGACACGTAGATCTTTCGAAGCTCTACAAGCTATCTTCATTAACGTCATCTTCTTCATTCGAACCTGCAGCGTCTAGGGGTGGGTGAATATAATTATACTCAGTAGATAGAATTAAATTATTTTAGCATGCTAAAACATAATGCTTAAATAAATATACATAAAATATTTTTTTAATAATTCATATTCAAAAGTCGACTCAAAATAATATTACCGACTAACCAAATCCAACACACTTTTTACACGAAAAGTCAGACAAAATAATTTTTTGCAGAATCCAGTAAACTCGGATAATTTGTTCATAGCCATAATCTGGTAAACAATTTAAAATCGAATAAAACATCATTCACAGAATATTGCCGATACCGGAGTGACATACACCCATGCTTGTAGGGCAACGGGATCAGAATGAAGAGGATATGCCCATGATATTTAACTTCATGGGCACGCCATATGACATAATAGGCACTACCTAGGAGTCATAACTCTTATAACTTTTGGGCTTTATACCAAATAGCTACCATTCAAAACAATTCATAGTTTTTGGGCTTTATACTAAATGACTACCCTTTAAATCTAGTCAAATCATTCTTAAATGTAATTCAAATAATAATAATATCTAAAAGTTCGTATCACAATAAAATCCATCTTAGAGGTGTACGATATGCATTATCTTAGTGTTTGCCTCACTGCTAATAAATACCATCCTTTTTTTTGAAATAATATTCTATTTAAGAGATAAATAGAATACGAAGTAGAATGCCTACTCATAGCACGGAATTAGAGCTTAAAACCATCTACACTTCATTCTTAAAATTGATTGAAGTAATGGCTAACGGTTAGAGCCTCGTCTGATTCATGGGCTTAGGAGCAACAGGCGAAACCTCCCCACACACATCAGGACAAGATCTCCTGTTGGACTTGGAAGCGGAGTACAGAGCCTCCCCTTGCGTCGGAATGATTCCTCCTTCCAGCTTGAAACCAGCGAACGGTGTAATGTCCCTGATTTTTCTACGATTTTCTGTGATTTTCCTACTATTTTTCTGGTCATTTTCGGCGGGAAAATGTGACGCTTCGACGTATTCATATTTGTGTATTTACCCCATATTTATACCCATAGAGTCGGGTGTGGGGCTTAGTCGCGGGCCTCGCTGCACTCTTACAACGCAAATTTTGGAGGTACAACACGTAATTGCGAGGTTAACGTGTATTCAAGGCATAGATGGAAAAATTAAAAAGTGTATTATAAATATGAAATCCATCCACTAGATTCCAGAAGTTTCGACGTCCGAAATTTTTTTATAGACGTCCAGTAAGTGTGTGAAACCCGACCCATATTCCGGTTGCTCCGTTCTCCCTCCTCCATTGTCGGATTTCATCGATTCCTATCGGGATCCTCTTTGCCTCACCGCAACAAGTCCATAGGTACTGGCTATGACCGTTGCCATGGCCTCTTCGCTCTTCCACGAGGTACCAAACTTTTCTTCAATTTTTCTCTCCTTCAAATCTCATTTTTGAGCTGTGAGGGTACGATTTTGATGTCATTTGCAGCCGTCCTCAACTAGACTTATGTTTGGTTGGCCGCTAGGAACCCATAGGTGCTGGCTAGAGCTACCGCCATGCTTTCTTTGCTCCGCTGTGAGCTACCGGTACTTTGTTCGGTTTTTGTTCTTGTTTCATCTCACTATTCGGAGTATTTTTTTGAGTCACCGGAGGTTGTTTGCCATCACATGCTGCCTCCCTCCACTGGACTTGGTCCCATGCGACCACCAGGACCCTAGAGGCGCTAGCCAGAGCCACTGCTACCGCCCCTGGGCTTCCCTATAAGCCGGCCGATCTTTTGGTCGATGTTTTGTCTCTATGCGTTTTGCTGGACAATAGTTCCATCATCTCTGCGGGTCATTTTTGGGTTGGCTTTTGCTCAGCCCACCTCGGCATAGCGATGGCTAGCCCTATCTAGCCCAATTTCATCTCGATGGCCCTTGTCGGCATTGGCTGCCATGCTCCTACCCCTCTGCCCTTGACCGTGCTAGATGCACAACCGCCCGCAGCATGGTTTTGGTTGTGGATGGCAATTGGTAGTGTTGTCGTCTCTATTGGCCACTCTGGTAGGACTTCGTCCAGCCTACCTCTACCTAGTGTCGGTTGGGGGTTACCGTTTCCGACCCCGCTTCGTGCCCTATTATCTTGATCCGCCCGGTTAGACGCTTTGGGTGTGTCTCGGGTCATTGCCATCAGTGAGTCGTGGGTCATTTGGCCATCGTCGGATCGGCGACAGAGAGGTCGAGCCCCACTTGGCCCAATTATACCTCCACTCGGAATGTGTCGTTTGCCTTTGCCCTATACCATGCAAGATGCACAACTGCCCACACCAAATGTGTTGGTTGTGGGTGGCGATCGGCAATGTCACCACTTCGATCAGCCACCACCTCCTGGCAATAGCTCACTTGCCCTTTTGTGGGCCTTGGGCCACTACCGTCCGACCCATCTCCCCCTAGAGTGGCCCTTTTTAGCCGCGTTTTCATGTGGCCACATGTGTGCTTTTGGGTTTAGGGGTCATATTTGTGCCGCTTAACCGTCGATTGGCTCTGCCACCGAATAGAGTTGACACCAGAGCCATCCACCACCTTTCCTTTGTCCTTGAGCATCGCCCCATGCCCTCCGCCCTTATGTGGACCCTTGTTGACGCGAAATCACCGTCGTTGGGTGATGTCCATAGCCGATTTTGATGTCTTGCGGCCGGCGAGTGCTTATCAGCCGCCAGCCAACCTTCAGTGAGTACATCCTCGACATTTGGTCACTGCCACTTATGGTGGCTTGACCTTACTCCCATCCACCCTAGTGTGCTGCCGTTGCTGGCAGATTTTGCTGCATTGAATTTTGGCACTCCATTTGGCCATGTTGTTTCCGGCGCTTCCTAAAATCCTCGGAACTGTAGTTCTCTCAACTTGGCAAATCTTTTGGCCACTAATTCCGCTATCGATGCCACTACCGTCATGTGCTCGCCATCAAACATCTCATGCTCTGTTGAGAACGATGTATGTTTCCGATTTAGTTTGTGTGCTATATGAAGCTAAGACGTCTGATGCTCTGTTGAGAGTGATGTATGTTTTCGATTCAATCTGTGTGTTGTATGAAGTCCAGACGTCTGATGCTCTGTTGAGAGTGATGTATGTTTTTTATTTGGTCTATGTGATGTATTAAGCTCAGACGTTTGATGCTCTATTAAGAGCATTGTATGATTTATGCCCAGTAGTGGCACCGTATGATTCTGCCCAAGAGTGGCATTGCATGTTTCTGCCCAAGAGTGGCACTGGCACTATAAGACCTATTATGGTGGGCAATTCTATGGCACTATAAGACCCATTATGGTGGGCAATTGTATGACCCCTTATGTGCGGGTGTTTATGTTTGTGCGCTCAGGTAAGTAGTAGTATCATGGACTTGCTCTTATCTGTTTAATCTTGTGCCTCATGAGCATAGATGTGTCTTACCTTCAGAAAAGTCCATGGCGTCTAGTCACTCCCCGGAGGTTAAGGTGATGTTCTAGTAGCATTCTTTTCCTTTTCAACGCTAGAGCTTATTAGTTGTAATGAGCTTCAGTGGTCGATAGTATGTGTACGATTATGAGTATGAGCACGACTGTAAGAGTATGAGTATGAGCACGACTGTAAGAATATGAGTATGAGCACGACTGTAAGAGTATGAATATGAGCACGACTGTAAGAGTATGAGTATGAGCACAACTGTAAGAGTATGAGCACGACTGTAAGATTATGTGTATGAGCACGACTGTAAGAGTATGTGTATGAGCACGACTGTAAGAGTATGCGTATGAGCACAACTGTAAGAGTATGTGTATGAGCACGACGGTAAGAGTATGTGTATAAGCACGACTATAAGAGTATGAGTACGATTGTAAGAGTATATTTCTGAGTAAGATAGTAAGTGTATGTTTTTGAGTAAGACTGTACGAGTAAGGTCGTACGAATAAGATTGTATGCATAAGGTCGTACAAGTATGTGTAAGTTATATGAGTAAGCATATGATTGTACGAGTAAGGTCGTATAAGTATGTGTATGTTGTATGTGTAAGCGTATGGTGGTATGAGTAAGTTTGTAAAACCCTAGATAAGGGTGTTTGTGTAAGTTTGATTTGATGGTAGGATGTTGGCATGATGTATGCATATGAGCATGATTATGATATGTTTGTTTGCTTCATGTTTGAGTTGCATGAACGCATCTATGTATGGATTTACTAAGTTCATTGTTTAGAACTCCCTTACTGGGTATTTTTCTACTGAGTATAAAAATACTTATTACTAGCCCCGTTGTTCAGGAGGCTTTTGTAGGTTTTTGGCAGAGAGCACCTGGAGTTGGATGCTTGTTTCCGCGGTGGATTAATTCCCTTGGACTCAAGTATATACTTGACTCACTGCAAATAATGTTTGTGCCACGATCTCTTGTATTGGGTGAGACGAGAATTAAAATGTGTATGTGTTCTAGACTTGTAATTTGGATCAGACTGTGGACTGTTATGGGACTTGTACTTAGGGATGCCTGGGAGAGATTTGTATTTAAAGTCTATGATCATAGCAATTTATTCATACGTTTGTTTTTTGAGTAGCGCTTGTGGATGTTTGGTTTGGTCGTACGATGTTTGATTGAATGAGTAACAATTTGGATGGGAAAAACTGATGTGTTATGTTTTAAATTATAAAACTGTTTTCATAGGTTTCATATTCATCATTTTTCCTGATTTATAGCAGTTATATTACAAAAAAATTTCATAAATTTTAAGGAAAATGTATGAAAAATCTCGGGCATTACAGATGAAGCCTCCTCTTGTGCTAGGACAAATTCTATCTCCCAGCCCAAAAGTGGCGGACAGAGCCTCCCCTTGCCCTGGGTCATTTTCCCTACTTACAGCAGCTAACTCAAAATACAGAACCCTCTATGATGTAAAGCACCCTCGAATTAGCTAGGAACAATTTTTGAATAGACGGAAATGGCAAGAAACTACTTAGAAACAGGCGTTTAAAGTCCTCCCCCCCTTCTATTTATAATAAAATGTGACTGTCGCATGCACTCATAAATTTTAATGAAGGAAACCACTCAAGGCAAAAACCCCTTATCTCTAGCAAGCCTTAAGAAATCCTTGAACAATTCTCAACCTTAAGAAATCCTAACTCAAAATTAGGGTTTAAGTTAAACCAAATTAAAACTAGTTTCTAGACTCTAATCAGCTAGGAAGAGGATTGATGTAAGACATCCTTAGGTTAAATATAAAAATAACCTAATTAGAATTCTAAATTAAAATTAAAAAAATAATTTTGATCGAAGAAAATCAATAATCAAAATGGGAGAAATAAAGATAAAATTGTTTAAGACCAAAAATTAAAAGATTAGTGGGTGATTAAGGGTAAAATTAATCTTAACCAGGGTTTCTCCATTGAGAAATAGAGGTAGTGTAAGCCTCCCTCCTTAACACAACCCTTCAAAATTTGGTAAATGGCTAGGTTTTTTCTTATATAGTAATGATTTTCAACTCAGAACAAGAACTGTTAGGCTAGAAAATAGGGAAATACTCTAAGTGGCTAATTAAGGGTATTTTTTATTCAAAAATGAATTTAATCACACCATCCCGCTTAAATAAAATACTAAAAGGTTGCAGGACAAAATGAGTTGCACACTGTCCAATATAGATGTGGGGATCACAGTGGTGCTCCAAGGAAATATTCAAAGAAAATTAGTAGGTAAAAAATGGGTAAATCAAGTTTGACATTAAAATTCTTAAAAATTATATGAAACCTTAAGAATTAATAATTAACTAACCATGGCCCTAAATCACATCAATCCGGCAAGCAAATAAAATCACAATATTAAAAAGAATTAAAATAATATAAAATTAGAGATCTTCCAGGCACACAATACTTGCAGGAGTTGCACACAATGTATAGGAGTTAAACACAATGCATGTATGAGATGCATGCAATGCTGCAAAATGCTGACCAGCAAGGGTGTCAGGGAAGTTCTACAGTGTTTTTTAGACTAGGTACCTTTTGGGGTGGAACACTTGGAGAAATAATGATAGAGGGCAATATGTGTAAAAGATGCATCCAACAATGAAGGACTAGCGCATAACATGTGCATGAGATACTCACGATGTTGCAAGAGGTGAACGTTGTGTTATGAAGAGGTGTACATAAAATTGCGCAATTTATGGCACAACCATGGAAGGCGATATCAGTTTCAATAAGAGTATCAAGGACTACAGACACAAGTATGCACCGATGATACAATTGTTACGTATTGAAACAACTACAAACCTATAATATATATTAAAAATTGTTAAAATTGATAAGATAATATCATACAAATTCTCTTAAAGGCATGATAGATGAAAAAAACATTATAAGTGAAAATAGAACACTAACATAAGTAACACATGTTAATTGGGGGATGGGGGTAGTGTAACAATTGTGGCTTTTATGCTAAATGTTTTAAATTTTATATGATAAAAATTTAGTGTTAATCGATCCCTTAGAGATAGCAAGAGCACTTAAATTGGATAGTAGGACCTTATGACCTCGAGATGCATGACATGTGAGTGGGCCCCACCTAAAAAGTGTTAGATAATCTAACCTTGACCATTCTCGATTCGTAGGGCTCATCGATATAAGCTCAACTGTACCAAGAAAACTACATTACATGTCACAAACCTCTCCTTGATAGATGAGAGCTTCTATGCTTGGTGGCCTGCATGGGCTCATTGCTCAACTAGAAACCAATACAAACCAAGGCGTTAGCTAGAAACCAGTATAGACCATGACATTAGTTGCAACCCATCTGATCTCCTTCGTATATAGCAACTTTTCGGTTCCAACGTAAAAAGTGTTTCTAAATATTACGCTAAAAGAACAGTCATAACTGCTTAGCGATGCTAACAATACTACTATTAGTGACACTTTTCTTTGTGTAGGTGATATTAACTTTTTTGTGACGTTTTATAACTCATTACTAATAGTAAATTATTAGTGACACTTATTCATATGAGATGCTAATAGTAATACTATTTGTGATGCTTAATATAAAGCATTGCTAATATAAAAATATTTTTAAAAAAATATTAGCAATGCAAAATTTTGCATCAATAATAAGAAAAAAATATTATTTGAGATGTTTTTAAAAGCTTTACAAATTAAATAATAAATATAAAAAATATTATTACTGACAATTTTGCAAATAAATAAAAAAAATTAAAAATAAACTAATCTAAGCAGTTATTATCGACACTTTCTGGGAGGGGCACAGAAATTTGGCACTCCTATAGCATTGATGGCGAGGGGGGCCAGAACCCCTCCTCCAACGGCTGGAGGGAGGTGGAGGGGGAAGCATATCTATATGTAAGAGGCAGGGGAGAGGGCTGCCGGTGGAAAATGGGATGACGAGCAGTGGGATAACATTGGGCAGCAGGGTAGATATGTCAGCCAGTGGAAATTGGGATGGCAGGCAGCTGATAGAGTCGGGGGTCTAGGGGGTAGCACGTCAGCAGGTAGGAGGAAGGGGAGAGGGTGGCCAATAGAAAACTGGACGATAACAACGAGGGCAGGTAGGGGAGATGGGCTGCTAGGGGTAGATGAATAAGTCGATAAAAAAGGGACAGGGGGCGGTTGGTGGAAACTGGGGTGGACGGCAGCTGGAGGTAGGAGAGAGAAAGGGTTGTGGGGGCACGGGGAGGAGGGGTGTAAATACCACGTGGGCAAATTCGCTGTCTCGGTTGAAATTTCATCAATGTTGATGAAATAGTTCAGAGTGGGCACACAATTTAGCGTGCCTGCCAATTTTATTAGCAACACTTTTGACTAAGAGTCACTCATTAAAAAATTTACTTTTGGGACGCTCATAAGGAAGCGTTGTAAATAGTCTTATATTTGCAATGCTTCCTTACAAGCATCACAACAGACATATTTGTGACGATTATCTAATAAGCCTTGCAAATAATTCTCATATTTGCGATGCTTAACCATTAGCGTCGCAAATAATGTTATTTTAAAAAATCCTCTCTCCTCTCACTCTATCTTTATCTCCTCTCTCGCCTCTCATTTTCTCTCATCTCCTCCCTATCTCTCCTCTCTATCCATCCTCCTCTCACTCTCACATAAGTCAAGGCTTACTTTTTTGGAGAATAGGAATGAGAGTGAGGGAATTTAATTTAATTTTTTTACTTTTTATATATTTTAAAAATAATAAAATAAAATACATTAGTGAAGCATATTCGAAAGCGTCTCTAATACATTTTATTTTATTTTAGTTTTAGTATATTTAAAATTTAATATATAATAAAAAAAAATAAAATAATTAAATTATATTCTCATGCCCACTCCCCTCTCCACCTCCTCCTCCCGCCAAAGTTTGGTGACCCTCCTGCTCTCTCTACTCTTTCTTTCTTTCTCCTTGAACCCTCTCTTTGTCTCTCTCATGCGCATCAGTGTCGCCCTGACAATGAAGAGGAGAGGGATGAGAGTTAAGAAATTTAATTTTATTTTGTTTGGATTTTTTATTATAAAATATATTTTAAAATAAAAATGTATAATAAAATATATTAGCGATGCATAGGAGTATACACTAGCCATTTTGGAAGCATATCAGTTTGCATCACTAATACGTATGGTATTACCGATGCATATTCCTATGAGTCGCTAATACCTTTTATTTTATTTTATTACACTATTTTTTAAAATATAATATATAATAAAAAATTATTAAAAAATTAAATTAAATGTCATGCTTTTTCCCCTCTCCTCCTCCTCCCGCTTGAGTCCAGCAACCCTCCCACTCTCCCTATATTTGTCTATGTCGAATTCTATATAATCATGCCTACTGTGTTTTTCTCTTTGTGTTCACTCGTCCCTCTTTCTCATATCTATATCACACTCTCTATCTCCTCTCTTTCCTTTTAGTCTCTCCTCTTCCCTCTCCTTTGTCATTCCTCACTAGCCTCTCTCCTCTCTTAACTCTCTCTCCTCTGGTCTCTTGTCTCTCCTCTCTCTCTTAGTACTCTCTCTCCTCTCTCTTCTATCCCTCTCTTCTTTCTCTCTCCTCTCTCTTCTATCCCTCTCTTCTTTCTCTCTCCTCTCATTCTCTCTCTGCCTGTCTCTCTCTCCTATCTTCTTTCTTTTTCTCTATTTTATTAACATGCGTGAATAGGAGCCCCAACTCTCAAGAGAAGTAGAGAGAAAGTAGGAAATTTTATTTAATTATTTATTATATATAAAAATATAAATATAAAATAAAATAAAATATTTTTTTAGATTTTTAATTTAAATTTTTAATATTTATTTATTATATATTAAAATAATAAATATTAAATAAAAATAAATTTATTTGCGACACTTTTTTAGAGCATCATTAATCGTGATACTATTAGTGACACTTATAAAAGACACTGCAAATAAAGTAAGGTTATTTTTCAAAAAATATTTACTATTATTGGCTACACTTTTTTAGGGTTTAGTGATGTTTTTTTTACAACGCTATTTGCAATGCTGTTAAAAAAGTGGTACAAATAGTTATTTTTTCTAACATTTTTTTATGCATATGAAATAGTTATATTGTATCACTAATACTCTTTTTTGTTGTAGTAATATATTTCATGTTATATGTCATCTTCACGAGCAGATTCTTCCTTAGTCTATTTCTCCATGTTACTCAACCCATTAATCAATCACTTTGAACCCATTAATAATTCACCAAGTCAAAAGAAATGGTGTCAAAAATCCAATTTTATCTTTTAACAAAGACACAATAACGGAACTGATTTAATACATGATTATAAAACCCACAATTTGTAACCAAGCAAAAGGACGTTTCTGATGACAAAATTTTAAAACAAAGGAGACACATTCAAACTTAGAAATTGATAAGGTTTCTGGAACACAAACTTTATTAAATTTCAGAACCATCAAATAGTACAAGGAAACTACCCTTTTTTTGATAAGGAACATCTCAAAGTAATCACCACAACTAGCGATATCTGGTAAGATGAAACTTTCCTACCGTGCATGCTAATTCATGGGCTGCATACGCCATCTGATCTGTGTTCAAGTAAAACTGTAGTTCTTGATGGCCCATAACTCATAACTCAGTTTCAAGCTCCTCCAACCACCGATTTTGTCCTACTGCCTCACTGGAAGGGAATACCAAGGTCACATGCAAACCTGAACAAACTTTCCTAAATTGAACAGCTTTCCTTGGACGAGCAAACCGACTATAAACTGCAGAATTAAGTATGATATGAAGCCGACTTACCTCGTCTGAAAATATAGACTTTCCGGAATTAGAGAAAGCGATTTCTTGAATTGAAAACTCCCACTTCACCTGAAACAATGACTTCGCACATGTACATGAAGGATGGTTACCATCTAAGATCAGTACTTCACCAGTTGTTACTGAATCTAATTATTAGGTTACTATTAATCACGATAGAATAATCTTGTTGTATTTGCTTAGCTAGAATCTATAATATAATCATTTTATTGTATTTACAATAATATAATCAAACTGAATATATCATGATGTTCTTTGTCCAAAGTACACGGTAGGGCGTTCCTCTCCACCAAATATTTTTCAAAAAATAGACCTCACAAAAGGTGGAAATACTAAAATAGGCAAGTAGGTCAAGATTTGAAAAAATGGACTTGTGCACACCATAAAATGACCCTTCACTAGCCATTTCTAAGTGAAACATACTTTTTAACTAAAAGTGGACAATTACCAACTAAGCATTCTTTCCAACTGTTAACTTATGTTTCTAAATCGGAGAGCTTCATCTACTAGTGTCCTCTCTGGCCAAGCTGCCTCCCGTAGTCGACGTCCTCTCCCACCATAGATGCATCCCTTCAGTCGTGTCCTCTTTTACCCTTGCCTCCTCCTACTTGCAGCGTATCCTCTCTAACTTTTGGAAGGACATGGAACTGAAGGTTGCTATCTATGGAGGGTATTTGATGGGTTGCTGCTATTGCCTTGGTCTACTCATTTCTAGTTGAGTGATGAGCCCATGTAGGCCATCAAGCGACTTGAGATGGTTCGGATTCAAGTTGGGCAAAACCTGACTCAATAACATCCTTAGTCATAAGGCCCACTTTTGAAAATTAAAAAAATAATTTTTTTATTTTTTTTATTTTTAAAATATAATATTTAATAAAAAATCTAAAAATTCAAAATTAAATTCGTCCATCTCTCTCTCCCCTCTCTTTATCTCCTCTCTCTCTCCCTCTCTCACTTCTCTCTCTTCTATATCTATCCCCCTCTCTCACTTCTCTCTCCTCTCTCTTCCAACCTCCCCCGTCTCACTTCTAGATCTCTCTTCTCTTTCTAATCTCTCTCTTTCTCTTTCTTCTACACACGTCAACGTGAGCCCTGACTCTGAAGATAAGAAGGGAGAGAGTAGGAGAATTTAATTTAATTTTTTTATTTTTAATTAGATAGTATATTTTTAAAATAATAATAAAGAAATAAAAAATGTATTCGTGACGCATAGGAAAAAACGTCACTAACATATTAGGTATTAGCGATATATACGCGTATATGTTGCTAATACATTTATTATTTATTATTTTTTAAATATAATATTTAAACAAATCAAAATTAAATTCCTCCATCTCTCCACTCTCTCTCCCCTCTCTCTCCTCTCTTTGCCCTATTTCTCTCCCATCTCACTCTATCTCTCTTCTCTCTTCTCTCTTCTCTCTCCTCTCACCTCTCTCTATCAACTCTCACTCTCTTTTCTAGATCTCCACTTTCTGGTCATTCTCTCTGTTCAGTACTCTCCCTCTCTCTGCTCTCTCATCTCTCTATCCTCCTCTCTTCTCCTTCTGTTCTTTCTTCACTCCTCTCTCCCTTATATGTGTGAACATCACTACACTTATAGTACTATTAGCGATGCTTAATTCAAAGAGTCGCTAATAATGTACCATTAGTGACATTTATTTATACATCACTTATTATTTTGCTTTAGTGACACATAGAAAAGCATTACCAACGAGGGTCACTAATGATCAATTATTAGCGACGTTATTCTATGCATCACTAATATAAAAAATATTTTTTAAAAAATATCTTATTAGTGACGCATAACTATATGTGTTATTAGCAATGCTTTTAAAGCGTCATCAATATAAAAAATATTTTTAAAAAATTATAACTCCATATTTAGGTGTCGCTAAAAAAAATTGAAAACTTTTTTTAGTGATGCTTATGGAAAACGTAGCTAATAATAAAATATATTTGAAAAAATTAAAATTTCAAATATTAGCGATGCTTGTTAAGCCTTAAAATAAAATAAAAAATACACCGGTGGCGGGCCTTAGGAGGGGAGAGGGAGCTGGATTGGTTCCCCTCCGGAATACGATAGTCCTATCTCTCCCAGTCAGGGGGGACCGGGGGTGGGAAGGAGGGACAAACGAGGAGGGGGGATGGAGGGGAGAGGAAGAGGCATTAGGTTCGGGCAGGGAGCTGGAATCCTGCGCCCGCCTCCTCCTTCCCCTCCTCTGAAAAATAGTGGGGAAGAAAGGGAGAGGGGACCCAGGGAGAGAGGGGGAAGCGGGAAGGAGGAAGGAGGAGGGGGCGGGGAGCCGGAATCCTGCCTTAGAAGCCACTGGCCAGGGAGGGGGGAGAGAGGGAGGGAGGGGGGGGGGAGAGCACTAGGGTGGCGGGCAAGCAAAACAGTAGAGGGGAGCAGGGCACAATGGGGTAACTGAGGAATCTAGGGGCACATGGAATCCAGGGGCAGCCGGGGGCAGACGCAGGCAGCAAGGAGACGAGAGGCGAGGGGGCGCACAGGTGGCAGGCGGGGGCACAACGTGTCGTATGGGCGGTGGGCATAAGACTGGCGGGGGCACGGTGGGTCGGACTGGCGGGTGGGGATGCATGGGTGGTGGGGGCTGGGTGGGCACATGAGGGGAGAAGTAGTGGGCAAAAAGCTGGCTGGGGCGTAGCGGGGCGGATGGGCGGCGAAGGGCACACGTGGGTAGGGGGAGGCAAGGTGGGGGAGGAAATGATTGGGAGAAAAACACTCGTGCGTGCAAAAACATCTATGCGGGCTCCTATATATTGCCTTGAAGGTGAAAATTGTCCGCGCGGTCAAAATATCGATGCTTCGAAAGCAACCCTTAATCTAAGTGTCACAAAAAAAATATTTTGGCGATGCTTTTCTAAAATCTTTGCAAATATTTATATATTTGCGACGTTTTTGTTAAATGTTGCCAATTGCTTTAATTTGCAACACTTATAAATAAGTGTCGCAAAAGTTGTACTATTTGTTACACTTATCCACAAGTGTAGGGATGCCACTTGGGTCGGGTTTTTGGTAAACCCGACCCGACCCGACCCTAATGGGTCGGGTTTGGATATCCTTAATGGTTAAATGAATCGGGTTCGGGTTTAAATATTGACCCGAACCCTTCGGGTCGGGTCGGATTCGGGTTTTGCCTGACCCGACCCGACCCGACCCGGCATCCACTAATATTCACTCGAGTCTCGACTTCCCCTGCCCTAAATTCTTTCTCTCATTTCGAATTCCACTTCAGTCTCCGCCGCCCAAAATTCCCCCCCGATCCGGCGATCTCATCGGCCAGTCTCCCTATTTTTCCAGCCAGAATTTTCCCAGTCGATCGTCCACCACCGTGCGGCCCTTGCCCCAATTTTTCCCCCGTCCGGCGATGCCATTCGTGAATGCCCAGTCCACCGCCGTGCCCTAAAATTTTCCCCGCCCATTTTCACTTCACCAGCGACGATTCAACCGGTCTACTGCCTCCAGAGGTCGTCCGACGGCCATTGTTGGGACGTCTTCTCCATTTCGCCCGTCCGCCGCCTCCATAGTTCATCTAGACACCGCCTTCATTTTTTTGGTGCCTCTTCTCTATTTCACCATCTCCTGTGTTCCAAAATTTCGGTGAGTTCTACTTCTCCATTCTTTGATTTACAGTTGCATTTTGGCCGTTTTGCTCAAGATATCATGCTAGTTTGGCAAAAAAAAATTTGGTGGATTTGAAGTGCTGCAACTGTGTTCCGGTTAAAGGAGGGTTTTTTTTTAGGATTTTTCGACACTCAACTATTTTGTGGTTTTCGTTGTTTTTGTGCTGTTGTTTTGGATGATCACGAATCATTGGAATCATTTGGAGTGTGGATACAGTTCAGTTCAATATTTTTTTTAAATATAATTAAATAGAGACTTGTGTATAAAATTGCATTATCGGAGAGCTTATCGGAGAGCTTGACAGATAGGCAAAGCATGTTTCAATACGAGTCCCAGCTGCTGATCTCCATCAGGAAATTAGTTCCCAGGCAATGCCCAAAATGTGAAGGTATGAGATTTTCAAGCCTCACTATGTACAAGCAATAGATATTTTGCGGATGCTCTGGCGGTTTATTTCACTCTCTCTCTCTCTAGGTAACATAAAGATGTTGTTTCTATCTTGCAAGTTAAACGTATAGTGTTCTTTTATGGCCACAGGTAGCTCCCTTTGCCATAGAGTTAAAATTTCCTATAGTTGATATGCGTCTCCATTTTCAGATATGTTATGCTGTGATGGTAGACATCCTTCATATTTGGTAGTCCTAAATTTTTTGAAATTCTTGCTATTGATAAAGGTTGTGTTACTTGATGCGCAGACAGCCAGAAGTACATGGAAGAATGACTTTCTTCTCTTCAGCAAAGCTGAGCTCTAAGTACATCATTCTTAATAGGTGTGGCCCTTCAAATAAATGTCTTGTTTTCTTCCTGTTTATTTCTTATTCCAGAGAAGGAGAAACTTAAAAAAAAATGAGAAAGAAATGAAAACTATAAAGATTTGAGAAGAAATGGGAGAGCACGTGATTGCAATTCTTGTGGAAAGTGGCAGTTTTTTCTGCTTCAATGAGGGATTTGAACCTGACAAAGTAGCAGTGAAGCCATATATAATCTTTTGAGAAAATGAGAGGGAAGATGCAGCTTGATCATGGTGGGTGTATGTTTCAGATTTCGTGCTGACTAAATGAAGGGATCAATTGTTTCATTCTTTTTACATGATTCTGGTATTTCCCTTTAGAAGCAGGGGCTGAACTTGGATTGGCAGTGATTGGATTAAAAGAAGAATTCTTTGTTGTAAATACTAATATTGTACATACTTGGACAAACTTTACTTTTATCTTTTGTTTTTAGCTTTTGCAGTGTATATATATTGTATATTTTTGGAAGGGCCAGCTTCGTATTCTAGTCAACTGTTTCTTGCATTAGCTTGTATTACGATATGCTATATTAATATGTTGCTTATTTCAATGAAGAGATGCTCTTAAGGGTCAACCCCAAGTAATTTGTTTCATTTTTTTGCCCTTTAATCATCTCCATATCGCATTATGGCCTAGCAGGTTAGGATATATTTATATTTGACTATAACAGGTTAGGATGTATTTATTTTGAGGTCAGTTTGTATTAATTTGATTTTTTTTTTCAAATTCGGGTCGGGTCGGGTCGGGTCGGGTCGGTAAATTATTCGGGTCGGGTCGGGTCGGGTTTGGGTCGGGTCGGGTCGGGTTCGGGTTTTGAATTTACCATTAGGGTCGGGTTTGGTACAAGTTTTTTAACCCGTGACGGGTTTGGTATAGGGTTCGGGTTTTGATATTTTAAATGGTATCGAAGTCGGGTTTATCAAAACCCGACCCGAACCCGACCCGGTGGCATCACTACACAAGTGTCACAAATAATATTACTTTCTCCCTCATTCTCTACACTCTCTCCTCCCTCTCCTCTCTGTCACCTCCCTCCTCTCTCTCTCTACACTCTCTCCTCTCTCTCAACACTCTCTCTCTCCCTCTCTCCTCCATCTCCCTCTCCCTCTCTCCTCTCTCTCTACACTCTCTCTTCTCTCTCTATCTCACACACTCTCTCTCTACCCTCTTTCTCTCTCTCCTCACTCTCTCTCTACCCTCTCTCCCCTCTTTCTCTCTCTTCTCTCTCCCTCTCTTCCTCTCTCTCCCTCTCCTCTCTCTCCTTCTCGTCTCTTTCCAATCTCTCTATATACTCTCTACTTTTTCACTGTTTAAATATTTTAAAATTAATATAATAAATTGTAAGGTATTAGCAACGCATATTTGTATGTATCACTAATAACAAGAGTATTAGTGACTCATATTCATATGCGTTGCAAATTTATTTTTTAAATTTTTAAATAAAAATATAAAAAATTAAAATTTCCCTCTCTCTATTCTCTCTCTTGTCTCTCTATCTCCCTCTCTCTACCCTCTCGTCCCACTTTCTCTCTCTTTTCTCTCTTCTCTCTCTAATTATCCTCTCACTCTACCCTCTCTCCCCTCTTTCTCTCTCTACCCTCTCTCCTAACCCTCCCTCTCTCCCCTCTCTCTCTCTCTTCTCTCTCCCCACCCCCTCTCATCTCTCTCCTCTCCCTCTCCCTCTCCTCCTCTCTCTCTCTATTCTCTTTCTACATATTTTAAAATTAATATAATAAATTATAAGGTAATAGCGACGCAAAGAACTATGTGCCACTAATACTAAGGTTATTGGCGACACATAGAAATATGTATTAGCGATTCATACTTATGCATCGCTATGAACAAGAGTACAAAAATAGGCGGGGAATATAATAATTACAAAAATAGACTCGTGCACGTGCGGAGATCACTAAAAAGATAACTATGCCCTAAAAGACTTTTTAGTTGAAAGTGGGTAACTGCCCACTATAAGTTTCCTATTGTGTAGCTGATTACACAATAGTATTTTATCGATGGAATTTCCTATCATGTAGTCGACTACACTATTATATTTAATATTTCCTATTGTGTAGTATTTGTGACGTTTTTATAAAAGTATCACAAATGTTTGTACTATTTGAGACATTTTTATAAAAGCATTGCAAATAATTGTCCTATTTGGGACACTTTCATAAAAGTATCACAAATACTATGATTTTTTTAAAATTTACCTTTTCCATGATAAAAATAGACAAAAGCAACTCCAACATGATGCACAAAAGGAGCAATGTGAGAGCCCACCCCAAGTTGTCCAATCTTAGAGTCGGGCCCTACAAGGTAAATCTGTGCAGCTAGTTACATGCCTAGTGTATGTATGTGTTGGAAGTTAGACTGAAGAGAATATGTGTTACGATAGTTCATGTGGGGTAAGCACGACTAACCCCACTATCCTTGGACCCCGACCTGAACTACAAACAAAGGTGGACTGTATGGTTCTGAGCCCCTACCATAGTCCAACAAATTTATAGAGTTTCAAACTTTACAAACAGTAGCCACTCCCCAACAAATCAGAGAAGTCATAAGGGTTGATAGACCAACTAACGAGGGAGAGAAGAGTCATCTACGAGTGGACTTTATTCTGTGATCCAATGATCTCACCTTCAAAAAAGCTCAAAATTATTATAATGGGCAACTACATGTCAGATGAGAGTTCTCTTTATCTCTCTCAGAAGTAAAAGTTACATGCCAAGCGAGTTCCTGCATCTGCATCACTTAGGATCTATTAGGCCTTTATTATTTGCTAATTCCCTTTGTCCATTAGGCCTGAACTGAAATTTCTGATCCTATATATAAAGGAATCTGGATTATGAATGGAAATTCATTATTACTGCAAACACAATGATGGTCTTCCCGTTTTAAAGGAAAGAATGTCGTTTTGATTCCTCAATTTTTTGTAAAATTTTAAATTAATTGGGTTTAATCATTTTTAATGCCATTCCAATATAACTTTTCAATTCAGACTTATACTTCCTCTAAACTGTAAATAGTAGTATAGTACACAGAAAGAATTGACTAGAATTTGTTCTCCAGAGAGTATCTTCATAGTTGGTACCTTATACTCCCTCGTAATATTGAGGGAACTTCCCTACTACAGTCTTCACTCTTATGGAAACTTTCCTCGTTTAAGATGTGTGCCCATATTGAGGAAACTCAGATAGGTTGGTGGAAATAATTATTTGAAACTTCCCTACTACTGTCTTCACTGTTATGGAAGCTTTCCTAGTTTGTGTTGGGTGTCCATATTGAGGAAACTCAGATTTCACGTACCAGGTTGGTGAAAATATTTATTTGAAACTTTCCTAATTTGAATTTTTTGGGCAATAAGGAGCAGTCCTAACTTGCTTCGTCTCTTAATTCTATGTACAGAGAAGACTTATACTTCCTCTAAACTGTAAATAGTACACAGAAATATAGAATTGACTAGAATTTGTTCTCTAGAGAGTATACTCCCTCGTAATATATTGAAGTAACTTCCCTACTACTGTCTTCACTGTTATGGAAACTTTCTTAGTTTGTGTTGTGTGCCCATATTGAGGAAACTCAGATTTCACGTACCAGGTTGGTGGAAATATTTCTTTGAAACTTCCCTACTACTGTCTTCACTGTTATGGAAACTTTCCTAGTTTGTGTTGTGTGCCGATATTGAGGAAACTCAGATTTCACGTACCAGGTTAGGTGGAAATATTCATTTGAAACTTTCCTAATTTGAGTTTCTTTGGGGCAATAAGAAGGAGCAATCCTAACTTGTTTCGTCTCTTAATTCTATATATACAGAGAGAAGACTGCTTAATCCTTTGGAATACTACGCCAGTGTTCAAGAGAGATCGAACAGAGCCAAAGCCACCATCATCTTAATCCTTTGGAGTACTACGCCAGCATTCAAGAGAGAGCAGAGCCAAAGCCACAGCCACCATCATGTCTCGTTGCTGCTGCAGACTTCTTTCCCTGGGATGCTGTCTTGTTCTTCTCATCTTCTTTGCCCAGCCATGTCTTGCTGCCCGTCCTGGACCAATGGCCAACCGTCACCAGATGCTCATCTAAGCAAGGTTGCTCCGGCCGTGGTGCCAACAACGTCAAGCACGCCTCCTGCATGGTTCCGGATCCTACAGGGAGTGGTGTATGTATACAAATAGGTGTATCTTCTTTGGGGCTGATGAAGACCAACTAAACTTTTAGTTTCCATCTAGTTTGGTTTTTTATTATCGAACACGTTGTATTGGACTCATGTGACTGATCAATGTAAATTAATTCTTTCTAATGTAATTTGTTTTATTTTTTCAAAAACTACGGCCTATATTATCTTGTTTACAGCATTGCAAATTGTAAGATTTTATTTTATAATGCTGCTAGTAGGACCCCAAGAATGTTTCATTTCTCCCAGAAACACAAAACTCATTTTATTTTTCTATTATCCATTTTTCATCCCATCCATCCCCCACAAAATCACTTCCCTTCTACTCCTCCTGGGTCGCCACCCGCCGTACCTTCTTCTTCTCGGCCTACCCCTCCGCCGCCACCGACTCCGGTCTCCTCCTCTTTCCGCTTCTTCTTCTTACTCTTCAGCCAGGGGAACAGGGCGGCACAAACTGGCCAGTGGCGAGGAGTGCCTGATGGTGGCCGAAATTAAGTTGCTGTCGATGCCATTCTATGAAATGGTCATTTTATATAGTTTTATATGAGATTCTTTTTATCCTTGTCTAGCAAAAAATATATATACATATTTAAGTACGTCATTGTAAAAAGATATGTAGCATTTTTTCTCTTTTACTTTTTCCATGCCTAGTTCAACTTGTAAGGTTAATTATTCTATGAGTAATATGGTTAACGATTCCATGAGTTAAGTAAGTCGTTATAAGTGTAACGTCTCCAAAATTTCCATGAGTTATGTAAGGAAATTTTTAATTTCTTTCTTAAATATAAAGCAATTCATGCGATTAGCTATCTAGGTCACAATAATTTAGATTCACGAATACAAATATCAAAACATTCGATAATACTACACATCTTTAAAATCTGTAAATAATAAGGCTACACTACAACAAAATGACTATTAGCGATGCATTTATGCATCATTAATAGTCTCATAAGTGTTGCTAACGACTATTAGTGATGCATAAAAAATGCCGCCATAAGTGTCAAAAAATGTCAAGTCGCTATTACCTATTAACGACCCAAGAGTGTTACATTAGTGACACTTATTTATACGTTGCTAATAATTTTCCTTTAACAACGCATAAAACAATGTCGTTAATAGTAAATTATTAGCAACACATAATTCTAAGCGTCGCTAATGATCAATTATTAGTGATGTTATCCTATACATCGCTAATATAAAAAATATTTTTAAAAATTTTAAAATAACTTATTAGCGATGCATAATTATAAGTGTTGCCAATAAGTCCTTATGAGCGACGTTGTTTTATGTGTCGCTAATACAATCAAGCATTTAAAAAAAATAAAAATTACTTATTCAAAGCGCTGCTAATAATAAAATCTTTTAAAAAAATTTGTGTATTAGCTACGCTTTTCAAAGCGTCTCTACTACATTGAAAAAATAAATAAATAACGTTTTAGAGACGCTTTTAAAGGCGTCATCGCTAAAGACAAATTTTTTAAAAAATAAATCCCCCAATGGTGAGCCCACCGGGGAAGGGAGAGGGGGCCGGATTCGCCACCTCCCTCCCGCTCCCCTCTCTCCCCGGCTCCGCCCCCCTCCTTCCCCACCTCCTATGAAAATTAGAGGGGAGGAAGGAGGGGGGCGGAGCCGGGGGGAGTGGGAGGGAGGAGGGGGTGGGGGACCGGAGGACAGCGATGACCGGAGGAAGGCGGAGTCAATGATAGGAGGAGGAACGGGAGGGAGGAGGGGGTGGGGGAGAGGGGGTGGGGGAAGTTATATAATCAGGCAAAATTTCGCTTGTGCGGGAGAAATTTTTCCCACATAAGCTATTAATGATGCTCTTCATATAAGCGTCGCTAATAGCTTTTATATTTTTTTAAAAAACAAAGATCATTAGTGACGTTCGTACTGAGCGACGCTTCTAGTATAGGTATTTGCGATGGATACCGTATGGGTCGTGAATATACTAGGTAGTAGCGACGCATGTTTCTATGTGTTGCTAATACCCTAGACTACTAGTGACGTATACTATTATGTCTCACTAATATTTTTTTATTTTTTAAAAATAATTTATAATTTTGATTCTCCGTCTTCTCTATCTCTTCCTCTCTCTCTCCCTCTCTCCCCCCTATCTCCCTCTCTCTCACCTCTCTCTCTCTCTCCCTCTCTCTCCTCTCTCTTTCTCCTCTCTCTATCTCTCTCCCCCTCCTCTCTCCCCTTCTCTTCCTCTCTCTCCCCCCTCTCTCCTTCTCTCACCTCTCTCTCTCCCTCTTTCTTCCTCTCTCTCTCCCTCTTTCTTCCTCTCTCTCTCTCTTCCTCTCTCCCCCTCACTCTCTCCCCTCTCTCTCTCCTCACTATCTCTTTTCAATTAATTTATTTAAAATAAAAAATACTAGTAGCGACATATAAACTTATGTGTCGTTACTACTGTACGTAGTAGTGACGCATAGTTCTATGCGTCACTACCACTTTAGGGTAGTAGCGACGCATATAACTACGAGTTGCTACTACCCTATGGTAGTAGTGACACATAATCTTATGCGTCGTTAATATAAATTTTTTATTCTTTTAAAATTTTAAAAAGTAATTTATAATTAAAAAAATTTCCACTCTCTCACTCTCTCTCTCTCTTCCCCTCTCATCTCTCTCTATCTCTCCCCCTCACTCTCTCACTCTCTGCCACTTTCTTCCTCTCTCTCCCCCCTCACACTCTCTTTCTCTAGCTCTCTCCCTCTCTCTCCTCTCTCCTCTCTCCTCCTCACTCTCTCTCCCCCTCACTCTCTCTCTCCCTCTCTCTCCTCTCTCTCTCCCTACCATCTCCTTTCAATTAATTTTTTTTAAATAAAAAACACTAGTAGCGACATATAAGCTTATGCATTGCTACTACTCTATGTAGTAGTTATGTGTCACTACTACTTTAGGATAGTAGCGACGTATATACATATATGTTGCTACTACCCTATGATAGTAGCGATGCAAAATCTTATGTGCCACTAATTTAAAAAAATTTATTATTTTAAAATTTTAAAAAATAATTTATAATTTTAAAAAATTTCCTCTCTCCTCACTCTCTTTCTTCTCACTCTCTCTCTCTTCCTCTCTCTCTCCCTCCTCTCTCTCCCCCTCTCTCTCTATCTCTCTCCCTCTCTCTCTCTATCTCTCTCTCCCTCTCTCTTCCCCTCTCTCTATCTCTCTCCCTCTCTCTTCTGCTCTCTATCTCTCTCTCTCTCCCTCTCTCTTCCCCTCTATCTCTATCTCTCTCTCCCTCTCTCTTCCCCTTTCTCTCTCTTCCTCTCTCCCCCTCACTTTCTCCCCCTCTCCCTCTCTCTCCTCTTTCTCTCTCTCCCTCTCTCCTCTCTCTCTCCACATCTCTCTCCCCCTCACTCTCTCACTCTCTCTCTCTTTTCAATTATAATTTTTTTTAAATAAAAAAATATATGCGTTGCTACTACGTTATGTAGCAGCGATGCATAGTTCTATGTGTCGCTACTACTTCAGGGTAGTAGCGACGTATATAACTATGCATCGCTACTACCATAGGGTAGTAGCGACGCATAATCCTATGCGTCGCTAATATAAAAGTTTTTATTATTTTAAATTTTTTAAAAATAATTTACTATTAAAAAATTCCCCTCCACTCTTTCTCTTCATCTCTCCCTCACTCTCTCTCTCTCTTCTCTCCCCTCACCCTCTCTCTCCACTCACCCTCTGTGTCTCTTCTCACCCTCTCTCTACCCTCTTTCTCTCTCCTCCTTCTCTGGCTATCTCTCTCTCCCTCTCCTCTTCACTCTCTCCCTCCCTCCCCTTTCACTCTCTTCTCTCTCTCCTCACCCTCTCTCTACCCTCTTTCTCTCTCTCCTCTATTTCTCTTCCCTCTCTCTCCTCTTTTCTCTCTCCTCTCTTCTCTCTGCTCTCTTCTCTCTCTCCTCTCCTCTCTCTATCCTCCTCCCTCTTTTGTTATAAATTATATTTTAAAATTAATAAGAAAATTTAAGAAATAAAATATACTATATGTAAATAGTGAAAGTTTAATCTATTATTGAAACTACCTTTTATTTAAAATTTAAAATTTATTTATTAATATACCAATAGTAAATACTGAATAAAATATATTATATTTAAGAAGTTTATTATTACTTTTATTTAATATTTATTTATTATATTATATTTTATTAAATAAAATTAATTAATAAAGCTAATAGCGATGTTTGTAAATAAGCGTCGCTAATAGGATAAGTATTAGCGATGCTTAAGACAAAGTGTCGTATACATGTGTATTCAACATCCTTTTGGGTGCAGGTCTTTTAGGAAGAAGAATTCACTTAGAGGGTATCAAGCAACCCATAGTCGTAGTGAAGTATTTCTCCTTTCAGCTGTAGATTTTTTCTTTTCCAAAGGCTTCTAGGCATAGGAGAGTGTCATTTATTGTTGGCATTAATTAGGGCATTATGTGATAAAAAATGCCTAACGATAAATCCTATAGATAATTAAAATGACAGATATTTTATTGATGTAACTATGATATTTATCATAAATCATGATTTGTAAAAAATGTGAATATCATGTCCCCAATGTGATTTTGAGTATTTTTACAACTCATGACAAAATGATTGTTCCACTACATCTCATTCAAGGTTTTATGACATATGCTTACAAAAGGAAACATTTAGAAGATGCATGCATAAAATTGGGGGCATGACAAATTAGTGAGAATTTATAGCCCAGTTACTCATTTGTTTGTCATGGATGATTTCATTAGCAATAACAATAATTGATGGGGTTTAGGGTAGTGAGTAAACTCTAGGTTTGTCTATTTGTAGATCTAGATGGTTCAAATACAAAACTAAGTGTGCAAAGCAGACAAACACTTTTCCACCAATTCAGCTAGAATTATGCAACAAAGAGAGGAGAATCTCCAGAGATAATAACCACCTCGTCTAATTATCATTCACCTGATGAGGAGGATGATCTGGAGGATGACTCAGAAAAAGAACTAAGAGAAAACCTAATAGAAGAAGACCCAAAAGAAGACCTAGAGGACGATCCTGAGGAATACCAAATGGATAAATAAGAGATTTCTCCATCTGAAGAAGATGTGTTTCCATTGGATTGGGAAATCCCAAGGAACGAGGGAGATGAGGATGATAGTTCTTACAACCAATGGTCAGGTGATTCTAGTGGGTCTCACTAATTCATATTGTTAACCAAAGTCACTAATAGTGAGGATCCTTGGTCTGGGATGGAGTTTGAGTCAAGGCCACCAATGAATTTTGAGACTTCCAGTGTGGATGGCAAGGCTTCATTTAGAAGATGTGATTAGGTGAGTGGACCTTTCTCTCTTTTATTTATCATATTTTATGTGTTTGGCTTGAATAAAGATTTGTTGAACTTTTGAAAGTAAAAAAAAAATCATTAAACAAAGTGATTTGAGTACATTGTTTGCTTTTTAACTTTTTATTACATAAATTTTTAAAATAAAATAAAAGTCTTAGTTCTAAGGGCGATGTGGAGATGGTGAAAAGTGTCATCCCATCTTGGCGCACCACAGGTAGAGCTTCAGATGGCCCTAGTAATTTTGCATGTACTCCTATGCCCTACTAAGGCTGTGAAGCTCTTGGAATGTAGTGTGCATGAATGGAAAGGGCATGGCTCGATCTTTGCCACAGCCTAGTCATGACGTGACCAAATGGGAAGGTTTTGCTTGAGGCTGATGAGCGAACCTTTTAATCCACCTCATGATGTAGGAAGGGAGGTAGATCGGGAGATAGGAGCAGAGATGGTGGATAGCCACTGCCATGGTCACCATGAGATGGGTCGTGTTCCCTTTACTTAGGTAGAATTTGTAGATGAATATCCAGTGGTAGACCAATAATACATAAAACATCTATGGTGCTGGAAGAGCATTGCCCTTGAACCAATCCACGTGGTCACCGCACAAAGCACATATAGTTACCTCATAGTCTTTGAGGCAAATGGGACGAATGATTTGGGCATAGTGGGAGGAGACCACCAAAAGACCCATCAATTAGGCAATCCAATAAATGGTCATCTTGCACTTCTGACCCCAAATGGAGAGGCTGAACTCAAGCCCCTTAGGGACAAAGTTGCACATTGCAATGTACACCCGCTATACTATTGCAATGACAGCCTCACCTCCCCATTCTAGGAATCGTCCATTGTTGGGCCACCAGTCTCTCATGAACAAGAATCAAGTAGAAGTCATCTCTAATGATGACAGGCCACTTTGCTATGACTGGTCTCTACCCTTGGTTGTTGAGCAAGAGTTGTTTCACCTTGTCGAATTATAGGGCAAAGCAGCAGAGGACAAAGAGTGGGCCTCTAAGGTTGCAGAGGAGCTAGAGGAAGATGTTGGTGCTAGATAGATAGTAAAGGAACTGGCAGCAGACAGAGGCTTAGCTGTGGTGGTGTCTACAACAACTATGGCAGGTTGGGTGGTGGATAGTTATTTCAGTAATTGTGGCTATTTTGCAGTTTTGGACTCCTATGACATTTATGCCCTATTTACATTGACAAAATCTTAGGATTTTAGGTTTGGAAGGTCTATGGGGAATCCAAGAGGGAGTGGGGCATCCCTGAGAAAAATAGCAGAGGATTCATGCCAAGAAGAGAGTTATGCAGATTTAAGGTTGGATTGCACCTTTCTTCTTTATTTAATTGTTTGGTTTCTATGAGATTTGTCTTTCTTCGAGTTCTTGACAAATTTGAACATATGCATGGAAATTTCTTTTAAGATTTTATGGTACGAAGTGCAATAATATTGATTTCATATTATGATAATTTAACCATCCATTTTTGTATGTAAACTATACAAAGCTTAGTATTTATGCAAGTTTTATTCTATTTTGGTTGAGTAAACTATTCATAGAACTAGTATGGTCAATCTTTATTTTCTTCCTGATCAAAGGCATGACCATTGACAGTTAGTGTTTATGTCAATAAAGGGAGGAAGATAAACAATACTAGTGCTAGCACACTAAGCCATGTTGGTGTTAAATGGTCATCGGCAGTGAGATTGACTTGTTAGTGTGGCATCGGTAGGGTAGGCTCTCAGTATCAACCTACTCTCAGTAAGGGTTTAACATGTTTACAGGATGCCAATGTTTATCGATGCCTTGGTTGACACATTAATGAGGTTAATGATGTCTGACCATACCTCAATGCATGAGCTTTTTAAGCATGTTTTATTCTAGTGCTTATGTTATTTAGTAGTGATGTAATAGGTTTGTTTTCTTGCATTTGGAAACATGATTGGATGATGTTAAACATATTATGTAAAGGAAAGTAAACCCTAATACTTGTGTAAATCATTGTGAAGGATAGGCACATCACCTTGAATTGTTGCATTTCGACACTAAAGAACAAATGATCCTAGTGTCTGGTTGACTCTAAGAGGCAGCCATCTTAGCCATGTAGACAAAAGAGTATAATATGAAAAAAGATTATGGTATTCTGGCTCTCCAAAAGTAGAAGTTATATATAGAGTCACTCCCATAGACTAGGAGTTGGTTTAAATGTGTAAGGACTCTCATTTTTGAATCGATTTATTTTAATATTATTTATCGGTTATCGTGTGGTTTAAGCATTTTTTGATTAAATTCAGTGGTTTTCAAAAATAAATAGGGTTTCTAAAGGTTTTAAGAAAAAATAACTCTACATTTATGAGTTTTAAGTAGTTTTTGGTCAATTCTAAATTTTTTGGGATTTTTTTGATTTTTTACTAATTTTTCAAAAATTAAGGTTTGGCGGGACCCCCTGTGGGCTCCACTAACAAAATTAAGGTTTTTGGACCAAAATGCCTTAGACATCAATGGAAGATACTACAAAAATTTTCAAAAAATTTTTTGACCTAATTTTGGGTTAAATTACCAAATTTTCTAATTTTAGTTAAAAACTCTATTTCTACCCCACATTTCTATTAGGTATAGCCTAACCCCTCCTTTAAAAGGAAAGGGCTATGTCATTTCCCATTTTGGAATAGGTTTAGCTAGGTGATTTGGAGCCTAATCCCCTATTAGGCCCGGAAAGGAAACGATTAGAGGGAGTTTAGCTTAATCTTGGCTTAATCTTTAGGTTTTTCTTAAACTCTTCTTAATCTTGATTTCCCACATCATTTCAATCCATTTGGAAAGAATAAAACTACTATTTTAACTCTCTTCTCTAAGCCTTAATCTTCAAAATCTCATTGTTAGGCTTCTAAAACCCTAGATCTAATGTTTACTTTTGATTTTTCAAAGCTAAATCGAGATTAGTTGTATGTTAACTTAAAATCATATTTTTGGAAGGTGTTGGAGGAGATTGAAGGTTCATTCTGACCCAAATCAACAAGGAAATGTAATTGGTTCTTCAAACTCAACTTTGGGTAGTAAAAATCTCAGTTTTTATGATGTTATTTGAAGTGGGTTTTGCTTGATTTAGGCTCTAATAGTGGGTTTAATAAATGCTAATCTTTCACTTCAATTTCTTAGGGTTATGTCTTAAAATAGTTTAGATTAGTGTTCTAGAAGGTTTGATGAGTTTTTGATAATGTTTGATACCTTGGATGAAGATTTGAAGGTGTTTTCATGGTGTCTTGGTTTTGATTTTCGAAATGAAGAAGAAGGTCAAAACTGCTTTGTTGGCAATCGAATGGCCTGCAAGGCCGATTGATCAACATCACTACATTTTTGGTAGATTTTCAATTTAGCCGATCGAACAGCTACATAGCAGTTTTGATATTTTCGAAATTTATGCTCATTTCAATGTTTTATCACTACATTTTTGGTAGATTTTCAATTTAGCCAATCGAACAGCTACATAGCAATTTTGATATTTTCAAAATTTATGCTCATTTCAATGTTTTACTCCATTTGATGATTCTAATGGTTATAGGAAGTGTATTATGATGAAATTATGCTATTGGAGGTGTAGAATTGATTATGGAAGTTTATGGAAGGTATTTAAGTATGGTCATGTGGCACATTATATTATGTTGATAATTATTCATGTTGATATTGAAGTACCTTGAATTTTTGAATGTTGGAATTCTTATGATTAGTAGAATATATTTCCAGCAAGGATATTATATGGAAAATGGTGAGATGTGTTCTCTTATAATGAAGATGTTTATGGGTAATGGATGTGATCATATTGTGTCTTAATGTGTGAAAAAATTATGTTTGTGGGAGTGAATGTTCAATTTCACTTGGATGGATTTAAGCTTTATGGTGGATTTTGCTTTGATTTCAATTGGGAATCATTGTTTTGAATATGTTTAAGCATGTGTATATTGTCTTATAAGTCTATGTCAAGCATTGGCCATGTGCTTAGATATACATGAATACACACACATATGGGGAACTACTATGAAATTGTAGTTAATTATGCCTTGATTCATGTATACTCCCCGGGTTGAGTCTAGGTAAATAGAATTATGTGGGGATGAGTTGTGTACTTATCTTGCGGATTGAGATTATTATGATTGTCTTATGGACCCTGAGAATCCAGAGTGGTACGCTTTGTGCACCGGCTACCACGTGTTCTAAGTTTCCCTGTGTGGGAATTTAGGATCTCCCCACCGCAGGAGATGTCCCTGGGCGAACACCCCTGCTTTAGGTTCTCTGTGTGAGAATAGGACATCCTTGGCCAAGATCATCTAGGGTGAGCAACTTTAGGGGCTAACAACCCCGACCCTCTTACATTTCCTATGTGGAAAATTTGACTATGTTTCGCCTTCGTGACCTTGACTATGTCCTGCCTGTGCGGCAATACTTATGTTTACTCCTTGATGGAGGCATTCATCATTTGTATTGATGCATGTTTATTATGAATGCTATGCATGATTGTGTATCATGTGTTTAACACGTTTGCTGTGCAGGGTGAATGAGGTTGATGTGATATGAATACATAATCAGAAATGGTGTAATTGAAACACTATTATGCAGGTTTATGTGATATGAATGCATGATCAGAAATTGTGTGAATATGACACTATTATGTAAGTTTATGTGATATGAATGCATGATAAAAAATGGTATGATTGAGACACTATTATGCAGGTTTATGCGATATGAATACATAATTAGAAATGGTGTAATTGAGACACTATTATGCAGGTTTATGTGATATAAATGCATGATCAGAAAGTGTGTGAATGTGCCACTATTATGCAGGTTTATGTGATATGAATGCATGATCAGAAAGTGTGTGAATGTGACACTATTATGCAGGTTTATGTGATATGAATGCATGAACAGAAATGGTGTCATTGAGACACTATTATGCAGATTTATGTGATAGAAATACATGATCAGAAATGACGTCATTGAGACACTATTATGCAGGTTTATATGATATGAATGCATGATCAGAAATTGGTATAACATGTTAAATTTGGATCTGAATTGTTACATTGTCATGCTGTCATGTTTTTTTATTATTATAGTTGCATTCAAACCATTATTGAGTTTTTATACTCACCCCACTTTTCTTATTTTGTTTTGGGGCTACATGGTGGGACATGCAGTCGGACAGAATCCTCTTTATGAGGAAAGATTGGGGAGAGCCTGGGAGTAGGAGTGGAGGCCACTAGGTTTTGCATCTCCCTCATTATTTTGTTTTGATGTTAGAACCCTTGTGGAGTGGTTCTTTTTTTTAGACTTGTGTTATATTATATCTTTAGTTTTGTTTGAGACCTTGTTTTCAAGCCAAGTGTGTTGGCTATAAACTATTAGTATGTAGGTTTGAGATTTGTGGTTTAATTTAGAGTTTAAGTAATTCTTTTGGTTCTACCTATTTACTCTTACTCAAAGTAATGCGTAACTCCATTAATTTGACTGCCCGTGGTAAGGGTATAAGTATTTCGCTATTTCTTTAACCGTTTTAAATACCGTCGCCTGTGTGCGCTAAACTGGCCCTTGGACTAGGTTCGGCTTGGGCAGTGCCGGGGCATGACAGAATGGACCAATATAAAAAAATTAATTTGTCCAGTGCAATATAATACATGAGGTTTTGATGATTATGGAATTTGGATCTTGATCACTTTGGTCCATGAGTCCTAGTAGGTTTTTGCTTCATGACACAGATTGAGCGGGGAGGGCTTTAAGTACAAAATAAAATTATAGTTTATAGTAATCCAATATCTAGTATGAGTTATTGAACTACTAAATAAGGCTATCATGTATGAGTACATCATAAAAAAACACATTCACCATAGCATCATCACACGACATAGTGGCTAGTGGGTGATACTATACTTATAACTCAACTGATTGTCGACCCCCCATGATGAGTCTAGTACAATAATTGGAGGAAACTATGGAGGCTACTATTAATTGTTTCATCATGCTAATCCCACTAAGGGGTAGTTTAGGTGTTAGATTTTTTAGAAATGAAAGTAGAATTTTTTAGAATTAATTCCAAAAATTCACCGTCGAATATGAATTATAGTTGGTAATGATTTTTTTAAAAATAAATTCAGATATTACGTCAAACCCAAATTTGAAACTTTAAACTAATATAACTCTCTCTCTCTCTCACGAACTCATATATGCACATTGTTTGTACTATTACGCTCCTAAATTTAAGCTCTATCAAGCATGATTTTACAAAGGTAGATAATTTTAAACTTTTAAAGTGTGCCCCACCAATATGGTATATTTTTCGACACTCAAATCGATATGAAAGGTAATCGTTAAAAAATAACATAACTTATAACTTCAAAATAGGGACTAGGAGTTAGAATCGACAAAATCACCTCATGAGGTGATTCAGTGATTCTGACTCAAAATGGCTTAAAATCAACTTTTAGACAGAATTAAAAATTCCACCCACTTAGATACATGATTCTAATAATTTCGACAAGAATTGGTGCAGAATCAACAAAATTTTACAAAAATTTAGTATAGAAACAACCCCTAAATGCATGCAAAAAGTTTTCTATTACAATTTTGTCTAACAATAGATACAGGTTACAAGTGTGAAAGTGGGCTAATTCTCCATAGCCTAAAAAAGCCGTCATTGGCAAAGGAAGTCCTATTTCTTGGTTAGTGTATTTTGTTGTCAACAAACTTCCATATGCTTTTGTATTTTGTTGTCCACAAATCTCCCCTGTATCTTATTCTTCCTCATGTGTTACAAACTCTATGCACCATCTTGTTCCCTATTATCTTGTTCTTCCTCCAAGAATTTTAGATCTTAGTTTATTATTACTTTAACTCCTCATGTGTTTTAGACTCTATGCGCTTAGAACTTGCTAAAATAGAATCATATAGTAACAAAGTCGATATTTCAATTTATTTTGGGGGGGTGGTGCATTTTGGGAAATTTTCACAAACTTTCAAAATGTTAAAAAAAGGAAGGAGGAGGAGGCGAATATGTTCAGGAAAAGGCGGCTTGAAAGATAATTTGTCCCAAGTCCCAACAGGAAAAATTCAAAAATAACCTGAACTGTAAAAAATTTAAACTTATAACTATAAAAACTGTCTAAATATGATGCCTCACATTACTCAGGGTTTAAATGCCCCCTGGCATGAGCTTATGTACTCGCGTGTGAGCCCAAGCTCACCTAAACGTGCCTCAAAATACTCGCTATGAACCCAGGCTCACCTAAACGGGCCTCAAAATACAAACAATCTGAAAATAACTGCCTAAAACATAAAAAATGGCAAAATGTCAAGAAATTAGGAAATTTTTCATAATAAGTTTGGTTGAGGCCCATTTCACCAAAATTAAAAATTTTATAAAATTTGTTACTATCGATTAAACAATGAACTTCTCAAGAAAGAATGAGGAACTTTTGAGGAAAAAAGTCGTCATGAAAGATCAAAGAAGGGGGCAATAACCAACATTGAACTTCTTTGGAAAGAACAAAGAAACGGATAGGGATTCAACCACATTTTCCGGTGTAAAAGAAATAAATATTTGTTGTATACAGACTAACCGTATATGCCTAATTCAAGTGCTGAAGGGAGATGACATGTTCATTGTCAGAAGGCAGGGCTACCAGCCTGCTCTCTCTGCATGTTCCTCTGCTTGCTGGTCTGCTGATTCCTTCTCCTAGATCTTCTCCCTCCCCACAGCTTCCAACTCAAGTGGACACTGCAGGGGTCCACTGTGGGGCCGGGTCTGAGGTGACGAGGAAGATTGATCATTTCAGATGTTGCACCAAATCAGATCAATGAAAGTGTATACTGTTATTAACATGTAAGACGGGAGGAAAAAAAGAAAGAGAATATCTGTTTTTCCGAAGTCAACAACAGCTCAGTATCCTTCAAAGTAAATGAAGTCGAAAGTTTTCAAACATGGAAATTAAACAGCTAAAAAAAAAAAACAAACCTGCAGTTTGACCCCACCCGAGTGGCTCAAAATATGGGAGCAGGAATAGCCACTACCCCATAAAATGTGGTTGGATGAAGGATTTGAAGTTATCATCTTGCCACTAGAGTCCATTCCACCACTTTTCCAGACCAAAAATTTGAGCTTTTCGCAGTGTCCTGTTTCTATTCATGAGGCTCAGTGGCAGCTTCTCCAGCCTTGTAGAATTAAACAAAATAAAGTTATCTAGAGAGAGAAATAAGACAGTGTCACTACAAATGCTCTTCAACTTGGGAAGAGAACCAATACGCAAACCTTTTAGACTGCGGAAACTAATATACTCTCCTGTCCCCCTCTCATTTGTTCTGATTAGTTCATCTATGTCACCGCGTTCAATAGTAAGCTTCTCAAGCTGTTGAAGAAGATGAAGCCCGGTAAAATGTTTGAGCCTGTAGCATCCTTTGATTTCCAAAGTTTGAAGGTTGGACAACTCACCTACTTCGATTGCACTCAAGTAACGACATGCTAAAACACTAAGCATGACAAGGCTAGAAAAGCTAGTGCTCTCTATATGGATGTCTACGTTGCACCAGATTCAATTTTTTCTAGTTGACATCATTTAATACAGAGCTCTGAAAGTCTATCCATATTCCCAAAAAGTGGCCACAATTTCACTGAGCTAGTACTAGAACAATTCTCGATCTGTACCTTTGTGAGAGAGTTAGCTAATCTTGCAAGCCCCAATAATTCATTCACAAAGATTGCAACATAATCCAGACACTGCAGGTCTGCCAATTTGCAAAGTTCAACTGAAGTGAATCTCATGGTATCGGAGCCCACAAATGCCAGATGTTTTAAGTTCTTTAATTCCCAAAACTCTTCTGGCAACATCGTAATTCTTGTTTCGCTTAAATCGAGGTATCTCGACTCAGCCAGCTTCCCTATTGTGGTTGGGAGCTTCTCGAGATTGGTGTTATACAGATTTAACACCTCCAACTTAGTCAAATTCCCTACTTCTCCTTGCAATGTTGCGAGACTTGTATTTTGTAGATTAAGATGCCTCAACTGAACGAGTTGCCCAATTGTACTAGGAAGTGAAATGGCATTTTGGGATAAATCCAAAATCTCCAACTTGGCCAATTCCCCAACCATGATGGTAATGTTATTGGGCCTCGTATGCTAAGATATCTCAACTCAAACAGTTTTTTAGGAAGCTCATCAAAACGATTGTAACATAGGTCTAGGACTCTTAGAACGGGCATGGAAGTGAATAGATTAGGTGACCAAAAGGAATTTTCGTTGATGATCAATGCTAAGAGCATTGGACACTCAGGATTTATAGGCAATTCATTTGCGTTCAATACAAAGAACCTGTGGGCATCCCTCCAACTAGCAGTTTGTTACTTTGTTAGTCCAAGACCAGGATGCACAAAGAACTTAAGAGTCTTTCCTCTTTCCACCTTCAGATACAATCCCAGGCCCATGTCACGGATGACATCATGCATCTTCACATGCACCGCTCCTCCAGCGGAATTTTCCAACAGAAATGCTGCCTGAAGTGTGCTAATGTAATGGTGCCCTCTGTGCCGTGCCTCAATTAGATTCTCATCAATGCCCAAAGACCCTTCACCGATCCAGTAATCAACAAGTTTTTCTTTATTGATCAGCCAGTCTTCAGGAAAAAAGCAACAGCACAAAAAACAGGCCCTTATTGTTGAATTTGGTAGGGCATCATAGCTGAGCTTCAGGCTGGAAAACAAGCTTTTTAGTGTACCTGGAATCTCTGAGGGTGATCTACGATGAGTAGCCAATGTATGCTCCCACTCCTCTGCAGTACATTTACTAGCCATAGCCCAACCTATGACAATAAGAGCAAGTGGTAGTCCTTTGCATTCTGTAGCCACTTTTTCAGCAAGACCTCGTATTCTAGGATGAGAATCAAGGACCTTTTCACCTACATGTTTCTTAAATAAGATCCATGCATCATTCCACTCTAAGCCATCAACTTTTACTTGTTGATGAGGGTGCATTTGGTCACAAACCTCCTTTGATCGAGTTGTAAAGATTATCTTTAACTGGTTCACTTGAGTGGGATTTGGAATTCCAAGCTTTATCATGTCCAAGTGTTCCCACATATCATCAATTAACATCACAAAATTCATCATGTGAAGTTTGGGTAAGAAATTTTTTACTTGGAATCGTGTTTGGATAGCGAATTATGTTTAAGGTCAGATTCTTTAGAATTTTTAGGTAAATCGATAAATATACCCTTTGAATGGAATTGTTTTGATAGAATCATGTTTGATTAAGGAATTTGTGTATTTTTTGGAATTGTTGAATTTATGAAAAAAATTCAAAAAAATAACCTTCGTTTAGGCATTGTACACGGTTTGTGTGCAACACCAATAATATGTCCGACCACTCGTATTTGGCTTTGGGCCATATCGAACGGTTTAAGATGACGCTAAAAAAGATTTTTTATTTCACTCTATTGATTGTAGAAGTACATGAGGCCTTACGCTCCTCTTTAAACAATTTTTTATCGCTTGATGGGCCTATGGAAGTCCATACTGGCCGATACAAGTGCTTATCAATTGGATTTACCTGTATCGTTTTATTGGCCTATACTGTATCGATACAATAGATACATATTGATAAGTTATTAATTTATTAATTATTATATTTAAAAAAATATAATGATATCAGTACAATATGAGAAAACTATTTCATGTGATTATCACGTAGGAGTTACATTTCATTACAAAAATAAATAATATTAGTACAATATGAGAAAAATATACAATTGACCTAATGTCGATGTCGGTCACGTCGTGCACCAATTGGAGGCAATTGATAATGGTGACCAATGACATCTTGAAATTCATCACGAAAAGTTGACATTACCCTATCATCCTAACCTACAGGTGTTTCAATTTGCCCCTCAACTTCATCATTCATTACATATTTGTCTTCATTTTCCCAACTAGTGCAAAGCACATCTCAAAGATCAAGGTCGGTAGCACCATTATGTTGTTCTTGAATGAAATTATATAGCACCAATGCAACTTATATAGGAAATGGATACTTTGGAATATTTTCAAATAACTTCCATCTCTCCTTCCACATACCGAATTTTCTCTCTATGATGTTTCGAAGAGAAAAATGAAGTTGGTTACACTTCTCAATTCTTTCTTGTGGGCCACACCGTCGAAATTGAGGAACATGGTATCTTTGACCTTTATAGGGTTCAAAAAATCCCTCCTTATTTGGATACCTAGCATCTACAACAAAATATTTATTAGAATGTAACAATGGGAAACCCAAGCTGCTTCGATTTAAAAGCACATCTTCTAACACCTTAGAGTCATGAGCTAACCCTTCCCAACCAGCTACTACGAAGATGAATCTTATACTAAAATCATATATAGCTATAATATTTTGTGTGACTTGACAATTTTTACCTCGAAATGCTTGTTGTAGATATGGAAGAACTTTTGCCTTGATATGTGTGCCATCTATAGCTCCCACAGAATATTTAAACCAAGGATAAAATAGAGGACTACTTGAAATATATATGGGAGTTTGGGATAAAGGTATAAGTGGCTTGATCTTTGTACTAGACCATCTATAAAGCACCTTTACAACATTATGAAAATTACGGTTAACTGTTTCATTTGAATGTGACATTATATGGGCCACCACCCGCTACCCATGAGCATGTCCCAATAGCTGTAAGAATGATTGCACTTGCTCTGCCACTGTCACATGCCTCATATGCTTTAATTGCAATTGCTCCAACTCCCAACACAATCTCATAAATGATTTCTTATTCATCTTACACAAATCATGGCAAATTATATTTGGCCCACTTAGCATATCATACACAAGCGCATCCCCCCGATCTGAATGTGTATGAATTGCATTCCTTGGGGGAGGAGGAATTATAGTTTCAACAACCTATGAAATAATATTATCCAAAAATAAATCTTCTTGTCCAAAGGTGTCATCTTCATCCTCAAGTATTTCTCTTTCATTTTCTTCCCCATTGCTATTTATATAAGGATCCATCTAATTGAGTACCTATTAAATAACTTCATATTAAAATCCAATATAATATCATATATTGAAAAAATAAGTGAACAAGATATATAATATCAACTTGTTCTCGATGTTGTAAAAGTTTGTTAATGGTTAGAGGCCATATGTTTCAGAGAACAATCAAACTTGTTTTACATGTTAGGACTAATGCTTTAATCATTCAAATAAGATGAACATCAAACTTGTTTTACAATATAAACTGCCATAAGTCTCTCAAATCTACTCACTTCAATGGCATTAAGCTGGATTATGGGTAGGTGAATAGCAAGACCCCAGTCATCTTGTGACATGCAACAATATAAAGAAAATGGTGCATAATTGAAATGATAATCATGATCAGAAGTAGTAAATGATAGCCTAACCCTATCATAATGAAGTCTAACTAATGCTTCACAAATCACTGTCTTTAACCCATGGGACAATCATGTCAAATTTTTGACTTAAATATTACTAGGGTTAACTAACGGTCGAAGTAATCAAGCCGTTGAGTTGCTTTTATTTGCAGATTGCTCTTCTTCTGGAAGATGACCAAAGATGGTGCAAGAAAAAGCATTGAACCAAGTACACCTATTATAACATCTTATAATCAAAACATGTACACCCTGCACACACTATTATATGTTCACATCTTATAACCACAACCTGTACACTTATCCATCACATTCATACCACGTTCTCATTCACATTATAACACATCGATAAAATTAAAAATAACCACACACATCCACACATCGAATAACTTGCATCACCCTCCACAAACATCACCCTGTACACACATTGATCATATATTGGTTCACCCTAATATCACACATTTAATAACCTATGTCGTCCAACCACACACATTGATAAAATTAAAATCAACCACACACATCGACACATTGATAAAATTAAAATCAACCACACACATCCACACATTGAATAACTTCCATCACCTAACCACACACATCCATCATATATTGGTTCACCCTAATATCACACATCTAATAACTTGTGACGCCCAACCACACACATTGATAAAATTAAAATCAACCACACATCCACACATCGAATAACCTGCATCACCCAACCACACACATCACCCTGTACACACATCCATCAACTTAAAACAAAATTAAATAACACTACCACCCATCTGCGTCACATATCATTCTCATAACTTACAACCATAAACTATTATTATAAAGTTCAGTTATCAAATAAAAAATACACCATCATAAAAAGTGTTCACATCCTGAAATAAAATAACTTAAAGCCAATAAACTCACAAAAAAGAAATAAAACATGTTCGAACAAATCACCAAATATCACCTAATGCTTCGGCCCATGATCCCTGTAGTGCACACGAAGCCATTTCTCTGCACGAACTGGGTCACGTCCCATAGCAAGAAACAAGTGACAAAAATTCTTATCTAGGAAGAATGATGGTGCACCCAAGTACAATTCATCGTCATCGTCATAACCCGGAAGTTTCTCTAACAAATTGATGCACTTGTCATAATCATCTATTTCTTCTTCCCTATTCCCTTGAACGATCTCATTCCTATCCTTCATTGTTTCGGACAAAGCTTGCAACCTTGATGAAACCTCAACATCTAATTGTTTCCTCTTCATGGTTTGTTGACTGGTAGTTGACATCCTATTACCTTGAACCCTCCTTGAGGGGGGTGGAGGAGGTTGGGACAAGCTTCCACCTGTCACCTGTGTGGTAGAACCATGTGTTTGGGGCTGATTTGTCCTACCCATACATGGCACAACACTAGAATTCCTCACTCCCTCATGAGCCAAAACATCATCTCCCAAGTTCTCTTCCATTAAGTCATTCACGTCCCGATGATTATACGGATCGTATGCCCATGGAGTACCTGTCGGCCATTCAGACGATTCTGCATCTGGTTGAGATTCTATGTTTATAGGTGGAGTTGCATTGGGGGTTAAAGTTGGAGGTGAATGGGAAGGTGCATTTGGATCATTAGAGGAGCCTGAAGTATTATCCATGTAGGGGATGGTATCAGAGATGCCAGAATTCTTCCATCGGCTAGATGCATGGTTGTTTGAATAAACAGCATATAAGTTAGCTTCGGCCTCGACATCATACCCCCAATTCTTCAACCGTTTACATTCCTTATGTCTCTACAAGAGGACAAAGTGTTAGAATTATAATTTAAATAAAATATATAAAAAATATAAGAAAAACAAGATAGAGTTCACATATTATGACCTTGATAAAGTTTAGCCACACGTGTGGGGGGCATATAAAAGTGTTGGTGTGTTCGTTCCAGCCAAGTCCAATGTATCCCCTGAGTTCATTCCATTCTTGCCACAATTTCCTCCCTTTGTCATAGTAATTTTTTAACGTAGTGAAGTCAACATTGATTGCATTCTCAGTTCTCAACCTATCTATCACTAGATCCCACCCTTCCTTGTCAAGTGTATTATTCCTCCTGTGGCCCTTATTGATAACAAATACTACTTGGCTCAAAAAGGCATAATGTTCCCGCTGATTCCAATCAATCTTTCTATGAAATTTCTTAGGGGATCCTCGTACTTGAGCGGATGGTGCGACCATAGTCTAAAAAAAATTTAAAATGGTGACTATGGCTAAAAATCAAGCAATGAGCTACTTCTTATTCTAATTGCATACAAATTCAATCATGATTTAATAATCATCGTCACAATAATTCAATGCACCTATGAACACAATAAAACAAAATACAAATTTTACTAAACAAGCAATGATCCTACTTCTCATTTAATTGGATCTATATGAATTAATATTCACATTCATATTGCATCGTCACAAAGAAACAAAGCTGCCACAACCACAAACACAAATAAAATAGCATCACCACAATCAATCAATCCTACATGTCAAATTAACATTTTACTGATAACATCCAATCATCATTCCAATTGTATACAGAACCATTCATGGTCCAATCGTACCATGACAATCAATGAATACACATCACAACACACCAACAAATGCCTTAATAAAATTAACAATAAACACACCAACAAATGCCTTAATGAAATTGACAATAAACACACCAACAAATGCTTTAAACCACATCAACACCGAAATCCATCACATTCATGAACCAATCACCCATGAACACAAAAACGTTTGTAGAAAATAATTTATCGGTAGAATAGTTACCTTGAGATGATGATACAAGTTTCGTCAAGTATCAAAGAAATTGAAATAAAAGGTTAAGGATGCTTGAGGCAAATGAAGTGCATTATTGGCCAATATTCTCTGAAATAAAAGGTAAAATGTTGACACAAATCAGATAAAAAAGATTTTCCTAAAAAACTCTTGCAACTTGTTTAACATGAATGAATTTGATAGTAAAATTTGGCATTGGAACAATCTATATGCTCAAAAAGTGGTGTGACACAGGAACTTGGGTAACTTGTTGTGAACATTCTAATTTGCAGTTGGAAAATTAGGAGTGTCAATGTTTTTTTCTGCCTATCTTGTTTGCTTTGAAGACCCAGAGAAAGCCACTCAAGGTGAGTTTATGAATGCATTGTTCCTTTTGCCTTTTTTGTCTGGCACTTTTTCCTCCCAGAAATTTTAAATGAGATTCCTGAAAGAAAGTTATGGCATATTCTTTTGTGAAATCCTTAAAGAGAAATGGACTCTGTAAATTCTTTTATTTGATACTCCCTCTTGATTTGATTATCATATTTGACGAAGATACATTTTAAGAAAAAATAGTTACCGCAATTAATGCTCGATACTATTAAAACATATTCCAGGACTAGTACATATGAGGGAATGGGAAATGTGAGGGCTATTGAAAACCATATGTCATATATGAGGGGAAAAAACAAAATTCCAATCAATGAGGAAGTGAGGGTTTTCGATGAAGAAATAAAGGAAAATAACATATCTTTTGTATGTAGATAATGAAAAAACATTAATTTTGTACATAACAGAGACATTATACCGAATTCATGGGAAATTCGCCCAGACCATACATCTAGAAAAATTTTTTAACACAAATAAGTCACAGTTTACCTTCACTGATTAATGACAAAATTAATAATTTTTTTTATTACATACAGAGAAATTTGGGGGAATAAATGGGAAATGTTAAGGCTTTTCATAACAATCGGCCATATATGATGGCAAAAAAACAAAACTTTGATCATTGAGGGTTTTTTTTTTAAGAGATGAAAAAAAATGGGTCATTTGAATCCAAATCGTATGCATATCAGATAAAAAAAATTCAGTTTTTACATGGCATAGATATTTGGGGGAATCACCTATTCATCATCTAGAAGGCCAAAACAAGTGAGCAATAAAAGAAAAAATTGAATTTAAGAGAAGATAAGGAAAAAAGAATGGCTTTACTGTTATGAAAGAAGATTAGATTGAGGCGTGTTCTGGAAGAAGATTAGATCGAGGTGCATTCTGGAAGAAGATCATATCGCTTTGTCTGGCAGAAGGGCGTCGCTGGTTGAGATGCCGAAGAGATGACTAGAAGGAATTGTGGGCGATCTGGAGATCTACTGCGCTGGGAGAGATGCAGTTCCGCTGGGTAGGTGCTCGAAGATGGGGGAAGCATGTGCTAGAATCAGATGGCGGAAGCGGACAGTGGATTGCTGAAGGCAAATGGGTGAATCAGACTGCAAAAGGGATGATCAGGGTGGAGTTTGGGAATAGGGAGGGAGATGACTGGATTGAGGGTTTGGGCAGGTAGATGCTAGCCAAATATAGGAAAGGAGTTTTGGAAGAAGGAGATGGGGGAAGCGAGCAGTGGACGGCTACCAGGGACTGCAGCTTGTTGACTATGGAGGAAGACAATATGGGGGGGAGTTCGGGAAGAGGGAAGACGTTTGGAAGAGAGAAGATTGGGCCTAATCAAAGTGAGGGGCAAAAGCCGGAAATACGCAATAACGCGTGTTTCCGTTTTTACGCATTTTTACAGAAATGACCTAATCCCCTCACGTGGAGCTTCGGTAATTCAGGACGTAAACATGACTGAATCGTGTTTCAGTCCGAATTTTTGTTTTCGTTAAGATTCATTATCCAGACGTTATTCGGATGATTCAACGTGGAACTGTGATGGAATCGTCGGAATTTTCCCTTGATTCTGTACCCAAATAGCACCTAAGATCCAAATAATGACATCAAAATTGCAGGTTACCAAGAATTTATTGTGAACTATTTCTAATAGGGTGGTTTTCCTAACCCCACCCGTCATATATTCCAATAATTCCAACATTGTCATCACTGAGAAAGTTGCATACCTTTTGAAAGGTTTGATCTTGTCCAACAGATTGGGAGGAGGGAATAAGATTGATATGATGCAATGGTTGATGGTCACAAGTCTGATCTTGTGGATAAATTCGACCGGTATCCTGTCTCATCTGCTCACTAATGCTAGCCATAGAGTTTGCAGGAGTGGAGAAGGATGGTCCAGCCCCATATACATCCACTTGCATTGGAACATGTGTAATTGCTTGCCCTTCAGGGTTGTGCTGATGCGGCTGATGAGAAGCTTGAGAAAGGGGAGGAATACTCAGGCTGTTGATTGTATCTTGCACATTGGGGTTAGGAGCTGCCTGCGTCCTTCTCGATTTTCTCCAATTTTTCAAAAATCTGGGCATTGTGACTTGCAGCTGAAAGGGTGAGGATCTGCCATTTCAAAATATTACGGAGGTTGTAAGAGAACAGAAAAGAGGCAATAAATATGTAAAAAGGAAATGGAGAGAAAGATATTACAATGAAATAGTGGAGGCTTTTTATGTTGATGGTAGAAGGATAAAAACCTTACAAGAGTGTTATAAGGGAAAACGAAGATTTTTGTAATATAGTGACAGAAACAGAGTTTATATGGAACTAAATAGAGCTAGCTGAAGAGATTTACTATGAAAGGCATCTGTTAGTCAGTAACTTGGAAGGAAATTAAAGACTGAGAGCTAAAAGGTTGAGAATTTGTAATTTAAATGATTACTGAATAAGGCAGGAAAAAAGAGAACTAATGAACCTTTGCAATGAATAAATGGAGGCTAGTGAACAAACGTGTGATAGGATGATGAAGTGCGCTAATATCAGAGAATAAAAACGTTAGATAACTATTGTGTAATATAGCAACAGAAGCAGATCTAATCTGGAAGAAACTAAATACTATATCTGGAGATAATTAATATGAAAGGGCTTCAGTTATTCTGTAATTTGCCTTTCAATGAATACTTTTTGTGATGAAGCAATGAAGGATTGTGGAATGGGTGGAAGAAGGATGGAGGAACGAAGAACATAGGAAGAAGAATAGTAGGTGAATGTAATGAAGAAAGTTGATTCCATTCAATTCAATGTCTACCGACGTTTCAAAGCGGCTTGTACGCCGTTCAGTAACCTCAAAGTCAATTCGCGCAATGGCAAATGGTGAGTCTGGACTAGTGCAGTGAGAACATTGGATGATGTCCCAACTGCAACACTGGTGAGAACTACTTGAGTTGGTTGCTGCGTTTGATCAGAAGCTGCAAATGAATCGCTATGTGCCTAATTGAGAATGCTTCTGATCATGACGAGTTGGAACTTGGAAGGAAAAAATAAGAGACAATACGGAAGGAGAAAGATCTCTTATGAAGATGGCGATGCAAGAAAGAATGATATCAGGGGAAAATGAACAATGGCTGCAGAATCGCATCTCACTGGAAAGTGTCTGGTGGGTGGCTGTTGACAAGATCACGGAGGTTGAAGAGAAGTGACTAGATACAGAACATCATGTACTATTGTGTCATATAGCAACAGAACCAGGTCTTTCATATACCTGAAGAGAATTACAGAATTTCGTCTCAATAGTAGTAGACCACCATTTCCTGCTAAAACGAAGGGCTTATTGAGAAAGAAAGCGAAAATTAAAATTTATTCTGTATAGAAGGAACTAAAATTTACTACCTGGAAAGATTTATTCTGCAAATTGGAAGGAAATCTGGGACTGGGAGCTTCAAATTTGATCAATAATGACTGAAGAAACAGGAGAGATCAATGAAGGGAAGGAACTGACTTTTTCTACCAAAGAATGGAGGCTACTTGGAGTGGGGGGATGAACGAGTAGTCGAACATGACGCGCGGTAGAGCATTAATTAATTAGGAAATTATTAGTTTTCTAGTTCGTTATAGTCGTTGTTCGTTTGACCCAAGGGAGCTTCGCGACCTTTCAGTGGGGGAAGGCTCTTGGGTAATCAGCTACGGGTCTCACCCGCTTATTCATTCAATCCAAAATTTGTAAATAAGTAATTTAAAAATAAGTAATAAGTAAAATAAGTGGATAATTTTATTCACCTAATTATTATGTCCATAGGGTATAAGTAACCTCTTATTTTATGCATGTTATTTGTTACCCGAATTATATGTAAAAATATATTTGTATATATTATTTAAGAAGAATATCTTACATATAAAAATTTTAAATTATTTTATACTTTCATTCAAATATTTTTTATTTTTATTGTGACACATTGGATAGAGAAAATAGAAGAGAATGCGGTAAATTTTTATGTCTATCACGTTATGCTTGTTGCATAAAGTGAAGTTTGTATATGTAATATTGTTCATATCTTTATTAGATTGAACTTGATGATACATTGGATAAACATTTAAAAAAAAAAATTTATTTACAACAATTTATATTGTATTATTTATTATTATTTTGTATTCATTCATTTGTTTGTTGTTTACCCATTACCGAACTATTTACCTGATGGGGAGAAACGGGTAACATGTAGGGTATGGGTCAAATATTTTGGAAGCGGGTATAGATGTGGGTAAAGTTTTACCCAAGCCATACCTTACTTGTTGACACCCATAAATGAGTGAATAATTTGATAATTATGATAATTCCCTATCCTAAATTAGGAAGCGTTTTTAATGCTCTCATTTAACAATGAGCCTAGGGTAATGATCATGTGACCCCATTCAATAAAAATAGTTGAGTACTTAATAAAAAATATCATAAGTTTTTTTTTCTTTCTTAGATACAAGTTTCACCATTTAATAAAAATTATTATTTTTACAAATATAACTAGGGAAAATTATTTAAATAATATGAAATAAAATAATTACTGAAATAATGCACATTGGGAAATATTCCCAAAGTGGTGCTACTTTTCTCCACGTAGGCGCCAACCAAGCGCTGGTGCCTATGTGGTTTTTTAAAAAATTTTAATCGATTTTATCCTTCCAAAAGACAGAATTATCTTTAAGTTGATTTCATCTTTCTGAACTGAAGGACGAAATCCTTAATTTCAAGTGTTTTCATCATTTGGAAGGACAAAATCAACTTACAATGATTTCATCCTTCCAAAGGACGAAATCTCGACACTTAACACTCCCACAGACGAGCGGCTCAAATACTTAATGGATTTCGTCCTTTCATCCAAAGGATGCAATCCCCTTCATTTAATACCCGAGGCCCTTCTAGTTCGTCTCTACATTTTTACATGACGTGCTCCGCCCATAACCATTCTTCGTGCCCCTTTTGTGTGTGCCATATGAATTGTTATAGTCACTCTCTCTCCTCTCCCTCTCTTCCTCTTTCTCTCTCCTCTCTCTCTCCCCTCTCTCTCTCTCCTCTCTCTCTCTCCTTCTCTCTCCTCTCTTCTCCCTTTCTCCCTCTCCTCTCTCACTCTCTCTCTCTCCTCACTCTCTACACTATATCTCCTCTAATTTATTTTTTTTATAATTTTTTATTTTTAAAAATAAAAAAGATATAAAATAAATATTATTAACGATGCATAGCAATATGCTTCTCTAATAGACAGGGTATTTGCGATACATAATTATATGCGTCATGGATACCGAGTCTATTAGCGATACATATTTGTACACATCTCTAATAAAATTTATTTTACTTTTTTAATTATTTTAAAAATATAATAATTTATAAAAAAATCTTAAAAAATTAAAATTAAAATAATCTCCCTCTCCTCTCTCATAACACACTCTCTCTCATCCTATCTCTCTCTCCTCACCCTCTCTCTCTCCCTCTCTCTCCCTTCCTCTCTTCTCTTTCTCCTCTCTCACTCTCCCTTCCTCTCTCTCCTAGCTCTCTCTCCCTCTCTCCTCCCTCCCTCTCTCTCCTCGCTCTCTCTCCCTCTCTCCTCCCTCCCTCTCTCTCTCCTCTCTCTCTCCCTCTCCCCTCTCTCCCCGCTCTCTCTACACATTATCTCTCCTCTAATTTTAATTTTTTATAAATTTTTATTTTTATAAATTTATTTTAAAAATAAAATAAAAATAAAATAAATATTATTAGCAACACATAGTAATATGCGTCACTAATAGACTAGGTATTAGCGACGCATATAGTTATTCGTCGCTAATACCTAGTTCGCTAGCGATGCATATTACTATCTGTCGCTAATAATTTCTTAAAAAATTAAAATTTAATTAATCTCCTCTCTCTTTCGGTTATTTCTATTCTCTCTCTCCTCTTTCTTTCTATTCTCTTTCTCTTCTCTCTTTCCTCTCTTCTAAAGGACGGAATCATGAAAAAGTTTTAAAAATATATTGATTTCGTCATTGACAAATACATTATATTTTATTTAAAATTTAATATTTTAATATATAATATATTACAAAAAATATTTCTTACTTTCTCTCCACTTCTTAGAGTTGCGGCTCACACTCACGCGCATGAGAGAGAGACTAGGAGAGAGAAAGAGAAAGAAGAGAGAAGAGAAAGTGAAGAAAGAGAATAAGGGAGATAGCTGAAAGAGAGTGGAGAGAGAGTGAATAGAGATATAGAGAGGAGAGAGTGTGTGAAGAGAAAGACATGGAGAGAAGAGAGAGAGCAAAGAGAGAGAGAGTGAAAAGAGAGAGGAGAGTGAAGAGAAAGAGGAGAAAGAGAAAGAGGAGAGAGTGAGGAGCAGAGAGAGGGTAGAGAGAAATGCGAGAGAGGCGAGGAGAGAGAGAAGAGGAGTTATAGAGAGAAGAAAGAGGAGAGAGGAGAAAGAGAGGGGGAAAGAAATTAACTTTTTTTTTCAAGAATTTTTATAATAATATTATACTATAAATTTAAAAAAATTAAAATAAAAAATATTAGCACTGGTGAAATTGCGTCCTTAATATATTTTATTTATTTTTATTAATTTTAAAATATAATTTATAATAAAAGAGAGAGAGTAAAGAGAGGAAGAGAGAGTGCTTAGAGAGAGAGGAGAGAGAGAGAAGAGAGAGAGTGAGGAGAGAGAAGAGAGGAGGGGAGAGGGTAGAGAGGGATAAGTGTATTTTTAATTATTTCTTATGTTTAAAAAAAATAAAATAAATTTAGTAGTGACGCGTAGGATAAAGAGTTTCTACTACCATAGGTAGTAGCTACACTTAAGCATAAGCGTCGCAACTACCTAGGGTAGTAGCGATGCTTTATCCTAAAAGTTGCTAATAAATTTATTTTATTTTATATATTATTATTTTTAAAATATAATATGTAATAAAATATAAATAAGTAAATAAATTCCCCTACTCTCTCCCCTCTCGTCCTCGGAGTGAGCTCATGTTGATGCGCGTGGGAGAGAGGAGAGTGAGAGAGCGGGTAGAGAGAGTGTAGATAAAGAGGATAGGATGATAGAGAGAAGGTAGATAGAGAGAAGAGAGAGGGTAGAGAGATAGTGTAAAGAGAGAGGAGAGAGAAGAGAGAGAGGGAGGAAATAGGAGAGAGAGAGTGAATAGAGAGAGGAAAGGGAAAGAAAGAGGAGAGAGGTAGAGAGGGATGAATTTTTTTTAAAAAAAATAAGGCTATTGAGCATCGCTAATAGTATGTTAAGTGGCAACACTTAATCTTAAGCATTGCCACTAATACTATTAGCGACGCTCAATACTGAGCGTCGCTAATAGCATCAGTATTAGAGATGTTGAGGATTTAGCGTCGCAAATACTTACACTATTAGCGACGCTTGCTACCAAGGTCGCTAATAGTTCAATTTTTTTTTTGAAAAAATAAGGCTATCAGCCGTAGTCAGTGCTAAGCGTCACTAATAGTATTAGTAGTGGCAACACTTAAGAATAAGTGTCGCCACTTAATGTACTATTAGCAAAGCTCACTAATGAGCATCGCTAATAGCCTTATTTTTTTACACATTTTTTTCTTCCCTCTCTACCTCTCTCCTCTTCCTCTCTCTTCCCTCTCTCTATTCTCTCTCTCTCTCTCTATTTTCTATTTTTAGCAGCATTCGCAATTGAGTGTCGCTACTTTGTTACTTATTGTGACGCTTATAGCATAGTGTTGCAATAAGTTGAATTTGCAACGCTTAAGAAGCGTATTCAAATGAAATGTGGGCAAAATTTCCCGTGTTTCTTACCACACACGATTGGGTGAAAATTTTACCCAGACACCATTAAATCCCCCCCCTTTTGTCCTTTCTCCTTCTACCACCCCCCTCCCATCCCTCAATGTGCCCAACTGGATTCCGGCCCGGACTCTCCCCCGTCACCCCCTCCCCTCAGTTTTTTGTCATCCCTCCTCGCTTAGTTTTCCGCATATCACCCTCCACTCTTTAGTTTTCAGCCACCTTCTGGGGGCCGGATTCTAGCTCCCCACCGGATTCGGGCTCTCCCTCCTCCCCCCTCTCCCCAGCCCTCCACCCTCTCTGTCGCCCCTCCCCCTTCTAATTTCCACCCCCTCCACCGATTTGTCCGACTAGAGGAGGGGGCCTGAATCCAGTTCCCCTCCTCCCCCACTCCCAGGTCACCCCCATATCCCCAACCCTCCCCCTCTTTGTTTTTCACCTGCCCCCCATCGATTTCCACCCCCCTCCGGTCTGTCCGATAGGAGGGGGCTCTGGGGGCCGGAATTTGGCTCCCCGCTGAAATCCGGCTCCCCTCCTCTCCACAGTCACCCCCTCTACCCAGCCCCCTCCTCTTCCGATTTTCGCCCCCTCCTCAATCTGTCTGACCGGAGGAAGGGGCTTTAGTGGCCGGAATTCGGCTTGGACCCGGGGAGAGAGGACGAAACGAGAGGGAGGAGCGGGTTTTGGGTGCCAGATTCTGGATTCCAGCTCCCGACCAGATTATGCCCTCCCCCCCTCCCACTCCCTCCCTCTCACCAGATCCCCACTTGGTTGACGCCAGAAATCCTCCTCTACCCTCGCCGGAGGAGGGGCGTCAGATTCCGTTGCCCCTCTTCATTATTATTAGTTGCGCTTTTTGAAATGCCGCTAATATCATTTTTCTTTTTTATATAGTTTTTTAAAATTTGCGACGCGTTTCTAATACACTGTTTTGATTTTATAAAATTTATTTTTTATTAGTGATGCTCTTATAAAGCGTTGCTAATAATTACATTTTAAAAATTTTAAAAAGAAATTAGCATCTCTAAAATCGTGTCCTTTTTTATTGTTTTTTTATTAAATTTTTTGTATTAGTGACACTAATAATCATATTGTTTATTTTTTTAAAGAACTTTGAATAGTAGTGATGCATCCCCTTAGGTTAGATGTAATTGAAAAATGGGGCATTACATTCTTCCTCCCTTAAAGGAATTGTGTCCTCGCAATTCACCAGCGATGCATCCCCTTAGGTTAGATGTAATCGAAAAACGGGGCATTACATTCTTCCTCCCTTAAAGGAATTGCATCATCGCAATTCACCCCAAAACACTATTCCACTCATCAAAATCAGAACATATATCTAAAAAAATCTGATAATTAATCGGATAAGTAATCATAGACAGAATATGATAGATTATAATCAGATAAAACATACATAATCATGATTGAATACTTAAAATACGATAAATCATTTATAAACGGAATCCAATAAATCATGACCGGATAAATCATTTTAAATAAAATTGGATTATTAATTTAAAATCAAATAAATTATTTTAAAAAGAATTTGATTATGAATTTAAAATCAGATAATCAATTTTTGGCATCAGAACATAGTAGACATATTAGAGGCGGTGATACCAAATGGTGTTCCCCCTAATGCTCATGGGCTAGCAGGAGACTTAGAAGGATAAGAGCTTTCTCATTCAATAGTTTGATTCATGGGCTAGCAGGAGACTTAGAAGGATAAGACTTTTCCCATTCAACAGTTTGATTCACACACAAAAATGGGTTCTTTTTCTTCTTCTAAAAACAATTTGAGATGAAAACAAATATACTCTTCTTTGAAAAAGTGAATAAATAAAATTTGATAGATAATTCAAAATCCGATAAGTCATTAGTAAACGAAATCCGATAAATAACTTAAAATCGGAGAAATAATTATTTAGAAATCTGATACGTCATTCAAAATAAGACATCATTTTTTTTTTAATTTTCATAAATCAATCATTCACTTAGAGAGTCATGATACCTAATGGCATACTCCAACACTCATATTCTTTATGCCATTTTATTATTATATAATATATAATAAAAAAATAAAATAAAATTCCCCTACTTTCTGCCCTCTCCTCCTCCTCTTGCTGGAGCCTAGCGCCCCTTCCGGTCCCCTATTCCCCCCCGGTCCCACTTGAGTACCAAAAAAATAAATTAAATGTTATCTTTTGCCGACGAAACGACTCCACCTCACCCCCATACCCATGTTACTACTTATTACTTTTGTTGGCCTCTCTCCTATCCCTCTCCCTTTCTTTAACTCATAACAAACTCGTAATTATGTCTTAGCTAATATGGAGGAAGCATAACTAGCCACTTAAAACACTTATTCCTACTCTAACTGGCTAACGATCAATGACACAAAGAGATCCATATATAAGCTTATTTTAGTCAGTGTCGAATCTCTTCTATTCGCATCTACTTTTTAAGATGTCGACTTTACATCCCAAATTTTAATAGAATATGGCGTGTTTTAGAACTTGTAATCGCAATGTCATGCACTATGTGGTAGCTCATGTTTCTCTTTTACGTGAATGTCAAAGGTCAACTAATAGCAAAGTTAGTGAGAAAATATGGACATGTGCTGCAAACAATTGTAAATTATTTAGATTAAAACTGAAGTTGAACCTTCAACGGAAATGTTTGATGATGATGCACATAGCTCAAGGGGCAGACAGGTTGATTAAATTAAAATTGAAATTGCCCCTTGCATGGTGGGATCTCAATCCTATGGTTGTTAGATATATAATAATATACTGTATTATATTATTAATTTTATTTTTTCCACTATATATGTATTGTATTTATATATTAAATAATCTATAATCATATGTAAGAAAAAAAGATTATTTGTGACATTTATAACGAAAGTCATAAATATAACATTATATTTGTGTCGTTTAGAATAAAATCTTGCAAATAACACAAATACAAAACTATTTGCGTTGATTTTTGTAAGTGTCGCAAATAGTCCTCGCAAAAATTAAAATGTGGGCCACTCCGCTCTACTGTCGGCCATACCATCATTTCTCCCTCCACAGTTGCAATCACCCACTGCCCTCCTCCCCTCTCCCCCCCCACCCTTCCCCAGCTCTCCCTTGCTGCCCTCCCCTCGTCTCCCCTGCTCCCCCCCTCTTGTGCTGTTGGCCGAAGGAGGAGAGGGAGGGATGTTGGAGTCCACAGCCCTCCCCCTCTTCGCCCTGCTCCCCCCTTGCTGCCAATTGGAGGAGGGGGAGAGGAGGGCACTGGAGTCTGGCACTCCTGTGACACTTGAAATTTTGTGAGGAATTTTTATGCAATTATTCATGATTTTTCTCATGGTTTGTTTTGGACCTTGAATGGGAGGTTCTTGTGTCTTTAGAACTAATGAATTTCTTTGGTAAACATAGAATTCTTGAATAATGATCTCAAGGAAGTGGTAAGGATGCTAAGTGTGAAGTTTGTCTAATCTTACTTTGAAATAAAAAGTTCTATCGGTGAGCATCGACGGATTGATGAACCTACCACCGATGAAGCAACAATTCACTATCGGGAAGAAGAACTGGATTTGTGGAAGCCTCATTTGTTTGCAAAAAGTGGTCATATTGCTAACCTTGTACTATGATTTAACATCATGTGTAGGCACAATAGATTTGAATTACAATGATATGGTGATTGAATGTATGATTTTTGGGATGCTCTATTATGATGATAACTATGATTATAATCCTTTAGTTTAATTTACTATTCCATAAGATCATGTTATAGTCTTGATTTTGGAATATTATTATGAAATATCATGCTGCATTGTGTTTAGATGAACTTGAAATAAATATGACAATTTTTGTTATTTCTTCCCTACCATCAGCACTCCATTGACACGTTGATGACACGGAGGAGATGCTAATACTGATATCAATGAGCATTGACATGTTGGTATGCCACCAATGGGTCATCGGCAGTAAGGTCAATGCATCGATGAGGTGTTAATGAGGATGGTTGTCCTTGTCATTCCAATATCAGCAAGGTTTGATACATCGATGAGTTATCAATGGTCATCGGTGACTTGGTCGACATGTCGATGAGTTCACCAACAGTAAAGTTGGTTTTGGAAAAAATGTTACTAATGAATGCTAGAAGTGTTAAGCTATTATTATGAGATATAATAACATAATGTTGAATGCTTGAAATATAATTATATGTGACTTTTTTATTTATGAATGTTTGGGTATATGTGCCCTTGTTTGTATTTGTGCAGAAATCTTTGTAATGGATCGCACTAAGGATATTATAAAGGCACTTAAGGACAAAAAGATCCTTTGTCCGAACGGCTCCACAAGTGAGCCTTTAGCCATGTACAAAAAGGGTTTGGTATGAAATAGAATCAAGGTCTTCTAGCTCTCTAAGGATAAGAGTTATGGAAAACTACTTCCCTGACCCGAGAGATGTGTTCAAATAGATTAGAGCATTAAAAAATAATTGGTCTTACAAAACGCAATACATGAGGTTTCGACATCATAGAAGTCAAGATTTCAACTACTTGGGTCTATGAGCCCTTTTGGGTCTTTGCTTCAAAATGCGGATGTAGTGAGTATGCCTCAGAATATATAAGGTCATTGGTGAGTAATTCATCATATAGTGAGGCAAGGTTGTACTCCTAGATGTGGCTACATTGTCATAGAGAACCTTATGACTTATATTTATGAAGAAAGAGACTCCTAAGTGAGGTCATGTTATGATTATGGAATCATAAAAAATATATTTGTAAATGTTATGTCTTTTTAATTTATGTGTTGTAGTGATGATGATGTTATGTTTATTCTATTTATGTGTGGCGATGATAATATTTGCTATTGAATATGATAGTTGATAATTTTGTAATGATGTCATATAATCATGAGTATTGTTATTACATAATACTTATTTAGCCGTCCCACTAGGTATATTTATATACTCAACATCCTTATGATACAGGTTCATCAAAAAAGTGGCTAGGTTGGGAATAGGAGTATGGAAATGACGACAAACTCTAGAAAAAATGTGGAATTTCTTATCTTGTTAGTAAATTTTTTAGTGTGGTGTGTAATTTTAAATATAGGCATGTGAGTGCTATTACTTATCATTGATGTGTGTGGTTCATTCTTGGTATGTACTCAGGTAAGACCCAGTGTCACGACTTGGATTTTTAAAACCCTTTTTAAATAATGGACACACGATAAATCACAATGATTTTTTTCTTTCTTAAATACAAAACAAATTAATCGATTAACTATCTAAGTTGTGATAAGTGGGGTTCACAAATATGAATATCAAAACGTATGATATTATTACATGTGTCAAAATTTGATAAATAACAGGTTAACCCTCTAAGTACAAATTTGTCATATATTCAAAAATAAATAACCAAGTAAAGTTGGCTCTCGCGCTAGTAATTACAATTACTTACATGATTGCAGATGTAAGAAACTAGATTCCATTAGTGCAATGTCGTCCTCAATCGCTCACTAACATTTTGATCTGGCAACGTCTTCAACTAAAGAACCTGCAACAAAACAAGACCAAACACAACAAAAAATCTCCTCCACTTGAAGGAGCATTCCTAAGAGAATGAAAGTACTAATTAATATTTTTTGGATCGGGTCAACATCACCTGATGTTAGTTGCCTATGTACTCATCAGACAACATCTCTAATGTTTCCAACAAGATCGGATCTATACGTAGTTCTGCCTAAAAATTACACTGTCCTAAGAAGCATAGCATCACACGTGTAATGCTTAAGTATTTTCAACCAACCTACATTTTATGCAAGTCCTTTGAATGTTCCACTTGTTCTAATTAAATGAGCAACATCAAACAATCTTATTAATTATCTCTCAAACCATTGTTCGATAAATTAATATCCCTATCTAATCCTAAAGACAAACAGACACATCAGATGTCAACCTAAGTGACAAATGATACACTAACCATAGACCACCCTTAAAGGTAAATCCATGATGAAACCCTGGAATCCACCAGGAAGTACCATCACCCATCGTAGCCCATAAAGTACCTGACCGGAGTGGAAGGGCATGGCCCACAATTGCACTTGAACAGAAGTAGCGAGAGAAGCCAACTAAAGAGGATGTTAGCTAATCCAAATGCGTGTAAACTAAAAGATCCTTAACAGATCGGTGGTGAGCCTGGCTCACGCAGAGCTCCCTCCAACCGAGGAGGTGCAACTACATGATCAAATCAGAAACTCCTCTATAGAGTTAAGACTCAAGAATCCATTATGAACCCTATCTTGCTCATCATTAAGCAAGGATTTTGACTGACTATCCCAAACCCTATCAGTCCCTTCTATTCTAGGGTTTAAAACTTGAAACAGTCATCGATTCATTAACCAAGGCAAATCGTAAGGTCAAAGGCCTTGTTCACTCTCAGGCCCCTATGAGGGTATTTTAGTCTTTATCTTGATTAAGTGTTCTTGCCCAATCCAAAGCTATCTAGCCCCGTTGATTAATCTTTCATTAATTTTAAGTTGGTGATAAAATACTATCACAACATCAATAGTGAATATTAAAATAATGAACAACGTAAACAATATAGACTAACACAGGTATAAGTATATTATAATATTAAGAACTAAACTCAATAATGATATTAGAAATGTTTATGCTCTCGTGCCCTAACCAAACTAAGAACAATTTGCTTAGTTTTTGTTTTCTATGCTCATTAATTACAAAGTTTATATTTTAGTTCAACACACTTAACTTTAATATCTTTTTAAAGGTATTTTAGACCATTCCTAGTCTTTAAAGTCTCTTAGTACTCATATATTAGAGTCAATGATTTCTAAGCATGTTTATAGGTAGTCAAAAACCCTAGTTACTAATTCAAACATTGAACTAAAAATCATACATATAACTAAATTGGTTCAAACCTAAGGGTACTCTTGGAATTTTCATAATTAATTGATACCTCCGTTAGATCTGAAAATTTAAATATAATTTCATAAGACAGTCATAATACTATAATAAAATTCTTAAATTTTACCGATCAATATTTCATCATGAACCGTGACTGGCTCAGTAGGCAAGATAAAATTCACTATTGAGGACAAACTTGTAATTTCTCCCTACTGTATAGATTTTTGGTTGATCTAAAAACTAGTGAGGACGTTCATTAGACTCTAGAGGAATTCCATAATTTTTTAGAATTTTTCTAACTCTTTTACCGGAGTGAACCGGGGCTAGATGTGGTCTCGTGGTTTGACTTTCTTACAATTGGACTGGGTTCAAGAATTAAATCTTGAACCAGTCGTCTTCAACCTTCTCTCTGCGTTGCTCTTTTCTTATTTTATGGAAGTTCAATACTTGTCTTCCCAGAAAAATGTCCCTATATCCCTTACAAATGGACTTTGGAAGTCACCGAGTGGTCTAATAACTTAACTGAATAGTGTCTACTCCTGGTTTCATTTTAAAGCAAACATCTTGTTGCTTCCAGTGATTCACAACATACGTTTTGGCTTTTCCTATTTTACAACCAAACTTGATAAAACAGCTACACCAATACTAAATCAACAATCTTACGTGATAATTTCAAGACTAGGGAATCTAAACCTGGAACTCATGCAAAACCACTCCATAACCACGTATAAGCATGGCTATTAGATAGTCTTTGAGTTGTTTTCTATAAAGAACTCCACTACAGTCAAATAAAACAATATGATGTACATATTCGAGCACGTTACTGAATCTAACAATCAAGGACAGAAGCATTGAAAGTTGCCCAAAAACAATACAAGTAACAATCAGAAAAACTGATGTATAAGAGGATGATTAACGTAGTAAAGTTATGATTGAAAATTTCTCAAAGACTTGATACCGGTTAAACAAAGTTTTCAGAGATTTCCCTTGCCTTAAAGTCGATGATGCCAGCGTCCAACTCCCGCTTCCCTCTAAGGTCAAATCTCCTCCCCTCCTCCTTTATCTCTCTCCCTCCATCTCCTTCTTTCCCTCTCTTACTATGGTTGCCTCTTTGTTTTTTCGTCCACCGCCACTCTCTCTCTCTCTCTCTCTATAGTTCTCTCAATTTTTCTCCCCTCTCCGTGAGTCAAGCTTTGTCCTCTCCTTGTCATCTTTCCCCCCACTCCTAAGGCCCTAATTAGTTTTTTTATAAGCACAAAGATTAAGGGTTAGAAGTGGGCCAAACCTCCGGCAACCTAATTGGGCTTCTATAAATTAATTTTATAAATTTAATTAATTGGTCTCACAAAATGACTTAAATGACCCAAATACACATTTAAATCGGGTAAACAAGCTTTATACGATATGTTCAACATTGAAGAGTCATATCTCTCTCATTCGAACTTTGATTCGCGTGTTATAATTAGTAGCATTTTGAAGTACTTTCTATCTACTTTCTAACTACATAGGTTTCAACCACTATTTCCAACTATTGAGTAAGTTATTCTCACACTAAAGTCAATGGGTCAAATACCCTATTTTCTAAATATTTCTCTCATAATGAACTTTTTTGTGTTCACTAGAGTAATTAGATATGAAATCTATGAATAGGAGTTGTCATGGCTTTGGTAAGTAGTTCAATTTTTTGTGGCTTATTATATGGGGAAAATTATATAAATAATATTAAAAAAATAGCTATGATATGTCCAACTCCTATTAGAGTTAAATTGAAATTATATTTTAGGTTTCCTAGATTACATTTCCTTCCCTAGAGTAAGTAGGATTTGCTATTTTAATTTAATTGCAATTCACAATTAGATTAGGATTATATTTCCTTATGTTAGTAGAATTAACTCCTAATTGTTTTATAAATTATAGTGCACGGCCTTGTGCTAATCAATCAATGAAGAATTTAACTGTTAGTTTAATTAATTAGTTGTTCTCTCTATCCTTCTTCTCTCCTCTTTCCCCCTTTTTGCTTATATTTTTCCTATGTAGATTGTGGTCTACATCAAACTACCAAAATAATGGAGAGAGAAAAATATTTAGCAATACGGAGTTCGTTTTTGCCACACGGGCGCCAGCTAGGCGTTAGCACTTACATGATTTTTTTTTTTAAAATCATAATTTTGTCCTTTAGAATGATGAAATGAGTATGTTTGTACTAATTTTGTCCTTTGGATGGACAAAATCAATAATGAACTGATTTTGTGCTCTCTCTCCTCTCTTTCCCTCTCTCTATTCACTCTCTCCTCTCTCTTTTCACTCTCTCTCCTCTCTCTTTATACACTCTCTCTTTTGGTTATTTCTCTTCTCTCTCTCCTCTTCTTTATATTATCTTTCTCTTCTCTCTCTCCTCTCTTCTAAAGGACAAAATTATGAAAAATATATTAATTTTGTCATTTACAAATATATTATATTTTATTAAAAAAATTATATTTTAATATATAATATATTAAAAAATTCATACTTTCTCTCCACTTCTCAAAGGTGGGGCTCACACACGCATATGAGAGAGAGACAGAGAGAGAGAAAGAGAAAGAAGAGAGTGGAGAAAGAGAATAAGAGATAGCCGAAAAAGAGAAAAAATGAATAGAGATATAGAGAGGAGAGAGTGAATAGAGTGAGTGTGTGAAGAGAAAAATAAGTGAGAGAAAGAGGAGAGAGAGAGAGATGAGTGAGAGTGAAGAGAGAGAAAAGAGAGGGTAGAGAGGGATGAGAAAGAGGAGAGAGTGAAGAGAGAGAGAAGAAAGAGGAGAGAGGAGAGAGGAGAGAGGAGAGAGAGGGTAGAGGGTGTGAGAGGAGAGAGAGAAGAGAGAGAAGTGTGAGAAGAGAAAGAGAAGTGTGAGAGGAGAAAGAGAGGGGGGAAGAAATTAATTTATAGTTTTTAGGATTTTTTATTATTTTATTATATTTTAAAAATAAAAAAAATAATACTAATGAAATTGTGTTATTAATATATTTTATTTTATTTTATTATTAATTTTAAAATATATTTTATAATAAAAGAGAGAGTGAAAAAAGTGAAGATTTGAAGAGATAGTACAGGAGGACAGAGAGAGATTGAGGAGAGAGAGGGTAAAGAGAGAAAAGAGGTGAGGAGAGAGAAGAGAGAGGGAGAGGAGAGACGGTAGAGAGGATAAGTGTATTCTTTAATTATATGTTATGTTTGCAATTATTTACAAAAACAGTATATTAGTAGAACTTGTATCTTGCTAGGAAGCTGAAGTTGTTGGATACTAAAGGAACCAAGGGACGGTGGAGGGATCAGCTGGTAGCCTGCTTGTACTGTGGCATGGAGAAGTAGACGCGCTCTGGACTATGATGAGGACGTCATGGTAGGACGGCAAGGGCAAGGATGATGTAGAGAAAGCTTCACTCGAAGACCTTGTGCTCCCAGCGTAGGGGGACGACTCGTATGATACGAATGGCGTAGATGAAGGTGAAGATGAAGAGGGTGGGGAACTGGTTTGTTGTCGCAGAAGGCCTGGTAGAGCTGGGAGATGATGGCCAAGGAAAGTTTTAAAGCATCTCCCGGCTCTCCGGCAAGCTTCTTAATGGCGCCCGTGTGTTGGCGAAAGACTAAGAATGGCTCCGATGCAGATATAGAGTTACATCTGCCAGACGTGACCCAAGCATTCTTGCCAGTTAAGGTGAGCTAGATCAGCTGTGGGGAGGTTCATGGCGACGACCTATATATGGCGGGAATAATTATTTAATGGAACCATTCTACAAGCTTAATTGTTTCTACTTGTTACTACATTATCACGTGAAAATGATAAATCCACTCTTGTATTATTAACTCGTGCCCAGTCATTGCACAATGACAAATACCAAATCACTTAGGTCGTAGCCGATGTTAACGTTTTTTATTATTATTTTGTAAGATAGTAAATTGATCTAACTTTTTACGCATAGTTGGAAAGCTTAATAAAATATTGCTATTTGCATAAAAAAAAGTCATACTAGCATCCGTTGGGCACATTGTGCGATTGGATTTCAGTGAAATAGTAAGCATAAATATAGGGCGTCGGATCAGCAGGGCTGGGTGGGAGTGCCCACCCAGCTGATCTCATCCGTAAATATAGGAGGCAAATATGTTTAAATCACTCACCCACCTCTATTTTAGTGTGCATTGTCAGATCTCAATCTCAGGGCCACCTAGCACATATGGTGCTAGAGGCATATTAAGTTTTTTTTTCTTAAAAAAATTACTGTTGATATACTTTTTAAGGAAACTCTTTTAACTAGTTAATATTCCACTCACATAAATGCATCACTAAGTATATTGATTGCAATCTTCATTTCTTATATTTTTTTTTGTGCCCCAAAATTTGATCTAGTGTTTTTTTCTTCTGTAGTTACAAATTACAATAGGGAAATAGATGAAATAATAATAATAATAATAAAGAAAAAAATTCCTTGCCACATCTCTTAGGTTCCTTTTTTATTTCAACTATAAGAAGAAAGAAAGGCATATGTTTAGAGTATCCTCAGCATCATAATTTTATGAAATTTAGACCCAATAGTGATTTTTATGATTAAATGTAGTCAGTGTGGTTATGATAAGTGAGTGGCCTTTGGCTTAAGATTATACTCCCTCCGTCTTAAATTAATAGCTTCATTTGATAAAAAAATTTGTTCTATATTAATAGCCTTATTTTGTTCAATTTGAGTGAGTGCTTAAAACATAGCATTCTAAGCTTATATTCACTTTTCTTATATATGGGTTTCACTATTTAATAAAAACTATTATTTTTTTAAATGTAGCTATTAATATAGGTCAAATAGAGTATATATTACATTCCAAAAGGTTAGATGACGAGGATGCCAAATGCATTGCAAGCACGATAAGTTTGATTATGTCTAATCAAATACATATAGGTTATAACAATTAGAGCCTAGATCATGTAACATGTTTTATATAATGTCAAAATAGGATTATTCAGTGCAAAGCCATCTAATTAAATTTCATAATAAAATGGAAAGCTATATATACTCCATCCATCTTTATTAGTAATTCTTATTAAAAAATTAGTGATTTTATTGAATGGTGAGACCCACAACTAAGAGAATTGAAAATAGCTTCTTAAGGGATCGAAGGAGCATACTTTAAATAAGACAACCTCATCTATTAATGTCAACGGTTATGTTATATATTTACAGGTGAAGAGTTTTTAATGTTTCCCACTCACCATGAGCCCATTGTAAGGAACGTCGGAAGGTCGTGAATCCATGAGATTGACTGCACATATGCTAGCACACATTTGCATTAGTAATCTTACACTAGCGTGTTTGTCGTCAATCTTAAAAAAATGGTCCCCAGGCATTCCTTATGCAGGGCTCATGGTGAGTAAGAAGCATGAAAAACTCTTCTTTATGGGAGTTTGGCAAAAGTGAATTAGAAGAGGATAGACGATGAAGGCAAGAGACCAAATATAGGTGCATTCTAGTAAATACAACCCCTTCATATAAGCTTGGGAGGCCTTTCAATATTCACCTTAGGATACAAAATAGTGAATTACATGCTACAATCAATTTGTTCGTCATACCAAAAGGTGCCCAAATTGTATGGGATCGGATCATGAGACCATTGTGACCAATCTTAAGTAGGGATGTCACACGGGTTGGGTATATGAAAACCCGACCCAACCTAACCCTAATGGGTCAAGTTTGAGTTTCTAAATTCAACCCGAATAGCTATTTTGGTCAGGTTGAAGTTTCAGGTGATCCAACTCTACCTGAACCGATCAAGGTTATAAATATATATTTTATATTTTTTTTATAATTTAATAAAACTTGACCCTACCCAACCCTAATGGGTTGGGTTTTGAACTTCTAAATGTAACACAAATAGTTATTTTGGTCAAATTTGAGTTTACTTTTTTTTTTCGAATGGCATCAAATTCAAGTTGGGCAAAACATGACTCAATAACATCCTTAGTCATAAGGCCCACTTTTAAAAACTTAAAAAAATATATTTTTACTATTTTTTTATTTTTAAAATATAATATTTAATAAAAAATTAAAATTAAATTTCTCTCTCTCTACTCTATCTCCCTCTCTCACTTCTCTCTCCTCTTTCTCCCAACCTTCCCCCTCTCTCTTCTAGATCTCTCTTCTCTTTCTAATCTCTTTCTTCCACGCACATCAATGTGAGCCCTGACTCTAAAGATAAGAAGGGAGAGAATAGGAAATTTTAATTTAATTTTTTTATTTTTAATTATATAGTATATTTTAAAAATAATAATAAAGAAATAAAAAATGTATTCGCAACTCATAGGAAAAAGTGTTACTAACATAATAGGTATAGCGACACATACGCGTATATGTCGCTAATATATTTATTATTCATTATTTTTTAAATATATTATTTAAAAAAATCAAAATTAAATTCCTCCCTCTCTCCACTCTCTCTCTCCTCTTTCTCTCCCATCTCTCTCCTCTTTGTACCCTATTTCTCTCTCATCTCACTCCATCTCTCTTCTCTCTCTCCACTTGCCTCTCTCTACCCTATTTCTCTCTCATCTCACTCTATCTCTCTTCTCTCTCTCCACTCGCCTCTCTCTACCCTATTTCTCTCTCATATCACTCTATCTCTCTTCTCACGCCTCTCTCTATCAACTCTCACTCTCTTTTCTAGATCTCCATTTTCTCTCTCCCCCCTCTCTTTCTCATCATTCTCTCTGTTCAGTACTCTCCCTCTCTCTACTCTCTCATCTCTCTATCCTCTTTCTATCTCTCCTTTTCTTCTTTCTTCACTCCTCTCTCTCTTATATGTGTGAATGTCACTACACCAAATAATACTATTAGCGACGCTATTAAGTGTCGCTAATAGTACTATAAGCGTTGCTAATAGCGTACCGACGTTTATTTATAAATCACTTACTAGTTTTGCTTTAGCGACTCATAGAAAAGCATTGCTAACGAGGGTCGCTAATGATCGATTATTAATGATGTTATTCTATGCGTCACTAATATAAAAAATATTTTAAAAAAATATCTTATTAGCGACGCATAACTATATGTCTCTCTAATAATTTGTTATTAGTGACGCTTTTAAACATTGCAAATATAAAAAATATTTAAAAAAATTATAACTCCATATTTAGGCATCGTTAAAAAAAATTGAAAACTTTTTTTTATTGATGCTTATGGAAAACACCACTAATAATAAAATATATTTAAAAAAAACTAAAATTTCAAGTATTAGCAACACTTGCTAAGCCTTAAAATAAAATAAAAAACCTGCCGGTGGCGGGCCCTAGGAGGGGAGAGGGGGCTGGATTCTGGTTCCCCTCTAGAATATGACAGTCCTATCTCTCCCAGTCCGCGGGGGAGGGGTCCTCTCTGTCCCAGTTAGGAAGAGGCGTTGGGTTCCAGCGGGGAGCTAGAATCCGGCGCCCTCTTCCTCCTTCCCCTCTTCTAAAAAAAAGTGGGGTTGAAAGGGAGGGGGACCTGGGGAGAGGGGGAAGCGGGAAGGAGGAGGGGGCGGGGAGCCAGGGTCGGCCTCGAAGCCACTGGCCAAGGAGAGGGGAGAGAGGGAGGGAGGAAGGGAAGGAGTGGGGAGCGCAATGGGGTGGCGGGCGGGTAAAACGGTAGAGGTGAGCAGGGCACAGTGGGGCAACTGGGGAATTCGGGGGCCCATGGAATCCAGGGGGCAGAGTGGGGTGGCCGAGGGCGGATGCAGGAGGCGGAGGGCAGCCAGGGGGCACAAGGAGATGAGAGACTAGGGGGCGCACAGGTGGTGGGCAGAAACCCAACAGGGGCACAGTGGGTTGGACTGGCGGCTGGGCGCATGGGCGCAACTGGAAGAGATGGGCGGGTGGGGGCCCATGGGCGGCGGGGGCTGGGTGGGGCACAAGAGGGGAGAAGCGGCTGGTGAAAAGCCAGTGGGGGCGTAGCGGGGCGGACTGGCGGCGGAGGGCACACGTTGGTGGGGGGAGGCGAGGAGGGGGAGGAAATGATTGGGCGAAAAACTCTCGTGCATGTAAAAAACACTTGTGCGGGCTCCTATATATCGCCCACGAAGGTGAAAATATCAACGCTTAGAAAGCGTCGCAAATGACATTCATTTGAGACCCTTAATCTAAGTGGCACAAAAATAAATATATTGGTGATGCTTTTCTAAAATCTTTGCAAATATTTATATATTTGCGACGTTTTTGTTAAACATTGCCAATTGCTTTCATTTGCGATGCTTATAAATAAGCGTCGCAAAAGTTGTACTATTTATTACGCTTATCCACAAGCGTCGCAAATACTATTACTTTCTCCCCTATTCTCTACTCTTTCTCTCTCTACACTCTCTCCTCTCTCTCTACACTCTCTCTCCTCTCTCTCTATCTCTCCCTCTTCTCTCTCTATCTCTCTCACCCTCTCTCCTCCCTTTCTCTCTCTCTCCTCCATCTCCCTCTCCCTCTCTCCTCTCTCTTCTCCCTCTCTCTCCTCTCTCTCCCTCTCTCTTCTCCCTCTCTCTCCTCTCTCTCCCTCTCTCTTCTCCCTCTCTCTCCTCTCTCTCCCTCTCTCTTCTCCCTCTCTCCTCTCTCTCCTCTCTCTCTATACTCTCTCTAGCCTCTCCGCCCTCTTTCTCTCTCTCTCTCCTTACCCTCTCTCCCCTCTTTCTCTCTCTTCACTCTCTCCTCTTTCTCCCTCTCCTCTCTCTCCTTCTCCTCCTTTCTCTCTCCTTCTCTCTCTCCAATCTCTCTCTATATCCTCTCTACTTTTTCACTCTTTAAATATTTTAAAATTAATATAATAAATTATAAGGTATTAGCGATGCATATTCGTATGTGTCACTAATAACCAGAGTATTAGTGACTCATATTCATATGCGTCACTAATATATATTATTTTTTAAATAAAAATATAAAAAATTAAAATTAAAATTTATCTCTCTCTATTCGCTCTCTACACTTTCTTGTCTCTCTATCTCCCTCTCTCTCTCTCCCCTCTTTCTCTCTCTTCTCTCTCTCCTCACCCCCTCTCATCTCTCTCTCCCCTCTCTCCTCTCTCTCTATATCCTCTCTCTATATATTTTAAAATTAATATAATAAATTATAAAGTAATAGCAACGCAAAAAAATATGTGCCACTAATACCAAGGTTATTAGCGACACATAGAAATATGTATTAGTGATGCATATTATTATGCGTCGCTAATAACAAGAGTACAAAAATAGGCGGGGAATATCATAATTACAAAAATAGACTCTTGTGCGTGCAGAGATCACTAAAAAGATAACTATGCCCTAAAAGACTTTCTAGCTGAAAACGGGTAACTGCCCACTGTAAGTTTCCTATTGTGTAGCCGATTACACAATAGTATTTTATCTATGAAATTTCCTATCGTGTAGTCGACTACACTAATTTCCTATTGTGTTGTATTTGTGACACTTTTATGAAAGTATCACAAATGTTTGTACTATTTGAGACACTTTTATAAAAGCGTCGCAAATAATTGTCCTATTTGAGACACTTTCATAAAAGTGTCACAAATACTATGATTTTTTTAAAATTTACCTTTTCCATGATAAAAATAGACAAAAGCAACTCCAACAAGATGCACAAAAGGAGCAATGTGAGAGTCCACCCCAAGTCGTCCAATCTTAGAGTCGAGCCCTACAAGGTAAATTTGTGCAGCTAGTTACATGCCTAGTGTACGTGTGTTGGAAGTTAGACCAAAGAGTATATGTGTTACGATATTTCATGTGGGGTCGGCACGACTACCCCCACCGTCCTTGGACCCATAGCCTATACTGACTCACCCGAACTACAAACAAAGGTGGACTGTATGGTCCTGAGCCCGTACCATAGTCCAACAAATTTATAGAGTTTCAAAGTTTACAAACAGTAGCCACTCTCCAACAAATCAGAGAAGTCATACGGGTTGATAGACCAACTAACGAGGGAGAGAAGAGTCATCTACGAGTGGACTTTATTCTGTGATCTAATGATCTCACCTTCAAAAAAGCTCAAAATTATTATATTGGGCAACTACATGTCAGATGAGAGTTCTCTTTATCTCTCTCAGAAGTAAAAGTTACATGCCAAGCGAGTTCCTGCATCTGCATCACTTAGGATCTATTAGGCCTTTATTATTTGCTAATTCCCTTTGTCCATTAGGCCTGAACTGAAATTTCTGATCCTATATATAAAGGAATCTGGATTATGAATGGAAATTCATTATTACTGCAAACACAATGATGGTTTTCCCGATTTAAAGGAAAGAATGCCGTTTTGATTCCTCAATCTTTTGTACACTTTTAAATTAATTGGGTTTAATCATTTTTAATGCCATTCCAATATAACTTTCGAATTCAGACTTATACTTCCTCTAAACTCTAAATAGTACACAGAAAGATAGAATTGACTAGAATTTGTTCTCTAGAGAGTATACTCCCTCGTAATATTGAGGGAACTTCCCTACTACTGTCTTCACTCTTATGGAAACTTTCCTAGTTTGTGTTGTGTGCCCATATTGAGGAAATCAGATTTCACGTACCAGGTTAGGTGGAAATATTTATTTGAAATTTTCCTAATTTGAGGTTTTTTTGGGCAATAAGAAGGAGCAATCCTAATTTGTTTCGTCTCTTAATTCTATATACAGAGAAGTCTTATACTTCCTCTAAACTGTAAATAGTAAGAAAGATAGAATTGACTAGAATTTGTTCTCTAGATAGTGTTATACTCCCTGTAATATTTAGGGAACTTCCCTCGTATTGTCTTCACTGTTATTGGAAATATTTATTTGAAACTTTCCTTATTTGAATTTTTTGGGCAATAAGAAGGAGCATTCCTAACTTGTTTCGTCTCTTAATTCTATATATACAGAGAGAAGACTGCTTAATCCTTTGGAATACTACGCCAGCATTCAAGAGAGATCGAGCAGAGCCAAAGCCACCATCATCTTAATCCGTTGGAGTACTACACCAGTGTTCAAGAGAGAGCAGAGCCAAAGGCACAGCCACCATCATGTCTCGTTGCTGCTGCAGACTTCTTTCCCTGGCATGCTGTCTTGTTCTTCTCATCTTCTTTGCCCAGCCATGTCTTGCTGCCCGTCTTGGACCAATGGCCAAACCGTCACCAGGTGCTCATCTAAGCAAGGTTGCTCCGGCCGTGGTGCCAACAACATCAAGCACGCCTCCTGCATGGTTCCGGATCCTACAGGGAATGGTGTATGTGTACAAATAGGTGTATCTTGTTTGGGGCTGATGAAGACCAACTAAACTTTTAGTTTCCATCTAGTTTGGTTTTTTTATTATCGAACTCGTTGTATTGGACTCATGTGACTGATCAATGTAAATTAATTCTTTCTAATGTAATTTGTTTTATTTTTTCAAAAACTACGGCTTATATTGTCTTGTTTACAGCATTGCAAATTGTAAGATTTTATTTTATAATGCTGCTAGTAGGACCCCAAGAATGTTTCACTTCTCCCAGAAACACAAAACTCATTTTATTTTTTTATTATCCATTTTTCATCCCATCCATCCCCCACAAAATCTCTTCCCTTCTACTCCTCATGGGTCGCCACCAGCCATACCTTCTTCTTCTTGGCCTACCCCTCCGCCGCCGACTCCGGTCTCCTCCTCTTTCCCCTTCTTCTTCTTAGTCGTCAGCCAGGGGAACATGGTTAACGATTCCATGAGTTATGCAAGTCGTTATAAGTGTAACGTCTCCAAAATTTCCATGAGTTATGTAAGGAAATTTTTAATTTCTTTCTTAAATATAAAGCAATTCATGCCATTAGCTATCTAGGTCACGATAACTTAGATTCACGAATACAAATATCAAAACCTTCAATAATACTACACGTCTTTAAAATATGTAAATAATAAGGCTACACTACAACAAAAATGACTATTAACGATGCATTTATGCGTCATTAATAGTCTCATAAGTATCGCTAATGACTATTAGCGATGCATAAAAAGCGTTGTCAGAAGTGTCAAAAAAAGTCACATCGCTATTACCTATTAACGACCCAAGAGTGTCACATTAGCGACGCTTATTTATACGTCGCTAATAATTTTCCTTTAACAACGCATAAAACAATGTCTTTAATAGTAAATTATTAGCAACACATAATTCTAAATGTCGCTAATGATCAATTATTAGTGATGTTATCCAATACGTCACTAATATAAAAAATATTTTAAAAATTATAAAAATAACTTATTCGCGATGCATAATTATAAGTGTCGCCAATAAGTCCTTATTAGCGACGTTGTTTTATGCGTCGTTAATATAATCAAGCTTTTAAAAAAAATAAAAATTACTTATTCAAAGCACTGCTAATAATAAAGTATATTAAAAAAATTCGTGTATTATCGACGCTTTTCAAAGCATCTCTACTACATTGAAAAAATAAATAAAAAATGCTTTAGCAACGCTTTTATAGGCGCCATCGCTAAAGACAAATTTTTTAAAAAAAAAATCCCCCAATGGTGAGCCCACCGGGGAAGGGAGAGGGGGCTAGATTCCCCACCTCCCTCTCGCTCCCCCTCTCTCCCATGCTTCACCCCCCTCCTTCCCCGCCTCCTCTAAAAATCAGAGGATGGGAGGAAGGAGGGGGGCAGAGCTGGGGGGAGCAGATGGAGGAGGGGGTGGGGAACTGGAGGAAGCGATGATCGGAGGAAGGCGGAGTCAATGATAGGAGGAGGAACAGGAGGGATGTATTTCCTCCCACATTCTCATTTTTTTCAAATTTTTCATTAGATATTACATATTATTTAAAAATAAAAAATCTAAAGTATTTGTGATGCAATGCCGGAAATACATATTGTATTTGCAACACATAGTCACATGCATTACAAATACTTTAATTCTTTTATTTTTACAAAATTAACTTAACTCTCTTTCTCACTCTCTCTATCTCTCCTTTCTCTCATTTTTTTATATTTTTATTAAATTATATATTATTTAAAATACATAATATAAAGTATTTGTGATGCATGCATATATGTATTGCAAATACATAATATATTTGTGAGCCAGTCACATTCGTCACAAATACGCAAGTGTATTTACGATGTATATTTGCATACAACACACATTTTCATGCGTCGCAAATACTTCAATTTATCTATTTTTTAGAATTAACTTAACTCTCTCTCTTCTCCTTCTCTCTCCTCTCTTTTCCTCTTTCTCTCTTCTCTCTTTCTCCTCTCTCTTTTCTTTGTCCCTCTCTCTCATTCTCTCTCTTTTTGCTCTCTCCCTTCTCTCTCAAATACACTAAATTTTATTTAATATATATTATATTCTTATATAATAGGGAAAATTATTAAAATAATAATTAAAAAAAATATTTACCGAAATATACCACTTTGGGAACCCAAAGTGGTGAAGTGGTGTTCGTTTTTGCCATGCAGGCGCCAGCCAAGCCACTGGCGCCAGTGTGGCTTTTTTTTTATTTTTTAAGTTGATTTTGTTGTTTAGAACAACGAAATTGGTTTGAAGACGATTTCGTCGTTCTAAACGATGAAAACTTTTATTAGGTGACCCGGTTTCGTCGTTCTGAATGACGAAACTGCCACACTTGGCTAATTTCGGCCTTCGGTCTTAGAACAACACCGATTTCGTCGTTCTAAACGACGAAATCAAATTAAGCTGATTTTGTCGTTCTAAACGACGAAATCAAATTAAATTTTTTAAAATTACTATTTAAAACTAATTTTATCACCTGTCCCTGTTTATTCATTCAAAACACAAATGTACAAGCATGACTTCATTCATTCCACCCATAACAAATATCAACATAACAAATATCATTATCACGAATATCACCATAACAAATATAAGTAAAGTACATCATAGACGAGTAACAAATATAATACATCACAAGTAATATCATAATCTCCTACGTCCTCGTCCTCGTCCTCGACGGTGGTGTACGAGCTCCTCATGATCTACCTCTAGCTCTAGTTGTGGCTCTGGCTCTGGCTCCGACTCCGGCTGCGACTCCATGTTAGGCTCCTGCTCAGGCTCCGGCTCCGGCTCCGGCTCAACATAAGTAATAGATGGTACAATACGAGCTGGCCGATGTCGTCTATAATATAAAATCGGATCTGGCTGAGCGACATGTGTAGTGTCTAGAAATGATGAACCTGGAGGAGAGTTATATGCTGCTGATGATGATGGAATATTAGGGCATGAAGAGTGCATCGGCTGCGTCTGAGCGGCCTTGTCGACAAGATAATCTCGATGAACATCCGTGATCACCGAATGAAGTAGTGGCAAGCTACGAAGGACATCATTAGACACTCTAATCACCGACTCACATGCTGCTACTAAGTCCTCGCGCAAAGTACAGGTGACAAGTGCATCACTCAAATATGCATTAGTATGTCGAATCTGACGAAGCTATAAAAAAATAAATTAAATATTAGATAAATAATTAAAACGAAATAAGAAAATAATATATGCCTTAATTAACAAAGTTGTACTTACTAGAGCTGCCTCAGATGCTCCCCTAGGCTGATATGTCATCTCCTCTACATCATCGCGCGGTAAAATATATCGTCGTGTAATTGGTAAATACCAGTGCATATAAGTATTACGAACATCTCGCAATGTCGTAGCCATCTCCCCTCTAATAACAGTGACTCTCCTATCCTCCCATTGAGCAATATACGATGCATGATATATAGCCCAGTCGGTAATATGGCGGCCCTGTCGAGTGATGCGATGGACAAACTCGACAATAGAAGGTGGGACCCCTTGCTCCAGGTTAAAGTGGAGCATTACACAATCTGGCACATACATCTCTATAATCTCGTAACATATTAGAGGGGTTCGAGAAAGCCACACCTCTCGACCGTCCGTGCAGAGTGGAGGTATCACAGCCAACAAGTCGTCCGAGTACGGCTGCCAAATAATCTATACAATATATAAAGATAATTTAGTTTAAATAATGACAATTTTTTTTAAAATCATTACATAAAAAAGTTCAACACGGTAATAAATTTACCTGGTATGGCCGCTAGTGGTCTAACTCCCCTCTATACAAATGGAGGACTCCTTGTGGATTTTCGGTTCTCTTCTTCCGAACATTCCACCTTAAGGAGTTAAATTTAAGAAATGAGTTCAGCATATGTACATAAAACGTTGTTTAAAAAGTAATGTGGTAAACATAAATACAACCTACCTCGCCCCTAATGGAGCACCCTCGACCAAGCGACCCATCTCAGCAGTTGGTCGGCCGACGTGTAAGTGCTCCCACGACTATAACTATGTCATAAAATAGTGATAACAAATATTAGAATTAAAAAATTATACGTGACTAAAACACCAAGTAAAGTTACACAATTAATTACCTAAAGAAGGGTCAGATAGCCCGCAATCCCCGAGGTCATGGCCTGGCATGCCTTTCCTAACTCTCGGTATAAGAATGCCAGAGTAGCATTGCCCCATGAATAAGTGCCAACCATGTCAAAGTCGGCAAGGAGAGAGAGAGATACGAAACATGCACGTGGCTGCTCATGGTATCCGCAAATATGGTGGCTCCAAGTAAATGCAATATATAGGCTCGTGCATGCTGCTCGATAACTATCTCTGTAGCATCGGCTGGGAGCTCGCGAAACTCCTGTAAGAGCCATCATAGGCTCACTCGGCTACCACGCATCACTATGGTAGGAGGAGCTCTACCAAGAAGTCTAACTAATATATCCATATGAGCTCCTCCTGTCGTGCTTGTCACCAGACGTCCATCAATACGGAGTCCTAATAGAATTGCCACATCCATGAGCGTGATGGACATCTCTCCATATGACAAATGAAACGTCTGTGTCTCCCTCCTCCATCTCTCAACAAGAGCTGTTAATAGAGGCCGATCGAGATGGACATACTGTAGATGAATGAAATGGCTGAATCCCGCTCGCTCGATATAAGGTAACATACGCTCATCTATGGGCCAATGGCGGAGATATTTAAAATGTTCGGTGCACTCAAGGCACCCGGGGTCCTATAATAAATTTTAAAATTATAACATGTCGTACTATATCAACAAAAAAAAATGAAACAAATTTTAAAAAAAGTTATCATACCTCTCCTCTCCAAATAGCAACAGACCTATGTGACTCCTGCTCTACGAGTAAAGAAGCGTCACTTGGGCCTGGCCCATAACAAGGCTCTGCATGATCCATATGATCTGTGGAAAATGAAGATCATATCATTAATCGTAAGGAATACATGCGTACATAACTAAAAAAATATAATAAATACAGAGGTTGATTATATGTTTACCAATCAACAGGAGGGTTTCTACATGATTTACTATTATGCCCACTTTGTTTACACCTCCTGCATTTATATCCTCCTCTACCATCTCTTTCCATTGTTTTGCGGTCCATAGTATTCCTAATGCGAACAGACCGTGGGCGACTGGGTTGCCTTGTTGCTATCGGTGGGTATAACACAAAAGGTATATCCCTCTCCCAATACTCCCAACCACGAGGAGAATAAAATTCTGCAGAGTACACATTTTTATAAGTAGAAGATGTGTAAAACAGTGATGCATGGATTGGCTCTCGCTGCTTTGCCCACACGGCGATAAGGTGCAAGCAAGGATAACTATAAACCTGAGGGATGTTGCATGTACAAGTATGCATCGCAGCATTTACCATAACCTTTCGGGCACGAATTGATGTCACTGCATGCGACTCGTTGATCCTATTAACTATATACTCCCCAATTTTTCTTGTTTGCTCTCTCAATATGGCTTCCACTCTAGGAGTATATGGGGTGGCCATGGCAGAGGCGGCAGAAGATCGTTTAACAAAAAATTTTATGAGCCGATAAAAGATAGCTGACACTAAAGCCTGCATAGGTAAACCTTGTGCCCCCTTCAAGACGCTATTTAAACTTTCAGCAATATTTGTAGTCGTCATGCCAAATGTCATAAAACCACCATGTGCAAGGGACCACTATGCAGGATGCAATTCTCCTCCTAAGAGGAGATGTTTTGCCCTAGGAATCTCTTGACCAATCAAGTCCATTTTAGCATCAAACTTTTCTACTGTGAGTGCACAAGCTGCTGCCCCAATCAAGTCCATCAGTGTATCATTTTTGAACTCCTTAAAATTTGCTTTTATGTGATGGATGCAATAACGATGGTGGTAATCGGGCTCTGAAAGAACCTCAGGCACTGCCTTCTGAAGCCCCTTATGTCGATCTGAAATAATGACAATGTTCATCATGCCCATCAGTACATGATCCCTCAATTCCATTAGAAACCATTTCCAATTGTCTCCATCTTCCTTCCCGACAAGCCCGAATGCAAGAGGAAATAACCCATTATTTCCATCTATAGCCGTTGCAGCCATAAGAGCACCAGGATATCTGTCATACAAGTGAGTGGCATCAACGCCAATCACAGGGATGCAATGTCGAAACCCCGCTATAGACGGCCCAAACGCCCAAAACAACCGTGTAAATCTCCTACAAGTGCCACCATCTGCACGAGGTACTACATCATCCTCTAAGCGGTAGTAAGTGTCAGGATTGGCTTCTTGCACCACCCTTAGGTATATTGACAACAATTTATACGATTCTACCCAATCTCCATAAATGGCCTTGATCGCCATATTCCTTGCTGCCCATGCTTTCTTATAAGATATGTCAACATGATACTTCTCCTTCATTCTTTGAATAATATCCCCTGGTGTGAGAGTTAATTCAGCTTGGATAGCGGGCATTATGACCTTCGAAATAAAGGAGGCACTGCACTGCCTATGATCTGTGCTAAGCTGGGCATTCCGACATGTGTGGTCACCTTTGTACATCTTCAATTTAAAGGACCCACCACCCCTTTCGATTGAGCCATGCACTCTCCAAGGGAAAGTGCTATCAATGCACTTCACTGTATACTCCGACGGATTTGTTCGTACAACCTTGTATTCGACATGATTTTGAATGGAAAACTCCTGCAAGGCTGTAACGAATGCTTCTTTATTCTCAAAGATGCGGCCAACATATAACTCATCTTCATTTTGTTGGTCCAAATCCATTGTAGAATTCACTGCCACATCTATCTCCTCATCTGTGATGTGTGCATAAAGTAGCTCCACTTCACAGTACGACGGCTCTTCATCATATACATTCATATCATTCCCAGCAATGACATTGTCTACCACATCATCCCCCTCGCCGTCAACCATCTGTTGAGTGCTTTCTTCACCTCTAACCCCTTCTACATTCATGTCAGAATCTTCTCCACTTACTTCGTCAATATTATCTTCACCTTCATTATCCTCATTTTCATCAATATCTTCACCGTAGACATATCCCCCCCTACATATAAACATCGCATATGTATTAAATTTCGTAAGCCTAAAAAAGTTGAATTCATTTATAAATATATATTTCACCTCTTATTAGATGGTCCAGCATCGGTATGGCCAACAAACGTGTAGGGGTAATGAAGGCCCATCGAACTTTGAGTTTCATACCATGCACCACCTTGAGACATTTGAACGCTAAATGGCTTGTGTGCATGCGTCGTGGACCTTCCATATTACACACAAAATCTCAAAATTTAGCTAAACGTATTTTCATTAAAGGATAATAAGATTGAAAACATATTCACAACTAAATCAACCTTACCTCCAATTAGGTCCACTTCCATCATAAATAGGGGCAGACGACCTATGACGTTCATTTGAAGCTACTGTCATAGATGAATTTCCTTCTTCTTCGTCGTCCACCGGCATTTGCATATGACTTTCATTGTTCACATTTCTATCCAAGCTCCAGTGTGAGCTTCTGTGAGAGCTCCTACGCGAACTACTTCGCCTTTCACTAGTCACTCGGGCCTCTTTTTTGAGAAATAACTCGAAAGAAATTTTGTCACATGAGTGGTGAAACATAAAAGCCATTGATGAATCATCATTTATGTTCATTAGTATCATTCTCGATCCATAGGACGGAAGATTACATTTGATAGTAATTTTCCATCTTCGATCCAACCCAACCTTACTTGCTACGTGCATCTCAAATTCATCAAATGCAGACGGTTTCTTCATTAATAATCCTTCTATGCGTCCGTCGTAGTTAATGAAAAAACTAACCATTTCTTCTACCATTTCTATTTAATTAATTCATAAATAATAAATTAAATTAATATTAGATTAAGCAAACTAATACTAATATCTACCCTAACCAATATATTTTCAAAATATATACGCATAGAAACTAATAGGTTTACCAAGTATATAAACATATCATGAATACTTTATATTAATCAGTAAATTTTCTAATCAATAAAATTACACAATTGATAGAATAATGCATGCAATGTCACAAACCATATAAGCTGTAAAAAAAGCATGTTCAAAAACTCAAATCCTCCTCATTTTCCAAAATTTGAGAGACTTGTCATCTTAAAAAATAAAAACTCATTAATTAAAAATCCATCTCAATTCAATAATCTTAAACAAAAAAAACACACAAAACGACTGAGAACAATACTTCTAAAACTAGGGCTCAATGACGGGACAATCAAAACTTCAAAATTTTTCAATGTAACATACAAAAGATAAATTTTTTCAATGTAACATACAAAAGAACCATTGCAACGATTAAAGAAAAGGTAAATAAAAAAATAGAAGCAAAAGATCGACACGCACCAGAAAAATGGAACGGGAGCGGGCTGGATGTGGGCAGCGGCAGGCTAGACGTCGGTGGCGGGAATGGCGGTGTCCGGACGTCGGTAGAAGCGGCAGAGCGGACTGGACGTCGTCGGCAGAGGTGGCAGAGCGAAAAACGACTGGACGAATGCACTGGAACACGACTGGAGGCGGAGCGGATTCGCGACTATAACCACGATGATTTCATCGTTCTGAACAACGAAATCAACTTAAGCTGATTTCGTCGTTTAGAACGACGAAATCAGTGTTGTTCCGAGACCGAATGCCGAAATTAGCCAAGTGTGGCAGTTTCGTCGGTCATAATGACAAAATCAGCTTAAGTTGAGTTCGTCATTCTGAACGACGAAATCGGGTCAACTAATAAAAGGCTTCATTGTTTAGAACGACGAAATCGTCTTCAAACTAATTTTGTCGTTCTTAACGACGAAATCAACTTAAAAAATTAAAAAAAAAAGCCATGCTGGCGCCAGCTGCTTGGCTGGTGCCTGCGTGGCAAAAACGAACACCACTTTGAGAATAAATATTTTTTTTAATTATTATTTTAATAATTTTCCCTATATAATATATATTAAATAAATATAAAAAAATCAAATTAATTACCCTTACATTCTCCCTTATTCTCCTCAAAGCCGGGGCTCACACTGACACACACAAGATAGAGAAGAGAAGAGAGAGAAGAGAGTAAGGAAAGAGAGAGAAGAGAGAAGAGAGAGAGAGAGAGGAAGCTATGCCAGAGTCGAAGTAAAATCACTTTCTCATTTTCTTTGGGGGCCACAGGAAAAAATTGGGTCTGAAATAGAACTATTCAAACACATAATATGTCCTAATGTTGAGAGCCTTAAGGAATCTTATAATAAAGTCAAAGAACATAAATTCATCCCATTATTTATGGAATTTCATATAAACAGATATTATTAGTTGTAAAAAGATTCAAATAGGTAAACATGAAGAGTACATGTGTTTGGACGGACTGCAACATTAGTTAGACATCTCAAAATAATAAAAATCTAATTAAAACATCCAATATCCATATGATAGATTAATAGATGCAATATCGATCAGATGGATTAATCTACAATGTGAAGTGCTCATTTCCACTTCTCTAAGCAAGTAACACAAATGATGCAATTGCCTTTGACCCATCAACCATCCTTTCCCCTAACATACTAAAATTAGCGTCCCCTTGGTTTCCTAATGCGAGTCAGAAATATAAGTATCCTAATTCCTAAACCATGACATACTAAAATTAATGTATCCTTAACCTAATCAATGTGAGGCCGACGACTCCAGCGTTGTGGTGGATGGTGCGCAGCGGTGCTGTGGACCTGGACGGGCGGAGGGGGGAGGCAGAGCAGGGAGGGGTGTTGGTCGTGAGTTTCAGCTTTTTTTATCCAACAAACAAAATCAGCAGCAAACTGGGAGGAAGATTTGCTCACGGAGGAAGAGCTGGAGGATTTGTTCTGTCCTGGACCACCTTGTCTCTGCAGGGGCGCCCGCAGGCGCAGATCAGCCAAGGAGCAAAGACCCCACCTTTCTCCACCTGCCATTGGTGGTGCAGCTCAGCTTCATTGCCCTGGTGCGCCATAAGGGAAGGGGCCACCGCTGCATATGCGGCTCCAATGAATGAATATTGACTGTATTTGGTAGGGCTAATTTATTATACTAATTTTTAAAATATAATATATAATAAAAAAAATTAAAAAATAAATAAATTAAATTTCATGTTCTCTCCCCTCTCCTCCTCCTCCCACTAGAATCTAGCAACCCTCCCACTCTCCCTATATTTGTCCATGTCGAATTCTATATATTCATGTCTACTGTGTTTTTCTCTTTGTGTTATCTCGTCCCTCTTTCTCATATCTATATCAGACTCTCTATCTCCTCTCTTTCCTTTTACTCTCTCCTCTTCTCTCTCCTTTGTCATTCCTCACTAGTCTCTCTCCTCTCTCTTTTCTCTCTCTTAACTCTCTCTCATCTCCACTCTCTCTCCTCTCTCCACTCTCTCTTCTATCTATCTCTTCACTATCTCTTCTCATCTCTCTCTCATTTCTCTCTCCTCTCATTCTCTCTTTGCTTGTCTCTCTCTCGTCTCTTTTTTCTTTTTCTCTATTTTACTAACATGCATAAGTAGAAGCCCCAACTCTAAGGAGAAGTAGAGAGAAAGTAGGAAATTTTAATTTAATTATTTATTATATATTAAAATAAAAAATATTAAATAAAATAATTTTTTTAGATTTTTAATTTGAATTTTTAATATTTATTTATTATATATTATATATTAAAATAATAAATAAAATAAATTTATTTGCAACACTTTTTCAAAGCATCATTAATCGTGATACTATTAGTGACACTTATAAAAGACATTGCAAATAAAGTAAGGTTATTTTAAAAAAAATATTTACTATTATTGGCTACACATTTTTAGGGTTTGGTGACGTTTTTTTTACAATGCTATTTGCAATCCTGTTAAAAAAGCGGTACAAATATTTATTTTTTCTAACATTCTTTTATGCATATGAAATAGTTATATTATATCACTAATAAAAGCATTGTTAATACTCTTTTTTGTTGTAGTAATATATTTCATGTTATATGTTTCAGGAACACAAACTTTATTAAATTTCAGAACCATCAAGTAGTACAAGGAAACTACCCTTTTTTTTATAAGGAACATCTCAAAGTAATCACCACAGGTCCACAACTAGCGATAACTGGTAAGATGAAACTTTCCTAACATGCATGCTAATTCATGGGCTGCATACGCCATCTGATCTGTGTTCAAGTAAAACTGTAATTCTTGATGGCCCATAACTCATAACTCAGTTTCAAGCTCCTCCTACCACCGATTTTGTCCTACTGCCTCACTGGAAGGGAATACCAAGGTCACATGCAAACCTGAACCAACTTTCCTAAATTGAAGCGCTTTCCTTGGACGAGCAAACCGACTATAAACTGCAGAATTAAGTATGATATGAAACCGACTTACCTCGTCTGAAAATATAGACTTTCCGGAAATAGAGAAAGAAAGTGATTTCTTGAATTGAAAACTCCCACTTCACCTGAAACAATGACTTCTCACATGTACATGAAGGATGGTTACCATCTAAGATCAGTACTTCACCAGTTGTTACTGAATCTAATTACTAGGTTACTATTAATTACTATTAATCACGATAGAATAAACTTGTTGTATTTGCTTAGCTAGAATCTATAATATAATCATTTTATTGTATTTATAATAATATAATCAAGCTGTATTTAGTTGATATGGATGAGATTAAAATACGCCCAACTTTCTTCCGCACGAAACTGAATATATCATGATGTTCTTTGTCCAAAGTACACGGTAGGGCGTTCCTCTCAGCCAAATGTTTTTCAAAAAATAGACCTCACAAAAGGTGGAAATACTAAAATAGGCAAGTAGGTCAAGATTTGAAAAAATAAACTTGTGCACACCATAAAATGACCCTTCACTAGCCGTTTCTAAGTGAAACATACTTTTTAACTAAAAGTGGACAATTACCAACTAAGCATTCTTTCCAACTGTTAACTTAAGTTTCTAAATCGAAGAGCTTCATCTACTAGCGTCCTCTCTGGCCAAGCTGCCTCCCGTAGTCGACGTCCTCTCCCACCATAGATGCATCCCTTCAGTGGTGTCCTCTTTTACCCTTGCCTCCTCCTATTTGCAGCGTATCCTCTCTAACTTTTGGAAGGACATGAAACTGAAGGTTGCTATCTATGGAGGGTATTTGATGGGTTGCTACTAATGCCTTGGTCTCTACTCATTTCTAGTTGAGTGATGAGCCCATGTAGGCCATCAAGCAACTTGAGATGGTTCGCGTTCATCACTTTCAAGATCCCAGTGAGCCCGTGTTGATCGATGACCATGGGAGGGATGTCAACGTTCACACTCAATGTCAAGGACGGCATAAGTTGGGAATGAAGAGAAGTATAACGTCCGAGATTTTTAATTACAATTTCTTAAAAATTCACATAAAATTTTCATAATAATAGCCAAAAATTAAAAAAATTACAAAATACAAAACCTATGAAAGCAGTTTATAATTTAAACATCACTCATCAATTTAAAGATTAATAGAAGTTTTTAATGCCTTCTTATACAGTTTTGTTATTAGTTAAAAAATGGTTGTTGTAAACTTAAAGATATATATTATTTCATAAAATAAACTAAAATCAACAACTATGTGAAGTCATCACTGAAATCACTTCTATGTGATTAAAGAAATTAAAATCAATAGCGACAGCTAACATTTAGCCGTCTCAAATACCTCTTACGATGGAAATAGTCATTGTTGTAAATGCTTAAGCAACTGTCAAACTATCTTTAGTGAACGTAAAGTCAATAGCAATGAATCAACTTAGTCGTCGCCAATACCTATTGCAACATTCATCAGCCATCATTGCAAACTTAAAAATGATGGCTATTGTTAGCTATCGCGAATACCTCTTGCCATGAATATAATTTGTTGCTGAAAATTCTTAAAAGTGATGGCTTCTGTTAGCCATCGCAAATACATCTTGCAATGAAAATAATTCGTTGCTGAAAACTCTGTATAAGTGATTGTCCTGTAATCGTCACTAAAAATTCTGTTTAATGCGACAATCGCATTCATTGCCAACATGAATATATTTATTGCTGATGAAGCAATGAAGACGATGGGTTAGTTCTGTAGTGACGGATGTAGCCAATGCTGAAATTCACATGAACCGTTGCTGAAAGTTTCAGCGACATAAGCAATTGCGACGCAGGGTTTTGCATCATACTTACTAAAAGCAAAGGCCATGTCAATTAATAACGACGGTTTCTTGCCACTCCTGTTGACTTATTTTTTTGTAGTGGAATTTGAGTTGTTGAAGAGGCATTGCTATATAATTCGAGCATACTAGATGCAATGGAAGGGTTATTTGGAGGAATTGAAGACTCTATATGAGTGAAAATTATTGTCTAATTGAGGAGAGTTATACTCATTGTCTTCAAGCTCGCACAGAGAGTTAGATTGGAGTTTTTATCCTTCCCTAAGGCATAAATGCTTACATAGGGTATGTTTCTAAAAGTAAGATATATTTGTTTTATCAAATTATTTTCTTTTGATTTAGGTTATGAAATTATACATTGTGAGTCATTTGATATAGAGAAAATTCAGCTTTGCTATTATCTTAACTATAAATAAGGTATGTTTGAAATGTGGTTTTATAAAACTATTTACTTGTCAAAATTATGATTTTTGAATATTTTTACAAGTGTATACAAGCATCTCGACCGAGTTATTATGATGAGATAAATGAAGAGAAACTATCCCGTTGGAATGAGCGCCAACCCTATCTTTAAGGTTGTTATCAGTAACTCACCTATGACTTGTAAAAGTGAGGCTAAGGTTTTTTTTTTGAAAAGCTAAATAATGGGACGTGATATTTGGAAAAGAAACTTCCCTTTATAAGTCAATGAATTTAAAACTAATTTATTATCTAATCCTTGGTAGACGTGCCAACACAGCTTTGTGAATAGAGAAGTTCACAATAATAATAAAAAAAAATCAGATGCGCATACCTACATTAGCTTGGCTAGCCCCTAATGAAAGATAGGAATCTTCAAGAAGGTTATGGCTGCTAGGGTAGATAGTATCATGAGAAAGATTTCTACTCACTTGATCCTAAGGACCTATTAGCATGGGTGGGTAGAGTGGCTGGACCAACGGAAGTGCAGTGGGGTGGGGGTGGCGCACCAATCAACATTCATTCTTTATAATTAATCTATAGGAAACATGCATAAAAACACAATTCTATGAGCAATAAATCACATCCAATCATAGATCATGAATATATGAATCATAATTGGTACAAAGGCATACTGACCTTGGGCATTCCAGCCACTTGCATGCCCTTAGCACCTCCGATTTGTATAATCAATCTCAACAAATCAAGTAGAGGAAGGGGATTACCTCTTATATGTGTAGATCCCTCAATAACCTTTGATCTTGGATGAAAAATCAGCAACTATGGCGTCCCCAAAGCTCACCTTCACGTCCCAACCAACAAGGAGATTCTCCTCCTTCAAAAGCCTAGCCAAGAGAGCATGGGAGAGGATTAGTGTAACGACTCTCATCTCTAAACCAGTTTTTTTTGTTTTCTTTAATTATCGGTTATCGTGAGGTTAACGCGTTTTCTGATTTTTCGGTGGTTTTAAAGATAAATGGTGTTTATGAAGGTTTTAATCAAAATCAACTTTAAGATTGGTGGTTTTAAGTGATTTTGAATCAAATGTGAATTTTTGGGATTTTTTTGAATTTTTACTATTTTTCCAAAAAATAGGGTTTTGGCGGGACCCTGTGGGCCGCACCGTTGAAATTTTGGTTTTTGTGTCAAATGAACCCAGATATTTACTTAAGGTCATACAAAAATTTTCAGAATTTTCTTAGACTTAATTAGTGCTCAAATTTGTTAAATACTCATTTTTAGCCTACTTTTTCTATTTACACCCCATAACTTACCCATACACACCCCAAAGCCTACTATAAAAGGCCAAACCTGAGCCATTCCCATTTTGGGAATAGGCTGAGGAGGAGAGGTCAGGCCTAATCCTCAATTAGGCCCGGATTAGAAGGTGTTTAAGGTAAGCCTATTCTAATTAAGCACTAAATCCTAGCTTTCTTCTTAATCCCTTCTAAATCTACCATTTTTCATTTGTTTTAATTCATTTTTGGACATCAAAACTACTAATTTGTATTTTTACTACAAACCCTAGCTCTCAAAATCCAATTTTTATGTTCAACAAGCCCTAAATCTAAGTTTTTAATTAGGGTTTTCTTTGGTAAATCAATTTTAATGGAGTTTAATTCAAACTCTATGTCTTTGTAAGGTTTTCAAGAAGGGTGACCATCAAATCCAAGTCTAATCAAGGGATAAGGTAATGGACTTTCGAAATTTCAGTTTGTCTATGGTAAAACTCTTGATTTTGTGGTTTATTTTGAATGGAGTTACTTGATTTAGTGTGCTAATGGCATGATTAGAAAATGGTAATCTTTAATCCTGATTTCATAGGGTTTTATCTTTTTATGATGTGGTTTAGCATTCTGGAAGTCATGGTGGACTTTTGATAGTATTTAGGTTGTTAGATGATGATTTGAAGTGTTATCAATGGAGTTTCGGTTTGAAATTGCGAAAGGAAGAAAAAGGTCGAATCTTCCTTGTTGGCGTTTGAACGGCTTGCTTGGTGTTCGAACAGCAACACTACAGTTTTGGCATTTTTCCAGGTTAGCCGATCGAAAGGCCTACTGGGCGTTTGAACGGCCAAACTGTGAATTTGAAATTTTCCCGTTTAGCCGATTGTACGGCCTGCTGGGCGTTCGAACGGCTACACAGCAGTCTTGTGTTCTATTTGCATGTTGTTTATTTCAATGATCCCACTTTAACTTGCCAATTTTATATGAATGTGGAGTGTTTTGAGCTATATTATGCTACTGGAAAGGCATGCTATTGAGGTTATGAAGTTAGGATATATGATTAGAGGTTTGTGGAATGACTTATGGTTTGTGGCATGATGTTGGAATTGTCATCTTGAAATTGTGAATGGTTGATTCCCTAAGGTTAAGCATATTTTCAGTAGGACTACAACCTATTAATGGACTGATTTGTTATGATAGAATGTGGTTAGTTGATGTATGAATGTTAGTGAATGTCATGACTTATGGATGAAGTGAATGATTTTATATGTGTTTAGCCTTTGTGGTTGAGCTTTAAATTGAGTTATGATTTCAATGATTCTTCTCCTATGATTTTCGCTGAAATTCATGTTTAGATGGTAATTCACATGTGTAGTGTAGCAGTGAGTTTAATTTTAAGCATGTTGACATGCATTGTGTGAAGTGCTTCTACTAGGTACACACACATGTGGGGTTTAATGATGATGTTGAAGCTTAATATTATGATTATGAATGATGCATTAGGGGCTGATGAGAGCACTTATCATGGATTAGGATTCTTGTATGCCTTGCCCACGTATGTACCATGTTGCATGCATCTTGAAAATGGATTTCCAATTGAGGCTTCATCGAGGTTAATCGAATTTGACCGATTGGATGCAATGTGGTGAAATTGTGTGCCGGATTGATTGGTCGTGGATTAATCGAAAGTTGATTGGTCCGAAAGGACATGTTTTAATTTAAGTTCCTGTGTGGAACGAGTGCACTCCCCAGGTTGAGTCTAGAGAAATGGAAGTATGTGGGGACGAGTTGTGTACTTGTCTTGCGAATTGTGAGATTGTTATTATGAGTGTCATCTGGACCCTGAGAATCCAGTGTGGCATGCCGTATGCACCCGCTACCACGTGTTCTAAGGTTTCCTGTGTGGAAACTCGGACTCTTTCATCCGCAGGAGATGTCCCTGGGCGAACACCCCTGCTCTAGATTCTCTGTGTGAGAATGGGACATCTTTGGCCAGGATCGTCCAAGGCGAGCAGCTTTAGGGATTGACAACCTCAAACTTTCTTTAATTCTTGTGTAGAATTTTGGACCATAACACGCCTTCGTGGCCTTGTCTATGTTCCCGTCTGTGTGACACTAAATTGTGATTACTCTTTGATGGAGGATGATTTGATGTGATGCATGATAGAATATGTATGTTAGAGATACATTCATGCAGGTTGTTATGATATGATGCATGATGGAATATGTATGTTAGAGATACATTCATGCAAGTTGTTATGATATGATGCATGATGAAATATGTATGTTAGAGATACATTCATGCAGGTTGTTATGATGTGATGCATGAGGGGATATGTATGTTAGAAATACATTCATGCAGGATATTATGATGTGATGCATGATGGAATATGTGTGTTAGAGATATATTTTATGCAGGATGTTATGATGAGAATGACACTATGTGGATTATGCACTATGATGCAGGTTTAGGTGATGTATATGTGTGATCATAAAATGATGCACCTTGTCAATCTTAGATCTGAATGAGTTTATGGTTATACTATCGTATTTTCGATGATGATAGTTATATTAAAAACCATTGCTGAGTTTGTTAAACTCACCCCTCTTTCTTGTGTTTTGCTTTGGGGATGTGTGGTGCGACACGCAGACGGACAGGATCTCCACTTTAAGGAAAGGTCGGAGATGACTTGGATGTGATCATGGAGATCTTTGTGTGACTTATTTTCCTTGATTTTATACTTTATATTTAGAACCTTTGTGTACGGTTCTTTGTTGTTTTGGATTTATGTCACATTTTACAGTTGTGTTGCTTAAGACTTATTTTGAGCCAGTGTGGGCTATAGTTGACTAAGCATGTGGGTTTGAGACTAGTTATTTACTTTGTGTTAAACAACTCTCTTTCTTTTCTTCCTATTTACTCTTGCTCAAAGTGGAATGTGCGTGCTCCGTATTTCTGTTAAGTCACCTGTGGTTAGGGTTAAGTCTTCCGCTAAATCGTTTCTCAATTTCCCCTCGTTGCCCCCGCGCACTTGACCGGCCCTTGAACCGGGTTCGGCTTGGGTCGGGCATCGCCGGGGCATGACAATTAGAGAGGGGCGGCCAGCAACAAGCTTTTCCCCATAGCAAGAGGAGCCACACCAAGGGAGAAGGAAGGGGGGAATTGGGAGAGAGGAGAGAGTGGTGCAGCCTTGATTCATTAGGGCTTCTCCTCTCTTAACCTCCCTTAAATACCCCTCACAAATCCTCTTCGTAATGGGCTTAAGGATGGGCTTCAATAAACGGACCTTTGCTAAATTTTCATGGTTTAACTAGAGGGTCTTACACAATGGGAGCGAGCTCTGTCTCTCAGAGCCCGCAAAGGCCTGCACCCCCTGCACATGGCCAAGCCCGCGACAGGGTTAACCCCTCGCTTACCACAGGTCCTCCCATCGACATATAATTCGCACATCTAGGCCCCACAACGTGTTAATGCACAACCTAGTTGCATGCCTAGTGTGTGTGTGTATGTGTGATGTAGGCAGGTCCCAATCGAATTAGTGTAACGAAGGCACATGTGGGGTCGGCCACCACCCTTGGACCCCGTGGCCCATACCGGCTCACCCGGACCACGACAATGTTGGACCGAAACAGGCTCGAGCCCATACCCTGGTCCAACATCCCCCACTATGGGTGAAGGGCTCATATGGTCCAACAACAACTTGCGCTAGTCCTGCAGTAGACCAATGCAATGAGCGTGCTTAGAAATTAGATATGTCGTCAAGGACTTAGTGAACGGATCTACCAACATCTTGTAGTAGGAATATGACTCACAATCGCTTTTTTCCTCTATAGCATGTTGAAGATGTAATAGTAATGCACCTCATTGTGCTTACCTCTGGTACTGATCTCCTCATTCTTAAGTGTCAACACCATTGCCAGATTATCACAATAAATCTGGATAGGAGCATCAGTCCAGCCTGTTAGCCCCAATCTTGCTAGAAATTCCTTCATCTATATTGTCTGGGAAGTTGCAATATTGCATGCATAGAACTTATATTCCATCGTAGACTTAGAAACACTCTTCTATTTCTTGCTTGCCCACGATATAGGCCCTCCTCTAAACATGAAGACAAATTAGGCAATGGATTTCTTGTCATCTGTGTCCCCTGCATAGCCCGAATCACTATATCCAGCCAATGACAAACTTTCCACCTGATAAGTGAGTTTTAAACTCTTAAACCCTAAGAGGTACCAAAATACCGTCTTCACCACTTGCTGGTGCTAAAGACCAGGGTCTGCTTGGTAACGGCTCAATAAGCCTACCACAAAACTCAAATCGGGCCTCGTACAGGTCATAGCATACATCATGTTGCCAATAGCCTGTGCATATGACAGTGACTCCATCCGATGTCGGTCTTCCTCAGTTCGAGGAGCCATACTCTTAGACAACACCATACCCTGGGGTTTGTTATTCCCCTTCTCAGTGCCCTTGTTCTGAGGCTTCTCGCCCTTCTTCTTGAAAGCTCTCTTAGAGGGACCAAGCCCCTGTCCACCCTTCTTGCCTCCACCAGAGTTCTGTGCTAGGTTGGCAGTAGCAACATTCCCAGAAGCCTTCACATGGTTCCTCCTTTCCTTCTCAAGCCTTAGCTTGGCAGTCAGAGCCTCCATTGTGATCTTCTGGTCACTCATATTCAAATAGACCACCACACTCTCCCAAGACTTGGGAAGGCTATTCAACATGGTAGACACTTGGACTCCTTCATAGATGGGGTCCTCCAGTGTCTCCAGGTCATCAGCAATGATGGACATAGCACTCAGGTGCTCATTCACATCATCTCCCTCTCTCATCTTGAAGTTTTGATACTTAGAGTGCAACATCCTCTTATGAGCTTTAGTCTGCTCCCCATACCTCACAGAAACTGCTTCGAGTATCTCTCTGGCAGTCTTGTACTTCTCAAAGAGCCTCTCCATCTTTGGCTCCATGAATGTCAAAATGGTGGACCTAGCCTTGGTGTCATCTTCTCTCAGCTTTTCATAAGCTTTCCTCTGAGCAGTTGTAGCACCCTCTGGCAGTGGCTTAATGATTTGCTTAAGGACATAAGCAAAATCAGAAAGAATTAGGATATGGTTTATCCTTCTCTTCCACACAAGATAGTTGTCAACATTCAGCTTCTCAGTCTTTCCTAATTCTAATGTGACCAACTTGGAAGCCACTGTGGAACTACAAAGAAAAGGCAGAGAATAAGAAAGTAATACTATATAAGGCTAACTACTTCTAAAGAAGTAATTGCTTAGAGAACTCTTAATTTAATGATAAATCTAATAGACAATTGAGTATATTATCACTACAACAAAATGTAGTATTAGCGACACATTTATTAGCTACGCATAGAGAAGTGTCACAATAAAATCAACTATTAGCGATGCATAAATATATACATCGCTAATAGTTAGCTATTAGCGACGCTTTATTATGAGGGTCGCTAATAGTTGACCTATTTGCTATGCTTTATACAAATGTCATTAAAATATATATTTTTTAAATAAAAAAATTATAACAATTAGGTCGCTTGTCTTAAGCATCGCTAATAGCTTCTCTATTAGCGACACTTAAAAATAATTATCACTAATAGTTATTAATTATAATAAAAATAAAAAATCATAAAAAAATTGAAATTAGAGGAGAGGGAGAGAGAGAGGAGAGGGAGAAAGAGAGGAGAGAGGAGAGAGGGAGGAGAGGGAGGGAGAGAGAGAGGAGAGGGAGAGAGAGAGGAGAGGGAGAGAGTGAGAGTGGAGAGAGAGAGGAGAGAGAGAGAGAGAGGAGAGGGAGAGAGAGAGGAGAGGGAGAGAGGACAGGGAGAGGAGAGCAAGGAGAGAGAGAAGAGAGGAGGGAAAGAGAGAGAGGAGGGAAAGAGAGAGGAGAGGGAAAGTGAGGAGAGAGATGAAAGTGGGAGAGAGAGGGGAGAAGAGAGAGGAGAGGGAGAATAATTTTATTTTAATTTTTAAAAAATTATTTTTATATTTTAAAATTAAAAGTAATAATGTATATACGTCGCTATTAGTATATCTATTAGCGACGTATAAAATTATATGTTGCTAATACGTGACATATTAGCTATTAGCAACGTATAATTTTATATGTTGCTAATATGATGTCTTTTAATTCTTTTTTATTTTTTAAAATTAATTTTAAAGAATATAAAATCTTAAAAAACTAAAATTAGAGGAGAGATAGTGTGTAGGGAGAGAGGAGACGAGGAGAGAGAGGAGAGGGATAAGAGGGAGAGAGGAAGAAGAAAGAGATAGAGAGAGGGGAGAGAGGAGAGAGAGGGAAGGAGAGGAGAGGAGAGGGAGAGAAGGAGAGGAGAGCAACGTATAAAATTATACGTCGCTAATACGTAACATATTATACGTTTCTAATATGATTTCTTTTAATTCTTTTTTTATTTTTTAAAATTAATTTTAAAGAATAAATAATTCGTAAAAAATTAAAATTAGAGGAGAGAGAGAGGGGAGAGGGATGGGGGGGAGGAGAGAGGAGAAGGAAGAGAGAGAGGATAGGGAGTGGGACGGGAGGGAAGAGAGAGGAGAGGGGGGAAATAAATATTATTTAAAAAAAGAATACTGATACTAAGTTTTATTAGCAACGTATAGATGTATACGTCGCTACAATATTGTATTAGTGATGTATAAATTATACATTGCAGATATACGTAGTAATATCTGCTAATGTATAAATTATAAGTTGCAAATAATACGTTGTTGCGTTTGATTGAGAGCATCGCTAATTATATTTTTAGAAAAAAAAGATTACACTAACGAATTTTTGCCTGCTTATAGAAACCCACCCTGGTCCCGCCAGCCAACCTCGTGGTTCCCCTCCGCCACCCCGCCGCCTTCAGTGCCTCCTCCCCCCTCATCCATCCCCCCTTGCTCCGGATCCCTCCCCCTGCTTTGCCAGAGAGAGGAGGGCAAAGGACGGCACCACCGTTGTCCCCCTCTCCCTGCTCCAATCCCCCCTCCTCTTATTTTCAGAGGAGGGGGCGGAGCCGGGGAGAGGGGGTGGGGGCCAGGAGGACGGCGCTGCCACCGCCGTCCTCCCGCTCCCCCCTACTCCCCTCTCCCCCCCTCTTCCCTCCCTCCTCTAATTTTCAAAGGAGGGGTGTGTGTGTGTGTGTGTGTGTGGGGGGGGGGGGGGGAAGGACGGGGCGGAGCCAGGGAGTGGGGTGGGGTGCCGGAGGATGGCAGCGCACTGTCCTCACGGTCCCTCCCCCTTACTCCAGACCCCCTGCTCCCCCTCTCTTCCCCCCCTCCGACCTTGCTCCAGACCCCCTACTTCCCCCTCTCCCCCTTGCTCTGGACCCCTCTCTTCCCCCCCCCACCCCCTTGCTCCAGACCCCCTTCTCCCTTTCCCGGTGGGCCTACTAGCCCACTAGGTTTTTTTTAAAAAAAAAATCATCTATAGCGATGCATTTATATGCATCACTATTTGTTTTAATATTTTAAAATAAATTAGCAACACTTTAAAAGCGCGGTTATTACATTTAATTTTTTTTAATATTATAATATTAGCGACGCTTTGAAATTTTTTAAAAAAATTAATCCATTAGCGACGTATAGAAAAGCGTCACTAATAACTGCTTTTTTAACGACGCTTCTGTATACATCGTTAATAAGTTATTTTCAATTTTTTTTAAAATGGTTATTCTATTAGCGATGTATATAAAAGTGTAATAGAATAACCATTTTAAAAAAAATTAAAAATAACTTATTAACGACATATACAAAAGTGTCGCTAAAAAAAGTAGTTATTAATAATTAAGTATTAGCGACACACATTTATGTGTCTCTAATAATCATTTATTAGCGACGCTTTTGTATACGTCGCTAAAGGGTCATATTAGCGATATTTTTTATTATACGTCGCAAATATGCAATAGCAACAACACTTTTTTTTACGTTTATAGCAACATTTATTATGCGTCGTTAATAGTCATTAGCAACATTTAGTGGACTAATAGTCATTTTTGTTGTAGTGCATGTTGGGTTACTTAATTTAGATGCACCTAAATTAGAGTTTAGGTCACTTTCCAAAAATAACCTTAACTACCCCTTAACCCCCTTAAGAAAGTTATCACCGTTGTCGGGCTATTTCATTTCAGTATACAACGATAACACCTCCTTATTCGCCTTCCTATGAATGGAGAACATTGATTGAAGGTCCTCATTATCTTGTAATTCATATATCATGGATGATTGGGAAGATGAAATTAAATAATTCAAACTAACATTACCATTGACGAAAAGTCGTGCTTTGACTTGCCCCACCAGCTTGTCGAAGCTCACCAACGGATGAATGTTCATCAACCGTGTCATTCCACCGATATACATGTCATCATTATCTAACTCTCCATTATAATGGATACAAATACCGATCCTATCCATGTTCGGTGCGAAAGAATGATTCCTTTCTACGAAATGCAGCTTTTGGAGCACTCACACAGCGTCAGCGCTCTTAAAAATTATTTTTTTCTTATTCATCGACTCTCACCGGTGAGTCACCGCTAGTCAGCTCCCGCCAACGAGTTCTGTTCACCGCCGATGACTCCCAGCCCACCAAAACGGCGCTTCACTGTTCCGTTGTAAATTTATTACTCTCTACATTAAAACCTATTATAGTGGAAACCTAAGGGCATTTTGGTCCACAAACAGGTCATATGGCATTTCTGTTTCAAATCCAGTGACTATAGAATATTCCGTTCTTTGGCTAGGCAATATAGAAAAAACTCTTAAAATAACAAGAACTTTAACAACTTTTAACCTTTGAAGAGGTTGGGTTCAAATCATGGTTGAGCCTTTTTAGGGGGAATTTTTTTAATAAAAATAAGCAAAATTTGGATATTGATGCATATTGTTTGTATCGATTTGATATGACCAATACAGTATAAATGTATCGATTTTTCTAATAGAAAGTGTACCAACTCAATATATTGGCTGATTGTTAGCAATAATCCTAGGACAACTAGAACTGTAGGTTAAAAGCCTAGTAGATGCAGAAAACTCATACAATGGTTGCATACAAGTGCAACTCGAGAGGGTCAAATCGTGGTGGCAATCAGACTCCGTGAAAGAGGAGGATGCAATGTAGGTTTTGCTTAGAATGCGTGTTTGCTGATTATTGTTTTATTAGTTGCTTGTTCTTGACTTGTCTATCTTGAATGTTAAGTATAAGAGGTTACAGAAAAGGTCTATCGCGTTGAAAGGATGTCAAAGGGCAAGTTTTATAACAGGGGACGCTATGATAACGGGTAGAGGCACTATGATTTGGGAGCAGGGAAATGCCAAAAGGAAGTTGAGGAAGAAGTGGGTCGGAGAGGCAGAGATGCCGGGGATGTTGAAATCGTACGTCGACATCGCCCATTCTGTTAACTCACCACGGCTGTGCACGTCGGAGCAAGAGCCGGCAGGATTGCACAAGGTAAGAAGTTTTGTAACAGGAAGAAATGTGAAAGGACAGTTCATTGAAGAGCTTTAAAGCTGAGACTAAATAAAAAATAAAATAAAATTGTGCATTGTAGGCCGCGGCTATAACTATTGACATTTGACGCTGACCCTTACGAGATTGGCAATTCACTGTCATAGTTCGTAATTATATTTGCTTGTTAATAGTTAGCATTATCGTCTTTTCAGCATTTTTATTGGTATTCTATGGAGGAATCAGTGTCCCATTCTGTGTCTTTTTAAGGGAGTAGAAGAGGGTTGTGGATATCAACTGCATTGATCCGGTTACCCAATCCAGTTAAATTGAACCGCCTATTAAAATGGGTCAATATATAGCTGGGCTGATTTTTAAAATTTTAAAAAAAATAGATTTCTTTATAAAAGAAGAAAAAATTTAAATATTATGTTAAATATAGTATAATCCTTTCATAACTGTTGTGATGTGGCTTGCGATATTTTGCAAATTAAGTGTTTGCATCTGCTTCTCAATTGACTTTTGCTAAAGCAAAGAGTAGTTTTGTCACAACTCTGTGCAAAATAAAAGAATTGAGATACACTCTTCTACAGTTTCTCCCAAATAAGTGTTCCAACATAGCTCTATGTTTTACATTACCAAAGAGTATTTGCTAAAAAAGTAGAAAACTTAAACATAAAAACTTTGTTTAGGGTTTAGGGGATTATAACATCCAAAAATATTTTACATTTTCATGCTTCAGCCATGTAGGATTTTGAGAGTTTGGCCTTTAAGTTTTTTTAATAGAATATATCCCTCCACTCAATACTCTAAAAGTTTGAAACTAGAAGATTTGAAAGTAGAACAAAATAGTTTTTTAATGCTACCAAAAAGTGTAAATTTGATTTTAGATGAGATGAGATAAATATGACCGATCGAAGATGAACATGAACCATAAGGCCCGTTTACTAAATTAAGATGTAAAAGTTAGCCATTTATATAGATCTAAGGTCATAGTTGAAATAAGTGATGACAATTAAGCTAGAGAGGGCTCATTGACTATTTAATAGAGGTTAATTTGGCACATGGGAAAAAGTGTGAGATTGAGAGTACATTATGTTTTCTAGTGATTGGTAGGGGAAGAATGAGCACGAAGACCCTTGCAGCAGCATGAAGTAGACTTGCTAAATTATTATCCCCTTTTATGCAATTACAATTGGTTACATATAGATCAGTTTCTCACTTGTTTACTCTGGCCATAGCGCTCTTCACCATCCCTGATGGAAGCGGACTCGTGGTCATGCCATCGTGTCCCCATATGTTAACAGCCTCATGTGGGGAATAAAACTACAGGCCTCGCCAAACAGAGTATAAGTTTACTGTACTCCAGTTCTAGCCGAACAGAGTATATATTTATTGTTCTGTGATTCTGGGCGAATAGAGTATAGTTTTACTATTCCCCTGCCTGTACTTTGGAAATATGGATCTAGGAACGTCAATATGAAAGCAAAGTACACAAGGGAATTTAACGTGGTTCGGCCTTGTTGCCTACGTCTACGGGATCACACAATTCCACTAAATAGAGAATCAGAGTACAAGAGAATTATAAGATCTCTCAACAACGCTCCTCACACAATACACAAGAAGAAAACTCCAACTTCTTCCTCCCAAAAATTCCTGTTTTCTTTCTTTCTGTGTTCCTCTGCGTTGAACTCTCCAGTTCCGATTCATGGCGGCTGAAAGTCTCTTCTCTGGTTCAGAATTCTACTCTCGTCAGAATCCACTTTATGTCTCAATCACATAAGCCTCCTTTAATGAGCCTATTTATAAGTTAGTCCTTCTGAGTGTGAATTTAGTAGATAATTGTCTCTTAAGCATCTCAATCTCACCATAATCTGCTCCTGTAATTAACATGTCATCCACATATAACAACAAAAGCAAGTAGGAGGTTCTCAACCTTTTGTAATAGCAGCAATGATAAAATCCAATGGATAGCATAAATCCATCAAATTTTCTATACCACTGTCTTGGAGCTTGCTTGAAACCATATAAGCTCTTAGACAACCTGCACACCAAATTCTCATTTCCTCTTATCACATAACCTTGGGGTTGATACATATAGATCTCCTCGTCCAAGTCACCATGTAAGAAAGTTGTCTTAACATCTAACTGTTCTAAGTGAAGATCCTCAATTGCAACAATGGACAACATCATTTTGATGGTAGCAATTCTGACAACAGGAGCAAATTTCTCTGTATAATCTACTCCATACTTATGCTCAAAGCCTTTGACAACTAGTCTATCTTTGTACCTCTTGCTTCCATCAACTTCATGTTTCAACCTATAAACCCATTTGTTATGTAATGCCTTTTTACCTGAAGGTAGATGAACTAATTCCCAAGTCTAATTAGATGACAATGAATTCATTTCATCCTCTATAGCACGCTCCCACTGAACTGAAGTGTCTATCCTGCAAGCTTCCTTAAAGCTTTCTGGTTCACCACTATTAGTCAAAAGCAAATAATTCAAACTAGGATCAAATATGGAATGCATACTAGATATGCTCTCAGGGTCAGAGGGATCAAATATCTTTTTCTTCTTAATTTGCCTCAAACTGGTCCAACCAAGTGGTGTCTACAATAGAATTGCATCTGGAACTGTCTCTGAAGAAGTCTCAACTACTTGTTCATGATTAGATGGACTGGCCCCACTGTGTGTTTCAGCCTCAAGTTCTACAAACTCAGTTTCAACCTATTTCATCTTCCCCTTTTGTAGATCTTGATGGTGCTTATACAGCTCTATCTCATAAAACACAACATCAATGCTTCGGACAACCTTCTTATGGACTGGATCCGACAGTCTGTAACATAAGCATCTTCACCATAGCCAACAAGGTAGCACTTGTTGGATTCGGAATCCAACTTGCCCCTATGCTCTGCATCAACATGTACATAAACAGCACAACCAAATACTCTTAAGTGATCAATCTTTACCTCCTTGTTTGACCATGCTTCTTCAAGAATGCCTCCATCTAGGGGGTAGCATGGAGATCTATTGATCAAATATGTTGCAGTATCAATAGCATAATTTTAGAATGAGAGCGGAAGGCTACAGTGTAGCCTCATACTGCGTGCCTTCTCCATGATGGTCCTGTTCATCTGCTCTGCAACATCATTCTGTCTGTGCTGTCTAGGAGTAGTAAGCAATCTTCGAGTGTCATGCTTATCACAGTAGGATTGGAATTCCCTATTACAATACTCGCCTCCATTGTCAGACTTCAAACACTTCAACTTTAATCCTGTCTCATTCTCAACAAGTGTTTTCCATTGCACAAAGATAAAAAATACATCTGATTTATTCTTAGCAAAGTAAACCCATAACTTGCAAGAAGCATCATCAATAAAAGTAATGAAGTAAGACGCACCTCCAAGGGATGAAACATGTGCTGGTCCCCAAACATCTGTATGTACAAGCTCAAGACGCTCACACCTGCGCTCCGGGGTAGCTCTAGAAAATGAAACTTTGTGTTGCTTGCCCATGACACAATACTCACAAAATTCCAAATCTGCACACATCAAACTAGGTAACTTCCCCTTAGCCTGTAACACCTGCATCCCCTTCTCTGACATATGTCCAAGGCAACAATGCCATAAACTGACATCAACTGCATTAGAGGCCACTCCAATAGAATGCTTATCATAACTGGATGTCATATATAATGTTCCAATTTTCTTCCCCTTAGCCACTACCATGATACCTTTGCTCATCTTCCAACTAACATTCATGAAATGAGTAGTAATACCACAAGCAGCCAATTGACCAACAGAAATAATGTTCTTTGTCAAATGAGGCACAAGACGAACATCTTTTAACACAAGCACAACATTATCATCAATCAACAAACGAATGTCACCCTTGCCTATGATTTCACAAGCTTGATCATTGCCCAAGTAGACATTGCCTAAATCACTAGCAACAAAATTCCGCATCAAGTCTTTTCTAGAAGTAGTATGAAATGAGGCACCGCTATCAATAATCCAAGCATCGCATTTACTTTCCATAGACAATAACATGCAATCAGCTTCAGCAACATTAACATTGTTTTTAGCATGATTTTGTGCTCCATCATGAGAGGGGTTTGGGCAATCCTTCTTCAAGTGACTTTTTTGCCCACACTGTCAACAAACCCCATCACCCTTACGGTGTTTAGGCTTAGATTGCCCCCTCCAAGACTTCCCTCTCCACCCTAGTTTGCCTCTTTGAGGTCGATGCCCTCTTTCTTCCATAGTCAGGGCTGAACCGGATAAAGAAGAACCACCCTTACAGCGTATTTCTTCAGCCAATATCATTCAACACACATCATTCAACTTAAATTTTTCTGTATTATGGGAACTATGCACAACAACTTTAAATGATTCCCAATCAGATGGCAAAGACTTAAGCAAAGCAATAGACTGTATATCTTCAGTAAAATTAACATCTACTGCCTCAAGTTGATTAACCAAAGCATGGAACGAATTCAAGTGATTGGTTAATGTCTCATCATCAGACATTTTCAAATCAAAGAAACTGGTCACAAGATGTACCTTGTTTGTAGAAGGACTCGCATATAATTGCTCAAAAAGATCAAAGCATTCCTTCGTGGTCTTGGCCTTTGTGATGTTCAAAGCCACTTATGAAGAAATAGATAATCTGACTGCTCCTAGAGCCTTGCGATAAAGCAACTCCCACCTTGCAATCTCTTCCACCTTGTCTTCACCAACAGGCTTAATTGTAAATAATGGCTGGTAGAGGTCCTTCTGGTACAAGTAATCTTCAATTTGCATGCGCCAAAATCTGTAATTTTGGCCATTGAATTTCTCTATCTTGAACTTGCTATCGTCAGCCATCTCCTCCTGAAGCTCTTATACCAATTGTGAGGAATAAAACTACAGGCCTCGCCAAATAGAGTATAAGTTTAGTGTACTCTGGTTATGGCCGAACATAGTATATATTTACTGTTCTGTGATTCTAGGCAAACATAATATAGTTTTATTGTTCCCCTGCTTGTACTGCGGAAATATGGATCTAGGAACGCCAATACGAAAGCAAAGTACACAAGGGAATTTAATGTGGTTCAGCCTTGCTGCCTACGTCCACGGGATCACACAATTCCACTAAATAGAGAATCAGAGTACAAGAGAATTACAAGATCTCTCAGCAACGCTCTTCACGCAATACACAAAAAGAAAACTCTAACTTCTTCCTCCTATAAATTCTTGTTTTCTTTCTCTCTGTGTTCCTCTGTGTTGAACTCTCCGGTTCCGGTTCGTGGCGGCTGAAAGTCTCTTCTCTAGTCCAAAATTCTACTCTTGTCAGAATCCACTTTATGTCTCAATCACATAAGCCTCCTTTAATGAGCTTATTTATTACTTAGGCCTTCTGAGTAAAGGACAAGAGTACCTTTCACTAAAAACAACCCATAATTTGTTTTCACCGTCAACACCTCACAACTAGATGGAAAGGGTATGGTTATTAAGACGCTATAGGCCAGTATGGTTGTCAGCATCCTACCAAAGGGGTTTCAGGGCGAACCCATCTAACATGTCAAATTTCATCACATGGTCTTGACTGCTATATCATCCAGAAGTAGTAAGAGAGAAACTTGGGAACATGATCCAAAAATTCCCACATTTCTCCCCCTCTACATGTCCAATGCTCCAGTGGTCAAAAAACAATTTTCTTTTAGGGCCACACGATAATACTGATAGCCACTTCATGGGGTTGTAATGGTGTATCTCCAAGCAGGAATGTGTCACATCTCCCATAATTTTTTCAAAAACTTACCTGTAGTGTTATATACTATGAAATAGATGACTGCATCATTCCACAATTTTTAATGTTCAAAACCATGGCAGAGGGCTGTTTAGATATATATTTTCTGTAAGATTTTATTAATTTTGTCCTAGTTTTGGCTCAAAATTTTCAAATCATGTTTGTGTATAAAAAAGGGAAAGTGAGTGTTAGGTGACGAAATATCTTCACCAAGGAGGGCGAGGGATTGGAACGACATTGAGGGAGAAGAAAATTGGATTAAGAGCATGGTGACTCTACTCAATTAATTTTTCCATTTTCAGGCCTTGTCCGTGTTTTTTGTCGGGCAGGCCGACAGGCCATTCATCCAGCTCAGAGTTTCAGTACTAGCCATCTAGATCATTTGACAATAAGTCAACTTCGGAAAACAAAAAACTAAAAAAACTTGTAAATGATGATTCCTATACAAGGCGCCTTTTGGTTGTGATTCTTATTCTGTTTTGTGTACAATGTCGCAGATTGTTGTCCAAATGGCCAAAACACTCGTTAGCAGGTACAAAATTGAAGTGGAAAGAATACACAAACACTTCGGTGTCATCTGATCTATATAATTGTTAATTTCTTAGTTTTTTCTGCTCTTTTCAAGTTAGATTTCCTCTGAGGGTGTTCGCAGCCCTCTCAATGCCTCTAGCAACCCTCCAAATCTCATGTTGTACTTCTGCATGCCTTTGAGTTTCTGTCATATTTATTTGTTCAGACATGGCATCCAAGATCCCAGGAAAGAAATCCAACTTGATATTGTAGTCACTTGGAGGACCGTATACCTGCACAAAATCAAGAAGAATAATACATAGGCAATATAAATGCAAGAAAAACGGGCTTAGAGAAACTGTAAATAACTCATGAGTGTGATCCAATCGTCAACATAGAATTTAGACACTACGTTCAGGAAGACAGGTCACTTGAATTTGTTTTGCTGATGGCTAGCAGTCAGATATTTATATATTTGTAAACAATAAAAACCAACGTATACATCAAGTCACAACAGTCAACAGTGTCACACGAATCACTAAAGATGCTTCAAAACAGACATTAATTCGCAATTTGGATTTTAAAAATGAAATCAGTTTTCCTTCTTTAAATGAATTCTTACAAATAGGCAACCAGTTCAGAGTCCATCACACTTCAATAACAATTTGAAAAATTGGAAGGATCTTCAATCCACTAAAAGTCTAAAATCATTTCAATTTCACGATTTAAAGATGGTTTTCTTATTGCCCACTCGAAATTGTATTTTACAAGAAGGGACAAATTCTTTAGGTGATTACATTGAAATTCCCTGTTTCATCTTGGCTAATTCACCTTCAAAAGGACAGATAGTGATTCTATTTCCTTCTTTTTTATCAATCCACGTTTTAACTCATTACTTTTCTGTGATGCCAAAAAGGTAAAAATTATATGTTATATTAACCTTTAATCTTACCAGATGCTTGAACCACTCTCTTCCCCTGAGGCCTGCTGCTTCAAGAAAACCTCTTTCAGCAAGAAGCAGACGATCATTAAGGATGTGTATTCCTAGTTCTGGTAGGGGCTTTGAAACAGTCAAATCTTTCAGATTCTGCATCTCCACCAATAGTTAGGTCATACAAACAAATGGAATAAAATAACACGTCTAAAAGTACAGGGACATGGCTATCATTTTCACAACTCACTTTAGCTTCTTCTCCAACCTTTTGAGCCGTAGTCACTAGTTCTTCAATAGCATTTTCTATTGGCTGCAAATAAGTCTCCGAGTCCAAAAGAACCCTCAATTTCTTAGTATGTACCTGCAACATGACATAAAGCAATCTTTTTAATCACCATCTTTGCAAGTTGTAGTAAACAAATACTACAACTTTTAAATACTGAAGTGCCAAAGAGATTTAGGCTTTTTGAGTAGAAATAAGTAGAAAAGGCACGTCTAAAATACTAAAAATTGCATGGGCCCATTCATGTTGGAACTACTCAAGCCACTCCAAGGTGTAACCTTTGGAAGTCTTAAAAGAACTAAGTTTATTCTTACAGGCTCAATTGGCACGTGGTGGGTTTCAGCTAGAGCATATATAGGAATCTACAATAATAAATTCCAATACCTGCAGTTGAGCTGCATATGAGGCGTAGTCAAAAGGTAATATTACATCTTCTGCAAGGCGAAAAGCTAAAAGTCCCCATATTCCAGCCACTGAAACAGTGTTTGAGGATATTAGCAAAACAGCATGTAATATATATCCTAAACAACCATCTTAAAAAATGAGACAATTGTATTGTATTTGGCCCGTTGTTTCCAAATGTAATATTTACATAAAAATTGCTGTTTGATTCCTTCTTAGACCGTTGAAAGTACAATGGGAAACACAATCATGATATTAATAATAATCTGCATTAGAAACAATAAAGCTAATACTACCCAACCATCTTTCAGAATGTTAGGACTCAGAAAATGATTAACAATTTGTCAACTGTCCAACCAACAGAGGGGTAAAGAAATCTTCAGACAAGTTTACTCACACACACACACGAGATAAATCACCTGCTACATGACGGTGAAACAAAGGATCACCAAATTGCTTCATCCAATCGTAAGAGTCATAAGCTGTGTGATAGACTGGAAAATCTGAACGAGAAAATAAATAGTTACTATTTCTGAAGGATAAAGCCATGCATTTATGTGCTACTTTTAACATCAGTACAATATTAACATTGCAAGATAAAATTTATCCTTAGTACTGACTGAATAACTAAGATAAAATAAAATATCTTAGATATTCAGTCTAGAGGAGTTATTTTTGCGAGAACTAGCCTTGTGTTTAACATGTAAATTCAAATACTTATGTTGTCCAAGCCTCTGATAAGAATAAGTATACCTTTTCCATAGTAAATATCGACTGAAGGAACTCCAGCATGTTGCACAAAAGGAGCAAAGTCGGAGTCCATTCCACTAAGTCGTCCAATCTTCAAAAATGATGAATATTTAAGTATGAGAAAGAAGGCTGTATCTTGCAGAAAAATATTATGTCAAGATTTGACATCTACATGAGTTGGGGAATGATGTTAACATGTCACATCTTGGATAGACCATAGAAATCAATTCCGCTCCCATATTATGGTACGTGCTTCAGGCTATCATGATTGTTTCCTTTTCCAGCTTATTAGGTGAAGGGTGCTGATCCTGATCTTCTGTTATCCTTTTCATGTCATCTCCTCATTTAGTAAGCAAAATTCTTCATATCGACAGAAGACACCTTCATATAATGCATGTGTGTTCCAACCTTGAAAAACTTCGGGAATCTAATAACAAAATCAAAAGCTTACATTGATTCCATTATTTGTGGAAGTCCATGTTTGATATATAGTCTTGTCATTTAAATCTGGGTCACTGACCTGGATGGGTACAAATATCAGTCAACTAACACTTGGAGCACATATCTTTTCAGATAGAAGGAAACACTTAAATAGGTTGCAATAAGAAAGAATCTAGCTAGAACAGCCGCAGCTAATATTGTCTACATGTCAAGGTAAATGATTCTCCACATTATTGTGGAAAGAAAGTCTTTGCCCCAGATTGATTCCATAGGAAAAACTACTTTCTAGTGCAAACTTATATTCTTAATACTATTTAGAGATGGTTACTGCTTACATTGTAGCAAGTACAGCACAAATGATGTAATGTTTTGCCTATTGTTATTTCAACCAATTCATTTTGTTTAACCTCAGAAAGAGCAGAATCTAACTGTGGGTTACACTAGGAAAAAAAGGTATAAAACTATGAGCACTCTGTACCTGCTTTGTAACCTCAACAATGAGAGGATCTAACAGTGGGGTTGCACTAGCAAAAAACCCAGGCCCTTGTACTGCACAATCAACATTTAAGTAGGCCACAGCCTTAGACCTCAACAAATCAAGGTTCTGCTCCACCCACTCAGTAGATCCTATCTGAAACCAAACAATTAGAGATATAGATGAAAAAAATAAGAAGCTAGAAAAGAAAAGAACAACAACATTGGTGATGTCGTTACAAGTAAAAAAAACAAGCAGACATGAAGAGTCAATATTTACTGTGATCTAGACTTCTCTATTAAGTGAATACGAAGACAAATTTTCTTAAGCAGCAGTTATCAGACAGGTTAAAAGACTTGAAGATATCTAATAAAAAGGAATTACCACATGATTTCACAGAACCTGATGGTACTACTATATATGCATGATTTCAAAATTTCCACTTGTAAAATAGTAACTGAGAACAAATAAAAGAGTAAATCCACATTACCTACCATTCCAAACTCCTCAGCATCCCAGCTGCAGAGAACAATGGTCCTCCTAGGCACCCACCCTGAGCGCAACATAAGACCAAACCGGCGAGCAACATCAAGAAGAACTGCAGTCCCGCTGTTGGGGTCAACTGCACCATATGTCCACGCATCACGGTGGTTACCAAGAAGCACATAACGGTCAGGCTCTTCCCATCCTCTTATGACTGCAAACACATTTCGAATTTTTGCCAATTTCCTCTCTTCCTTGAATGCAACAAAAAAACTATATACAATTACTCCAAAAATGCCAACAAGTAATCACCTTGATTATGATCATCATCACAAATCTCAGCTTAAAGCAGCCATCAGAAAACTCGTATTAAAGCATCCTAACTTGTTCAAATGATTTACACTATCAATATACAAATAATTATATTGAACTATCTGTAAGCACTCCATCAACATCTAAATACAACTACTTTAAAATACCCACAAGTTATTCTTTTTTTTACCGAAATACCCACAAGTTAACAAATAGACACCAACTGTCAAATATCAACATCACTATAGTAATAATAATAATCATCATCATAAATCTCATTTTTAAGTATACTTATTCAAATGATATACACCACAAACACAGAAGTCCATGCATTAAATTATCTGTAAGCACAATATATGCATAGGTATCATCTGGCTACTACTTTTTTACAGATTATGTCAACTAACATTGCTGCTTCCACTTCCCATTCACATTGGGCAAATGGAAAACACACCCAAAAGCGAAAAAATGTGACATCCTACATTTAAAAATTAAAAAATCGTACCTTGTAGGTGAAGTTCACCACTGTTGGTCCTGGGCCCAGCTGCGCCCGGCTGACCTCCCAATCCTCCGGCGCTGGCGGCCCGCCGAGCCACGCCAAAATCTCCGCCGCCGTCGCCTCCGAGATTGGCATTGATGGGATAGACGGGAACCTCCGCCGCACCCGGTGGTCGTCCCAGCTGAGCGCTTCAGCACCGCCGCCCGGGACGTGGGCCCACCCGGGGGTGAGTGGGTCCCCCACGCCCTCCATCACCGTCCCACGCTCCACTCCCCAGGAGCCCTCGGTGTACATCAGCACAGCGGCCGCCCCCTCGGCCGCCGCCGCCCTTACCGCTGCCCACCTCGGCACCCCACCGCCCCGCCGGAGCACCACTACGGTCCCGGCAACGCTGACTCCAAGACGGCGGAGGGCGGCGAAGTCGGCCGGGCGGCCAAGGTTGGCGAAGACTGCGGGGGCGGAGGCTGCGCCGGACGGGGAGTAGGCGTGGTAAGGCGGCACGACACCCGCGGCGCCACCGGCCCCGGGCTCGATAAGGGGAAGGGGGAGGGAGGAGCCGTTGGGGAAGGAAGCGGAGAGAGAGGCGGAGGCCGGGTATGACAGTAAGGCGGAGTAGTCGGCGACTTGGGTCTGAAGGCCCGCGAGGCGGAAGCGGCGGAGGACGAAGGAGGCAGTCACCGAGGAGGCGGGTGTTCCGGCGAGGTGCGGGGAGGAGGTGAGAGAGCGAAGGGTGGAGGAGATGGCAGACGGGTCAGAGGAGTTGAGGAAGAGGCGGAGGAGGTCGTGGGAGGTGGGCGGTGGTGGAGGAGGGTGATCGTGGTGGTGGCGGCGGTGGTAAAAAGTGGCGGTGAGGAGGCAGGAGAGGACGGCGAGAAGCAAGAAGAAGCGATACCGGCCGGTTATGGCGGCGGTTATGGGCTTGGATGGTGGGGGCATGTCTCTCTCCCTCTTCACTGCAGAGCTCGGTCGTTTATGCAGAGAGACAGAAAAAGAGGAAAATGTGAAAAAAAAAAAAAAAAAGGGGTGAGGATTAGTAGTGATGGCTAATTAAACTATTTATTTTAGTGTATATTAAGAGGCTATTTGGATACGGTATAGTAAATCTTAATTTATTTTAATTTAATTAGTTAAATTCTATAAATCATTTTTATAAATAATTTATGTAAATTTCTTCTCTACGAGATTACTTGAAAATTAATTACAAATTTTAATGAATTTAACAATTTATTGTAAATTTGATATATTTAAAAAAATTTATATTCAAATGTAATTTAAAAAATTTATGTTTAATCTTAAAAGAATTATATTCGCGAACCTTCAAACAGCCCCTAAATTAAAAACAATTAGAGACTACTATCATAACGAAGCGGTTTCTATGCTCTCACTCGCAATAAACCAGTTATACATGGCAGCTCTTAATAAATGTATATATGTTAATATATATTAGTATTAATATTAACATATATTAATATATATAGTTAATTTTAAATATTAAGAACTCTCATATATTACTTTTATTAGGTTTATTTTTAATAAAAAGTCCCCCGCAAGTAATAAATCCAATGGTTCATATTAGTTTGATGCAAATGTGTGTAGATTGCTATCTACTTCCTTATTAACGTGTTGTTAAATCTTAATCTAATGATGTGTAATACAAGGTGCATGCTAACACGCCTATGTCCAGGCTTATGTTAATTTTTTTCTTGTACAAGTTAACTTAATTAATTAATTAATGTAGTGGTACTAGATAGAGTGGGTGCAATAGTTGGGTGTGGAATCCGACCTCAGCGTCCAACAAAATAACAAATAACTATTCATGTGCTGTGCTTACATGATGTGTATTTTTATGTTGAATATTGTGCTTAGGTTATTTTGAATAATAAGTGGATAATAAGTAATTAATTTATCCGGTAGTGCTACTTTAGCCTTTCTAATTAGTCCGTTCATCTTATATTAATATATCTACTTGGGAAAAAAAAATTATATTAATAGCTCCATTTGATCAATTTCGTAATTGAGTACTTTAAAAAGTATGTGTGAAGCTTAGGCAGGCTCAGTTTAAAAGTTTAAAATTGCCTAAGCTCAAATTTATGAACGCAATAGTACCAAAAATATACATATTCAAATTTGAGAGAGAGAATTGTATTAGTTTAAAGTTTTAAAAATAGGTTTGACATGACATCTAAATTTATTCTGAAAATTTTTATTACTAAATATAATTTTAATTTAGTGATAAATTATTAAAAAAAAAAAAAATTTTCTAAAATATTTAACACACAATCAGACCATTAATCTTGTTTTCTCAACAACCAATTGAAGAGGAAAGGCAAAAGTTCAAAACTTTGGCTTGACTTTTTAGAATGTAAGAAACATATAAAATACTCCATCTTTCTTACTTTAATATTCTATATTAGAAAACTAAATTATTTTTTTTCTTTTTTTAGTTTATTTTATTTTTTTATTTTAGATTATGAAAGAAAGATTATAGGGACTGAGGGAGTCTATTAAAAAGTAATTTATTTTTTCTGTTTTAATTTTATTAAATATTTTCATCTAGACTAAGAGAATAAGATAAAGGGAGTATAATAAAAAATAATTAATTTTTCTTTTAATTTTAGTTTTTTAATGTAAACTATTAAAATAAGATAGAAGTAGTAGTAAGTAGGGAAACAAATAGAATTCCTCTATCCCAAATTAAAAGCTCTATTTATTTTTTCAAATTTAAAAATTTAAATACATTTATTAATATAGGATAGAAATTTATTAATATAGGATAGAAGGAGTACTATTTTTCTTTAAAGTAAATACCACAAGTGATACCTGGGCAAAGGAGTGATTGGATCAATTTAAAAAGTTAAGGGTATTCTAATTAAAAAATATACACTCTAATTGATCACAATTCTCAGACATGAATAGAATTAAATGAGATTTGTCAAGCAAGTTCTTCATTATTGACAAACTCCTAACTTGTCATATGCCTTAAGACAGACTTCATGCATGAAAAGGACTGCCTTGAGAGTCCATCTAAAAGTGTATTGTCTGTGGTGTATAGATTAAGATTTAATGTGTTGTTAAATCTTAATCTAATGATGTGTAATACAAGGTGCATGCTAACACGCCTATGTCCAGGCTTATGTTAATTTTTTTCTTGTACAAGTTAACTTAATTAATTAATTAATGCAGTGGTACTAGATAGAGTGGGTGCAATAGTTGGGTGTGGAATCCGACCTCAGCGTCCAACAAAATAACAAATAACTATTCATGTGCTGTGCTTACATGATGTGTATTTTTGTGTTGAATATTGTGCTTAGGTTATTTTGAATAATGAGTGGATGATAAGTAATTAATTTATCCGGTAGTGCTACTTTAGCCTTTCTAATTAGTCCGTTCATCTTATATTAATATATCTACTTGGGAAAAAAAATCCTATATTAATAGCTCCATCTGATCAATGTAGTAACTGAGTACTTTAAAAAGTATGTGTGAAGCTTGTTTTCTAGTTCTCTTAGCTATGGATCTTATCATCCAACAAAAATTATTATTTTTCAATAAAACTATTAATATGAAACCTGAGGGAGTATTAGAAAGGAAATATTTTTGTTAGTATAGTTAACTAATTGAACATTAATAAGCAAATTCAGAATGTTGCAAGCTCATGGAACAAATCATCTCTCACTCACAAAGTTCTAGTAAGAAGGTGCAAGTGCCCTTGGCGTGTTTATCTTACTCTCCAAATAAAATGGAAAGTTAGGACACAAAAATGGAAATTTTTTATGCATGAAATACAAGCAATTGCCCCATGTCGGTAGCAAGGTTGTTGTATGCCCTATGTGTTTGAGATTGTTCACACTCAAATGCTAATTTATAGTAAGTACAAGTTTAAGACTTACTCCCTTTGCATTGTTTTATGATAAAATGGCTTAATGAGGTTTAGTTCTTAGTGGTTGTTCGAATGTTAAATTTACATTGATTTTGCACTAATTCTAGTCTGAATTATTGGAATTAAGTTTGTATGCAGATGGTGGGTGAAATTAAGAACTAATTCTAGTCTGAATTATTGGAATTAAGTTTGTATGCAGATGGTGGGTGAAATTAAGAATTCCACCTAAAAGTTAATTTCAAGCTATTTTGAGCCAAAATTAGCTAGAATCACCAAATCACCTCGTGAGGTGATTATGTCAATTCTGGCTCTCAAGCCTAATTTCATATTATAGATTCTATTATTTTTAATGATTACCTCTCATATTAATATAAGCATTAAAAAATATACTATATAGGCAAGGCTCAGTTTAAAAGTTTAAAATTGCCTAAGCTAAAATTTATGAGCGCAATAGTACCAAGAATGTACATATTCAAATTTGGGAGAGAGAATTGTATTAGTTTAAAGTTTTAAAAATAGGTTTGACATGACCTCTAAATTTATTATAAAAATTTCTATTACCAAACATAATTTTGATTTAGTGGTAAATTATTAAAAAATTTTGTTTTTCTTTCTAAAAAATTTAACACACAATCAGACCATTAATCTTGTTTCCTCAACAACCAATTGAAGAGGAAAGGAAAAAGTTCAAAATTTGGCTTGACTTTTTAGAATGTAAGAAACATATAAAATACTCCATCTTTCTCACTTTAATAGTCTATATTAGAAAACTAAACTATTTTTTTCTTTTTTTAGTTTATTTTAGTTTTTTATTTTAGATTATGAAAGAAAGATCATAGCGACTGAGGGAGTCTATTAAAAAAAGTAATTTATTTTTTCTGTTTTAATTTTATTAAATATTTTCATCTAGACTAAGAGAATAAGATAAAGGGAGTATAATAAAAAATAATTAATTTTTCTTTTAATTTTAATTAATTTTAGTTTTTTAATGTAAATTATTAAAATAAGATAGAAGTAGTAGTAAGTAGGGAAACAAATAGAATTCCTCTATCCCAAATTAAAAGCTCTATTTATTTTTTCAAATTTAAAAATTCAAATACATTTATTAATATAGGATAGAAGGAGTACTATTTTTCTTTAAAGTAAATACCACAAGTGAAACCTGGGCAAAGGAGTGATTGGATCAATTTAAAAAGTTAACGGTATTCTAATTAAAAAATATACACTAATTGATCACAATTCTCAGACATGAATAGAATTAAATGAGATTTGTCAAGCAAGTTCTTCATTATTGACAAACTCGTAACTTGTCATATGCCTTAAGACAGACTTCATGCATGAAAAGGACTGCCTTGAGAGTCCATTTAAAAGTGTTAATACAATATTGCCTGTGATGTATAGAAACCATCCCACTAACTTTTGGCTAGTGGACCAGGAAATGAACACCTTACTTTGAAAAAAGTAACCAATAATTTTAAGTTAGACAAAAAAGTTTGATCTTGATAATGCTTACCTTTAAGGATGCATATGGTGCACTAAGTAAAGGTCCCGTTTATATGTCCCCTGCGTGTGGCCACATGCATGCTCCCGGTGCCTCATGCCCGTGTAATTGGAGTATGTCATCCATAACATGGTTTGGATTTTTATATCCCACCCACTCCCTAAAAATTGGTGTCGTCAAATCTTGATCTATTGGCACACAACAAGCTCAGCTACATATTTGGCATATCAACTTTTGGAAAACAATTATGTGTCAAATCGCATATTGAAAAATATGTGATTAATTTGAGAGGGGCAGGTGGGTAATTCAAAATCCACCTACCCCTTGTTTAACAAGCACCACACATCAAAATTGCACGGGCAAAAATTGGTTGGTGCATACACAGGCATGCATTGGGCACATATAAAGGGGATTCTCAACTTTTCCCACTAGTATACATGCTGAGTGGTGTAGGAATTATACTTCAAATACCGTAATGTTGAACAAAGATCCACATAACTGAATAGCCATGTATGAGTATCAATAATCTACATAGTTTCTTCCATGGTTAATGTCTTTTACTTTTTGTTGATTGCCATATTTGTTTTGCTTTCTTGTGGTTAGCTTGAAGATGAAGGCTTCTTTTGTGTTTGTAGCAAATGTTGCTATCTATATTTACCTTCATTTTGTTATGTACATAATTAAGGGTACGCATTATTATTAGCTTCTCTTGCTAGCAATACTTGGAGTGAAATTTCCTAATCTGATTCTTTTTATGTTCTTCCTATGAGAGACCTTCAAGATCAAAACATCTTACATACGATGATGATGATGTGGTTAGAGCTGCTCACCATATTGGCTTAGATGATCCTTCAAAGAATAGGCTGACATCACACAAGTGTTGCTTTCATTAATCACAATCCCATACAATCAAATACAGAGATGTAGAACATTTGTCAAACATATGTTTATCCACTACAACTAGTTCCTCTACCCATATTTCCTTTTCATGTTCGCTTTTCTACTTTAACTTGCACATGTAACATACGACTTCAATTATTGTTACATAAACATAAGATGGTAATTAGCAGTGTTTTTATTTACTTTTTTGTTGCTCATTGTGTAAATCTGATGGAACAAGAATTTTGGTACATGCCTTTGATATTTTATACTATGAAGTATTGGATGTATCTGAATTGGAAGGGATGAAGACTTTGGAAGTTGTTTTTCATCATGCAACTACAGATAAAGTGAGTTGCATTCCACATTAGGTATTTTTTATAGGACCTACTCTCCTACGTTGCTCTAGCGAAAGTTATTTTATGTTTTCTCATGTACTCATTCATAAAATAAAACTGCACAAGCAGAGTACAGTTGTGACGCCCAGACCCGAAAACTGACCCGGGCCGGGGGTCCAAACACAATAAAAATCAAACCCAGAACCAAGAGCAGCACACTCTGAGTGCGAGAGTCTTCTCTTTCCTCTACGTGCTACGGAACTTTAGCGCTCCGTTGCGCGTAGGCAAGAACTGGCCTAATTATATAACTAATTCGGACTGGGCCAACATTGCCTTGCCGTTAGTTACCTACATATATATCGGATAACATCCACAATGTTACTCCGATACGATCGGATCCGGACGTAGTTTTGCCTATTGGCTACTACATACAACCGGCATACCAAAAACACATATGTATACCCGAATATTTAATCAGGGTAATACGAAAACCCGTAAAACACCGACAACACACATCTCGCTCTATCATAGAGACGAGCACCACACAACCACCACAACATGCCTCACTCTACCCCAGAGCAAGACCATCACAACATTCCTTACTCTATCCTAGAGTAAGACCATCACATTCACACGTCTCGCTCCAGCACTGAGCCGAGACCACATACATCACACGTCTCGCTATATCACATAGCCGAGACTGCACGCATCACACGTCTTGCTCTATCATAGAGTGAGATGGAACACAATCATAGGTCTCGCTCTATCACTGAGCCAAGACCAAACACACACACAACACGTCTCTCTCTAACCCAGAGCGAGACGACACACATCATGGCATATATATCATAATATAAACACACGCACAACCCGTCTCTCTCTAACCCAGAGTGAGACGGCAAACATCATGGCATATAACACATCATAACTAGCACATGTCATTCTATAATTAAATAGAAGGTAAGAAACCCTTACTCCCCTGATGTCTCACGAGGTAGCAGTAGTCGAGAAGCTCGTTTCTGGGCATCCTCCCCCTCAGATCTGGAGACAGCGGACTGAGCCTCCTCTAGCCCCCTGTCACGGCCCTAGCCATCCATAGCTGCCGTGCGGCACTCGCAAGGCCAAATAGCCGAGCAAGTAAGCCTTTCTTCGTCAAGGTCATGGCCTCGTGCCATTCGACCAAGCGTTCAGCCCACGAAGCCAAGCAACGAACCCGTCCCAAGGCAGACGTACGAATGTGCGGGACCATCTCCCAAGCGAGCTGGCCGGAGAGGGACACTTCCTTACGACGCACGAATCCAACTTAGGCAACTCGGTCATCCGAACAATCCGTCTCAACCATGTGCATGCAAGGGTCTTTGTTACCAACACGGCCATAAGGTCGGACGGCTGCCCGACGCGTCAGAGAGCCCCATCCCACTAGCGGATGGGCTCCTGGCATGATAGCTAGCAAGGCAACATGTTTTGTTGCCATTCGGATCAGCCTGTTGCAAGGCTAGGCATCATACCAACAGCTTGTCCATGAAGCTCACCATGTCCCTCCCTATATAGTATAAGAGATTTCTTGCATTTCTCTGGAGTGGCAGCCAAAGTGGCCGTACGGGCATGGTATGTCCGAATTCCGCGAAACTACCAGAGAACACTCCCAAGGACCCTCAAACACTATATAGGTTGGTGGGGACATCTTTAGAATCCAAAACGGTGCTAGTTGGTTATGTGTCCCAACATAGCCAACTATGTGTGCGCATCGTTGCGGCATTTCTGCGCAATGTTGCGCACACATGTTGCGCAACGTTGCGGGCCTTCCCCGCAACACCTGCACACATGATATGCAACACTAAGGGCAGTTCCCAAAATGAATGCACACCTCGTATACAACACATTCCCACGTGTGTGCGCCCCAGCACGTGTCACGGGTAGTCCGCTCCGCTGCCCCGTGACACCCCGCACGTTCTTCCCCTTCCACCGAAAGACAACCCGACCAACTCTCCCCTTTCCCGGAAACCTCATTTTCTGCGCCTGTGGGCGGCGGACCGAACCTCCCCTACTCGGGGTGTCCTTCACACGTCATGGCCCTTCAGTGGGGAACAAAGTATTCCCTACATCGGGCCACTTCTCTTGATCTAGCCCGGTAACGGAGGACGGAGCCTCCTCTCTCTCTCCAGGCCATCTCTCTCTCACTCTCGAGGCAGGAGGGCGGCAGACAGAGCCTCCTCTTGCCCCGGGTCGTTCCTCCCTTATAGGATCACCAACTCAAGGAATGAACCATGCTATTGTGTAGATCACCTTCGAATTAGCTAGGAACGCCTCAAGAATGGAAGAAAACGGACTCCAAACGAGTCCAGAAACTCCTCCGGAAAATGAAACGGGATCCGGTATTTATAGGGGAGGAGCCGAGAGCGTACGAGACGCTCTCGAGGACACGCGTGAAGCACACAGCCGCGCACTGCGCTCGCACCCTGCGGACGTGCCCCGCGTCACGTAGGCCGACGCGCAGCTCCCGCGCATCGCGCAGGAGCCGGCCCGCGACGCGGGCCCCGTCCCGCGTATGCGTGGATGACTGCGCGTCGCGCGGGTCACCGTGCGGGCCCGCGGGCCCCCCGCCATGCTGCGCTGCACCGCGCATCGGGTGGCACAGCTGACGCCAGCTATTCTGTTCTTATTTGATTAAAATAATATTTTTCTATATTATTTAATCCAAAATTATCTAAACTTCAACGCGCGATATCTTCTTACCCCGAAGTCAGAATCATGCGTTCTACGCACTGATGGACTCGTATTGACGAGCCCTTCAATACAAGACCACACATGGGTAGGTTATCCGGCTCTTTTCAAGTGGGCCCTGCCCATGCAGCATGCTTCCCGAGGCTGTAACTTTCGTTCCCGACCTCTGTTTTGCGCGTTCTTCGATTCATCACGCTCGTTACTCCGAGCTCTACCCATCTACAGGGGTTTCATCCCTTGAAACCCCCGACACTGATAAAAAATATACCGAATTACCCTTAACCCACCCGGGTTAAGCATAACCGAAAAACAGGTCGTTACAACGGTGGTCTGTGGCCTATGTAATTAATGAGCTGAAAGCAAAGGTAATATGATCATATTGTATGCTTTAGCCTTTAATTTGGTACTCATGAGCGGGCCTAATGGTGTTGGTGAAATCTGAATGATCAATCATACCTTTGCTTCTTTGCTATAAGTTCAAATGTTAGATTGTCTTTCATGACATTTTTTTACCCTTTAAAAAAACTTTAAATTTTTTATTTGTAATACTTCACTTGGTTGATTGAGATTTTCTATCACAAAATTTACAAGGTATTTATCCTTATCCTTGTCCTTGGAAACATGTCTTTTTAATTATAAGGATTTTTGCAAATATGTAACTAGTCGTAAGCCTTTTTCCTTTTTTTTTTGGTATACAACTAGTTGTAAGTACGTATCAAAGAAAAAAGAGAAATTATGCTAGCTGGTTTGCATTTGAGTAATTTACTCCAAATAACTGAATTGAAATTTAAGGGTTGTTGTAATTATTTTGTGTTTTCTTTTTTGTTAAAAAAAGATGAAATTTATAAACATGGAAAAACTACTTAACTTTTTAATGATGAAACTACACTGGCAATTTGAATTGACTTGTATGACCTAAAATTTTCTCGCACCACGTCATATGATAAATGCATTTTATTACACACCTAACCTTCTCTAGCACACTATTTGATGTAACTTTTTGCATATATTCCCTGATAATGTAAAGATTGAACTACCAACAATCAATACTAGACACTACATGTTGAGGAGGTAGTTAGTAGCTAATACTAATTATGTAACGACCAAACATTTTACACGAAATTGAAAGTCAAAGTCTCCCATCAATTTATGTTCAAAAGGGGCCAAGAGCAATCGTGTACATACAAGTAACATTCTACTAATTTATATAATTACAAAAGATTACAAAATAGGGCAGAATATGTCACAACATAAAGTCAGCACAAATATACATAATTATAGTATGAAAAGAAACGTGTTAAAAAATTCAGAAGCGTAGATCCTCAAATGTCTATAGGCTATCTTCATTAAATTCCATCCCCAAGTTCACACTTATAGCATCTGGGATAGATGAGCATATTTATACTCAATAGTTAGAATTTAATTCTACTAATATGCTATAATTATAATTAAAGGTGCATAAAATATTATTCCAATAGTTCCCATAATTAATATTCAAAAGCCTACTTGAAAATAATCAAAATATTTACTGACTCACACAAAATTCAAATGTAATTCATTTACAAAAAATTGGATAAATCATCTATTTATAAAATGTCACCAATACTGAAACGACATATGATATGCATGTTTTTCATACATTTTATATGTCTTTTTTCCTTATTTGCTAGTGTATGATTAGGCTAATTGAAGGTTGATTAGAATTTATGTGTGTTAAGATAGATATTAGTAGTGTGATTTAATTATTAAATAGTTTGAGTGATGTTACTTATTTAGGCATTTATTTGAATAAAGTCAGTATTCTATTTATATCTTACACATCCAAAATGTGACTCCTTATTTTTTATACGTAAGGCATGTTTCTTGAGGTACTTGGATGATGTGTGGAAAATTTTACAACACTCTTGACACATTTACAAGTTATTTGCACGACTTGTCAAAGATGCAGGCACATTGAAAATATATATGGACTTGAACGGAAGAATTTAATGAATAAAGAAGAAAGCTGAATAAGAATATGGACTGTCCAATAAATAGAAGTCATCTTCTCAAACACAAATTTGGACAAAATTGTCCAAATTGCAGAAATGTGAAGCAGTTAGGATAAATGAATAAAATTGATGCCCAATTTGGATTCAATCACATAAATTAACTTGGGGATTCCCAACTCAATTATGGATAAGAGTGTGGTCTCAAATGTTATGTTTAGTGTCTTGGAAGATTAGATTTTAAAGTACACAGTGATGGGAAGGGGTAATATGTAATTAATGAATCATCTAGGCTTCAATGTTAGTGGAGAAAGCTTGAAACTATAATTAATTAAAACCTAATGGAAATTAGATGTTTTTTATGATGATTTTGGGTTCATCTATAGGTTATGTAAATGATTATTTCATAATATTAAAACTCTGTGGACCTTCCATTGTTGTTTTGTATAGAGAATGGTAGAAACTCACATGAGCCTAAAAACTTTGATCTTACCAAAGAAGATTCAAATTTTGTGTTGAAAATTTTGTCTTTAGAAGGATCCATAGGAGAACTTGGTAAAAAAAATTTCTAGTTGCTTTGGCTTTCCAAAAGAATCAGGCTATAGATAATATTTGAAACATTTAGAGCAAGTCAAGAATCCAGGGTTAGTTTAACATAAAAGAATCAAACTCGTGTTGGAGTCTCAAGTCTGGTCTAGAGCATATCCAAAAGAAGAGTTGTGAGGTGTAATGGAGTCTGCAATGCCTTAGAGATGAAGTTGATGTTGGAGTCCTATGCTGGAAGGGGAAGAAGTAGTGAGCAGAAGCATGAACCTGACTTATGACAAAACAAGAAAATGGGACCCGCAACTTGCCCACAAGCAAAACTAATGAACCGGAATATGAAATACATTTGGTTTTTAACTCGTTAATTGGTTCATTGAAGACTTAAGCATACATAATGAAATGGTATAAAAAACATGATCCTCTCTCCAAATAGGGGACGATAGCTGTTAACCTGTAAAATTTTTTTGTAGAGCAGTTCGTAGATTCAAAAAGGAAAAAGCAAGTGCATGAATTTATAATAGTTAAGCGGCTAAAACAAGTGTCGATCCCACAAAGCCTTAGAATCAAAAAAGTAATTTTAATCTAACTCAATTTACCCTTAATCTAATTAATGACTTATAAAAATAATAACTAATTTTACTAAGAGGAATTAAGGCAAATAATGAATGAAAACAAATTTAAATTGCTACATTGAACTAAATCACCAAAGGAAAAGAAACTCAAGTAAAAGATAAAGGCTTAAATTTAATTAAACTAAGAAAGTAATTAAAAGTGCTGAAAATATGAACTTAAAATTAATTAAGTTTCATAATCCTTTTTTATTAACATATAGAAAATCACATCCATGTCCATCAATTTATTTTCCAAATATATCTCACAATAAACTAGTATTCAATTCACTTTATCATGGATAATTTCATCTTTGAACCATTAGTCAAAATACTAAAGTATGTTCTTCCTTGTTTCGATGGAATAAAACCAAGTCATAAGTTATATCTATATGAATAAATCACAACTCATAACCAATTTTAACAATTAGCAATCTTAAACCAAACATTTAATTAATGAAAACTAATTCAAATCATGAGAAGAGCATGACTATACTTATATCCAAATTAACTCACTCACCAAATTGAGATAAGAACAATTAACATTAACACCCTTTTAATATTTAACCCAATCACATATATTAGAAAGTTTAACAAAATTAATAAGAGGTTCATGTACACCTTAGTCAAGAAAACTGGTCATTCATTGACATAATCTCCATTAAAATTTAAATAAACTTACAAGGATAGAAGAGAAAAAAAAAGCAACTTGGGTAGCTTTGCTCGACTTTAGCCTTACGCCACTTCTATCACGTAGGTTTATGAAATTAGTAACATTTACAATTTAACAACAACATACTCATGGGGCAATGCAATCAGAATGAAGAGGGCTTTTCTACAAAATCCTAATTCATGAGCGTGTCATGCGCCTCAATAGGTAGTATCTAGGAGTCATAAGTTAAATAGTTCCCAATTTGCATTCCGAAGAATCACCCTTCAAATCTAGTCATCTAAAACATTTGCTTGGCCACATTTAAATTCTCCCCCCTCCCCCCTCTCTGTCCAACCGAAAGAGGGGCCTCTAGGGAGCCAGATTCCGGCTCCCCCTCCTCCCCCCTCACCCCAGTCAATCTCCCCCTATGACAGTCTTTATTAAAATGATATAATGAATGTCCTAATTCTATTTGACACATGTAAATGTTACTCACATGACCAAACATGACGGTTGTTAGTGCACATTACATCCAAAACATACACATAATATCATATTTAATATAAAATATTTCAGAGCAATTGCACCGCCAAAACATTATATGTTTCATAACATTATTAAGTTCATGGAGCATAGTAAATTTTATTACACATGCCTTAGACCCTTGTGCATAGAGTTGATAGCTATATAGAATTGAGGCATATCATGCCTTTACATATTAGTCACAAAATAATTACAAACATAACTAGAGCAACAACTAGATAAATTAGTTGGAAAGTTCTTCCTCTTTCACCTTTGTTATGGTTTCAATTCCTACTAAATCTAGGGTGGGTGAATATTTTTATATTCAATAGGTCATGTTAATATCTAAAGTAATGCTAAGCAGAAAATTTGTGAAATAAACCTAATCTTTATCTTTGTCTCAAAATAATTATTTCACAAATATTCAGAAATGGAACAAAAAATCATCGGTTTGTCCAATAACAATAAATCCAAAAGCCATGATACCAAAAGGCATTCCCCTGGCACCATGGGGCATTGAGAGGCTCAGAAGGATATGGATTTTCCCATGATGCTCTACACCTATATGTGCACGCTAAATATTAATTATTTTCTCGATAGATATCTAGACATAATATGATAATCCCAGGTTCAACTCAGAATTACCCAAAAAATCCACACATCAAAATATAAAGCAAAATATGCAACATATTTCACGCATATGACATTTTTAAGAAAATAAAGCAAATAAGCATAATTGAACGAGAGTAGTTCATAAAAATTAACTTTACGGGAAAGCATCAGTTGAGAGTTTAAGACTCCCTACCTTGAACTTGAGTAAAATTTAGTGGTTAAAAGGCTTCAGACAAAAAATCAACCCCACCATTGCATCTGGTACACTCGATTTAGCTAGAAATGGCTTTTGAACTACTTAATTCAGAGTTAAAATGGCATAGAATGAAAGAAAAGAAGTTTAAAGAGTAGTAGAAGTGGAAAAAAATCACTGGGGTAAGAAATCTTGGTTTGGAATTTATCGTTGAACCTATGATAAGTGACACACGAACTGCACGAAGTGTGTGCAACACGCATCGCGTGCGTGTCTCATCTAACATAGGGCCGCCATGAAGCCCTGCACATCTGAGTCACCACACAGATGTGGGCGGGCCCACTGTGCCTCTAGCGTAGCTGACACAATCCATGTATCAGCCTACGTCAACCACCATAAAATATTATTATTTTACAAAAAAAAATTGAAACTTCAAATGTTGCTATCTTTCCAACCATAAGTTGGAATCGTGTGATCTTGATACCGATGGACACATATCGATAAGCCCTTCAAAACAAGACCACTCATGGTAGGTTATCATGTATGTTTTCTGTGAGTCCTGCCCATGCATGCTATTTTATGTTATAACTTATGGCCTCGATGTCCGAATCAAGAAATTTAAGGTTCATTACACTCATTTTTTGGAGCTCTAAAACAAACCTTTAAAAGCTTTATCTAAAATAATATTTAACTAATAAAATTTTGCTAAAAACTCTATTGTTAGTTTTAAAAATGTACTAAAAATTAAGGTTGTTACAATCTACCCCCCTTAAGGAAATTTTATCCTTGAAATTAAACTCGTCAATCTTCAAAAAGTTCTGGATATTTCTTAATATTTCACTTTCTAATTCTCATGTCGCTTCCTTAGAAGAATGGTGCTACCATAACATTTTTATCAATGAAATCCTTTTTGTTCGAAGGATTTGTTCCATGCGATCCAAAATTCTGATTGGTTTCTCTTCAAAGGATAAATGAAGTTCTAGGGTGACAATTGTTTGATCCAACACATGAGAGGATCTCGTACACACTTTCAAAGCATAGATATATGAAATACGTTATGAACATTACGAAGTTGAGGGGGCAACTCCAAGCTATAAGCCATTGGCCCTACCATGTTCAAAATTTCAAACGACCCTATAAAATGAGGACTTAGCTTTTTCTTGACACCAAATCTAATAACTCCTTGAATTGGTGATACTTTTAACAGCACATGGTCACCTATACAAAAGTCGATATCTTTCCATTTTAGATTACCATAGTTCTTTTGATGACTTTGAGCTATCATCAACCGATTCTTGATAAGCTTCACCTTATGGCACATTGATATAAGAATTCTGACTTTATCAACTTTCTCTCCCCTACTTCACTCCAACAAGTCTATGATCGACACGGTTGACCATATAGAGCTTCATAGGGTGTCATGCCAATATTGGTTTGATAACTATTATTATAAACAAATTCAATCAATGATATGTGCTCATCCCAATTACCCCTCCAATCTACAGCACAAGCCCGTAACATATCCTCTACCATCTAAATAGTTCTTTCAAACTGACCATCTATTTGTGGGTGGAAGGTTGTACTAACTCTTAGATTAGTACCTAACTCTTCTTGAAGTCTTTGCCAAAAGTGAGAAGTATACCAGCTATCACAATCTAAAATAATTGAGAACAATACTCCATATCAACTCACAATTTCCTTTACATACATTTTCGCCAAGGCGGCATTTAATGATTGTGTTTCTTTAGGGGTAGAAAATGTGCACTTTTGATCAGTCAATCTACTATTATCCAAATAGATTTATGATTGAATGAAGTTCTAGGTAAGCTTGAAACAAAATCCATTGACATGTGTTGTCACTGTCATTCTGGAATTTCAATAGGTTGGAGAGTACTAGATGGCTTTTGATGTTCAACTTTAACTTGCTGACAAGCCAAAATCTAGAGATAAAATTTCCTATGTCCCTTTTCCTACCAGTCCACCAAAAATTTCTTTTTAAGTCTTGGTACATCTTCATTTCTTCTGTGTGGATTGTGTACTATGACCTACGTGCTCCATATAACAAATCTTGTTTTAGTTCTGGCACCATCGAAACCACTTATCTTCATCGAAATCTTACTCCATCATTAGAGCCTTTATCGAAATCATGTCTTCCTAATAAAGTATGTACTTCCACATCCTCATTCTAAGCCTCTAGAATGTGCTCAACTAACTCAGATTTCACCTCCAAGTTAGCCACAAAATACTCTTTGTTTTCTATATGCAACTTAGGCTGTATACTTATTACTTCTTCCATCAATCTCTATTCTTCTATTAGCATTTGAACAACTTTCCCTGTGGCCTTTTGACTCAAGGCATCGGCCACTACATTTGCTTTTTTAGAGTGACATTGAATAGAAAAATCATAATCATTATTGTAGACAGTACACCATCTTTGCCTCATGTTAAGATCACTTTGAGAGAAAATATACTTCAAAATTTGGTGATCTGTAAAGACTTTAAATTTCTCTGCATATAAGTAGTGCCTCCAAATTTTTAAGGCAAAAACTATCACTGTCAATCGAATAACATGAGTGGGGTAATTACCTTCTCGTTTTTCATCAATACACATCTGAGGCTTGTTATTGAAGCATCACTGTATACTACAAATTTGCCACTACCAGATGTTAAAGATAAGATTGGAGTGGTGGTTAGCTTTCATTTTAATTCTAGAAATCCATTCTCAAATTCCCCATCACATGTAACCCTTTTTTGGTTAGCTTTGTCAAGGGTAATACTATACTAGAAAATCCTTAAATGAACCTTCGATAATAACTTGCAAGACCTAGAAAAATTTTGATTTCTATGATTGTCTTTGGCCTTTCTCACCTTATTACAAACTCCATCTTAGTTGGGTCCACTAGCACTCCCTCTTTAGAAATAATATGTCCTAGAAAGATAACTTTTTCTAGCCAGAATTCACACTTACTCAACTTAGCATAGAGCTGATGATCTATTAGGGTTTGAAGAACTATTTATAAGTATTCTTGATGTTCTTCTGGATTTGTAGAGTAGACTAATATGTCATCAACAAAAATAATTACAAATTTATCCAAATAAGTTTAAAAATTTTGATTCATCAGATCCACGAATGTTGCACAAGCATTTGTCAATCCAAATGGCATCACTAAAAATTCATAGTGTCCATATCAGGTATAAAAAGCTATCTTTAAAATATTTTTGTCTCGTATTCTCTACTGATGGTACATTGATCTAAAATCTATCTTTGAGAACACTTTCGCTTCTTGCAACTAATCAAACAAATCATAAATCGGGGTAAATGATTTATTCTTTATAGTCACAGAGTTAAGCATCGTATAATCTATACATAGTCTTAATGATTTGTTCTTTTTCTTTACAGAGAAAATTGGAGCTTCCCAAGGTGGGACAATGGGTCTCATAAATCTCTTATCTAGTAACTCCTACAATTAACTCTTTAATTCTTTTAATTTTGCAAGAGCCATATGATAGGATGCCTTAAAGATAGGTTCTACTCTTAGTATTATATCAATATTAAAATCTATCTCTCTTCTTGGTGGTACCCTTGGGAGATCATCAGGAAACACATCTGAAAAATCCTTTATCACATCTATATCTTTTAATTTGGAAGATAAAGATTCCTTAGAAATCACACTAGCAAGATATTTTTTATATCCCTTAATTATTAATTGTTGTGCCTTCACATCAAAAATGATACATGCCCCTAAAGGATCTTTGTTTCCATAGAAAGTAAAGTTTTTCTCTCCTTGTTTTTTGAACATAACTTTTTTCCTTTTATATTCTACTAAGACCTTATTTCAACTAACCAATTCATCCCTAATATGACATCAAAGTCTGTCATATATAAAAATATAAGATTAACCTTCCATTCTTTGTTTTCTAATGATATAGACGCATCTTAAAGAAACTTTTAAGTTATAAAAGTTTTTCTCATAGTAGTTGACACTTCTAAAATATATTCCAATTCCCTAACCAAATACTAGTACTTAAAGTAAAATTATATGATATAAAAGAATGCGTCGATCCTAGATCTCTTAAAACTTTAGCTATCTTATCAAAAATTAGAAGTGAACCTTGTATAATTCCTTTTAAAGTTTGAGCATCCTTTGCAATGATAGCATAGACCCACCCTTGAGCCTTAGGTTTCTTCTAAGTTCTGATTTTCTCTTGGTTCTTCTTCTTTAGGCATTTCTCTACCTTTTTCTCCCCTTGGGTTTGGGTTGGCGGTCGAGGGGTCCTCTAAAATTTTCAGTTCATATTCTAGTTAGGGAATGTCACTTTCCTCTTCCGGTCTTTTGTTTAGAACTACTACTTTTCCCATGGTCTTTTCTTTCTGCTAAGTACTCATGATATTCTTGCTCCAACAGAGAGCACAATTCCACGGCTTTGGAAAGAGTAGTAGGTTGAAATCCTATTATTTTACTCCGGAGTCCATTATTTAGACCTCTGACAAACTTCAGGAGCAAAGCACTGTAACTATATAAACTTATTTTCTTACTAAAATACTATCATGTTTCCTTACTAAAGATCCAAAAATTCTTTTTCCTTCTTCTCTTAAATATGAGGAAAATAATTATTATATAATACTTCTCTCTGAACTCTTCCCACTTGATATTACTTTCTACCAATGGCCATCAAAAGGATGCCTCTCTTGTCATCGCAAAAGTGGCTATGCCCACTTTCCTATCTTGAGGAAATTTCATCGCCTTAAATATTCTATGAACCTAAATGTCCATTTCTAAGCTACTTCCGGTGATGACTATCTCAATAAATCTCAACCACAAGACAAGTATACAACTCGTCTCCACATAACTCAAGTTGACACAACCTGGGGAGTATCCATATTCCACACATAAACTCAAATCGAAATCATGTCCTTTTGGACTAACTAAGTTCTGATTAAGCCAACGATCAATTAATCTGGAATATAATGTCACATCATTGTATTCAAATCAATTAACTACGGCTAAACATCGGTAAAATCTCATTAATGATGTCCATTTTATGACTCTTATAAGAATTGAGTAGGGTTACATTCTGGGTCAAGTTAAGTCGAGTTTTATTGGACTTAACTCTTATAAGAATTGAGTTTCTTGGACTTGACTTGACTTGAGATATGTACTAAATTTTTAAGACCTGATCCAACCCGAAATATAAATAAAAAAATTAAAAAACCGAAATAAGAATTGAGATTCTATCTTTAGTTAGGTCGATTCTAATAATTTAAACTAAACAAATATTATATTAAATCGGTTCTATTTATAAAAATTTATATAATTCAAGTTAAATATAATTTTATAAATTAATAAAAAATTTTAGTTATGCCAAGAGGGTTCTTGGGTTTTTCGTATACTTAAGTCCCAGGACAAAAGATTTAATAGGGCCGACTTAGTCAAGGTGGGTTCTATTTAGATCGGTAGGGTTTGAGTTTTAAATACAAGCTAACCTGATTTGAAATAAGACACACCGGGCCCAACCTGCGTCAAGCTTGGTTGGTTCCACTGCAAAACGAGTCGGTACTAAGTAAAACCGTAATTTATTAGAAAGCCAAACCCTTTTTGCGTTCTGTACCAGACATGACACCACCATATAATCCTCCAAGCCCTAAAGATTGTTTTCTCGCATCAGGCACAACGCTCTCTTTCCTTTCTCTTTTAAGAACTTCGGTGCCGCTTCAGGCCACTTGCTTTCCCCTCCTATGGAATGATCCTTTTTCCCGTCTTCCTATTGCAGGGAGTTTACGACTTTTTGAATCTTGTTTTCTTTTAGGTTTTTTGGTGATGCAGCTTTTGAATCTTCGTAGTTATAACTTTTTGGCGAATAGGGGGAAGGTGCAGTGATGGTTTTTTCGTTAATCCGACCCTCGTTGAAGGGAGAACAGATGAGGAAACTCAATCCATTCATTTCAATACACTGAGCACCTTCTTTAAATTCACGGTATTTTGTTGCCCTCTCTAATTGGGCTTTTTGATACATGATTTTTGTCTCATTTTATGTTTGTTAATTTCTTTTGTGGGTTTCTGCTATGTACTCTTTCTTCGGTAACTGCAGTTCACAACACTAAATCTTTCTACAGGTTGCAGTGTCGAAGTTTTGAGAGATCAATGTCTTTTTTTTTATGTTTTGATGTCTTGATATATGATTATTAGCTACGCCTGATTCATCATCTGCACAAAGGGTGGAAACAGGGTGGGACAGCTCTGAAAATTCATGTCCTCATGGGCAGAGCCTCAGGGCAGAAAAAAAAAATCCCTCCGTCTTATATTAATAATTTTACTTTAAAAAATAATATGCTGAAACCCGTAAGAAAGGAAAATAAGTTTAAGACTTTTTTAAATGCGAAATTAGTATAAAATAAAATTATTTATATAAATTAATTTTTTTAAATAAAACTATTAATTTAGGGACGGTGGGAATAATACTTTATGTACTTATCTTTGAGTTTGGTTTTGTGTGGGTAAAAGAGGAAAGTTTTAGCTATGTGTAACTTCTAATAGCGCCTCTCCCCTCGTGCCTTTTGGGTGTAGTTTTTAATTGGAAACAGAATTTAGTGCCAAGGCTTTTTTTGTTTGTGTCATTTGAAAAATTGGTTTTAGTTAAAATGATTAGTTGAAAAATAAGTAGAAGCTAGTTACGTTTGGATGTAGTTCGTATAAATATCAGCTTTCTAAAATAAGTTCTTGTCTGAGCGGCCATTATATCACAAAATATCTTAAAAATACAAGTTTTACCCCTTAATAATTTAAGTAAAAAACCAGGGGCGGGTGAGTGTAGTCATTAATAATGGATAAGGGTAGTTACAGTGAGTGGATGAGGAAAAGGTGTAATGGCAAAACATAAAAAATACAAAGGATGTTATGGTTAAAATGTCAGAATAGTAATTTTATCTATTTTAACATATTTTTTACCTAATTTTCTTCCGGAGGTGATAAGTAAAAGTGTGTTAAAAAGCATGTTAAAGATATTTTTGAAATAAAGTAAAGAGTTTTGTTAAATTGCACAACTAATTATATAAATTGGGACACATAAATGAAATTGTGCATTGTTAATTGTTATTGTTTAAGTATATTGTCATTTGTAAGTATTAAAAAAGGCTTTTACGAGGATTATGGTATCGCGTCTAGTATAATTGAGCTCCATATCCATTGCATTGCAGATTGCCACTTAGGATTCGAAGAGATTAAATTTGACGGCTCGACATTTAGGTATAATTTTTAAGAAGTTGGTTGGATATTGAATTTTTGTCAATTTTTTTTAATGTAAATTATTAAAATATTAAAAATTTCAAAAAGAAGTTGATTGCAAGCGTTCAAGTTGGAATCATTCAACTCCTACCTCCTATTTTAAAAATTATAATTTTTTTATTTTTTAATAATAATTTTTTATATTAATTTAAATTTTAAAAAATATGTTATATATAAATAGAGTTTATTTTAAAAGTTTAAATATATGTACTTTCGAAAAAGTTAGTTCCAATTAATGAATGTAATAATACAAAGAATATGCATACTTGAGTTAATACAAAGAATATGCATACTTGAGCTTAAGAGAGGTAAAAAATTATATTAATTTAAAGTTATAAAATTAGGTTTGATATTATATTTAAATTTATTCTAAAATATTTTAGTTTTAAACATAATCCAAATTAAGTAATAAATTTTTAGAATTAATTTTAAAGAAGTTTATTTTTATTTTTAAATAATTAAGAGAAATTTATTTAAATAATATTAAAAAAATAAATAATTATTAAAATTACGTGCTTTGGAAAATATTTCTCAAAGTCGTGTTGCTTTGGCCATATAAGCGCTAACTAAGAGATGACGTTTGTAGGGTTTTTTTTATAAAAGAAATAGATTTTATCATTTAGTAAGATGAAATTAGTACTAAATTAATTTATCACAATACAATTCTGATTTTGCTTGGACAAATCAGTATTATATTAATTTCGTCCTTTAAAAGATGAAATTTAATATTTTTAAAAAATAGTCATGCAAGCGTCAGCACTTAGCGGGCGCCTACATGGTCAAAAGTAATATTATTTTAAAAAATATTTTCCAAAGTATGTAATTTTAATAATTATTTTTTAAAAAATATTATTTAAATAAATTTACTAAAAATTAAACACCTAAATAGCCCCTAAGTAACATGGTCATTGCTAAGAGGTTATTTGTGTATTCAATTAGTGTAATATATCATTAATTTTGCCTAAATTTTAGCTTAAATTATCGGATTCATATTTATGTGTTGAGGTGATACTGTCGATTCTGACTCCTAACCCTATTTTAAAAATTACATTTTTTTTTTTAACGATTACTTCTTATATCAATTTGAGCTTCAAAAAATATGTAATTTATCTTTGTAGGATCTTGTTTGAGAGAGTTCGAATTTAGGAACGTAATAGTACTAAGAATGTGCATATTCGAGTTCGAAAAAATGTTATATTAATTTTAATTTTTAAAATTAGATTTGACACGATATTCAAATTTATTTTAAAAAACTTCTATACCTACTGTAAGGTGAATTTTTGGATTAAATCTAAAAAATTCCACTTTTATTTTTAAAATATCCAACACCTATGTTTTATGTATGTATATAATGTTTATTTTTTCTTATTGTATTATGTTGTACTAATCTTATTTTTATTAATAAAATATATTTTTATATAATATAATTTTTTATTTAATATTTTTCATAATATATATATATATATATATATATATATATATATATATATATTTGTTTAATTTGGGTTATATTATCTTATCAATACTTTTACTTAAAAGAAATTTAATTTTTATATTTTATTTATTTATTACAATTATTTTGTTATTATTTCTTTTTATTTTATTATATTTTTATTACAATTACTCTAAAAGATTTCAAAAGGATCAATGAAATGAGGAGACAACTTTTCCTTCATAACAAAATGCATTACGCCCTTTGTTGGAGATATCTTCAGAAAAATAGAATCCCTAGCCTCAAACTCCAACTCTCTACGTCGATTGTTTATATACTTCTTATGTCGACTATGAGCTATCTGCAACTGCTTGACAATAGTTTGAATGATCTTCAATGACTTGTGCACTAACTCTGGGCCAGTTAACTGTAGTTCTCCAACCTCTTCCCAACATAATGGTGATCGACATGGTCTACCATATAAAACTTCGAAGGGTGCCATCTCAATATTAGCTTGATACCTGTTATTATATGCAAACTCAACTAATGACAAATGACTATCCCAATTACCTCCCCAATCAAGGATACATGCTCTAAGCATGTGTTCTAACGTTTGGATGGTTCTCTTTGATTGCCCGTCAGTTTGAGGGTGGAAGGCAGTACTAAAGTGAGTTGAAGAACCCATTGCCTTTTGAAAACTTTGCCAAAACCCTGATGTAAATCTAGAGCCCCAATCTGATACAATCGATACTGGTACTCCATGTAATCGATTAATTTCCTTGACAAAAAGAGTGGCTAATAAATGTAGAGAGATATTTGTCTTAATAGCTAGAAAATGGGCTGACTTTGTAAGTCTATCAACAATTACCCAAACTGCATCATTTCCCTTCAGTGTCTTTTGTAAACCCACGACGAAATCCATAGCAATGTTTTCCCACTTCTATTCTGGTGTTAGTAATGGTTGCAGCATTCCTCTTGGTCTCCTATGTTCTGCTTTAACTTATTGGTATACTAGGCATTTAGAGACAAAGGTGGCAATCTCTCTTCATGTCATTCCACTAAAAGCCACGCTTTAAGTCTTGGTACATCTTTGTGCTCCTTGGATGAATAAAATATCTTGAATTATGGGCTTCAAACAATATTCCCTCTTCAATTCTCAATTATTGAGCACACATATCCTTCCTTCAAATAGCAGAACTCCATTAGGTCTCACTTCAAAGCCTGGGCATGACTTGTGTGAAATCTTCTCCACTAGTTCTTTAGTGTCAGCATACTCATTTTGAGATTTTTTCACTCAAACCAACAATGATGAACTGATGGAAAGATATGCTAACAACTTCCTTGTGTCATCGACTCACAACTCTGACTTGGATTTAGAAACTTCCTCAAGTAATTTCCACTGGTGTAGTCTTGTCATAGTAGCATTATAGGTTGATTTCCGGCTAAGTACATTTGCTACTACATTCACTTTGCCTAGGTGGTATGCAATGGTGAAATCATAATCCTTTAAGAACTCGATGAGGTCTTTATGAGAAAACAAATATTTAAGACTTTTATGGTCAGTAAAAACTTAAAATTGAGCACCATATGGATAATGCCACTAGAACTTTAACGCGAATACCATTGCTGCAAGCTCCAAGTTGTGAGTTGGGTAGTTTCGTTCATGAATCTTCAGATGTTGAGACGCATATGCTATGACCTTCCCATGCTGCATAAGTACACAACCTAATCCCTTCTTGGACGCATCACTGTAGATGACAAATCTATCTGTTCCTCTAGGTAAGGTCAACATTGGTATAGACGTCAATTTCTCCCTCAACTCCTGGAAGCTGACTTCACATTCATTGCTTCATTCGTGCTTGGCATTCTTCCAAGTAAGTTTTGTAAGTGGAGTTACAATGGTAGAGAATCTTCGGATGAATCGCCTATAATATCATGTCAATCCTAGAAAGCTTTTGATCTCTGTAGCATTCTTTGGTCCTCCCACTTGAGCACCGCTTCAACCTTCATCGGATCCACTGCTATTCCGTCTTTGGAGATCACATGTCCTAGAAATACCACCTGATCTAGCTAGAACTCACATTTGTTAAACTTAGCATACAATTGGTTCTCCCTAAGCATCTGCAATGCAATACTGAGATGTTCCTTGTGCTCTGATTTACTAGAAGAATAGATTAAAATATCATCCATGAAGACGATCACAAATTTATCTAGATATAAGCGGAAGACCCTGTTCATCAAATCCATAAAAGAAGCTAGAGCATTCGTTAATCCAAAGGGCATAACAAGGAATTCATAATGCTCATACCTTACACAGAAAATAGTCTTTTGAACATCCTCCTCTTTAATACGCAATTGAAGGTAGCCTGATCTAAGATCAATCTTGGAAAAGACTTTGGCATTCTGAAGTTGATGAAGTAGGTCATCAATTCTTGGTAGTGGGTACCTGTTCTTGATTGTCACATGATTCAATAGTCGATAATCAATACACAACCTTAATGATCTATCCTTCTTTTGCACGAATAAGAAAGGAGTACCCCAAGGTGATATGATCGGCCTGATAAAGCCTTTCTCTAGCAACTCCTGTAATTGATTTTTGAGCTCCTTCAATTCAGCTAGCGCCATTCTGTAGGGGGCTTTGGAAATCGGTGTCATCTCGAGTAGTAAGTCGATGTTGAACTCAATTTCTCTTGTTGGTGGCAATCCTGGCAAGTCATCAGGAAATACATTGGCATACTCTTTAACTACCTGAATGTCATCAATATTCATATTAAAATCTCCTTCAACCATGACACGTACTAAGTAGGCAGGATAGGATACCCCTTGTGCATTAATTTTCTAGCCTTAATTGCAGAGGTAAGAAAAGAACTACTAACCCATTGCATCCCCTGAAATTGAAAAGGTTCAAGACTTGGGATGTTGAATGTAACCTACTTCTTTCGACAATCTAAGGTAGCATGAAACCTATTCATCATATCCATCCTAAAAAGTACATCAAAGTCAGTTGTGTCCAGAATTATTGAATCCATAAACAAGTCTTGACCTCCTATGACCAAAGGAACATTCCTAAGAAATTCATCTGCCTTCAAGCTAGTAAATGGTGTAGCAATAACCATTGGATTAGGAAGCTTCTCCAGTTTAATTGCTAACTCTAAAACAAACTTAGGAGAAATGAATGAATGACTGGAGCCATAATCAAATAAAACCTTCACTTCTTACAAAGCGACAATAAGGGTACCTTCTATAACAACATTCGAATTTTCTGCTTCCTCTACTGTGATTGCATGTACTCGATCTTGCACGACATTCCTCTGTTGTCCTTGATATGGCTTATGTGGTGCATCCCTCGGCGTTTGAGGTTGTTTTAATGTCTTATTTGCATTGCTAGGACAATCTTTCTGAATGTAACCGGGCTTCCCGCACTTGTAGCATACTTTTTGACTTGCCAAACAAGGTCTCTCCCTATGGTTTTTATGACATTTTGGGCAAACATGCAAGCTTCTCTAATTAGTCCTTATGAAGTAGTTGTTTCTACCGCCTCGTTGATTATTGTTGCCACCACTCCTCATGCTGTCATTGGTCTTTTGCCACTGGTTCCTGATGTTGTGCTAATCATCATCTCTGCTCCTCTTGACTTGTTCTATTTTCTTGGTGAAGTCAGCATTTTCCTTCTCCACCATGGTAGGCATTGTCCACAACATCAGCTAGGTTTTGATGAAGTACCCCGGCTAATTTCCCCCTAATAGCAGACCCCACATGAAGCTTCCTTGTTTGGCTGCTGTAGAATTGGAGTTTGCAAACTGCTCCAGTTCAAGAAAATTCACTTGATATTCTGCCACCATCATACTCCCTTGACTAAGGTTGAGAAATTTCTTCCTCAAGTCATGTCACACTATTTCAGAGAAATTTTTTTCGTTGAATTCAACCAGAAATTCTTCCCAACTGATGTCATCCTAATTAGCAAATTTTAGTTGCCTAGTGGAGTTCCACTAGACTTCAGCTTCCCCCTCTAGCATGAATGTAGCAAACTGTGTCTTCTGCTGCTCAGTGCATCCCATAACCCTAAAAATTTTCTCCATCTGACGCCACCACATGTTTGCTTCCAAGGGCTTTGGCTCCCCCTTGAAGCTAGGAGGACCATACTTCTTGAATTTCTCTATGGTAGGTGTTGCATCATTTGCTCCCCGCCTTTCAGGTTATATACTTGATTGCCCTTGCTATTGTTGGACTTGAGCTTGGACTATATTCACCAGTCCTTCTACTATGGCCCTCATCTGGTCAACCTGATGGCTCATCGTAGCGCTCCTAGTAGTGTAAGGTCTCCTGTCATATGCCATCACCAATCTACAACAAAGTAACCCTATCTAAATTCGCAAAAAAATCAACACATCACAAAAATTTAACACATAAAAAAATCACATATTAGCATTCAAATCATCCCACGCGTTCCTAAATTCTTTTCTAACATTTTAGTCATTAATTCCCTTACCCCCTTTTCTAAATTTTAGGACTAAGTTATCATATTTATATTTTATTCTTAATCCCTTATGCTCTCATACCATTTTCTCATGACCCGACCCTTGAGTAGGGTCCAAAGACCATCCACACCATCAGAGTGCACCTAAACTTGAGTTGTGACAAGTCAATAAAATATTCTACAAAGGATAAAGAATTGAAATTAAAACTTGAATAACCATCCTATTAAACTTTTATCTAATCAAAGTCAATTGAGTTTCACCCATGGGGTGTCCATCTGCAACTACAATTTAACTACTTAAGTCTTCATAAGAAAATAATCAAACTAGTCCTAATTCCCTGATCATCCCTATGCATGGTAACTCTCTATCCTTCCTTGACATTCCTACTCATCCAAATCAACAAATAAACCTGTGTGCAAAAATATGCCCGGTGGAACGAACATTCCACCCGTGAGCTAAAAGCTATGTGATCATGCCTCAAATAGAACATGTATTGTAATCTAGCAATCATCGATCATACAGTTACAAGGATTCAATACTCAAATCTCATATATGCATCACACTTTAACTTAACATTTACATGATCATTCATCATGTCATATGTTTACATAATCACCATATGTATCATATATCATAATACACACAACCCATTCCCTATAACACCCAGAGAATTAGTTATGTGATATGTGAGTTGCGTTGGTGCGAAAGCGTTGTGAGTGGTCATCCGCGTGCACTCGGTGTGACCCGTAAAAAATTGGGAGGAAACTGCTAAAGGTTAGGGTCCACCCTTATCCCTACGTGGCACTTGGGTAATCTTATTATCTTGATCCTGAAATTAAGGCACTACATGCAAACCTTAACTACCCTTGTCAACCTCTCACTCTTAGGTTGGTTCTTAATTCATGATCTACCACTTATGCCATATAATACTCTCACAAGCCCATAAAGAGAGGAAAACATTCTATAAAGTTCAACCCAAGAACAGAAAAACTCTTATGATTTACGAATTAGATTGAATAATAGGCACATAAGTTCATACAACAAGAATCGAAATATCCACCCATATTGTCTATTCAATTCATTAACATGTTAGAACATACACATGCAGTATCTTTCCATAATTGATATGTAACCCAATTTATCACAACCTGCATAGAGTGGCATATATATATATATATATATATATATATATATATATATATATATATATATATATATATATATATATATATATATATATATATATATATATATATATATATATATATATATATATATATATACACACACTGTAACATCAAATTTGCATTTCCATCTTGAATATAACCTATAGCATCTCATAATAAAATTACAACTTCGTAATGGTCAATCTATTGCCCAACATACATCACCCAACCTCATCCTGTATAAATTACTCTAACCAAATTCATCATTTAAGCTTGAACATGTACACAACAGATTTTGGGTAAAATATGTACTAAATAATTTAGAGCAGAACCTATATTTGTCATCTTAGAATGAAACATACTTCAACAGATTAGTACCAAATATCCATCAACCTTTGAAGCAACTTACTTTAAATTCCACATTTATCTAGCGTTGGGGCAAAGCCTATTTTAATCCAAAACATATGCCTAACGTTGGAGCAAAGTACATGTTCAATTAAAATATGTGCATACAACCGTCTCTGAAATAATATGTATATCTAACTCAAATAATATATCAGACGGTGGAGCAGTTCATACCCTTGAATTTTATTTGAATCAAACGTATTCCATATGAAAGAACAGTGCATAAACTTCACTCGATAACTCCATTATATATTTCAGACATTTAACAGGGCCTAGATTCAACTCAGCATATAACTCAAGCATTAGGCAGTGCTTGTATATAATTCTAATCATATCATAAATGTAAAAAATAAATAGAGTAGTGCATGAGATTAAATCAGGGCATATATCACTCATACAGTTCAAAAATTCCAAAATCAACTTAGTATTATAAATTTATCACAGAGAGAGATGTAATCACAAGACAAACAATTCATCCTATAAAATAATTCATGTTATACGTGAGGGTCCTCACCTTGGCCTACTCCAATGTCTAATGTCCAAAAGCTATTGCTCCTTTCTAAATCATAACATAAAAATTCAATTCAAACCTCCAATTAGTGGCTGAGAACACAAAGTTTAAAATTGACTAAAACATAAGAGAGGGGATGTGGTTCTAGGCATTTTTCTTGCCCAATGACCTGCTATGAACCGTGGATGTGAACTAGGAGAAAAGAAGGGGTCAGCCTATGGGGAAAGGGGTACTAAAAATAGGCTAAAGAAACTACCTTTTTTGTCTTCCTTTGCAGCCCAACCCTCTCACCGTCAAATCTTCACCCCCAAAACCTTCACCAGCCGCTGGAAGGCTCCATGCGCTGTTGCCTACCGGAATGAGGAAGGAACAAGGATTGGGGCGAGAGGGGCAAGTTGAGTGTGATTAGAGTAGGGAGAGATAAGAGAGATGAGTTGAGAAGGAAGTGCGGGGCATATGGGGAGAGGAGAGCAGTCCGCTGGAAGGGGAGATCAATTTGCCCCTCCTATTACGATTAGGGCTGGGGGGAGGATGAGTCCTCTTCCTCCGGTGCCTTCTAAAGAAATAACAGGTTCTGGGTCTGGTTTAACCTAGACCCAAACCCGGTTCTGAAAAAATAAAATCTGGTACTTACACTGAATCATATCCCTCACAGCAGGATTGAGACCCCAAGATCAAATATCATGCCTTATTCACGTTGATCTTTTCCACATTGCTCGAACCAAATCATCCTTGGCCTTAAGGATAGAATGTTTGATCAAAAGTCGCAGCGAGGACAAATTCTCAGAATGTTGCCAAAGATTATTTACACCATGGCATGCTTATTTTGGTCTCCAACAAGAAGTCTGTCACCCTTGTTTTAGCCAACCCACCCTACCTAAGTACACATTAGATATCTACTGACTACAATAAGAGGGGTAGGTTGGCTAAAACAGGGGTGGGGGATTTCTCATCCTTTGGTCTATTTGAAATGTATTTATAGGCAAGAATGAGGTGCCTTCATTTAAGCACACATTAATCCCCCACTATTGGCTAGCAGTAGGTGGGAGAGTAATGAGAAGTAGGTTGTAACTGTTGGTAGTTACAACCCTATTGGCAGCCCGTGGCATCCAAACAGACACCTTTGGGTTGCTTCTGTTGCATTGCTGCTATGCCCAGCAAATTGATCAATTAAGAAATTAGACTTCTGCCATGAATGAAAATTTTAAGCCTCAAGATCCGACTGTTCATCTTTAAGCCTCAAGGGTGCAGCACAATATTAGAAACATGAAAAGAACATTCTTTATATGTGCAGAATAAGTCCTTACAACCGAGGGATAAAGACTAATCTGTCGAGGAGAGGTCTCAGGTTCGATCCGGGCCTGTGGCATCTGAGGGGGAGGGTGATTATCTCCATGCTATATATAATCGTAGTATTCACGTCCATAAGGTGGCCTCGTCAAAAAAATAAACGCGCAAGGGATAATTGTATAAGCACAAATATAAATGATCAAACCATATAAATTGAACATGAATCTTCAATATGTAAAAAGATAATCAAAATAATTGGTTAGTCTGGGATCTCATTATTACATCAATAAACCCAAATAAATCTTGTCAAGTCCCCTCATAAAATTAAACTACGCTAGTCATCAGCTCCAATCTTCATTGTCCGCATTCCATTCCTGCCTATGCTTAACTATCAAATTCTTTTAACACTTGCAGTACCCTCATGTAACTGACACAGCTAGGGCCTTCAAGGCTTCTTTTCAACTTTCTGACTTCAATAGCTGGGTAACCTTAACTCGTGCATACTGCAGGGAGGACATTATGCGGACTGATTTGGCAACCAGAATCCTCGTTGATTTTGGACAGCAGGTTACTGCTTTGCTCCTTAATCATGCAGGAGATGGAGTGGTCACAGAAAACTTTTAAGTCATGGATATGGATTTTTCTGAGCCTAAAACAGTCGATTCAAGAAAAGCTAGTCGGTTTTTAGTAAGCATCATTTTCTCCTCTGTTTCGAATGCCTTATCTTGAACTTCACGGACAATCTTCTCAGGTGCTTTTTCCAAAAACTGCAACCATAGAACATATTTACAAATTATTAGCCATGCCTAGGAAATGGTGCACTGGCTCGATCCTCATTTTCTTTACATAACCATGCCTTTTCTATCATGGTAAGGATGAGGATTGAAAGAGCACAAACCATAAAAGAATTGTATGGTCATTTCAAAACAGATGGAACTACATATGCTCACGTGCAATCATATTATATTGAAGAATCAAACATGACATGCTGATACTCAATTCCACTATACATCCTTTTATACAATTATATTCACAATTTTGCACTTTAAAAAAATTTGTCCAATATTCAATATAAATTTCACTGTGCCTCAAGACCACCATGGTTAGTAATCTCGTGAGTCTCAGTGGGACAACTGAGGCAAGAGACAACGTAAGCAAGCTTTTTGGCCTGTTTACAAAGTCTTGGTGAGATGCCAACAATATTGCCAAGATTCTCCCCAATTTTTTGTTTTTTTCCTAAAAAACTTTTTTTTTCTTTTCCTAAGAAGAAAGTAGATGATGAAGAAGGCTAGGACGGATCCTAGACTCGCCCTGATTCAAATTTTGGTTCAGGGGCTCCCCCATAAATCCTGTTGAACCCTGTAAAGTCAACTTCTCCCCGTGTACAGATTTCTCAGATGGGCACTCCTAAGCAACTTCTTCACACACTCTTTTATCTTTACTTAGCATGTGAAAGATCCTAATTGTCGACCTGATTTGGTTAATAAACTTTGAACTATCATCATGTTTTCTGCTTAATTAGCGTCAATTTTGTTAATACAAGTACAGTAACATGATTTTATAATTGTTTCATATGAGTATTAGTGCTTCTAGATGTTAATAAATAAGATTGTCAAAACATACTTAAAAAACCTCTTTAGGATTACGAAAACATTTTACAAGATCCCTGTAAATTGATCTCTCTGAGATCTCTTCTCTTTGGCTGATCGAGACGACACTGAGATCCAAGATCGTGAACCTTACAGACCACAAGCCCATGATATGATGCTGGGAGAATCTTAAAGTGCATATAAAGGCACCTATGTGGTTGTGAACATTGATTACTATCAGGAAAAAACTGTTTAAATGACTGCATTTCTCAGAAAGATCCAGTACATGTGCCAGAAAAGGTGAAGCATGATAATCCTGCATATTATTATTTACTTTCATAATGCAAATCTCCTTTTGATAAAATCCTTAATCCAGAATGGGGTTATACCTCACCTTGATCCAGTTTCGTTTGCAGGAATAGACCAAAATTGAGATGTAGAAATGAAATTTAAAACCAAAGTACGATAAAAAACTGGAAAATTAAAATAGAACCAAAATGTAAGCTCAGATTTCTATTTGGGTAAATTTGGTTCTACTCAAACTTTTGGATAAATTGCACTTACACCCCCTTACATTTCTCAAAATTGCACTTACAACACCCACTTACATTTGAAAAACTGCACTCACGCCCCCGATGTTAACAGAATCGTAAAGAGACGTTTACAAATGTGTCCTATATATATTTGAAAATAGAAACATATTCCTCATGTGTCAATGTCTATTAACAGTTCGGCTAACACCGGGAAGTATAAGTACATTTTTTCAAATGTAAGGGAATGTAAGAGCAATTTTGATAAATGTCATGGAGTGCACTTACCCTAAACTTTATTCTCAACAAGTCAATCAAAATACATGTAGCTATACTATTAAAGTGAAAAGTGCAATAAAGAATCTAGCATTGCTTTGGTTCAACCTTCAGTTTCTTTTTGGCAAAAAGAAACTGATGTAGAGAGATGTCTACAAGAGAGATTAATTTCCAAGAGAAGGGAGAAAGATAATTAACTAACCATGTTAATTTTTAACTTGCATAAAACTTTGTAGGGCACATAATATCTCAATAAATAGGCCACCACTGCTTCTGCTTGGTCTTGTCCTCAAGGCCACTAAATAAAGTAGAGCTTCTCTGGTGGTTGTGCAATAAGGCGTTCTCACCATTGTATGAAAGTGAGTTGTATTTGATCAAAATACCATTCAACCTTAAAGAGGGTACATAGCCAATCAATGGCATGTGCAATACCTTCATTGATGAATGAATGAGTGCTGCCTGTGTCGACTAACACAAGTATCTATTATTTCTCCATCCAACCGTTGATGCGCATTGTGTAAAGAGCATCAACACCCTGATGTGCATGGGAGGAGATCATCGGGTGGATATCATTCCCTAGCATGGCCAAGTTGGCATTGAACTCGGCAACCAGTCCCACATCCTCCTAAATAACAAACATGTACACAGTTTTGCTACAGTGGCAAGGACATATTTTTCAACACAATTATAAAAGAGTCCCGTAGTGGTTTTTCATTAATTTCGACTTGAGATAGCTCTTTAACAAGAACTATGGAAATAGGCGATGTGGTAGATGTCGTAATGCCTAAAGAGGATGGGAGTGTCAGAAGTCGAAGCAGTGGTGGCGTATTATGGCCCAATTGGCCCAATAGGCCTTGAGCAGACAGCAAAAAAGAGTAGCATTGTGTTTATGTTAGAGATTGTGGCCATGCAACCTGCCAGCAGAAATGCAACGCATAGAGGGGACCGGGGTGGACCAATAACCCTGGCATCAAGGTCTGTTCTGGAGTGGCTGGTGGGGATGGCGAGGCGAGGCCATGCTGATCCAGGGTTGACAAAAACAGGGAGGAGGCTGTGATCAGGATCTGCACTGGAAAAGGGCAAGACACTGCAATGGTAAACTGGGAGGCAATTTGGCTGGGCGATACCGAAACAGAAGCAAATGTCCAGGAACCTAAGCAGAGCAGGCAGGGAAATCCTTGTTGTGGCAAGACTGACCTGCGCTGCTGGAAACAATGATGTAAGCAGGTGTTGCCATCAGAGGTGCGGTAGCCACAACTGCAACAATACTGGATGGAAAGATGTTGGCAGTGGTGGACAACTGGAGGGATGGTGGGGTCTGCAGACACAAACCCCATACCCGGTTCCAATGACCCCAAAACAGGATCCAGCAAGGTGTTAGACATCACCTAAAGGCTACTGGCACTGGTAGCAGGCGACTTGACCAGCAGAAATTCCATCGAGGGTTATGCCTTTTTCAAAGAAAGTGAATAGCCACAAGCTTGCCAATATGTCATGAGTTGATCAAAGCGCTAATCCAAATGGGAGTAGATTTCTTATTGATTTGCCATGACTTCATGATCAAGAGCCGTCATTAAGTTTTACAAGGAGGTAATTTTCTGGTTAGCTGCTTTGAGCCTGGCCGTTGCCAAGAGGCCAGAGGTAGGCTCTTCTATTTCCAACTGCTTGGTAACAGTGAGACTGTCTGGCAACTCCGTCTACATGAGAGTGAAGGCACCATATGTCACCGAATCATTCTTCTTACTAGCCAGCAACAGGTAGGACTGGCTTTGCACCAGTGTTGTAGACCAATGTCTACTAGGGAGATTAACTTCTGCGAAAAGGGAGAAGAGAGACAGGGAGAGAGATAATTCACTAAACTATGTTTATTTCTCAATTGCATAAGACTTTGTAGAGTACGTAACATCTCAATAAATAGGCATGAAGCCTCTCCCTAATGGAATCCTACCTGTAATGAAACATATCTCTTCAAGTATTTTGAACTAGCAAAGTAATAAAGCAAGTAAATCCTAATTAATCTTCTCCAAGATAGGTAGGAAAACAGCTAGTTGGAATGGACCAGTCCTAATGAGACTGGCCAGTTGGGGCAGAGCAGAAACAAGACAAACCAGGACTTACTTTTATATTTGGAAATGAACTTTGCTAAGAACTAAGCTGGATAAAACTCTCAGTAAGATGAAATCTGCTAAGGACTTATCTACTAGACCATACCTTGGGAGAACTGAGGCGAGAAACAAGAGTATCATATTCTAACTGCATCTTTGTGATGCGTTTGGAGAGACGCTCTACTTCAGCAGAAATATCTACCATATCAGCAAGAGGGAGATAAGCCTCAAGGCCTTCCCGAGCTACAAGGTGGACAGATTGGTTTGCAATATCTGCAAAGATAACAAGTTGAAAGTTTGACCTAAACAGCATATATACCGAGCTTTTGTATTTAAAAAATAACAAGAAATTCATACTGGCAGATAATATTATTCCAGTAAGAAGAAAGTAGTGCCCGCATTGTTTCTCCATCTAGTTGAAAAAAGATAAAACATTATAACCCAGCCATGAGAAACCAGGCCACTAGTCCGCTAGTACAGTTAATGTACACAAGTTATATGATAGCCTGGTCACCGTAGCATTAGGTTATGATGCCAAGAATGGTTGTATAAAATATATGGATGTGCAAATAAAGTTTCCTAAAAAACTGCATGCCTGGGATAAACTCCACAAAATGAACATGCTGTAAGTCGAGCCTGGATAACAGTACCAAAACTTCCTTTTCAGCCTGCAAGTAATTAATAGAATAAATCAATTTCATTGGGTACAACTTGATGAGTAAACTTGCACTAAAAAGTTATAGCTTTAACCGCCAACTGTCTTTATGAGAATCAATTATATGATTGATAATTTATCCAACCCAACCGTAATAGCAAAAGGTCAACCTCGAAGAGATTTCTCTCAATCTCTATCAGTAGAAAGTCTGTCGCAATTCTTCTAGTCCAGATGTGTAAAAGGAGACTTGCAGACTAGAATATCCTGCTATCCCTATATTTAGGATTTAAAATGATGTTTATTTTGTATCCCTAACAGAGCATGTATTACTTCATTTATAGTCCTTAAAAATCCTGGAAGTGATTTGGCCTTTTTGAATATATAGCTAAAATGAAGGAAAGCTTCCAGACTTTTGAAGCTTCTGATAATAATACTCACAGATATATACTCCAAAACATCAGGACCAGCAACTATAAATGCAGAAATACGCTTTGCAGGTTCAACAGAATATTCAGCTCGAGCATTGCGAACTGCCCTAATCTGTAAATACCAATTGCAAAACAAGATCAACGTCAATGTTACTTGCTAATCATAACATATTGATGTACTGAAATTAACTATGATGGCCAGAATCCTAATTGGATTTCTTCAGTTAGTAAGCTTACCAAAGCCTGTAAATTCTCAAAATTTTTCACGGAATTTTTATCCCTGGGAAGGGTGGATTCTGGCCAGTGAGAAGCAATGAGAGCTTGCTTTCTATGAGGTAATGCCTACAAATCAAATTGAACAAAAGCACAATTTCATTGCACCTACCCAATGACTATGAATAAATGAGATAATATATACAGAAAAATAATAACTGCAAATCCAATTAAGATAATTACTCCCAAGGAAAATTTGTAATTGAAAACTTAATTCAGGATTAACCTGTCATTGTCCTTCAACAGTGTTGTTAGTATGGATATTATACAGAAAAGGGATAACGAAAAGTAGTGCTATTCTCCAGCAAAAGAAAAGCACCACAACAGTTATTCTTAGCATTAGTTTGAGTCTCCGCTTTTCTTTCTAGACGAAATCAAATTGGAAGGCAGAACATGACAATTCCACATATTTGAGAGCCAAAAGAACCATGGACTCATGTCAATCCTATCATTGCCTTCAACAATGAACTATGTGAACCATCTAGCAACCGTTGTTTGGCATGATTCAAAAGGCTAGTCAGCAGCTACATATATTAGGAGTTAGGATTCTCTCTTCTAAAGACGACAAGGGCCAAAACATCCTTCTGTGGCCAATACTTGATATAATGTAGCCAATTGGTCATAATGTGTGTCCATTGATCAATATATATTAAATGTGCTTAACATCTTGTCTAACATGCTTTGTGCATCATTTATCCCAAGAAATCACAACAATGAGACATGCCACAAACTTCTAAACAAGTATATTTCTAATTACCTGCCACAGTGCCTCAGTGACAAATGGCATGAAAGGATGTAGCAACTTCAGTATATTTTCATAGACATATAGCAGAACTGCCTGTGCTGTGGAAAAGGCCACAAGGCTTTTGGAGTGGTATAGACGAGTTTTACTAGCTTCAATGTACCTAAGAAAGTAGATAACAGTAACACTATAATTAATTTGAAACCAAAGTTAAGAAAAGCAAAATAAGAAATATAATTGGTTATCAGAAAATAGTAGTCACTAGTAGAGAATGCATCTATTAAAAACTTTCCATTAAACACAACCAAGCTACTGGTTACAATATCTCCCAATTAGAAAATGAAAATGTTGAAAAGATAAATTGCAATCATTTTTTTTTTGCGATAGATCCATCTCCACCACCATCATTGTGTGGGTTCTGCGATATGAGTTTTAGTTCGCCATTCAGCTTCGTCGGTTTAGTATGGTTTGGTTTGTTTGAAACCACTGTTGGTCATTTCCTTAACAGCTCAAATTTTTCAGGGACTTGGTTCTTCCATATAATAAGAAAAGAGAGGTCCTGAGTTCTTTTCATGATCCCCTCGTCTGCAAGTTCCTGTGCAAGTGTCTGCATATGTTTAATCATACGGAAGAGTGTTGGTTTAACTTGGTTTGATTTAATTGATTACCATTATTAGCCCTTTCCCAAGGGCGGGCTTAAGCTTTTAGAAGTCTCGGACATGCACTACAATAACCATTTACAATTTCATCTCATACATCTCCAAGAGTTTTGTCAATTAACTACTTCCAGGTCCTAAATGGCTTTCCTTTCTTTCTTCTAGGGGTATCAAAAGCCACCAATAGCATCTCCTTATGGGTGATTTTGCTCTCATTTTCAGTCATCCAACTCTAATCTTATGGGTGACATCCTTTCATATCTCATATGCATTAATAAACAAGCAAAAACTTTGCATCAAGCATGCCCAAGGAACTTCATCCCCCTTATTATCTAGCATACTTACAGGTAGAACCATGAAGCAGCAGTTTTTTTATCTAATATTACTGTCTTTATAAAAGCTTCCAATATATTTATGGTCATTCCTTCCCTGAATTCTGCCTGCTCCAAAAAAATTGCACTTCCGATATATCAGGCCTTTGGAATCTTCGTGTTTTCAATTTATCCAGGTAGTTCTTTTGAAAGTTTTAGTTTGTAGTTTGTTTAGATATTCTTTTGCATGGAGGTTGCACTTTAGGTTTGCATCATTGTACTCTTAGAGGGAAATTGGAGAGAAATTCAGCCGAGATCCTCTCTAATTTTCTTTTATGTGAACTTAAAAAATATTATGAAAATTTCTTGGCCAATATGCACTCCAGTTGCAGAAATGTTTTTTTATAAAAAAATTTAATTTCTCAAGTTTCTTTTAAAAAAGTTTTGGCTAGCTGATGGCAGCGAGACAAGAAGACAATCCTCGGTAATGCATGCACATCTGAGGTAGAGCTAGTATTTACAGTTGACTCCACATCTGACAGCTTAAGCTATTAGCTGAAGTGATCAACAAAATTTATATACAACAAAGCCTTTTTGTCATGTAATGGCATATATGCTGTTGTATATCAAAATGAAAAAGAAAGAAATGAAGTTTACATAAAATAATTCCAACGTAAGGGTTACAAATGGACCTTAAGAAGTGTGCATAAGGGTGGAACAAACTTAAAAATAAAGGACGATAACCTAAAATCAGATAAGGGTCATATGCAAAAGGATTTGCAAGATTGCAAATTATAATTATTACTTTTTCAAAGAGGGCAAGATGGGAAATAAAATTTTCAAAGAAAAAATTTAAAGTTCAAATAATTAAACAACTTGCTAAAAAGATAATACTACCAGTCAGCAAAGTCTCCCCAAAAGAAATCATAGATATCTCTTCCCACGTCATTAAAGAAAAATTTATCATAGCCTGCAGTGACATTGTCGATGAGATCATGCAGTTTCGTGACCTGGAAAGTAGCTTTGTCAATATCTGACAAGACCAAAATATTTCAAATCTGCACAAGCCAAAATCATAATGATAGACATACCACCCAACATTCAGGCAATGGTAGTTTCTGCAGAGAAGCTTCATTGCTGAACTGTAAGAAACAAATACAAAAAAAATAGATATCACAAAATATAGTGTTGGTGTCACAGTTGTTATAGAAAATTGGGGATCAATAACGACTCTCCCTACTTTCACATTTTTGCCACTCCTTGAAGGAACATTTCTTTTTCTTGAGAATTCTTTGCACTTCTTCACATCACCATGTTTCCTTCTTTAAGTCCTTTGTCCTCAGTTCCCCAAGAACTTCTTTTCCCAATTTTTTAATACAATTAACTCCCACATTGTTGTTGGTTCTTCATCCAACTTCTAGCTCCTTCCACCCTCAATCTCTCCGCAAAGGTATTGAGTAATTCCCCCTTCAAGTTCCACCACATTATCCTAGGCTCAGCTTTATCATTTCTTTCTTTCTCCATCCCTTCATGCGGATGTCTAAAACAACTAATCTTTGTTGTAGTGCTAAAGGTTCACCAGGAATAACTTTACAATCCTTGCAATTCCTTCTATCCTCACTTTTAGTCAAGAAAAAGTCTATTTGGCTTTTATTAGGTCCATTCTTGAAGGATACTAAATACTCCTCTCTTTTAAAATAAGCATTTTAATGGCTAGGCCATTTGCTATTGAAAACAAAAGGATAACTTCTCCCATTTCATTTCTCTCCCCAAAACCATACCCTCCATGTACCCCCTCGTATCCTATGCTCTTCTCGCTTACATGCCCATTCAAATCACCCCCTATAATAACCTTTTCTCCGTTTGGTATTACTTGCATTACTAGGTCCATTACCTCCCAAAATTGCTTCTTAAGGTTCTCTTCTATTCCTACTTACAGTGCATAAGCACTAATAACATTAACTACAAATTCCCTTAACACTAGTTTTACCGATATAATCCTATCACCAAATCTTTTGACACCGACCAGGTTTTCCCTCGAGTCCTTGTCTACCACTATACCTACCCCAATCCTATTTGACTTTTTACCTACAAAAAATAATTTAAAATTCTCACCTAGCTCCCTTACAAACTTTGTTTCTTGCAAGCAAGCTATATTAACTCTCCTATGCTTAAGTATATCCACTAACTCCAAACCTTTACCCTTCAAGGTCCCAATGTTCCAAGTTGCTACTTTAGTCCTACATTACTGAACTAGCTTCTTTACCCACGTCCATCCAGTTCAATGCAAGAACCCTTGCCCACTTCTCATTGAAACTAGGCGTTCACATTTAAAGTCTGCACACTTTGTCCCTAAGATCTGTTCTACAATTTTATTTACTATTCACATCTCATAGTACAAATGCCAACAATTAAGAGAGCTACCCATGTGCTTGAGACATGCCTCATCTTCCAGATTCACTCTGTTATGAATCATCTACTTTCCATTCAGATTAGAAGTTTTCCTTTTAGCTAGCCCATAAGGCTTTTGTAGGATGGCCCATGAGGCTCTTGTAGATCTTTTCATTGTTGTCATTTAGGCAAATAAAGCCCAAGTCCACCAAGGAAAGTATAATGTAACAGGCTACAAGCCTTTGATTTCAATTAAGGAATAAGCTTAGCCCTAACTAATTCTCTCCTCTCGTTGCCTTCAACCTCTTGCCTTTTGTCCTTCAACTGGTTTGACTTGAACCAGTTGATCCTTTATCCCCTTCATCCACCTTTCTTCAGTTATCTATTCAATGGTTCATAACACATTCTAGGCTTGGTTACACTTTAGTTTTTTTTTGTTGTATTTAATTGCTTTACAGTCCCAAACCGTCTCTTACTTGAACTCCTACATGACATAGCATGAGAAATACTTCACCATCAGCTCTCAGTGATCAGGAACAGAAGCATCAATTGATAAAGCTTCATCTTTTATGGTCACAATTCTATTATCAGTTTAAGGATGTCAAGCCATGACATCAATTTATTTAATGAGGTTCTATTTACACCTGTTATTTAATATATTCAATCATTTTATACATCATTAAGACACTGACATGCCTTCGTCTAACATTTAGAATGAAAGGAAAAACCTACCTCAAAAGCCAACAAATTTTCCCAGGTTGAAGAATCATTTTCACTTGGCAAATTTTGCAACACAAATTTGCCTGCGTTCCATAATTTGTTTGTGAAGGCCTTGTTTGCAGTCAGTCTCTCAACAGATAAATTAAGGTCCTGGAGCAAAAGAAAGTAAGGAACATGTTAGTTTGGCTAATATAAATAGTTAGCCTTCTCTAAAAGCTTGAGTTATCTGGAAAATGGGTAAATTACATGCTATAAGAGCAAACGTTCCAGGTGCAAATCTTTGGGTCAGTGGTGTTCCCTGTTGTGTTTGTGTCCTGTATGTGTTCACATGCAATACTTTGTGGTGCTTGCACATGTGGGGGGTTATTATTGTAGTTAATAAGATAATTACTCCAACACCTAACGGCTTGATTTATTAGTAGTAGTAAATAACGAAACCCCTTGTTTCTTAGTAATTAAAGCAGTAACAAAAATAATATCAAACCTGACCAGCAGTCCCCAAAGCGAGAGTAAAGCGTAAAGCATCAGTTCCATAATCCTTGATAGTATCAATTGGATCTATGACATTCCCCAATGTTTTAGACATCTTTCGTCCCTGATGCATTAATTTAACCACAAATTCAATATTTAACTGGAACCATATGCAGTGACCAAGAGCTCAGCTGAGTAATATTATACTAGCAAGAATGCACACGCGTCACACATGTAAATACCGATTAGACAAGAAAAAATAAAATAAGTTGAGATAAAGTATGTATCAAAGAAATGACTCCCTTACATTCTATAGTTATAATACATGCTTCTAGGATCATAATGACCACAAATTACATGCACAAATAATTATGAGCATTACCAACCCAAATAAACTTGAAATAGGCAACTGCGAGTCCAAATTTGACAGGTTTAATATTAGGTCATAAGTTGGAGGACAGCGGTATTGAAGAACATTGTGGCATGAAGCATGCCCTTCATATACATAATCAGCTTGGCGGTAGGTTTCATTTGATAGAGCCCGTCAAGAGTTTTCTCATAGTGTAAAAATTGCATAAATCTAAACATTTGTAATATAGGCAAAAAATGCAAAAACTTACTATTGAGAAGTGTGTTATATGCGTGTGGTCCATAAAAAATTTCAAAAAAACATATATGCATGGTTGGCAATATCTTTTATTGGAGATATATCTATGACCCAAAAATAAGTATATCGGAGATATATCTTAGATATTGGGAAAAAAATATATGTGACCTAAACATAATGTTTTCACATGTACATTGTTAATCTGAGCATGTTTTAACATCTAAAACCCTAAAACTAATCTCAAACAATCACAACAGCTACTTGGCAAGGTTGCAGTTGTGTCTTTTGCATAATCCCAAAATAGGGCTCCTCTCACAATCAGTTCCATGTGTCTAGCAGAAGGGTGGCCTTGATAGTTTGAGTCTTCCCACCCTTGGCTATTGAAGAAGCATTGAATTCCACTCTTTTCTCTCAACAAGCTCTCTAAAGCAATGTAGTTGATTGCGAACCAAGTAGCACCCAGGCAAACTAAATCACGGCCACAAGTCTCTCGTATTGCGTAAACAAGCTTGTCATGGTTATAAATGAATCTAGTCACTACTCTTCCTATTTCCACTGCTTTTTTTAACAAAATGATGCTTCACAACTGTTTCATACATGAGATCTATATAGTGAGCCGCACACGGTGTCCAATACAATGAATACTTCTCCATAAGCAGCTTGCTAACTTTCTTATACTCCTCCGTCCTAAAATAAGTGTCCTATTAGGTTTTAGTTCATTTTGAAAAATCAAATAGGACACTTATTTTAGGACAGAGGGAGTAATTGCTAGCATTGTCAGTGACAATCTACACGACATTTCTTCTCTCCAACTTGTCTAATCTTCTCCTCAATTAACTCCATTAAGTACTCTGCAGTCTTATCCTTTCCCGAGGCATGAGTTGAATAAAAAAGCAAACCCTTTGGTTGTTACAAACTATAAAGTCAATGATGGACATCTTTGTAGGCCCTGTCCACCCATCACACAAGACAGAACAACCATATTGATCCCAAATAGGCTGCATCTCCTTCATCCTCTTCTCCATGTCTGTGTACTCTGCATCTAAATATTTCCCTGACACATCTTTGGCACTGGGAGTGAGTACTCCTTTCCCTAAGGTTTGTGCCTCATTTATCATATTTATAAAATGAGAACTTTGAACACAATTTGCAGCAACACCATCGAAGATGAAAAACTTGGATATCATCCTGCCAAGTCTTTCCCTCATACCGTTCTTGAGCATAGATGGGACAGTCGATTGGATTGAGGGGGCACTGGCTTTTTTTCTACTCTCCCGTAGTGGGCTCTCTTGTTCTGGCACTTTTACTTCGTTGGAACATGAACATGGAAGGGTATTACTTCGTTGGAACATGAACATGGAAGCTATACCTCTTTTCGCCCCAGCTCCACTACTAGAAGCACCAACTGATCCATGATGTTGTCTTGTCTGCTGTTCAATCTCCCATCTTGCCTTAGCATCCACTTGTGCAGCTTGAAATAAGCCATAGCTTCTGAATCCTCATCAAAGTTCGATGTATCAATCTGCTCCATGTCTAACTCATCTCCGAAGTGACCAACATCCACTCGAATCATTTTTTTAATCTTTCGCTGCTACCTTCCTCTTCTTACCTATCTTCTTAAGGCCACTCAATTTTTTTGACCGTGATGAGGAACCTCTTTACATTGTGCAACACTGGGCAGACTGCCTATCAAATGGTCTTTCAACCACATAATTGTCCCCATCTTTATAACTTTCCTGCAGTAATTACACTGCACACCATGTGCACTAACTTGTGTTCCATGATTCCAACCTACATCTCCCATGTGTAACTATGACACTTGACAAATGAGCATCAATTACTAAAATTACAAAACCACAAGCATCCATTAGGCCATCATTGTAAACAAAGGAAAGAGGTAAAATGGTAAAGATACACGTGTATCTTCAGCTAGAGACAGATGAGTATTTGTAAGGATAGGGAGTGAGGAAAAATGTGTCATAACTGCAACATTTTTTGAAAACAATATACCTTTTTCATTCTTAGATGGTCATCAGCACCGGAGATGCTAGAAAGTGATTCAATGAGCCGTCTATGGAGGGACAAAAAGTCCCAGGAGTGAATCCCCAATCACTATCCCTTTCACACCCTTGAAATAGAGGATGGGGGAAGGGAAGGGGGAGACAGTAAATACAGGGAAATCACATGTTTGAAATAGATCTGGCCTGCTGCTAGAGGGAAATCACGTCTAAAATGGACTGCATCTAACATGCTGCTAGGGTAAAGTCACAGGTATGAAATGGAATCTGATATATTTGAGATAGGATGGGAAGTTTCCCACCCCACATTTTATTTGGCCCACCCCAGTTGGCTGCTCACCCACAAGCCAGATTTAATTTTTCCAAAAACATTACTGCCTAGGTTTAGGCGCACCCCCCCCCCCCCCCCCCCCACACACACACACACACACCCCGTGCAAAACCTTCACAATCAAACGGGGGCTCTATGTCCCTGTCTGATTTATTTGTATCTGACAGGGGTCTCCCCCAGCCAAAAAACTCACCTGGGTTCTGGCAGGGGCACCCCCTGCAAAACTGTGCATAATTAGACAAGGACTTAGAGTCCCCCATCTGATTCATTTGTATGTGAATCCCCACCAAAAATCTTCAAAAACATTATTGCCTGGGGCTCCGGCGGAGGGCACCCCCTGCAAAATCTGCATAATCACACAAGGACTCTATGTCCTTGTATGATTCAATTGTATTTGTCGAGGGGGGGACCCCGCGAAGCGTTACTTCATGGGTTTTGAAAAGGGGCACCCCCGCAAAAAGCTGCACAATCATATAGGGAGTTCCCGTCTAATTCATTTGTATCTGGCAAGGGGCATCCCAAAACAAAAAACTCCAAAACCAGTGGGTTTCCCTTGAAAAACTCTACAACAATCAGATGGGGACTCTAAGTCCCCATATGATTTATTTGTATTTGGCGAAGGGCTCCCCCCTCCAAAAAAACCTCCATAAACATTACTTCGGCAAGGGCTCCGGTGATGTCTCAGGTGAAGGCTACGGCGAGGTCTCCGGTGGCAGCCGGTGAGGACTTTGGTGAAGATTCCGGTAAGATCTCTGGGGAGGTAGGAGGTTCAAGTGGGTTGTAGTGTCATGGGGTGGTTAGTCTATTAGAGGAGTGGGTATCTTAGGAGATATATGGAAAAGAAATAGAGATTTTAAGTTGCTGACATCAGCAAATTGGGGTGGACCAGATACAACTTGGGGTGGGAAACTTCTCATCCTTTGAGATATATTTGAGATATTGGGAAAGATGTGTTTTTTCCCAATATCTTGTATCTATAAAGTGATAGATACAGACTGAGATATATCTACGATATTCATGCCCAAGGAACTCCATCCCCATTATTTTCCAGCAAACTTTCACAGGTAGAACCATGAAGCAGCAGATTTTTAAGCTAATATTACTATCTTTATAAAAGCTTCTAATATATTTATGGCCGTTCCTTTCCTAAATTCCGCCTGATCCAAGAAAATTACATCTCATTTGATAGAGCTTGTCGGGAGCTTTCTAACAATACTAAGAATACGTGAATTCAAGTTTGAGAATGCAAGATATAACCTTACAAAGTTAGAAACAACATTATGTAAAAGTAGGGCCCATGTTCTATCAACAACCCATATTAGGTTGACATGTGGCAGCCATCTAAAAGAATCTCATTCAAGTATGATGTTGGTTTTACAAAACTACACTCAAACTCCATACCAATTCAAACTTGTATCTAGGGGCATTATAAACAATGTAAGGGCAATATAGGAAGTTCGGCAAAAATCTAACATCACCCTTGGTGCTTCATAGAGTAGTATGATATAGTGGAGAAGAAAAAAGAAACGAAATATGAAGAAAAACTATAATTTGATTATGCAGGAAAGGAGATGAACCATATGGAAATGAGCATGGTTCGTAATCTTATGAGTTCTTGCCGAAAATTTGATCTCGGTGGGACCATTGAGGCAAGAGACCATGTAACTAAGCTTTTTGGCCTTTTAGCAGCCAAGATTTTGGCGAGACCTCACGGACCTCAGCTGATAGAAAGATAAGGGTTTGGGGAAAAAGAAGTTCTTCGTTAACTAAAGTCAAGCTCCTAATTAATAGAGGTCAAACGTCTAATTAAAGAAGTTTTTCAAACTCTAGATGTAGTCAACATTGAGAGTTTGTCTAACAAAAATTGAAAGCAAGCAACAGTATGAAGCTTCGTAAAGAGGTCAGCCAAGAGGAGGGAGGACTGGAAAAGATGAAGTGTTAGTATCCCAGCACAGAGATTGTGGTGCACCAGGTGACATTCAATCTCAATATGCTTTGTCCACTCACAAAACATAGGGTTGTGGGCAATCTGTATGTGATGCAGTCGATTTCAGGAAATTAACCAGAACTTAGCAATTCAAGCAGAACATACAAATCCAATTAAGAAAAACACAGGCAATGAAGGGAAGACGGAGGATTTCATTCAGAAGTTTCTGTAGTACAGGAAGTAAAGCTTGAATCCACAAGCTGAAGATCAAAATGAAAGGAAAATTACAGGTTGAATCCTCAACCGATGCTCAAATCCATAAGCATTACAGAGAAAGGAAATAAACATTTCTGGAACAACATTTGAGCTATTTTTCAATCCCCCCCAATCTGCTTTCCCTTTTCCCTCTTATTCCCTCTTCTTCTCCCAATGGTCTTCTGAACAAACTGTGAATTAGACCAGATTGCCCCTCCCTTTTCCCCTTGGCCTAGAGACAACTTCTAAAAGCTGGACAGATCTGCCACTGTCAGCCTTTGGACAGGTGGGCACACATAGGTGGTCAAACCATGAAAACTGTGTACCTTACTTGCGGATTTTGGTGGGGACCAGCTTTAAATGACTTTTATCTTGCTTTGATCCACTTGAATGCCTTTGGAACTGACCACATAACCCAAGAATACCAGCTAGTTGGTGAAGAAAGAACACTTTTTCAGATTTAAATACAAGGAGTGGTGTTGGAGCACCTCAAATACTTCGGTCAGCTCTTGTGCATGTTGTTCTTCCCCCTTACTATACACCAAAATGTCATCGAAGTAAACCACAACTGATTTGTCCAAGAATGGCTTCAAGACTTGGGTTATGAGTCTCATGAAGGTACTTAGAGCATTAGATAACCTAAAGGGCATCACTAACCATTCATAGAGACCTTCTCTTGTCTTGAAGGCTGTTTTCCACTCATCTCTGGGCCTCAACCCTGATTTGATGGTAGCTGCTGCTAAGGTCAATTTTGGAGAAGATGGTGGCAACGGTCAACATGTCATCAAGTCTACGTATTGGGAACTTATACTTGATGGTGATCTTGTCAATTGTTCTACTATCCACACACATCCTCCAACTTCCATCTTTCTTGGGCACCAACAAGACGGGAACCATGCATAGACTAAGGCTTTCTTTCATCAACCCCCTTTCCAAGAGATCTTCTACTTAGCCTTTGCAACTCCACATGTTCAGCAAGGCTCATGCGGTAGTGTGGTGTGGGAAACTAGAACCTGGAATGAGGTCAATATTGTGCCAAATTTCCCTCATAGGAGGGATCTCCAAAGGAAGATCTTCGGTGACCAGCTGCTTGTATTTCTCCAAAAGGGGCTGAACTTGCTGTGGGTGGCTTTGAACCTCAGTTTCCAGCCCTTTCTCTTCAGCCTTGTTGACCAAAAGATACGCAACTTTAGCGGCACTTAGGTCTTTGCAATTTTTGGTCACCAAGAGGGTAGTTTTAGGCAAACTCTTGCTGGTTGGTAGTGTTTCTATGGAGGAATCAGCTGGTTGTGGCTTCTCTTAGGGCCTCTTAACAAGGGTAAGCTTGCTAGGCATAAGTATAACCTTGACCCCTTGTTGTTTGAAGGCATATGTGTTCTCCCTCCCATCATGGGAGCTTTAGACATCAAATTACCACGGCCTTCCCAAAAGAATATGACATGCATCCATCTCTATAATATCACAAACAATGTTAGTGGAATAATGCTTACCAATAGAACCTTACATTGCGTTTCCACCTTAACTCCTCCAATCTCCTTGACCCACCCTAGAGAATAAGGCTTAGGGTATCTCTCGGTAGGGAGATTGAGCTGTGGAATGACTGATTTGGAGATGAATTTTTTGGTGCTACCCCCATCGATAATCACCTTACATCTCTTCCTTTAGATGAACCCGGTGGTGGTGAACAATTTGTGCTTTTGTATGTCCTCCACTTGCTGAGTGAAAATCATAATTCTTCTCAGCAATAACAACTCCAGTTGCTCTTCCATTTGACCATCTTCATCCCCGTATACTTTTTCACAATTTCCTCTTCAGCTCCCCCTTCAATTTCAGCCTCCATGGTCTTTTGATTAGTGATCACAGCAGCGGTAGAGCTAAATTTCCTAAGTGGGCAACCACTTGAGGTGTGTCTCGGCTGCCTACATTTGTAACAAATGATGGGATTGGAGCTGGCCGTGAATTTGAAGTTGGGGCAGCAGCTTTGTAGGGATTATGGGCTGTTTTATTCTTGCCAAATTTCTGAGTGGAGTCTTCAATTACTACTTGCTTTTGCTTATAGTTCGACCCTCCCTCATGTGTGCTTCTTGAGAGGAATCCCCCTCTTCCCACGCTCCTCTCGGCAAGACTCTCATGCCTTAGGGCAATTTGAGTCGCTTCCGAAAGTGAGTTAAGGGAATGGCTGGCCAGCTTTTCTTGCAACAGGAACTTTAACCCACTTATGAAGCGGGTAATCTTTTGGGCTTCCGACTCAATGATGTTGTTCCTTGCTGACAACCTTTCGAAGTTCTCCACATACTCCGAAATAGTCCAACTTCCTTGCCGGCAATCTTGTTATTGCTTGAACAACATTTGTTCATAATTAACCGAAAGGAATTAATTCCGCAAGAGTTGTTTCATGCGCGGCTAGGAACGAAGGGGGTGTTTTCCAAGCTGCAACCGGTTGGTTTGCAGCTGGTTCTACCATGAAGCAGCCCCGAAACTAGCTTGACCTTCATCTCATCAAGCACCTCCATGATCTCAAAATAATTCTCAACCTCGAACATCCAGTCCAAGAAATCCTCCACACTCATTTGGCCATTGAAAATGGGGAGTTCAAGCTTCGGCTCGAAGTGGAAGTGGCCTCGATCATTTCCTCCATATGCTTTGTCTCACCCGGCCAAGGGGTAAAAATCCTCCTCTTCTTCACTAGAGTCGTCTTGAGGTGGAAGGTGTTGACTCACCAGTCCTCTTTGGTGCAGGGGAGGATTAGTGTCTCTCTCTCCAAGTGGTCTTCCATCCCTGTTCAGGCATCCCGTTGGCCAAAATCCAGGCGGGAAGTCTGGATGTCTTCCACCGTGATAAAGACCCCTTCCCAGCACGTCGGTGCCTGGCGGAAAACCCTGCTGTCTGCCACCATTGAGTCGGCCTCCCCCAGTGACCCATCTCCTGGCGGAAACCCAGAAGGTCGTCCGCCTGGGATCCAGGCGTCTGGTGGAGCGTAGTCGTCTCGCAGAAATCCTGTCACCCTTCCGCTGTTTGCTGGACAGTCATGTGGTTGGCGTGCCCAATGGTCCGGTGCCTGCGTCCAATTTCTCCGGCGGTGGACCTGGAAGGACGACCCTGGCTGAGGTGCGTCGGGTTGCAACAGAGGAGCCCGGTAGCCTGGCAAGCGGAGTTCCTGTCCTGGCTGAAAGAGCCTGTCTAGGTTTGCTGCAGTCTGCAGTTCGGGAATAACCGCAGCTCCTGAGCCTGTTGAAGTCCCGGTGATTGGAGGTGGAGGTGGTAAGAGCAGCATGAGATGCTGCATCTGTTGAAGGAGTTGTTGAAGTTGATTCTAGGTTTGCTGCTGGACCTGGTTCTGCTGTTGTAACAGCTCCACAATGGCTTGCAAAGACGAGGAATCAGTGGGAGGCGGAGGAGCATCCATGGAAGACCCTCCTTGGTTTCCCACAGACGGCCCCAAAATGATGCAGTCGATTTCAGGAAATTAACCAGAACTTAGCAATTCAAGCAGAACATATAAATCCAATTAAGAAAAAAAACAGGCAATGAAGGGAAGACAGAGAATTTCATTCAGAAGTTTCTGTAGTACAGGAAGTAAAGCTTGAATCCACAAGCTGAAGATATAAAATGAAAGGAAAATTACAGGTGCTCAAATCCATGAACATTACAGAGAAAGGAAATCAAAATTTCTCGAACATTTGAGCTATTTTTCAATTCCCCCCAATCTGCCTTCCCTTTCCCCTCTTATTCCCTCTTCTTCTCCAAAAGGTCTTCTGACTGTGAATTAGACCAGATTGCCCCTCCCTTGTCCCCTTGGCCTAGAGACAGCTTCTAGAAAGAGGACAGATCTGCCCCTGTCAGCCTTTGGACAGGTGGGCACACATAGGTGGCATAACCTGAGAAGGACTATCCTGAGAAGAGTGGGAGACCCTCCTACATCAGTATGACACGCACTATCACAATACAGAGCAGGACTAGTAAAAAAACACATATACGCAAGGAGCCACATAAGCCACACAATCTCAGCAACAATAGCAGTCATAGGGCAGTATTCAACCTCAGCAGTAGAAAGGACAACACAATCCAGCTCCTTCCTCTTCCAAGAGACAAGAGAATCACCCAGAAAAACACGATAGCCACTAGTGTATTTTCGGTCCATGACATCACCGGCAACATCAGCAAGAGAATTGGCCATCAAAACAAGATCAGAGTAAGGAGAAAGAAGTAACCTCGTATGTAAGTGCCACAAACATAGCCAAGAATGTGAAAACCGCAGCCCAGTGAGTAGTCCTATAGGAGGATAAGAGAACCGACTGACCGCGTGAATAGTATAATGAATGTCAGGTCAAGTGCCAGTGAGATACACCAATGACCCAACAACCACCCAATAGCATGTAGGATTATCCAAAGGCCCTCAATAAGATCCAGTTTCAAGTTGACTTCCATAGAACTTTCAACGTGCGCAGAGTCGGTCAAACCTGATTGAGCAATGATGTCAGCACATTATGGCCCTTCCATCGGCATTGCCACCATTGAACTTTGAGAAAATCTACTAATTTTAGGGCTTTCCTTGTTTTGATTAATTCTAGTTTGAATAAAATTTATGATTTCCTAGCCTTATTATTTTCTAGTTTGATTAGATTCTAAATAGGTTTAGTTACTTGCCTAGTTTAGCTATTCCTATTTTTAATAAAATTCAGGGATTGTAACGAGGAAAAGCATTATGCCTGACTCTATAAATGGATTACCCCATTGCTACAGTACATAAATAGTGATTTCATTTGAATAGAATAGTTATCTCTCTTCCTTCTTCTCCTAACCTCTCCTCTTCCTTTACTACAGACTGTGTGTCTCCACCTGGAGATACAACACAGCAGCATACTTCAATACCCAACAAATACATCAAGAAACCCAAATCCTCCAACTCAAAAAGCTGCTGAAGCTGTCTTTAAAGAAGCAATGACCACAGAATTATCACACATAATGATCATATCATTCACATAGAGCAAAAGTATAATATGACCAGTAGAAGAATCCCTGAACAAGGCTGAATCATGAGCACTAGAATAGAACCCTGCTGCACTAAACTTCTCAGCTCAAACCTCGGCACTTATTTGAGACTATATAAAGCATGACACAGACGGCAAACTTGACCGCGCTTGCAGGGAACACCAAAAGGGGGCTTTATGTACACAAAAAGGAAAGAAGCTGGGAAGAGTAACAAGGGGTAGAGGGATCATACTGTACTAAAAGATGAAGAAGCAAAAGTTGGAGCAGGCAGAGCAACAGGCACAACAGGCGGGAGTTCAGGCAAATGCAGGCTACATGTGGACATTGGAACAGTCGCCAATGCATCATTTTGATCTACCACAGCAGGGGCTGATGTGCTCTTCACTCTATGCTGATAGATTTGCATCAGAGGACAAACAGACTGTGATGGAAGGGAAGCACATAGACTTAATATAGTCCTCAGACACAAACTCAGGAAATGGATCAATGAAGACTAACTCAAACTTATCAATAGATAGGTTCTATTAGACACAACATAATAAAACACACACTCTAGAAACACATGTCGGGAAACTGAGAGTTTGTTGGAGACAAGGTCATAGCAAACGATAACCATTCTGCCCAAGACCATAGCCTAAGAAAACACAAACAAAACCTATTAGACACCTTAGTGCACACCACAGTAGGTAATAAAACAAAACAAGCACATCCAAAGACACGCAAAGAGTGAAATTCACGTTGAATATGAAAAAACACTCATAAGGAGACTTCCCTGCAATCAAGGATGAAGGGATGTGTTTAATGAAATATGTAGCAGTCAAGATAGTTTCACCCCCAAAAGATGGTTGAAACCTCAACAAGAAGTAACAAGGAGCGAGCTATCTCTAGGTTATGGCAGTGCTTGTGTTTAGCAACCCCATTATGTCTTGGCATGTGAGGGTAAGACAGCTAAGGGAGAGTGCCATCATGTGTCTAGATAGCCTGAAAATCTGATGATAAATAATCATCATCTGAGCCAAATCTAAAAACTTTAATGACAGCATAAAATTGTGTTGGCACCATAGCAGTAAAATCATGATACATACAAAGAAAATCAGAGTAATGATGCATAAAATAAATCCAACAGTAACATGTGCAATCATCAACATACGCAGCATAATTTTGTGAACCACCTATAGTGGGCAATTAGATAGGTCCCCAAACATGAAAGTGAATCAAATCAAGTAGATTAGCATAAAGAGAATCACTTTTTAAAAAGGGTAATGCAGTCACTTCTGAAAGCTTAATGCCAATATATCAAAAAATATTACTATTAAATGTCTTAAAGCACAGCAGAAACCAAATATTGCAATGTAGACCAAGAAATATGTCCTACACGGGAATGCCATAAATAAAAGGAAGACGCAAAACTAAGACACAAGTCCCCTAAATTAAAGTGAGCAGCAGCAGTGAGAACATGCAATTGATCCAAGATGTAGAGGCTCCAGCTCTACAATCAGTCCCAAATTGCTGACCTGTCCTCATATTCTACACAACACAACTAGAAGAGGGAAACACAACCTGGTAACTAAGGTCAGTATGCTGACTAATAAATAAGATACTAAAGGCTAGTTGGGGAACATAGAAATCAGACAAATTAGGAGACTTAATAGTGCCAACACCAGACTAACAGAATTGTCATTGGAAACATGAATAGGAGTAAACTCACAGGAGGGACCACAATCATGGTGGTAAGAAGAATAAAATGTCACATGATTGGTGGCCCCAGAGTAAAAAATCCAAGTAGACATAGAAACATATCCAAAAGGAGAGTGCAAACCTAACTCAGTGACATAGTAAAGGGAGATGCATGAGTACCAAAGGCGAGTCAACTCAGCAAGGGCAAACTGAATCTCAAGAGTAGTACCACTCGATGGCAAAGAAACTACTGTGTTTGCAGCGGATGTATTAGAAACAGTGGTGTCAGTTGATGGACTACTACTGGAAAACCATGGTTCACAACTCTGTTGAAAACTTCGAGTTAGTTGGTATGCCACACGATGACTAGAACGCTGTGAATTTGTTGAACAACAACTTGTTTGTGAAGGTCGAATGGAGCATTGTGCCTTCCAATGCCCCTTCTTATGGAAATAATTGCATTCATCCTAAGCAATCTTAGGTTTGAACCTATTAAATAGTGGCATATCAGCAGTCTTTACAGCGGTTAGCAAGTTGTACAGGTCCCAGAGCAAAAATTCAGAAACAGAGGCGAGGTTAAAGCAGCCATACTAAAACACGTTAATAGGCAAGAAGAAGCTTCAGGAAACAACAACAATCCAGAAGTTCTGATGGTGCAAGCAATCCAAAAGATGGTTGCGTGGAGATAATCTGACACACGAAATAGAGATGCACAGGAGCAATATTGAAAACTGCCTTTGTCTCATCCAACAAAGTTCTGAGCAGATAAGAAGGCATGACAACAACCAACAGTGAGGCATTCCTGCCTGGAGCAATTAGGGCAGCTGCAATCCATACCCTCTCTGAAGCTTCTCATATGCAATCCAAATAGGGTTGTAGAGAAGAAAGAAGATGAATAAAACCACTCTCCACTGGAGACGGCGGCAAATCTCCTCAGGCAACCACATAGAACCAAATTGAGCCTGCCTCTGAATCAGCAAACCAGCAACCACGGAGAAGAGATACACACTGATACAAACTGATGAATAGTAACTTCGGTGAGCAGCGACGCTTTTCCTCCTACAGGCGCAAAGGGAAAAAATGAACCAAGTAACCTGGCCTCTAGCTACCATGACAGAAGGATTAGGGTATTGGGAAGTTCTTCAATTACCAGAGAAAAAGAACTGTGGGATACAAGTCCTCTAATAGAGGTCAAGCTCCTGATTAATAAGAAAATGAATTAGCCATCACTTAAAGGAAGGACTAACTAATAGAAACTAAAAACAAACAATAGAGACTACACTACTGCCTATAATATAAAACCTAATACTAAGGACCTAAACATTATAACATAAGAGAGCAAATACTCCTCTAACATCAGCAAGATCTAGCTAATCTCGCTGAGATTCTCCTCATCTTTTCCCCAAAAATCCTTTCTTTAAGAAGGCTAAGACAGATCCTAGACTTGCTCACTTTAAATTTTGGTCTGAGGGGACTCCTCATAAATCCTGTTGACCACCGTAAAGCCAACTTTCCCTCCTCTTTATACAGACTTCTCAGATGGGAACTCCTAAGCAACTTCTTCATGCATCTCCATCTATACATAAATCATGTGGAAGAACCTAACTGTTGACCTGATTTGGTTACTTTACACTATCATCAATTTTGACACTTAATTAGCATAAATTCTGTTAATAGAAGTATAGTCACATGATTTTATAATTGTTTCAGACCAGTATTAGTGCTTCTAGATGTTAATATATAAGAGTGTCAAAACGTATGTAAAAATCCTCTCTAGGATCACGAGATCACTCTAATGATCTCTCCGAGATCTCTTCTCTTTGGCCAATTGAGACAAGAAAGAGATCCAAGATGCTGAACCTTGCATACCACAAGCCCATGATATGATGCTCGGAGAATCTTAAAGTACATATAAAGCACCTATGTGGTTCTAAAATATTTAGAGACGTCTACAATTGATTTTTATCAAGCAAAAATTATTTAAATGACTGCATTTCTCAGAAAGATCCATTACATGTACAGCAAAGGTAATCTAATCTGACAGTTATATTATAGAGAAGATGAGACCGAGATCCAAGATTGTGAACCTTTGGAAACCAATAATCTCATCTGACAGTTGAAGAGTATAGGACAGACTAAATGTAAAATAAAATGAAATTTAAGAAATAAAACCACTTGGTTGGAAAACAAAATCCATTCGGTGAATTGCTCATATACTCACTTGAGAATCACGAATCAGACCATGGAGATATATATATGAAAATGGCACAGTTCCTGTAAACTCAATCCCCATCATAACCATCCGCGCAACCCAAAAGAACAAAATATCATGTCTGTTCCACCAAAAACAGGTTAATAATTGATCTGAAACAAGGGGAGATAGCCATACACAGAGTAATTACAGGACAACATAAACAGGTAAATTTGACTAGCAGAATCTTTGTATGAAGATGATATTTGATGGTGAACATGCAAAGTGAACACTACCAATGAGGAGAGTAGGAAAAAGAGACATAGCATTATATTCGTCATAGCAAATGTGATATTTATATATTATGCTATAGATAAATTATTGAGAGTGATTGTGTACATCTAAAATCTGAAAAGCTATCTCTGACTAAGCGGTCAAATATACAAGCCAGCCATAGGTAAAAGCATTACCCTGTTTCGAGGATGGTAGTAGGATAAAATTTCTTGAAGTCATTTGCTGATACATCTGGCCAACCAAGGGTGCTAAATGGCCACAGAGCACTGGAGCATAGAGAATGGAAAAGAATGAATACAGTAGTTTAATAACCATTATCAGGATCAGAAAAGATGAAAATCCTTCCCATTGGCTCTTAATATCCCCATAAAAAGATACAATTAATGCTCAAATGTCTCCCCAATTTCAATAAATTTCCATTATTGCCCCACAACCTTAATCAAATTGACAATAAAAGACAAAGCTTTTCGCCCTAAACTGGTAACATGAGAAAGTCAAGAGAACCATCGTTAAGAAAGAATGACAAACACTAAGGCTCATAATAAGAAAAATGGAGACCAGTCTTTCAGACAAGGAACCAAAATTCGTCATGATTATTACCACAACTCACTTGTTCTGAGGTCTACAGTATAAACTCTAATTAGCCATTCAACTCCTTCACATGTAAAACCAGATTCCTCCTTCTCTCTGTAATTAATCCTTTACTTTAATCAATTTGTATGTACTTATTCATTTCTCTCATTGTGAACTTAAGTAGAAATCTAAGTTTTTGTTGATCCACTTCGTTAATGGGCATCTAGCATTAAGGCTATAATTCTTTTCTCGGTGATATATATAAATTTCTGTTTCATCATCATCATCAGAGCTTGACTGTGATTATAAGCAGATACCTACCTCATTATAAATGTGCACATTATTTACATCGCATACCTAAGCCCTTTAATGTCAGGTAGAGTAGAAGTGCTTATTGTCAGAAAAAGATAGTAACCAAATCATACAGCTTTCTGATAAAAACTGAGAAAGGAAGCTGAAGGCTCTAGAAACCACTGATATAATTGAATGTCATCCTGCATCATATTTCAACAAAAGACTATTTTGCAAGTTCAATTGTTCAACTATTTTCAAAAATAGAAGAACCTTCCACATAATGAAAGTCAGAAAAGCAAAAAGTCAAATGCATCACTGAATCTTCTTCTCTCTTGTCATATTCCAGTAAAAGTGAAGGCAAGTACATATTAGTGTGCAGAGACTTCCATATGCAATAATTTTTTTACATATTAAATTAGAACGTGGCTATTTGGACCCCAAAAAACCCTCAGTACCCCCGAGAAAACAGAAAATGCTTGTACTTTTTTCACTTACTCCCCTTACCCCAATATCCCCCCAACTAAGGGAAGTACAATTAGTGTCCTCTTATCCTTCTCCAGTGACAGCATCACCAGCAGCAGTGGAAGCACTGGCAGCAGCAATACCTCCCCTCCCCCAACTCCTCCTCCTCCTCTTCCTCTTCCTTCAGCACCAGCACCAGATAAGGAGTACATTGGAGTATAGTGAAGGAGGGAAAATTGCATATATTATGCGGTATACATGAGAGATTCTAGAGACTTTACACGAGGTAAATGAGAAATGGGGTACTGAGGTGTTTTATGGGATCCATATAGCCACATTCATTAAATTAACTGAAAGCATAAGACAATGGGTCAGATGCAGTCTCTCTCAGCTCTGGTGGTAACCATCCTAGTGCACCACTAGCATGATTTCCTGCAGCCAGGCAGGCCTCTGCCGGCCCCATTGGTGGCTGCTGTTAGAGGAGTATATTTGCTCCCTTCTCTGCACTTGTGGTTGTCATTAGCAGCATAGTTTTATGTATAAGGGTAGATAAGTCTTTCATGGTTATTCTTATTTTATAATTGGTCAGCGCTTAAGTGAGGGCAGTAGTGTCTTTTTCTTTAACTAGTGACCCTAAGCCTACTTAGAGGCTGTTAAGAGTCTTGTAATAGGAGTCTTCTTCATTAATTCATTTCAAGGGAAGCTCTTTCTTCTCTCCAAAAATCCTAGTCTTCAATGATTCTATCAGCTGCCTCCCTAGCAGACCCCCTTGTGGCAGCTGCCGAACTCCCTTGGCCTCCCTCTTCTGGTTAGTTTGCAGGTTTCATCAAACCCCCTATCACTGCTTGGAATTGATCTCTCCACTCCTGATCTCCTCGTAGACGCAAGACCCTCCTCCATCCTTCAAGACTTTTCTGTGTTTGCGTTCTAGGATTTTCGGTTGACTCCATTATGACAGCATCTTCTTAGCACAATGGTGTTTCATGGTGAAATCTCTTCTCCCATCCTCACAATGAATCACAGATGCAAAACCCCTAACCCAGAAACTAAAAAACAAAAGGCATCATCATCAATGAACTTTTGAAGAAAATGGGTACTAAGTGGAATCACAGGCTTGTTAGTTATCTCCTCAGCAAACGGCCATATTATATGGCCTCAAGGAAGTAATTAATAACATGTGGAGGACCAGGTTCGAGGTTGAAATCCTCTCTGTCAGCCAGGTTTTTCTTCTTCAAAGATGAAGAGGATTGTTAAAAAGGCATTGGGTGCTGTGTGGCCAATTGCTGGTCATCCGCACATCTTAAGGTGGAAGACCCATATGAAGCTAAGGAATTGCTCTCTTCCATTCCCATATAAATTAGCCTCCCTAATCTTCCATTGCAGTATTGGGGTGCAGAAAGCTCAGGTCAGATTGCAAGCACTATTGGTAGCCCATTATATGTTGAGAAAGAGACTCTCTTTTGCGAGTCTTTGTATTGAATTTACCACTGATTTGCAGCCTTTCTGAAGTCATTACCATCAGGGATCTGGATTCCACAAGAAATCAAGTACAAATAGAAGCTGTGATCATCCACAAATTGCAATATGTTTGATCATGACACTACCTCATACAAAGTCAAGAAGATCGGGATTGAAAATTCAACTTCTCAGCCTTCCTCATCTGAAGTGGATGCTGATCTAAATTATTTATACACTTGTCTATTCATCCAAAATGTTACGCTATAGCTGCTCAAAAACCAAGTGACTGTTGCAACTCTCACCTGCAATCCGCGTCAATTCCTGCTGAGACTGTTCCTCCTAATACAATGTAGTATAGCCCTCCTTGGCAGGATATTTCTTCTCTAAGTATTGCCCTTTGGCCTCTCATTCTGGGCATCCTAGGAAATCTCCCAGCTTAGATGCAGGCAGATCTACTTTTATTGATGCTGACCTGATCGAAGATAAATATGGCATCTTAGATTGGGCATCTCCTAAGAAAACAAATGGCAACCACACAAATGACGTGAACGCATGGGATACAATAAAGAATTTGATTAATAGAATGTCTCTGTCATCAAGTTCCTTGTTAAGAAATTCAGAGAAGAAGTTGTAGGAAGAAAAGAAAAGAGCTACATTTCTATAAACCATGTTCAAAATACAATAATGAAGGGATTGACCCCCTTAAACAGAGAAGGAACAACCCTAACCCTAATCACGGGAAAAGACCAAATTACCCTTCACTTAAATAAGAGTTAACCAATAAGACAATAACAATTAACTAGATTGACTTAACTACCCTCTATAATGTCAGAAATAAGATAAAACTTAGACAAAATACTAAATGATACTCTAATACCCCCCTCAAACTCTGGACGTGGGTAACATCAAGAGTTTGCTGAACAAAAATTGAAATCGTGACACTGTATGAGACTTGGTGAATATATCGGCCAACTGGAGGGAGGACTGAACATATGGAAGGGAAAGAGTGCTAGCACGCAGATGATGACATACAAAGTGACAATCAATCTCTATATGTTTTATACATTGGTGGAACACAGAATTATGAGCAATATGATTAGCACTCCGGTTATCACAAAACATAGGGGTTGGAGCAACAGAAACACCCATATCATATAACAGCCAACGAAGCCAAACAATCTCAGCAGCAATGTCAGCCATAGCCCTATACTCGGCCTCAGCCTGCTTCTTCCTCTCCACAGAGATACAAGAGTCACCCAAGAATACGCAATAACCAACAGTAGACTTGCAATTAACATCGCCAGCCTAATACAATCCGAGTAGGCTTGAAGAACAAGATCTGATGAGGATAAAAGGTCACTCTAATGCAAAGTGCTTAGTACATAACAAAGAGTACAAAGAATAGCAGCCCAATGAGTAGACCAAAGAGCAGAGGAAAACTGGTTGACAATATGCACATGTTGAATATAAGAACGAGTGACAGTAAGGTATACCAAGGAACCAACAACCAAGTGGGATCATCAAGTGGAGTGTCATCCAAAAGGTCCAACTTCAAATTTAATTCCATAGGAGAAGCTACCAGACGAAAATCGGATAAGCCTAAGTGAGCAATAATATTATGGCATATTTGGACTGAGAAAGAAGATATCCTTGAGAAGAGTAGGCAAGAAATACCGAAGAAAACCAAGTCCATCTCAAACAACTCCATCAACTAGTGTTTGAGAAAATAGATACCTACAACATCCTTGCCAGTAATAATCATATTATCAACATGCAAAAGGAGTACAATATGCCCAAACAGAGTGTCTCTGAGGAATAAGGCTGAATTATGAGCACTAATAGTGAAACCCAAACGAAGCAACGTTGCACAGAACTTCTCAAACTAAGCACGTGAGGGTTGCTTAAGACCATACAAAGTACGACGAAGGCAACAAACTTGCCTTGGCTTATGCAGAAGATTGGGTAGAGGTTTCATATATACTTCCTCAAACAAATCACTATTGAGAAAAGCATTTTTGACATTCATTTGATAGAGTGGCCACTGATAGACTGAAACAACAAATACAAAAGTATGAACAAAAGCCATTTTAGCAACGGGAGCAAATGTCTCCTCATAATCAATCCCCTTTTCCTTGGTAAATCTTTGGCAACTAACTGTGCCTTGTACCGTTCAAGAGAACCGTCATGCTTGGTTTTGATATTGAACACCCACTTGCCCTGAATGGCTTGTTTACCAGGTAGTAGATAGATTAACTCCTAGGTGCCAGTGTTGTGCAAAGCAAATAACTCTTCTTGCATAGCCCTATGCCAGTTTGTATCTCCAGAAGCCTCTTTGTAGGACTAAGGCTCATGAAGAGAGTGAACGATAGATAAAAAACTAAGGAAATCGGAAGTGTAGAGAGAAGAGGGAGGACCACACTGATTAGCAAGAGAGACAATAGTGGTAGAATTAGAAAGCAAAGAGGCAGTAGGGGGAGGAGGTAGAGCGGGAGACAGCCCAGCTAAACAGCGACTGCATTTGTGTTTAGGAACATGTAGAGATGCACCAGATTGGTCTCTAACAGGGGCAGTAGGAGGCAACAAAGGTTTTGTGGAGCCTTTAAGGTTACATTGGTAAACTTGGGTAATAGGTGGATGAGTCAGTAAAAGAGTAGACACATCAATAGACTAGTTACACTCATCAGAAAGAAATTCAGGATGAGGATTGATGTAAATCAAAGAAGAACGATCAACAGTATAATCAGGTTGAGGAATGGCATAATAAAATAGATGTTCAACAAACACAACATGTCGAGAAATATATAACTTATTGCATGTCAGATCAAAGCATCAATATCCTTTCTGACCAATGCCATAACCTAAAAAGACACATAACCTAGAGCATGCATACACCTTTGTGCATTCAATTGCAGGGAACTATACATAGCAAGCACAACCAAAAACACACAATGACTAATAATCAGTTTTAACACCATACAACAGTTAAAAGGAGACTTGCCAGCAGTCAAGGATGACGAAATGCAATTGATCAAGTAGGTTGCAGTAAAGATATGACAATGCTTCCTTTCAGGAACCCCATTCTGCTGAAGTGAGTGAGGGCAAGATAATTGATGAAGTGTACCTTCATTGGTGAGGACTTTAAACTCAGAGGATAAGTATTCACCGTCAAAATCATGGCAAAAGCACTTAATAGCTGCATGAAATTGATTACGCACCATAACAATAAACTCACGATAAATCAAGAGAAAATCAGATCGACGACACAAAATATGGGACAGGACCCCATACATCAAAATGAACTAAATCAAAGGGATAATCAGAAACTGAATCACTTAAATTAAATGGAACTGCCAACACTTTTGAAAATTTACAACCATGACAAGCGGAGATGTCACTAACAAGAAAAGTTCCTAAAACACCTATAAAAACTGAATATTGTAGCCTTGACCTAGAAACATGTCCTATTTGCGAGTGCCATAAGTAAAATAAGAAACAAAACAAAGACAAAAGTCGCCCAAAGTAGAATGAGCAGCAGGAGAAGTAGGTGTATGTAAGTGATCCCACATGTAGAGACCTTCAGCTCTATAACTTGTCCCAATTTGCCTCTTTCTTCGGGTCCTCCACAAAGCAACCAGAGGAAGAATACAAAACAGATTAACCCAATTTAGTAAGTTGACTCATAGAGACAAGACCAACAGTAAGTTGTGGGACATGCAAAACATTAGAGAGCGAAAGGGAGGATGAGCTAATGAAGCCCATGCTAGACAATGACATGGAGCTACCATTTGCTGCCCAAATAGTGCTGAAGTGTGAAGAGTCTCCACATGCAACAAAGTAGGTAGCATCTGGCGTCACATGGTGTGATGTCAGAATCAAATAACCAATCAGAAAAATTAGGGGGAGACAAACTTGTCTGTGACAGACAACGCAAAAGGAGAGACAAAGGTACCAAGTAGTTGCGTCAAATTTGCTAGCAAAGACTGGAGCTCAAGAGTGGAGTCTGACCAGACTACTGATGCGAAGAAGAGGATTGAAGCCCAGAGTGTTGTGGACACTGAGGGCATTTAGCCTTCAAATGTCTCTTTTGATGACAATAGCTGCATTCATCAATGGCGGTATGAGGTTTAGGCTTACCCGTTACCTGCACAGGTGCATTAGATGAAGCAGCCAAAAAGTCAAATTAGTTGAGGCTAAGACAATAGAAATCGTCAATTTGGTTTCCTCTGCAACTAATTCATTAATTGTAGCAGCAATAGTGGGCAAGGAAGTCCGATACAAAATCAAACTACGAATGACTTTCATCCTGAAGAGCCATAAGAAACCGAACGCTACAATCCTCATGATATCTAAGCAAATTAGGAGAAACGGAGTTGTCAACTGGTTCAATAAGAGCTAACTGATCCCATATATTGGTCATGTAGGCATAGAAATCTTGAATAGATTTATCTCCTTGCCTAGAAGAACAAATATCCAATTCTAGTTGATAAAGTTTGGTGTAATTAGATTGCACATATAAAGAGGCTAAATAATCCCAAACAGCCTTGGCTGTATTGAACTTGGCTAACCGTTAACCAATAAAGAGATCCACAAAATTATTTATCCAAATAATTATTTAGGCATTATGTATACGCTATTCAGAACACTGTTTTGCAAAATCCTCTGCTTTGACATCAGCTTTCATAACAAGTTCCATTCATAACAATATGACGCAACCACTGCAATACTATGAATAGTGATGCCGGAATAGTAAACTGCTACAGCATGATGAACAGTGAATACTACAGTGCCACCAGAACATTACAATGAAGTGATGAACACTATGCAGGAACAATGCGATGAAAAATGCTTGCTACTGTGCAATGAACATTGCGCTGAAACAGTACGGCATAACGATGAACAATTCCACAGAACAATATGATGAACAGTACCAATGCAAAGCCAACCAGAGAGCAGGAACTCAGAACAGATTTAGACCGCCTCAGGTACCATGTTAGGAAATTCAGAGAACAAGTTGAAGAAAAGAAGAGCTATATTTTCTTTAAACCATGTTCAAAATGCAATAATGAAGGGATCAACCCTCTTAAACAGAGAAGGAACAACCCTAACCCCAATCACAGTAAAAGTCCAAATTACTCTTTACTTAAAAGAAGAGTTAGCCAATAAGAAAATAACAATTAACTAGATTGTCTTAACTACCCTCTATAATCTCAGAACTAAGATAAATACTCAAACAAAAAGACTAAATGATACTCTAATACCTTGAACCGGCGGCAAAAAAGCAAGCTAAGAAAGGAAATAAAAAACAAAGACGTTGAACATATGTTTAATGTTCCTTCTTGCTCATAGTTCTTTTTTTGGATATGATTCATCTCTCAATTCGAAATTTTTTTTTTTCAAACTTTTCCATTAAGTTTTGTCTTACACCTAGGTCATGGACGTGGCTACATTGATAGAGAGTTAAATTCACCCTGGAACGTCTACAACAAAGGCAATCTGGGTAGATCTACTCAATTACCTCAAGGACATGGTCTCAAAATAAAAAATAAAAGAATTTATCTTTGTGTCTCTCCCAAATTTGGGTTAGAAACATCCAGTTTCAAGCAGCACCTTTATTAGAGTTTCAAGCAGCACCATTGGTTTTATTTGTCTCCCATTAGAAAATAGTCTTCCCTTTCCTACTACACATTTCCATAATAAATCTGGATAGCATAAGATAGAAAGAGGTGTAATGGACTATGAGAACTAACCTTGAAAACCAAGTGTCAAGAACATCCGGATCCTGGTATATTTCAACATCTTGGCCATATGTTTCAATAGCTTTTTCAAGCGCTTCAGAATGACTTCTTGCAACAATATAGTCTTCTTGACAATCTTTACCAGTGATATACCAAACCGGTATCCGGTGTCCCCACCATAATTGTCTGCTTATGCACCAATCTTTTATATTTGATAGCCAATGTCTATATATCTAGAAACAAAAAAACAAGAATTGTTTCTTTATTCTTTGCTTCAAGCAAAGTAACACCATGCAAAACATGTACATAAATCCAAATTAAAATAATAAAAGCTAAAACCTTGACCCTCCTTTAAAAGATATGCTCTAATTCGTTATAAACATTTCTACCAATTTCAAGGTAAAGCTGAAGCATTTTAATCATAAGCTACCAAGTCAACATAGGCTAGGGATGCCACTCGGGTCGGGTTAATGGTAAACCCGACCCGACCCTAATGGGTCGGGTTTGGTTTTTAAAAATAACCCTAATGGGTTGGGTCAGGTTTTAGTGATCCAACCCGACCCGACCCGAATATAAATATAAATATAAAATTTATATTTTTTAATATATTTTTTAATATTATTTTTTAAAAAAAAATGAAAAAAATAATAAAAAAAATATATAAAAATTATTTTTTTAATCTATTCGGGTCAAACGGGTCGGGTCGGGTTCGGGTTCGGGTCGGGTCGGGTCGGGTTCGGGTTCGGGTCACAGCTTTGTGATGTGGGTTCGGGTTCGGGTTTGGCAAAACCCGACCCGGTGGCATCACTACATAGGCACAGACAAAGAGAAGACATATAATTAAAAAATATAAAGAAATGTTGACAAGAAAATTACATTTACATTTTAAGTCAGAAAACAGTAAGAAATCTATCAGCACCAAGGCAATTACAGACATGTGCAAAGAACAGCTAAACACATAAAAACATAGAGTAGAAAAGCAATCTATGAAAAATTACATATGAAAAAGAAAAAAAAAGTTAGGATTAGTGTTTAAAATATACAAAATAAGAGCATTTACATTATAAATATCACAAGCATTAAACAGAAAGAAAATAAAAATATACACTAATACAAGAAACAAGAAATAATACTACCTTTTCAAATCTTTCAGGAATAATTGTTAATTCTCCTTTATCCACTGCATGAAGGGCTTTCACAGCTAATGGCTCCATGGTTACAAACCATTGCTTGCTCACAAGTGGCTCGATTATCTGAATAAAAGTAAAAGGCAAAATTTTGAAGCTATAATATACATACAAATATTCATTAATAACAATACTCATCAGGTTCAACCAAAGTCCAAAGAGAGAAGTCAAACCTCTCCACCACGCTGCGAACGAGGCACTCTTAAAGTGTGTGGCTCCCTTTTGACAGCCAGACCTGTCTCCTCCAGATCTGACCATAATTTCTTCCGGGCCTCGAAGCGCTCAAGCCCACTGATCATTATATTTTAAACAAAATCCATCTTCGATCAAATCATTAACAGTTTGAATAATTTCTTAAAATAACTGGAGCCAACTATCTTACCAATACATTCCGGCGACATCATTCAAGGTGCCATCTTTGTTCATTACATTTAATATTGGTAGACCCAGCTTCCTGGCAAGAAGATAGTCATTGTGATCATGCCCCGGACTTATCTTCAAAACTCCAGTTCCAAACTCCTTATCTACATACTATCATGAATGCAAGTTAGTAACTAAAGCAAAAAAAACAACACACAAACTGCACAAACTAGCAACTTAACCTGCATCTACACAACATTTCAACCAAAAAAATTTCAATCAACTTATTCCTGGCCATAACAGGAAATTATGATAAGAGATTCTAAAAGAACAGAAGATAATTAACAAGCAAAGGTAAATCTGGCACCTTTAGTCTGTTTAGTGATGTAAACCCTAAGGTTTAGAACAGATTTCCAGTAGAGAAAAGGGATGAATGGTGGAGGAAGAACCCTCTGTTGACTGTAGCAACAGCCTAGGGTGAGAGAAAGGAGAGGAACAGAGACAACAAAGAGAGAGGGGAATTAGGGACTAATCTTCTTGCTTAATCAGAAAAGAGGGCGTACCCCTCCCTTACATAGTTCTTGGCCTTGATGGACCTGGACCTTTAAACTAATTTTAATAAGGCCTTATCACAAGCATTTTAATTAAATCAAATTCTAATTGAGAACTTCCTACACAAAATAGGAAACTTCCAAATGAATAAACTGCCTAACGAATTAGAAATTGTGGCATTCCATAACAATCTACGATGCTCTGCTACAGCCTTGACCTCAACGCACAAAATCAAGGAACCTGTTCTAAAACTCCTCTTCCGTAAGCCAAGTAGCATCAACCAAAGAACAACCATGCCAAGCCACCAAAATTTTTGAAGCCAATCATCTGATACGGCGCACCCGACAAGTGTCAATGATAGCAAAAGGGACCAATGGAGGAGCAGTCGTAGATGAAAGTAGCGGAGGGGGACCCTGAGTAACTTAAATGGGATCTCCCACAAAACAGCATAGCCGGGAGACATGAAAGACCGGACAAACGAGAGAATCCTTCGGAAGCTATAGGTGGTAAGCAACAGAGTCCAGACCCAATACATTGCAACACACGGTAGGGCCTATGCAAGCAATTCGCAACCTTGGAACTCAAAGGATCATAGAGGGCAGACTGTGAGGCAAAAAACTATCAAACACCAAATCCCCAATCTAAAACACCGAGTCGGTGTGGTGACCATCAGTGTAGTGACCATTGTAAATCTGCTTCATACGGTATGGTTCTGGGCATTAGACAAGTTCTGTTAGAGCTGGTGCAAGAGAGCATCCCAATCCTAAAGAATAAGATCAACTTCACCCAAATGCCCAGTGAAGAACATAAGACATAATAAGAGGGCAGCCATAAACTAGCTGAAAGGGAGTATAACCAATGGCAGTATGATAAGCAGTGTTATAAGAATACTCCGCCCACGGTAAGAAGTGGAACCACCTCCGAAGATGATCGCCGACAAAACAACATAGATACTGTTTAATGCATCAAATGACAACCTTCGTCTGCCCATTTGTCTGTGGATGATATGCAGTGCTCATCTAGTGTTGCACGCCTTGAAAAGCAAAGAACTGCCATAAATGAGAGAGGAAAACCTTGTCCCTGTTAGACAAAATAGTGCAGGGCATCACATGTCCACATCATGAACATACAGTTCCGTTATGTCCTTGGTAGTGTAGGGTTGACCCAGGGGACTGAAATAAACATATTTTGAAAGACGATCCACGACAACCATGATGACCAACTTTCCTTGTACCCTTGGCAAAGCCCCAATAAAATCCAAAATCCATCGAGACATCCTCCCACACCCTATTTGGAATGGGGTAGTTGTAATAGGCCAATAGTAGTAGTGGCTTTTGCATCGTATGCAGTAACATAGTCATGGACATCTATGCTTGACTTTGGTTATTATATGAGATGGTGACATGCACAAATTAAGTTCTCATATCCATTGGGATGCTTAGAAGTGTCCAAGCATTCTAAGTTATTTTCAACATGAGAGCCATATAGAATGTTAACATGGCGTGCATAGGTTCACACCAAGAATTATTGTGCTATCAGAAAAATTTTGATCACGTAACAATAATCGCCACTTAGCCCCACACGGAAGTTGGTAGTTATAGTCATATGATTAGGATAGCGTAGAGGGTTATATGTTGCAACATAGGTAAACTTAGGCCCAAAGGTATGAGATTTTCCAGTTATGTATGACCATATAACCTACTAGCCTTATCATGAAACAAAATTTAATATTTGTTTTTATAAATAAGTAATTTTGGAGTAGAATGCAACATTTGCCCAAAGAGATTCAAATTTTACTAGTTGATTATAACATTGGCTATTTTCAAATATATGTTTTTTACCCTATTATTGTATGTATGTGTTTGTCTTTTATTGCAACTTATCCATTTTTTATTTCTTACCCTAATCATCACCATAAATTATTGTCTAAGGACAATTTTCTCGACTAGAAAAAAATTACTTTTATTATTAAGGGGCATGGATTTAGATATGGTGTTTTGTAAGGATGTACCCACCACCCCTACGAATAAAAGTACGTAAGGGAGCATTATTTAAAAAGTGGGAGCGTTTTAATCAATTAAATATGTTCATGAAGTCTCATATATAAGAGCATTGGGGGATCTATCCTAGAATGTGCTACAATGACAAAGCTTTTAAAAACTATTGAAGTCAATTCAAGAGTTCTAATAGAACTTTGATCAGCATCTTAATGTCCAAGTTGTCATTCATGAGGCGTGAGAGAGCATATCATGCATATGCATAATATAGCTAATATGTTAAATAGCATGAAAATCAAGATTGACGACATTGTTTTGGTCCACTTTATACTAAACTCCTTGTCTCCACAATATGAACCATTAAAGATTTCTTAGAACACATGTAATACTCAATGGTCAATTAATAACCTTCTAAGTATGTGTCCAAGAAAAAAGGAGACTTAAGTGAGAGAAGCTAGAAAGTGTCTATCTAATTTCTCATAAAGAACAAAAAAAATGACACCATGGTGCTCCATAATAAGAAGGTTGGTAAAAGTGTACAAAAGTGTGCAATGAAGTCTGCTGACATCACCAAGGAAACCAAATATTTTTTTCTACAAGAACAAAGGGCAAATCAAGGATTGCCCTAAATGCCAGAAGTGACTTGCCAGAAAAGGAAGTAAAATCATGACTTTTGTGTGTTATGAATTTTATTATATTGATTCTCATAATAATAACACACGGTGGATTAATTTAGATTCTACAATCCATGTTTTCACATTCGTACAAAGGTTTCTCAACCTAAGGAAACCAAATGATGGGGAGCACATCTATTCCAGCAGTAAGATGTCCAAAGGTAGAAAGTATTAGAACATATCAACTTATTCATTATACAGGATACACGTTAGATTTAGAGAGAATTTTTTGCATTCTATGTTTTTCAAAGAATTTGGTTTTTCAAGACTAATGCCTTATGGCTTTCATTTTTAGTTTATAAATTTATTATTTTTTATTATTAAAGATTTAATTACCACTAGTTCTGGTTCCTTCATAAATAGGTTATATTATTTCTCTTTACATGTTTCTTTTGAACAATTTATGTGTTTTGTGCAAAATAGAGTTATTAAAAAGAATTCCTCCGTTATGGCACAGGCAGTTGCAGCATATATCTCCATTGACCGCTTATAGTAAGAGTTAAAAATTCTGAATTTTCTAATTTTGTAACATGTATAGATTGTAGAAAAGGAAAGTAGACTAATAAATCTTTTAAGGGTACAACGAGGCATAATGAGAAATTAGGTATCATACACACTGAAATCTGTAGACCGTTTAGTACACTATCAATCGTCAAAGGTATTTATTACCTTTATAAATGATCAAACCCGATACATGTATCTTTCTCTCTTAAATGAAAAGGCTGAAGTATTTGATGCACTCAAGACTTATAAGGCAGAGGTAGGGAAACAATCTAGCATGAATAATAAAATCGTTTGATTAGATAGGAGAGGAAAATACTAAGGCAAGTATACAAAGTGGACAAAAACCTGATTTATTTGTACAATTCCTGATAGAACATGGTATTGTTATACAATATACAATACCAAGCAAACCACAACAAAATAGTGTGGCCAAAACAAAATCGCACTTTGATGGGCATGGTGAAGAGTAAGGGTTATAGGTTTGGTTATAGGTTTGATGGATCTCGTGAAGAATGCATGTTTTCTTTAGAATGACAACTTCAAAGAAAGCATTCCTTAACACATTATGTTTGAGGAATTACAGGGTTCAATTATTTTACCCACATATGGTGGAGGATCACAGGTTGTATCACTTATGATGATTCTAGAGTAGCCTATCATTCCACTACCATTCCCTCAAAAACAAGTTGGAGCGCCCATTGTACCGGTACCTCCACATGTGCATGAAATAGGACTTCGACAATCCTCAAGAGTTAAGAACCATGTAGTCCCTTCTGACTAGGTTGTATACCTATAGGAGTCTTGAGGTAAATGTTAAACTCATTTAAGATCCTGCTACATTTTTAGAGGAAATGAATAGAGATAACTCCAGTAAGTGGTACGATGCCGTGAAAGATGAGATGATATCTATTACTAATAATCAAGTCTCGGATCTCGTAAACTTACTACATAGCACCAAGACTATTGGCTTCGAATGAATTTATAAGACTAAATTAGATCAATTTGGTAACATCAGCAAATATAAGGCCAAACTTGTCGAAGGTTTTCTTTATAAAGATGGTGTCGATTATAAGAAACTATCTCTCCTATGAAGGATTCCTTAAGGTTATTTTGGCCCTTGTAGCTCATTATGACCTATAGCTACATCAAATTGATGTAAAGACAACAATCTTAAATACGGATCTAAAGGAGTAGATGTCTCAGCCTAAAGGTTTTACCTTAAAAAAAACCCCATCATTAACAAATAACATTTAGTTTCCTTGGTGATGCCAATAGACTTCATTGGCACACATTTACCAATATTTTCCTTTGAAGCACCGTGATGTCATTTTTCTTTGGAGCACCATGATGTTGCCTTTTCTATCCTTTATGAAAAACTAGATGAATATTTTCTTGTTTCTCTTGATTAAATTTCCCTTTTTCCTATTCATTATTTGACAACAGAGTGTTATCTATATTGTAAGAAATTTTGAATAATCCATATTATGCAAGGAGTTTAGTATAAAGTGGACAAAAAAAATGTAGTCAATCTTGATTTTCATATTATTTAACATATTAGTTATATTACGCATATGCCTGATATGCTCTCGCACCCTTTTGTCATATGTAAGCCTTTTGGATAACAACTTGGACATTAATGCGCTCGCCAGGGCTTTATCAAAACTCTTATTACGCTTCAATAGCTTTCAAAAACTCATTCATTGTAGCTCATTATAGGACAGATCTCCTAATGTTCTTATTTATGTGAGACTTCATAAATATCATACTTAAGTGATTTAGATGACTCCAACTTTTCAAATAATGCTACTTCACTAGGTGTATTTTTATCTGTAGGCATGGTGGGTACATCAATCAGAAACACCATGTCTAAGTGCATGCAACAATAATAAAAGTAATTTTTCTTCCCGTCTGAAAAATTATCCCTAAGAAAATAATGGATGGTGATGATTAGGGTCAAAAACTAAAAGATGGTTAAGCTGCCATAAAAGACAAACATATGCTAAAATCAATTAGTAATATTTGAGCCTCCCTTTGGGCAAAGGTTGCATTCTGCATCAACATTACTAAAACTTTATAGAAATAAATATTTAATTTTGTTTCATGATAAGGCTATATGGTGATAAATAACGGGAAAATCCCACACCTTTAGGCCTAGGGATTTACCTATGTTACAACATATAACTCTACACTATCCTAATCATATGACTATAACTACCACCTCGGGTGATAATCATTGTCACATGATTAAAATTTTGGTGATAGCACAATAATTCTTAATGTGAATCTATGCACCCCATGGTGTCATTATGTATTTGCACATTGAAAATAACTTAAAATGCCTTGGGCATTTCTAAGTCATCCTAACGAACATGGGAACTTAATATGTGCATGTCACCATCTAATATAATAGCCCAAGTCAAGGGGGCTGGAGAAAAAAATGTAGTGTAAATAATCATCAAACCATCTAAAGATATATAAGCAAAATTGACAAGGGCCATTTCGTCATTTTTGTTAATGGGTTTTGCGATTCTTAATTTGTGCAAACTAGTGCGAGAGGACATCGATGACCACATTTTCAAAGCCTTTCTTATATACTAGCTCATAGTCATAACCCAATAATTTAGAGATCAACGTTGTTGAGCAGGAGTCGATATCCTTGCTCTAAGAGATACTTGAGAGGCTAGTGTTATGTGTGAATAATAAAATGATGGCCAAGCAAAGTTGACCTCTACTTAGTTACCGCATGGACAATAGCCAACATCTCTCGTTCATAGTCAGACATGGAAAGTGAACAACCTGACAATGCTTTGCTGAAGAAGGCAAGTGGACGACTAGCCTATAATAAAACATCTCCCAACCCAATCTGATTCCTAAAACAATGTAAAAGACCCTTGAATGCAAACTCGTTGTCCAGAATACTTGAAGTCCATTATCATCTATTGGAAGTACAAGTAACATTTCCCAATTCCTATAACCATTGGATGCCCAAAACAATCTCTGCCCCATTTGTCGAGAGTAAATAAAGATCCATAGCAAATAAATGGCCCTGTATGTATAATTCAGCCCACACACAAACACCTTTGTTGCGAAGGTGCTTTCCATCCCCGATAAGCACATCAAAGGGAGATGCCTCGGAAATATGGCAGGCCAAACGTTGTGCAACTTGATCATTAAGGAAGTTGAGTGCTACCACTATCAATGAGGGTTACTTTCTAATGCATTAAAAGTCCCTGAACCCCACGGTTTGAGGTGTATAAGTGCCGGAAAAATTATGTAAAGAAATCTTAGGGAGTACCTCAGTGTCATTCGGAGCCATGTCTGAGGGAGGCCACTCAACTGATTCATCCCAAGACTTCTCCATGATCAAGGCAGTGGGAGGAGTCTTGCAATGATAACCCGGTATATACTGCTCATCGCAATTGAAACATAAGCCCTTCGAGCGTCGATCATCAATTTATGCTTGAGAGAGACAATGGAAAGGAATTGTAGTCATTTTGCCACAAGCAGGGACATTGGGGGGCCCTCCCCATGGTTGCAAGAAGAATAGGACAATGGGTTGTCGCTTAGTTTCTCCTCATGAATCCTCACATGCCAAATAATGTCATGCATGGTAGAGCACTCGAAATGATGGATCTCATTGGCCATCTTGGGCTTTAGGCCGAGTCGGAGTCTTTCGAGTCTAATGCGGAGGGCAAATGGCCACCCACACAAACTCAATTTGATAGGCATCGACAATTGTGGTTTGGGACATAATAGCTCATTAAATTTGGCAAAATTATTTGGCCCAAATTGAGCACATACTTCTGCACGTGGGATTCGACACTTCTCATTCCAGTACTGAAACAAAACCAAAGCATCACCCTCTAATTGGAATGCAGCAATGCGCAATTTCTCTACATCCATTGTAGTCCCCACATACACGAAGAATTTCTTGCCAAATATACCCACTCAATAGGAATGTCCTCACCCGTGTATTTAGGAAATTGCATAATATTTACCCATATGATGTATCGCATTCCAAGTTGCATTAGCTATGTTCAAATTCTTCAAACAGAATTTGACGAGATATGATTTGGACGCTAAACAATTTTTTAACCGAATTGATTGGTATAAGCATGAAAAATGTAGTCTAGACCAAACTATAGATAATAAACATAATTAACAAATTATAGTTTGGTCATTTGTTAAGAAAGACCCTTACTCTGTCAGAAATTATTGGAACATGACGCCCAAATGTCATGGGTACAATTGCTTGTTTTCCAATGTACATAGAATACCGCTCATCCTGAATAATCATAACAAAAGGTGAGTCACAATTTACATTTTTCAAAATTAGGAAACAGATGCAGCAACTAGAAAAATGAATTGGCCAACACAAAAAAAGAAGCAACTGTGTTAGTTCTCTTAATGCAAGCGATTAGTCCCCTAACAGCTCAAGCTTTTAGGTGAAATGGTATAACAGCCAAGAAGGCAATTCTTGAGGGAAGCATGTCTGCCAGCTGGTCTGTGTTCACGTGCAATTCTAATATGCTACTTTAAATAATATATAAAGGCCAGTTAACAGAATTAGGGTCAACATTTAATAAAAACAAGCCAGTTAGAACAAATAAAATATACAATATATGGTGGCAAATCTGGAAGAATAACCTACATGTTACAAATGTGGAAACATGTGCAAGTTAGTGGTAACAATGTCAAACCTTACAAGTTAACCGAAGGAGAACCTTCATTATCACCAAGGTTGCCCATCTATCATCTAATTCAAAAGCCAAATAACTTTACCTCCGGATGCACTGCAATTGCTGTATCGCCAAATAATGTTTCAGGACGTGTAGTTGCAATCGTAAGGAAGTCATCTCTGCGATAATAATTGTAAGTCTAAAAAACCATGTTGCCTACCACTTAAAAATATAGTCGAAAAAAATCAAAAAATACAAATAATAATTTAGTAGACAATTTGAGAACATACTGATCTAGATAATTTTTTAATTCCAAATAACTTTAACTGGAATTTAATCGTAGAAAAAAACTTACTCCCACATTCGTTTCTAAAACAAAGAAATGCATATTTCTAAACAACGTTTTTAGCGGTCCTCCCTTCTATGCAGCTAAAATTGTCAGCTGTCTACAGTAAGGCAAAAAAGGCCAGACGAACACTCAAATGAATTTACTTGGTAAAGAAAATCTAACAAAGATAAGTTACAAAAAAAAAGAGTGGGGTACATGGGTAACAAGAACTCATATGGCTATACTAATTAATTCTTTTTAAATTTCCTTTCTTACTTTTTTTAGTTTGGGAAAGAGAAATAAATTTCCAGATTCTGCTAAAGAAGATATATAATAAAATATAAACCAAAGTAAAAGGCATTTGACCCAAAATTGGATTTCTCAGAAATAGACATGTAGACAATGTGCTTAATCATGTGGTAACCTCATATAATACAAAAAACAACAGGATAAAAGCAGTAGTACCTTGAACCTCCTGCAACACGATACTTGATATGATATAGAAAGCCAGGCTCTTCAGAATACTCTACTTCCTATAAAAAAGAAATTAGTGACAAATTGCATACATCATAAAATTTTGAAACGACACACTATCAAATGCATTAGGTGATGCAGCCATAAATGGGACCAGAAATACTTTTTTCTTTTCTAGATGGTTACTGCAGAAGCACTACAAGAAATGAAAATTTTAAGAGTACGAATTACAGTGAGAATAAAAAGACAATCACTGATACACTACCACATCATCAATTTAGTTTGCAACCAACTATTTCTTCATATGACTCTAAGGTCATGTGAGGGCCCCACAAAATGAGACAGGGAGTTGAGCAAAGAATATGGAGTTGGAGATGTTCGAATTTTGGGTCTGCCTTCCTATGAGGATCGTGTCCATCTAACAAGTTAAAACCCCATCATGTTTACATTTCAAAGGCTAAAGCTTGAGGAGTAGACAAATGGGTGCACCGCCATAGTGGTGTAGCTGTTGTACACTGCTATAGTGCACAACTAGTATTGTGGCAATTGAAAGATAAAAGGTTGGACAAAAGAGGAATAGGGATCCTCTGACTAGCACAAGGTGTGCGGGCTAGCAGGATCAAGAAAGGGAGAAAGGAGAAGATGATGCGGAGAGAGAGGAGATTAGGTTTAAGATAATTCAACCATATAGCTCTAATCAGAATTGGTGTCAGCCTTACAAAGTCTTGGCCACTGGACCCACAACTTAAAGATTAATTAAACTAAACCATTAAAAGATATCTAAGGCAAATAAAAGAAGAAAACATAAGTAACTCAAATAACTAAAAAGCCAAGATGGCCATTCTAAGTAGCGGCCAAAACAACAGGTTTGACAATTTAATTTCATTTATCATTCTCATAAGAGCATCTCATTAGATCCCTTTAGGTTCCATGCAAAAGCATGGTGCAGCAAATGAACGGTAGCATTAGAGCAGCCACAAATTTGCCATTTGATAATCAACTCACAATAGCAATAATTTCTTTATCAGTTAACACGTGGTTATTTTGATTATATGTCACAGCCGTTTCTTAATCAATTTATAACATTTTCTAATTACACATCACTACCTTTTCAAATCTTTAATTTATATGTACAATAATTAATATCTGCAAGTTGATAACAGGGAAGGAGAGTGAAGGTGAAAGAATGAGAAGATAGCGCATGTGCACCAGCAGTCCATTGTTTTTACAATTTTATTACTTATACCACACTCATTTACAGGTTTAGTAATTATTTAACATCAAATCCGAAACCTAGCATCCATGGGAAGAGCCCTAGGTGAAAAAACTACAGTAACGAATTGTCAAGCCGTGAAGCAGCAAGGCCCTCACAAACGATGTGGCAATATGTGCTAAAATGGTTCACTTAACAATGCCCTTACAGCTGTGAATAGATGTCATGGGGGGCCAGTTTCAAACATAAGCAACAATGCTGAAAAAGGGGAAGTGGCTTTCAAAAATAACCAGCAATCTAATTGCCATCAGATCCCCACAACCTTAACCTTTGCTTGAATATCAAAGGTTAACAATGCATATCTTAACCTTAACAATGCATATCAATATGTTTAGTTGCTTACAAGGAACATATTCGTGGAGACGAATAAACAAGTTTGATTGAAAAAAACCAAGCATATAGGCACTGATATAGCAACAAATTTCGCAAAGTTTTTGCAAAATTTGGTTAATTTTGGCAAAATGGGCCTCCACTGAAATTTTACCCATTTTGCTGAATTATCAATTTTAAAATTTTAGCAAAATTTTTGCCAAATTTACATTTTGTGCAGGGTATTTTAGGATCATTTATATTTTAGGCAGGTTATTTTTTAATTTTTATGGTTTAGGCAGGATATATTTGAGTTCTTTATGGTCTGGGAAGGGAATTTTTGGGTTTGTACAGTTCACACAGATTATTTTTTGGGTCTCCTTCCTATACTTCTCCTTTTTCTTCTTCTTCCTCCTTTTACACTTCAACTTTTCCAAAATTTTCCAGAAACAAAACAAACCATGTTAGAGGAGTAAATTTTCACATATCTTTATATTTTTGGTTGTCTTTGGTAGCATAGTTCTATGTATAAGGGGTAGATTAGTCTTTCATTGTTATTCTTATTATATGATTGGTCTGCCCTTCACTTAAGTAAGAGCAATAGTGTTTTTTTCTTTAATTAGCGACCATTAGCCTACTTAGAGGTTGGTTAAGCCTTGTAATATTCTTCTTCATTAATTCCATTCAAGGGAAGCTCTTTCTTCTCTACAAAAACCCTAGTCTTCAATGATTCTATCATGGTAGCTGAACTCACTTTACGTGCTTATTTTGATGCTTATTGGGCTGGTGATGTAGTGGGATTTCGCTATTGTCTCTTCTTAAGCAACTCTCTTATTACCTGGAAGAGTAAGAAGCATGATTGTGTTGCTCATTCCAGTGCAGAGACTAAATATAGGGCTATGGCCTCTACTGTGGTGGAAATTATTTGGCTTCGGTGGCTTCTTAGTGACATTGGGGTTACTCTTACTAGTCCTACTCCTATGTATTGTGACAGTAAGAGTGCCATTCAGATTGCACACAACCCTGTTTTTCATAAGCGCACAAAGCATATTGACATTAACTGCCACTTCATGCATCACCACCTCTGTGCAGGGTCTCTGACACTTCCTCATATTTCCTCTGCTCATCAGATTATTGACTTCTATACGAAGCCTCACACAGTTGCTCGCTTCCCGTTCTTATTGAGCAAACTCTTGACTTAATGTCCATCTAGAGTTTGAATGGGGGTGTTAGAGGAGTATATTTGCTCGTATCTTCATATATTTGGCTGTCTTTAGTAGCATAGTTCTCTGTATACGGGGTAGATTAGCATTTCATTATTATTCTTAATATATGATTGGTCAGCCCCTTCACTTAAGTGAGGGCAATAGTATCTTTTTCTTTAATTGGTGACCATAAGCCTACTTAGAGGCTGGACAAGTCTTGTAATACTCTTCTTCTTCATTAATTCAATTCAAGGGAAGCTATTTCTTCTCTTCAAAAACCCTAGGCTTCAATGATTCAATGATTCAATCAAACCAAACCCGAAATGACCCCCCACCTAAAGAAAATGAAATGTCAACTTTGTCACTATGAGGCAATCAAGAACAAGAATCCAATCACAAACTATAAAATTTGAAGCCAATGATCTCACTCGTCATTATGCTATCACTCTTTGTTCTGCTTCAGCACTTGCAAGGCCACAACACCTGCTTCTTACTTGTTCGGTCAAATAAGTATCCATTTCTCTGCTTATGTGTCACTTTAACTACCTTTTTTCATATGTCGATTTTACTTGGCACTCAAGCTGGTGTGCAGACTTGACGTCTATGGAGAGTACCTGGCATGAGACTCTATTGTACGAAAGTCTCTACTTGTTACTATTCATACAACCAATTCCAAGTTGGATGTGACTTCTTTAACTGTTTTGTTGCTAACAGGCTCCTTCACCATCTTGGTCAATCAAGAGGCAAAAACTACATCCAATGGTGATGACTGCAAAGACATCTTTCACAGACAGATAAGTTAAGGGACATCCAGGATCCTAAATGACCAGTGCAGATTCTGTGAGGTTACATGATGATTCTAGTACCATGAAAAGGTCCGTGAACTGATGAAGGAAAAATAGGAGAAAAATGAACGGATGAGAAGCAAGTTGACCCACTCCAGCAGTCAACTGTTTCATCATAATAGTTAGACTGTAATGATTCACAGCCTAGAAAATTACCTAAATTTATAAAAAAAAAAAGTATCATATAGGAGAATTCTAAATAAAACATCTTAATGTCACAAACTGCTAAAAGTACAAAGAAGCCCGCCATCAATAACGCCAATGACCATGTCACATTTATGTCATACTGTTCAATTGACGGCAAGAGTACCATTTTCTTTTCTTCTTTTAAAAAAAGTTTAACAAGATGTCATAATCTCGAAAGCGTTTTTTATGCTCTGCTTTGACAGTGAGCTGAGCGTAAGGAACACCTGGAAGTGTCCATTTTCGAGATTGACGGCGCACACGCTAGCGCACGTTGGTGTAAGTTACGTGTTTAGGGTTTAGCGTAAACTACGTTAACATGCGCTAGCGCGTGCACCGTCGATCTCGAAAATGGACGCTTCCCAGGCGTTCCTTACGCTCAGCTCACATTGAGGAGGGAGCATGAAAAATGCTTCCCATCATCTGGATACTATCTCCTGGTTCAAAAGTTAGATGTTCCAACCAACAGATTCAAAGCCTAATCAAGACAAGTCCAGGTAGACAGGTAATATGTCTACATACAGAGGCATAGGATGTAAAATATATGTACTATACGATATTTTACCCATAGAAATTAATTGAATTTGTTCCAGTAACCACAAGGACATCATATAGAGAGAAGAAACAAATTCAAAATTTTCCTCGGACCAAAAGTAACATACCAAGTCTGAGACTGCAGTTTGAAGATTAGGAGACCAATTGACCATGTACGAGCCTGAAAGCATATGATAATACCATTCAACGAAAAAATGTTCAGCCAGTAAGCCACAAATATGTGGTCTGCATAAAATCAACTACACAACAATATCAATTAATAATTGCCAAAAAAATTAAAGAAAACTAAAGCAAGACATGAAGTGCCATCTATTTCATTTATTTGTGCATATGGTTGTTAATTGCAACATATTTCTTCATAAAATCCAAAAATCAATTAAACAGTATACTTTTTTATGGAAGTAATTCAGAATTACGCACATATAGATTCTTTAATTTCATTTGCCACAAGTTTCATAAAAAAGTGTAACAAGAATAATTTATTATTTCAGCTTTTGACATCTGCAAAATATTTGGCATCATTTGTGCCTATATAAATTGTGGCTTCTACAAGTAAAAAAACAAAAACCTTAGTTACGAAAGAAGCTTGATCGTGTTAAAGTTCAAGACCATATTTTGAGGTCATAATACTTAGAAGTGTTGAAATTAATACCTTGATAAATTAGACCTTTCTCATGAAGCCTTACAAAAGCCTCAACCACAGCTTCTGCAGAAAAAAATTAGAATAAATGACATTCAATATAATGTTGACACAACAGTAGTAAAGCATTGAAATTTTCTATAAATTGTTCTTACTAAATTTTCAAATATGTGAATGCAATTGACAGGTTGGTGTCCGATCCTAATTTTCAAGGTTAAACTTAAAATTAGACCAATTTAACTCTTCCATCAAACTGATATTAAATCAATAGCTAATCTAAACAGGGGAAGCAGCTGGAAATAAAAAGGTAGTCAGGTACGGTGTTATACAGGTTTGGTTACATCACATTTTAATGTAGCATGCCAAGATCACTGTTCTCTTTGCTTCCCAAAAATAAATAAAAAATCTCAATCCAACCCCATGAATGTATGTGCACATGCTCTGCAATCTGAAATTAAGCAGTGAGCCCAAATTCGGTGCCTATTTCTCTACAAAAATCCTGAATGACTATTCATATAATCGTATATACTGATCTACTAAATTCCTTCTTCCTTTTATTCGTTTGAAAATTGATGGATTTCTTGACAGTCAGAAAACCTAAATATGGTGCACTAATGGGTTACTTACTGATGTAAACCCTTGGGTTTACAGGGTAAGTTTATGCTGTGAAAGTGGTTGCAAAGGGGAAGGAGAGTCTCTGCTAGTATGAAAACCAGTTAGGGACGGAGGAAAGGGGAGGACTTGGGACGACAGAGAAGAGAAAAGGAGAATTAGGGCTTAAGCATTCCATAATGATCCATTAGGGCGAAATCCCATACATAATACTCCCTTAATGGGCTTGGGCCTTATTAAACTAATACTAATTAAGGCCTTATTACACAAAGCCTACTGCCTAATAACAAGAATCCTATTAAATTAAAACATCCTACGGTCCATAACACTTACATGGACAACCTCAACCAAATACATCCACAGCAGTTGCCACAAGGACAAGGTCCACTGGACGTATTGATCTACTAGGCATAAATCCTAATTTGTTCAGAATTTAGATTCCTCTTTCAATAACTACTGAAGCATCGAGTTTCTTATTTTAACTCAGAATCCTCAAGAGCTTAATTTAAATTCAACGTGCAAGGCAAATAAAATCATGAGTTTCCACCTCTATTCTATGTAAGCATCACAGCAGACACGTCTCAATTTCCTAAGATCAGAGGATTTGTTGTAAAAGTAAACTATCATAATTACATAATCCCTCTGTCCTAAATTAATAGCTCTATTTGGTTTTTCAAAATGAACTAATTATAGTTCATTTTGAAAAACCAAATAGAGCTATTAATTTAGGATGGAGGGAGTATATAGATCCTCATGTAGGATGCTTCATTAAGATTATACATTCAGAGTCACGTAGATAGAAACCAGTCAAATTTTGCGGCCAAATAATTATGAATTCAATAACTGCCAATTGGGGAAAGAGCAAACCAAACAAAATTAGAAATGCCCATACATTGCCTAGTTCCTTTTCCCATTTAAACGTAGCCAAAGCATGCTTTGCCTATCCTTCTTGCATTTGCATGTTTGAACAGAGATCTAGAACATAGTATCTCGTACTAGGATCAGTGTGGGTAATAATCTAAAAGATGAATGGGTTCTCAGAGTAGAATGGCCTAATCTGATAGCCCTCTCAGCATTGCCATTTCCGCTACACTCATTTAAGTCAAGGTGGCTCTCTTGTGTTTAAAGAAACCCTACTCTAATGATAGTATTGACAGAGTCTATGATTAGACCATAGAAGCAAGAAGGTTATAAATAGTTGTCTAAGATGGTCTGTGCACGTGCAAACCAGAGACAATGCCAGTCAAGAGATATTTCCAGATTTTCATGGAGGGGTTAAAGATGATAAAATGAAGGCCAAGAAGAAAATGCATGAACATAGTGGTTTGTACATAGATATGCCTCATGTTCAGGTTGGATGGTGGGATAAGATCTAGGTGTTGATGATGATGACGACCTCTGGTTGTAAAATAACTGGAAGGCGTCATCAGAACATTTTTTCTACACTTAAACTATGTATTACAAATGTGAGGACAACTAAGTCATAGATAATGTCACGGATGAAAAAGAAGTCATAGATGATGTCAATATAGCATTAAAGGAGGTTTTGGAGCGAGCTATAGCATAGTAGAATACTATTTTTTCATCTTTCTATGTCATCAGACAGTGTAGCCTCATTAAGGCTAGCAATAATCTCAGAAGAAAAGCAAGTTACCATGTTTAAGTAACGAATATTACCACAATGCTCACATATCGAGGATTTTAACTTATGTTCCACTTATATCGAACACCACTACAAATAATTAAGATACAATGACAGGAGGATGTGATAAAATTTTCATTTGGATTCAAATGTTTACATAAATTTAATAAGTTAGTTGCTGTGAACAGTGATTTAATAAAACTTTAACAAAAATAATTACTGAACCAATATTATTGCTTCTTCAGAGAATATTAGCCTACTTCAAATAAGATATACGATCATCACATCTTTTCTGAAAATTATTATATTTCACCTATTTACTCTGTTAGTATTAACTGACATATATTAACTTGACAGCACCATCCAGTTTTAAACAAGTTATACACAATTGTAGCCCAAAGGATAACTATAACATGATTTGATACTTATGCCAAATATAATATTTTCTCTGTTGAAGAAATAATATTTTTTCAGTATAACTTTTGTTATAGACAATTATAACATGTCCATCCAGTTGAAAAGGGTTAGAGTGTTTTATGGCACAATCATCAAAACAGATCACTTAAGTTGGAATCACTATCATTTTGTTTTTTTAACCAACTATAACTCCTTTCATTAATTTTTCTGTCAACCATGTGTACTACCATTTTGAAAAGCTGTTAGCACAAACAACCAACCTTGATCCTTCTGCTTGACAAAAGTAGCATTTCAAAAGAAAATTATCATTACTTTCGTTGTTTGTCCCCTTCATTCTTTCCCCCTAAAATCTCTCCCGTTCACGCTTTCTCCCTAAAGTTAACAAAACAATATTTGCTTAACTGAACAAACTGAACCCGAAACATAATCTTATTTTGGTTTAATTGTCAAATCCCATCTCCATCTAGTTGCCTCAAGTTCTGGGATTTAAATCTTCTTTTGGTTTATTCAGTTCCACAATCTCGGACCTCAATATAATTAGTTAAAGAGGAAGCCATCTCACTTCAATCTGTTTTCAAGGAAGTCGAAATCCTAATCAAAACTGGTGCTGAAGTTACTTAGAATCTACACAATCAAGTCGGTCAAATATGGAAGGTTCACTCTGGGCCTACCTAAATAGAACAAGGTAGTTCTTAGCAATCTTATATGAATACAGAATCAGTTTCACATTCAACAATATGGCTTACACAACTATAATTTAAACATACCAAACTTATCCCACAATTCACATAAAGCTTTCCACATGTGGAACAAGAAATTATCCTAGGTCTAGATAAAAACAGCTAAATAGGATAGAGAAGTGCCTTACGACTTAGCTGCTCATCAAGAGTGAAGTGTTCTCTAGTCCAATCACACGATGCACCCAATCTCTTGATCTGATTCGTTATAGTTCCACCATACCTAAATCAAATCACACTACATAATTAGCTCTTGTCTGACTATAAGATACATAAAAAACTAGTGCTACTCATCCATCACTTTACAGTAAATATGCTACTTGATGTGACACATAATACAATGGGGAAGGTAGCATTGATTGTTTGATCTTTACAACTTCCTTATTAACATTGCTCATAACCTCAATATTTAGTTGCGTAGGAACCACAGTACTTTTTGGCCATCCTCCAAAAGATTAACATCACTTTTGAAGATAATAGTTTACAGCAGAAAGAAGCATGCTACCAAATGCGCTCAATAAGCAGATAACATTATGAACTAACATGAATATAAATATAACCTTGGCATGATAAGAAGGAATTCTAATAGTGATGGACAACCAATAAAACATATTTAAAAAAAGTTAAAATATATGCTGATTACTTCTCAAAGATTGGCAAAAGTCACGAGTAGTCATACTTTTCTTTCCACTCCCAGACTCGAGCTGTGAACTCATCCCTACTGAGATCACTCCTTTTAATGCCTTCAGATGCAAGCATTTTCTCCACAACCAGCTGAAATGAAACAAAAAATTACCAGAAGAAACTCACATTCTTTAATTCTCACAAATCAGAAAACATAGACATAATAAAAGGAGATAAGCAGCACAGTACAAAATAAAAATTAAAAACAAGATAGACACATAAGCCGTAAAGAACTGCAAACTTGATCATTTGTACTGTGGTCACACAAACCTGGGTAGCAATGCCAGCATGATCGGTTCCAGGAAGCCAGAGAGTAGGACGCGCCTTCATGCGTGCATATCTAACCATAATGTCCTAGCACAATAAAGAAAATTGCAGCAGCAAAAACTGACTATATCAACTTGCAATTGTCTGATATTCACATTGTCAGTTGAATATGGGGATTTTGATGACAACTTCCCAAATCCAAAAGCTATCCAGCAGATAACCACCAACAAAGTGTACTTAAAAATAACCAATAATATAATTTTGCATGTAATCTGATCCAAAATCTCTGGATTTTATACCAGCCTAAAGGGAGCAAAGGAGGCTGGCTACTATAATAGTTCTAGAACAGTCTTTTACGGGCTAACTTTTAAGGGAAACTAATAAATCGTAAATAATAACTTTCTCCTAACCTCGAGCGTCACGAACATAGCATGCCCCATGTGCAAAGATCCAGTGACATTGGGTGGTGGCATGGAAATAACAAAAGGGTCGCCTCCTCTATCAAAATTGGGCTTAAAGTACCCCTGCGAATCCCACCTGATATCAACAGTGCCTCACATGTGAGTGTTACATACACAGCAAGCTGGCTGCAAGAATCACAACCCAACTTCCGAAAAACGCAAATTGAATTGATTGACGAGAGCAATATCTTATCTCAGTAGGTATAAAGTGAAGAGATGAAGCAAGAGTACCAATTGTAAATGCGCTCCTCTGACGCAAAGTCAAACGACTTATCCACCTCCGGAGACGGAAACACTGCGCCGCCGGACGCCGCCGCCACTGGACCACCCATAAATGAACAATTTTGACCATAAAAACGCCATAATTTGCTTGAAAAAAGCATTACCCAGATACCCAAAATGGAAAAAAAAAAGGCAGAAAAATGGCAAGCTTGAGCTGGATGTTGAGAAACCGCAGAAGGCGGAAATGGGAATAAAGGGGTGTATTACCAGCAAAAGGCCTGCGTCCAAGGCGGCGGAGATGGCATCTGTGAGGCGGAGACCGGCGCGAGAAGAGAAGCGGGTTGAGACGGTAGAGGGAGCGGGTAGCGAAGATGGAGGAGGAGGTGGAGAGCGCCACCATTTTTGGGCTTCCTTCTGTCTCTGAAGTCCGGCCTGAGAGGAGACGGAAAAGCAAGATAAGGCGGGAGAGGGAGCGATTCCTTCCGAGTCAGTAGCCGGAACTTGGTAGGGATGTAAACGGGCTGGGTCCGTTCAGGTCCGGATCAGGGGCACACTCGGCAGTTCGGACAGTCTACAGTTGTGGAGTTTGAAGCTCATAATAAGTAAAAAAGAAAATTATTTAAATAATATTAAATAAATATTTACCGAAATAATGTACGTCTTTTTTGTCAATGTAGGCGCCAAGACTTGTGCTTGCATGACTTTTTTAAAAAAAATAATAATTAATTTTATCCCTTATAATGATGAAATTATTCGCATAAAAATTAGGTTTTGTCTGATTTCGTCCTTCTAAACGATAAAATCATATTTCGTCTTTTAGAAGGACTAAATCTGGTGACTTCTCTCCACTTTGTAGCAGTTCGGCTTCAAAATAAAAGGTAAGATTTCGTCCTTTCAGAGGATGAAAGGATGAGATTTGATGCACACTTAAAATTAAAATAACACTTAGTCCCTGTATAATCTACACGACATCAAATATCAAATATCATCCGCACAATATCAAATTTATTCACATCAAATATTATCCACATAACATAGAAATAAGCATTAGATATAAATGTTCACAAAACATATAAATCTAACATCACATATGTTCATAAAATGTCTAGTTCAAAATAAACATATCACAATTCTAAGTCACTCAATCTTGTCTACTCCTACATCCTCAACCTCGACCTCGACCCCAACGACGTTGTACTAGCTCCTCCTGCTCCTCATGGTTTGCCTGCTCCTACTCGTCATGGTTTGCTTGATTCTCCTACTCATGGTCTGCTTGCTCCGGCTCCTCATAAGTAATAAATGTCTCAACACGAGCTAGTCGTTGTCATCTACAATATAGTATCGGATCTGGTTGGGGGTAAGCTACATGTGGAGTAACTCAAAATGATGAACGTGGAGGAGAGCTAGGTGCTGCAGATGAAGATGGAACATCAAGGAATAGATCGTGTCCCATTTTTGTATGAGCTGCCTCATCGGTGTGATAATGTTCATGAATGTTTGTAATCACCGATTGAAGGAGTAGCAAGCTACCAAGGACATCCTGATATTTTTAGATCATCGACTCACATGATGCTAATAAAATCTCACCCGAAGTATAAGTGTTAAGAGTGTCAGTCAAATTTGCAAGTGTACATCGCACCAATCCAAGCTATATAAAAATTAAAATAAAAGTTAGATAAATAATAAATATGAAATAAAAAAATTATTAGAAAATTAATTATGATATACTTACCAAAGCTACCTCGGAAGCACCCCTAGGCTCATATGTCATCTCCTCTACATCGTCGCGCAGTAAAATATATTGTCGCGTAATGGGTAAATATCACTGCATATACATGCTACAACCATCTTGCGATGTTGTAGCCATCTCTCCTTGGATAATAGTGGCTCTCATATCATCCCATCGAGCGATATATGTTGCATGATGTAGAGCCCAGTTAGTAATATGGCAGCTTTGTCGAGTGATGCGATGGACAAACTATATGGTACGAGGTGGGACCTCTTGCTCCAAGTTAAACTAGAGCATTGCACGATCTGGTACGTACATCTTGACAATGTCAAAACAGATGAGTAGTATTCGCGAGAGACACACATCTCGACCACTGGTATAGAGAGGAGGTAACTCAGCAAAAACCTCCAACGAGTATGGCTGCCAAATAACCTACACATTTTGTAAATATAGTTAAGTTTTAATTACCTTACATATCTTATAATCATTGTATGAAATTTGATACTGAAATAAATTACCTGATAAGGCCGCATGTGGTCTAACTCTCCTCTATACAAATGGATGACTCCTTGTGGATTTTTGATTTTTCTCCTCTGAACATTCCACCTTAAGGAGTCAAATTTAAAACATGAGTTCAGCATATCCAAATAAAATCATGCTAAAAAATTTAAGTGTTAAAAATAAAAATACCCTACCTCGCTCCTAATGGAGCACCCTTGACTACGTAACCCATATCAATACTTGGTCAACCGATGTGTAAATGCTCTCACGACCATATTTGTGTCACAAAATATGATAAAAAATATTAAAAAATATGAAGTAATTATACGTGTAAAAAATATTAACTTCAATGAATTCATTTACTTGAAGAAGGGTCAGATAGCCTGCAATCCCCGATGTCATGGTCCGACATACTTTCCCTAACTTTAGGTATAAAAATGCAAGAGTGACACTGCCCCATGCATAAGTGCCCGTCATGTCAAAGTCCGCAAGGAGGGAGAGATACGCAACATGTACATAGCTACTCGTGTTATTTGCAAATATCGTAGCCCCAACTAATTGTAATAAATATGCCCATGCATGCTGCTCAATCACTATCTCCATGGCATCCGCTGGGAGCTCATGAAACTCACCTAAGAGTCATCTACGGCTCACTCGGCTGCCACTCATCACTGTAGTAGGAGGAGCTCTGCCAAGGAGTCTCACTAATAAATCCAAATGACCTCCTCTTGTCGTGCCTATCACAGACTCTCCATTGATGCAATGTCCTAAAAGAACTGTTATTGATAAATTTCCTTCTTCATCATCTACTGGCATCTGCATATGCCTTCCACTATTCACATTTCTTTCAAAGCTCTTGTGAGAGCTCCTGTGTTTACTACTGCGCCTTTCACTAGGCACTCGGGACTCTTTTTAGAGAGATAGCTTGAAACAAATTATGTGAGACTAATGGTGAAACATAAAACTCAATGGTGCATCATCATTTATACATATTAGTCCTAATCTCGATCCAAATGTCCGGATATAACATTTGACAGTAATTTTCCATCTCCTTTGATCCCACCTAACTCTGCTAGCTACTTGCATCTCAAATTCATCATAAGTAAATGGTTTCTTAATTAATAATCCATCTATGCGTCCTTCATAGTGAAGCATAAAACTAGCCATTTCTTCTGCCATCTCTTCACAGTTCATAAACAATAAATTACATAAATAATACATTAATCAATTACTTCAAAATAAACACTTTACTTAATAAAACATGAGATTAATTGAGCTTAATATAAAAATCAGCAGTAAATAAGTCAAATGCGTGCTATCAAAATCAACTTTTTAAGATAAAAGCTAACATCATAATTAAAAAAAATTCATTACATAAATAAGAAATTCAACCGGGGTAAATTGAATAATATATTAGATATCTTAGCCATTATATTTATACTACAAATCACTACCGACAAATAAGTCACTCCTACTTATTGTCATCTGATCAACTTCTAGGGCAGTTCATCAAACATCATATAAGCATTAGCTCATTTGTGACTCTCACAATCTAACATTAATAAAAAAACAACCAAAACTTTTCATTAAGACTTCATTTACCATCACTTAGAATAAGATTTTACAACAACTGCGTTTAACTTTGCACCAACAAATCGAGACAAATTTGATCTAAACATAAAATTCAACCAAACCAAATTCAAGACGTGAACTGCATGCAATCACTCAGAAAATAGCAGTCTTAAAAAATTCAGAACTCATGCACCACCTCACATTGAAACTACATAGCTTATAAAAGGAAGGAAAACCCACAATCTAAAACTCAATACGACTGCCAGTGAGCCACATTGTTCAACCAAAAGAGCAGAGAAAAAAATGTTAACAAGAGCTTTACCTAATCGCCCAAATAAAATGTCGGCGACACTAGACAATCACCACCAAATGCGGAGGTGAGATCTTTGAGCTCAGCTAGATGTCCTCACCCCTGATTCGAAGCTACCACCAGCTAAACCACCACCAAGTGTTAACTCGTGTTAGGTAGATTTGGTGGAGGAATCGCATGTGAGTACAGTCAGACGGTTTTTTCCCTTCAGTCGATGGCGGATCTGGGCAGAGCACGGTGCAGGCAAAGAAAATTTTAAATGCAATAGACGAATGGGATGAGGAACGTCGGGGTAAATGAAGAGGGGATTTCATCTTTTAGAAGGACGAAATCAGCTTAAGTTGATTTCGTCCTTCTAAAGGATGAAATCTGCTTACAAGCACCCAGCCGCAGGTGCCAGTGCTTGGCTGGCACCTACGTGGATAAAAAGAACACCACTTTGGGAAATATTTTTCAAAGTGCGTTATTTTGGTAAATATTTTTTAAAATATTATTTAAATAATTTTCCCTAAGTAAAAATGAGGGCTATTACTTAACTAATAAGTATTAATACACATATGTACAATTCTTGCTTATTGATATAAATAGATGTATACACATCTAGAAGCCTAACATAAATACCCCCATTTTATTATTCTTTCACTTTATCTTCGGTGATTCGCTTATGATGTGCCTGATGTGGGCATAATCAGTACACAGGAGTTCTATGCTCTGTCAATAAGTCAAGGAGATGAATCAAGTGAAAGGGAAAGGGAAAGAAGTAGGAAGAAAGGGAAAGAAGTAAACTTGAATTCTATTAGCATGTCGAACCAAGGAGGGAGACGACCCTTTATAGGGAGTCCCGCCCTCCCACATTGGGAGTCATGTCGCTAGTGGGCCCGGCTATCCCATGGTCCACTAGCATGCCTATCACAATTTCATAACTAAATGCAAATGCCAATCGGCCACTAACATAAGGGAAACTAGCCTAATGTACTGAAATAAAGATAAGTGATGAATCAAGTGCACGTGCACAACACTCCACCATGCTTCTGCAAACGCCTTGTCCTCAAGGTGACCAAGATGGGTAGTGAGACATAAACTCATCCTTAGACAACCATGTAGCATCCTCAAGTGACTGTCCCTACCAAGAAACCAAAACCTCCGTAATAATACGACCGGAGCGGTAGACACGACGCTTATCGAGCATCATTGTGGGAACAGGGTTGGAAGAAACAACTGGGCCCATCAAGGGAGGTGGTGGAACATCAGTGGCCAAAGACGTGTCACCTATGCAATGGTGCAGCCTGGAGACATGAAAGACAGGGTGGACCATTGAACCCGGGGTAGAGCCAAGCAGTAAGCGACCAAACCAATATGCTCCTCGACAGCATAGGGCCCATGGAAACGGGGGGCGAGCTTAGCGTGCTTAGGCTGAAACAAGGAGACCTAGCACTGCGGAAGAACAGAGACATAAACCAAGTCACCCACCGCAAACTCCCGATTAGTGTGATGACTATCATAAATCTATATTTCTATGAGACATTCTATTTCTGCCTTCTGAATGTACGGGTAGCAGTATGGTCGGACATTGGCTGGGGAGGCCCTTGGTAGGATAGGGATATAGTGATCGTGAGACTGCACCGGAGGAAGGCCCTGCAATTCAGCAAACACCGCAATATGCTTTGTCAATAAGTCAAGGAGATCCTGCAGTAACTCATCCTAAAGGTCATCCACCGATGCCCGCTACTAAAGGAGTAGCCCCTGGGAGGCAAACCGATCGATTGAGCGGAAAGGAGGGTGCTCGGCTGAAACCCCTAGAGTCGCACTAGCTGGCCTCGAACCGCAAAATCCATCACTAGGTTCTTAAAGTTCCATAACACGTCCCCGAGCTCTTGGAGCCACTGCACCCCTAACACCACGTCCTCCCCCTTCGTAAGAAGTAGAAAGAGATCTGTAACGAATGTGTGTCCTTGAATGGAAAGCATTGCCTGGGCACAGACCCCTGAGCTCCGGAGGTGCTTCCCGTTGCCAATCAGCACGTCAAAGGGCTTCGAATCAGACACGAAGCAGCTTAGCCATTGGGCTACTTTATCGTTAATGAAGTTGTGGGTAGACTCACTGTCGATCAAAAATAGCCACTTGCTGCTGCTTGAGGTAGCCCTATACTCGCATTGTGCGTGGAGTGAATGACCCTGAGAAGGCATGGATAGAAATCTCTGACAACATGTCATCATAGTGAAACAAATCAGACCCGTTCGCCACCTCTCTCTCCTCATCGATCTCCTCCACTAAAGACTGCCCTTGATAGAACAACGATGCCCGAGGACGAATTTCTTGTCGCAGTGAAAACATAGCCCCTTAGAATGGTGTTCCTCCATATGAGCCAGTGTGAGGCGACGAATACCAAGCTACTGGTAGGCGTGGTCAAGGGGTTGGCACTGAGAGCAGACTGAGGCAAAGGCCCAAGCTGCCCCCCCTGTGCTGCCTATCTAGCTTCTCCTCTTTGATGCGAGCATGGCACACTACGTCCCTCATGTTAGCACAAGGAAAATGCTGCATCTCTTTCGAAATCTCGAGCTTGAGGCCATGCTTGAAGGTGCCTACCAAGGCAGCCACCAGCCAGTCAAGAAGGCAGTTGGCCACCTTCATAAACTCCATGTAATAGGCGCAGACAGTGGTGGTCTGACGTAGGGTGGAGAGCATCTCGTTGAAGTCCTGAAACTCATCTAGAAAACATACTTGACTTCAAGAAGGTTCCAGAAGACAAGCGTGCTCCCTTGGTGGCAACTCACTTTCGAGATTGAGTAGCCACATGGTGGCAACAAATCAAATCTACTTGTGTGTGTCAAGGTAAACCAAAGATTGTTGAATGGGAGAAGTTGAAGAAGCACATGAGGCAAGGCTTTTTACTCTACAACTATGCTCAAGTGATGTATCAATGATTACAATACCTATGACAAGGGTTAAAATCGGTGGATGAGTACAGTAAGGAGTTCTACCAATTGATACACAATAATGACTTTGCTAAATTGGATGAGCAACTTATGTCTTGTTATATTGGAGGTTTGTGTCAAAATCTTAAATAGACCTTGAATTTGTTCCATACTTTTTCTTTGTTGGAAGAACATTCTAGAGTGCTCTACTTATAAAAGCAACAAGGCCCTTTTGGCCGTTGTTTTGGGATGACAAGTGGCACTTCTTTATCCACACCGGCCACCACCAAAGCCTCTACAAGTACTATGGGTCATAGAGCGGCAAATTGTCCTCCTAATAATTGGAATTGTAAATGATTATTATCTGAGTATGATAAGAAGTTGAGCATGATAATGTTTCTTTTTATTATCTTAATACCATATATGATGAGGAAGAACTACCAAATGAAGAGATAGTGGAAGGTGGTTGTTAGCCCCTCCACTTTTTGCATAGAGAAGGGGGCGGCTACCTCCTATACTTGGCAGCGAACAACAAAGTTAGCCTGGGTGACTGACAGCCTAGGCAGCCCCTTGGGCATGGATGGATGCTTGGAGCAGCGTGGGAGCAGTTCCGGATGCGCACTCGCCTTGCGGAGCAGGCTGAGGCAGAGTCCTTGCGTGGGCAGGACTCTAGGTGGCATGTTGGGCGCCATAAACCCTTTGGGACAGATTCCTAAGGCCGCTAGGATGCAGTCTTGGAGTGCAACCAGAATGCTAGCGCTGGTAGGAGGTGATACACAAGTTTTCCTAGACGGATGGACTCTAGAAGGCAGCTGGGCGTTGGACTCCTAGCCGAAGACGAACTCTTACTTTGTTTCCTTATTTGTGTTGGGACGCCCCTATTGGCTAGGAGAGTTGGGATAGGGAGGGACTCTTGTATACATGGGCTGGGCTGTTGTATTCCTAGCGCGATACGGACCAGCCAAGACTGAGTCTATATAAGGGGAGAAGATGGGGTGGCCATGGCTGATAGAGACTTGGTGAGGATGAACTAGAGAAAGCTCTAAGAGATTGAGGAGCGACCTGGTGGATCACTCCCTACCCTTTCCTTGCCATTGTAATCGACGAACTGAGTTTACATAGCACTGGATGGAACCCTTTGCACCAGAAACGGCAATGTTGGCTGATTGCTTGTTCCCCTTGCACATACGAGAGGGAAGGTCATGAGAGTAGGCTGTTGGCTATACGCTACAGTTAGGCCATCACGGGTGTGGATGCTAGGCAAAGCTCTGCACCTATGACAATTGGTTCCATTGTCGGGATCCCAACGAACCAGGTACGTCTGAAGGGATTTGGCGAGCAAGGACCTGGATATTCCTTGCTAATTGCGGACAGACGAGGTACCACCATGACGGGCTCCATGTTGCAGCACCTTATAGATGTTGAGGCAAAGTATTATGCTTTGAGGATGGCTAATGGGATGTTGGCCAAAGTCCAAGCCTCTCTGCGATCTATCCAAGATCGCATTGGTGCCTTTAACCAACGCCTCTCCTTGGTAGAGATCAGTGCCTACACAGACAAGTCTGGAGAAGTCACTTCCACAGGAGGTGCTGCCCGATTCAGTTCGCTAGCTATGAACATGGCAGCCACTATGGATTACTTGAAGGATAAGTTGCAGGATTTGAGGGCCGAAACTGAAGGGAAGGTTCAAGAGCTGACAGACAAAATAGCTTTGCTTGAGCGGGCTGTTTTGAACTCGGCACCTTTAGGGACGGAGGCAGAACCTAGATCCAAGATGGGGAGCCCATGAAGAAAGTGAAGGTGCCTGAACCAAAATCCTACTCTGGCTCATAGAGTGCTAAGGATATCAAAAACTTTATTTGGGATATGGAGCAGTTCTTCGTGATCACCCATACCCCGGACGAAGAGAAGGTCATGGTGACGAGCTTGTATCTCTCGAGAGATGCCAAGCTTTGGTGGCAAACCAGGCTGGAAGATGACGCTGCTGCTGGGCGTCCCCCTATCCAGACTTGGATGATGATGAAGAAGGAACTCAGGGAGCAGTTCCTCTCCACAAATACGGCATGGGTTACATGAGACTCTCTCAGGAAATTGAGGCAAACAAGGATGGTCAAGGAGTATGTGAAGCAATTCCAGTCTCTCCTCTTGGACATCAAGCACATGACAGAGGGGGACAAGTTATTCAACTTCTTGACCGGTCTCCAGAATTTGGCGCAGAATGAGTTGAAAAGGCAGAACGTACGGGACTTCCCCTCAGCCATCACAGTGGCTGAAAGGTTGGTTGACTACAAGTTAGAACCAACCACGCAGAAACGTGACAAAGGGCCTTCTTCCTCTAGGGGTGGTCGCAGGTGAAATGGCGAGGCATGCAGGAAGGAGTTAAGGGTAAGCGCAGTGTGCAGGCTGAACCCAACAAATCCAAGGGGATAGCTTGCTTCATTTTCCCAAGCCCTCACCATGCCAAGGAGTGCCCGAGGAGGGAGAAGCTGAACGTTGTTGTTGTGGAGAACGACTCTTCTTTGAAAGAGGAGGCCACTGCCCGTATGAACCCCATGCAGATTGTGAGTGCTATTCAAAAGGAGAAGTCAAATCATGGTGGGTTGATATATGTTGAGGCCATTTTGGACAAACAGCCAGTGCTAGCGCTGGTTGACACAAGTGCTTCTCACAATTTCCTAGCAAAGAAGTGCGTGAAGGCTTGGGGTCTGAAGACGAAGAAGGCTCAAGCCCGGATAAAGGCAGTTAACTCAGAGGCAACCCCAGTCTTGGGAGTTGTCCATGACATACCGGTGTGGATTAGTGAATGGACGGGCAGAGTTAACTTCACCGTTGCTCCTTGGATGACTTTGAGTTGATCCTTGGGCTGGACTTTATGAGGATGGCTAAGGTGTTCGTGATGCCATATCTCAGGGGCATTCTCATCAGCAACGAGAGGATCCCTTGCTTTGTTGCTAAGAACAAAGGCGAGACAGAAGTGCAGGTTGTGTCTGCCCTTCAACTTATGAAAGGCCTTGAAATGGGCCATAAGATCTACTTGGTCACGATGGTAGAAGCTAAGAACACAGGCATGGACGTTCCAGAGAAGGTGGAGAAGTTGTTGAGTGAGTTTGCGGACGTGATGCCACCCTAGTTGCTGCAAACCCTCCCACCACGACGTGTTGTGGATCATGCTATAGAGTTGATGCCAGGGGCTCGCCCTCCAACCCGAGCCCCCTATCACATGGCTCCACCAAAGTCAGTAGAACTCAGGAAACAACTTGATGATCTATTGAAGGCAGGCTTTATCAGACCATCTAGGGCTCCCTTTGGAGCCCCAATCCTTTTTCAGTGGAAGTAGGATGTTTCCTTACATTTATGTGTGGATTATTGAGCGCTGGATCAGATCACCATGAAGAACAAGTATCCAATCCCTCTAGTGCTTGACTTGTTTGACCGCTTGGCGAAGGCTTCCTATTTCACCAAGTTGGATCTTAGGTTGGGTTATTGGCAGGTGCGCATTGTTGTGGGCGATGAGGTGAAGACAACGATGGTGACAGGCTAGGGGCTATTTGAGTTTCTGGTCATGCCCTTCGGCTTGACGAATGCACCAGCCACCTTTTGCATGCTGATGAATGATGTTTTCAGATCCTAATTGGACTAGTTTGTGGTCATCTACATTGACTACATTGTGATATACAATGCTTCCTTGGGTGAGCATGCTGGTCATCTTAGGATTGAGTTCGAGAAGTGCCACTTTGCACAGACAGAGATCAAATTCTTTGGGCATTGCATAGCGGAAGGAAGAGTAAGGATGGATGGGCAGAAGGTCAGGGCCATCGCAAAGTGGCCCATCTCAACCAAGGTGACAGAGCTGAGATCATTCTTAGGACTCGCGATCTACTACTGGAGATTCATCAGGAACTACTCGAAGAAGGTAGTAGAGCTAACCGACCTACTGAAGAAAGATAGGCCTTGGTGCTGGGCTGAGGCATGACAAACAACGTTTGAGTGGTTGAAGGAGGCGATATCCTTTGAGCATGTGCTCAAACTTCCCGAGTTTGATGCGCCCTTTGAGGTGCAAACTGATGCTTCTAAACGGGCGATTGGAGGTGTGCTAATCCAATCCAATCACCCTATTGCATATGAGAGCCGCAAGCTCAATGAGACCGAATAGAGATATTCAGTCCACGAGAAGGAGATGACTATGGTTGTCCATTGCCTTAGAACTTGAAGGCATTACTTGCTGGGAGTGAAGTTCCTTGTCCGGACAAACAATGTAGCCACGAGCTACTTTACTATGCAGAAGAAGCTTTCTCCCAAGTAGGCACGTTGGCAGGAATTCTTGGCCGAGTTCGATTTCGTGTTTTGAGTGTAAGCCGGGCAAGGCTAACGTTGTGGCTGATGCCCTCAGCTGACAAATAGACTTGAAGGCAACAATGGTAGCATTGGTGCAGATTGCAGGGGATATGTTGGAGCAAATATGGGAGGCCACGGAGAAAGATCAAGTTTGCCTAAGGTTGATCGAATCCGTGAAGGATGGGTCTACACAGAGATTTTGGTTGGAGGAGGGGGTGTTGTATGCGAAAGGAGGACGACCTTACATCCCCTTGGCTGGCGGTTTGAGGCACCGGTTGCTAAGAGAGACCCATGACTTTGCGTGGGCAAGTCATCCTAGGCAAGAGAGGACTCATGCACTCTTGTCCCGGAACTACTTCTGGCCGCGGATGCTAGAAAATGTTGAGCATGTTGTGAGAACGTGTATGGTTTGCCAGTAGGACAAGATGGAGAGGCAGAAGGAAGCGGGCATGTTGCAGCCCCTTCCCATCCCAGACCGGCCATGGGTCAGCTTGTCCATGGATTTCAAAACTGGTTTGCCGATTGTGCAGGGATTTGGATCGATTATGGTGGTAGTAGACCGCTTCTCCAAGTATGGGACCTTCATTGCAGCCCCAAAAACTTGCAGCGCTGAGACGGCTGCAAACCTTTTCTTCCGTAACATTGTTAAGTATTGGGGACTGCTAGCAGACATCGTAAGCAACAAAGAAACTCATTTCACAGGCAAATTTTGGACTTAGTTGTTCAAGATGTTAGGCACTCAGCTTAACTTTTCAACCAGCAACCACCCTTAGATGGATGGGTAGACAGAACGGGTGAAGGATATCTTGGAGGAGTATCTACACCACTTTGTCATAGCAAACCAAAAAAATTGGGTTGACTTGCTGGAGGTCGCCTAGTTTTGATATAACCTACACACGAGTTCAGCCGCAGGTAGCAGTCCCTTGAGCTGACCACGGGCCAGCAACCTCTTATGCCAATGGATGTGACTTTGCAGCAGACAGGAGGCAGGTGTCTTGCTGCCTATCGCTTGGCAAGAGGGTGGACTAAAAGAATGGAGGAGGCGCGTGACTACTTGGCCAAGGCAATCAAGTGGATGAAGAAGTATGCGAACAGAGATTGGAGACCTCTTGAGTTTCAGGTTGGAGACAAAGTTATGCTGAAACTTACTCCCCAACTTTATAAGAAGCTGCGAAGGAAAGACGTGCACAAAGGGCTGATACAATTGTATGATGGTCTCTTTGAGGTGAAGCGGCGAGTTGGTCAGCTAGCATACAACCTCGAGTTGCATGAACGGTTCAAGCTTCACCTTGTTTTCCATGTTAGTTTCCTTAAGCTGTTTCATTTAGACTTAGAAGATTCCAGCAGAGGTACATCGAAGAGAGCCCCACCTACGATAAGAACCTCTTTCGAAAAGGAGGTTGATGCTATCCTTGACATAAGGGTCGAAGGAATGAGCAAGAAGAATAGGAGGATCTTCTACTTGGTTAAGTGGAAGGGTCTTCCGGAGTTGGAGAACAGCTGGGAGCAAGACATCGCGTTATGGGAGTTTGAAGACAAGGTTCGTGACTACTTAGCCTCGATGAGGGCATCGAGTGGATTGGTTGGGGGAGGCCTATTAGCCCCTCCACTTTTTGCATAGAGAAGGGGGCGGCTACCTCCTATACTTGGCAGCGGACAACAAAGTTAGCCTGGGCGACAGACAGCCTAGGCAGCCCCTTGGGCATGGATGGATGCTTGGAGCAGCGTGGGAGCGGTTCCGGATGCGCACTCACCTTACGGAGCAGGCTGAGGCAGAGTCCCTATCCGGGCAGGACTCTAGGTGGTGTGTTGGGCACCATAACCCCTTTGGGACGGATTCCTAAGGCCGCTAGGATGCAATCTTGCAGTGCAGCCAGACTCCTAGTGCGGGTAGGACAAGTTTCCTTGGATGAATGATCTCTAGAAGGCAGCTGGGCGCTGGACTCCTAGCTGAAGACGAACTCTTACTTAATTTCCTGATTTGTGTTGGGATGCCCCTATTGGGCTGGGAGAGTTGGGATAGGGAGGGACTCTTGTATACATGGGTTGGGCTGTTGTATTCCTAGCGCAATACGGACTAGCCAAGGCTGAGTCTATATAAGGGGAGAGGATGGGGCGGCCACGGCTGATAGAGACTTGGTGAGGACGAACCAGAGAAAGCTCTGAGAGATTGAGCAGTGACCTGGTGGATCAGCCCCTCCCCTCTCCCTACCATTGTAACTGACAAATTGAGTTTACATAGCACTGGGCAGAGCCCTTTGCACCAAAGACGGTTGTGTTGACTGATTGCTTGTTCCCCTTGCGCATACGAGAGGGAAGGTCGCGAGAGTAGGCTGCTGGTTGCATGCTGCAGTCAGGCCATCACAAGTGTGGATGTTAGGCAAAGCTTTGCGCCTGTGACAGTGGCAATGGTGAAGCTTTGGTGACACATCGCCTTTACTTTACCCCTATGTATGTAGAAGGAGATCGTTGGTTGAGGAATAATATATTTCACCCTACTTGCACTATTGTGAGCAAGGTGTGTCATTTTGTGATTTATTTGGAAGTTGTGACAGTGGTAGCTAAAGAGGCGGTTCAAAAGTTTTGATTGAGCACACACCCCATCCTCATCCATATACACTATCTTGGTTGGAGAAAGGAAGTGAGGTATAAGTATTTAAATGATGTTTAATTCATTTCTCTATTATGTCTACATATAAGGATAAGATATGGTGTAATGTTGTTGCTATGAATGTTTTTCACTTGTTACTTGGGCGTCCTTGGCAATATGATTGATGTGTGATGCATGATGGTCGTAAGGACACGTATAGCTTTATTTGGAATAGTACCAAAAAATAATACAGAGGTGACTATTTTATCTAAGTGAAAGTTTCTTAAGGAATTGAAGTGATATGATGTTGTGTATGCTTTGGTTTCTTAGAAAGATAATGAAGGAGAGGATATTCTCGTGGAGGTTAAGCCTTTGGTGGAGGAGTATCATGATATTTTTCAAGAGTTCTCAAGGTAAGACTTTTAACATCAGATTGACCTTGTGCCTAGATCTACACTCCCTAATCGTCCTCATTATACGATGAGTCCAAAGGAGCATGAGGAGTTTCAGTAGCAAGTCCTTTAGTTGTTGAGCAAAGAACATATTGTTGTTAAATTTTAATTATTTACTCGTGCACAAATCTATAGTAGTTAAGCGGCTAAATCGAGTGTCGATCCCACAAAGACTTGAAATTGGAATACCAGATTTAATCTAACTCAAGGAAACCCTAATCTAGTTAACAAATATAAAGAGAATAGCTTGACTAAAGTAACTAACAAAAGCAAATAAGAATTTAAAGGCAATTAAACTATCCAAATCAAAATTCTAAAGCTTTAATCTAAGAATAATAAAGCAATGCAAAATAAACAAAACATTAGGGCATAGAAATCCACATTCATTAAATCATAAAAACTCATAAGCATGATCATTTATCATTTTCTTCACATTTATCTCATAAGAATCTAGAATTCAATCTTTGTTATTATATAAAATATCATCATTAAACTCTCTTGTATAATAAAAAAAATACATAGTTCCTCCTCACTTCAACTGATTAAAATCAAGTCATTAATTATATCCACAATTTTCAAATCACAACTAATACTGAATTTTAATATTAAACAAGACAAAACCAAGTAAGAAACTAATTGTAACGGCTGCAAATTTTTGGTATGATTTCCTACCTCTAATAAAGCTATTTTATGAGTTTTTAATTATTTTAAATTATTTAGAGACAGATATTTATAAAAATTTTATATGGGTGTGATTGAGCTCAGTGAGACAAGTGTAACGAACATAAGAACATGAAAAATAGCCAGAGCAAAAGTTATAGCCTTGGGAAATGCACCACATGGGCTTGGACCCACTTTAAAAGTATGAAAAAATCCACCCATGTAGGGTCTAGTTTCGAAGGGCTCATTGATACAAGTCCATCGGTACCAAGAACGCGCAATTTCTACTTTGGGATAAGACGTTACGGCGTTTTGAAGTTGGAATTGTATTTGGATTAAAATAATAATAGAGTATTAAAATAATGACGTTAGCCGATCCAGCTGTTGATGCACCAAGCCGAACAGCGCGATCACGACCGTCCACATCGTGTGATTGCACGGTGCAATGTGCAGACGCGAGTGTCAGGTGCGTGCCAACCACGATGTGGTCCATTTAAAACGTGCCACATGGCGCATGTGTCTGCAAGCATCTTTCCTTTTCCTTTGCATGCTCACATGAATTCTCTTATAAATGCTCATTTCCATTCAAACTTATGGAAGAGTTTCTGGAGTCATTTTGAGTTTGTTTTCTTCCATTCAAGAGGTGCTCTTTCCTATTGGAGACCTCTAGAACCCCAAAAGGAGATGTCCAATTTCATAGTATCCAGTGTATCGGCTTTGAACTCGCACAAAGAACGAGGTAGGGGTTTTTATCTTTTCTTAAGGCATAATTATGAACTTTGGTTGTGCTTTTAACTTAATAATTATATGACTCTTGCATGTTATGCGTTAGAGATTACTTTCAAGTTATGCTTTATTATTTGTGCACATATATTCGATTTGTTGAATGATTAATCATTGAGATAGAATATGAATTATATAGCATATGCTTATAATTCTATTATGTATATTCGATTAGTCAAATGATTAGCTGTTGGAAGCATATATGTTTTATATATTGTATGCTTTATGAATTCCTCATACATATGATTCTGTTGGAAACGGATAAGTCATATATACTACATGCTTTACAATTGCCTCATATATTATAGTTTGATCGATTGTTTATCCATGGATTTTGATATAAATTATACACGTTGGAGCGTGTGAGATAGAAACAAACTAACTTTGCCACTGCTTTCATCACGAGTGAATACAACATGTTTGAAAGACGGTTTTAGAGGACTCATCCTTGTTGAAAGGAGAATTCTCAAGATTATTTTTGAAAAGACGCATAAGCATAGTGATCGAGTCACCAAAGCGGGACAAAGAGGGGGTAACTGTCTCATTGGAATGAGCAGCCAACCTTGCCTTTGTAGTCATTGATAGTGACTCTCACATGGCTTGTAGAGGCAAAGCTAGGGTTTTTAAATGGGTAAACATTAGGACATAATGTTTTAAAAGAAAATAGCCCTTTTTGGAGTATAGGAACTCTAGAAGATTTTGATGATGAGTCTGGGACTCAAGTGTGTTTTGGTTGTCTGGAGCTATTGTTGGGTGCCCCGATAGAGCTCTGTTGACTAGATGAGGGCACAATATTAATCCGGTTCGGAATTGGATGCACGGTACCTATTTTACCCTGGTGAGCACCTAACGAAGGGCAAGACCCCTGATTAGCCCCTAATAAAAGGCACCTATCAAGGCTACACATGCCAAGGTAGAGAGTATCATGGGAAGACTCTCTACTATCTAGATCCCTGTGCCCCATGAGCACGGGTGACTCTTCTATCCACAAGCACAAAATGTTTTGAGATGATCTGTGGAGGAGTAAGAGGCCACTACTTTGTACCAGGAGTAAATTTCTATTAATAATACATATATGTTTGGGACATTAGTAGTAAGCCATGAGAGCTTACACACCATAAGATAATCTTCGATACGTAGGACGAAGCTCTAGGGGTGGTTTTGGGTGAGAGGCACACCTCGTTTTTATGAAAATTATTATATATGATATGTGTTGTGAAACTGCCATGTGTTTGATTTATGCCTGATAGTATAAACTACCCTACTGAGTATTTTAAAATACTCACCACCCTCTAGACTTTGTAGGACTTGACGAAGCTTAGTGTGCGGGTAGAGGGGCCTACTCTGAGTTTTATCGATGTGATTTTAAGGATTTCAACAACACCAAAATAAGTAAGAACTCTTTATTATTTTTTCTTGTGTGTTTGTACATGGCCGTAGTTCCTTGGGATATTACTATTTTATTATCGCTTATGACAAGCGGCTCCAGTCACGGGCTTAGGTTAACTCCGATATTTTTATGAAAAAAAATTTTATATGCTTCCAAAATCTCAGGGCGCGACACTAATGAGAACCAATTTAAATAATGAGAGAAGTATTACTAAACTCATATCCAAATAAATATCATAAATTAAAGAGGTAGAAACAATTAACATTAAATCCATCAATAGAAAAAAATTAATCAAGTCTCATAATCATGATATTCTATAATTTAATGAAGCTTCATCCGTACCCTTGCAAAGAGTTTTAGCTACTCATTGACCTAAGAAATAAAATTTTTATTAAATAATGTAGAAAGAAACTTACAAATTTAGAAGAAAATGAAGGAAGATTCAAAAATTTAGGACTGCTACAGTAATAATGAACAGTAACCACAGGCTATTGTTCATTGCCTTCAACCTCTAGCATGAACAGTACCGCGCAAAAAAATTTCTTCTATAATTCCCTGCTTTGCTCCTTCATCTTTGGACTTTAATTGTAAACACTCAAGCTCTCTTTCTACCCATTTTTGTGGATGGAACTGAGTGATTCTTCACTGTTTTGTTCTGTTCTTCTCAGCCTCTATTTTGTGAAATTTGGCTATATGATTTTATAACTTCTAAACCCCACTTAGTTTCCTTCCATTCTCCATTCCGTCCATAGAAAAGTTGCCCTTATTTAAGTCTTTCCATCTTGTTTAATTCTTTTTTAGGCCCTTGCAAATCACTTCTTTCTCCTCTTAAATTTCCTCCCTTTTTTCTCTATGGTGCAAACTGCCATGCTCTATTTTCACTAGTTTTGCTCTGCTTGTTGTTTGCACATAAGAGTGATTTGCTTCTTCTTTCATTTGATAAGATACTTGCCTTTGTAAGATCTCTAACTTTAACCCGATTTAATTTTGATTTAATTGCATGTTATTGTGTGGGTTTGCTCGAATTTTCTAGCTTTACTTGATTTTAAGGTTAAGGGTTGGTAATGATGTTTTAATAAGGTTTAATTTCATTTCTATGGGTTTTAATTATCAAATTTAATTTATTCTATTTTAGGGAATTTTTTAGAAATTTAGGGTGTAGACCCCACTTCTACATTTGGACAGTGAGTGTCCCACATGACTATAAAATTCACTTATTTCATTTTAATGAGTTTCGGAATTTTTAAACACATTTTTAGCCTTGGAAAGAGCCTAATTTGCCATTTAGGGAGTTATAATTGTATTTACAACCTAACATTTCATACTTATAGCCCCAACAACTTACTATAAAAGGAAAACCCTAGCTAATTCCTAATTTGGAAAGGGTTGTGCCAGGAGGCAATGTGATGCCCTAATCCCATTGCCAAATAGAGAAATTCGATTTAGGTATGTTTTAAGCCCTAATTTTCCTTAATCTTTCTAATTTTCTCTTAATCTCTCTTATTCCCATTTTTTCCCAAATGGATTCTTGATTTATGCCATTAAAAATATTATTTTTAATTTTTATTTCAAACCCTAAAAGAGGGGTTTTTATTTTTACTCAATGGAAGTCCAAGATCTACTTGTTTTTAAGGTTATTTAAGCTTAATAATCGATTTTCATTAAGTATTAATAAAAACACTAATTTTGGGTAGGGATTCTTGAAGAGTAGAACTTCGATTTCGACCCAAGAACTTCTTGAAGGTAAGGGATTTTCATCTCAAGTGGTTTTATGTTGTGGATTTGATGTTTGAAGGATTCAAGTTGGTTCTTCCTTATTTATGAGCTTTAATAGTGGATTATTAAAGGCATGTCATTTATGTTGATTTTCTTGATATTAAGCTTAAGAATAGCTAGATCTACAATGTCTTAGGTTTGTATTTTGATATCATGAAGTTTTGAAGTGATTTTAGAATTTTCTTTGCATTTTTGGGTATTTTTGGTTTAGTGTTCATGACATTGAAGACGAAATAGATTTGGGCATAAAGTTAACTATTAAGGGCTGGCCTATCTGGCTGATCGAATGGCCTGATGTTTGAATGGCCAAACGACAATTTTTCCCATTCTTTTACATTTTGGCTATTTCTTGTTCTCTCTCCATGAATCTTATTCCTTATGCTTACAATGAGTAATGATTACTTATAAATGCTACTGTGATTGCACGAAGACCACCTTGAAATTTATGTTTTAAGATTTTGGAAATTTTGGAAATATGAGAAGAGATTATAAAAACTATTCTTCATCAATTAATTGCTAATGAATACACTACGAAGATCGATCGACCCATGAAATTTCCTCTATAATTTTTTATCGAGAGGTTATTGATTGATCAACTACAGAGAGATTGATTGCCATCTAAAGCAATCTTTGTAATTTTGGCTCAGACAATGTTGATCGATCGCCAATAAGAGCAAGGTCTATTGCAAGAGGAATTTTGGTTTGATTTAAATAGTGATTGATTGATTGTTGTTTGACGCGATCAACTGTTGTATGTGAAACTTATGTAGTTTAAACATTTTGGGAAAGTAACCATTCCATTTTGGACTCTATAGCCTAAACTGACCTAATGATCTATATAAGGGCTAGGTAAATCACTAAATAGAGAGAGGAAAACCTTGAATTTGAGATAAGAAAAAAGGAAGAGCCTTTTACAATAGTTTTTTGACCCAAATCACCATTGTGCCTAATTGATTTGCTTTTATCGTGATTGAATCTTAAAGAGAGACATAACTAAAGAGAACACACATACAAAGCTTGAGGAGGTGCAACAAGTTCTTCATCGAGGAGGGATTGAAGAATACTCAAGGAAAATCAACAATCAAAGGTGGTTTCTTTGATTGAGAAACAAGAAGAAGCAAAGACAAAACAGTGAGGGAGAAAATCTTCAAGCCTTGGTGGATAATATTTGAAAACCAACAACAAAGGTTGTTGATTTGCTTATGTCAACATATGAAGTTGTCTATCTAATGCATTGATTTAGCCATGGGAGACTGCCATGATTGTTTACCTTAATTTGGGCTTTTCTATGTTAAATTCCTTGTGTGAATCATTGCATGTAATTTGATTGATGATAGTAAGGAGATGGATGACTTGGATGTTTAGATAGATTAATCGTTTGTGCTGTAAACTCAATTCCTGAGCAAAAGATACTAATACTCTTAATTCTTGCATTTATTTAAGCACTAGGGTGAAGAGAAATCTAGTGATCTGCAAAGTTTGAGATGGATATTAGCCTCTCATCCTCCCTTTCTAACAAAGCTCCTGGGATTGATGGATTTCCGAAGGATTTTTTCTCCTACTAGGACATTGTAAGAAATGACTTAATTATGGAAGTAGATCATTTTTTCTCTCATGGTAAATTATTATGTTCTTTGAATGCTACATTTCTCGCTCCCATCCCTAAGAGAGTCATGCTTATGCTTTTGACAAGTTCAAACCTATTTCTCTTTCAATTTTTCATATAAGGTCATTACTAAAATTATAGCTAATTAATTTTTAATGGTCATTCCTTCTATTATTAGTCATAATAAGGCAACATTTTTGAACGGAAGAAGCATATTTGATAATATTCTTCTTGTCCATGATCTCATACATGGTTATTATAAAATAAATGGTCCTAAAGAGTTTTGTATCAAAGTGGACTTGAAGAAAGATAATGATAAAGTAAGATGAGATATTATTTCTCAAGCTCTTAATGAGATTGGTTGTTGTACCCAATGGATTTACTGGGTGATGGAGTTTGACATTACTGCCTCCTTTAGTGTTCTCATTAACGGAAGTAATTATGGGTTTTTAAAATCTAGGTGTGGCCTCCCGCAAGGTTGTCCTCTCTCTCTCCCTTCTTATTTGTTGTTGCCATGCAATCTCTCTCTAACTTCTTATTAGCTACTGATATATCTCCTCCTTGCTGCCATGAAGTTCTTGTTTCACATATGTTCTTTGCATATGACATTCTTATATTGTCTCAAGAAAGATTGGGCACAGCTAGAGCAATAGTTGAAGCTATTGATTCTTTTAGAGAACTTTTATGTTTAATTCCCAAAGCATCACTAATAGTCATAAAAGTGTTCTTAATGATTATTAGCAACACATATAAAGCATCGCTAAATGCAACACTAATAATACAATTGCAATTGCTAATTAGCGATGCATATAAGTTACTTTTTTGTGATGCTTTATAATACGCTGCTAATAGTAAATTATTAGAAACACATATTTACATGTGTTGCTAGTAGTAAATACTTTGCGATGCTTTATAATGCATCTCTAATACAAAAATATTTTGAAAAAAAATTTAAAATATTAGCGATGCTTTGAAAAGTATCACTAATAAAAAATAAATAGCAACGCTTTTGAAAGCGTTACTAATAAATAAATTTTTTTAAAAATAATAAAAATATTTTCTAGCGACCCTTTTAAAGTGTCGCTAATATACAATAAAATCCCAGCTCTGCTCTGGGGGGATTTCAAGAAGGGGAGTGGGGAAGGAGCTCGACACGAGGAGACAGGGGGGGCAGGGTGGACAGTGGAGGAGAGGGGTGGGAAAGGGGCACCGGCCATAGAAGCTGGCTGCCAGGCTGCGGGAGGAGCTGGTCAGAGCCCTTTCTCCTCTTCCAAAGACCCTGGGGGGAAGGGGGGAGGGAGAAGAAGAGGGAGCAGAGGGGGCCACAACTGGAGGGGGTAATGCCAAGATGGCAAGAAGGCGACTGAAGGCGGCGATAGGGCAGGAAACTACTTTGGGACCCCACAGAGGGGGAAGGGGAGATGGAGCCTTGGCTGCAGGTGCTAGCGCATGTGGAGGCATAGCTAGGACGGTGGAGCAGCGGTAGGGTGGCTGGGCAGAAACTGCTTCTGGGCACATAGAGGGGGAAGGGGCAGGTAAAGGCGGAGGCAAAGCTGAGACAGAGGGGCCTAGCGAAGGTAGAGCCAGGATGACGACTGCAGGCAGTGGCAGGGAGAGAAGCCACTTGGGGGTGACACAGAGGGCAGAGGCGGAGGTGAGTTGGAGCAGCGGGGGGCCTACAAAGGCCAAGACTGAGCCGGGATGGCAACAAGGCGGGTGCGGGGTACGAAACTGCTTCAGGGCTCCATAGAGGGGGGGAGGGGTGAGCTGGAGCATGGGTGAGGGGTAGGAGGAGGCGGAGCCGGGGTGAGGGATCTAGCGGAGGCGGAGATGGGATGGTGGCTGCGGGTGGCGGTGGGCATTGGTAGAGGTGGAGTCAAGGTAGGAGCACGCCATGGCAGGGATGCCAATGGCCGAATCTAGAGAAGAGAGGGCGCGCAGGTGGGGGATAAATACCGATTGAAATTCCACCGTGCACTAAAATGAGTGTCGCTAATAGGAACTAGTTGCGACGCTTCTAAGTGCCAAGAAAATACATTTTTTTGCGATTCTTCTCTATAAATGTTGGAAATGGGCATAAATTTGCAACACTTTTAGATGAGTGTCGCAATTAAGGCCCGTATTTGCAACACTTGTTCATAAGAATCGGAAATAAGGCTCGTAACTCCTCTCTCTACCCTTTCTTGTCTCTCCTCCCTCTCTCCTCCCTCTATATCTCTACTCTCTATCTTCCACACGCGTCAACATGAGCCCTAACTCCGAGGATAAGAGGAGAGAGAGTATATGAATTTAGTTTTATTTTTTGAGATTTTTTAGTTATATATTATATTTTAAAAATAATAAATATAAAATAAAATAAATATATTAGAGACATATAGGAAAAAGCAACGTTGCTTCGCTAGTATATTTTATTTTATTTCTTTATTATCATTTTTAAAATATATATATTTTTTAAAATAAAATTAATTTCCTCTCTCTCCCTCTCTCTCCTTTCCCTCTCTATCTTCACTCTCTCTCCCTCCCCTCTCTCACTTCTCTATCTCCTCTCTCCCTCTCCCTTCCCCCTCTCTCTTCTAGCTCTCTCTTCCCTCTCTCCTCTTTTTGATATTTCTCTCTTTTCCACGTGCATCAATATGAGCCCTGACTGTGAGAATAAGAAAGGAGAGAGTAGGGGAATATTTTTTATTTTTTTTTAATTTTTAATTATATATTATATTTTAAAATAATAAAAATAAAATATAATAAATATATTAGTGATGCATAGGAAAAAGCGTCGCTAATCAAATTCCCATATGTTGTTAATATATTTTTTATTATTTAACATATAATATTTAATAAAAATTAAAAATTAAAAATAAATTTCTCCCTCCTCTCATCTCTCTCTACTTTCTCTCTCCTCTCTATATCTCTCCCCTCTCTTCTCTCTCTCGTCTAACTCTATCTCTCTTCTCTCTCTCCTCTTGTCTCTCTCTCTCTACTCACTCTCTCTTCTCTCTCTCCTCTTCTCTCTCTCTCTACTCACTCTCTCTTCTAGATCTTCACTCTCTCTCCCCTCTTTTATAGATCTCTCTCTTTAGTCTCCTTGTCATTCTCTCTTCAGAACTCTCCCTATCTCTTTCTTCTCTCTCCTCTTTCTCTCTTCTCTTCACACCTCTCTTTCTCTATTACGTGGATGAATGTGAGCCCCAACTTTGAGGAGTGGGGATAAAGTAAAAAAAATATTGATTATTATTATTTATTTATTATATATAAATAATAAATATAAAATATATTATATTTGTTATTTTTTAATATTTATTTATTATATAATATATTTTAAAATAATAAAAATAAAACAAAAATAAAATAAAAAAATTGTCTTAATTTTTCAAAAAAATACTTTATTTCATTTGCAATGCCTAGATTAAAGCGTCACTATTATGAATAAACTATTTTTTATTTTGTTAAATTTTATAACTATTAGTTTCACTTTTTCAAAAATATCGCTAATAGTACAAGTAATATGAGATGCATTGATAAAAGCGTCACTATTATGAATACTACTTACGACGCTATTGGAAAAGCATCGTATCGCAAATAGTTCTAAATTTTTTTATTTTTTACAATTTCTAACTATTAGTAAAGCTTTTTAGAAGTGTCACTAATCATATAACTATTAGGATCGGTTTATTAAAAGTGTTGCTATTATAAATAATATTTGCGATGCTTGTCGCAAATAGTTCTGCTTTTTTATTTTTTAAATATTTAGAACTATTAGCGACACTTTTTCATAAGTGTCGCCAATAGTATGCTTTGATAAAAGCGTTGCTATGATTACTACTATTTGCGGCATTTTTAGTAAAGTGTTGCTAGTAGTTGTACTATTAGAAAAACTTTTTTAAAGGCATCATTAATAATTATAAATTTTGGAACACATTTTTATGCGTAAGAAATAGTGGTTTTTAGCGACGCTTTGCATCACTAATATTTCTTTTTGTTGTAGCATCCAAACAAATCTATAAATAATAATTTTTTTTCAAAAGTTGTTCATTAAACAAATCAATCTCTAGTATTGTTGGAATTTATGAGGGTGCCTTCCAGTTTGTGTAACGCCCAATATTTTTCATCACATTTTCTTAAAATTCACAAAATTTTTTTTGCAATATAGCGACGGTAAATTGGGGGAAAATGACAAAATATGAAACTTGTGAAAACAGTTTATAATTAAAAACATCACACGTTCATTTTTCCATTTTAATTTTTTTCCTCATTTGATTAAACATCGTACAACCAAACCATATCCTCAGGTGCTACTAGAAAACAAACGTATGAATAAATTACTATGATAATGGATTTTAAATACAAATCTATACCAAACATCTCTGAGTGTAAGTCCTATAGACAGTCCATTGTGTAATCCAAATTAAAAGTCCAGAATACATAAACACTTACATTCTCATCTCATCCAATACATTAGATTGTGGCACAAATGATACTTGTAGTGAGTCAAATATACCTGAGTCAAAGGGGAAACAATCCATCATAGAAACGAGCATCCATCTCGAAGAGCTCTCCGTCACAAACCTGTAAAAGCCTTCCGAACAACGGGGCTAAAAAAATAAGGTAACAAGTATTTTCATACACAGTAAGAAAATACCCAGTAGGGGAAATAAATTAATTAACTTTGTAAGTTCATACATATATGCATTTATGCAACCACACATGAAGCAAGAAGTATATGCCACATAAATAAAGTGTCTTACACACATAGAGTCATATTGGCTGAACTTACACTTACTCTTGTAGCATACTCTTACACTTACAATTACAACATACACATATTCGTACGACTTTATTCATACGAACTTACTTGTACAACCTTACTCGTACCATCTTACTCATAAACTTACTCTTACTGTCTTCCTTAGAAGCTTACACTTACACACTCTGGATCTTACGCATACAACTTACTCAAAATCAAATACATATAACCTACTCTTACTATCATAAACATACTATCGACAATTGAAGCTCATTACAATTAATAAGCTCCAGCGTCGGAAAGGAAGGGAATGCCACTGGGGCGTCACCTTAACCTTTCAGGGAGCAACTAGACACCATGGAATTTTCCGAAGGCAAGGCACACCTATGCTCATGGGGCACATGATCAAATAGGTAAAAACAGTTCCATGATACTACTTACTTGAGCATGCAAATGCCCACTCTTTGGGACCATACAGTGCCAACAAGGGCCATACAATGCCAACTTATGGGTGAAAAGCATAAGGTGCCACTCTTGGGTAGGAATCTTACAATGCCACTCTTGGGCGGAACTTACAGTGCCATTTGTAGGCAGAAATATATAAAGTGCTCACGAAGGGCAGAAACTTATAGCGCTCTCAATAGAGCATCAAACATTTGGGCCAAAATACAACACCAAGACTAAATCCAGTAGGATAACACCATAGCTAGACTAGGAAAGACGCTCAGTCAATTACTTATTGACCGGCTAAAAAAGGAACTTAATCTGTTGAAACCCTCAGTCTCAAACTCACAATATTTTCGAATTGGGTTGCTTACAATTTAAGTTTACATTAAGTAACTTAAGCATGTATACTTATGTTTGGAACTACTTCCTTCTTACATTCATCAACAAATATATCTAGAACTGCACCCGTTCTAAAGTTCTAATCAACAAAGGTAGCATTATTTGCTTATCTCATTCCCCCACCCTTACACTTACAGTCTTATGGACCTCAACATAGCCTTACTTGTCAAACTCGAATTCCATACACTCTTACCATCAAATACTTACAACCTTACATCTTACACCATCTACCTTATAACCAAATCGTCTTATTCAAACTCCTCAAATGAAACTCTTTATACCCAAATCAAGTCGTCAAACCCTCACTAATTCCTTACTCATTGTTATTCTGTTACAATTCATATTATGTACATTATTCATGCACAATTATGCTGTTAATGCTCACTACCTCACAATCCCCCAAGATGCTCCGAACCTTAAGTCTTCTAAATCCCTACATCCACGAAGCCTCCGGCTCGTTGCTCCAATGTACCATCAAACTCAATCCAAACCATCCCCCCAATCTCATCAAGTCCAACCTTTGCTCGTCCATCTTACGTCTTCCCTCACCCGACATACTGTTGCAGTCTCCACATCATAGTCCATAAAATACACCTTAGACAACCGTGTAATCAAATGTACATACTCATGCCCATCAACCACACAAATTAATCACATACATATGAGTCACCAACCACTTACTATCATACCTTTAGTCTTCGTTAGCATATGCATTATTCACAAATATAAAGCATGCTTATTTAATCAACATTTTACATGCAAAGTATTAAGCTACAAACTTCTAATATGCTACTACACAATCCAAACATGCTATCATGAAATTACGAGTTCAAAGTTCCCCTACCTCGTAATCATGACGTTTGATGGCGAGCACACGACGATGGCAGTGTCAATAGTGGAGTTGGTGGCCAAAAGCATTGTCAAGTTGTTGTCCTGAGGTTTTAGGAAGCGCCAGAACTACTCACGGCCAAATGGGGTAACATAGATGAATGCGGCAAAATCCGAGATCCACGGCGGCACATTAGGGGCGGCAGGGAGAAAGGTTGTGTCAACAGAAATGGCAAGTGTGACCAAAAGTTGAGATGGACTCACTGAAGTTTAGCCAGTGACTAAGAATTACTTGGCCGGTCACAAGATGTCAAAATCGGCCATGGACAACACCCAATGATGTTGATTTCGCTTTTACAAGGGCCCACATAAGGGTGGAGAGTGTGGGGTGATGCTTGCGGATAGAGGAGAGGTGGTGGAAGACTCTGAGGTCAACTCCATTTGGTGGCAGAGCCAACCGATGGTTAGGCGACACAAATGCGGTGCCTAAACCCTAAACCACACACGCGGCAAAATATACACGTGGGCCAAAGGGGCGGGGAGAGAGCTGAATGGAGGCAGCCCAAGGCTCGGAAGGCACAGTAGGGCCATTCCCATGGGTGGTGACTAACAAGATGGCCTTTGCTGTTGTCGTGCCATGGTAGGCCAACTAGAGGCCAATCGACGTCCGGCAGGGGTAGGACAGTAAAAGGGCACCACATGGCACTCTCTATAGCATGGTCAAACACATAATTGGCAGAGGGGGAGCCTGGTTCATGATGAAAGAAGAGGGGTGGTGTTGCGCTAAGGTAGCCAACCATCTCCAAGCTGAGACCCGCCAAACTAAGGTGGTCCAAAGGGTGTTCGGCTTCGAACGACGCTATGGTGGCCCAAAACGGTGAAAAACCCTAGGACACATGGAGAAGCAGGGGGTTATCGGCGGCTTTGGCCAGCTCCGCCATGGCCATAGTGACCAGGCGGAGATGGGTCCGATGGAGGACGACAACAACAACGATGGTGACCTTCCAACGGCACAACACATGCCAAAAAGGCACCATAGAAAAGGGCAGAATGTATAGGTGTCTCGTAGGGTGGGAAAACACAGAGGAAGATAGGGAAAATGGGCGTAGGAGAGGGTTGAGGAGGAAAGGTGGCGGCCTTGGCCGGCTCCTCTAGGGTCATGGAAGCCGGGTGGAGTCGTCTTTGGCCAAAGGTAGTAACTTTTGGCATCGGCAATCCCAAATGGATAAATCGAACCAAACCAAAAATAGAGGGGCATCTGAAGCTAAGCAGAGGAGAGACAGAGGGGGAGGAGGAGAAACCGGGATGGGTGGCGCTGGCCCTGACCATCGCAATGATGGGCAAAACCCACGGTGGCCGTCCGGCCACCATTGGCTTCTTCTGGCTGCGCCAAAAATCAAAACTAAGAGGGAGAGAGAGGCTGATCGGGGGTTGGGGTAGCTGGCTAGGGGGCGACGGAGCAGGCTGGGGGCCGAATCAAATGGAGCTAGACCGAGTAGTTTGGTCCCTAGACCTTGCCAGACCAAGGCGGAGCCGGACGGAGTCCATATGGCTACATCCAGCGACTGGCAGTGGTGGCGGAATTGAAGACTAGAGGGGGCAAAAAACCGGGGAAGAGGGGAAAAAGGAGTGGGGCTATGCTAGGGCCGACAAACCTGAGCTAAGATGGTGGCTCAGCATTCGCCAAGCCAGGGTGGAGCCGGACGGAGGTCCATCTGCCATGGCTCGAGTGAAAAGAGGATAGGGCGGCGGAGGAGGGGCCCTGTGGGCGGGGAGTTGTGACCCCTCACCATTGCCAAGCCGAGGCGGAGCAAACGGCGATTGGCTGGCCAGTGCCGGCCCATGGCGGTGGCAGATATAACACAATATACAGAGAGGGAAGAGGGGCTAACTGGGGAAAAATGGAACTCAGGGGGGTTGAATCGGGCTGAGGCGGCACCAAGGAGGGAGCCTAGCCGTCGCCAGGCCAAGGCTGTCGGCATCCAGCAGGTGGCGCCTCTCTGGCTGAGCCAAAACGAGAGAAGGGGGACTCTGGGCGATTCTAGAACGAACTCACCCGAGCCTGGCACTTTCTATTTTTTTTTCTTTCTCTCTCCCTTATCCTCTGCACTTTCATTCTCTTTCAATTTTGTTTTGTGCCGTAAGTGCGTGTTGAAGCCCGCGGCCTAAGACTGACCCCATACCTGACTCTATGGGTATGAATACCGAACTCATACACCAAAATATCACATTTTCTCGCCAAAAATGATAAAAAATAACAGAAAACAACAAAAAATCATAAAAAAAATGGGACATTACAGTTTGGTATTTAGGTCTTCCCTTTTTTTGGTTGTTTGAAGAAGTCTTTATGCACGTCTTTAATTATCAATTTGCAACGACTTTAACAAGTTAAATCAAATATTGTTATCTTATGCAGGCTTAGAGGTGGCAAAGGGTAAGACACTTATTCGAAGGGGTCATGTAGGGCCCAAGATTTGGGGCTCGAGGCCCAGCCTGGCCCCCATCTGGGCCTAGTTGGGGCCCTTGGTGTAAAGACCCGACCCGAGCCAGGCCCACAAAATCACTAATAGGAAATTTTCTCTTTCCTTGAGCCAGGAATCATCGTCTGAGTGCAAGAGGTACAACATTCGTCTGCGCACTATGAAGCTTTAAGGCTTCCTTGTACGTAGACTTAGGTTGTAACGAACACGTACACACGACGAAGCTTCATAGTTCGTTGCGTGTAAAATAGAATAAAACATATTATTATAATGATTTGGATCGGGCCAACGTTGCCTTGTCGTTGGTTGCCTACGTACGTATTGGATATTATTCCAATATGATCGGATCCGTACGTAGTTTTGCCTAATGGCTACTGCATACAACAAACATCACAAATCATACGTATAAAATACATATCTTCAAATATTTAATCAGAGTATACAAACACTCATCATATATCGGAGTCGAGCGGAAGTTAATAAATTAACGGAATCGTACATCTCGCTCTACCACATAGCAGGATCAAAATCTCATACACATATCTCGCTCCATTACTGAATCGAGACTGAGCACATCACCTGGCTCGCTCTATCGCTGAGCCGAGACCGGACACACACATCACGTGTCTCGCTCTGCCCTAGAGCGAGACAACACACATCATGGCATATAAGTACACATCACGGCATATAAGCACACATCATGGCATATAAGCACATAGCATAGTATATAGGCACATAGCATGGCATATAGGCACATAGCATAGTATATAGGCACATAACATGGCATATAGGCACATAGCATAGTATATAGGCACATAGCATGACATATAGGCACATGACATGGCATATAGGCACATAGCATGGCACACACGCCGTTCTATAATAAAAACGGGAGATTAGAAAAGCTTACTGCCCTCATGTCTCGTATAGTAGCGGTATACGGAGTTGCTCACATGAGCATCCTCCCCTTCAGATCCGAAGATATTAGACGGAGCTTCCTCTAGCCTTCATACATTCCTCATTTTGTACCGAAAGATTACGTATAAATGTTCTCCTTGCCGGAGACTCTTCTCGTTTTTTGTGCCTGTGAGTGGCAGACAGAACCTCCCTTAGTCTAGATTACTTTTCTTGATGTAGCTTGGCAACTTCGAATAGAATCCCGTCTTGCTCCGGGCCCATATTTCTTGTTCGTTGCTCGAGAATGACGGGTGGAGCCTCTCCTTGTCTCGAGGCATTTCCTCCTTATATGGTTGCCGAATCAAAGAACAGACCTCTCCATTACCTAGAACATACTCGATTTAGTCAAGAACACCTCTTGGACCGACTAAATTGGAGTTGGGATGGCCAGAAACAGAGAAAACAAAGTTGGTCGGTATGGGTAGAACCTTTCCTTGTCTTGGGGCATTTCCTCTTCATACGATCGCCAACTCAGAAAACGGAACCCTCCACTGCGTAGAACATACTCAATTTAGTCAAGAACGCATCTTGAATCGACTAAATCGGAGTTAGGATGGCCAAAAATAGAGAAAACGAAGTTGGTCGGTGTATGAAGATAACGGGTAGGACCTCCTCTTGTCTTGGGACGTTTTCACATCATACAGTCTCCAAATCGAAGAACGGACAGCTCCATTGCGTAGAGCATACTCAATTTAGTAGGAAACGGGTCTTGAACAGCCTTAATCAGCCTCAGAACGGTCAGAAACAGGGGTGGAGAAGTTCTGGTTCGAAAACAGAATGAGATGGGGTATAAATAGGCCCCGAGCCGCGCCGAAACCGCGGCTCCGCGCCGCCAAAAATTGGTGGCACCCGCGGTTCGGTGGCGTGCGCGTCCCGCGCCACGCACTGTTTTTATTTATTTTTATTTATTTTCTTCTTTCAAATTACAAACGCGCGTATCTCCTTACCCCGGATGCGGATTCGTGCATTCTAGGTACCGTTGGACTCGTATCGATGAGCCCTTCGATACAAACCCACTTAAAGCAATAAATTGTGCTCTTTCTAAGTCGTTCCCACCTATATTACATATTTTCCGAGGTCATCACTTCAGGTCCCGATCTCCGTTTCGCGCGTTCTTTGCATCATTACGCTCGTTATGCCAAGATCTACCTGGCTACAGGTATTTCATCTAATGAAAACCCTTAACATTAATCTCAAATTACCGAATTACCCTTAACCCTCCCGGGTTAAGCGTAACCGAAAAACGGGTCGTTACACTTGGGCTCTATGGCCAATCGATCAACCTTTCGTGTTGGGATTTGGCCTACTTGCAAGGCCTTAGGGGCATAGCCAATAAAGCCTTATGGGCCAAATATTAAAAAAAAAATTGGTCGGGCCGACCTTGGGAGGGCCCAAGGGCCTTGCAAGGCCATGCCACGGGGGATGAGGACCGGGCCTTTACAACCACTATGTGGGCCATGTAGTACATTGAATCTATTCTGTCCTGCATATTTATTTATTGTTACTAGCCAAATTAGATTTCATAATGGCTAACTTTCTTCGGCCTGGTACTTTGAAGAAAATGAATATTATTAACGGGGAAAAAATTGTCTCCTAAAATCATAAGGCGGTCTTGGGTTTCGATCTACGAGTTCTTGGTGTAAAATTAGTATTTGCAGGCACATATGGCTGGCAAATGTTCCCTTTGGGTTAAATGGATGTATTCTCTCTACAAATGTTCTCTTTGGGTGTATTTGCTGGGAAAAAATTCTTCTAAAATAAGAAGGCGGCCTTGGGTTTCGGGTTTCTATCTACGAGTTCTTAGTGTAAGATTCGTGTCTGCATGCTCATATGGCACCTCCTTACAAATGTTCGCTATGAATTTAATGGATGTATTCTTTCTGCATAAAAAATAGTAGTTTGTTACATTGTGTAGTTCATCCTTCATTTCATATTTGGAGAAGTATCCTTGGTTTGTGCAGGCCCAACTGTTAAGCATGCCATTTCTTTTCATGATTCATGAAGGCAAAGATACTTTTTTCTGGCTGGATCCTTGGGTGGGTCCAATTCTCTCCTTAAAGTATTTGGCGGTCGTCTTATTAATCAAATTGAGGGTAATATTTTGGATTCTATTCAAGATTCATTAATAGATCATGGAAATTTGATGTTGATGGTAATATAAGAGGTCAGCAACTTCTAACATTGCTTCATCGCTAGACTCCTAAATTAGATGATAAGAGAGAGGCATAATCATTTAGAAGAATCAAAGTTCTCTACTCATGCCTACCTAGGATATTCTGGTCTCATTGTTTGAAGGTTTCAAGGGATAAGTTTTTTTGATTCAAACATCATATTCTTTGCCGTTACTTTGTTTCGTGGATGATGTTTTAGAGAAGATTGCGCACTCTTGATGATATTAAGAGAAGAGGTATTGCTCTTGTTAATCGATGCATCTTATGCATTTGTGAATTAGAATCCATTGGCCACTTATTTTCACTTGCATCTTTTCAAAGTGGCTTATCATCTTTGTTCTCAGAATTTTGAGACTAGATATTCCACGTAGAACAACAGGCAACTTCAGTGATGATGCTTTATACATGAGTACTCATCAACCTAATATTGGGTTTCCTCTCAAAACATTTCTCATTGCAGCCATATATTTCATTTGGAGAGAAAGCAATTAGAAGCTAATTATAAGACTATTATTCTGAAATGCTATGTTTTGGCAGATCAATTTATTGCTCAACTCGTTGAAATTTTCTTTTCCAGTCAAAAGTCAATGCACCAATCCATTGAGTTCAATGGAGAAAGGAATTTGTCATGTGGCTTTAGTCCTACACAATGAAACTTTTAATAAAGTAAAGTTGGTATTTGGAGATAACTTGGATTTCTATTGCTTAATTACAAGTGAAACACACCATGCCTGAATTCATGGGCGTAACCGGATTTGGGGATTAGAATTACTATGATAAATGATTTTTTCAATAAATAGGACCTCCCTTAGTGTGTGAGAAGTATAACAACCAATCTTTCACCACACACTTTGATTAAAAAATAATGATAATTTATATAATTGGTTGAATCGGGCCAACATCGCCATGGTGTAGGTTGCCTATGTACTTATTGACTAATATCTCCAATATTAATCCAATAAGATTGAATCCAATCATAGTTCTGCCTAATAACTATATATATAGGCAAACCATGCATTTATGTATATAATAATTATAACTTTATTAATGTTATAATTCTCATTGAAAACCAAAATATGAGGCATCATCAGCAACCTCATCGATATGTTGGCCAAATCACCAATGACCATCAGTGAGTCCATTGACATGTCGAACCCTCACCTATAGTGAAATAGCAAGGAAAATCGTCCTCAACGACACCTCACTGATACGTTACCTTACTATCAGCGGCCAAAATGAACATGTGACTACATTCATGTAAGAATATTATTCATCCTCTTCCTCTCAATGTTGCAGTCACTGACATGTCAGTGACCATACTAGTGATTGAGAAATTAAGAACGGAGACTCCAAGTTCAAATTTGAACACTTTTCTAGCATAAAAACTAATAGAAATCATTCCAAAATAAATTATATACCATTTGATTCAACAATCAAACATTAAAATAGTTGTGATATGAATTTACCATGAAAGCATCTTCAAAACAAGACCCGCTTCTCCATACGCTTTCCCACCGATGTTTGTACTCTCCTTCAAGTCCTCTACAAAAATTGGTTTTCACTCCCTTTTATACTAGGATAACTACTCCCAAAGTCTAAAACCGCAAAATCACCTCATTTTCCAAAATAACTTATGCAAGCAGTTAATTTTGGTAACCATCATTGTGTCTGTCATGGCCTATGATTTTGGAAGCATATATAGAAGTTTAAATAACAAAAATATCTATATCGAATTTTGCCCGGGCTTGCGACCGGAGAAATTCACTATAAGCATGACATAAACATTCAGTTTCCTAGGAATATACTGTCCGTGTACAAATACACATGGAGAAAAATAAAAAGGTTCCTTGCTTAGATTTATAGTGCGGTTGAAAATCTTCAGAAATATCTTAAAAAGTCCTAAGTAAGCCCTTCTACCCGCACACAAAGCTTCGTCTAGTCTTGCAAGGTCTAAGGGGTGGTAAGTATTCTAAAATACTTAATAAGAGAATTTATACTATTAGGCATAAAGTAACATGCGATAGTTTCAAAACACATAATATAAATAATATTTTTTTGTAAAAATAGGGTATGCCTTTCACCCAAAACCACCCATAGAGTTTCGTCCTATCTATCAAAGATGCTCATAAGGTTTGCAAGATCTCATGGTTTTCTACAGGTATCCTAGACACCTACACTATCCTAAGGACTTTGTTGTAGATACAAAGCAGCCTCATTTTACTCCTTTATGGATCATCACAAAACATCTCGTACTTGTGGAGAGAAGAGCTACTCGTGTTCATGGTGCGCTAGGATCAAGAGAATAGAGAGTCTTCCCATGATATGTTTTACCATAGCGCGTATAGCCTTCTTGACTGTTCCCGCCCTTCGTTAAGGGTTGACATGGGTTCCCGTCCTTCATTAGGGGCTAACCAAACTAATATATGTACCATGCATCTGATTTCCCTCATATTATAGTTGTGAGCTTCTCTATTCATGGAGCTTTGTTGGTACGTCTATTAAACTCCGTACAACAAATTATTCCTAAGTTCTCATACTCATAAAGGATAATTTTTCTTTCAAAACATTTCATTCTAATATTTATTCTTTAAAAACCTCTAGCCTCACTTTTACAAGTCATGAGAGAGTCACTAATAAAGACTACAATGATAGGGTTGGTCATTCGTTTTAACGAGACAGGGACCTTTTCTTCATCCTGTTTCAGCAACTCAATCACTATGCTTTTACGCATTTTCAAAAATAATGTTGAGAATCATCCTTTCGACAAGGACGAGTTCTCTAAAATTGCTTTTCGAACATACTTTATTCATAATAATAAAAATAGCGAAGCTAGATTTTCCCTATCTGACATGCTACAATGTGAATAATTCATAATCAAAATTTAAAGATAAACCATTCAATAAAACGAATATACGAGGCAGTCATAAAAATTATGGTATATAAATCATATATATTCCAATGGATAATCATTCAAAAAACTAAATATATTTGTAAAAATCCTAAAACATAACTTGAAATTAACTCTAATGCATAACATACTAGAGTCGTACGTATAATAGGTTTAGAAGATAACTCAATAGGAGAATTTATACAAGTAGACATAAAGTAACATGTGGCAGTTTTAAAACACATAATAAAAATAATATTTTTCCTAAAAACAAGGTGTGCCTCTTACCCAAAACTACCTATAGAACTTCTTCCTATGTATCAAAGATACTCCTAGGGTTTGCAAGCTCTCATAGTTTATTACAAGTATCCCAAATACCTATTGCATCTTATGGACTTTATTGCGGGTACAAAGCAACCTCATCTTACTCCTTTGTGGATCATCACAGAACACCTCGTATTTGTGGAGAGAAGAGTCACCCATTCTCATGCGGCACCAAGATCAAGTGTGTCATGCCCCGGCGTTGCCCGACCCGAGCCGAACCCGGTCCAAGGGCCAGTCAAGCGCACGGGGGCGACGAGGGAAATTGAGAAACGGTTTAGCGGAAGACTTAACCCTAACCACGGGCAACTTAACAGAAATACGGAGTATGCACATTCCTTTGAGCAAGAGTAAATAAGAAAAAAAAAGAGAGTTGCTTAACACAAAGCAAACAACTAGTCTCAAACCCACATGCTTAGTCAACTATAGCCCACACTAGCTCAAAATAAGTTTTAAACATCACAACTGTATAAAGTAGCACAAAAATCCAACAGAGAACCCTACACAAAGGTTCTAAACATAAAACATAACCAAGGAAAATAAATCACATAAGAATCTCCACGATCACATCCAAATCATCTCTGACCTTTCCTCAAAGAAGAGATCCTATTCGTCTGCGTGTCACACCACGCAGCCCCAAAGCAAAAACACAAGAAAGAGGGGTGAGTTTAACAAACTTAGTAATGGTTTTTAATATAACTATTATCATCGAAAATACGATAGCATCGCAATAAACTCATTCAGATCAAAGATTGACAAGGTGCATCATTTACTGATCACACAGACACATCACCTAAAACTGCATTATAGTGTTAATCCACATAATGTCATTCACATCATAACAACCTGTATGAATGTATATCTAACATACATATTCCATCATGCATCACATCATAATAACTTGCATGGATGTATCTCTAACATACATATTCCCTCATGCATCACATCATAACAACCTGCATGAATGTATCTCTAACATACATATTCCATCATGCATCACATCATAACAACCTGCATAGATGTATCTCTAATATACATATTCCATCATGCATCACATCATAACAACCTCCATCAAGGAGTAATCACAATTTAGTGTCACACAGACGGGAACATAGACAAGGCCACGAAGGCGTGTCATGATCCACAATTCTACACAAGAATTTAAGAAAGTTTTGGGTTGTCAATCCCTTAAGCTGCTCGCCCTGGACAATCCTGGCCAAGGATGTCCTATTCTCACACAGAGAATCTAGAGCAGGGGTGTTCGCCCAGGGACATCTTCTGCGGATGGGAGAGCCTGAGTTCTCACACAGAGAACCCTAGAACACGTGGTAGTGGGTGCACACGGCATATCACACTGGATTCTTAGGGTCCAGATGACACTCATAATAACAATCTCACATCCGCAAGACAAGTACACAACTCGTCCCCACATAATTCCATTTTTCTAGACTCAGCCCAAGGAGTGCACTCGTTCCACACAGGAACTCAAATCAAAACGTGTCCTTTTGGACCAATTAAGTTTTGATTAATCCACGACCGATCAATCCGGCATACAATTTCACCACATTGCATCCAATCGGTCAAATTCGATCAACCTCGATAAAGCCTCAATCGGAAATCCATTTTCATAATGCATGCAGCATGGTACATACGTGGGCAAGGCATACATGAATCCTAATTCATGATAAGTACTCTCATCAACCCCTAATGCATCATTCATAATCATAATATCAAGCTTCAACATCATCATAAATCTCCACATGTGTGTGTACCTAATAGAAGCACTTCACTCAATGCATTTCAACATGCTTGAAATTAACTCACTACCCCACTACACATGTGAATTAACATCTAATAATGAATTTTAGCAGAAATCAGAGAAGAAGAATCATTGAAATCATAACTCAATTCAAAGCTCAACCACAAAGGCTAAACACATATAAGATCATTCATTTCATCCTTAAGCCATGACATTCACCAACATCCACACATCAACTAACCACATTCTATCATGACAAATCAGTCTATTAATAGGTTATAGTCCTACTGAAAACATGCTTAACCATAGAGAATCAACCATTCATAGTTTCAAGATGACAATTCCAACATCATGCCACAAACCATAAGTCATTCCACAAATCTCTAATTATATATCTCAACTTCCTAACCTCAATAGCATGCCTTTCCAGTAGCATAATATAGCTCAAAACACTCCACATTCATATGAAATTGGCAAGTTAAAGTGGAATTACTGAAATAAACATCATACAAATTGAACAACATTTTGCTGTGTAGTCGTTCGAACGCCCAGCAGGCCGTTCGATCGGCTAAACAGGAAGATTTCAAATCTACAGTTTGGCCATTCGAACACCCAGCAAGCCGTTCAATTGGCTGAATTGGAAATCTGTCGATCCGACAGTGTTGCCGTTTGAATGCCCAAAGGGCCGTTCGAACGCCAACAAGGCAGAAACGACCTTCTTCTTCCTTTCGCATTTTCAAACCGAAACTCCATTGATAACACTTCAAATCATCATTTAACAACCTAAATACCATCAAAAGTCCACAATGACTTCCAGAATGCTAAACCACATCATAACAAGATAAAACCCTATGAAATCGGGATTAAAGATTACCATTTTCTAATCATGCCATTAGAACACAAAATCAAGTAACTCCATTCAAAATAAACCACAAAATCAAAAGTTTTACCATAGACAAACTGAAATTTCGAAAGTCCATTACCTTATCCCTTGATTAGGCTTGGATTTGATGGTCACCCTTCTTGAAAACCTTACAAAGACATAGAGTTTGAATTAAACTCCATTAAAACCGATTTAACAAAGAAAACCCTAATTAAAAACTTAGATCTAGGGTTTGTTGAACATAAAAATCGGATTTTGAGAGCTAGGGTTTGTAGTAAAAATATAAATAAGTAGTTTTGATGTTTAAAAATAAATTGAAACAAAGGGGAAATGGTAGATTTAGAAAGGATTAAGAACAAAGCTAGGATTTAGTGCTTAATTAGAATGAGCTCACCTTAAACGCCTTCTAATCCGGGCCTATTTGGGGATTAGGCTTAACCTCTCCTCCTTAGCCTATTCCCAAAATGGGAATGGCTCAGGTCATCCCTTTTATAGTATGGTTTGGGTTGTGTAAGGGTAAGTTTTGGGGTGTAAATAGAAAAATAGGCTAAAAATGAGCATTTTACAAATTTGAGCACTAATTAAATCTGAAAAAAATCTAAATTTTTTTGTATAACCTTAAGTTGATGTCTGGGTCCATTTGGCATAAAAACCAAAATTTTGACAGTGGGGCCCACAGGGGTCCCGCCAAAACCCTAATTTTTGGAAAAATAGTAAAAATTCCAAAAAATCCCAAAAATTCACATTTGATTCAAAATCACTTAAAACCACTAATCTTAAAGTTGATTTAAGATTAAATCAGAAAACGCGTTAACCTCATGATAACCGATAATTAAAGAAAACAAAAACTGGTTTAGAGATGAGGGTCCTTGCAAAGAGAATAGAGAGTCTTCTTATCATACTGTTTACCTAGCGCGCATAGCCTTCTTGATGGTTCCCTCCCTTTGTTATGGGCTAACATGGGTTCCTGCCCTTAGTTCGGGGCTAACTAAGCTATTATGTATACCATGCATCTGATTTCCCTTAGATTATAGCTGTGAACTTATCTATTCATGGAGCTTTGTTGGTATGTCTACCAAGCTCCGGACAACAAATCAATCTTGACTTCCCAGACTCATAAAGGGTAGTTTTTCTTTTAAAACATTCCATTCTAATGTTTATTCTTTCAAAAACTCTAGCTTCGCCTCTATAAGCTATGAGAGAGTCACTAATAACAACTATAATGATAGGGTTGATCATTAATTCCAACGAGACAGTTACCCTTTCTTCATCCCATTTTAGCAACTCAATCGCCATGCTTTTACGTGTTTTTGAAAATAACCTATTTCGACATGGACGAGTTCTCTAAGATTGCCTTTCGAACATACTTTATTCATAATAAAATAAATAGTGAAGCTAGATTTTCCCTATCTCACATGCAACTACGTGGATAATTCATAATCAAAATTTAAAGATAAACCAATCAATAAAACGAATATATGAGGTAGTCATAAAAATCATGGTATATAAATCATATCTTATTCCAATTTATAATCATTCAAAAAACTATAAATATGTGCGAAAATCCTAAAACATAACTTGAAATTAACTCTAATGCATAACATACTAGAGTCATACGTATATTAGGTTTAGAAGATAACCAAAGTAAGTATTTATGCAATAAAATAGGATAAAATCCCAATTTCACTCTTTGCTAGAGTTCGAATGCCATAAGTCGAACTCTCCATACTTGGACATCGATTTTCTGATATTTAAGCTCTCTAATCAAGAAAATAACCCCTCCGCGATGTCTGACACACTCGATTTAGGTTATAACACATTAAATAACTCAAATCAAGCTTAAAACAATTCAGCATTTGGTTAAAGAAGTTTGAATACGGGGGCAAGGGATCTCTCTTAAGGTTTACTTTATAGTAATTAAACCCTAAAAATAACCCCTCTACTACATAGAACGCACTCGATTTAGTCAAGATTGACTTTTGAACGGACTAAATCAAACTTAAAATGACTTAAAAACAGAGATATCGGGTTTGAGGTTCCTTTTAAATCCCCTTTCCCTTATATTTCATGGTTCATGCTGTAAGGACCCACATCTCTAAACCGGTTTTTAGTTTTCTTTAATTATGGGTTATCGTGAGATTAACGCGTTTTCTGATCTTATTCGGTGATTTCATAAAATAAATAGTGTTTGTGATGGTTTTAACCAAAATTAACTTCAATATTAGTGGTTTTAAGTGATTTTAGACCAAATGTGAATTTTTGGGATTTTTTGGAACTTTCACTATTTTCCAAAAAATTAGGGTTTTGGCGGGACCCCTGTGGGCCCCACCGTCAAAAATTTTATTTTTGGGTTAAATGAACCTAGACATATACTTAAGGTCATACAAAAATTTTCAGAATTTTATTAGCTTAATTAGTGTTTAAATTTGTAAAATATCCATTTTTAGCCTACTTTTCCTATTTACACCCAAAAACTTACCTATGCATACCCCAACTCTTACTATAAAAGGGCAGACCTGAGCCATTTCCATTTTTGGGAATAGGCTAAGGAAGGAGGGCTGGCCTAATCCCCACTTAGGCCCGAATTAGAAGCCAATTAAGGTAAGTTTACTCTAATTAAGCACTAATCCATGACTTTCTCCTTAATCTCTTCCAAATCTACTATTTTCCCCTTGATTCAATTCGTTTTGGGCATCAAAAACTACTGATTTATGTTTTACTACAAACCCTAACATTCAAAATTCGATTTTTACTACCAATAAGCCCTAGATCTAAGATTTAATTAGGGATTTCTTGGGTAATTCGATTTCTATTAGAGTTTAATTCAAACTCATTGTGTTTTTAAGAATTTCAAGAAGGGTGACTCTTCAATCTGAGCTTAATCAAGTGCAGAGGTAATGGGTCCTCAAAATCTCTGTTTATCCATGGTAAAATTCTTCATTTTTGGCTTATTTCGAAATGGAGTTGCTTCATTTGGTGTGTTAATGGTAAGATTAGAAAATGGAATTATTTAATCCCGATTTCTTAGGGTTTTGCATTATTATGGTATGGTTTGATGTTCTGGAAGTCAAGAAGAACTTTTGATGATGATTAGGGTGTTAGATGTGGATTTGAAGTGTTATCAATGGTGTTTTGGTTTGAATTTGCGAAAGGAAGAAGATGGACTGTTCTGCTTTGTTGGCGATCGAACGGCCCTTGTGGACGATCGATCGGCAACACTGCCGAAATGTCGGTTTTCCAGTTTAGCCGATCGAACGGCTTGCTGGGCGTTCGAATGGCCGAACTGTAAATTTCAAAATTTTGCGTTTAACCGATCGAACGGCCTGAAGGGCGATCGATCGGCTACACAGTAAATTGTATGTTGTGCATATGATGTCTATTTTGATGATTCCACTTTAGCTTGCCAATTTTATATGAATGTGGAGTGTTTTAAGTTATGTTAGATTACTGAAAACGCATGCTATTAAGTTTATGGAGTTGAGATATATGCTTAGAGATGGTGGAATGACTTATGTTTTGTAGCATGATGTTGGAAACGTCATCTTGAAATTATGAATGGTTGGTTTCTCATTGTTAAGCATACTTTCAGTAGAACTATAATCTATTATTGGACTGATTTGTCAAGATAGAACGTGGTTAGTTGGTGCGTGAATGTTGGTGAATGCCATGACTCAATGATGAAATGGGTGATGTTATATGTGTTTAGCCTTTGTGGTTGAGTTTTGAATTGAGATATGATTTCAACGATTCTTCTTCTATGATTTCCGCTGGAATTCATGTTTAGATGGAAATTCACATGTGTAGTATGGTAGTGAGTCTATTTTCAAACATGTTGGTATGCATTATGTGAAATGCTTCTACTAGTTACACACATGCATTTGGGGGTTTAAGTGATGATGTTGAAGCTTGATATTGTGATTATGAATGATGCATTAGGGGCTGATGAGAGCACTTATCATGGATTAGGATTTATGTATGCTTTGCCCACGTATGTACCATGCTGCATGCATCATGAAAATGGATTTCCAATTGAGGCTTCATCGTAATTAATCGAATTTGACCGATTGGATGCAATGTGATGAAATAGTGTGCCAGGTTGATCGGTCGTAGATTAATCGCATGTTGATTAGTCCGAAAGGACATATTTTGATTTGAGTTCCTGTGTGGAACGAGTGCACTCCCCGAGTTGAGTCTTGTTAAATGGAATGATATGGGGACGAGTTGTGTACTTGTCTTGCGGATTGTGAGAATGTTATTACGAGTGTCATCTGGACCCTGAGAATCCAGTGTGGTATGCCGTGTGCACCCCGCTACCACGTGTTCTAGGGTTCTCTGTGTGAGAACTCGGGCTCTTCCCTCCGTAGGAGATGTACTTGGGCGAACACCCCTACTCTAGATTCTCTGTGTGAGAATGGGACATCCTTGGCCAGGATCGTCCAGGGCGAGCAGTATTAGGGATTGACAACCCCAATCTTTCTTTAATTCTTGTGTAGAAAGATCAGAGAGACAGGATCGCCTCTTTGAGGAAAGGTCAGAGATAGCTTGGGTGTGATGATGGAGAACGTTGTGTGACTTATCTTCTTTGGTTCTATGTTTTATGATTTGGACCTTTGTGTAGGGTTCTTTGTTTTGGACTTATGTTACGTTTTATAGTTGTGATGTTTATGACTCATTTTGAGCCGGTGTGGGCTTTATTTAACTAAGCTTGTGGGTCTGAGAATTGCTGTTTACTTTGTGATAAGCAATACTCTTTATTTCCCTTTTATTTACTCTTGCTCAAAGGATTGTGCGCACTCCATATTTTTGTTAATCGCCCGTGGTTAGGGTTAAGTCTTCTGCTAGATCGTTTTTCAATTTTCACTTCGTCGCCCCCGCGCGCTTGACCGGCCCCTGGACCGGGTTCGGCTTGGGCGGGCATCGCCGGGGTGTGACAGAGTTTTTGTATCGGAGCACATCTTTGTCCAAGAGTAAATAGGGTTTGTGTGACAAGTCTTGCTTGTTTGCTTGCTTGCTTGTTTGTGTGCTTTCTGCTTGTTTGGCTGTGTGCTTTCGGGTTGTTAGGCTGTACGATTAACGTCTGGTCGTTTTGTAGATGGCTGGTCCTAATCATGCAGGCGCTAATAACCATCGCGGTGCTCGTGACCCAAGGGTGGACGATGTGTTGACCACCATTGAAGGGTTGACACAGGTATTCCAGGCTAAGCACGCGAGTGGTAGCAGTTCTGAGTCTCTTTCACTCGAGGGATTCAAGAAGCTTAATCCCCCTAGCTTCAAGGGTGGATTGGATACCTTTGTGGCGGATAATTGGAGGCTTCATATGGAGAAGATCTTTAGTGCTCGACGTTGCTCAGACGAGGAGAAGACTAGACTTGCAGTCTTCATGTTCGAGGGCGAAGCTCAGAGGTGGTGGTTATCGATGGAGTGTCAGAGGTTCCATGACCGAGCGGACATTCCTTGGGAGGAGTTCTTGTCAGCCTTTAACGACAAGTACTTCCCTCTTCATGTCCGAGAGGAGAAGGAGTTTCTTAGTCTGCAGCAGGGTTCTATGACGGTCTTGGCTTACGTTTCGTGGAGCTTGAGCGCTTTACTCCTCGCTTCTTCAGCGATGAGTATGAGCGAGCACGTAAGTTTGAGGACGGTCTTAAGCCTTTCATTAAAGGCCGAGTCGTGCCATTCAGGCACAAGACCCTTGCTGAGGTACTTGAAACGGCCATCGTAGTGGAGCGGGATTCTGACGAGTATATCCGGAGGAGAGGGCAACAGCAGCAGCCTAAGAGGTCGAGGGCGGAGGATAGCCGTAACCGCCAGGATCATAAGTGGCGTGATACTTGTCATGTGAGGCATAACACTCAGCATGTGCAGCAGGATCCTCAGGACCGTCGTGCTAGTGTGACTTGCTATGATTGTCGGCAGAAGGGGCACTATGCCAATGAGTGTCCGCAGAGGGCTGGTTGTGCTCAAAGACGTGCACCGATGACACCTAATACCGGTCCCAAGCAGCCGGGAGTACCACCGGCGAGAGCACCTACCGGGCAGCCCGATGGCAAAGGGAAGAAGCCGGCTCATGACGGGAGAGTCTTTGCTATTTCAGCGCAGGAGGCGGCTAACTCTTCGGGCGTGGTGGAAGGTATGATTGTCATTGCCTCCCACTATGCTAGAGTGTTATTTGATACCGGTTCCTCTCATTCTTTTGTGTCTCCACATTTTGCTCATGAGTTGGATGCTTGTTATAAGTTGTTGCATGTTCCTTTGCATGTGTCTACACCTTCATCCTCTCTTCGAGCGGAAAAGTATGTTGAGATGATTCCTATGGAGATCAGTGGGCATGTGCTACATATGGATCTTATTATATTGCCGATGATTGACTTTGATGTGATCCTAGGCATGGATATGATGTTCAAGTTCCATGTGCATGTAGACTGTCGCAGGAGATGTGTGAAGTTCGAGTTGCCAGGAGCTAAGCCTTTTATCTTTCAAGGGGTGAAGCGTTCTAATGGCAAATTCTTGGTCTCTTCCTTCAAGGCCAAGAAGTGGATCGATAGTGGATGCGAAGCTTTCCTTGCTAGTGTTACGGGGTTGAACATGGAGTTACCTTCTTTGGATTCCGTTCGTGTTGTGGCGGAATTTCCCGATGTCTTTCCTAGTGACTTGCCGAGTTTACCATCGGAGAGGGAGATAGAGTTTTGCATTGACCTTATTCCAGGCACTACTCCTATTTCTAAGGCTCCCTATTGTATGGCTCCAGCCGAACTTAAAGAGCTTAAGGCTCAACTGCAGGATCTTATGGATAAGGGGTATATTAGGTCGAGTGTATCTCCTTGGGGTGCGCCGGTCTTATTTGTTCGGAAGAAGGATGGTTCTCTACGGTTGTGTATCGACTACCGAATGCTTAATCAGGTAACCATCAAGAACAAGTACCCTTTACCTAGAATTGATGATTTGTTTGATCAGTTGCAGCAGACACAGGTATTCTCTAAGATCGATTTGAGATCGGGTTATCACCAACTTCGGATCCGTCCTGATGATGTTGCAAAGACGGCTTTCCGTACCCGATATGGGCATTATGAGTTCTTAGTTATGCCTTTTGGTCTTACTAATGCACCAGCCTCATTTATGGACTTGATGAACTGAGTCTTTCGGCCTTATCTTGATCGGTTTGTGATTATATTCGTGGATGATATTCTGATCTATTCGGCCAATGAGGAAGAGCATGAAGCACATTTGAGGATTGTCTTGCGAACTTTACGGGAGCATATGCTCTTTGCGAAGTTTGACAAGTGTGAATTTTGGCTCAAGAAAGTGCATTTCCTTGGTCATGTTATATCGAGAGACGGTGTGGCGGTTGATCCCTCGAAAGTTGAAGCTGTGTTGAATTGGGAGCAACCGAAGAGTGCATCGGAGGTCCGTAGCTTCCTAGGACTTGCCGGGTACTACCGCCGTTTCATCGAGGGTTTTTCTAGCCTTGCAAACCCTATGACTAAGTTGACAAGGAAGAATGAGAAGTTTGAGTGGAACTCAGCTTGTGAAGAGAGTTTCCAAGAGTTGAAGAAGAGGCTAACTTCAGCTCCGTTTCTAACTTTGCCTTCCGGGAGTGGCGGATTCGTGGTCTATAGTGATGCTTTTCTTCGCGGCTTGGGTTGTGTACTCATGCAGCATGGGTGAGTGGTGGCTTATGCATCTCGACAGCTTAGAGTGCACGAGCGGAATTACCCCACTCATGACTTGGAGTTAGCGGCCGTAGTTTTTGCATTGAAGATTTGGCGGCACTATCTCTATGGTGAGAAGTTTGAGGTATTCACTGATCACAAGAGCTTGAAGTACTTATTCACTCAGCGAGATCTTAATTTGAGGCAAAGGAGGTGGCTTGAATTCTTGAAGGATTATGACTTCACGATATCATATCATCCGGGCAAAGCGAACGTGGTGGCAGATGCTTTGAGTCGGAAATCAGCCACTACGGTTGCTTGCATGCGAGTTCATGAGTGGCTCCTTTACGAGGATGCCATTGAGCTAAGGCCAGAGTTAACTTTGGGGGACACACGGAGCTGGTTTGCTAATCTCTCTATTAGCTCTAGTGTGGTGGATGACGTGGTCGAAGCTCAGAAAAGTGATGAAGAGATCCTAGCTCTTAAGGCTAAGCTAAGGGAGAAGGCAGTGTTGGGCTTTGAGGAAAAGGCCGATGAGAGTTTGATGTATAAGGGTCGTTGGTGTGTGCCGAACACCATTGAGCTGAGAGAGCGTATCCTATCGGAGGCACACCATTCTAAGTTCTCTATCCATCCTGGAGGAACGAAGATGTACCATGACGTGAAGAGGACATTTTGGTTGAATGGGATGAAGAAGGACATTGCGGTCTACGTGTCCAAAAGCCTTGTGTGTCAGCAAGTCAAGGCAGAGCATCGGCATCCAGGTGGTTTACTACAACCACTTCCAATTTCGGAGTGGAAGTGGGAGCACGTCACTATGGATTTCGTCTCCGGATTGCCACGGTCGCCGAGTGGAAGGTACTTCGGCAAAAGGAAATCCCACTCGTGAAGGTGTTGTGGAGGAATCATAGAGTCGAGGAAGCCACGTGGGAAACGGAGGACGAGATCAGAAAGAAATATCCTCATCTTTTTGTCGCTGACCTCTAGCGAATTTTGGGGGACCAAAATTCCTAAGAGGGGGAGGATGTAAGGACCCTCATCTCTAAACCGGTTTTTGGTTTTCTTTAATTATGGGTTATCGTGAGATTAACGCATTTTCTGATCTTATTCGGTGATTTCATAAAATAAATAGTGTTTGTGATGGTTTTAACCAAAATTAACTTCAATATTAGTGGTTTTAAGTGATTTTAGACCAAATGTGAATTTTTGGGATTTTTTGGAATTTTCACTATTTTCCCAAAAATTAGGGTTTTGGCGGGACCCCTGTGGGCCCTACCGCCAAAAATTTGATTTTTGGGTTAAATGAACCTAGACATATACTTAAGGTCATACAAAAAATTTTAGAATTTTATTAGGCTTAATTAGTGTTTAAATTTGTAAAATATCCATTTTTAGCCTATTTTTCCTATTTACACCCAAAAACTTACCTATGCATACCCCAACCCTTACTATAAAAGGGCAGACCTGAGTCATTTCCATTTTTGAGAATAGGCTAAGGAAGGAGGGCTGGCCTAATCCCCACTTTGGCCCGAATTAGAAGCCGATTAAGGTAAGTTTACTCTAATTAAACACTAATCCATGACTTTTTCCTTAATCTCTTCCAAATCTACTATTTTCCCCTTGATTCAATTCGTTTTGGGCATCAAAAACTACTGATTTGTGTTTTACTACAAACCCTAACATTCAAAATTCGATTTTTACTACCAATAAGCCCTAGATCTAAGATTTAATTAGGGATTTCTTGGGTAAATCAATTTCTATTAGAGTTTAATTCAAACTCATTGTGTTTTTAAGGATTTCAAGAAGGGTGACTCTTCAATCCGAGCTTAATCAAGTGCTAAGGTAATGGGTCTTCAAAATCTCTGTTTATCCATGGTAAAATTCTTCATTTTTGGCTTATTTCGAAATGGAGTTGCTTCATTTGGTGTGTTAATGGTAAGATTAGAAAATAGAATTATTTAATCCCGATTTCTTAGGGTTTTGCATTATTATAGTATAGTTTGATGTTCTGGAAGTCAAGAAGGACTTTTGATGATGATTAGGGTGTTAGATGTGGATTTGAAGTGTTATCAATGGTGTTTCGGTTTGAATTTACGAAAGGAAGAAGATGGACTGTTCTGCTTTCTAGGCGATCGAACAGCCCTTGTGGGCTATCGATCGACAACACTGCCAAAATGTCGGTTTTCCAGTTTAGCCGATCGAACGGCTTGCTGGGTGTTCGAATGGCCGAACTGTAAATTTCAAAATTTTGCGTTTAACCGATCGAACGGCCTGAAGGGCGATCGATCGGCTACACAGTAAATTGTATGTTGTGCATATGATGTCTATTTTGATGATTCCACTTTAGCTTGCCAATTTTATATGAATGTGGAGTGTTTTAAGTTATGTTAGATTACTGAAAACGCATGCTATTAAGTTTATGGAGTTGAGATATATGCTTAGAGATGGTGGAATGACTTATGTTTTGTAGCATGATGTTGGAAACGTCATCTTGAAATTATGAATGGTTGGTTTCTCATTGTTAAGCATACTTTCAGTAGAACTATAATCTATTATTGGACTGATTTGTCAAGATAGAACGTGGTTAGTTGGTGCGTGAATGTTGGTGAATGCCATGACTCAATGATGAAATGGGTGATGTTATATGTGTTTAGCCTTTGTGGTTGAGTTTTGAATTGAGATATGATTTCAACGATTCTTCTTCTATGATTTCCGCTGGAATTCATGTTTAGATGGAAATTCACATGTGTAGTATGGTAGTGAGTCTATTTTCAAACATGTTGGTATGCATTATGTGAAATGCTTCTACTAGTTACACACATGCATTTGGGGGTTTAAGTGATGATGTTGAAGCTTGATATTGTGATTATGAATGATGCATTAGGGGCTGATGAGAGCACTTATCATGGATTAGGATTTATGTATGCTTTGCCCACGTATGTACCATGCTGCATGCATCATGAAAATGGATTTCCAATTGAGGCTTCATCGTAATTAATCGAATTTGACCGATTGGATGCAATGTGATGAAATAGTGTGCCAGGTTGATCGGTCGTGGATTAATCGCAAGTTGATTGGTCCGAAAGGACATATTTTGATTTTAGTTCCTGTGTGGAACGAGTGCACTCCCCGAGTTGAGTCTTGTTAAATGGAATGACGTGGGGACGAGTTGTGTACTTGTCTTGCGGATTGTGAGAATGTTATTACGAGTGTCATCTGGACCCTGAGAATCCAGTGTGGTATGCCGTATGCACCCCGCTACCACGTGTTCTAGGGTTCTCTGTGTGAGAACTCGGGCTCTTCCCTCCGCAGGAGATGTCCCTGGGCGAACACCCCTACTCTAGATTCTCTGTGTGAGAATGGGACATCCTTGGCCAGGATCGTCTAGGGCGAGCAGTATTAGGGATTGACAACCGCGATCTTTCTTTAATTCTTGTGTAGAATTTTGGACCATGACATGCCTTCGTGGCCTTGTCTATGCACCTGTCTGTGTGACATTAATGTGTGATTACTCCTTGATGGAGGCTGTGATGATGTAATGCATGATAAAATATGTATGTTAGAGATACATTCGTGCATGGTGTTAGGATATAATGCATGTGGGAAATATGTATGTTAGAGATACATTCATGCATGGGGTTATGATATAATGCATGTGGGAATATGTATGTTAGAGATACATCCATGCAGGTTGAATTATGCACTATGATGATGTGTTAGGTGATATGTATATGTGATTAGAAAATGATGCACCATGTAAACCTTTAATCTGAATGATCTTATTACTATGCTATCGTGCTTTCGACGTTGATAGTGATACTAAAACCATTGCTGAGTTTGTTAAAACTCACCCCTCTTTTGTGTTTTGATTTGGGGCTGCGTGGTGCGACACGCAGACAGACAGGATCACCTCTTTGAGGAAAGGTCAGAGATAGCTTGGGTGTGATGATGGAGAACGTTGTGTGACTTATCTTCTTTGGTTCTATGTTTTATGATTTGGATCTTTGTGTTGGGTTCTTTGTTTTGGACTTATGTTACGTTTTACAGTTGTGATGTTTATGACTCATTTTGAGCCGGTGTGGGCTTTATTTAACTAAGCTTGTAGGTCTGAGAATTGCTGTTTACTTTGTGATAAGCAATACTCTTTATTTCCCTTTTATTTACTCTTGCTCAAAGGATTATGCGCACTCCGTATTTTTGTTAATCGCCCGTGGTTAGGGTTAAGTCTTCCGCTAGATCGTTTTTCAATTTTCACTTCGTCGCCCCCGCGCGCTTGACCGGCCCCTAGACCGGGTTCGGCTTGGGTTGGGCATCGTCGAGGTGTGACACATGCAGTAGGCATTACATGGATAATATGCATGTTGTGGCATCACCTCACTGCTAGTGACCAAAATCAACATGCGACTACATTCATGGAAGAATATTATTCATCTTCTTCCTCTTGCCATATTTTTTTTAACTTTATACATAATAATTCAGTGTTATACATGATATGTTCAACAAATTCTTTCGTTTTCTTTTTTGCTACAATTGGAATTCATTGAGAAAACACGGTTACAATCAGCTTGATCCGGAATCTGCACAGGTATAGGCTGAGTATTTTTTAAAGAATAATTTCTCTAAGAACTTTACCAACACCTAATTAAGGCCCACCAACATTCTACTTATTTCCGGGAAATTTTTGATGGGGAAGACCAATCTTATTCACAACCGAATCCGGTTATCTTTAGGTCCTAATCCGAAAATAACATAAACTCGGAACAATGAATTGGATCGTGCTGGTCAATGTTCTCACAAAAGCCGAAGTTAGAGTAGAAGTCGGTTCGTGTTCAATTGGCATCATCTTGGAGTTTAATTTTTTTCTTTTGTGGTGAGATTAGGACTACATATTATCAGCACCAAGTCTGGATATAATGTAATTTTAACAATCATATAAAAGCAAACATATCAAAATAAAGTGGACAACATTGTGTACCCATCAAGTCCGTGATTAGCTACTAATCTAGTGATTTTACTCTTCCCATGTTTTGATAAGAAGCAGTGAAGACACTGAAAGTGAAGACGACGTGCATGGGCGAGGCAGCTACGAAGTAATTGGGACTTTCCTTAATTTAGTTGGAGACGACATGCCACCCATCAAGTCGGGAAATATTTCCTTATTTATCCTCGTTTGAAGCTTGAAAAACTGTCAGCATTGATGGCAGTTTCTAGTTTGGTAAGGCATAATGAGGATAACGATAATGCATCCTCAGTATCAGTAACGACGGATGTTGAAGTTCGTATTTATATTAGGACTAGAAGAAGTGAGTTTCCACCTTCTCCCACCCCAACTCTGAAAACCCAACAACACTTTCCCTCTGCATCTATATATACCTGGCCCCTCCACCTCTTCTCTCCACAAATTTTCTCTTCCAGCTTCTTATGTGACTCAGTCGGAGGAAGGTCTTTGTAAGTTCCCTTCTGATATTCAACAGTGCAGTTAATGGTTAATAGTATTCTTCTTCTTCGTCTCCTTTTCTCTTTCTTTAGTTTGATAGTAATAGTGCAGTTATGAGCGATTCTCTTTCTGATTTTCAAGAGTTATAATTACACAGTGCAGTTAATTGATAACAGTATTCTTCTTCGTCTCCTTCTTTTCTCTTTCTTTAGTTTGTTAGTGAAAGTGCTGTTATAGGAGATTCTCTTTTATTTTCATCTGATATTCATGAATTATGGTAGAAGGCGTATGTTGCTTCATGGATAGTATGGTTCTTCTTCTTGTGTAGCTGCATAGTCTTCAGTTTTTTTTGTTCTGTGCCTACTTGATCAATAAAAATTTTAATATCTCAAATTAAGTTTTAAACAATTATAATACATAATAATTTGATTTTGATTTCTATTTTCAGATATAAAAACAAGATGAAGAAGTTTTCGAGTCCCGGATCAAATATGGCGAACTTAAAAACCCTTCTGTGGGGAGTTTTTCTCCTCATGACTTGCTTTTCTGGACTGGGTCATGCTGATCAGTATGTGAGGTACAAGGATCCCAAGCAGCCCGTTGAAGTAAGAGTTAATGATCTGCTGAAGAGAATGACTCTGGCAGAGAAGATTGGTCAGATGGCACAATTAGATCTTTCTGTTGTCACCCCAGAAATCATGAAAGATTACTACATTGGTAAGATTAATTTATATCCGCATAATAAGTATATAGAAGTGTTATAGAATTTTTTTTTCCATGACGAAAATTCTTTTACTGATCAATTAGCGACAAAATCACGTATGCAGGGAGTGTGTTGAGTGGTGGTGGAATTGTGCCTGCTCTCAATGCTTCTGCCGAGATTTGGGTAGATACAGTGAATAACCTACAAAAGGGTAGCCTTTCCACCCGTCTGGGCATACCTATGATCTACGGAATTGATGCTGTCCATGGACATAACAATGTCTACAATGCAACTATTTTCCCACACAATGTGGGATTGGGGGCTACAAGGTACGAATATAGAGATTTTTTTCCAAAAAGTTTTTAAATTGTACGCATATACAATTTGCAATTTTTTCCGTAAAACAAAATCAATGTTTGCTAATGAACTTTAATGTAATCTCTACAAGGGATCCTGAGCTTGTGAGGAGAATTGGTGCGGCAACTGCCCTAGAAGTCCGAGCAACTGGCATTCCTTATGCTTTTGCTCCTTGTATTGCGGTAAAATATTGGATTTGGTTGAATTACGTAGAGTACTTAATAATAGAATGGAAAAACAATTCTATTGTCAAACATTAAATTATAGCTTTATTCAACTGTTGTGCACATACTTGTGATACAGGTATGTAGAGATCCGAGATGGGGGAGGTGCTATGAGAGCTATAGTGAGGATCACAAGGTTGTGCAAGCCATGACAGAGATCATTCCAGGCCTGCAGGGAGAAATTCCCCTTGGCTATCCAAAAGGTGTTCCCTATGTTGCTGGGAAGTGAGTAAATGAAAACCCTAATCTTGTTATGCTTTGTTTCTGCTCATGATTGCCTCATTGTCGTATCCATGTCAACTTATTTGATGTTTTTCACAACACAGAGACAAGGTTGCTGCTTGTGCCAAGCACTATGTTGGTGACGGTGGGACTCACAATGGCATCAATGAGAACAATACCATCATAAGTTTACAAGGGCTCATGAGCATTCACATGCCAGCATACATCAACTCCATCCAGAAAGGTGTTTCCACCGTGATGGTCTCTTACTCCAGTTGGAATGGCAAGAAGATGCATGCAAATCGTAAGCTAATCACTGGTTTCCTCAAGAACACTCTTGGCTTCAAGGTAATATTGCAAAGAACAGGGAAAATATGAAAAGGATAACACACTTGTTCTGTTTGTTAGTCTAGATAATCAATTACATAATTTAGGTTTTTTTTTATATCAATTAAACGTGTAGGTTTCATTTTTTTCTTGTTATGATGGTTCTTTCTTCAGGGAATTGTGATATCCGACTTTCAAGGCATTGATAGAATCACATCTCCACCTCATAAAAACTACACATATTCACTTCAGGCCGGAGTTGGAGCTGGGATTGACATGGTTAGTGATTGAAACCCTAGTTTGTCCTTTTGTGCTGTGTATTTGATTGATACATATATAGGAAGGCTAACGGTACTGCTAATGCTGCAGATCATGGTTCCTTACAACCATACTGAGTTCATTAATAATCTGACCCAGCTTGTGAATAAGCAAGTTATCCCCATGAGACGAATTGATGACGCAGTGAGGAGGATCTTAAGGGTCAAGTTCATGATGGGACTCTTTGAGAAACCATTGGCTGATTACAGCTTGGTTGACCAGATTGGAAGCAAGGTTAGTAGTTAGATCAATACAAGACCTTTTATAGTTAGAGCTAACATAATATTCTAGGTTGAGTTGCACATATGGAGTCTCTATACATAATTTTGCTGCATGAACTACTTGGTTTCTACAGGAGCACAGAGAAATTGCAAGGGAAGCAGTCAGGAAGTCTCTTGTCTTGTTGAAGAATGGAAAACTCGGTGAAAAGCCCCTGCTACCTCTTCCAAAAAAGGCTCCAAAGATCCTTGTTGCCGGTAGCCATGCTGACAACTTGGGATACCAGTGTGGTGGGTGGACTCTCACATGGCAAGGGGAATCAGGAAACAACGGCACTACTGGTATATATGTTCAACCCGTTCTATCTATATACACTACCGCTTAAGGCAAATTAAGCTGTTGTGCAATATAATTATGCTAAATCTCATGTGTTTTGATTGAATGTGTGACTGATCTTTGTAAACTTTTGTGGAACAGGAACAACGATTCTTAGTGCCATCAAGGACACTGTGGACCCAGCCACCGAAGTAGTCTACAAAGAGAACCCCACACCGGAGTTCTTCAAGACCAACCACTTCAACTATGCCATTGTCGTCGTCGGCGAGCAGCCATACGCAGAGACCGCTGGTGACAACATGAACCTAACCATTCCACACCCAGGACCCAGCACAATTAAGAATGTCTGTGAGGCAGTCAAATGTGCCGTTGTTGTCATCTCCGGCCGGCCCCTTGTCATTGAGCCTTATGTCCCCATGATGGATGCACTGGTGGCGGCATGGCTCCCCGGCAGCGAAGGGCAAGGCGTGGCTGATGTGATGTATGGTGACTATGGCTTCACTGGCAAGCTCCCTCGGACATGGTTCAAGTCCGTGGACCAGCTGCCAATGAACTTCGGTGACCCGCATTATGACCCGCTTTACCCGTTTGGATTTGGGCTCACAACTGAGGCCACCAAGTAGAGATTAGATGGTTTCCTAGGCAAATTAGATAACATAGGTTCACATTCAGCAATTGTAGGTGGATTAGGATTTATGTTCGATAGAGTCTCTTCATTATTGATAGGAAAGACTGAATCGTGTTTGTTGTTATGTCTTGATAAGTTGTGACAGACTGCCAGGATTGGCAATGTAACATTTACGAAATTTTCTTATCAAAATGAAATAAGTATTATGACTGAGTTTAATTATATGATAAGTAGTCTTCGTGAGGAGAGATGCCGCGAGGTAGAGTTTTGTTAAACCCGAACCCGCTTAAATGGTAACACCTATCTTACCCTGATTGCACGAAATCCAAACTCGGGATCCGTTTAGAAAAATAAATTATCAAAATATAGAGAAAAAAAATTAATTTGTAACTTTATTCGGGTTGAATCGAGTTACATCACCTAAAACTCGAACCTCATTAGAATAGCTAATCAGGTTGAACTTGGAAACCCAAATCCCAGGGTTAGGTTTTACCATAGGTCTGACTCAAGTGATATCCCTATTCATTAGGTTTGAAATAATTGAGATGCAAATGACATAAACCACCTATCCCCACACCTGAAGAAATTGCGGGGCTCCCATTTTCTAAAATACAAGTTGAAAACATATATTAAAATATTTCTTTAGGAGCACACACGTACTCTTGCAACCCTATTTTGCAAAGGCTTGGTGATAGAAACAAAGAAGAATCCAGCCAATGAAAACTGCTTGAACAAGCACTCTATTACCTATATACCACAGGAGGGTTTGAGTGAACAGAGGTCATCAACTATATACCCAACCTTATTTTTCTATTGCTCAATTCAAAACATATTCATTGGATGTAGAGAAAAAGTTCAAAACTGCATGGGGCAATGGCCCCCCACTGTTATAACATACGAACTGATGCATGATATCAAGCACAAAGTATATATCCACTATCTCCCAAAAATCTCCACATCCAACATCTCGATTCAGAGTGTTATTGATGATCATGTTAAAAGCGGTTTCGGGTTCTTTAATCTAAAGAAAGTGTCAAAGGCAATAATTTCTGGTGTCTTCGTTCCAGTTACACACATTTCATCATCCTTGCTACCACTTTGCCGTGTTGCCCTTTTATTTGATTTCTCATTTGCAATTGACACAAGCACTTGAAGAAAGACGTTTGCTTGCACTTTGCTTTTCGGGTCCATTGAAGAGGTCAGGATGTGTTAAATCATTTGTAGTATTGTTAGTTCTCTTTATTTTGGCAATTGCCATCACATTACCTGCCCAGAATGTCCCAAGCCTAGCACCTATCTGGCTTCATCTTTATGGTCTTCGTTATTTAATTGATACTGAATAAATAGGAAGAAAAACAATTGAAGGAATGGAAGGATTTGATGTTTCTAGCCTCTCCACATTAGGCCTAAGGGAAGGCCACTCTGTTTGCCTCTATTAGAATATAAAATATATAAATAGAATTTTCTATTCATAATAGTTTAAGTTTTTGGGAAAATACACTTACATGGTATCAAAATTCTAGGATGTCTTGGATTCAAGTCTTGTTGGAGGCATTTATACCCCAATAATATTCCACGTTTTATGCTTGATGGACATTTGCGCATAAGGGGGAGTGAAATTAGAATTTAAAACATATAAATAAGATAGTAGCGACGCATATTTGTACGTGTCGCTACTTTCTTTGAGTAGTAGCGACGCATACCAGTATGCTTCGATACTACGTTATGTAGTAGTGATGCATATAGCTATGTGTCACTAATATACATTTTTTTATTTTTAAAAATTTTTAAAAATAATTTTTAATTAAAATTTTCTTTCATCTCCCCTCTTTCTCTCTCTCCTCATCCTCTCACTCTACCCTCTCCCCTCTCTTTCTCTCTCCTCAACCTCTCTCTCTCACATCACCCTCTCTCTTCCCTATCACTCCTCACTCTTCTCTCTCTACCCTCTCTCCCCTCTTTCTCTCTCTCCTCACCCCCTCTCTTCTCCATCACACCTCACTCTTCTCTCTCTCCTCCCTCTCTCTTCTCTCTCTCCTCCCTCTCTCTTCTCTCTCTCTCTCACACACTTTTCTCTCTTTTATTAATTTTTTATTAATTTTTTTAGTAATGACGCATAACTGTATGTGTCGCTATTACATAAGGTAGTAGCGACGTGTAATAGCAACGCATACCGGTATGCGTCACTAATATATATAAATTTTTTTACTTTTAATTTTTTTTAAATAATTTATAATTAAAATTCTCTTTCCTCTCCCCTCATTCTCTCTTTTCTCTCTCCTCACTCTCACTCTCTCTACCCTCTCTCTCCTCACCCTCTCTCTCTACCCTACCCTCTCTCCCCTTTTTTTCTCTCCTCTCTCTCCTCACCTCCTCTCTTCTCTCTCACTCCTCACCCCCTCTCTTCTCTCTCTCCTCATCCTCTCTCCCCTCTTTCTCTCTCTCCTCTCTCTCCACACCCCCTCTCTTCTCTCTTCTCTCACACTCCTCACTCCTTCTCTTCTCTCTCTCCTCACCCCTCTCTCTCCTCTCTTTCTTGTCTCTCTCTCTTCACACCCTCTCTTGTCTCTCTCTCCTTACCCTCTCTCCTCATCCTCTCTATCTACCCTCTCTCTCCTCCTCCTCTCTTCTCTCTTGCTCTCTTCACTCTCTCTTTTATTATAAATTATATTTAAAAAAATTTAAGAAATAAAATATATTATATATAAATAGTGAAAGTTTAATCTATTATTGACACTAGCTTTTATTAAAAATTTAATATTTATTTATTATATATAAATAGTAAATATTGAATAAAATATATTATACTTAAGAAGTTTATTTTAAATTTTTTAATATTTATTTATTATATAATTATTTATTAAATAAAAATAACAAGTGTCGATATTATCAATGCTATTTGCGATGTTTGTTTAAAACTGTCGCTAATAGTTCAAAATTTTAAATTTTTATTTTCAATTCATTACTATTAGTAACACTTAGCATAACTATTAACGACACTTTCTAACAAACATCGCTATTGTTAAAACTATTAGCGATGCTTAAGAAAAAGCGGCGCTAATAGTTATAATTTATTTCTTTTTTTGAAAAAAAATATCTTTTAGTGAAGTATGTTATAAGCATCGCTAATAGTAATGTATTAGTGATGCTTAATTTAAAGTGTGACTAATAATTTTAGTATTAGAGATGCTTTACAATAAGTGTCACTAATATATGACTATTAGCGACGCTTATTCTAAAGCATTGCTAATATGTAATTTTTTTGCGATGCTTATTTATGCATCGCAAGTATTATTTTTTAGCGACACTTTTATTTGCATAACTAATAAAAATGTCACTAAAGATACATTTTGTTGTAGTGTAAAAGTCGCTAATGTCACACTTTTAGTGATGCTTGGTGTTAAGCATCTCTAATGTGCAATAGCGACTATAGTTTTATCGACACATTTGACGACTCTTTTAAGCATTGCTAATAATAATTAGTGACACTTAGAGTACTAATAACAACACTTAAAAGTGTCGCTAATAGGACTATTTGTTATAGTGGAGGGAGCGAGAGAGGAGAGAAGAGAGAGAGAGAGAGAGAGAGAGAGAGTGAGGAGGGAGGTGAGAGAGAGTGGAGGAGAGGAAGAGAGAGCAGAGAGAGATGTGTTTTTTTAAAATAATAGTATTTGCGACTACACTTTTTGTGACGCTTATCATAAACGTTGCAAATATAAACAATTTATGACGCTTAAGGAAACGTCGCAAATATATAACTATTTGCGATGCTTGCAAAAATAATTATTTTTGCGATGCTTAGAGGAAGCTTCGCTAAACTTAAAAATCAGTGTTATTCTGCCTGCGTAGGTAAAATTTTGCCCGCACAGGCTATATTACGACCCTACAGGAGAATTTCTCCTGCTTGGGCAATATATATTTCCATGTGCCCCAGTCCTTCCCTCCTCTCCGCCCCCTGCCGCTTGTGTGCCCCCTTTGCACCGTTGTGCCACCGCCTGCCTTTTCCCACAGGCTCCCACTGCCCATGCTCCCCCAGCCGCCCCTAGCTTCCCATGTGTCTCAGCCGCCACCCTCCACTCCCCCGCTTGTTTGCCCCACCCACCCCCACTGCCCCCCCCCCACCATGGCGCCCCCAACCACCAAGTTGTCTAGTGTCGTAGCGGCTAGTTGTGGGCTGAAGCAGGAGCTTCTTATGCTTGCGGATCGGTAGAGGAGAAGTGAAGTGGGAGAGGGACAAGGGGTAGCAATCAGTGGCGCGAAGCAAAGCCCCAGTGATAGCGAGGCAGCCATGATGTTGCAATGAGGAGGTCATCAAGGGAGAAGTTGAGGTCGTCCGCAAAGGAGATATCATCCATGCAGCAGTCTTGGAAGGGGAGATCGTTGTCGGTCGGGAGTGTGTCAAGGAAATCTGCATTGATCAGGGGAAAGGAGGCAGCTTGAGGTTGTGAGAGGCCGATAGGGAGGTGGACGCCGATGGGGGAGGTGGACGCCGACGGGAGAGGTGGAGGTGCAGCAATTGGAGGCGGTGACGTGGAAGGAAAGGGCTTGAAGAGTGGTGGCTGGCATGGGAAAAGTGGTAATGTAAGATGGTGAAGAATAGAGGAGAAAGGGGCGGCAACCGGTGGCGCGAGGCGAGGTGGCATCTATGGCCGTGAGAAAGGAGGGAGATATGGTGGTCGGGACAAAGGAAAAATGGGTCGAAAGAGAGGTTGTGGTCAGCATAGTGGTGATCGGTGGCACACAGTGGTGGTTTGGACGGAGGAGGAGACAAATGGGGAGAGAGGATCAGCGGGATGGGAATGGGATGGAGGAATAAGAGGAAGGGTATTAGGGATTTTTTCATCCATGGCTGAGATTTAGCCATGGCAATCAATGACTATGATTTTTTTTCGGCTCGGCTAGAGCCAACCTCTACTTTTTTTACATAATTAAAACTTTTCATTCATTTTTTCATTTTTTTTAAAATGAAGGCGAGGAGGACAGGCTCCAGCTAGAGTCAGTCCGGAGGATTTTGTTTTTGTTTTAATTTTTTATTTTCTATTAGTGACGCTTTTATAAGCGTCACTTTATAAAACATCTTTAATAGCTATTTTTATTATTTTTTAAAATAATTTCTTATTTGTGACATTTTTATAAGTGTGCTAAATATTGTTTTTTAATTTTTTCTTTATTAGTGACGCTTTAAATGCGTCAGTAATAATTATTTTTATTATTTTTTTAATTTTTTGTATTAGTGACGCTTTGAAAATTGCCGCTAATAACGATTTTTATTATTTTTTAAAAATATTTCCTTATGAGGGATGCTTTTAAAGGCATCACTAATAAATTTTAAAGTTTTTTTAACTTTTTGTTGTATTAGCGATGATTTATAAAGCATCGCTAATAATACAACTATTAGCAATGCTTTATAAAGCATTACAACAAAAATAATATTAGTGATGCAAGAAAAAGCGTTGCTAATAGTATATTTTTAGTAATGCTTTTTTATTGGTCATAATGAGTAATAGTGACTGGACTTTTTCTGTGTATTTAGCAACGCTTTTTAAGTATTGCTAATAGTTATTTGCAACGTTTTTATGACCATTAGTGACGCTTAAAAGGGTCATTAATATTCTTTTTCTTGTAGTGTGGGTCGAATTGGCGCAAGTTGATTGGGCATGTGTGGGGGTTTATTCCTTGTATGGGTGGGCTCTTGTATGATTTTCGATAAGGGAGTTCCAGTTGTATTAGATCCTTGACCACTTGCGGTTCTATATAAGGGTGTTTGTTGCATTGCAGGAGCATCAAGCCAGAACTATTCATTGTATTTTTGTAGTATAACAATAAAGCTTGGTTGTAGCACTTGCAAATTTGTGTGGCTATCTTGGTTATTTGTGTATTTTGTACGGGTGTGCAAGAAAGGCTCCTCGTTGTTGGCGCAATCAAGCCGTCATCCGGGCAATATGAATAGTGAAATATTGTCCCCGTGGTACATAGACCATCGTTGCATGTGCTGGCTCACTCATTTCTTTTATTTTTTTACCAAAAATTATGCTTACTCTCCCATTTTTTTGGCTCAAAATCTACTTTTTCTTATAAGGAAACGTACTTTCTCGTTTTTTCTATGCGAATGTGCTTTACTCGCTTTGTGGGATACAAAGATTGCAATATAATTGTTATATAAAAAAAGAATGAAGCTATATGCACCCCATAGTCCCCTCATGCCCCGTTTTACTCATAAATTTATGAGAGGGTTTACGGGCTTATTAAGGTACTGAGGGGATTATTGAAGTGCATATAGCCTCAATCATAAAAAAAATTATTTGGTAATTTGTAGGAGATGAACTAGTGCATAAAAATATACCAAAGAAAAACATGTAGAACAAAATAAATTAAGGCCAGAGCAGTAAAGGGTTTGGTTCTCGAGGGAAAAATCCAATAAAGGGGATCTGAATAGGCCGGACCTCAATCAAGTTCATGGCTAATTTCTTGATCCTCTCAGTATACAAATCATGTTAGACTGAACAAAAAAAAAACGCACCATTAAACAATATGCTTTGATTAGTGTCAATTGAGGAAATTAACCACTACTGTAATCAAGGATGTCGAGTTGCCCAAGTGTCATTTTCTTCAAATGGCTTTAAGTTCTCTACAATGCACTGGAACTCACCATTCATATCCTCTAGGGAATATAATTGTGAATCTTCACTGGGTAGATTATTTGTAGAATTCACGTCTTGTTTTAGCTCATGATCACCGGTTACCATCACTTCATCTTGCTGGAGATTGCAAGGAGAATTCATGGTATGTTGTAGTCCATGATCATTAAGAAAGGCCGTTGCATGCTGTTGGAGATGTCGAGGAGAATTCGTGTCATATTGTTGCAGCCCTTCAGCACTAGCTATCTCCATTTCATGTTGCTGGGAGTTACATGGATAAATTTTATCTTGTTGTAGCCCGTGGTCATCAACCAACACCACCGTTTGCAACTGCAGATGATGAGAATGATTCATGTCATGTTGCCTTTGATTACTACCTACCTCTATTCCGTTTTGCTGGACATTGCAAGGATCTTGTAGCTCATAATCATCAACTGACACTGTTGCATGCTTCTGGAGATGACATGAATGATTCATGGCTTGTTGTTGCAGCCCTTCATTACTAGCAATCTCCATTCCGTGTTGCTGGACATTACAGGGATCTTTTAGTCCATAGTCATCAATTGACACCGTTGCATGCTGCTGGAGATGACCCATGTCGTGCCCTTCATTACTAGCAAACTCCTGGACATTACAGGGACCTTGTAGTCCATAATTATCAAATGGCACCCTTGCATGCTGCTGGAGATGACATGCATAATTCAGGCCATTTTGTGACACATAATCACCATCTAACGTTGTTGCACAAGGATTATTTGGATGCATGGTATGAAACATTTGGCTGGTTAGAAACTGTGGAAGTTGTGCATGGGGTGGTTGTAGCGAGGGTTGCTCGATGACGTTCGTTGGGATGTGGTATCCATTGACCCAAGCCAATGATTCGTCCAGTTCAAAATCACGGATAACTCTGTTGTTCACATTATCTGCATACCCTGCAATACATTAATGGAAACAACCTTTCACCAAATCAAATTAAATTGTTTCATCGTCTATCTCATCTGAAAAAGCATGATAGTTAATCAATTCAGAAATTAAATTCCAGTACCAGGATATGTGGATGGCGATGTTGGGCCTGTCTGGTTGAAGCTTGACCTCATCATAGGTATATGAACAATGCAATTGGAACTCATTTGATGGACGGCAGACCTCCTCTTGCAAATAAAGTTGGGGTTTACTGGTTCGGCATGCCGCAAAGGTGGGATTGCCATAGCACCAACCTCTGGAATGTAAGCCTCTGTGCTGTATAAACCACCAATATCAAGTGGGGGTTTCCACATTTGCCTGATTGGCTGGTGGTGTGCAACCCTATTTCCTTCCAACATGATGTCAAAGAGAGGATTCTCACAAGAGGGGAAAGGCTCCTGACTCAATGCAAGCAACCTCGGATCACATTGGAGAAGCTGTTTGTAATGCTTTGCGAGTGTTCCAGTTGGGCACTCAAGATGGTGTCTCCTACGGGAAGGCAGTCACAACATCTTGGTCAGTGGAGGTTTGAGTCATGGACGTAACACAAGTTTACATCTCTTTTATTGCTATGATGGGTCAATATATGTAGAAATTAGTTAGTATGTACCTTTATTACTAATCATAGACAAATGATAATGGATTAGTGGTTCAACACCATTTCTTTTAGCCAGCCCACTCCTTAACATGGTGTGTGGATATTGCATGCACATATCATCCTCCAAACACCATTGATTAGGGCCTATTTTTTTCTTAACCCCCCTAATAAAAAGTACTTAATGATGAAGTAGGTTCATCACGATATGAAACCTAACTTGAGTGTAGCATTATTCTATTTAAAGTATGAACGTGGCTATTTAGACCTTTTTTTTTCCGTAGTATCCCCCAAATAAAGAAAAAATTATACATTTTTTTAATTCTTTCTCCCCTATCTCCCTCATCCCTTTTACTCATACTTCTCCTAAACATACTCCCCCTATCTCCCCCATCTCTTCTCCTCTGGGCCCGCGGCTGATGGCCAAATCCGGTCGTGACCAACGCGCGGTCGTTGGTCGCGGCTGGCTAGTTCTGGCTGGCAGCGGCGGCCGCGACCAGCACAGGTCTTAGCTGGCCTAGTTGCTGCTAGTGTGCAGCCCACGACCAGTGTGCAGCTCGCGACCAGCATAGGTCGCAGCCGGCCAGCGATCGACACAGGTTGCAACCGGCCAGATCTGGCCAGCACGCGGCTTGTGCATAGTTGCAACTAGTGCGCGGCTTGTGCATAGTCGTGGCCAATGCGCGGTTGCGGCATATGCGCGATGGTCGCGATCAGCACGTGGCCGCTAGTTGTGGCTAGCAAGATCTGGCTAGCAGCGGCCTACGAGCAGCCACGACCAACATGCACAGCCCTGGCCTAACAAGTAGCCGTGGCTAGCATGTGTGGCCACGGGACGAGACCCGCGCCCCATGGCCGGCCACTACTACGGCGGTGATAAAAAAATGACGGTGTTGACGCTGGCGCCAGAGAAGAAGGAATGGGAAGAAAGAAAATAGGAGGAAAGAAACTGGGGTAAAAATGAAGGATGTTGGAGATTTTAATAAAAAATAATGAGGTAAAAAGGTAATAGGGGACAATGGGAAAAAAGATGGGTCTAAATAGCCACGTTTCTTAAAGTATACGTGGATACAATAAAAAAATGGAGAAAAAGTTAGATTTAATACTATAATTGCTTTGGAAGTTACCTGCACCGTTGTGCCTCACCGCCTGTGAAGTCTGTCCAGGTTTCCCATTTGGTATGCTTTCTTGGCGTAGGACTCAACTCTTTGGAGAAGGAAGGTGGCTGGTTAAGCTGCAAATAATGAAAACGAAAATGATATTTTCACAACAAAACTATACATAAGAAACTCACGTATGAGTTTTTATTGGTTTACATAAGTTAGCCCGTATGAACTTTGTGTCTATTCAAAATTCTTATATGAATTTTTGTTGTGGGAAAATATTTATCATTATTTTGAGGAAATGAAAAAAAAAGAAAAGAAATAAATATAGAGTTTTCACATCGATCTCAAGAATGTCAAGAGCATTTGCCGAGAACGTAGCTCTAATGGCCGAGATGCTATCCCAGTTGAATTCGATCTTACGCTTCAAGTGTGCGTCGAGAATTTCCCATACCAGTGCATTTTTAGCATAGTATATCTTCCCTACTAAGTTCCCATCATTGGGAGGAGTCCACTGCATCATACAACATAATTCTTTATAGGTGGATATAGACAAGGTTGTGTATTGTACGTTGAACCACTTAAAACAGAGAAGAGACCTCGAAGTTGCCGATTCTAAGCAGTGAAGCATGGAAGTTTGAAGCCTTGAATTTGCCTTTCTCTGAAGTTGTGTGGCACTTCTTAGAAGATGATGGATTGCCATTGTTGGAAGTCGATGCAACATTATCAGGTTGTGGCTCTTCCGTCATACCAGCAGCAGCATTCCTCCTATGGGAGAGCCTCTCCACATGATTCTCAAATGAAGGAGTTCTCCTTAAATTCAAGCAAAGAGGACCTAGTTCATCTCTGATGCCGTCTAGGCTCTGCCATGCAAACATGAACAATTTCTTTCTTGTTATTCTTTTATTATTGGTATAAAAAGAAAAAACTAGCCAGAGCTGCCTGAACCCTCATGGTTATGATCCGGGGGCTGCTGCTCTGGCTATACATCTTAATAAAAACTGCTTAAAATCAACCAGATAAGGCATAGACAGTCTAAATGAAGAAACTGCAGACCTGGTGAGGCAATAACAGTCTGGGACGTAGATTGTCCTCGGTACTAGTTTCATCTGGATTTGAGTTGTTGCCGTTTTCCATATCTCCTATATTCGCCTCTCGCCTCGGAGTATCATGTTCGCGCTTTTTGTATAGTAAGTGACGTGAGAGCGGCCAACTCACGCTTTAAAGTGGCATGAGAGAGTCCAACTCACCTTTCATTGGTATCGTTGATCCCCTGCCAAGCGGGGACTCCTGATCACTAATTCGGCGTCATTGTGTAGGTCTTAACCCTGCACAACTCTGAGCGTTGGCTGCGATCGTATTTGCTTGCCACCGTCACCAAAACCACGTGACCATGCTGAACGGGGCTCTTGACGTGGTACCTAACATATCTAACATAGTACACTTGCTGGCCGTGTATATATATATATATATATATATATATAAAGAGTTTAGTTGACGATCCAACTCCCTTCGTTTCATTCATTTATCAGGATAGCTCTATAGTATAGAAAACCTCTCGTTCATCCCAATGGCCTTGTTGATGTAAGTGGGCGTAGATGAAGAAAATACAAAAAATTAGTATAATAGTAGAGATCAAATGAAGGAGCAAAAATAAGTTTTTACTAGAATGAAAAGAGAACAAAGAAGAGGGAGCAAGCATTTTTTTTTCTTTAATGATACAGGCCTAAACTGGCCATGAGCTGAGAGGATGGGATTTTTGCACCATAAATCTTGCACCAAGAAAAAGAATTTTATTGAGTTCATTATTGACTTACCTTATTATTAATCAATGATTTCATATGTAACCCGAGTTTTAGCAAAAGCATATCTACGCAAAAAGGTTATCCAGCAAGTTCAATAAAGCATGTACATGCAAGGCCATATGTTAATAAATATTACAAATAAAGTCCCTTAGTTTTTGCCATTTTTTAACACCATGATACAAGGCGTATATTGATGGCTTGATAGATGAATCCAGCTAAGGCATGCAGAACCTCCCTCTTATCGCAATTTACATAGGTATACTCACAGAATAGAGGATAAAAGGATAGAGAAAGAAATTCTATTCTTCTTTAGCAATATTTTAGAAAAATTACAAACTAAGAGTTTATGTGAAAGGGCCAAACTTTTATACAAGTCCTAATGAGGAGTCCAATCTATGATTGGATAAGGACTAACCAATCAAAATTAGATTAAATAGACTAGAGAATGATTAAATAAATAAAAGAACACATAATTAAGTCTCCTAACAAAGAAAAATATGCAAAAGAAGACAATATGTAACAAGAGTTCAAACCCAAAATCCTGGCTTGTTTGGAACTATGTGTTCGATCACTCTAACAGGGGGTTAGTCAATTAGGATTTGAAATACTGGATTTAAAATATGAGATTTTAGAATATAATCCAAATTCTTGGATTTGAACTACCAAATTTTAAAATATTTGGATGCCCAAATCTTGTATTACTAGAATCCCGGGATTTACATTGTTGATTTCAAAATAATTAACTCCTAAAAAATTTTTTATCTACAATTTTAAAATTTGACTAATCCATAATTTGGAGGGTGAGATGAGACGTTACCTGGCCACGATGGTTTATCTGGCAAGGATGGTGGCCTCCGCCAAGCTCCAATCGCCGCATGAAAATGACAACCTCCTCCAAGCCATAGAAGGCAGTATCGATCATGGAAGGCCGTATCGGCCGATACGGGTGCATATCAACCGATACCGGTACAGAACGGGGGGCGATACGCCCCCCACTGTAATTATCGATACGTAACGGCTGTATCGACCATACCATATCGATACAGCCGATACGTATTGATATCGTATTTTAAAAATAATTTTTTATTTAAAAAATTATTTTTTAATTTAAAAAATTAATTTTTTTATAGTCATCAATACTCTCATCCGTATTGATACAGCATTCCATGGTATCGATACAGATGATAGTATCGACAATCACAGATATGGGTATGCATCGATAATACGCTTTGTACGCGCCAAAACGGTCGTAAACCCTTTGATATACATAAAAATATTATAACTAATAATATATCATTATAATACTTCATTTTAGAAGGTCGTATAAACTGATACGAGTGCTCTAAAATTATTTTATTTTAGAATTATATACTTTGCTCCCTCTGTCGTCTACAAACTATTATTCCCTCCGCCCCATATTAAGTGTTCTAAAATTAATTTATTTTAAAATCAAATAAGATATTTAATGAGTTATATGAATATTATTGAGAAACTCATACGGTAGATGTTTAAGTAAATGCATAATTGTGGAGCACTATATTTTTAAAAAAATTATGTAAACTATATAGACCCACTTATATTGATATCATATAATTTTTTTAAAATATTTTTAATATAATAAAAACATAGTCATTAGAAGAGGTTGGAATTGAATTATATTTTTGTTTTTAAGAAAAAAAATTATTTTTTTAAAAATAAAAAAATTATTTATTTTTTAAATAAAAAATATATTAAAATATTAGAGTATTGATACGTATCGGCCGTATTGATATCGTATGCCCGATACGGCCGGTACATATAGATGATACGTGTGGGGGGCGTATCGCCCCCTGTACTATATTGGTATCAACCTCTAGTGCGTGTCGACCTTCATTTTCTAGTGCATGTCGGCCTCCTTTTTCTAGTGCTTCTGTCATTTTACAATACCACCTCTAGAGGTGGTGTTGTAAAATCTCACTTTTATGCTATAAGTTTCCAGCAAAATCCTCTCAAATCACAATCCTAAGATTTTTAACTAACGCTGTATTTTAAATACAAGAATCAATTGTTTAACCACTAACGCGATATTTAAAATATTGTATTTTAAATCTTAATGTAATAACGCTGGATTGTAAATATGGCATAGACAATTCTAAACGACTAACAGGAAATTTTAAAATACTAGAATTTATTTTCAAATCCTAATTGACTAACCCCCTGTAAGGGATGATCAATCATTTGTGTTACTGTTTGAACGATGTTAAGAATCAATTGATTGATAAAGTTACTTGAACTTGATAGTAAGGCAAGTGATCAATCCATGGAAGCATCTAATTAATCTATGAAGTTAATATTCCATGTTTGATCGATTGCTCCTACAGCCCTAATTGATTGCTCTTGCAACTCTAATCAATCACTCAAGGTATTGAACTCTACGATATGGATGAACAACAGTTAATTGATTACTCCTAGGGTCGTTCAAAGAAATGTTACTAACTCCACTATAACAAAATATAGTATTAGCGACGCAAAACCAAACGTCGCTAAAAATAACTAGTTTGTGAGGCATAAAAAAGCGTCGCAAAAAAATGAACTATTAGCAATGCATGTTCATATAAGTCGCTAATAGACATATATTAGCGACGCTTAGTTTAAAGCGTCGCTAATACTAGTCCTATTAGCGATGCTTTATAATAAGTGTCGCTAAAAGTTCCTCTATTTGCGATGCTTTACACAAACGCCGCTAAAAGATATATATTTAAAATAAAAAATACTAACTATTGGTGACACTTTTTTTAAGCGTCGCTAATGGCTTCAACAATAGCGACGCTTGTGCATAAGCGTCGCTAATAGTCCTGCTTTTAGCGACACTTAAAAAGCATCACTAATAGTTATGAATTTAAAATAAAAATTTTGAATTATTAGTGACATTTTTACACAAGCATCACAAATAGCATTGGTAATAGTGATGCTTGTTTACAAGCTTTACTAATATCATTATTAACTAATTTTATTTAATAAATAATAAATAAATATTAAAAAATTTAAAATAAACTTCCTAAAATAATAATAAATAAATATTACTATTTATATATATAATAAATAAATATTACTATTTATATATATAATAAATAAATATTAAATTTTTAATAAAAAATAGTGTTAATAATAGATTAAACTTTCACTATTTATATACGATATATTTGATTTCTTAAATTTTCTTATTAATTTTAAAATATAATTTATAATTAAAGAGAGTGAAGAGAGAAAAAAAGAGTGCATGGAGAGAGAAGTTGAGGAGAGAGAGGAGAGAGAAAGAGGAGAGAGAGGGGGAGGTGAGAGAGAGAGAGAAAGGAAAAAGTGAGATGGGGGAGAGAGGGTGAGGAGAGAGAGGGAAGAGAGAGAAAGAGAAGAGAGAGGGTAGAAAGAGTGAGTAGAGAGGAGAGAGAGAGAGAGTGAGAAGCGAGAGAGAGAGAGAGGGAGAGAAAGAGAGAGGGAGAGAGAGGGGTGAGGAGAGAATGACAAAGAGGAAAAATTTTAATTTTAACTTTTTTATATTTTTAATTTAAAAATAAATAAATAAAAATATATTAACGACGTATAGAAATATACATTACTAATACCCTTAGTATTAGCGACACATATTCCTGTGCATCGATAATTACCTAAGTAATAGTGACGTTTATTCTTATGTGTCACTATTACCTTATAATTTATTATATTAATTTTAAAATATGTAGAGAGAGAAAAAAGTAGAGAGGATATAAAGAGAGGGGGGAGAGAGAGGAGAGAAGGAGGAGAGCGGGAGAGAGAGAGGAGAGAGAGAGGGAAGAGGGAGAGAGAGGAGAGAGAGAGGGAGGAGAGAGGGAGGGAGAGGGAGGAGTGAGGGGGAGAGGGAGAGGGAGAGGGAGAGGGAGGAGAGAGAGAGAGAGAGAGAGAGAAGAGAGGGGAGAGGAGGGAGGGCAAGGAGAGAGGGAGGAGAGAGGGAAAGAGAGAGAGGAGAGAGGGAGAGGAGAGAGGGGAGGAGAGAGGGAGAGAGAGGGATAAGAGAGAGAGAGGGAGATTGATTATTTTATAATTTTTTAAGATTTTATAAATTATTATATTTTAAAAATAATAAAAAAAATAAATAAAATAAATATTATAAGTGATACATATTCCTATGCGTCGTTAATAATATTTATTTATTATTTTTTAAAAATAAAAAATCATAAAAAATTAAATTAAAGGAGAGATGGTGTGCAGAGAGAGAGGAGAGAGAGAGAGGAGAGAGGGGGAGGAGGAGAGAGAGAGAGGGGGCGGAGAGGAGAGGGAGAGAGAGAGAGGAGAGAGGAGAGGGAAAGAGAGAGGAGAGAGAGAGAGAGGAGAGGGAGGGAGAGAAGAGAAAGGAGAGGGGGATTAATTAATTTTTTTAGGTTTTTTATAAATGATTATATTTAAAAAAATATTATTAGTAAGACATAAGAATATGTGTCGCTAATAGGGTAGGTATTAGTGATACAATTTGATATGTGTCGCTAATACCTACCCTATTAGCGACGCATATTCCTATGTGTCGCTAATAATATTTACTTTATTTATTTTTAAAAATAAAAAAATATAAAAAATTGAAATTATAGGAGAGAAGTGTGTAGAGAGAGGGAGGGAGGGGAGAGAGAGTGAGAGGAAAGAGAGAGAGGAGAGGGAGGGGGAGAGAGAGGAGGAGGGAGGAGAGAGATGGTAGAGAGAGAGAAGAGAGAGGGTAGAGAGAGGGTGAAGAGAGAGAGAAGAGAGTGGGTGAGGAGAGAGAGGGAGAGGAGAGAGAGAAGAGGAAGGAGGAGAGAGAAAGGAGAGGGTAGGGAGCGAGAGGAGAGAGGGTAGAGACGGGGTGGGGAGAGAGAGAAGAGAGAGAAAGAGGGGAGAGAAGGTAGAGAGAGAATAGAGAGGGTCAGGAGAGAGAGAGAGAGAGAGAGAAGAGAGGGGGTGAGGAGAGAGGGGAGATGAGAATATTTTAATTTAAAAAAATAGTATTGGAGGCGCTAGTAGTAAGCGTCGCAAATAATATAGTATTTGCGACGCTTACTAGTAAGCATCGCAAATAAGCTACACATTTGCGACATTTATAAATAAACGTCGCAATATGTAAAATTTTAGCGACGCTTTCACCGAAGTGTTGCTAAACCGTGCACGTGAAATATACGTTCGCCCGCATAGTATTTATCCCCCCCGTCTCTACCCCTCCTCTTCTTCTCCCGTTCCCACAGCAGCCGTCCGCCGCTGCGCCAACAGCTGTCGCCCACACCTCCGTCTTGCCTTGCCACTTCACTACATCCACCCCGCTGCCGCCGTCCCGGCTCAGCTTCTGCCTCCGTCCTAGCTCCGCCTCCACCTTCCTCCCTTCCCCTCCCCCCGGTGCATCTTCCCTTCCCCTCCCCTCCACCCTCCTCCCTAACCCTGCTGCCACCGTCTAGGCTAAGCCACTGGCAGCCCTCCTGCCACGTTGGCTCTGCCTCCGCCCTCCTCCCTTCCCCTTGCAATACCCCTGCCGCCGTCGTCTGGGCTCAGCCACTGCCAGCCCTCTTGTCGCGCCGGCTCCTCTTCTGCCCTCCTCCCTTCCCCTTCCCCTCCCCTTGCCCTACTCCCACCGCTGCCATCCGGGCTCAGCCACCGCTGCGTCAACTCCGCCTCCGTCCTCCACCCACCTTCCTTCCCCTTGCCCTACCTCTGCTGCTGCTGGCTCTGCCCTCCTCCCTCCCCCCTCCCCGGTCCCCCTTCCCTTCTCCTCTGCTATGCCCTCCTCCCTTCCCCTTGCGCTACCCCCACCACCGCTGTTTGGGTTTGCCCACCGGATTCCAGCACCCCACCCCCTCCCCTCTCCCACCTCCTTCCCCCTCCCTTCTTCCCCTCCCCTTATTTCCATTTCTCCTCCCTCATTTGCCGCCGTCGGAGAAGGGGCTACCGGAATCTGGTTCCCCCGCCGCATTCTAGCACCCCACCCCTTCCTCCCCTCCCCTTCATCCCCTCCCTCCCCTCCTCTCCATCTCCCCCTCCCCCTCCCATCCTCATTTCTCCCCCTCTTTCACTACTGCCGCCGGAGGAGGGGGGCTCGACTGTCGGAATCTGGTCCCCTGCCGATTCCGGCACCCACCCCTCCTCCCTCCCCCTCCCCCTCCCTTTCTCCCCTCCCCTCAGTTCCATTCCCCCCACCCTCATTTTCCTCCTCCCGAGGAGGGTACTACTAGAATCCAGTTCCCCGTCGGGTTTTGGCACCCCACCCCTTCCTCCCCCTTTCATTTCTTCCCCCTCTCCCCTTTCACTGCCTCTCAGGGGTTGGATTCTGGTGCCTTGCTGTCCTCCAACCCCCTCTCTTTTCCTTGGTGGGCTCACTGGGGATTTTTTTTAAAATTTTTTGTCTTTAGCAATGCATATAAAAGCGTCACTAAAGCTTATTTATTAGCGTCACTAATAGTATATTCTTAGCGGCATATTAAATAATTATTTTTTAAAAAAAATTATTCTATTAGCAACGCATAGAAAAATGTCGCTAATAAGTACTTATTAACAATGCTTAGAGTTATATGTCGCTAATAAGTTAATTTAAAAATTTTTTAAATAATTTTTCTATTAGCGACGTATATAATAACATCGCTAATAACTAATCATTAGCGATGCTAATAGCTAAGTATCGCTAATAATTTATTTTTAGTTACGTAATTTTACTAATAGCGATGCATAAATATGCGTCGCTAATGGGCACTATTAGCGACGCTTAGTGTTTTGCGTCGTTAATAGGCAATAGCGATGACACTTTTTGCAACGCTTATAGTGATGTTTTTATATACGTCGCTAATTATTATTAGCAATGCTTAGGGAACTGTTAGAGATGCATAAATGCATCGCTAAAAGTCCTTTTTGTTGTAGTGCTAATTGGAGGTTGGCCAACTACTAAAAATACTATGTTGGCCACAAGATGTTAAAATCAACTGTAGACCACATCCAACAACAATGATTTTGTATTGTCAAAGCCTCACAACAAGGTGGAGGGCTTGGTTGCATACTCATGGACATAGGAGAAACAAAAGAGGGCTTTAGCAACCATATTGCCTAGTGGTGGTGTCGTTCAATCCTCATATGCTGCAAAGGTAGTGCCTTTAACCTAAACTACACACGCGACACAAGCATCCATGGTAAGAGGAGAACCATAAGGGGAGGATAGGTTTTTGGTAGTTTTCAAAGCAACTCAGGCCATTGGGAGCAGGATTCAACCACTCACGGGTGGGATCGGTTGTCGAACAACTTATGCACATGTTGTCATGACCAAACATTAAAAAAATGGTCTTTTAAGGGGTTGGGCTGGTTGGTCTCGGAGGAGGTGAAGTTTGCCAGTGGTGGAAACCCAAACAAAGTTGAGGGTACTAAGGGTAGGAGAAAGTTGCTGACAAAGGCGACGACATCTCCAATCGCCGCCCACAACCAAATCTATTGAGTGGGTGGCCATGCATCAAGCCCGGGTTATGGTGGAGGCTTTGGGTATGACAGCGTCAAGACTTCGCTGGACCGAGGCTAGTGGCAGACAATACTCTTCCCCTTGGAAGGATAGGGAACGGGAGACTTTCCCATGGGTTCTGGGTCGGGCCAGAATTGTTGGCCCTTGCTGTCACTGGGCAGGGGCAAAGCCACGTCAGGTTGGTCCTTGGCTAGCACAGGGCCTTCGGTGCGGTCAAAGACGTAGCCCATAGTTTAGGGGTGTCCAGTTTGGGCAAAAGACATGCAGGGGAGGCCGCGAACGGAGACCCTTTACCATCATTGGTTCAAGCCGGCGTCGCAGCTATCCACTAGTCAATGTTGGTGGCGGCATATCCACTTATCAGAAGAAACAAATGGACTCAATTTAGCTGGGGGAGACAGAGTGCCGAGTTGTGGGGGTAGACATGCATCGTCGAGCCATGAATGGCCAAACAGGGGTGGGGCTGGACTTGGGAGATGGCGGTGACCCAGTAGTCACCGGATCGCGGTAAGTTGAGTGGATGTCAGCCCAATGTCTTCAAACATCCTACTGCGGAAAATAGATGCCGCTCGAGAAGGAGGAGAAAAATTTACTTTGCCACAAAACAGTCGATCAAGCGGATCCGAAATGATCGGGGCGAAGGAGGCTAGACCTCATCCCCTTGCAACCCACAAAATGGGAAGAATAGAAAAGGGCGGACATATTTTTACCTCATGCTGGCAAAGGAGGGGCGGGGAGGTTGGAATGGTGATGCATGGACATCGTCAGGCAAGGGTGAAATCGTGGTTGTGAGCTGGAGGCCATGCAGTAGTCGTCGGTGGCAGATCGGGCGAAAGACTGAAGGCGTGGCTCACGGGACTAGATTGTGGAAAGAGGTAGGAAGAGGGGCGGTGGCTAGCAAGGCTAGGCTGTGGTGATGGCGGCGACGATGCTAGGCTGAGGTCAATCGGGTGGAAGCTATCGGCTGGTGATTGCGGCCCTTCTAGCCTCACAGATGGAAGGGGCTTCCCCCTTCACTATGCAACAGGTCGGGCGCGCCTTGATTTGATCTTTATTATGTTTTTCTTTTTTTCCTCTTCCTTTCTCTTTTGCTTCGCGCCACTTTTTTCTCTCTCCCGTTTTCTCACCGAATGTTTCTATGGTGCATCGAAGCCCATGACCTGTGACTAAACACCACTCCTGACTTTTACTGTTATGAATATTGATATCAATTACAAATATAGCTACACCAAAGCGTCAAATTTCTTCGTAAAAAATATGAGCAAAATATAGCTTAACATTGTAGAAATTTACAAAGAAATTAGGAATGTTGCATTCTTTCCCCCTTAGAAAATTTTCATAATTAACTTATAACATACAATTGAAACAAGAAACACATCGGGATATAACTCTCTCAAATCCGCAAGAACATGCTACATTGCCATTATGGGAGAAATTGCATTGCCATAAGGTCTCCACCGCGGGAATAATCCAAGTCTTCTACACCTCTTTTTGACTGCACAGATCTAATGAATGCACTCCTCAATTGTTAAGTGAAGATGAAGCTTCCTCTGAGTGCCTCATAAAAAAAAGAAGTGATCATCTCCCATTTTGGTAGACTGAGGGGAGCACCTACGAAGAGGGGTAGGGTGGTGCCTCCTTGCACTCGTAGGCACCCTCCACGACATGCTCAACCGACGAGGTTCAAACTAGCATCTACCACTTCCACCAGAGGAGCAACCACGTTTTCCAGAATCCACTAGCCCACCTTTCTCCCGCTTGGCTTACTACAATAGCACCATCCATCGCCCCGCCTTCCACAACCCAAATAGACCCCACCACAGTTGGTTTCTCCATTGCTACCTGTAATTTCACTGTTCGGCTAGCATTAGAGGCTTCCCTAACTCTTCATTGTAAGGATATAAATGTCCTTATGTCATGTATTGACTTATTTATGTGGTCAAAATAATATTCTAAATATGTGTAGTTTTGAGTCAATATATGTTTAGAGAGCATCTTTTGAAGATGGAGCTAAAGAGAGACTCAAATTTGTGTTTCGTTAGGTAAAATAGGCATATACATCACATTCAGTCACTTTAAGGTAAAAGAGACCTTAGGTAAAAGAATAGTGAGAGATGAAGATTTTTTTTAATTGAAAAATTCAATTTTTGTTCAAAGCAATCAATCAATGTCTAGCACTAATTGATCAGCCTTAACTATAATAAGGTTTTCTAAGAAATTATTGGTCAATCGATTGTTGTAACATTATGATCAAATGACGGGATGAAAACTTACACTGAAAATTTAAACGAGGCGACAATGATTGACCTTTAAGTTAAGTAAAGTGATATGTGAAATCGTGAGAAGAAAACATGGAATTAATTGATCACCCTATCAACCGATCTATTGATGTATCATAGAGTTGTTTATTTTAGACCTTTCCGGGTTAATTTAAATTCTTAGTTGAAGACATGTTCCTTTTGAGACTTGAGGAGTCTATAAAAAAGGCTAGCAACATGATGAGACAAAGGAATAAGGCTTAGAAAGCTTAGAGAACTTGTGTAGAGTTGCTATAATGGTTTTTTGAGAAAATTAGTCTTCTAGTTGGGACTTTTGTCTACCTTAATTAAAAGAATGATTAGAGGTGAGGATGTACACAAAAGAACATATGTGGCATGGTGTTTTGTTGAAGATTGTTACTAATAAGCTCAAAGAGAAATATGATTCATTCCACAAAAAGAGATGAAAGATCTAGATTAATCAATGAGCACAAAGATGAGAGAAGATCAAGCTATAGGCAGTAAACAACTAAAGAATAGATGATCTTTGATAGAATGTCCTATGATTTTTCCTTAATTGGATTTCCACGTAAAACTTCTTGTGAGCTTGCTTGGTAATTAGTTTGCAATATTTTGTTAGAATACATAACAATTGTGCATATTGATTTAGAACAAAATCTGAGTGTATTTTGTTTTTAAAGGAGAAGATAGCTTAATTGTGGGTTAGAGGCACTTCTTTTTTCTTGGTTTGTGTTTATCACACATATTAATCACAAACCAACACTTATAAGCCTTAGAGGCCTCTACATCACCCTCTACCACTCTGCCTCATTGGTTCAAGAAGGTAAACTAGCTCATTGACAATGACCAAGGGTGGAAGCCAGTGATCGCGAACTAGCCAGTCATCGTCAAAGACAAAATCTACTTGTCACTCATATGCAAGAGGCTCGCGTCCCAAAACATGATGGCTCTCTTTGATTGGGGAGGTCAGGTCGTAAATGACTATTAAAGAAGGTGTATAACATCACAATGTGCAATTTTGTTTCTAGGGGGCTAGAGTTCAACCTCTCCATCGGGGGGCCAAAAGCCTTAGGAGGCAGCAGATTACCTAGCTGATGAGGCAAAGTGGTCTCCTCCCCTATTGTCTAGATACTCAGCCCCATTCGACTCAAGACCGAGATACGACTACACATGGTTTAAGGGCAACACCCGTCTAGCATTGCAGATGTTCCCCCTCTTCCGGGTACTCTAACCATTAGATTTATGTCCACAACCTCTACCTGAGTAAGGCGAACACTACACAGCTCATGATGAGCATGCCCTAAACCCTAAACCCATGACCATGGCCATCCAACACCTCCACTGTGGTCTCCCGATTTGCCTCCCCCTCTTGCATCATGAGGAATATCACAAGGTTCACCTATCAGACTTGGGCAAAGGTCTTCCCCTTTAGTCATCTTGTGCCTATGCTAGCCCTTGGTCTGGGTTTCTGTTTCCCAGGACTCTAGTCCAGGTCATGGCCCTTTCATTCTGGTGAGTGTTAGGAGAATGCACCATGACCCTCACCCACTACATCAAGTCCATGTGGCTAGGGACGAGCCCCAGCCGCCATAGCTACCCATGCTTATAGCAGCAACAATAAAGGCAGGAGCAAGCCCCAACTGCATAGTCCCATCACCACCAGCCAGCTACTACAGACCACATGGTTATGGTGGCTATAGAAGAGATATGACTTAACAAAATTACGAAACCCAGAGTAAACAAACAATCATTCTGTCGTTTGAAATGATGAAATCCTTAATTCTCCTCAGTGGAAGTGATGGCTTAACAAAATGGCTTTGGATGTGGACTAGACAAGGGGTATGAAGTAGGGATGCCACTCGGGTCGGGTTTTTTGATAAATTTGACCCGACCCGACCCTAATGGGTTGGGTTTGGATTTACTTAATAGTAAAATGAATCGGGTTCGGGTTTAAATCTTAACCCGAACCATTAGGGTTGGGTCGGATTTGGGTTTTCCTTAACCCAACCCGACCTGGTATTTACAATCTGATTCTACGCCCTAATGTCTTCCCGTTTCTTCTCCCCGTTTCAGTTTCACGCACACAGATAGTCGCTTCGCCTTCGCTGAGTTCGCTCCATCAACGACAGCCCGTCTCCCTCTGGGGCTTGTCCACTCCGTATGTCGGCGCCTCCCCTCCATCTCACCGATTCCAAACTCCTAAGACCCCGCCTCTCCATTTCGTGGCTGCCATTGTCGGCTTTTGTGGGCATTTACTGACGGCGGAAGGAAATTTTTTGCCCTAAATCTGTTTCAATCGTCCTCCCTCTTCTATGATTTAAAGGTACTTTTTTTACTCATTCGTGCTTTTCACCCACTGCGCTTGGGCCTCTCTGCTTTCTTGCATTGTTGTTGTGTCTCTGGAGATTTTTAGGGTTCTTTACATCGGATTTATTTTGGTTTTTTTTCGCTTTTAGGTTGCTTAGATTGTTGTTATTTTGTAGTTTTTCTACTATGTTTCTGTTTCTGATTCTTGATATGCTCTTTCTCTCTCTCTCTCTCTGTCATCCCCTCTCTATTTCCTTTTCATCTTGCTATGGGCTAAGCGAAGCATCATAAATTGAAAGCTGTGTTTCCTTTTCTACCGACTGCTTCGCTCTTCATGCTCCTGCCGGTAACTCACTCCCATCACATTTATTGTCGGGATTTCATTTTGCTGGGAAAATTGGGTTTACAGCATTTTGGATTGATTGACTCTGCCAAACTTTGTAACTTTTTGCGGTTTCATTTTTTGTATAATTCTATTTCTAACTGGTTGTTTGAGAATCGTTGTGATCAGTCGCACATGTTCAATCAGTATTGTGATTGGTGAACTTTTATAGTACTTGCCTTCATTTATTTTGGATTTTTTTTATATGGAGAATGTCTATACGCTCTAAGAAATGAATGATTTGACGATTTGGTGGGACAACAACTAGTATGACTGCTACTGCTGCTCGTTTTTATTCTTGATGTTCTTATCTTATTCATTGCTCATTTTTATATTGGACTGTAGCAGGTTAGGATGTATTTTGATCCTCAAAAGTTAAGAGGTCTATATTAATTTTTTTTTTATATTCGGGTCGGGTCGGGTCGAGTTATAGTGTTCACGGGTTTATATGTCATTCAGGTAGGGTCGGGTTCGGGTTTTGAATTTACCATTAGGGTCGGGTTTGGTATAAATTTTTTAACCCATGACGGGTTTGGTACAAGGTTAGGGTTTGGGTTTTGATATTTTAAATGGTATCGGAGTTGCGTTTATCAAAACCCGACTCGGTGGCATCACTTGTATGAAGTCGTTATTTAGAGTGACAAAATTAGCATAATAAGTTAAATACTAATTTCGCCATTAATCTAGGTGATGACTTACGGTTTAACGTACATATCAAAGTCGTCATTTTAAGTGATGACTTTTTACAAATAGTAAAAAAACATGGAGGCTTCCATTACCACATTGGCACGGCGTGTAAGTGAGTGTCCAAGCATTGGTTTGGGAAAGAAATCTCTCTCCTCATGATTTTGTATATATATTTAATTAAATAATACTCTTTTTATCCGATATTAATAGTTAAAAAATAATAGTATTTATTGAATGGTGAAACTTAATTATATGTAAGAGAAAGGAAAATAAGCCTAGGGAACCTTAAACTTGATTATTGATTAAACAAAATAAAGCTAATAATATAGAACTAATTTTTTTCCCAATTAAAATTATCAATATAGGATAAAGGGGGTATTATTTTTATATTTTTTCCCCTACCTATTATTGGAAGTCGCATATAGATGATAAAGGTCACTATGGAACCTGGCTCCATATGGAAAAAACAAAGTCACCGTGGAACCATATTCATGGCACAACGTCAACTTATACTTGCCACTTTTTGGACTCGTCCGACTAGCTCGTCTTACAAAATGTGGTCGCTAGCCATCTGTTAGACCGGGACTGAAAATTTCAGGCATGCATGTTTAAATAGGGTCAAAGTGTATAAAGCCTGTATAGCCACTTACATATCCATTCCGAGTATGAAAAATAAGTTTTTTTTGTAAAGAAATATTTCCACATGGCTAACAAGAGAAGGATTTACCGAAGAAGTTGTTTATTTAAAAGGTGCCAAACTTCTAACTTTTTATCCTTCGATATGAATGACCAAATCCGAAGGCCAAAGACTGATCACCAGTGAGACCCATTCAAAGGCTGAAGTTTAACCCAGCACTGGCGGGCCTAATTAAAAATATAACAGATTTTCATAAACTCGCCTAATGCTAGGGCCGTGTAATGTCTGGCTTCTATTTTTTAAAGTCCATTTGATTAAGATTGTTCCAGTTTCCATATATATATCCACTTGTGTCCACATCCGTTTCTTTCCTCTGTTCCGCCGCCCCATGAACACCCAGATAGCATGGAGGAGGAAAATTTAAGCACGTCTTTTGGTAGTAGCTGATGAGATTGGAGAGGAAAGATGGTCAATCCAATTAGATATGGTGATGATGCAAGTGAGGTACACTTGCACTTTCTCTCATCACGAGCACTTGATTACAAGAAGATAGTAACTAGGTCCCCCAAAAGCACTGTGCATTCTTGGCATTTTGCCTAAAAAGCGAAGCACGTTTCAATTGGCGAAGCAATGACCCCTCTTTCACATTCTACTCTTTGTGGAGTCAAAACAAGAGGAGATATTGTGGGTCTTTGTTGGACTTGGCCCTCGCTTCGCTATTCTCTTTGGACTTCAAAAGGCAACTATTTTTTATGCGGAATCAAAAAAGGGGATCATACATGTATAGCACGTGTCGGAAAGTAAATGTTTTTTTTAAATAACATGCTGTTGTGTGGACTAGATGCTACCTTAGACATGTAAGGTAAGCATTAGTAGATATAGGTATGTAGTGATGATATACTAAGTATGCGTCAAAATAGGCACAAAAACTCTTAGATGTATTATAATAATGTAAATTTAAAAATATCATTATAACACTTATCTAAAGAGTATAATTGAAAAAAATTATAAGAATTGATAATTAACCATTTGTGGTTTTTATTATAAAAAATAAAATTTTTTAAGTTAAAACTAGAAAGAGGATCCATTTTCTCTAAAATTGTAATCATCATGGCTATTGAATATATGCAAAAACAAAAATTATAATAGTATATATGAATATTTAAAGTATGTTTAATGTAAGGGTATCAGTTAATACGACCTTTAATGATATTGCATATAATCCAAAGTGGATATCTTCTTTAAGGGCATAATAAAAGAAAAATAAGTTTACATGAGCCGGATGATGCCAAAGCCCTATTACGTCAAAGTAACTCGTCAAAGTCAGTCCCCTCATGGCATCTAGATTGATTAAAAAATGTTGTGGGATATATATGGAAGGCTGCTAGCTTTCATTCAATTATATAAAAGTTGTGGGGATCTAGGGAGAAGGATAGTGGATAAAGTGGACTCTAACGTCAATCGCAATCTAGCTCGATGACAGTTAACTAACAGCATCCAACGAATTTATTCGTTTTAATTGTTTGCAGTATGAAGTTGACGTATGAAAGCGTGCCACTCTTTCAACTTCTTTTGCTTTACATTATTTTTAACTATGTCAGTTGCTGGCACAAATGGATCAGACAGAGCTCGTGCTAGTGAGATACACGTTGATGACCAGTGTATAATCACAAACGTGATGTTATTCCTATTTGCTTTGATGCCGGCAAGTGATATATATCCACAAATGAATGGTGGTCTATCTCAGCAATTGAAAAGATTCAACATCCAGCATGCCGACTCCTTTGGGATTCGATATTCACTCAATCTCATGAGCTCATTAGGCTTTTACTGAAAGCGACCATTAAAGTTCATGCAATGTCACCCTGCAGTTGGAAGCTGGATTTCTCTAAGGACTCAGTTGGTTGCTACACAAGAGAAGAAAGCTGTACTTTCTATAAAAGGAGATCAGAACGAAACTAAGTATAGCAGAACCAAGAAAATGGATGGAAGCCAGAACAACTGGACTCAACATCAAACTAGCGCAAGGCACACTCCACAACATAGGTTGATACTACCTCACCAGGTATACTACTCTTTCATTTCTATTTCTAGTTGGACTCATTGCATAAGAGACACATTTAAATAGAAAATTATTTGCCTTACCAGTTTTCCTTTGCCAGTCCTGTCATTAGCCTATATAGGCCTCTGAACATGGTATATTAGGGAGCACCATGTTCACGATGATGCCCCTTATGTACCATGTTCGGAGCCCTATGTAGGCTGGTCACGGGGTCTCGTTATAAAAGTCGGTCAGGCTAGACGTGTTCTTTTAAAAATCTTCCTTAAGAGAGATGACAAAAGAGATGTGCTTCTTGCAGAGCCTAGACAGCTTCAGAGAGGAACCAGGCCCTCTTTGTTTGAATCTGAGGAGAACTCCGTCCTTCGAGAATTGTGTTGAGGGGCTCTCCCGAAGGAGGAACTCTGCTGCTGGTCGGATTGCAGGCCCTGAAACTGATATCTCTGCTGATAACGAAGAATCAGAATCATCTAACGATGGCAGTCCATCCACATCTAAAAACAGCCGGAAAACTTCAGAGAAAGACAAAATCAAGGCTTCCCACTTCTTTTCTTCGCTGCTTAGAATCGGCAACTTCAAGGTGTTGTACCTTTCTTGCTCCAAAAACTCTTTCTCCATCCTATCAATGAAAGGCAATACATGATAGAGCTCAATTTTCATGACCTCTACGTTTCTTATTCGTGTTCTGCTAAAGTTTTCTTTTGAACGACACAGTGGGTTTCTCGCCATGAAGGAGATTTGGTAGGCAAGATATACTACGCCAAGCACAAAGTAGTCTGGGAATTCCTCGACTCCGGGAGAAAAAGTAAGATTGAATTCAAATGGCATGACATCTCGGCTATGAGAGCAACTTTTCAACCTGATGCGCCTGACATACTCGAGATTGATGTGAATTTTCGGCATTATCTTTCTTCTCCTTGTTTCTTAATCATTTTATAAATTCTGAACTAGGATAAATGTCTGCCCAATTTGTAGCTTAGCCGGCCACCTCTCTTCTTCAAAGAGTTGAGTCCTCAACCACGAAAGCACACACAATGGGAGTCCTCAATAGACTTCACAGGTGGCCAGGCACTACAATGCAGGTAAGCAAAGAGTAGCAAGTTCTTCTAATCATTCAATACATTTCTTATAGCTTATATTCATTGGTGATCAACATAAGCCATTGAACATAGATCAATAGACTTGCTGTGATTTCTACTACCAGCACCCGCACTGACCCAATATGTTGTTGCTACAATCCTGTAGGAGACACCATCTTGAGTGCCCAACTGGAACGCTCGCGAAGCACTACGAAAAGCTTTTGCAATGTGACCCGACGTTACTTGCATTGAGCCGGGGGTTCTTCCCCTCTTCTGTAAATCCTCTTTATGACGTGATGCTGGAAGGAGATTGGAGTGGACAACACCAGCCAACTAGGCAGATGTCACAGGACCAGCTTGGTGGTAGTCTTCCCTACAGCAGAGATGCTTGCTCACTATGGCTTCCTCAGTTTGGTGCTATGGTTAGCACGCCATCACACTTTCCGGAACCAGTTCACTCCCATAAGGGGGAGGTCATCGAAAACATGGACCTCAATTCCTTGCTACACACACCTATGATGAGGCCAAGCTTTGATCAGACATCACCATCCTCATATATGGGTACTGGAATTTTCACTATCTAAATTTGTTGAATGCTTGGCTGTATCAAACGGGGAAGAAGATGAAGCAGTTGAATTTTAATTGATTTTAGGTTCACTTTGTTTTTGTTGCAGGCAGTGAATCTATTGCACGCCATGGAGTTGGCAGGGATTTTGAACTGGAGGGGTCAGTGTTATGGGATAATAGACACCACAATCGAGCCCACACCATAGAACAACCATATACACCATCTCATGCGCAACTTCCTGTGGCTTCAACTGGTCAAATGTTTCATTTCATGCAACAGAATGAACCCTTTGTCCAATTTAACAATGAGTTTACGCTGGGAATGCTTCCTTCCAACGCACAGTTTGAGGAAGAGGTGCTATACAAGCAACATAGTGATCAGGCGCCACAAGATGATGTGAACTATTTCTGACATTTCAAGTAGCATACAATGGATGTGAAGTATCATTGGCCGGGCCTCCATGAAGGAAGTCTTGTGCGGCTGCGAAGGGACCATCATTATTGTACCTCTAAAGAGGAAAAGTACCTAGAATGAAAAAGTTAATAAAAATTGAAAATACGAAAGTTTTTTTGTTGAGGAAGAGAGTTTGATTCACCTGAGTTTGTACTAATCCAAAATAAGTAGACAATTTAACCTTTATTCCTAACCATTATTTTGGCATAGAATGTTGTGCTCAATATCCCCCCAGAAGGAAAAAAAAATGTTATATTTTTTATTACTCAGCCACCATATGGTCCCGGACTATTTTGCTACCGGCCACCCTAATATCCCCTGCCTTCAGTTTCCTTTGTTTTCCGGTGTCAGTGACTATACCAACAGCGATTCAGATTTAGCATTCTTAAAAAATGGGGCTCATGCTAACGCACGTGAGAGAGATAGGAGGGAGGAAGTGAAGAAAAAGAAAGAGAGTGAAGAGAGAGGAGAGAAAGTGAAAAGAGATGAGAGAGTGGAGAGAGAAGAAAAAGATGGAAGAGATAGAGATACGAAAGAGAGAGAGAGAGTAGAGAAAGAGAGGAGAGAGTGAAGAGAGAGAAAGGAGAGCGAAGAGAGAGAAGAGGGAGAAAGAGGGGAGAAAGACAGAGAGAGAAGAGGGAGAAAGAGGGGAGAGAGATAGAGAGAGGAGAGAGAGAAAAAGGAGAGATAGAGATGAGAGTGAAGAAAGAGGAGAGAGAAAAAGAGGAGAGATAGAGATGAGAGTGCAGAGAGAGAGGAGGAGAGACGAGAGAGAAGGAAGAGAGGAGAAAGAGAAGGAAGAGAGAGAATAGGAGAGAGCAAAGAGAGAGAGACGAGAGTGAACAGAGAGAGATAGGAGTAAGAGAGAGGAAAATTAATTTAAAAAAGTTCGAAGTATTTGCAACACATGTATATATGCATCACAAATACACTCACTTGTTATGTATATGCCTATTATTTGAAATGATATTTTATTTTATATTTTAAATTACATATATATATATAATATTTTATAAATAAACATGAAAAATATGAGAGAGTGAGAGAAAGAGAGAGAGGAGATTGAGAGAGGTGAGGGAGAGAACAAAGTGACAGAAGAGAAAGGGAACAGAGAGAGTGAGAGGAGAGAGTAGAGAAATTAAGATTAGTTTAAAAATAAACATTTTGAAGTATTTGCACTGCATGTGCATATGCGTCGCAAATACACAATATATTTGTAACACATATTACTATGCGTCACAAATACATGATGTACTTGTGACGCATAAGTGTATACATTGCAAATACTTTATATTTTTTATTTTAAATATTAATAATATATTATATATTATATAAATAAATATGAAAAACATGAGAGAGAGAAGAGAGTGAGGAGAGAGGGAAAGATGAGACGTAGTGAAGAGAGAGGAGGGAGAAAGTTAAATTAATTTAAAAAATTGAAGTATTTACGACACATACACATATGCGTCAAATACACAATATATTATATAAATAAATATGAAAAATAAGTATGTTTTCAACGCATATTACTATGTGTTGCAAATACAAGTGTATGCATTGCAATTACTTCATATTTTTATTTTAAATAATATAAAATATACTATATACATAAATATGAAAAACATGAGAGAGGGGAAGAGAGAAGAGAGATAGGAGAGAGGGAGGAGAAAGAATGAAGAGAGAAAGGAGAGAGTGTGAAGAAAGAGAGAGAGAGAGAGTCAAATTAATTTTAAAAATAAAACATTGAATTATTTGAGATGCATACACAAATGCGTCCCACCTACACAATGTTTTTACAATGCATAAGTAATTATTATTTTTATTAAATATTATATTTTAAAAATAATTAAAAAGAAATAAAAGAAAATATATAATTGACACATAGTAATATGCTTTGCTAATACCTTATATAATAGCGACGCTTACGTTTATACGTCACTAATACATATGGTATTAGCAACACTTATATCCAAGCGTCGCTACTACATTTATTTAATTTTTTATTTATTATTTTAAATATAAAATAATTAATTAAAAAAATTTAAAAATAAAATTAACTTCTACTAATCTCTCCTCTCTTATCCTCAGAGCCAGAGCTTACGGTGATGCATGTGGAAAAGAGAGATTTGAAAGAAAGAGAGGACAGAGAGCTAGAAGGGAGAGAGAGAAGAGAGGATGAGAGAGAGGGAGGAGAAAGAGTATACAGAGAGAGAGGAAAGAGAGAAGAGGAGAGGGAGGGTAGAGAGAGAGGAGAGAAAGTATAGAGAGAGGGAGGAATTTAATTTTAGTTTTTTAAGATGTTTTTATTAAATATTATATTTTAAAAATAATTAAAAAGAAATCAAAGAAAATATATTAGTAATGCATAGTAATATACCTCACTAATACCCTATATAATAGTGACATTTACATTTATATGTTGCTAATACGTATGGTATCATCAACGCTTATATCCAAGCGTTGCTAAACCTTTATTTGATCTTTTATTTATTATTTTAAAAATAAAATAAATAATTAAAATTTAAAAAAATAAAATTAACTTTTACTAATCTCACCCATCTTATCTTCAGAGCTGGAGCTCACGAGCACATGAAAGAGAGAGATTAGAAAGAGAGAGAGGACAAAGAGCTAGAAGAGAGAGGACAGAGAGCTAGAAGGGAGAGAGAAAAGAGAGCATGAGAGAGGGAGGGAGAGAAGAGAGGAGGAGAGAGAGAGAAGAAAGAGTGAAGAGAGAGAGAGGGTAGACAAAGAGGAGAGAGAGGGTAGAGAGAGATTGAGGAGAGAGTGTATAGAGAGAGGAGAGAGAGAAGAGGAGAGGGAGGGTAGATGATAAGTATGAAATATATATATATTTTATATACACTTTTACCTTATTTGCTAGCATATATTAGGTTAATTAAGAGTTAGTTATAGTTTAATTAGATTAAGATATTTATTAATATTTTAGTTTAACTAGTAATTAATTTTAGAAGTTATTAGTAGTTTAGGTATGTATTTAATATTTTTGTAGGTAAAGTACGTTTATTGAGGTACTTGGATGATGTTTGGAATCATTTAAAACACTCTTATTTTGCTTTAAAATAATTTAGAAAACTTTTCGGAGTTACAAACAAGTTAGAAACTAATATGTACATGAAAAAAAGAGCTTAATGAACAGAAATTGTACATGAAACTAAACAGATCTATCCAGAGTGCAGAAACAGTGTAGCCGATCGAACGGAGTGTTTTAAGTATCAAATGGCTAAACGTAATTTTGAAGATAAATTCAGTATAGGCGATCAAATGGGCATGCAAGGAGATCGATCATGATAACGCGCAGTTTCCTAGTTTAAGCCAATTTTGATTCATTTTCATATTGGACTCCTTCCTATGACTCTTATGCCTAAATAAAGACATTTGGCTCGAAATTAAGGATTCCAGTAGATTTTCTAAAGAAAAAAAAGAAGAAGAAGAAGATGGAAGAGAATTCAAAGCTTTTAATGGAGATTCAAGAGCTTCCTTTTACAATGGAAGACTAAAATTTTCTTATACTTAGGAGTTGATGAAGCTATAGATAAGTTTCAGTTTCTTTTCTTTTTAATTTAGATCTTAGTTGTGAATGATGACAATTGTATATAAAGATTTCATTTTTAATGGAAGAACTTTTAATGTTTATTCAAGTCTATGTTGATTTATTGTCTTGTAGATGATAGATCGACGTGGTTTTGATATTTTCATTGATTCTAATTTTTGTGATTTAGATGAGATGGTCATGCAATAGTTTTAATGTTCATATAATTAATGAATTGGATGAGTTATACTAAGATTAGACGAGTCATGCCTATAGCTGGTTTAGTTTAGATGATTCGTGCATGCCATTAATTTAATTAATGATTATTTCTAAAGTAATTATATCTTGTAGCTGAGAATACTTGTTCATATTCATACTAGATTTATATTAAAAGTTAAGGAATTATTATGGTTCTATAGTGCATTCAATTTTCTAAGTAAATTCCATCATATTAATCTCTTTCTTTTAATTTAGTAATTATTATTTTTTACTTAATTTTAGTTTTAAGTTGTTTTTAATTTTTTTGATTAGAAAATTCCTCTTTAGATTTAGTAATAATTCATCTGTCTTTGAGGTTCAACAACCCATAAACACTTATCCTAGTACAATTATCTTGTACACTTGCTAAATGTTTAATTATAAACGATGAGTAGAGAGAGGAATGAAACGGAATTCTTATGCTTAAGAAATATGTATACTAATAGTGAAGCTCTCGATAGAGCTTCACTAATAGCCATATTTTTTTTGGAAAAAACTTTTTTACTTTCCTTTCACTCTGCTCTCTCTCTCTCCTCTCCTTTCTATTTCTCTCTCCTCCCTCTCCCTCTATCTCTACCCACTCTCCCCCTCCCTCTCTCTCCTCCTCTGTCTACCCTCTCTCTGTCTACCCTCTCTCCTCTCCTCTCTCTCTACCCTCTCTCTCCTCCTCTCTCTATCCTTTCTCTCTCCACCTCTCTCTCTACCCTCTCTCTCTCTTTTTTGTATCCTCTCCCCTCTCTCCTCATTCTCTCTCCTCACTCTCTCTCCCTCTCACTCTTTTTTGTCTCTTTCCTCCCCTTTTTGCGTTGCTTGTCGCAAATAACTAAGTGCGAACATTGCTCGAGCCGGGAAATTTTGGACGCAGGCAAAATTTATCTGCATGGGCGAAATTCTGCCTGCCTTCTTTTAACTCCATCCACCCCCTTCTCTTTCCCACACTCTTCTGCCATCTGCCATGCGTTCTTTCTCCTCTGTCGCCGCTGGACAATGAATGGCCCGCATGTAGGAGCCCTAGTGTAATGCCCGCAATTTTCATACATTTTCCTTAAAATTCATGAAATTTTTTTTGCAATATAACTGCTATAAATCAGGAAAAATGACAAATACAAAACCTGTGAAAACAATTTTATAATTTAAAACATAAACATCGGTTTTTCCCATCCAAATTATTACTCATTCAATCAAACATCGTACGACCAAACCAAACATCCACATGTGCTACTCAAAAACAACCGTACGAATAAATTGCTATGATCATAGACTTTAAATACAAATCTCTCCCAGGCATCCCTGAGTGCAAGTCCCATAACAGTCCACAGTCTAATCCAAATGAAAGTCCAGAATATATAAACATCTCAATTCTTGTCTCACCCAATACATCGGATTGTGGCACAAAAATACTCGCAGTAAGTTAAGTGTATACATGAGTCCAAGGGAATCAATCCACCTCGGAAATGAGAATCCATCTCTAGGAGCTCTTCGTCACAACCTGTAAAAGCCTCCCGAACAACAGGGCTAAAAAGTAGGCTAATGAGTATTTTCATACTCGGTAGGAAAATACCCAGTAGGGGAGTTCTAAACAGTGAACTCAGTAAATCCATACATAGATGCGTTCATGCAACTCAAACATGAACAAACAGACATATCATAATCATTCTCATACGCATACAATCATGCCAAACAAACCATTGAATCAAACTTACACAAACACCCTTAATTAGGGTCTTACTATAACACCCCGACCTGGAAAACCCGACCTGAACCAGGGGTTAGTTTGGAAGACAGAATTGGAGTGTATTAAAATAAGCAGAAAAAATTACAACCGACTGACCAGGAGCTGCAGGCTCTGAGTGCGAGAGTCATAACGTTCATCCATGTAGTGCGGAGCTTTAACGTTCCGTTGTGTGTAGATAAGAACAAATCTAATTTTATAACTATTTTGGATCGGGCCAACATTATTTAATGGTTGGTTGCCTACGTACATATTAGATACCATCTCTGATGTTATTCCAATACGATTAAATCCGAACATAGTTTTGCCTAATGGCTAATACATGCATCAAGCATCACAAAATCATGTACGTTAAAATACGTATATCTTTATGTCCGAATAATTATTTGGAATCAGATAGAAATCTTATAAATCATCAGAGTCAAACGGAAGTCAATAAATTAATAAAATACACATCTCACATAAGTGAGCAGAACACACACGTCTCACTCTATCCTAGAGCAGCGTAGAACAAACTATAGAGCATGTTGGATCATATAAGATCCTATCAGATCATATCAGATTTTATCCGACCACACCAATCACATCGTACCAGAGTATGTCAAATCACAATAGAGGAGTTCAGAGTAATTCAGATCACAACGGAATAGATCAAAGTAGATTAAATAGGAACATATCGGCAGATATCAGATCAGCAAATTATATATATATATCTTAATTAGTATGTTACTAATTAAGATGTGCATTCATATAAATCATATTAAAGTAAAAGATCAAAAAAGCGTACTCCCCTATAGTTCCAAAAATGGCGATGTTTGGAGTTACTCGTTTCCTCATGGTGTCTCCCCTTTCAGATCTGTAGACGGCGGGCAGAACCTTTTCTAACTCTTGAATAGCATGTCCATAGGCGGCAGACAGAACCTCCCCTTACCCGGAGATATTTTACCCTTGTCGCGCCCGTAGGCAGCAGATAGAATCTCCCCTTACCTGGAGATATTTTACCCTTGCCGCTCCCGTAGGCGGCGAATAGAACCTCCCCTTACCCTGGAATGTTTTCCCCTAAATAGGATTGCTAACTCGAGGAATGGACACTTCCATTGTGTAGATCCTCCTCGAATTAGCTAGGAATGCCTCTTAAACGACTCGAATCGGACTTAAAATAAGTGAGAAACGAAGAACAGAAGATGAGAAAACGTGGGAGAGTCTCCCCTCATTCGGAGATACTTTACCTGTTTTGCGCCCGTGAGCAGCGGACATAACCTCTCCTTGCCCTGGTATGTTTCCCTTATACAATGTTGCTAACTCAAAGAATGGACGCTTCCATTGCGTAGAACACTATCGAATTAGTTAAGAACGCTTTTTAAACGGAAGAAAACGGACATAGAATGACTCCAGAAACTCCCCCGAAAGAATGCACATAATGACTAAATAAGGAAATAGCATGCTAGTGTACGGAGGAAGACGGAATACGCGCGCACGTGCTCGCGCCATGTGGCATGCGCTGAATGGAGCAAAATGAGGGTCGGTGCACGAGACCTGCATCGCACGGATGGCCGCAATCGCTCGACACGGTCGCGGCTCCGACTCGGCTCGGCTAGCTGATGTCAGCTATTTCGTCCTTTTTAAAATATTTTTATATTATTTTAATCAAATAAAATTTCAACTTCAAAACGCAATAACTTTTTATCCCGAAGTCGGAATTGCACGATCTTGGTACCGATGGACTTGTATCAATGAGCCCTTTAAAACTAGACCCCCCATGGGTAGGTTATCTCGCACTTTTAATGTGGGTCCCGCCCATGTGGCATGCTTCCCTAGGTCGTAACTTTCGTTCTCGACCTCTGTTTTGAGTGTTCTTTGATTCGTTGTGTTTGTTACTTCAAGCTCTAACCAAATACAGGATCTCTTAAAACCCTTTAAAATTTACCTAAAATTACATAATTACCCCTAACCCTCTTGGTTAAGCATAATTGGAATACAGGGTGTTATATTTACAAACTTACTCATACCACCGTACGCTTACTCAAATAGCTTACACATGTACGACCTTACTTGTACAATCATACACTTATTCGTATGACCTTACTCGTACAATCTTACACTTACTGTCTTACTCAGAAACATACTCTTACAATCTTACTCATACTCATACTCTTACAGTCGTGCTCATACTTATACTCTTACAGCCATACACATATTCATACTCTTACAGTTGTGCTCATACTTATACTCTTACAGTCGTGCTCATACTTATACTCTTACAGCCGTACACATATTCATACTCTTACAGTTGTGCTCATACTCATACTCTTACAGTCATACACATACTCATACTCTTACAGTCGTACACATACTCATTCTCTTACAATCGTGCTCATACTCATACTCTTACAGCCATACACATATTCATAGTCTTATAGTCGTACACATACTCATACTCATACTCTTACAGTCGTGCTCATACTCATACTCTTATAGTTGTACTCATACTATCGACCACTGAAGCTCATTACAACTAATAAGCTCCAACGTCAAATGGAAAAGAATGCCACTGGGGCATCACCTTAACCTCCAGGGAGTGACTAGACGCCATGGACTTTTCCGAAGGTAAGCACACCTATACTCATGGGGCATAGGATCAAATAGGTAAGAGCAGGTCCATGATACTACTTACCTGAGCGCACAAACATAAACACCCACACATAAGGGGTCATACAGTTGCCCACCATAATGGGTCTTATATTGCCATAGAATTGCCCACCATAATGGGTCTTATACTGCCATAGAATTGCCCACCATAATGGGTCTTATACTGCCATAGAATTGCCCACCATAATGGGTCTTATAGTACCATTGCCACTCTTGGGCAGAAAATATATAGTGCCACTCTTGGGCAAAATCATACGGTGCCACTATTAGGTAGAATCATACAATGCTCTCAATAGAGCATCAAACGTTTGGGCTTATACAGTACACAGACTAGATAAAAAACATACATAGCTCTCAACAAAGCATCAAACATCTGGGCTTTATACAACACACAGACTAAATCAGAAACATGTGTCGCTCTCAACAGAGCATCAGATGTTCGGTGCTCTATACAACACATAGACCAAATCTGAACATCACTCTCAACAGAGCATCAAACATCTGGTGCTCTGTACAACACACAGACAACATCCTGCAAGATAAATACTATGGCAAGACATGAGAAATGCATGACCAACTCATTATTGACTAGCTCAAACACAGAACTCAATCCATCAAACCCTCAGGTCTCAAACACACAACACTATCATTAGTTGTGCTTATAATTCAAGTTTGAATTAAGTAATTTATGCGGTACAATTATGCCACATAAGCACTCAAGCATACCGTACTCCACTGATCAAACTGAAGCTGAGCCCGATGCGAAACCCAAGTTCGTCAGGGCAACAGACTTCACTTAACCCGTCCATCTTACAACATAACACAGTACACCAAAATCCTTACGGTCTTACAATCTCCGCTATCTACCTTATGGCCAAAACATCTTACTCGGAAGTCCTCAAACTGAGCTCCTCAGAATCAAACCCAGCTATACCCTTTTACTAATACCTCACTTATTATGCTTACTTTTCACTTCATAATCTATACATTATGCTTGTACAATTATGAACACTCTTCCTGTCTGACAATCCCCCAATATGCGCTCTGATCCAAAACAATCCACTTCAATCCTTGCCCATCATACTCATATTGTAAGGTCCCTGATTTTTCTACGATTTTTTGTGATTTTCCTACTATTTTTCTAGTCATTTTCGGCGGGAAAATGTGACGCTTTAGCGTATTCATATTTGTGTATTTTTACCCCGTATTTATACCCGTAGAGTCGGGTGTGGGGCTTAGTCGCGGGCCACGGGCCTTGCTGCGCGCTTACGGCTCAAATTTGGAAGTTTGACGCATAACCAGTGGGTTAACGCGTGTTGGGGATACGTTTGGAAAAATAAAAAAAAATAAAATAAAAAAGAGGGATCGGGATCGCAATCCCGATCCAGAAGGATGTGTGAACAGTGCGTCGCCCCCCCCTTACTGTTTCTTTGTCCCCGCCGGCCACCAGCCGCCGGTGGGCCAGTGGGCCGCCTCACCGGCTTCGCCCCGGCCGTGCAACGGCAGGGGAGCCGCCGTCCCGGCCCCATGGCCGCTCCGCCCCAACTTTTCCCAGTTAGCAGCCCTTTTTGTTTTGATTTGATTTTGCCGCCGCCGTGAGCCGGCGAGGGCCGGCCAGCCGCCCACAGCTCCGCCAGGGGCCGGTAACGGCGAGAGGACACCCCTCCCGGCCCGATGGGCCTCTGCACCGCCGCCCCATTCCATTTCCCCTCTCTGCATTGTTCCGCCGACGCACTGTTTTGGGCAAACAGTGGCCGCCGGCGGTGATTCGTGGCCGATTTGGCCTTCCTCCAGCCTCGCCTTGCTCCGGCGAAGGCAGTGGACCACCCTACCCAGTCCGGTTCCATCCCCTCTGTCGTCCTCTGCTCCGCCCAGTCCGATTTGCGCGGTACTGTGGGTGGATTTTCCAGTGGGCTGGCATCGCCATCGTTGGTGGGTGAGGGTGACTTGACCACCGTGGGCTCTGCCCCAGTCTTGGGATAGCCCCACCTAGACCGGTTCAGCCTCCGTCCCCTCCGTATCTCCCTTGCTCAGTCTGGGCGTCCCCTATTCTTGGTCTACGTTTGTTTTAGACCGTGTGACTGACGTTATCAGTAGGACACTGGATTTGATTTAGCGGACCTTAGTTCGGCTCTGCCCCAGTCCGGTGATGCCAATGGGCCACCCCTCCGGGCCTTGTTCAGCCTTGCGGCCCGTAGCCGTAGCTAGTTCCGCCTTACTGGCATGTGTGCCGTTGACCCTTCTTGCCCATTTTACACCGTTGGTACCGAACGGCCTCGGGCAAGAATTTGTATGACTTACTGTGACAGAAGGTGGACGAGTTCACCTGCACAGGCCTTGGCCAGTGACGGCCTCATAGCCTTTGCTCGACCGTGACCCTCCCTTGCTCTCTGTCGTGCAAGATGCACAGCCGCCCGCACCATGGGTATTGGTTGTGGGTGGCGATCGGCGATGTCGCCGCTTAGATTGGCCACCGTTAGGGCCTTGGCCCTGTTGGCTTTTGTGGGCCTTGGGTTGCCCCCTTTCAGCCCTCTCCCCCGCCCCTTTGGGTCGCGTGTGCATGTGGCCACGCGTGTACTTTTGGGATTAGGCGCCGCATTCGTGCCGCCTGATCATCGGTTGGCCTTGCCACCGAGTGGAGTTGACACAGAGCCGTCCTCCACCTCTCCTTTGTTCTCGAGCGTTTCCCCACACTCTCCACCCTTACGTGGGCCTTTGTTGACAGAAATCGTCGCCGTTGGGTGCTGTCCACGACCGATTTCGACGTCTTGTGGCTGGCTGAGCACGTTTTACCCACCGGTCGATCTTTAGAGTGTACACCCTCGACATTTGATCGCACCGCCATATATGTTGGCACGACTTTTCTCCCGGCCGCCCTAGTGTGCCGCCGTGGATCGCGGGTTTTGCCGCATTGATTTCTGACACCCTGTTTGGCCATGATAGTTCCGGCGCATCTTAAAATCCTCGGGACAGCAGCTCTCTTAGCCAGACAATGGTTTTGACTGCCAACTCCGCCACCGACACCGCCACCGTCTTGTGCTCACCATCGAATGTCATGATTACGAGGTAGGGGAGCTTTGAACTCGTAAATTCATGAAGCATGCTTTGAATGAGTAGCAGCATGCTAGGATTGTATGATTCCATGCTTGGATGTTAAGTAACGATCCGATTGCATGATGTGCGTGTAAGCATGATTGTATGGTATGATGGATATGCATGAGATGTATGCACGTTTTATGGATGTGGATTATGAATGCGCTAGCGATGGCTAGTAAATATGTTAGTATGCTACGTATGTGTTATGCATGTGCTAGTGATGACTAGCGTGTATGTTTGATGTATGCATGTGCTAGTGATGGCTAGCGTGCATGTTTGACGTATGTATGAATGTGTGCATGTGCTAGTGATGGCTAGTGTGTATGTTTGATGTATGTATGCACTAGTGATGGCTAGTGAGCATGGTTGTAAGCTGCGTATGTATGACCGTATGTGTATGTTATACGTATGTGTGAGACATACATATGTATGATGGCTACTGCCTAGCGTATGTGTGTGTGGGCAGAGGTATGGGCGATGGACAGTAAGAGGTGACAGAGGCTTTGTCTGAATTTGGATATGGATGTGTAAGCGTATGACAGATGACAGAGGATAAGAGTATGACGGGCAGGGATTAGAATGGATCAGTTTGGGTTGGATTGTATGTTGGGGGATTGTTAGACAGTAAGAGTGTTCATAATTGTACAAGCATAACGTACAGATTATGAAGTGAAAAGTAAGTATAATAAGTGAGATATAAGTAAGAGGGCGACAACTGGGTTGGCTCTGAGGAGCGTTATGTGAGGATGTCAGTGTAAGATGATTTGGCCATAAGATGGATGACGAAGTATGTAAGACTGTAAGGGTTTGATGTACGATGAGTTTTGTCCATGATGTGGACGGGTAAGTGAAGTCTGCTGCCTTGACGAACTGGGGTTTCGATCGGGCTCAGCTTCAGTTTGATCAGTCGAGGACTATGAGTTTGTGTGGCATAATTGTACCGCATAATGTAATTAATTCAAACTTGAATTATAAGCACAGCTAATGATAGCGTTGTGAGTTTGAGACCTGAGGGTTCGACGGATTAAGTTCCGTGTTTGAACTGGCCGCCAATGAGTCGGCCGAGCATTTATCATGTCTTGCCATGGTGGTTATCCTGCGGGATGTTGTCTGTGTGCTGTGTAGAGCACCGGACGTCTAATGCTCTGCTGAGAGCGATGTTGTTTCTGATTTGGTCTGCATGTTGTATAAGCCCAGACATTTGATGCTCTGTTGAGAGCGATGTACATTTCTGATTTTGTCTGTGTGCTGTATGAAGCCCAGACGTCTGATGCTCTATTGAGAGTGAAGTATGTTTTCGATTTGATCTGTGTGCTGTATAAGCCCAGACGTTTAATGCTCTATTGAGAGCGTTGTACGTTTCTGCCCAAGAGTGGCACTGTACATTTCTACCCAAGTGGCACTGTATGTTTTCTGCCCAAGAGTGGCAATGACACTATAAGACCCATTATGGTGGGCAATTCTCTAGCACTATAAGACCCATTACGGTGGGCAATTCTATGGCACTATAAGACCCATTATGGTGGGCAACTGTATGACCCCTTATGTGTGGGTGTTTATGTTTGCGCGCTCAGGTAAGTAGTATCATGGATCTACTCTTACCTGTTTGATCCAGTGCCCCATGAGCGTTGGTGTGCCTTACCTTCGGAAAAGTCCATGGCGTCTAGTCACTCCCCGGAGGTTAAGGTGTTGCCCCAGTGGCATTCTTTTCCTTTTCAACGCTGGAGCCTATTAGTTGTAATGAGCTTCAGTGGTCGTTGATATGTGTACGATTATGAGTATGAGTACAACTGTATGAGTGTGAGTACGACTGTATGTGTATGAGCAGGACTGTAAGAGTGTGTATGAGCACGACTGTAAGAGTATGAGTACGATTGTGAGAGTATGATTTTGAGTAAGACTGTACGAGTAAGGTCGTACAAGTATGCGTATGTTGTATGAGTATGCGTACAGTGGTACAAGTAAATTTGTATGACCCTGGATAAGGGTGTTTTTGTAAGTTGATTGGACAGTATGATTTTGGCACAATGGTGCCTTTGGTATGATTTTGGCACGATGGTGCCTTCGGTATGTCTTTGGCACGTTGGTGCATTTGGTATGATGTTGGCACGATGGTGCCTTTGGTATGACTTTGGCACGATAGTGCATTTAGTATGATCGTATGCGTATGTGCACGATATGATTATATTATGTTGACTGCTTCATGTTTGAGTTGCATGACACATGTGTTTATGAACTTATGGAGTTCACCGTTTGGGGTTTCCCCTACTGGGTATTTTCCTACTGAGTATGAAAATACTCACCACCCTACTTTTTAGCCCCGTTGTACGGGAGGTTTTGCAGGTTGTGTGGAGAGCTCCTGGAGATGCATGCTCGCTTCCGAGGTGGATTGATTCCCGTTGACTCAGGTATATGCTTCACTCACTGCGAGGTTATTTGTGTCGTGATCCAATGTATTGGGTGAGACGAGACGTCTTGATGTTTATTCTGGACTTTCATTTGGATCAGTCTGTGAACTGTTATGAGACTTGCACTCAGGGATGCCTGGGAAAGGGATTTGTATTTAAAGTCTATGATCATAGCAATTTATTCATACGTGTGTTTTCGAGTAGCGCCTAATGATATTTGCTTTGGCCGTACGATGTTTGACCGTATGATGAATATATTTAGATGGAAAATGGATGTTTACTGTTTTGAATTATAAACTGTTTTATTAGGTTTTGGTTTCGTCATTTTTCCTCCGATTTACAGACGTTATATTGCAAAAATTTTCCATGAATTTTAAGGAAAATGTGTGAAAAATTTCAGGCGTTACACATATCCTCTGTCATCCGTCATACGCTTACACATCCATATCCAAATCCATACCAAACACAGTCACTTCTTACCATCCATAGCCCATACCTCTGCCCACATGCACATACACATATCCATAGCATAGGCAAATAGCCATCATACATACGTATGTCCATCACACATACGTATAATACACATACTTTCATACATACATAGCTTACCAACATACTCGCTAGCCATCACTAGTGCATATATACACGTTTATACATACTTCAAACATGCACACTAGCCATCACTAGCACCTACATACACATCCATACATACTTCAAACATGCACGCTAGCCATCACTAGCATATGCATAATCCATACATACTTCAAACATGCACGCTAGCCACAACTAGCACATGCATACACATACGAAGCTTACCAACAAACACGCTAGCCATCACTAGCACATACTCAATCAACATACGAAGCTTACCAACAAACAAGCTAGCCATCACTAGCACATACTCAATCAACATACGAAGCTTACCAACAAACACGCTAGCCATCACTAGCACATACATACACATCCATACATACTTCAAACATACATACAGCCAACATACATGTCATATGCATTTCAACATGGCATAATTCATCCTCTTACATCATGCAAACGGATCATGATTTAGCATCCAAAGCATTGAATCATACATTCCTAGCATGTTGATACTCATTCAAAGCATGCTATCATGAAATTATGAGTTCAAAGCTCCCATACCTCGTAATCATGACGTTTGATGGCGAGCACACGACAGTGGTGGTAGTAGCGGAATTGGTTGCCAAAAGCTTTGCCAAGTTGAGAGAACTGCTATCCTAAGGATTTTAGGAAGTGCCATAAACAATCACGGCCAAACGAGGTGTCAGAAGTTAATGCGGCAAAATCCGCGACCCACGACGGCACACTAGGTGGCCGGGAGAAATGTCGTACCAGCATAAGTGGCGGTGTGACCATAAGTTGAGGGTGTACTCACTGAAGGTTAGTCGGTGGCTAAGACGTACTCGGCCGGCCGCAAGACGTCGAAATCGACCATGGACAGCACCCAAAGGTGACGATTTCACGTTAATGAGGGCCCACATAAGGGTGGAGAGCATGGGGCAACACTCGAGGACAGAGGAGAGGTGCTGAACAGTTCTAGTGTCAACGCTATTTGGTGGCAAAGCCAACGGACGGCCAGGTGGCACAAATGCGGAGCCTAAACCCAAAAGCACACGCGTGGCCACATGCACATGTGGCCAAAAAGGACCACTCTTGGGGGAGATGGGTCGGACAGTAGTGGTCCAAGGCCCACAAAAGGGCAACTGAGCTAGGGATAGGAAGTGGTGGCCGATCGAAGCGGCGACATCACCAATCGCCACCCACAACCAATACACGTGGTGCGGGCGGCTGTGCATCTCGCACAGTATAGGGCAAACGGTCCATTCTGGGTGGAGGTACAATTGGCCAAGTGGGACTGACCCTCACTGTCACCAAGCCAGGGCAGAGCCCATAGTGGCCAAATGCCCACAGCTCTCTGATGGCAACGACCCGAGACACACAAAAAGCATCTAATCGGGTGGAGCAAGTCAATAGGGAAAAGTGGGGTCGAAAATGGCAACCCCCTACCGACTGGGTCGAGGTAGGCAGGATAGAGTCCATCCAGTGGTTGGACGACAACCGGAAACACCAGCATCTCAAAAATATACTCCGGATAGTGAGATGAAAATGTAACCAAAACCCAACCAACGTACCGGTAGCTCACAGCGGAGCGAAGAAAGCATGACGGCGGCTCTAGCCAGCGCCTATGGATTCCTAGTGGCCAAACAAACATAAGTCAAGTTGAGGGCGGCCGCAAACGACATCAAAATCGCACCCCCACGGCTCAAAAATGGGATTTGAAGGAGAGAAAAACTGAAGAAAAGTTTGGTACCTCATGGAGGAGCGAAGAGGCCATGGCGGCAGTCAGAGTTGGTACCTATGGACTCGTGGCGGTGAGGCAAAGAGGATCCTAATAAGAATCGGTGAAATCCGACGACGGAGGAGGGAGAATGGAGCGACTGGAAATGGGCTCGGGTTTCTCTCCCAACTCACTGGACGTGAAAAACATACTAGACGTAAGTTTTCTAGAATCCGATCTTTTGATTCTGGATTTATATACTCTTTTTTATTTTTATATTTATGTCCCTAACACGCATTTACCTCCCGATTACGTGTTATACCTCCAAAATTTGCGCCATAAGCGCGTGGCGAGGCCTGCGGCTTGCGACTAAGCCCCACACCTAACTCTATGGGTATGAATATGGGGTAAATACACAAATATGAATACGCCAAAGCATCACATTTTACCGCTGAAAATGACCAAAAAATAGCATAAAAATCACAAAAAATCATAGAAAAATCAGGGACATTACACCTAGGCCCCGCCTTATCCCTGTCTATTGGTTGCAACCCACTGACCCATCATCGCAATCCCCTACGACCGCCCATTTCCAGTCCCCTCCCTGTTATTCATTGCAAGATGTTTTTTCTTTATTCCTTTCTTGCTCCTGGGCATGGTGCCTCATTTTTCCTTTTTTTTTTCATCTTTGTATTGTCATCAAGAAAGGCACATTTTTTCCTTTGATTTTGGCCATTCTTTGATTCATATCAATTGGGTTTGAGGCAGAGCTTTATAGTTAGTGTGGCAATGGCGATTTCATTTCCGCCTGTGCTATTTCTTGAGAAGCCTTCTATGGAGAAGTTGATTTCTATGCAGGACGAGTTGAAGCACATCACGGGCTACAACGTAGTGGATTTTGTGGAGTTGGGGATGGTTGCATTGCTATCCATGTCGTGGCCCAGATTGCCAAGTTGCTCCGCCTTGGCAAGCTGAAGAACATCGTGGGGTTCCCACCTCCTCCATCATGGAGGAGCAAGCCTGCTCATTCGGTATCCCCCTCTCTGACCTTGATCACCACCATGTCATTGACCTCGCCAACGACGGTGTTGATGAGGTTGACCCCCAGCTCTACCTCGTCAAGGGCCGTGGTGGCTCCCTCCTCTGTGAGAAGATGGTCAAGTCTGTTGCTTGCCGCTTCATTGTCATTGTGGATGCGTTCAAGCTTGTCGACCAACTAGTTATGATGGAGCATGAGAGCATAAGGAAGAAACTTCACGTTCATTTGCAAAGTCTCACAGCAACTTGATTCTCTGGCCAAAATCACCCATGACAAAACTCCCCACTGTCCCTCCCTCATCTCTCCTCAAAAGAGTTGATCTAGCCCCCATTAGCAAATCTCCTCCCCTTTGAGCCGCGATTAGCTTCCCCCCGTCCTCCACCCTCGGAGTAGGAGACAGAAGGCATAATTTTTTTTATATTTTTATTTTTAGCAATGCCTAGTAGAACGTCGTTATTGTCGATTTTTTTATTTTTTAAATTATATATTATTAATGACGGATTATTTAGCGTTGCTAATAATACATTATTCACGATGCTTATTTAAATTATGATTTTTTTATTTTATTAGCTAAAATATTCTTAGCGACACATAACAAACATCGCTAATTAGGTTTTTATAATTTTTGAAAAATATGTAAACTTTATTAGCGACGCTCTAAAAAGCGTCGCTAATAAAAGCATCGCTAATAATAGATTATTTGTGACGCTTTTTGGACGCTAATAATTAATTATTAGCGACACATTCCAAAAAATGTCATCAATAATCTATTATTAGCGACGCTTTTCAAAGTGTCATAAAAAATTTAATATTAGCGACTAAACAATAAAACGTCACTAATGTCATATTATGAGTGACATTTATTTAAAAGCGTTGCTAATGAGTAGTTATAACGAGATTGTTATCGACAATTTTAACTACACTTTTAAGTGTCGTAAATAATCATTAGCGACGCTTTAAAGACTACTAGCGAGATTTAAAAGTGTCGCTAATAGTCTTTTTTATTGTAGTGCTTTCAAAACTTTTTTTGGGTTTAGTCATTAGAAAAGAAAAAGAGTAAACCAATAGAGAATTATAACATGGGTCTTGAAGTTAATTTTTTTTTATAATTTACTTGAAGTAAACATTTCATATGTTTTGGTCATTTGCACTAGTAAAAATTATTAAGAGAAATCATTCCATCGGTGTGCTAGAAACGTCCATTTAGCGTATATATAAATATGGTAGTACAAAGGTTGTAATAGATACTTTCCGACTTTAATGGAGACCGATTAAAAGAGAGAGATAGAGACGGGAGAGGGGACTCCGGATAGGGACTTTAGAGGCCTGTCTCATCCCACTTGTCGTCTGCCCCACCCAAACTCACGACGCCATACCATACTCTTCTTCCCTGGCTAAAAAACCAACGTCCGGCACTCGACGTCAGGGAAGACGAAGGGGACCGACAACCCAGTTGAGATTTTGGAAGGCCGGCTCTGCTCGGGCTGCCTAAACCACCTTCTTCACTCAGCCCCGAAGAAGCTTTAGGGTTTATGGAGACGACCAGCGCCGCTTCTTCTTCTTCTTCTTCTTCTTCTTCTTCTTCTTTCATTGCTGCCGACGGCTCAAAGGATGCGACTTCTTATACATCGCCGTCAATGTCGCCAGAAAAGGATCCATCTGTTGTTGAGTGGCCGAAGAAGGATTGGGAATCTCTTCCCAGGGACATCTTGGATCTCGTCTTCAGGCGCCTCACGCTGCCCGACGCCATCCGCTTCTCTGCAGCCTGCAAGCAGTGGCGGCTGGTCGCCGTAGAGAGCCGTGACTCCCACGAACATCTATGGCACTGGAAGCCTTGGTCTACGGAGTTTTACAGGTTTTCGGACGACCGGGTGTACAATCTCGACATGCCTGAGGACATACTCTTTGTCTTCTGTAGCGGGTCCTATGAAGGGTGGCTGATCATGTGTAAAACCGAGCCACTGCCAGTAATTGGAAGTCTGCAACCTTACTTAAAACACTTCCTCTACAATCCCTTCTCGTCCAGGCGAATCGAACTGCCTTCTACCATCCATCCACGCTCTAGTATATGGATTCATAAGACCATTCTTTCTTCACCCCCGGAAAATCCTCACTGCCTCGCTGCAAGATTCTTTCCTTGTAAGGGCCTGGGTTTTTGCAGACTGGTTGGTGAAGGGTCATCCCAATGGACGATCCTGCCGAGGGAGAAGGAAGTCATATACAGTGATATTATATTTTACAAGCAATCGCTCTATGTTGCAACCGCCATGGGTGAGCTTAAGCTCGTCAAAATCAGTTCCTCACCGGATGATACTCCAATAACAATTGACACCTTGCTTCCTCCTCCGCCAGCGCAAGGATTTCCACGGCACTCACTTGGAGAGGAATATTTTGGGTACAAGTTGATGGAATCTGGAGGACACCTTCTGATGGTTAGTGTTTTTTTTGATTCAGCATTGAAATTTAATCCAACATTGAAGCCATATGCTATCTTCAAGGCGAACTTGAGATTTCCGAGACGGGAAATGGCGCACAGCTTGGGGAGCCAAGCGATTTTTCTTAGTCTCTGCTGTTGTGTAACCACGAGGGCTGCCAAATTATTGGGTATTGAAGAGGACACTCTCTACATTGTTCAGCCCGACCATAGTGTCGATGCACATCGAGTTTCGGGAGAAACGATCCAATATGTGAAGTCAGACATTTGGCCGTCACCATTCCGACGATCCAAGTTTTGGCTGACTCTAAAGCCATGGTCCAAATAAATACCAACTTTGTGGTAAGTAGCATGTCCAAAAAACTTAGTTTCTTTTATTTAATTTTATGCTATGCTAGTACGCATCAATATGTTAATTTCTATATTAACCATTATTTCAATCCCTTTTGTGCTATTTCAACCTTTCTTTAGGAGGAACATTTAAACTCCCCATGCGTTTTTTTATGCTCGCTCTGCCAAGGTTTTATACATTACAAACTATGCTATGATGAAGTCATCTATTTTACATTATACATTACAATGCTGAGGGCTGTTTGAGTATTGAAATTTTTAGAAATAGAAGTAATAATTTTTAGAATTAATTTAAAAAAATTACCAGGGAATGTGAGTTACAGTTTGGTAAATAATAAAATTTTGAATAAATTTAGATGTCGCATTAAATTTATTTTAAAATTTTAAATTAATATAACTCTCTCTTTCGAACTTGGATATACACGTTTTTAGTACTATTACACTCCTAAATTCGAGCCATATCAAACAAGATCTTACAAGGGTAGGTAATTTTAAACTTTTAAAGTAGGGCTCACCTATATAATACATTTCGAAGTTCAAATCGATATAAGAGGTAACTATTGAAAAATAATGAAATCTATAGTTTCAAACAGGAGTTGAAAGTTAGAATTGATAAAATTATCTCATAAGGTGATTCAGTTATTCCAGTTCAAAACGGCTTAAAATCAACTTCTAGACAAAATTTTTAATTTTGCCCATTTTTTACGCATAAATATTATTCCGATAATTAGAACCAAAATTAAGACAAAATCAATAAAATCTTACAAAAAATCTATATTAAAATAGCCCCTTACTTTGCCAAGGTTTTATACATTAAAAGTTGTGGAATGATACAATCATTTATTTCTTAGTATATAACACTATAGGTAAGTTTTGAAAAATTATGGGCGATGTGACACATTCCTACTTGGAGATACACTATTACAACCCCATGAAGTGGCTATCATTGTTACCGTGTGGCCCTAAAAGAAAATTGTTTTTCTGACCACTAAGCATGACCAAATTGTATAATCATTGGATATGTAGAGGGGGAAAAACATGGAACCTTTGGATCATATTCCCATGTTTCTCTCTAATCACCCCTTCCTAATGATGTGGCACCTTTTCATTATTGGTCATCAAGACCTGGTCATCAAATATGTTAGATGGGTTCACCCTAAAACCCATTTGGTACGATGTTGACACCCATGTTGGTCTGTAGCGTCCTAATAACCACACCATTTCCATCTAGTTGTGAGGGTATTAGCATATCGGGACACGACCACATGACCCAAAAGTCCCCTTCCATCGAAGATGGTGAAAAGCACAATGGCCAAAGTAAACAACAACATTGGTGACCAAATCATCTACATGTAATCAATTTCAATTGCATAAAAGGGGAGAATAATTTAGCAATTTTACCTCATGCCGCTACAGTAGTCTTCGTGATCATGCTTCCCCCACCAATTGCTTAGAAAACATAATGTACTCTCAATCTCACCCTTTTGAGGCCTCTTTAGCTTAATTTTCATCAATTATTTCAACTATGACCTTAGAGCTATATAAATGGCCAATTTTTACATCTTAATTGAATAAACGGGCCTTATGGAACACACTGAATGGACGATGTCGACGATTTCAAACATCCCCGGCATATCTGCCCCTCCAATAAAATCCTTCTGACCCACTTCTTCCTCCACATCCTTTGGCATTTTCCTGCTCTCTCCTGTTATAAAACTTGCCCTTTAACGTCCTTTCTTCCATCACATCGTCTGTCTTCAAAGAGGTAAGGGGGCACCGAGGTGGACGGCAGTCGACGATCGTCACTCCACACTCGCACAGAGGTATGGATGCAGACAGGAGATGTAGGAGAGTCGCTGACCGCCACACCGGTCATATGACATGGCCAGAGCAGTCTTGCCCGGAGGTCGGATCGGCCGGCCCGGTCTGATTTTTAAAACAACGGGTTTTTCATTGTCTAAGCTCATCTCACGTTTTACTTATCAACCTGTTTTATATATGTAGCATTTAATTCAACAAATTCGAGCAAATTAGAAAGTTCATCAGCAAATAGTTTATTCTTCAACAAGGATATCTGAGATTTAAAATGCTTCATTTTCAAGAAACTGTGTTTATTTCTAGTAGCCAACACAATAGACCTTTTTTGTAACCTCTTATACTTAAAATTCAAGATGCCTTTTTTGTAACCTCTTATACTTAAAATTCAAGATAGACAAGTTAAGAACAAGCAACTAGTAAAACAATAATCAGCAAACACTCACTTTAAGCAAAACCCACATTGCATCCTCCTCTTTCATGTAGTCTGATTGCCACCCTTGAGTTGCATTTGCATGCAACCATTGTCCGAGTTTTTCACATGTACTAGGCTTTAACCCACACTTCTAGTTGTGTTATGATTATTGTTAACAATCAGCCAATAAAGCCTTTTTCATGCACACGCTCAACCAACTGTATTGAACGGGCATCATTGATTATGGATCCTAGCATGACCACCCACATGTGCCCGCATGAATGTGGCCACTCGATTCCGATTCTTACTTGAAGTAGGTATTTCCAACATTCAACTAGCTTGCAATGCCATGCAAGTGGCCACAGGCCCACAACTAACCACCCAAGTCCCACTCAGTCAGCCATAAGACCATCCACTCTTATCTATCATAAGAGATTTTTTGCATTATTCTGGATTGATAGCTAGTAATTGTGAGGGCATAGAACCAAACCTGTTAATCCCATGTTGCATGCATGGAAGGCTATACAGTTGATACAGCTACGAATCAACTAGTATGTACCTGCATCAATTATTACCTGTAGCGTCCGACTCTTTCAATTACTTTAAAGGTTGGAGTGTCGCCAATTCGTAATAATAAAATATGGGTCAAGATCTACCGTGCACAGAAGAGTAACTATTCATTAATTTATGTAATTACAAAAACTTTACAAAACAAGGCCTATCATGCCTTAGCAAAATCAAAGTTACGCACTTTCAAAATTAATATTTAACAAATGAACATGATAAAGTAAATCAAAAACAGATCTTTCGAAATTCTACACGCAATCTTTATTGCCTCAACTTCATCGTTTAGACCAGCAGTGTCTAGAGGTAGTGAGTATAATTATAATCAAATAAAGTTAAATTCTATTAGCATGTTAAAACATAAAACATAAACAAAGATGCCTAAAGTATTCTCATGATAATTTATATTCAAAAGTCGATTCAAAATAATATTATCGACTAGCCGAATCCAATGCACATCTTATACGAAAAGTTAGATAAAATAGTTCTTTACATAATCTGGTAAACTCGGGTAATTCGTTAGTAGCCATAATTTGATAAATAATTCAAAATTGGATAAAACATGATTCACATGATAATTTTCCCATAATATCCAACTTCATGGACGCGTCATGTAACGACTCGACTCGGGTTGGGCCCACAAAATCTCTAAATAAAAAAATTTCTTTATTTAAGCCAGGAATCATCGTCTGTGTGCGAGAGGTACTGTAAGGACTCTCATTTTATAACCAGTTTATTTTAATGATTATTTAATAATTATCGTGTGGTTTAAGTATTTTTTAAATAAATTCGGTGATTTTCAAAACTAAGTGGGGTTTCTAAAGGTTTTAAGAAAAACTTACTCTACATGTATAAGTTTTAAGTAGTTTTTGGTCAATTTTGAATTTTTGGGATTTTTATGATTTTTTTACTAATTTTTAAAAATTAGGGTTTGGCGGGACCCCCTCACAAAATTAAGGTTTTTGGACCAAAATTCCTCAGATATCAATAGAAGACACCATAAAAAATTTTAGAATTTTTGTAGACATAATTTTGGGTTAAATTGCTAAATTTTTTAATTTTAGTTAAAAACTCTATTTCTACCCCACATCTCTATTAGATATAGCCCAACTCCTCCTATAAAAGGAAAGGGATATGCCATTTCCTATTTGGGAATAGGCTTAACAAGGAGATTTGAAGCTTAATCCCCGATTAGGCTCGGAAAGGAAACAATTAGTGGTGAGTTTAGCTTAATCTTGGCTTAATCTATAGGTTTTTTTAAAACTTTTCTTAATCTTGACTTCCCCCATCATTTCAATTTGTTTTGAAAGCATAAAACTTCTGTTTTATCTCTCTTCTCCAAGCCTTAATCTTCAAAATCTCGTTTTTAGGCTTTTAATACCCTAGATCTAATTTTTACTTTTGATTTTTTAAAGCTAAATTGAGATTGGTTGTATGTTAACTTAAAATCGTGTTTTTGGAAGCTATTGGAGGAGATTGAAGGTTCATTTCAACCCAAATCAATAAGGAAAGGTAATAGGTTCTTCAATCTCAACTTTGGGTAGTAAAAATCTTAGTTTTTATGATGTTATTTGAATTGAGTTTTGCTTGATTTTGGCTCTAATACTGGGTTTAATAAATGGTAATCTTTCACTTCGATTTCTTAGGGTTTTGTCTTAGAATGGTTTAGATTAGTGTTCTGGAAGGTTTGATGAGTTTTTTATAATGTTTGATACCATGGATGAAGATTTGAAGGTGTTTTAATGGTGTTTCGGTTTTGATTTTTGAAATAAAGAAGAAGGTCAAAACTGCTTTGCTGGAAATCGAATGGCCTACTAGGGCGATCAATCAGCAACACTACATTTTTGGCATATTTTTAGTTTAGCCAATCGAACGGCCTTGTAGGGCGATCAAACGGTTACACGACAGTTTTTTGCTCTTTTTGAAACTTATACTTATTTCAATATTTTACTCCATTTAATGATTTTTAATGGTTATGTGAGGTGTGTTATGTTCAAATTAGGCTACTAAAGGTGTGAAATTGATGATGGAAGTTTATGGATTATGTTTAGGTGTTGTCATGAGGTATTATATTATATTTTGATAATTATGCATGTTGATATTGAAGTAACTTGAACCCTTGAATGTTGAAAATCTTGTGATTAGAATATTTTTCAGCAGGGAGATTATATGGAAAATGGTGAGATGTATTCTCTTATAATGAGGATGGTTTATGGCTAATTGATTTGATCATGTTGTGGCTTAATGTGTGGAAGAATCATGCTTGTAGGAGTGAATGTTCGATGTCACATGGATGGATTTAAGTTTTATGGTAGATTTCGCTTTGATTTCAGTTTGGAATCATTATTTTGAATGTGTTTAAGCATGTGTATATTGTCTGATGAGTTTATGTCAAGCATTGGTCATGTGCTTAGAATATGCATGAATACATGCACGTATGGGGAATCTACTATGAAATTATAGTTAATTATGCTTAGATTATGATGCATGAAGGGACTGATTGGGAGCACGCTCCATGTGTTGGAACCCACATAAGTCTTTCCCATGAATGTATTATGCTATCATGCATCATTGATCGGTATTCATGGACGAAGTTTTACCAATGTTTAACCGGAATTAATCGATTGTATGCAATGGTTGAGAATGCATGCCGAATTAATTGCTCGGTGAATTAATCAGAACATGGTTGGTCCGAGAGGACATGTTTTCGATTTAAGTTCCTGTGTGGAACATGTATACTCCCTGATTGAGTCTAGTTAAATTGAGTTATGTGGGGACGAGTTGTGTACTTGTCTTGCGGATGAGATTGTCATCTGGACCCTGAGAATCCAGAGTGGTAGGCCTTTGTGCATAATTAGAAATGGTGTGCTTGAGACACTATTATGCAGGTTTATGTGATATGAATGCATGATTAGAAAATGTGTGATTGAGACACTATTATGCATGTTTATGTGATATGAATGCATGATCAGAAAAGGGTGTGAAAGACACTTCTTATGTGATTTATGAAATTATCATGCTTGATTTGAGTAGATATGAACAAATACCTATGTGGGATGCATGTTAGGTTATAACTTGAATATTTATGACTTGACTTAATAGGTATGTCTTATGCAAGCTAGTTCTTATGTTTATGGTTAAATAGGGTTTTAGCTAGTAAATGACCAGAAAATGGTATAACATGTAGATTTTGGATTTGAATTGCTACATTGTCATGCCGTTGTGTTTTCTTATTATTATAGTTGTATTCAAACCATTATTAAGTTTTTATACTCACCCCACTTTCGTTGTTTTGTTTTGGGGCTGCATAGCGTGACATGCAATCGGACATGATCCTCTTTTTAAGGAAAGATTGGGGAGAGCTTGGAAGTAGGAGTGAAGGCCCCTAGTTTTTGCATCTCTCTCATTATTTTGTTTTGATGTTAAAACCCTTGTGGAATGGTTCTTGTTTTCAGACTTGTGATACATTATATCTTTAGTTTTGTTTGAAACCTTGTTTTGGAGCCAAGTGTGTTGGCTATGGATTATTAGTATGTGGGTTTAAGATTTGTGGTTTAATTTAGAGTTTGAGTAACTCTTTTGGTTCTACCTATTTACTCTTACTCAAAGTAGTGCATAACTCCGTTAATTAGACCACCCGTGGTAAGGGCATAAGTCTTCCACTATTTCTTTAACCATTTTCAATAGCGTTGCACCCGTGCGCTAGACTGGCCCTTGGACCAGGTTCGGCTCGGGTCGGCATTGCTGGGGTGTGACAGGTACAACATTCGTCTACACACCACGGAGCTTCAAGGCTTCCCCATACGTAGGCTTAGGATGTAATAGACACATACACACAATGAAGCTTCATAGTTCGTCGTGTGTAAAATATAATAAAACATATATTTATAAATAATTTGGATCGGGCCAACGTTTCCTTCCCATTGGTTACCTACGTACGATCGGATCTGAACGTAGTTCTGCCTAGCGGCTATTACATACATCAAGCAGCATAAAATCATATACGTTAAAATATGTATATACTAGTATTCAATTAAAATAATACTGAAATTTATAATATATCGAAGTTAAGCAGAACTTAATAAATCAACGAAATCGTACATCTCGCTCTACCACATAGTGGGATCAAGCACATACACATGTCTCGCTCTATCATTGAGCCGAGATCAAACAACACATACCCCACGTCTCGCTCTACCCTAGATTATGGATACCAACCGAAATATATCATCGGTTTTACCATGCACAGATGTGGAGCATCATGGAAAAGCTCTTATCCTTCTAGCTTTAGTGTCCCCATGAGTGCAGGGGTAAGCCGTTTGGTATCGCGGATTTAAATAACGATACCCACCGAGAAAAATACTCGGTTATGGCACGCACATGTGTGGAGCATCATGGGAAAACTGCTATCTTTCTAGCTTTCGTGGACCCATGAGTGTAGGAGTAAGCCGATCGATATCATGAATTTAAATAAGGGTACCCACTGAGATATATAATCGGTTCTGGCGTGTGTAAGCCGTTCGATATCACAGATTTAAATAAGGATACCCACCAAGAGAAATAATCGGTTCTGGTATGCACAAGTGTGGAGCATCATAAGAAGGCTCATATCCTTTTGTCTTCCATGTCCCCATGAGTGCGGAAGTAAGCCATTAGGTATCACGACACTCTGATTTAAAATTTTGAAATTAATGATATGTCTAATTTTTAATGATATATCAGATTTTTGAACAATGATTTATCCGATTTTGAATTAACTATTGGATTTCATTTATGAACGGTTTATCAGATTTTGATGAATGATCGAATTATTGAATTTTGAAAGAATGATATGTCTGATTTTGAATGACATATCAGATTTCTGAACGATGATTTATTTAACTCGGAATTAAATATCAAATTTTGTACGATATGATTTAATAATTGGATTTTGTTTAAAATATTTTATGTGATTACAAATTATCACATACTGTTTATGAATGTTTCATCCAATTTTGAGATTGGATTCTATTTATATATGATTTATTTGATTTTGATCTATTAAACTCTGTTAACAATTACTTACCGGATTAAATATCAAAGATTGTTAGATATTTATTTTAAATTAGATATGTTTCGAAGAGTGGTTTAGGCGAATTGCAAGGACGCAATTCATTTAAGGGGGGAAGAATGTAACACCCCACTTTTCTAATTAGGTTTAGCCATGAGGGTTAAAGGTAATTAGTAGATTTTTTTGATAAATTATAGAGGGTTTCAAAGGTTGAAACCTCCGTATATGAGTAGAGCTCGAATAAACGAGCAAAACGAATCAATGAATGGGTAAAATGGAGGTCGGGACCGGAATTTATAATCTCAAGAAGCATGGAAAATAGGCGGGACCCACTTGTAAAGAGCATGATATTTTGCTTTAAGTGAGTGAGTATTGATGGGCTCATTGATACGAGTCCAACGGTACCAAGAACGCACAAATCTGAATCCGGGGTAGGAAGTTACGCACATTTCTGCAGCGCCGTGCAGCACTGCAGTTTTGCGGCGCCGTGGTTTTAAATCCGCAGCTCGGGGGGCCATAAATACACCATTTCGGTCTTTTTTCAGTCAGAACTTTATTTCCCCCATTTCTGAGCGTTCTAAGTCTGATTAAGGCCATTCAAGAGGTGTTTTTAAATAAATTGAGTGTGCTCTACGCAATGGAGCGGTCCTTTCTTTGAGTTGGAGATCTTATAAAGAGGAAATGCCCCGAGACAAGGAGAAGTCCCGCTTATTGTCCTTGAGCACTGACAAACTTCTTTTTCACTGTTTCTAAGCATCCTAGCTCCGATTTAGTCCATCCAAGAGGCATTCTTGACTAAATCAAGCGTGCTCTACGCAATGGCGGTGTCCTTCCTTGAGTTGGTGATCATATGAGGAGGAAATGCCCCGAGACAAAGAGAAGTCTTGCCCATCGTCCTTGAGCACCAGAGGAAAAAAAAGGAGTCAGAAGTAAGATGGGGTGCTGTCGGAAGTTGCCGAGCCATGACAAGAGAAGCGATCCAGAGTAGGGGAGGCTCTGTCTTTCATCAAAGAGCTGCCCAGTAAGAAAATATCTCTAAGCTAAGGGGAGGCTCCACCCATAATTCACAAGCGTGGAAGAAGAAAAACGTCTACGAAAAGAGGATGTTCTGTCCGACACCCCGAGTATGAAAGGGAAGGAGCATCTCAAGGAGAAGGGATGCTACATCCGCCAACTTCAAAGGAGATTCTACCCGCCATATCCGGATCTAAAAGGAGGACTCTTCGAAGAAATGAACAGCTATAACGCTGCAGCTTCCGATGTCTCGTATAGGTAAGTATACCTGATCTTCTGTATGAGAATACGTACACATTATAAGTAGTTAACTTAGGGTGTTAAATTAATTATACGCTTACACATCTTAATTAGTGATAATAATGTACTAATTAAGATGTATGAATCGTTATGATGTTCTGATTTGAATTACTTTGTTATACTTTATTTGATATGATTTGAAGTGTCATGCCATGCTTTGATGTGACTTGTTATGTTCCGTCTCACTCTAGGGTAGAGAAAGATGTGTGGTGTGTGTTGTTCGGTCTCGGCTTAGTGATAGAGCGAGACATGTGTATGTGCTTGATCCCGCTCTGTGGTAGAGCGAGATGTACGATTTTGTTGATTTATTAAGTTCCGCTTAACTCCGATAGATTATAAATTCCAGTATGATTTTGATTGAATACCAATATATACATATTTTAACGTATATGATTTTGTGCTACTTGATGTATGTAATAGCCGTTAGGAAGAACTACGTTCGGATCCGATCATATTGGAATAACATCCAATATATACGCAGGCAACCAACGACAAGGCAACGTTGGCCCGATCCAAATTAATTATAAAGATATGTTTTATTCTGTTTTATACAAGACGAACTATGAAGCTTTGTTGTGTGTATGTGTCCGTTAGAACCTAAGCCTACATATGGGGAAGCCTTGAAGCTCCGTAGTGCGTAGACGAATGTCGTACCTCTCGCACACAGACGATGATTCCTGACTTACATAAAGAAAAAATTTTATTAAGAGATTTTGTGGGCCAGGCTCGGGTCGGGTCGTTACACGCCATATACTATAATAGGTATTAACTAGGAGTCATAACTCCAATAGCTTTTGGGCTTTATACGGAATCGCTACCGATAAAAAATGATCTTAGTTTTTGGGCTTTATACAAAATAACTACCCTTCAAATCCGGTCATAATCATTAGTAAATGTAATTCAAATAATTATAATATCTAAAAGTTTGCATCACATTATAATCCATCTTAGAGGTGTACAATACACTACTATCTTAGCATTAGCCCTACCCTTAATAAATATCATTATTTTTTGAAATAATGTTTTATTTAAGAGATGAATAAATTACAAAAGAGAATGCCTAGTTGTATCATAGAATTAGAGCTTAAAACCACCTCTTTTCGTCCTTCGAATTGACCAGAGTAATGGCCAGCGGTTGGAACCTTGTCTCGTTCCCGGGTTCTATGAGCAGCGGGTAGAATCTCCCCTTGCAAGAGGACAAGATCTCCTTCTGGTCATGGAAGTGGCGGACATAGTCTCCTCTTACGTCGGGAAGATTTCTCCTTCCGACTTGAAAGCGGCGGACAGAGCCTCCCCTTGTGCTAGAATAAATTCTTCCTCCCGGCCCAAATGCGGCGGACGGAACCTCTCCTTACCCTGGGTCGTTCTCACATTTTAGAGAGGCTAACTAAAAAACTGGACCCTTTCACAATGTCGAGCAGCCTTGAATTAGGTAGAAAATGTTTTTGAACGGATAGAAATGGGCAAGAAACGGGCGTTTAAAGTTTAAAAACGTGCAGAGCTCAAATGAGAAGAATAGAAAAAAATGTAGGATGAGTTGGAAGTCCCCCCCTTTCTATTTATAATAAAAGAAAGCCGTCGGATGTGCTCCACGTCCGATGGTTTAAAAAAACCGTTTGCGTCAGTGCTGATGCAGCACTGATGCACATCAGGCCATTCTTGCCTTATGTAGGCCATGGCCTGCACAATGCAGGTCAAGGGCCATGTTGCCCATGGCCTGCAACAACAACCTATGGGAGCGGTCAGCTCTACTATGCCTTCAATGGTGTCAGTAGTGCTGATGCAATTTTTTAAAATTTTTTTTCGTTTTGAATATAAACCAAAAATCAAAACATTAAACAAGCATAATTCTTTACTCCGAACTCGGAATCACGCGTTCTTTGTACCATTAGACTCGTATCAACGATCCCTTTGAAATAAGACCACACAAGGGTATGTTTTCTCGCTAATTTGAAGTGGGTCCTACCTATGGCACGCTTCTCGAGGCCATAGACTACTATATTAGTGTCCATTTGACATATTCTTAGGCTCGATACATTCGTCTCTCTAAACTCTATCAAATATCTTAATGTTCCTCTAAATAAATTAAGCTCAAAATGGTCTAATTTTAAGAAAACCCGTTGTTGGGCCTTAAAACTTGTTAATGGGCTAAAACGTTCAAATTTCAAAACTTTGAAATTTCGGGGCGCTACAAACTACCCCCCTTACAAAATATTTATCCTTGATATTTGTATAAAATAATTATAATAATGTATTTTTTAAAAACACACAAATATTTATAAAGCATAAGTAATCGAAAAAAATTACGATTAAAACATGCGGTTATCCACCCCTAGCTGCACAGGTATCTCGTTAAGAAAATTATTGAGTGTAATATGTAAACTCCTCTAAATTATTGTTGAAAAGTATAACGACCATGAATTTCTAGTAAGTTTTCTAATAAGCTAATTTTGGAGTTGGTAGCATTCATTTAATTAGTTAAAGTTTGTTACATACTTAATCTTCATAAGATTATGGTAGAGTGTAGAAAGACGAGTGCAACGGCTTTCGAAGAGCTCGATTTGGACACAAGGGCAAAAAGTTACGGCCTCGGGAAATGTGGGCGGGACCCAACTTAGAAGTGCATGATAACCTACCCACGTGGTGTCTAGTTTGGTAGGGCTCGTCAATATAAGCCCAACAGTATCAAAAACGTGTAAATCGGAGTCCAGGAGAGAAAGATACATACGTTTAAAGTTTTCAAATTTTTTTTAAAATAATAATAAAAAGAAAGGCTGACGCATGCAGTGGGTGTCAGCTGGCGCTGGGTGGACCCGAGCGCACAACATGTAGAGGGGCCGCAATGATGCACGTCGCCATGCGTCGTCGTGCCGATCGGCATGATGGGGCCCGAGCGGTGCAAGAAACGTGCGCGCAATGCGAGTGGCGCACATGTTGAGTCCGCGCGGGCCCCACACACGCACGCCTATAAATAGTAGTTCCGATCCATTTTTTTCTGTGGTTTCTGGTTTTCCACTTCTAAACCTTCCTTTCCTATGTTCTCAACCGTATTAAGTCCGAATCGAGTGAGTCAAAAGGCGTTTTCATCATTCGTGGCTTCTACAATTATGAATTTGTAACCAAGGGTTAAGGTAGGGGCTTTAAACTCTAAATGCGTGCTTAGTATAACTTTTTATGCATGATTTGACATGATCAAGCTTATGTGGCTGATTTATGGAAGACATGCTATGTGATGAGCTGTTCTAGAATGGATTTTGCTATGTTTTGAATTATGTGATGATTAATTCATGGGCTTAAGAACCCGGAATGATCATAGAGTGATGATGCCCACCGAGAAAAATAATCGGCAAGTGGCATGCACAAGGTAGAGCATCATGGGAAAGCTCTATCCCTAAGTTGCCTTCATTTGCCCCATGAGCACCGAGGGTAGGCCATAGGGTGTTGCGGCTTGTGGATTTACTATGATTTGGATTGGTTTTGTCTTTTGCATGATTTATCGTGCTAAAGGTTTCTAAAGAAAATGTTGTAGGGTTTTTGAAGAGATTTTTGCTTAGCATCTTTTTTAGATTTTAAACCAACCTACTGAGTATTTTAAAATACTCACCCACCCCCAGATTCTGCAGGTAATGTAGCGAGGGCGGAAGTGAAGGAAGAATAGTGTCCCAGATATTTTATCTGCTCTCTATTTTTGGAAAATATGTAATATTTATATGACTGCAGTTTAAGGGCACAATGTGCTCGAAGATTTGTAAGGCTTGTAAAAGTATCGGCTCTATGCACCGGAGTCCATGGCTTGTGTGAAATTTTTTATTAAGCGCATGTATAATAGTTTCCTATGCTATGATTCCATGGTATGCTTATGATTAATATAAAGCATATGTGACTGTGGTCTGCATTGACAACCATCGTGTTCCGACACGCGAGTGATGGTTAAGCGTGTCGAACATTTATGATGATTATGTTTATATTTATATGTGAAAAACGGGTGGTTGCCACAAAAAGAGCTAATATTATATTATTATCTTAGTTTGAAAAGAAATTACCTTCGATTATCGCATTAGATGACTGAGCTCCCTTAGTGGAGATAGCAAAAACTCAACCCTTAGCACTAGGTTTCTGCTCCAGCTTAGCCTCCACTTGATTCAACTATTTCAGGTAATCTCGGACCTTGTGCCCTTGTTCGCTGCATAAAAAATAGCGTCCTGCAGAAAAGTAGCAAGGTCCGATAGGGTGAAATGATTGCTCCTAAGACATTTCTCTAATTTTTTTCCTCTATAGCTAGAGGTTGTGCTCCCGTGGTTTCTGGAATTTTTGGTTACCATTGCTGTTGTTGAACATAGACTTCCATTTACCCTTGGCGAACTTGGTGTCACTGCTCTAACCTCGGTTCCCTCTCTCTGCCAAAAATTCCTTATAATCTTGTTCAAAAATAGATGCCAACACTACTGATTTAGCAAAAGTGGAAGGTTCAAAGCCTACTATACTTCATAGACCATTGTTTAATCCCCTTACAAATTTATGTGCCTTCTTTAGCTCGGTAGGGCAAGAGTCAAGAGAAAAACGTTGAAGCTGTAAAAATTTGTTCTTGTATTGGCCAACAATCATTCCTCCTTGCTGAAGATCTAAAAATTCATTTTCCTTCTTCTCTTGGATATGAGGTGGAAAATATTGATCATACAAAACTTCTCGAAAATCCTCCCTCTTAATGTTATCACTATCTACGAAGAAGTTCCTTTCTGCGGTAGGCCACCAGAATGCGACCTCTCCCATCATAGCAAAAGTAGCTATGGGCACCTTTTGATCTTCTGGTATCTTCATTACTTTGAAAAATCGTTCTACTTCGAATGTCCATTTTCTGCAGCTTTGGGGCCATATTCACCCGTGAAGGATGGTGCAATCTTCTTAAATTACTTTGGCAGGTTGTTCGTTTCACATGGGTTACTTCCTCTTTCCTTCTTGAACTGGCGCATTTGATTGCCATGTGGTTCGAGCCACTCAGTCATCTTTTGCATCATTCGGTTGAGAAAAATTGAAGTAGAATCCTCAATTGTTAACACACCATGAGGTGTGGTATCAACTGGGTAGAGCTATCAGATGGTAATACATCTTCTCCACTAGTTGGTGATATCTAAACATGATTTTAAAATAAAATTTTATACTTTAAAAAATAAAAAAAGTTAGATTTTTGAAACAAAACATCACCAGTCATATATGGATATCTATATACATAAAAGATATCTATAAAAATTAGCAAGAACAAAAATATAATAAACAACAAAAGTAATTGAAAGAAATACATACGATAAACCTTTTTTTTGTAGCCTAAAACACTTCGTTACTCATATGTAGAAAGTGGAACCTCGACTTTGATACCAAATGTAGTGCCCCGACTTTTTAAATTATTTTAAAGGTTGGAGTGTTGCCAATTCGTAATAATAAAATATGGGCCAAGATCAACAGTGCACAACAGAGTAACTATTCATTAATTTATGTAATTATTACTTAACAAAAGAACATGATAAAGTAAATCAAAAATAGATCTTTCAAAGTTCTACAAGCAATCTTAATTTACATCAACTTCTTCATTCAGACCTGCAGCGTTTTGGGGTGGGTGAGTATAATTATACTTAATAGATATAATTAAATTCTATTAGCATGCTAAAACATAAAACATATACAAAGATACATAAAATATTCTCATGATAATTTATATATTCAAAAGTCGACTCAAAATAATATTATCGACTAACTGAATCCAACGCACTTCTTATACGAAAAGTTAGATAAAATAGTTCTTCACAAGATCCGGTAAACTCGAATAATTCGTTTGTAGCCAAAATCCAATATATAATTCAAAATTAGATAAAACATCATTCACATAATGTCGCCAATATTGGAGTGACATACACCCTTGTTCATGGGGCAATAAGATAATAATAAAGAGGATCTACCCACGATATCCAACTTGATGGGTGCGCCATATGCCATAATAGGCAGTACCTATTGTGATTTTTTATGATTTTTTTATGATTTCTTTACTATTTTTTTGCAATTTTTTTTATTTTTTGATAATTTTTTACGGGAAAATGTGACACTTTGGTGCAATTGATTTTTGTATTTTGCCGTAGTATTCCTACCCATATAGTCAGGCCATGGGTCTTGACTCATGCTTTCGGCACAAAAAAAAGAAAGCAGCAAGTGAGAGAAATGAGAAAAAAAAGACAGATCGGGCGGGTTAATTTTGGAATGAGTGGGAACTTTCTTCTCCCCTTGTAATGACCCAGATTTTTCCGCCGTTTCTACTTGTTTTTGTGGAAAATAAAAAAATCAAGTTGTCCCTTATATTTAATTTGTATTTGTTCTGTATATGTATGTGTATGTGTGTTATGTTTGGAGCTTAAGAGTAAGTGGAGAGGTTTGCTTGTAAATTAAACCTTTGGCGTGAAGAGAAGGTTTCAACGCACAAAAAGGGGTTTTGCACCTAAAATACATTTTTGGTACGTAAGTTGAGGCTTTGGTGCATAAAATAAAGCTTTGCCACGCGAAGGGAGGCTTTGGTATGAAATAGGCGGGCCCAAAGTATTTACTAGCATTTGGGCGCGTTAGAGGCGGCGTGGCATGTGTAAAAAGAGATGCTGATGTGTAAATAAATTGAAAAGCATATAAATGAATAGTGGATCGTGGCTTTTTAGCCACGACCCACTATTCATTATAGAAACTCCAGAGAGAAATTCCAGTCCGGGAAGAAAAACGAGGGCTTTTCCTGACCCTCCGTCGCGCCTCCTTCTTGGTCGGAATCTGCTATTTCTTGCCGGATCTCGCTTCACCCGGCCGCCACAAGTCCGGTGGTACCGACTAGAGCTTCCGCCGTCTCCTCCTTTCTCCTCCTCACGCTACCGGATTTTGGCTTGGTTTTCACCCTTTTGGCCGCTAGGAGCGTCGGGGCTTTGTTTGGTGATCGTCGTGCGCCGTTTCTGTCCGGCCACCACCTCTCCACCCCTCCTCCGGTCAGAGGCTTCCTCCCCACGCCCTTCTTTCTCCTCTCCGACTTCCTCCCATCCACCGTCCCCTGTTTTTGCACCCATAAACTCACAACCGGGAAGCAAAAATCTTGCTGTCCGGAGGTCGTGTGGCCTTGCCGGCGTTCATGGCTGGCCACCATTCCCTTGTTTCTCCTCCTCCTCACCTCTCTACCTTAACCCACGCCCCTCTAGCTCTTATACGTGGGTTTCGGCCTCCAGAACCACGATTGTCGACCTCTACCGGGTACGGTTTTGGCCCAGCGATTCGCCACGACGGCCAGTGACCGACGGTGGAGCTAGACACCGTACAGAATTTGGGTTTGCATATCAGCCCTTTTGGGCACAGTGTCCACCCCCGACCACCTCTTGTACACGTCAACAGGAGGCATGGAGATCGATCGATGGGCGTTGAATCATGACCGGACCATTCATCGCGTAAACCCCCGGCAAGCTTGCGGCACTTTCGGACCCAGGGGCAGCTCGTTTTATAGAAAGCGACGCTTGGGTTAGCCGAAGTTGCCACTAACGCCGCCATAGTTGTGTGCCCCGACAACATTCGTATGCCCGGAAAGCGAGGTAGGGGGCTTTGAAATTGTAATTCTATCGTAGCGTGCTTGGTATGTTAGAATGGTATGATATTAGCTTATACAAATGCTAATTAAATGACATGTTATCGGCTTGGCAAATGAGGGTTTGTACACGTTTGCAGTGTAAGTATTTGCATGCTAGTAAGATCATTTATCTGCATGCGTTTGCAACAGTTTAGGCACATGTTGGATGTGCTATAATTATAAGTAGTGTTTGGTTAGATTTGTGTGGTTTGATATGCGCAATGGTGGATGTTTATATCGATAGCATCAATATGTGTACGCTTGATAGGCTGAAATTAGTTTGGATTGGATCAGGCTTTGATGCAATGAGCAGAAAGCTTCAGAGTTCTCGAGGCAAACGGACTTAGTTTTGAGTTTACTAGTAGACTTGTTGATAGTATGATTTCCTAGGAAAAATTACACGAGCATAAAGTATTTAAATTCAAACTGGAATGTTAAGTAAAACTAAAATGTTAGTTGTGAATTTGAGACTTTAGTAGTTAGACGGATTAAGTTCTGTGGTTGAGCTAGCCGATGATTAATCGGCTATGTAGTTCTCATGTCTAGCCATGGTGTGTATCCTACGAGAGTTTGTCTGTGTGCTATATTTAAGCTAGACGTTTGATGCAATATTGAGAGCATTGTATGATTTTGCCCAAAAGTGGCACTGTATAAATTCTGCCCAAGAGTGGCATTGGCACTATAAGACCCCTAAAGTGTGGGTGATTGTATGGTCCTAATGTGTGGCCGTTTATGTTTGCGCGCTCAGGTAAGTAGTATCATGGAACTAGTCTTACCTGTTTGATCCTGTGCCCCATGAGCATAGGTGTACCTTGCCTTTGGAAAAGTCCATGACGTCTAGTACTCTCCGAAGGTTAAGGTGACGCCCCAGTGGCATTCCTTTCCGTCGACATTGGAGCTGATTAGCTTGATAATGAGCTCTAGTTGTCGATCGTAAGTGTATGTGTTGAGTAAGACTGTAAGAGCAGGATTGTAAGCGTAAGAGTTTGAGTAAGACAATATGAGTAAGACTGTAAGTGTATGTATATGTGTAGGATTGTCTGGTAAGATGGGACGAACATGAGTTCGTGATATGTGTTTGGTTGAGCATCATATTTTGAGAGACTTTGATTGTCATGTTTTGCTGCTTCATGTTATGTTTCATGAAGGCAGCTACGTTTGGACTTACAAATTCATTGGTTAGAAATCCCCTACTGGGTATTTTCTACTGAGTATGAAAATACTCATTTTTTCCTCTACTGAGTAAGACAATATGAAGCTCTAGGCGGGACTTAGTTTTGGAGGAGAGGACAGACTAACTGACTTCAGGTCCATTTTTGACCGTTCAATTTCTTTTGTTTAGTTATGCCAAGATCTACTATAATTTTTGAGTATACATGTATTGGGTGAGTTGAGAGCTTATGCATATATTATTTTGGACTTGTATATGGACTGTTTATATTGGGACTGTTATAGGACTTGTACTCGGCTATGCCTGGGAGATGTGTATTTAAGCCCATGGCCATGACACTCGTGAGTTTACGTGCGTTTGTGTGAGCTCACGCCCGGGGTGTTTAGTCGATGTGTTTTGATGATTTAAAAGAAAATTTTAGGTTATGTGATTTTAAATTGATGATGTGAGAAATATAAATGTTTTCACAGGTTTTGATATTCGTCAATTTTCACAAATTATAGTCGTTATATTACAAAAAAATTTCATGAAATTTATTGGAAAATGGTTTGAAAAACCCAGGGCGTGACACCCCTATCCCTCATTTTCTCTCCCTTGCACTTGACTAAGACAGCACCACTAGCCGGTGGGCTTTGCCCGGCCTCCATCTGGCAAAACCACGGGCCGACAATAGTAGGGCCGCCTCCCCTGGCCAGCTCTGTTGGCTCCCCCACCCGGCTGACAGCTAATGGCTTTGACTCAGCCTGGCGACGGAGAAAAGCTGACCATCATGACCCCATTGCTCCTCACCTGTCCTATCTAGAAAAATCCTCCCTCTCTCTATTTCATTTTTTTCTACCACTGCCATTAGCTGGAAAGAGTCGGTCGGCCACATGCCCATAGATCTACCTTGGTTTGGCAACGGTGGGGAGCCACGCCACCCACCCCGGTTCCATCTTTGACACCTTCTCCTTTCCTTCGTCCAGTTCATCCGATCTCCACTATTCCCACTTGGAATCCCCTTTGTTTTTCTCTCTGGGACGTGTTTTAGGTCGCTAGAGGGCTGATGTTGTCATTTGTCCCTATCCTCTATCAAATCCAGCTATGACTGACTACTAGGGTCACAACAAAGCTAGCTAGAGTGCTGGTAACCCCCTTGATCCTCCCTGTGTCCCACAACCCTTCTATGTTTTCTACCCTTTTTGCTATTTTTGGTCACTGTGGCACTATTGGAAGCCGGACAATCTTTGGACCACCTCTATCTGACTGGTTTTAGAGTAAGAAGGCTAGGTTGCTACTCTAGCATGATACTACCCCTCTTTTTTCGGCATAAGCCAAACTCCTCCTATGTTGGTTGTGTGCTTGACCATGCTAGTCAAAGCAGCAACGTCCTACCATCGCTGGATACCAATTTGCCTTTGGTCCACCAAGAGGACAACTTTGTTTCACCCATGGCTTGTGCTCCTCCACTACTCGACCTTGAGACACCCCTTTGCCCTCTGCTACGTGGGATGCACAACTTCATGTACCAATTATTTTGGTTGTGGGTGGCAATTGGCCACCTCTAGGGACCTAGCTTTGTTGCCCATTTTGGCTTTACGCCACCACCATCAAGCCCCTCTTCCCCTCGAGTGGCCTCTTTTCCGCATGTACATGTGTCTGAGCGTGTGTTTCTGGATGTAGGCTCCGTTTTTGTACCGCCTATCCATTGTTTGGCTCTGCCACTAAATGGATGTAACACCAGACCCCTCCTCCACCACTCCTCCATCCTGGAGCGTCACTCCATGCCCTCCACCCTTATGTTACCCTAGTAGAAGTGAAATTGATGTTGTTGGTGTTGTCCACAACCAATTTCTACATCTTGTGGCATACCGAGTACTTCTTAACTGTCGGTTGACCTTCAATTAGTCCACTTTGGTTTCTAGTCGCACTTGCCACTTCTTGGGCATGACCTTTCTCCCAGCCGCTCTAGTTTGCCACCATGGATCGTAGATTTTTTCGTAGTATTGATCTGTGTCATCACCATTTGGTCATGATTGCTTCCGGCACTTCCTAAACCCTTGGATAATAACTCTCCCTACTTGGCAATGCTTTGGCCGCCAACTCCACTGTTAGCGCTGCCACCGTCGTGTGCTCGCCATCAAATGTGATGGATTACAAGGTAGGGGAGCATTGAACTCTTAATTTAATGATAGTATGCTTTGAATGTGTAGAAGCATGCTAGGGTGATTGAGATTTAATGTTTTGATGTTAAATCATGATCCATTTGAATGATGTAAGAGGATAAATTATGTCATGTTGAAAATGCATATGACATGCATATGTTTGATGTATGTGGACCATGTGTATGCTAATGATGGCTAGCGAGTATGTTGGAAAGCTACGTATGTGTTATATGTGCGAATGAGTGATGGCTAACGAGTATGTTGATAAGCTAAGTATGAAAGTATGTGTACATTATATATATGTGTGATGAGCATACATATGTATAATGACTATATGCCTGTGCGATGGATATGTGTATGTGTGTATGGGCAGAAGTATGGGTGATGGACAGTAAGAGGTGACAGAGGGTTTGGCATGGATTTGTAACTGTATGATGGAAGACGGAGGATGCAAGTTTGACAAAGTGGGGATTGGAATGGTTTGGTTCGATTTTGTTTGGAGTATATGTTGGGGGTTTAGCAAGTAAGGTCATGTAAGGCTTGGATCCTTATGGGAGATTGTTAGACAATAAGAGTGCTACATAATTATACAAACATAATGTACAGATTATGAAGTAAACATAAGCATAATAAGTGAGGTATAACTAATAGGGTGATAACTAGGGTTAGCTCTAAGGAGCTTAGTTTGATGACGTATAAGTAAGACGATTTAGACATAAGGTGGTTTGCGAAGACTATATGAATATATAAGAATATGCTTAGTTGTGAGTTATGATTATGAGATGGATGGGTTAAGTTAAGTCTGCAGCCCTAACAAACTAGGGTTTCAGAACGGTTTCAACTTCGGATTGGTCATTGGAAGGGTTTAAGAAGACTTTTTTGTATAATTGTACCTGCATAAATTATTTAATTTAAACTTGAATTATAAGAAAAACTATGAGTCCTGAGGGTTTTGTCGAATTAAGTTTCATAATTGAGTTAGCTGATAATGAGTTGGCTGAGTATTTCTCATGTCTTTCTATGTTGTTTATCCTATGGGATGTTGTTTGTGTGTTGTATTTTAACTAAGATGTCTAATGTTGATTTGTTGATAGCAATGTATATTTTTTATTTGGTCTATGTGGTATATTAAGCCCAGACATTTGCTACTCTATTGAGAACATTGTATAATTTTTCCCTTGAGTACTGGCATTGTATGACTCTACCCATGAGTGGCACTGTAAGATTTTGGCCCAAGAATGACACTATATGATTTTGGTTTGAGTTGACACTGTATGGTCCATAAAACGTAGGCATTTGTATGGTCCATAAAGTATGGGCGTTTATGTTTCTACGCTTAGGTAAGTAGTATCATAAAATTGCTCTTACCTCTTTGATCCTATGCCCCATGAGCATTGGTGTGTCTTTTTATTAAAAAAGTCCATGACATTTAGTCACTCCCCAAAGGGTAGGGTGATGCTATAGTGGCATTTATTTCTATTTCGACGCTGGAGCTTATTAATTGTAATAAGCTTCAGTGGTGGATAGTATGCATACAACTGTATGAGTAAGTATGTATGTTTCTAAGTAAGTGTAAGTTTCTAAGCATGATTGTAAGCATAAGTTTTTGAGCAAGATTCTAAGTGTAAGGTTGTACGATTAAGGTTGTACGAGTATGTGTAAGTTGTATGAGTAAGCATACGATTGTACGAGTAATTGTTGGTAAGACTCTGATTAAGAGTGTAAGTGTAAGATTGGTTTGATGGTATGTATTTGACATGATTGTATGCATATGTGCATATTTATTATATGCCTACTTGTTTCAAGTTTGAATTGCATGAACGCATATATGTATGGACTTACAGAGAGTTCACTATTTAGAACTCCCCTTTTAGTATTTTTTTACCGAGTATGAAAATACTCATTTACTCTATTTTTTAGCCTTGATGGCAGGCAGGCTTTTGGAAGTTTGTAACAGAGAGCACCTGAAAATGGATATTTGTTCCCTTGAGTAGATGGATTCTCTTTAACTCAAGTATATCCTTGACTCACTGTAAATATTATTTTGTGCCACTATCTATTTAATTGGTGAGATGAGAATTAAGGTATTTATACTTTCTATACTTGTAATTTGGATTAGACTATAGACTGTTTACGGGACTTGCACTAAGGATTAAAGTTTATTTTAGTCAACGTTTACATGATTTGACTTGAAGAAGAAAAAAAAATTTACTCGAATTTCCGCTGAATTTCATTCGAAAATGTTATTTAAAAATCCCTGGCCGTGACAATGAAGCTCGTCCTCTCAAAGTTGATTCCGCATAAATATCATAATAGAAGACTAGTGAGAACACTCTTGCCATTGAATTTCATTTTACCAGGGAAATGCATCACACACCTTATATGGATCTATTTTTCAATGCTATAGCTCTGTCTTGAATGTATCATATTAGGAACTATTGCAGTGTTTGAAATAGTTGGCACTTCCTATAATTTTGTTTAGTTTCCATGATTTTCATGAATAGAATATATAGTCAGCTTGTTGCTGTTAAAATGGAGGAGGTGAAAATTGACATAGTAGTAGGTGAATTTTGCATGTTGCATTTTATTAAAATAATATTAATATGCCTCAAAATGTGGGTAGCAGTTGTTGAGTTTGAGTGTGAATGAATATTAGCATGCGGTTTCAAATGGTAATTTAGAAAAATTAAGTAGAAACATTTCCTTTAACTGTCATGTCAAGTCCATGCACATGTACTCCTTTTTTTACAGTAGCAGATAACATTCTCCTCACCAAAGATAAAAAGACAGTTAAGGTGGTGGATTTTGGTGTGGCAAGGAAAGAAGCAAATTTCATGACACCAAAAATTGGTACTTATGGATGGATGGCTCCTGAGGTAAAAACATTGTACCATATTGATTTAACATGACAACAACTTATACAATTTTATGGATTGAAAGTAGTTCATGTGAGAAAATTGGTTTTTTGCATCTAATTTGACTAATTAGGACAGATCATGATGTTGCTCAAATGTTAGGTTCATCAATCAATTGATTTCGGCTGAGTTAGTTACCGAATCACTAAATTAATTAAACAAAATTGAATATGTTGACCTTATACCTTTTCCCTTACCCATTTCTTTTGTTTATTCTTTCAAAGTCTTGCTTGACGATATACTTCTCTAGTTCTCTTTGCAATTATCTTTACACTATTATTCTTGTTATAAAGGTGTACAAAGAAAAAAACTCCCTGTTATAGCAAGATGGTGGTTGTGTTCAGTTTTTCAAGGATTTTATGGGAGCTTCTTACAAATAAGACACCATTTCCTGACAAAATTGCTATTGATAATGGTTTGAGAGTGATGGAGGTATGGGATTAAATGTTCTTTTTGAATTTTTATTATCTATTGTTAGAGGTTCAAAAAGTTATTTTTGTCATGTTTTTGGCTAGGGAGAGAGGCCTCTAGTACCAGGGATTGTGGATGTCCCTAACGGTCTTGTCCCTCCCTTAGAAAAGTGTTGGGCTGCGGATCCATTAGATCGACCTGAATTTAAGGATATCAGTATGCCACAATCTATATTTTTTGTAAGAAGTCTTTTACTTTTAATTCGATATGTTGTAGCAGCTCTTCTACAGTCAAGCTTAGAGCTTTTTGCTAATATTCCTTCTTATAGAACTTGTAGGCCGTGTGCATGTGATGTGGACTTCAGTTCGAAGATGATTACTTTTCTTTATTTAGTTCTCGTGTCTAATTTCAAATTAGACTTTTATTGTAAAAGACTTGTTTTTAGTTAAGCTTCCTATGTTTAGATGAGGATTTTAGAATTGATCAAACTTTATGTTCTTATGTTAAGGAGGGTTATTATCTTGGTGTTTAATTTCCTATTGAAGACCTATGCAAAGGCAAAAGCTTTCATCATATATATGGCATGGAATAGACAATGTTTGAGTTAAAATTTTTAAAAGCTTTATCTGTGAGCCTTCTCCCATGGGTGCATACGGCTATAGCTCCTTCTAGGGTGGGACACCAAAGGCCCATCTTCATCCACTCCAAGGGCTCTCCATAAACTTCCTCTTCCACCTCCTTCCTAGTTCCTTCCTCATTCCCACTTGTTGAAGTTGAAGAACTTTGTTTCCGTCATTCCATCAGATGACATCTACTATTGGCCCATTGTTGCTTTGAGATGAGTGCCACAACTTGCCTTACCATCATTGGATGCTGCATTGCTGCTTCTCTTGTGACAATCATTGGACATCAATGTTATCTTAAATGTTGATGCTCAAGTTTTTGTGGTGACTGCTTTCACTAAGAGTCACGACGTCGTCCCTGACAGGGGGTTAGTCAATCAAGATTTTAAAATTCAGGATTTAAAATATGAAATTTCAGAATGTAAGCCAAATTCTTGGATTTGAGCTGTCAGATTCTTAAATAATTGGATGCCCAAATCTAGTATTGCTAGAATCCCTGGATTTAGATTATTGGATTTTACAATAATTAACTTTTAAAAAAATTAACTTACACATTTCAAATGTAACTAATACATAATATATTAGTATTAAGTAACTTCAAATATATCATTAAAATATCAACTAAAAGTGTTAATATTATAAATATAACCTTTTTAATAAAAAAGTTGCATACAATTATACTTAAGACTACTAAATTTCCAAAACACAATTTATAAGCCCATAGGCATAAACATTGCATCGTTCCACATTTCTGCAGCTATTCCATCTCTCCATGCATTAGCCGCTGCCCTTTGTTCCACTTGAGATGCCATATCGTCATCTGAATCTGAATCTACATTAGGATCTAATGGGACATTTCGTGGTGCTTCTTCCTCTTCATTATCAGAATCAAATACATCTTCCATATTTTCCCTACGAAGGTAATTATGCAATCCACAGCAAGCAAAAACCATCTTCACTTGAGTTTCATATGGAAATGAAGGTGGATGATCTTTAAAAAATTTGAAACGTGATTTTAAGCCCCCAAAAATCCTCTCAATAACATTCCTCAAAGATGCATGTCGATGATTAAAAACTTCATTTGCATTGCGTGGACGACTTCTAGCTTGTGTACTATACTCGCTGAGATGATAACGAGTTGCACGATATGGTGCTAAAAAATTATGTCTATTTGGATAGCCACAATCTACCAAATAAAACTTCCCTGTTCAAAGGAAATTGTAATAATATAAGTTCCCCTCCCTAATAAAATTAAAATAAAAAGTAAAAAAAATTAAAACTACAATAATACCTTCGGGCAATGGAAGACCATTAGACCTCCCTATAGCATCTTTTAAAATCCTTGAATCATTTGCAGAACCTTACCATCCAGCAAGAATATATATAAACTGCATATCAAATGTGCATGCTGCCAATACATTTTGTGAAAACCATCTGTGCCTATTACGATAGCTTGCCTTCCTAGCCCCATACACAGTTGCCTTTATATGTGTTCCATCTATAGCACCAATACAATCCTATATAACAAATTCAAATATCATATGCATGCACATCTATACAAATGTAAAATAAAAAGAAATGTAAGCTCAAACCTTAAAATATGGGTAAAAACGCGGATCGGACATCACTGCTTGTGGTGTACTATCAAGAGGATGTGCCATTAATGAAGGTGCTAACAACTGAATTGCATCCAAGACCTTATTGAAACTTTTACTAATTGTCCATTTTGATCGACTTAAACGATCTTGGCACATTGAGTAACGTTGATCATGTCCCGCCACCAATAAAAAAGTTGCTACCATCTCTTCCACTGTCACAAATCTAGTATCACATATTAAAGATTTTTGGCGGAGAATGTGACACAATTTGCAAAATGCATCCGGATACATCCTATACATATCACGGAATTCATCGGGACGCCCATCGAGTTTTTGTTGTAAATATTGATAACCTTCGGTTGAAATAGAACGACGAGGGTTCAAATTGGGTTCATGTGTGTGCAATACATCTCCCTCCATAATTGCTTGATTTAATATATTTGCCATAGAGATGGTTGCTACACATTCATCTTCTTCAAAGTCGCAAGCCTCTACCACCTCAGAGTTCAAAAAATCTGCCATTATAACTGTTTGGAGAAAAAACTCACAAACATTAACATGACTCCACACAAATACATAAATGAATCATGAACTCTTAATAATACTAAAAACATCTACAAGATTCATACTAACAAAGATCAATTTTCAGAAAAGATAAACTTATATTTGGCACATTATGATAAATGAGTTTCACAAACGGTAAATAGATAAGTGCTGATACATGTATTATGAAGTTGATATATATTTTTCAAGTCATGCCTGAGATTATTTTGCACATTTTATTTAAAATTCAGAAAAAAATTTGCTATATAACGGCTATAAATTGAGAAAAATGACGAACCCAAAACCTGTAAAAACAATTTTTAATAATTTAAAAACATTGTATATCCATTTTCACACATAATACTCCATAATCTGCACATTTCGCATAATTCATTCACTATTTATGCTTTACAGTTGCACATTGATTCATTCCAAAGCAAAGAATGAAAATATTTAACTTGTATCAAATATTTCAATTACAATATGAAAAGCCATTACCATATAGAGCAAGAGAAATACATATGATATGCTGCAATGATCAACATCAAATCGACATCAAAAAATGAAAACAAAGACCATTGCTATGCCCTTCTCAGCAAAAGAAGATCTCATAATACTGTTCAACAAAAAACCCATACTCTGTTAACATAAATCTCTATCACAATACCGATCTCATCAAACCTGTTATTATGCAGTAATATATCAACAACAAAAATTAAAAGTAAATGTAATCCATTTCCCAACACAAAGAAGAACAAAAACACATTCATCAGGACATTTAAGGCGACTAACCATACGAATTTTTATTCCATGGATCTCAAAATTGGGCACATCTCATTCGCACGAAACCATTGACACAAACATTCAACCACATAAAACCATATCCGAAGTAAAAAGAAATTGCAGACCAATACCGTAACAAGCGAAACTCCAAATATGTCCGATTCATTCATTGTTTTGTGGTTTCCAGTTACACATTGGCATACAACCAAAAAAAAAGTAGTTCAAATAGCCAAAGCAGACCTCCTTGTCAATCTATGCATAGACATCTACATATATGTCAATTGAACATTTCTAATATGCACAACCCAAAAAATCTAGTCAAGAACCCAAAAAATTAGTGAGGTCAAGTCATTTTTTAAGTGACTACTATTCTTATAAACTAATATTCCTAATAAGCACATCCAAAAAAAATTCTACTTGAGAGCCCAAAAAAATAGCCATAACAAGTCATCTTTCAAGTATCCCCTCTTCTTGCAAACTTATACTCCAACCATTCACGACGTTCCTCGTGGGGCAATCTGACGAATGCCTCCTTCAACGTTGCATTGCTAAAAAATTCATATGCAAAATACTTTAAATCCTTACTAAGGTTTGGAATCTCTCCTATAGCATTAAACCAATTTTGTGTAATTTCACGTGATTTAACAAGAAGATCAAACTTAGGTGCTAACGCGACTATGGCATCTCTTGTCTCAGATGTAGCCCCTGGATTTAATCTTCTACGAGTTGGAGGTGGCTCAGTCTCCAAATGTGGGCGCTCATGAAAGGTTGAATCACCTACATGTGGGGAATCACTAGTAAAGGGAGGCAATGTATCATCATCTTCAAAGTTGGTGGCTGATGGTTTAGGTACAGAGTCAGCAGCCTTAGTTGATAAACCAGCTGCCCCAACTCCAAGAGCAGATGTGTTACCAAGAATCAACACTAAATCATCATAGTCTTCTACAATTTTTTCTCGATAGTCCATTGCTTTAGGATGTGCCTAAAAATAAATAATATTTAATTATGTAATATATGCATATTATTAAATTAAAAATAAACTAATGCTATTCATATTACGTATGAGGGTCAACTAAATATTACTTACTTGAAAATATTCATCCCACACTTCTTCTGAAGCAGTTATCTTTTGTGAATAACTATCCCATCCAAATCCAGAACTTGACATCATCAACTGTTCAATGGGTGCAAGCTTTTGTTTCAAAACCTTCAACTTGTTTTTGACGTTCATTTCATTCTTATGAGAATTAAACTTTTCATTCAATTTTGGAAGTACATTCTCAACTATTATCTCCTTTCTAAACGTCCCGTTAGTCAATCTATTTCCATGATTAACTTCATCCACCAATAGTTTAATAAGCTCTTTAGTCTCCACAGATGACCATTGCTCATAAGAAGCTTTCCCTTTACCTTTCCCTCTACCTCCATCACTTGCCATATCTATGGTTAATCAGAAATTAACTCATCAGCAACCACCCATCAAAACATATGCAAATGAAAAAATAATAGAAGGTCATGACATCTAAGGGCTATTAAATTGGGGACGAATAAGCATCACACTATTCAGTTAAGTATCACTTTGAAATATGAAATCTAACGGACTCAAAAACTCAAAGGCTATTGCGCACGATAACCACTAAAATGCCAATCACAAGATAACCACATAAATGCCAATCAGTGCCAAGAACAAAAATTTTAGGAAATAAATCATGCATGCCAATACAAATTGCAGAAGCAAATTATGCACAAGTAAACTTTGATGTGGCATTTGGTTCGGTGTCTCTTGACTGTCATGTGCATAGCTACTTGGATATCATTATACCCTTAATCAGAGTAGTTGTGTGCACAATGCATATACGGAGTAAATAACATCTATATTAACACAATCATTGCTATGCCCTTATCTGTAATATGACTTATCTCAGAACTAGAATTATTGAGTAATCTACACTTATTATATCCTGGTTGCTGATTTTTAGAAAAATGAAAAATATATGTAGATTATGGACTAGAGTATCAACTTAGGTAAGCAAAATTTGCAGTCCAAACATCTGTAGATTATGACGCAATCATAAACATGTCATCGCTTCTTCATCCTGGAGTTACTACCCCCAAATTGGAGACCAGACCATATGCATTGTAGGTGACTTAATCAAATCCTGAGAATCGCCCAAAATTATATAAATTGCAATCGTATGAAAATTAGATAGAAAACAATGGGAAAACCAGATCTAAAAGCTTGCAATCTCCAACTGTTTTTGATTCTCGAACTGAGAATCACTAAAAAGCTACAAATTGCAAGCTTGATCAGTTAATCAAAAAATCCCAGATCCTAGATCGAAACTCAAAAAGATAAAAACAAACCCAGATCGAAACTCAAAAAATCCCAAATCCAAACCAAGGTTGTGTCGGAGAGAGGGGCGGCCATGAGTGGAGTAGCAAGCGTGTATGCGGAGGCAAAAAAACAAAAAGAGAGAGAGAGAAGATGGAGCGGCGGCCAGAGGGTGGGAGGCGATCCAGTCGCCGAGCTCTAGTCGCCTGGGTGAAGAGAATACCTGAAAAAGACCCAGTCGCTGAGCTTCGGTCCAAGCAGCCACCGGATCCAGTCGCCGAGCTCCGGTACAAGCAGCCGCCGGATCTAATCGCCGAGCTCCGGTACAAGTAATCACCGAGCTCCGGTACAAGCAATCGCCGATCTCCGGTCCAAGCAGCCGCCGGATCCAGGCCCGAGCTCCGATCCAAGTAGCCGTGGCCAAGTTCCAAGCTTGAATGGCGTTTCACAGATGATGAACAGTAAAAACATTCACAAGCATCTGGACAGCGTCGGCCTTCTTTCTCATCGCGATGACTTGATTAATAGGGAAGCTTCTTTCATTTGAAAATACCACCTCCGGAGGTGGTAGTGTGAAATATCACTTTGACGTTGTAAAGTATCCTGCAAAATCCACTCCAGTTACACAATTTTATTTTTTGACTAACTCTATATTTCAAATACACAAATCAAATGTTTAACCACTACCTTCATATTTAAAATATTGGATTTAAAATCCTAATATAATAACACTGGATTTTAAATATAGTATGGACAATTCACAATGACTAACAACAGATTTTAAAATATTAACATTTGATTTTCAAATCCTAATTGACTAACCCCCTGTGAATAATGTTTCTGTTATATATAGAAGAACAAGTCTCAACTAATCACTAGCCCTCCCTCATCGAGCTTAGGCCACCTTTGCATGCTAAGCATTAATCCCTAATATAAGCTCAACATTAGGCCAACTGGATGGCACTAAGATTCCTTTGTCTTATATTTAGGGGCTATTTAGGTGTAGAATTTGTGTAATATTCTAGTGATTCCACTCCAATTCCATCCGAAATAACTAGAAACATGTTTGCATGCAAAAGGTAGGTTGAATTAACTTCTATCTGAAAGTTGATTTTAGACTGTTTCTGGTCAGTATTGACCGAAATCACCGAATCATATTGTGACGTGTTTATGTTAATTCCTGCTCACACACCCACCATTTTGAACTTAAAGATTATATTATTTTTTATTTTTACCCTCATTGATTTTAGCTTCGAGAAGCATGCTATATAGGTGGGGACCACTTTAAAAGTCACTACAACAAATAGTACTATTAGCCACGCTTTTAACCTTCTCTAATAGTACTATAAGTGTCGCTAATAGTAGCGACGCTTAAAAATCAACGCTAAAACTGCAGCTGCTATTACTCATTAGTGACGCTTAACCTAAACCATCGCTAATAGTGTGTCATTAGCTATGTTTATATATGTGTCGCTTATAATTTTGCTTTATCAACACATAGAGAAGCGTCACTACTAGTCAATTATTAGCGACATAATAATAAGCATTGCTAATCATCGATTATTAGCGATGTTAATCTATGCATCGCTAATATAAAAAATATTTAAAAAATAAAAATAGCTTATTAGTGACGCATAATTATATGCGTCGCTCTCAACAGAGTGTCACTACTAGCTTAAGTATTTTTTTTAAGATATTACTCCTTTAACGATGCTTAGTAATGAGGGCCGCTAATAGAGTAAATAGTAGCGACGCTAATTTTTTAACCTCACTACTATTATAACTAATAGTAACTCTCCTTATATAGGGTCGCTGATAGTTTTATTTAAAAAAAACATTTATTTTTTCCCTCTCTCATTCTCTCCAGTCTCTACCTTCTCTCTCTCTCTCTCTTCACCCTCTCTCTCCACCCTCTCTTCTCTCCACTCTCTCTCTTCTCTCTCCTCACCCTCTTTCTCTCTCTCCCTCCTCTCTCCTCACTCTCTCTCTACCCTCTCTCTCCTCACTCTTCTCTTCTCTCTCTCTACCTCTATCTCCTCTTTGTCTCTCTTCTCTCCATCTCTCCCCTCTATCTCTTTCTTCTGTCTCTCTCTTCCCTATCTATATCTTCTCACTCTCTCTCTAGCTACCCACTCTCCACTTTCTCTCTCTCCGAGCTATCCCTTTTATTTTTATTTTTTTAAAAAGCTATTAGTGACACATCACTGTATGTGTCGCTAATACGCTAATACACTAAGTAGTAGCGGCGCATACACATATGCGTCGCTAATACCCTTAGGTAGTAGTGACGCATATACTTGTGTCACGAATACCTTAGGGTAATAATGATACATAACTATATAATTTTTTAAATTTTTTAATAATTTAAATATAATTTATAATTAAAATTTACTTTCTTCTCCCTCTCTCTCTTTTTCCTCTCTCCTCACACTCTCTCTCTCTCTCGCTATCACTCACTCTCCTCTCTCCCCTCCGTCTCTCTCCTCCTCTCTCCTCAATCTTTCTCTCCTCACTCTCTACACTCTCTCTCCTCAATCTCTCTCTCTCTCTTCACTATCTCGACTATCTCTCACCTCTCTCTCTCCTCATCCTCTCTCTAGTTCAAATACGTACTAATATGGTAAGTTATTTTTAGCGACACTTGTAATTGTGTCGCTAATAAAAGCATCGTAAATAGTCATTTTTGTTGTAGTGAATATTTAATGAACATTCTATAAAATCATACATGCCCTAAAAAGTTCTAATATCTTTAATTGGTTTTGGGCTACTCAAATTGGCAATCAGTTTGTGACCTTTCAATATATTCAAGTCTTATTTTTAAGAGGGATAAATTCTAACTTCTAGAATTTGAATTTGGTGACTATAATTTAAATAGGAAAAATTCTATACTAGCCCACGCTTATGCATATCAACATGCACAAGTGTTAGCCCCTCAATGCAATGCATAGCCAAGGGGACTGCTAGCCCCTTACTCTTAGCAGCAGACAACCAAGGCCCCTTTGGCAATGGATAGCCAGGGACACCCATAGTGTAACACCTAAGATTTTTTATCATATTTTCTTAAATAATCACGGAAAATTTTACAACATAACAACCATAAATTAGGAAAAAAGATGAATACAAAACTTGTAGAAGCAGTTTTTAATTTAAAACATCACACATTAATTTTTCCCATACAATTTTTTACTCATTCGATCAAACATCAAATGGCTAAACAAATCATCCTCAGGCGCTACTCAAAAACAAACATATGAAATAAATTGCTATGATCATAAACTTTAAATACAAATCTCTCCTAGGCATCCCTGATTACAAGTCCCATAACAGTCCACAATTTAATCCAAATTATAAGTCGAGAAGGCATAAATACCTTAATTCTTATCTCACTTAATACATCAGATTGTGACCCAAAATAATACTCACAATGAGTTAAGGATATACCTGAGTCAAAGGAAATCAATCCACCATGGAGCATCCATCTCCAGGGGCACTAGGACACAAACCTACAAAAGCCTCCCGACCAACAGGGCTAAAAAATATGGCAAATAAGTATTTTTATATTAAGTAGGAAAATACCCAGTAGGGGAGTTCTAAACAGTGAACTCAATAAGTCCATACATAGATGCGTTAATGAAACTCAAACATGAAGCATGGAGGCATATGATAATTATGTACACGCATACAATCACACCAAAAACATACCATCAAACCATCTATGTAAGATCCATGAACTTGAACTAATTTATTTTATTTTATTTAATTCCTATTGTATGGTTTAATGTCAATTCTAATCGGTTTTGACTATTTTAAAATTAAAGTGGCTAGCAAAGGTTTTAATGAAAATTTTCTTCACATTTCAGGTTTTAAAGTTAATTTATGTCATCAAGAATTTTTTAAAAAGTTTTACTATTTTTCCCAAAAAGTTACGGGGGGCCCACCATGGGCCCTACGTGCAAATTTGGGGTTATTAGCTCTAAATAGCCCTAACATGAACCTAAGACCCTAAGTAATTATTTAAAAAAAATTATATATTAAATTAGGTTTCAAATAAGCAAGTTTTACCATTTTTAGTATAAAATCTTATTTGTACCCCAGTAGTTAATTAGGTCTACCCCACCCTTTACCATAAAAGGAAAAGCCCAACCACTTTCCAAATTGGGAAAAGGCTGAGTTGTCACGCCCCGGTGATGCCCGACCCGAGCCGAACCCGGTCCAGGGGCCGGTCAAGCGCGCGGGGGCGACAAAGGAAGATTGAGAAACGATCTAGCGGAAGACTTAACCCTAACCACGGGCGATTAACAAAAATACGGAGTACGCACAATCCTTTGAGCAAGAGTAAATAAAAGGGAAAAAGAGTATTGCTTATTACAAAGTAAACAACAATTCTCAAACCCACAAGCTTAGTTAACTAAAGCCCACACCGGCTTAAAATAAGTCATAAGCATCACAACTGTAAAATGTGACATAAATCTAAAACAAAGAACCCTACACAAAGGTTCAAATCATAAAACATAAAACCAAAGAAGATAAGTCACTCAACGATCTCCATCATCACACGCAAGCCATCTCTGACCTTTCCTCAAAGAGGAGATCCTATCCGTCTGCGTGTTGCACCACGCAACCCCAAATCAAAACACAAAAAAAGGGGTGAGTTTAACAAACTCAGCAATGGTTTTAGTATTACTATCGACGTCGAAAATATGATAGCATAGTAATAAGATCATTCAGCTCAAAGATTTACATGGTGCATCATTTTCTGATCACACATACATATCACCTAACACTGCATCATGGTGCATAATCAACCTGCATGGATGTATCTCTAACATACATATTCCCACATGCATTATATCATAACAATCTGCATGGATGTATCTCTAACATACATATTCCCACATGCATTATATCCAAAATCAAACTACATGGATGTATCTCTAACATACATATTCCCACATGCGTTATATCATAATCAACCTACATGGATGTATCTCTAACATACATATTCCCACATGCATTATATCAAAATCAACTTGCATGGATATATCTCTAACATACATATTCCCACATGCATTATATCATAACACCCTGCATGAATGTATCTCTAACATACATATTTTATCATGCATTATATCATCACAACCTCCAACAAGGAGTAATCACACATTAATGTCACACAGACGGGAGCATAGACAAGGCCACAAAGGCGTGTCATGATCCAAAATTCTACACAAGAATTTAAAGAGAGATCGGGGTTGTCAATCCCTAATGCTGCTCGCCCTGGACAATCCTAGCCAAGGATGTCCTATTCTCACACAGAGAATCTAGAGCAGGGGTGTTCACCCAGGGACATCTCCTGTGGAGGGAAGAGCTCGAGTTCTCACATAGAGAACCATAGAACATGTGGTAGCGGGGTGCACACGGCATACCACACTGGATTCTCAAGGTCCAGATGACACTCATAATAACATTCTCACAATCTGCAAGACAAGTACACAACTCGTCCCCACATAATCCCATTTAATTAGACTCAACCCGGGGAGTGCACTCGTTCCACACAAGAACTGTCAAATCAAAATATGTCCTTTTAGACCAATCAACTTGCGATTAATCCACGACCGATCAATCTGGCACACAATTTCATCACATTGCATCCAATCGGTGAAATTCGATTAACCACGATGAAGCCTCAATTGGAAATCTATTTTTATGATGCATGCAGCATGGTACATACGTGGGCAAAGCATACATGAATCCTAATCTATGATAAGTGCTCTCATCAGCCCCTAATGCATCATTCATAATCACAATATCAAGCTTCAATATCATCATTTAACCCCCACATGTGTGTATGTAACTAGTAGAAGCATTTCATATAATGCATGTCAACATGCTTGAAATTAAACTCACTACCACACTACACATGTGAATTTCCATCTAAACATGAATTCCAGCGGAAATCATAGAAGAAGAATCGTTGAAATCATATCTCAATTCAAAACTCAACCACAAAGGCTAAACACATATAACATCACTTCTTTCATCATTGAGTCATGGCATTCACCAACATCCACACACCAACTAACCACACTCTATCATGACAAATCAATCCAATAATAGGTTGTAGTCCTACTGAAAATATGCTCAACCATAGGAAATCAACCATTTACAATTTTAAGATGACAATACCAACATCATGCCATAAAACATAAGCCATTCTATAAATCTCTAAGCATATCTCCCAACTTCACAACCTCAATAGCATGCATTTTCAGTAGCATAATATGACTCAAAACACTCACATTCATATAAAATTGGCAAGCTAAAGTGGAATCATCAAAATAAACATCATGCATTAGAAAACCAATCTGCTATGTAGTAGTTCAAACGCCCTTCAGGCCGTTCGATCGGTTAAACGCAAAATTTTGAAATTCACAGTTTTGCCGTTCGAACGCCTAGCAGGCCGTTCGATCGGCTGGACTGGAAAAGTGTCGTTCCGGCAGTGTTGCCGTTCGAACGCCCAAAAGGGCCATTTGAACACCAACAAGGCAGAACAGTCCATCTTCTTCCTTTCGCAAATTCAAACCGAAACACCATTGATAACACTTCAAATACACATCTAACACCATAATCATCATCAAAAGTCCTTATTGACATCTAAAACATCAAACGATATCATAATAATGCAAAACCCTAAGAAATCGAGATTAAATAATTCCATTTTCTAATCTTACCATTAACACACCAAATCAAGCAACTCCATTTCGAAATAAGCCAAAAATGAAGAATTTTACCATTGATAAATAGAGATTTTGAAGACTCATTACCTCAGCACTTGATTAAGCTTGGATTGAACAGTCACCCTTCTTGAAATCCTTGAAAACACAATGAGTTTGAATTAAACTCTAATAAAAATCGATTTACCTAAGAAATCCCAAATTAAATCTTAGATCTAAGGCTTATTGGTAGTAAAAAATGAATTTTGAATGTTAGGGTTTGTAGTAAAACACAAATCAGTAGTTTTTGATGCCCAAAAACGAATTTAATCAAGGGAGAAATAGTAGATTTGGAAGAGATTAAGAAGAAAGTCATGGATTAGTGCTTAATTAGAGTAAACTTACCTTAATCGGCTTCTAATTCGGGCCTAAATGGGGATTAGGCCTCCCTCCTTAGCCTATTCCCAAAACTAGAAATGGCTCAGGTCTGCCCTTTTATAGTAAGGGTTAGGGTATGCATGGGTAAGTTTTGGGGTGTAAATAGGAAAAGTAGGCTAAAAATAGATATTTTACAAAGTTAAGCACTAATTAAGCCTAGGAAAATTCTAAAATTTTTTGTATAACCTTAGGTAGATGTCTAAGTACATTTAACCCAAAAATAAAAATTTTGACTGTGGAGCCCACAGGGGTCCCGCCAAAACCCTAATTTTTGGGAAAATAGTAAAAATTCTAAAAAATCTCAAAAATTCACATTTAGTTTAAAATCACTTAAAACCACTAATATTAAAGTTTATTTTGGTTAAAACCATCACAAACACTATTTATTTACAAAATCACCAAATAAGATCAGAAAACACGTTAATCTCACGATAACCCACAATTAAAGAAAACCAAAAACCAGTTTAGAGATGAGGGTCCTTACATGAGTCCTAGAGCTTAGTAGCTTAATCCCATTTTCTTAAAGGAGAAAGGAGATTAAGGTATGATTTTGCATAATATTTCATTAATCCATTAGGGTTTTGCTTAAATTTGTCAAATTTCTTCATTTTTTTTAGATTAATCTCAATTTTCACTCAAAAACTACTTATTTAGGTTTCTATTTCAAAACCTAATGTTTGTAATTTCATTTTTGGGTCTTTTGAACCCTATATCTACTTGTTTTTAAAGGTTTTAGGTGTTTTAAATTCGGATTTGTGAAATATAAATAAAAAAATCATGTTTTGGGTAGGTTTTGAAGGTGTTTGAAGAGCAATTTTGAACAAAGAAGTTGCTAGAAGGTAAGTGTTTTGGTCTTAAACATTGCTTTGGTTTCAAATTCGAGATTTGTTAAAGTTTTGAAATGGGTTCCACGATTATGAGCTTTAATAGTGATTTGTGAAAGGTATAATCTCTGATGCGATTTCTTGGGGTTTATGTTTAGTAATGGCTACATTTGATGTTCTGAAAGTATGGATTTGATTATCATGAAGTTTGGGGGTGAGATTTGATGTTTTATGAAGTGTATGTGAAGTTTCGGTTCTTAATTCTAAGTGGGGAAGACAAACTAGAAAAACACTCTTTGGCATTCAAACGACCATGCAAACCAATCGAACGGCCAGCCATTCGAACAGTTATACTGCAGTTTCGGCCATTTTGATTATTTTGCTTATTTTCATGCTTTTACTCTTAAATACTATTTTTTATGCTAATGCTAAGTAATTTATGCTGGAATAAGCTACTAGAAGGGCATGTTATTAATGTTGGAAATTATGAAGAGTATTTATGTATTATGCGAAATTGCATGTTGTTCGCTACACATGTTAGTATTGTTTATCTTGAATCTATGATTAAATGATTCATTATATTTTAAGCATGATTCCAGCAAGATTATAACATGAGAATAAACCGGTATGTCTTCATATAATGTGATTAAATTATAGGTAATTGATGGTGCTATGACTAGATTCAAGCGTAGTGTGAATATGCTTGCACAGTTTTAGCATGAAGTTACACTTGATTTGATGGATGGTTTCTGATTATTTTTACTCATGATTTCAATAAGGAACCATACTTAGATATTAAGGAGCATGTGTGGTATGATGATGAGTTATTTATAAAGTATGTTATTATGCTTAGAGTTAAATGTTTCTACCATGTACACACACATGTAGGGGATGATTATGATGATGCTTGATATTATGATTATGAATGATGCATGAGGGGCTGATGGGAGCACAATTCATGAATAGGTTTCATGTATGCTTTGCCCACGTATGTACCATGTTGCATGCATCATGAAACGGATTTCCGATTAAGACTTTATCGAGTTTACCTATATCATAGCTCACATGCATGTCATATGCATTTCAACATACCATAAAATCATGCTTACATGCACATCATGCAATTCAATCGTTATTTAGCATCCAAAACATTGAATCATACAATCCTAGCATGCTGCTACACATTCAAAGCATGCTATCATAAAATTATGAGTTCAAAGCTCCCCTACCTCGTAATCCATAACATTTGATGGCAAACACATGATGGTGGAGGCGTCGACTATGGAGTTGGCAGCCAAAAGCATTGCCAAGCTGAGTGAGCTGCTGTCCCGAGGGTTTAGGAAGCGTAGGAAGCAATCACGACCAACCGGGGTGACACAAATCAATGCAGCAAAATCTACGATCCATGCCAGCCCACTAGGGCAGCTGGGAGAAGGGTTGTGCTAACGAGTGGTAGGTGCGACTAGAAGTTGAAGTATGCTCACTGAAGGTCAGTCGTTAACTGAAAAGTACTTGACCGGCCACAAGACACCGAAATCATTTATGGACAACACCCAACGGCGTCGATTTCACATCGACTATGGCCCACATAAGTGGCGGAGGGCATGGGCTGACGCTCGAGGATGGAGGAAATGTGGACATTGGTGGACAAATCCAGAAGATACTAGAGCCATCAAACAGACAGGTGACGCAAAAGCGGCGCCTATACCCTAAAATGCATGTGCAACCAATTGTATACTCAACAAAGAAGGCCACTCTAGGGGGAGATGGGTCGGACGGTGGCGGCCCAAGGCCCACAAGGGCGTTAGAGCTAAGGCCAAAATGTGGTCGTCAATAGAAGTGACAACATCCCCAATTGCTACCCACAACCAAAACAATTGGCGCAGGTGGCTGTGCATCTAGCATGGTATAGGGAAGGGGAAAGTGGCCCATTCCAGGCAGTTGCGTAATCGGTCCAAGTGGTGCTAGCCCTCATTGTTGCTTAGCAGGGGCAAAGCCCACAATGGCCAAATGGCCCATGCCTCACCGGTGGCAATGACGAGAGACGCACCCAAAGCATATGATCGGGTGAAAAAAGTAGAGAAATTGTGATAAGAAGGTGGAACTAGGAGGACAAGAGGAGCGAAAGGGGCATTGGAGGTCGATCCGGCTAGACATGGGATGGAGAGGTGGTGGCCGATTGGAAACAGCTGACGGAGGCGATGAAACAGTCGTCTAATGGCCAAAATCATTTTGGCATAGCGAGAAAGAAAAACCGAGGAAAAATACTGATAGCTTGCAAAGGAGCAAGGAGAGCATGGCGGCAGCCCTAGCCGGCACACATGGAATCCTAGCAACCAGATGAAGATAAGTCCAGCGGAGGGCGGCAACAAATGATGGCGAAATAGCCCTTCGGCCATCGTGGAGAAGCAAGGAGCCATAGCGGCAGTTCTAGCCGGTACCAAGGAACTCATAGCGGCAAGGCAAAGTGGATCCCGATAAGAACCGGTAGAATCTAACGACGGAAGATGCATGACAGAGCGATTAGAAACTCTCTCGGGTTTCTCTCAAAACATTCTAGAACTATTTGGTCACAGCTCATCAAGCCGTGATATGCCTTCTCTCTCTCTTTTTTTCTTTTATACAACTTACATGTTGTTCACCTTTTAATGCGTAGCTCTATTTGTTTACATGTCATAGCTCTAAACTTCGTGTCGAGGCCCGCGGCCTACGACTAATCCCCACACCTGATTATATGGATATAAATTCCAGTGTAAAATATGTAAATACAAATACGCAGAAGCATTACATCCCCCCCCCCCCAAAATGATCGAAAAAAATAGCTCGTAAATTATAGAAAATCCTATAAAAATTGGGGACATTATACAATGCCTCCACGGTGAGTGCACACTTTGTGCCATAGCATTGGAACGTTAGAACAACGTTAGGTGCACTAGATAGCATAGTGCATGCTGAGTCTTCATACGACCAGGACTTGGTGGCCAACTGAGCACCACAACCACATAGGGATGGACTCCTATGTTGGCCGGGGCTAATCCATTCAGATTCAGCAGTCTCCTAGCTAGAGTAGGAGACCGGGCAACAGCTTCTCATAAACTTTGGGACGTCCTTGAACTCTTGCGGACAAAACTCCTGCTAGACAAGGAGTTAGTGACCTTCTTGATTTAGAATGGGTAAGTTGTCTTTAATTAGGGGGCGGGGTTGAAGAGGGAGCGAATCTCATGTGTGTGTTGGACTATGGATACCTAGTTGAACTAGGACTCAGCATGGGCTGACTCTATATAAGAGAGGGCATAAGGCTGGCCAGAGCATTGGATTTCAGCTAGCCTCTACCTGCCACAGTTATGATGTAGCAATAATGCTTAGGGCAGAGCCCGTTTACACAAAAACGCTTTTGAGTTGCTAAGTTCATCTTCCCCCTCCGCTTACAAGAGGGAAATACGGAGTTGATTGCTAATTGCATGGTGCCGTCTGGCCATCACATGAGTGAAAGTTAGGTAAAGTTTCACGCTTGTGACACCAAGCATCTTGAGCTGTTGGATAAGATTCGATGACACAAGGGTGCAAAGGCCAATTTTATCCATTGAGTTATGTGAGCCTTCAGATTTTTATCCGATGACGAGCATTGCCTAGCCCTGCACTGCCAAATTTTGGCCCGATGTAAGTAGTGTCATATAAATAATGCTTATTTAAAAATACTTTTAAAAATTTTATTTTGTAAATTCATTTCTTTGTTTCAAACTGAACATAATTGACCCAACCGCATTTGTTATGCCCCGACGCTGCCCAACCTGAGCCGAACCCAGTCCAGGGGCTGGTCAAGCGCGCGGGGGAGACGAGGGGGAATTGAGATACGGTTTAGCGGAAGACTTAACCCTAATTACGGGTGACCTAACAGAATTTGGGAGTATGCACACAACTTTGAGCAAGAGTAAATAAGTAGAAAAGAAAGAGAGTTGCTTAACTCAAAATAAACAACTAATCTCAAACCCACATACTCAATCAACCATAGCCCACTCTGGCTCTAAAATAGGTCTTAGACAACATAACTGTATAAAGTGACATAAATCCAATAGAGAACCATACACAAAAGTTCTAAACATAAATCATAAACAAAGGAAAATAAGTCACATAAGAGTCTCCACGATCACATCCAAGTCGTCTCCGATCTTTTCCTCAAAGAGGAGATCCTGTCTGTCTATGTGTCACGCCACGCAGCCCCAAAGCAAAATACAATAAAGAGGGGTGAGTTTAAACAAACTCAGCAATGGTTTTTCTAATATACTATCAGCATCGGCAACACGGCAGCATAACAATATAATCATTCAAACCAAAGATTTACAAGATGTAACATTTTCTGATCACACATACACATCACCTAAACCTGCATCATAGTGTATAATCCACATAGTGCCATTCACATCATATCCACCTGCATGAAATGTATCTCTAACAAACATATGAAATCATGCATCACATCATATCAACCTGCATGAAATGTATCTCTAACATACATATCCAACCATGCATCAGATCATATCAACCAACCTGCATGAAATGTATCTCTAACATACATATCCAACCATGCATCACATCATATCAGCCTGCATGAAATGTATCTCTAACATACATATCCAATCATGCATCACATCATATCAACCTGCATGAAATGTATCTCTAACATACATATCTAACCATGCATCACATCATATCAACCTGCATGAAATGTATCTCTAACATACATATCCAATCATGCATCACATCATATCAACCTGCATGAAATGTATCTCTAACATATATATCCAATCATGCATCACATCATATCAACCTGCATGAAATGTATCTCTAACATACATATTTAGTCATGCATCAACATTCTCATTCATCATGCATGTATAAGTGTCACACACACACACACACACTAGTCAACTCGCAAATCCATACACATAGAGAATAAACTTGCTCTTCAAGGTCAAAGTCTTCGAGCAACTCCTGCTCCTCAAGGCCAACGCCTTCGAGCAACTCCTACTCCTCAAGGCCAACGCCTTCGAGCAACTCCTGCCCATCAAGTCTAAACTCCCGGGCAACCCTGCTTGTCAAGACTAAAGTCGCAAGCAACAATACCTGGTAAGCCGATGCACTCAGACAAACCAGCTAGATTCTCAAGGTCCAGATAATCATAATAATCTCAATCCGTAAGACAAGTACACAACTCGTCCCTACATAACTCCATTTAACTAGACTCAACCCGGGGAGTGCACTCGTTCCACACAGGAACTCAAATCAAAACCTGTCCTTTCTAACCAATCAAGTTTCGATTAAGCCACGACCGATCAATCCGGCACGTAATTTTACCACATTGCATCCAATCGATTAACCTCGATAAAGCCTTAATTGGAAATCTATTTTCATGATGCATGCAACATGGTACATATGTGGGCAAGTTATACATGAATCCTAATTCATGATAAGTGCTCTCATCAGCCCCTAATGCATCATTCATAATTATAATATCAAGCTTCAACATCATCATTAAACCCCACATGTGTGTGTACCTAGTAGAAGCACTTCACTCATTGCATATCAGCATGTTTGAACTTAACTCACTACCACACTACACATGTGAATTAACATCTAATCATGAATTCCAGTGGAAATAATAGGAGAAGAATCGTTGAAATCATAACTCAAATCAAAGCTAAACCACAAGTTAAACACATATAAGATCATTCACTTCATCCTTAAGCCATGACGTTCACTAACATTCACACATCAATTAACCACATCCTATCATGACATATCAGTCCGTTAGTAGGTTGTAGCTCTACTGAAAATATACTTAACCATAGAAGATCAACCATTCATAACTTCAAGATGGCAATTCCAACATCATATATCCAACCACAAGCCATTCCACATAACTTTAAATATATATACCACAATTTCAAAACATCAATGGTATACCCTTCCAGTAACTTACTATAGCTCAAAACACTCCACATAAACATAAAAATAATATTTTGGAGTAGATATGTCGAAATAAGCAACATACATAAAATGGTCAAATTCTGCAGTGTAGCCGTTTGAACTCCTTGCAGGGCCATTCGATTGGCTAAACAGAAAAAATGCCAAAACTGTAGTGTTGCCGTTCGAACGCCCTTCAAGGCCGTTTGATCGGCTACACAGGAAAAATGCCAAAACGGTAGTGTTGCCATTCGAACGTACTGCAGGGCCGTTCTAACGCCAACAAAGCAATTTTGGTCATCTTCTTCATTTCAAATTTTCAAACTGAAACTCCATTAATAAATCTTAAAATCTCCATCTAACAACTCAAATGCCATTAAAACTCCACCATAACTTTTAGAAAGCTAATCTACATCATAACAAGATAAAACCCTAAGAAATCAGGATAAAAGATTACCATTTACTAATCATGCCATTAAAGCACTAAATCAAGTAAATTCATTCAAAACAAACCACAAAATCAAGAGTTTTACCATAGGAAGACTAAAATTTCGAAAGTCCATTACCTTATCCCTTGATTAGGCTTGGATTTGATGGTCACCCTTCTTGAAAACCTTACAAAGACATAGAGTTTGAATTAAACTCTATTAAAACCGATTTAACATAGGAAACTCTAATTAAAAACTTAGATCTAGGGCTTGTTGAACATAAAAATCAGATTTTTAGAGCTAGGGTTTGAAGTAAATATGCAAATCAGTAGTTTTGATATTTAAAAACGAATCAAAACAAAGGGGAAATGGTAGATCTAGAGGGATTAAGAGGAAAGATAGGATTTAGTGCTTAATTAGAAGGGACTTACCTTAAACACTTTCTAATCCGGGCCTAATTTGGGATTAGGCATGACCTCTCCTTCTCAGCCTATTCCCAAAATGGGAATGACTCAGATCTGGCCTTTTATAGTAAGTCTTGGGGTATGTATGGGTAAATTATGAGGTATGAATAGAAAAATAGGCTAAAAATGGGTAATTTAGTTATTTGAGTACTAATAAAACCTGGAAAAAATTATAAATTTTTTTGTAAAGTCTTGTGTTGATGTTTGGGGCATTTTGGTTCAAAAACCCAAATTTCGACGGTGGGGCCCACTGCGGTCCCGCCAAACCCTAATTTTTAGAAAAATAGTAAAAATTCTAAAAAATCCTAAAAATTTGTATTTGATTCAAAATCACTTAAAACTACTAATTAAAAAGTTAATTTTGATTAAAACCATCATAAACACCATTTATTTATGAAACCACCGAATTAATAAGAAAATAAGTTAACCATGTAATAACCGATAATTAAAAGAAACAAAAACTGGTTTTACAATAAGGGATCTTACAGCATTCGACAGGTAATTAAATTTTATCACAATAATTTAAAAGAATGGTGCTATTTGAACCCCTACTTTATCCCTGTGTCCCCCGTTACTTGTACACCCCGAATGCAAAACTTAAAATTGCTCACTTAAACCGCACTTCTACAAAATATTCTAAAACAACATTGTTTTAAATTTTTATCAATGTGTATACCCTGCCCTTTCCTCCCTCCAGGCTTCACCCCTGTCAAATAGGTCTTCGACTTCTCCGGTCTCCCCCAGTGGCTCCGGTCTCCCTTCGCAGCTCTACCTAATCAGCGACTCAAATCTTCGTCTCCACCGAATTGGATATGCGTGATAGTCAAATTTCTCCGTTAGAGCCTCAAGCTTCCCCTATTTTGCGCCTCCGCTGGAACATTTAATTATTTTTGCGCCACTACTAGCGCCTCCAGCTCCAGATCTCCCGGTCTAGCACCTCCACCAGCACCTCTAGGCCTAGATCTCCCACTCTAGCACCTCCACCAGCAACTCCAGATCCAACATTTGATCATCGCCAGAGCTACAGTATACGCCGGAAGATATGATACTCTCCAGTGGCCGGTGGCTACAGTGCTCGCTGACGGCTACAGTGCTCACCGGTGGCTACAATGCTTGCCGGCGGCCCTTGAGGAAGAGAAGAAAGTAAAAAGCGTCTTTCTTTAGGTTAACTCGTGGGGGAAATAGTGGGGGAAAAATAGAAATATAAATGGGGAAAAGGAAAAGGTAAATGGGGGATAAAGGAGGAAGTCAGTGAGGGGAAAGTGGGGTATAAAAGTAATAAAAAATTCAAATTTTTTACTTTTATTTCAAATAGCCAGCTTCAATTTAAAAATGCCCTAAACAATTAAGAAGCCTACAAATTTATCTGTTCGGAAATCACATAAAAAAATTTTGGAGCTCAAATATATAGTCATATGAAGTGAGCCGTAGTAACAATTTTTCTCTACTCAACATTAACATCAGGCTTGGCGGAGAGGGCTCATCTAGCATGATCTGTCTCCGTCACCGACGCCGACTGACCTTCCCGCATCCGGCTTCGAATTTCTTACAAAAGGAGGCATTGGTTCCTGTGCACAGTTTCCTTCCAATGTGTCATGCATGTTCCCAGCCGCGATATCGGCTTCCTATTTCGAACATAACTGTAAAAAGGCTATGCTTGGGTCGCCAAACCGTTCTTCGCTATATATTTATGGGATCGAAAAGACCCGCTGTTGCCTGTTGCGCTTCGTTTTCTTGCTCTATAGTGCGGCCGTCGACTACAGGGAAGAACCAGTCCAGTGGGCACAGAAGAAGAAGGCGGTCGATCCATGGCTCCGCCCGGCGTCGCTGTTTCTTCTTATTCTTCTTCTTTCATCTCTGCAGACGGCACGAAAGATTTTTTGTCAGAAAAGGAGCCATCTGTTGTTGAGTGGTTGAGTAGCGATTGGGCAACCGTTCCCAGGGACGTCCTAAATCTTGTCTTCAGGCGCCTCCCTCTGCCCGACGCCATACGTTACGCCGCTACTTGCAAGCAGTGGCGGATGGTCGCCGTGGAGAGCTGTGACTCCCCCCAACATCTATGGAACTGGAAAGCTCAGTCTACAGAGTTTTACAGCCTTTCCGACGACCGAGTGTACAAGTTCAACTTGCCTGACGACGGACTCCGCGGCTTCTGTACCGGGTCTTATGAAGGGTGGCTGACCATGTGTTATGTCGTGCGAGTTGGAAATTGACGCATTTACCGAAAGCACTTCCTCTTCAATCCCTTCTCGTCTAGGCGAATCGAACTGCCTACTACCATCCCTCGACGTATTCCTGCATGGAATCCTAAGACCATTCTTTCTTCACACCCAGAAAATCCACACTGCCTTGCTGCAAGCTTCTATCCTAATGAGGGCGTGGGTTTTTGCAGACTGGCTGGTAAAGGGTCGACCCAATGGACGATGCTTCCGAAGGGGAAGGAATACGAATACAGTGATATTATATTTTATAATCAATCGCTCTATGTTGCAACCGCCAAGGGTGAGCTTAAGCTCGCCAAAATCAGTTCCTCGCCTGATGATACTCCTTCAACAATTGACATGGTGCTTCCTCCTCCGCCAGCGCAAGTTCCTCCACCGAATTCACATGAAGAGGGATGTTTTGAGTACAAGTTGATGGAATCTAAAGGACACCTTCTGATGGTTACTTGTTTCTTTGATCCAGCATTGAAACCACTTGCTATCTTCAAGGCGAACTTGAGATTTCCCCAATGGGAAAGGGTGCACAGCTTGGGGAACCAAGCTATTCTTCTTAGTCACAACTGTTGTATAACCACAAGTGCTGCCAAATTATTGGGTATTGAAGAGGACACTCTCTATATTTTTCAGCCTTACAAATATGTTCATGTATATCGAGTTTCAGAAGAAAGGATCCAATATGTTAAATCGGACATTTGGCAGTCACCATCCCGACTATCCACGTCTTGGCTGACTCCAAACCCTTGGTCTAAATAAAGACCAGTAATCATTGACTTGAGTTGCAAGTATTTTACGTGAATGTAAGACCATTGTTAATGTTCATGCAAAAAACTTTTATTTGCTCTTTCATTTTTTACCTTAAAGGTATCAATGGCAAACTTTTTGTTACAACAGAATACAAATGGCCTTTGGTCAAATATAAAGGATAATATGTTGAAAACTATTGTTTTGTTGAGTAGCATGCCCTAAAAACTTAATTTCTTCTATTTAGTTTTGTGCTATGGTAATTTACTTCAATCTGTTAATTTCTATATTCAACACTATTTATATGTCTTTTGTACTATGCCAATTTTTCTTTTAAGACATTTAAACTCCAATTTAGCATTGGCTTGGGCAAAATTTTATTTGGATGCTCGCTGCCAAGGTTTTATATTGTAATCAGATGCAGTCATGTATTTCACATTATAAACCACCTTGGGTATTTCAGTACTTTATATTATACGGTTTTGCTCAAATAAAGTGGTTATAAAAGAATTGATGATATAGGGTTTAAAATTTTGAAAAAATATTTTTTTAACCACGGACCATGACTAGATTGCCACATCATTGGTGATGTGGCAGTCTCCCATTATTGGTCATCAAGCCTTGGTCATTAAAGCTCGTCATGCTAGACAAATTCTCTGAATTTTGTTGCATTCTTTTGTGTCTTTGAAGTCATTTTTATTGAGTCCAAACCCTGAGTCATTTGTTAGCTTTGATTGGTCATTTATTCTGTCTTCTCCTTGTCTTGCTTTTACAACTTTTTTTTTTTAATGATAAGGCTTAACTATCATTCCTTTTTTATTTTGTTTTTGGTTTCTTAAGGCCCAAAACAGTCTTGTTTTATTTGCTGTTATTAAAATCTCTATCAACAATTTAGACCCAACATCTTCATCTTCATAGGAATTGATTGTGTTCTAGAATTCTACCATGGAGCTAGCCAGCCATAGACATAGTGTCCTTTTATCAAAACTCAGCTATATCAATGTCCTTTTAATATTAATATTCATGGATTTCTGTCCCTCTCAGTATAAATCTATTTAGTATGGTTGTCTGATATTGTATTATTGTAGGCCAAGTATTCAATCAAGTTTAATTATGGGAAAATACATGAAATACTAACATGTCCGAAATTCTTGACCAATGGACATGTGGAGGGGAAACTTTAGGAACCATTGGATTTGGTTCTTAAGTTTCTCTCTCACTACTTTTTTAATAATGTGAAAGTCTTCTATCATTAGTCACTAAGTTTTTATCATATAAATTGGTCATGCTAGACTAGTCCCACTAACTTATTTTTATTCTTTCCAATACACAACTGTTAAGTAGCTATGTTTCTATTGGACCTTCTTGTTTTTTTTTGGGTTTTTTCCAACCTACCCAACTGTAAAAAATATATGTGTATTCTACCTAATATCTACCAAGAATAATCCCATAATTTTCTAAGCAATCGCATAAGGATTTGGCCGACCACAACACTGAGGCCATCACCACACTATATTAATGTGGGTCCCATAATTTGTGTTTTTCACCATGGTCAGCTACCCTCGCCGGAGTCCGGACTGTCATCCAAAATGATACCAAAATGATATAATGACAACAGCCTCATCGGGGGAGGGGAAGGACGTTTGGCGTTTCACTAGCTCGCAGGATCACTGTATACCGGATCCTGCACTTGCTAATACAACTAGATCTTGAGTAAAGTAAGCACAACACCATAATAGCATAAAAGCTACAAGAAATAAAATTTACTCCAAACAAATATACATCTAGTACTGGATTAGCTATTCAACGTTTAAGAAGAATTAAAAAATAAACACGGATTAATTATTATTAACATCTTTATTATTACTACCCACAAGATTGGATACAAAGCTAGTTCTACTAGCAACCAATTCACCATTTTAAGAGGCATAGCCACCATCATCTAATGTGTTCATCCTCAAGTTAGAACCATTAATGCTTTAACTTGTACTAAGATATATTCTTAATTGTTTATTCTACCATACCATTAATTGCCTTGACCCTAATCAAGGTCTGACAGTCTATTTGAGCCTCTCACATAAACACAATTAAAATGATCATCATAAAGTCATCAGATTCCGAGTCTTCATACTCATTTGTGTAACCTACGCTACCCAAATAGCATGCACAATGATAAACAAAGCCCAATGGCCCTTAGTTCGGCTCCTATTTAGGAGTAAGCTTCGAGTAATCAATGCCCTTTATGTAAATGGAGCCATTTTTTTAAACCCAAAATGGGTTCGGCTCTGCGTTTAACTCAGACCCAGAACCCACTGTTTTGTGAGAAGTGGGGGAGAGGAAAATTCTTGATCTCCCCGAGCCCTAATCCAGTTGGGAGAAGGAAGTATCCTCCCCTTTCCCAACACGCCTTTTCTCCTACTTAGAGAAGGAAACCCCTCTCTCTTCTCTATTTCAACCCTAAACCCCCTCCACTCACCCAACATATTTCCTCATCTCCCTTCTCTCTTGCTCCAGCAAGCGGCGATGGTTGTGGGCATCCGACGGGCGGCAATGGCTATTGAGGAAGGGTCTGTGACACCTTCCAGATTAGGACCGGCTAGATTAGGCTACTGTCTTTATTTAATGCTTCAATCAAAATGTTATAAACTGTAGTTAAGGGAAAATTGTTATGATGGATTGTAACGGACCAGCTAGTGGCCATGCTAATTGATCAGGCCCACCAGTTGGCAGGATTCCCAAGGAGGGGCGCAGCCTCCCTTTAAGGGGTTGTCTTTCCCTTGTTTGTCTTTATGGAATTAAGAAATCAATTCTCTCCTTCCTCTATTCATCCAAAACTACTTCCTCCCTTTCCCTTGTCGTGAAGCAGGTAAGGTACCGTTCGTGCCCAACCCGGGCACAACACTGGTATCAAAGCCATCACGATCCCTCATGGCGCAAGGCAAACAACCGGCAATGGTTGCCGAAGTTCAGCTCAAGAAACAACATGAAATCACAGCGGACAGCCCCAAACAAGCAACTGAAACCATCAGTCCTTTCATGCTTTCTCAGATTATGGCAAAACTTGAGTCTCTGTCCACCGCGGTGGCTCAACTCCAAGCACGCCCTCAACACCCCTGCTGCCCAGACCACAACCAGCCCACGTTGAGAAGGGTGGGTCTTCAGAAGCCCAAGAATTTTGTGGCCCCAGCCTGCAAGCTTCGTCCGAAAGATAGGTGCACCAGCCCCGACCCTCAGTGCACTTGGGCACCTTCGATCAACACAATGAATGAGGCGTGAAGGTAGGGATATGTGCGGGCCTCCAGGTGTTTGTGAAAATGCTTCTATGGTACCGCCACCCAGAAATTTGGCCCAGGAGTTGGAGGACAATTGGGAAGATTACTAAAGGCTCTTGTAGGGGGCCTCGGGGAGGGGCTCAGCTACGCTTGGCCCGCCTCAGTTTTCGCGCTTCAATGGTGACGAGGATCTGGATGATCCACATTGTTATGACAGCATGCTACCGGAGATTTCAATACATGCCTTTTTCGGGGCCTTCACTCCTCGCACAATGCGCGTTCAAGGCCATCTCAAGCGACAATAAGTGGCCATCCTTCTTGACAATGGATCCACCCATAACTTCATCAATGATAAGGTGTCACATTGATTGGGCTATTTTGTGTCGGACTTGAAGCCGTTTGATGTGTTGATCGGTGATTGCAAACACCTCAAGAGTGTTGGGGTGTGTGAACAAGTCGCACTACCTATCTAGGGCCACATGTTCATCACTGACCAATGTTTACTACCCACAAAAGGGAAAACATGTTGCTAGGGGTTTAATGGCTTTAGGAGCTTGGAGACGTCGTGTGGAATTTCTGCGAGATGGTAATGGACTTTGAGGTTTATGGATAGCGGGTGCGAATCCGAGGTTCCCAGCCAAGCACCCTACACTCCACCTAATCAGTGAGTTCATTCTTTTGGTTCCCACCCCAAGGTTTCCTCCTTCATCAGCATGCCATAGTAGAGGTACGCCAAGACAACCTTCCAACAGATCATCAAATTTCCAAGGGTCTTCCTTCAGTGCGGCTGCATGATCATCAAATTTCCATCACACCTAGGGCTTCTCTAGCAAATGTCCGTCCTTACCATGACCCCCATATCCAGAAGGCAGAGATGTGCTACAGTCTGGTATCATCTGTCCGAGCACTAGTTCATTCTCTTCCTATGTGTTGCTTGTTTGGAAGAAGGATGACACTTTGCATTTTTGCATGGACTACCGGACCCTGAACGCCATCACCATTAAGAACAAGTATCTCATTATGGTGATTGAGAAGCTCCTTGACGAGCTTGTCGGTGTGACACTTTTCAGCAAGCTTGATCTTTTCTCAGGGTATTATCAAATCAGGGTGCAGTCCGCCGATGTCCATAAGACAACATTCCGCACCCACGACGGCCACTTCAAATTCTTAGTCATGTTGTTTGCACTAACCAATGCACCCACAACCTTTCAGAGCCTCATGACCGATTTATTCAGGCTGTTTCTCCGTCGCTTCATTCTGGCCTTCTTTGATGACATACTCATTTACAGTACATCGTGGGCAGATCACTTGGAGCACCTCAGGTCTGTTCTCTCCATTCTAAGAGCTAACTTCTTATTTCTTAAATGTTCGAAGCGCTGTTTTGGCAGCCCATAGGTGGACTATCTTGGCCTCATCATCTCTTGCGATGGGGTACCACCGACTCTTCGAAGGTATCCGCGATGCTTTCTTGGTTGACTTCCACCTGTGCTCGAGTACTTCAAGGTTTTTTTAGCCTCACAGGGTACTACAGGCATTTTATTAGTGAGTATGGTATGATCACCCATCCCCTCACTGCTCTCCTCAAGAAGGAAGTTTCATCTAGACAGAGGCTGCCCAAGAGGCTTTTGATAGGCTGAAGCATTCCATGGCAACTGCTCCAGTCCTCAATATTCTTCCAAATTTCAGCTGCTCCTATGTAGTCAAAATAGATGCGTCAGAGGTAGGCCTTGGTGACATACTACTTCTAGATGAGCGGCCTATTGCCTTTTTCATCAAGGCTCTGGCTGGCCGCTCTTTGGTCTTATTAGTTTATGAGAAGGAGATGCTCCCATAGTCCTTGCTGTCATTAATGGAGACCTTATTTGCTCGGCTACCACTTAAAGTACTTCCTTGAACAGCAGGTTTCCACTCTGGCACAACAACGATGGGTCAGCAAATTGTTGGATTATGACTACGAGGTGGTCTACAAGAAAGTGGCTGACAACACCGTGGCCAATGCCCTCTCTCGCCACCCCTCCACTAGTTCTCGTCTGACCTTATCCACTCCTTGCCCCTTCCTCCCATAGTTACAAAAGGCTTACATAGACTAACCCTCAACGCGGGAGCTGGTAACACTTATCCAGGGAGACCCCACTGTGCATCCCTTCTTTATATGGCGGGATGATCTTCTCTTCTAGAAGGACCGCCTGTGGATGCCAGATGTTTCTAACCTTCAATGGTGCATCCTCTCTCATTTCCATGACACATCACTGGCTGGCCATGAAGGGTCATTCCGCACATTTAAGAGGGCCAGTTAGAACTTCCACTGGCAGGGCATACGATGTGATGTTCAAGACTATGTTGTCACTTGTGACATTTGTCAATGGGCAGGTCCCCACAACGTCACCAGCAAGATTACTTCAGCCATTGCCCATTCCCAACAAGGTTTTGGAGGATGTTTCTACAGATTTTGTGGAGGCCTTACCCCTAGTGCAAGGCAAATCTTTGATTTTAGTTGTGGTGGATTGGCTGTCTAAGTACGCGCACTTCAGTGCCCTGGGTCACCTATTCATTGCCAAGACCATGGCTGAGCTTTATGTTCGAGAGATCACTAAATTGCATGGCATGCCTCGCACCATTGTGTTTGATCGCAATCGGGTCTTTATCTCTCAGTTTTGGCGGAAGTTCTTTGCACTTCAAGGAACCACTCTTCACATGAATACAGACTATCATCCGCAGACGAACGGACAGACAGAAGTGGTGAACCATTGCTTGGAATAGTACTTGCAGTGTTTCACTATTACTTAGCCCTTCCGGTGACTCCAACTTCTTCCTTGGGCAGAATGGTCATATAACACTGCTTTTCATATAAGAGCGGGTTTCACTCCTTTTGAGGTGCTATATGGGCGACCTCCCCCTACCGCACTATCATATGTTCCTCACCATTCTTCTATAGCCGAGGTGGACTATATGCTTCAGACATAGGACAAGGTCCTCCATCAACCAAAGTTTAACTTGGCCTCTACTCAAAACTGGATGAAACAGGTGTATGATAAGAAGTATGCTGATTGGGAGTTTCAAGATGGCAACCTTTTCTACATTTCAGTTCTTCCACAGTGCCAAACAGTTTATTTCAGGTGAAGCATTCCAAGTTGGCTCCACTTTACCACGGGCCTTATTCTATTGTGGAGCGCATTGGTCCAGTGGCTTACCGTCTCGCCTTACCACCAGGCTCTTTGGTCCACACAATCTTCCATATCTCTCCCCTCTACCGCTGTGTTGGCAATACCACCCTTGCTACTATCGTACCACCTCCACCATTGATGGGACTAGCGGAAACTGATGTCCCTATACCTGCCTCGGTGCTGGATAAGTGTCGGATAAATCACCGAGGTTGCATCATTATAGAGGTGCTCATTTCCCAGCAGGGTCAACCACTTGAGGATGCCACGTGGATGCTCGAGGATGAGTTTATGGACTGCTACCCAGCTTGGTCACCTTGAGGACAAGGCGACTGCTGAAGTGTGGTGGAGTGTTGTGTACATCCACCCAGACACCTTCCGGCTTGCTCTACCTTCCAGATTAGGATTGGCTAGATTAGGCTACTTTCTTTATTTAATGCTACAATTAAAAATATAATAAACTGTAGTTAAGGGGAAATTGATATGATGGATTGTAATGGACTAGCTGGTAACCTCTGATTGACCTGGCCCACCAGTTGGCATGATTCCCGGGGGAAAGAGAGAGGAGAGAGAGGGAGAGAAAGAGAGGACAGAGAAGGGAATTATATATTATTTTTTAAAAATAAAAAAGGCTATTAGCGACACATAATAGTATGTGTCGCTAGTAGTCCTAGGTAGCAGTGACGCATATGACTATGCGTCGCTCTACTTAATATATTAGCGATATATACATATATATGTCACTAATAAGGTATGTATTAGTGATGCATACGATATATGTAGCCAATACAGATACTAATAGTGATGATCATTACGAACATTGCTATTAATATTTATTTTTTTAAATAAAGGCTATTAGCAAGGCTCGTATGAAGAGTGTCGCTAATAGCTTACGCGAGCGAAATTTCACCTGCTTATAAAGATGGCCCCCCACCCCCTACTCCCGCTATCCTCCTACGCCCCGTCGGCCAGATATCTCCGGCGCACCATCTCCCCTCCGTCCTCCACCCACCCCACCCCCACCCCCTCCTCCCTCCCGGTCCCCCTCTTCCCCTTGATGGGGATGGGAAGACGGTGAGGCTGCACCGTCCTCTGGTCCCCCACCCCCTCCTGGTCCCCCCACTCCTCCCCCCCCCTTCTCTGATTTTTAGAGGGGGACCAAGAGGAGGAGGGGAGCCGGAGAACAGCGCTGGCCCAGCAACGTCATCCTACCACTCCCCCTGCTCCGCCCCCCTCCTCTAATTTTCAAGAGGAGGGGGGGGAGGAGGGGAGAGGGGGGACCGTAAGGGGAGTAGGGGGCTGGAGGATGGTAGCAGGGCCATCGTCGCCGTCCTCCCATTCCCCCCAGCTCCGCCCCCCCCTCTTCCTCCTGTGCCCCCCTCCTTCCCCATCAGAGGAGGGGGACGGAGCGGGGGAGAGAGGGGGGAGGGGGACCAGATTCCGACACCTCTCCAGCCCCCTTTCCCTTACTCGATGGGCTCACCACTGGGGATTTTTTAAAAAAATATCATCTAAAAGCATTGCTAAAGCATTGTTTTTTTACTTTTTAAAATGTAGTAGCAACGCCTTTATAAGCGTCACTACTACATGAAATTTTTTAATATATTATATTATTAGCAGTGCTTTGAATAAGTAATTTTTTTTAAAAAACTTTATTATAATAACGACAGGTACATAAGCGTCACTAATAAGGACTTATTAGCGACACTTATTATTATGTGTCACTAATAAGTTTTTTAAATTTTTTTAATTTTTCTTATATTAGCGATGTATAGGATAACGTCACTAATAACTGCTCATTAGTGACACTACGAAATATGCATCACTAATAATTTACTATTAGAGACGTTGTTTTATGTGTCACTAATTAGACACTATTAGCGACGCCTTGTGTTCAGTATCGCTTATAGGAAATAGCGACTACACTTTTTTCGATGCTTATGGCGACACTTTTTATGTGTCTCTAATAGTCATTAGCGATGCTTATGAAACTATTAGCGATGAATAAATGCATCGCTAAAAGTCCTTTTTGTTGTAGTGTTGTGCGTATGATTGGTATATTATGTGTTGAAAATTATGCAAGTTCAAGTGTGAATATATTGACTATGATAAGATAGGTATTGTAACCAATGCATGGAATTTGGATAATTATTTTTCTTTTGTGCACATATGGAGCCATGCAGGTGATGTAAATGGTATGGATAGATGGTTATGAATGTATAGTTGTAATTAGTGATATGTTATTTTCTTCTTGTGGGTATGTGAGAGGTGTGCACAATATAAATGGTAGATTCATGTATTAATTTAAATAACCAACCTAAGTTTTGAGAGGTTGACAAGGGTAGCTAAGGTTTGGGTCGAGTGCCTTAACTCTAGGTTCAAGCTATAAAGATTATCGAGGTGCTATGTAGGGTTGACGGTGGACCCAACCTTTGGTAGTTCCCTCCCGATTTTTATAGAACATACCAAGTTCACGCTGATGACTACCTACAGTGCTTTTGTACTAGCACAACTCACGGATCACATAGCTAATTCTTTGAGAGATTATAGGGAATGAATTGTGTATGAGCATTACTTTATCATGATATCTCATTTAATTGTTATGATACATTATGATAGATATATGATGATAATGTATGGATTTAAGATGCTTTTATTTGAATATTAAGTTTTTGTTATTGTATGATTGATGGTTACTTAATTATATACATGTTTTACTTGAGGCACGATCACAGGGCTTTTAGTTCATGGGTGGAATGTTCATTCCACCAAGTATATTTTTGCACGTAGGTTTATTTGCTAATTTGGATGCATAGGAATGTCAAAGAAGGATAGAGAGGGATACCGTTCATAGGGAGAATCGGAGAATTATGATAGTTGTAAGTATTCTTTTATGGGAATTAAAATAGCTAAATTTGTAGTGGGAGTATGAACACTGTATCAGTGAAACTTATATTACTTGATTTCTATTAAATAAAGATTTAGTAGGAAAGTTATTTAAGCCTTAGTTTCATTTATTTATCTCTTACCCAAATATCATCTTATACGATTCATATTCGACTTAAAACGGCTCAAAACAAGAGAAATGAAGTTTGAAGAATGTGGCAGAGAAGAAACTGGAAACCTAGAAGGAATGTAAGCCCACATGCGCTTTTATAGGCCAATGAGGCGGTTTGGAACCGCCATGTGAGCCTAGCCGTATGGCATGTGACACGCAATGTGGTGTTGTTGCGCATTGGGCACTGCACATGCGACATGCTGCCCCCCGCTCACATCCGGTTAGTGCATGTTACATGCGCTTCACATTGACCCGTCGGCTAGCATCGGCATGCTAATGTCATCTGACTCAATAAATAATATTTTATTATTTATTTAAAAAAAATAAAAAATGTTCTTGGTACCATTGGGTTTGTATCTATGAGCCCTACAAAACTAGACACCACATGGATAAGTTATCTTGCACTTTTTAAGTGGGTCCTATAATGTGGCATGCTTCTCGAGAATGTAACTTGCGACCCTAATGTCCAATTTAGGTGTTCTTCGGTCATTACGCTTATTTCTCTAAGCTTTAACACATCTTTATAAAAACTCATCAAATATCTACCTACAAATAATTTAAAATTATTAAAAACTGATAAAAATTACTTTATTAGGGACAAAAAATTATACCAAAAAATTACAATTGTTAGATAACCTCTAGAATTTGAACTTTTTTATTATAATATAAATAGAAAAAGTTTATATAAGCCCACACTCACGTGCATCAGTGTGATCCCGATGGAGTATAAAGAGTCGTGGGATCAGATCAAGCGACACAATGGGGCAAAAACTAATTAATCTATCCCCTTAATTATATGCACCTTTCTATTTTGATCTAACGACAAACAATTACCCAGGACTTTGGGCGTGTGTGAGCCTAGGCATACTCATATGGCATACTCATATAGCTCATTTAAATATACCTTTATAATTTTTTATTTTTTAGTTCATCCCAATTTTTAAAACTAAATAGAATTACCCAACCGCATTCAAGAAGAAATTAAACTTTGTAACAATAATTTAGAAATGCCCTAAACGATTAACAAGCCTACCAATTTATCCATTCGGATATCACATGAAAATTTTGTGCAGCTCGAATATAACAAGTCATATTAGAGCGGGCCCTGCTAACAATTTTTCTTTACTCACACTTCAACATCAGGATAATGGCACAGAGGGCTCGTTTAGCCAACGCCGACAGGCCAACCCGCATCGGGCAACGAAGTTGGTAAGTTCTATGCACAGTTTACCTTCTTATGTGCCATGTTCCCAGCCCGCGATGTCGGCTTCCTATTCCTAAAAGGCTATGCTAATTGGGCTATATATTTATGGGAACGACAAGCTGCTGCGGCTGCTTTGTATTCTTGCTCCATAGTGCGGCCGTCGACGACAGGGAAGAACCAGTCCAGTGCGCAGGAAAGAAGAAGGGGGCCGACCCATGGCTACGACCGGCGTCGCTGTTTCTTCTTCTTCTTCTTCCATCTCTGCTGAATGCTCGGAAGATTCTTGTTCTACGTCGCCGTTGATGTTGTCAGAGAAGGACCCATCTGTTGTTGAGTGGTCGAGGAGCGATTGGTCATCCCTTCCCAGAGACATCTTGGATCTCATCTTCAGGCGTCTCCCGCTGTCCGACGCCATACGTTACGCCGCTGCCTGCAAGCAGTGGCGGATGGTTGCAGTGGATAGCGGTGACTCCCCCCAACATCTATGGAACTGGAAGGGTTGGTGTACAGAGTTTTACAGCCTTTCCGACGACAGGGTGTACAAGCACTACTTGCCTGAGGACGGACTCCGTGGCTGCTGTAGCGGGTCTTATGAAGGGTGGCTGTTCATGTGTTTTGCCGAGCGAGTTGGAAATCGATACATTTACCAGAAACACTTCCTCTTCAATCCTTTCTCGTCTAGGCGAATCGAACTGCCTATTACTATCCCTCGACGTATTCCTGCATGGATTCCTAAGACCATTCTTTCTTCACACCCAGAAAATCCACACTGCCTTGCTGCAAGCTTCTATCCTAGTGAGGGCGTAGGTTTTTGCAGACTGGCTGGTAAAGGCTCGATCCAATGGACGATGCTTCCAATGGGGAAGAAATACGAATACAGTGATATTATATTTTACAATAATTCGCTCTATGTTGCAACCGCCAAGGGTGAGCTTAAGCTCGTCAAAATAAGTTCCTCGCCTGATGATACTCCTTCAACAATTGACATCGTGCTTCCTCCTCCGCCAGCGCAAGCTCCTCCACCTCGTTCACATGGAGAGGGATGTTTTAAGTACAAGTTGATGGAATCTAAAGGACACCTTCTGATGGTTACTTGTTTCTTTGGTTCAACATTGAAACCACTTGCTTTCTTCAAAGCGAACTTGAGATTTCCCCGATGGGAAAGGGTGCACAACTTGGGGAGCCAAGCTATTCTTCTTAGCCACAACTGTTGTATAACCACAAGGGCTACCAAATTATTGGGTATTGAACCGGACACTCTCTACATTGTTCAGCCCAACGAATCTGTTCATCTATTTCGAGTTTCAGAAGAAAGGATCCAATTTGTTAAATCCGGCATTTGGCAGTCACCATCCCGATTATCCACGTATTGACTGACTCCAAACCCTTGGTCTAAATAAAGACCAGGAATCTACTACTACTACTACTTACCGGAAGCATTGACTTGAGTTACAAGTATTTTATGTGAATGTAAGACCATTGATGATGTTCATGTAAAGAACTTTTATTTAATCATTCATTTTGTACTTTAAGGTATCAATGGAAAACTGTTTGTTACAACAGAATGCAAATGGCCTTTGGTCATATATAAAGGATAATATGTTGAAAACTATTATTTTGTTGAGTAGCATGCCTGAAAACTTAATTTCTTCTATTTAGTTTTATGCTATGGTAATATACTTCAATCTGTCATATTTTATATTCCACACTATTTATAGCACTTTCGTGCTATGTCAACTTTTCTTTATGAGGAACATTTAAACTCCAATTTAGCATTGACTAGGGCAAAATTTTGTTTGGATGCTGGCTGCCAAGGTTTTATACTGTAATATGATACAGTAATGTATTTCACATTATAAACCATCTTGGGTATTTCACTCTATGTCATACGGTTTTTGCTCAAATAAATTGGCTATAAAAGTGTTGACCAAATATAGCGTAAATTTGAAACGATATTTTCCCAACCACTGACCATGATTTGATTGCCACTTCGTAGGTGATGTGACTGTGACCCTAGTTTCTTATTTATTTAATTTTTTCTTTGTGAAATTTATTTAAATAGAAAGTAAACTTTAATAATAAAAGTATGAAAAATGAACCTTCAATTTCAATGAGGGAGATATGATTTTTTAAATATATTATGATTTTATTCTATATTTTAATTATAAGTCAGTATACATATGTGAGACTCACTTACAATAAAAGCTTAATTATTAATTATTCATTTTTATCTAGTCAATTATTTTAATTGTATTTTACAAGGACTAATTCAGTTAGAAATTAATTTCATTAAGAAGTTTGGCTGGAAAGGATTTCGATGATGCTTAAACTTTTCAAAGTCCTTAGCTTAAGAGAGATTTACATGTTATAAAAAACCGAAGAGGCATGTTGAATGGAGGACAGAAAAAAGGGGTACCACAAACAGAGCCGGAGGAGCAGAACTGGCTGTGGATGCTGATATGCACCGGCCGTGGGTTTTAGGTCCCGGGAAAACTTCACCAAGGGAGGCGGCTACTCGTTGGCTTTCGTCCAACAGTTTTTGAGATTTTTTTAATTTTAGATGGATTTATCGATTTCATTAGGTTGATTGTATTAAGGATACCTCCTCTCTTGCTACAATGGCAATCCTAGACTCCCCTATCTTTGTCATCGCCTTTATCTATTTGTCACTACATCCTCTCCCTGTAGAAATACATGCTTGTAGCTACTGTGTATTCCCTAATGGGAAATATATACATATATTTATAAACAACTATCCATTTTAATGAAATACCATATTATGCTTGTTTTCATGGTACCAGAGCCTTTCTGCCCAACGGCTTGATCCCACTTTCCGTTTCCAGAAACCGTTTGCCAGCAAGCTCTCCCATCCGAGGAACACTCCAGCGCCCTCCCTCAAGTCCGACGCCCTTATCCGTTCGCCGGTTGTCCCTCTTGCCGGCCAACCCCCTCCCCCCTATCCTACGCTCTCTCCTTCACCGGACTCCCCTTACTATAGGCGCCCTGCCCTCCCTGTGGTTCTGACCCTCTGCCCCTCACGCTCTAGCCCTCATCCAGCTCAGCTCGTCGGTCTCCCTTTGCACAGGAGCCACCTCTTGCTCTGCTTGCCGGCAACCTGCTCCATTTGCCTCCTCTAACTCCAGATCCACGTAACTAGATCAGCATTGCTCATCCCACTCTAGTCGTCCTCCAAATTTGCTCTGATCGGGTTGCCAGCCCTCTTTTCCCCCCAGCGCCGCCCCATCCAGATCTGCTCTGATCCGGTAGCCGCTGCTCTTTTTCCCACCAGCGCAACACCGTCCTGGTCCTAGCCCGTTGCCTCCACAGTCCTCCTTCCAAAAAGGCTCCCCCTTTCCAGCCGCCAGTCGCCTCCACAGCCCTACCGACGGACTGCTCTAGTCCCCTCTGCCCTCCCCCTCCACATGGCATCTCCTGGCCACTCTATGACCATGTATGGTCTAGCCCCTAGCTCTCCCTCTTCCCCACCCTCCTCCATGACCGTAGCTGGCGTCTTCACTCCAGTGTCGGCGGTGGTTCGCTTCCTTAGCTTCCATCTCCCTCAACTTGTCACCGTATGTTGTGACTCCAATACATTCCTCATATGGCAGATTCAAGTTTGCAACCTCCTTGAGGGTTATGGTGTCATGGGGTTCCTTGATGGCTCCACCCCATGCCCGGCAACCTATGACCTTGCTGCCCGCCCTATCGCCACCCACTAGCTCTACATTGATTGAGTACTCCTCACTACCGTTTGTGCCACCATCTCCCCTTCCTTGCTCGACTACTTCATAGACATTGAGTCTACCGCTGCCCTTTGGACCGCAACTGAAGATTGCTTCCTCTCTACCTCCCTTGCTCACATCCTCAATGTGAAAGAACATCTTGCCGCTCACATCCAAGGTGATGGCATGATGACCGCATATCTCGACAGCATTAAAGCCTATGTGGATCAACTTGCCACCATTGGGGCTCCCATCTCGGTCCTTTACCTCTTTCATAAGACTTAAACGGTCTTTCCGGCACATACTTTGTCTTCTCCGCCACCCTCCATGCTTGCGGTGTTACCATTCCTCTCCCGGAATTTTGGATGCTTATCCTTGCCAAGGAAGCCACTCTCTCCCACCCCTACCTCCCTCACCGTAGACCTCCCCCCGACGACGGCCCTCACTACCCTCCACTCATGGCATCCCTCTCTTCCGGCTAGCTATGGGCCCCTACCTCCGGCCCCTCCCCCCACCACCCCCAGCCCCTATGGGCTGCCTCCCGATGGCTCCCCTTGGTGGCCTCACTACTGCAACCCTTGCCGGGGGCCCGGCCATTGCACATGCTGCCCCATATGGGGGAGGGGCTGCCCAGAGCCTTCTCCCCACCCTACTGACCATGGGGCGCCCGGCCCACATGGTGGCTTTCCTCATGGACATTGCTCTAGACTTTGCAATCATGGTCCCTGGCCCCCTTGCAAGATTCGCAGTGGGACCAACCACTCTGCCAAAATATGTTGGGAGCACTATTCCGGCCCTAGGGGCTCATCCTCCGGTGCTCTTGCCCTCTCCGCTGGCGCTTCCTCCTCGGCAACTCCCACGGAGTGGCTCCTTGATAGTGGTGCCTCATACCATGTGACAGCGGATCGCGCTAACCTCTCCTTCCATGTGCCTCACTCAATGTCCGACCATGTCAACGTCTGGAACATGGCGGCTTTATGCGTCCCATCCATGGGTCAAGCCACCCTCCATCTAGGCTCCTGTACCCTTTCTCTTTGCAATGTCTTAAATACTCCATCTATCTCTCATAATCTTCTTTCCGTTCATAAACTCGCTCTTGATAATAATTGTTCACTAACCTTTGATGCCTTTCATATTACAATCCAGGACACTAGCTCTCGGCACATACTCTTTCGAGGACCATGCCGACATGGTGTCTATCCAGTGTACCCTCTACCCTTACCACGTCTCCCACCGCCCTACTTGCCTCTATCTCCTCCCACCTTTAGCATCATCGGCATGAATATTCGTCCTCTACTATGTTTGATTTAGTTGCTTCTACTTTGTCGCCTCCAATAAAAAACATGTCATCCTTAAACTGTAATAGTTGTCTCACTAGTAAAGTGCACAAACCCCCCTTCTCACCCTCCCCTAAGCGCTCCTCATGCCCTCTTGAGCTCGTCCACTTGGATGTTTGGGGTCCCTCTCCGATCACATTCTTTCTCGGCTTTCGCTATTCTGTGATCTTCGTCGATGACTTCTCCCGCTTGGCTCTACCTCCTCAAACTTGAATCCGATGTAACTGAATACGTTCGCCTATTCCATGCCATGGCCGAACGGACCCTCCACCACACCCTTACCACCCTCCGCACCGACAATGGTAGTGAATACCTCAACCACTTCCTATCTTCCTATCTCTCCTCTCATGGCATCTCCCACCAAACCTCGTGCCCTCATACCCCCAAACAAAATGGCATTGCCGAAAGAAAACACCAGCACATCATCGAAATTACCCTCGCCCTCCTCTCCGACTGTCGCGCTCTGGGATTTTGGATGCATAAAAAATTTCTTTTCACAAAAATATCGCAGTTTACCCATGGGCGCGACTAGAGCCACTTGCCTTACACAATAATATAATAATAATTTCCCATGAACCATGGTCGGTGTGCAAACACACAAGAGAAAATAATAAGGAGAGTTCTTACTCGTTTTGGTGCGGTTGAAATTTTTGAAATCACATCGATAAAACTCGGAGTAGGCCCTTTTGCACACACACTAAGCTTCGTCAAGTCCTGCAAAGTCTAAGAGGTGGTCAGTATTTTAAAATACTTAGTAGGGGAGTTTACACTATCATGCATGAATAAACACATGGCAGTTTTACAACACATCATATTTAATATTTTTCATGAAAACAGGGTGTGCCTCTCTCCCAAAACCACCCCTAGTGCATCTTCCTAAGTATCGAAGATGCTTCTAGGGTTTGTGAGCTCTCACGGCTTACTACTAATGTCCCAGACACACACACACACATACACACACACACACACACACACACACACACACACACACACACACACACACACACACACATATATATATATATATATATATATATATATATATATATATATATATATATATATATATTAATAGGAATTTGTTGTGGCTACAAAGCAGTGACCTCTTACTCCTCCACAAATCATCTCAAAATATTTCGTGCATGTGGATAGAAGAGCCACAAATACTCATGGGGTGCAAAGATCTAGAGAGTGGAGAGTCTTCCAATGATACTCTCTACCCTAGTGACCGTAACCTTGATAGGTGCCCTTCGTTAGGGGCTAATCAGGGGTCTTGCCCTTTGTTAGGTGCACACCAAGCTAAAATATATCATGCCTTTGATTCCAAACCGGATTAATTGTGCTCTTAACTAGTCAACGGAGCTCATCGGGGCACCCAACAATAGCTTCAGACAACCAAAACACTCTTGAGTCCCAGACTTAATCAAAATATACTAGAGTTTCCAGACTCTAAAAAGTGTTATTTCCTTTTAAAACATTTTATCCCAATGTTTATCCTTTTGAAAACTCTAGCTCTGCCTCTACAAGACATGGGAGCGTCACTATCAACGACTACAAAGGGAAGGTTGGTCGCTCATTCCAATGAGACACTTACCCCTTCTTTGTCCTGCTTCTGTGACTCGATCACCATGCTTATACGTACGTCTTTTCAAAAATAATCTTGAGAATCCTCCTTTCAACAAGGACGAGTCCTCTAAAACCGTCTTTTAAACATGTTGTATTCACTCGCAATGAAAACAGTGGTGAAGCTAGTTTGTCTCTATCTCACATGTTCGAACGTATATAATTTATATCAAAATCCACGGATAAACATTTGATCAAACTATCATAAATGAGGCAATCGTAAAGCATGTAGTATATAAAACATATCCACTTCCGGTGGCAAATTATTCTACTAAACAAATATACATAATAGCATTATAAACATGCAATATATAAATCATATTCTATCTCAACGATTAAGCATTCAATATATTAAATATATGTGCAGAAATCATAAATAATGACTTGAAAGTAATCTCTAACGCATAGCATGCGAAAGTCATATAAATAATAAGTTCAAAACACAATCAAATTTTATAATCATGTATTAAGAAAGGATGAAATCCCCTACCTCACTCTCCGTGCGAGTTCGAAACCGATAAACTGGACACCACAAAATTGGATGTCCACTTCTAGGGTTCTGGAGGCCCCTAACCAGAAAAATAGCCCCACCACAATGTCTGGTATGCTCGAGTTAGGTAAGAACGGACTCAAATCAAATCCACTCCAAAAATAGACTCAAATCAACTCCAAAAACTCTATTTTCGTGTCTGTAGGCTACGGATAGAACCTCCCCATAACTTGGAATACTTTTCTCTTTTCATGCCTGTAGGTGACGGACAGAATCTCCCATTGACCTGGAACACTTTTATCTTTTCGTGCCCGTAGGCTACGGACAAAACCCCTCCTTAGCCCGGGACACTTTTCTCGCAACACGCCCGTAGGCAACGGACAAAATCTCCCTTTACCCGGAGACACTTTACCCTTCACATGCCCTTAGGCAGCAATCAGAACCTCCCCTTACCATGGGACGTTTCCAAAATATAGAGTCACTAACTAAAGGAATAGATGCTTCTATTGCGTAGAACATCTTCGATTTAGCTAAGAACACTTTTTCAACGGAAGAAAATGGACTCAGAATGACTCTACAAACTTATCCAGAAGAATGAATGGAAATGAGAATTTATAGGAGAAGGACATCCAAGCGTATGATGGAAGCCAGGTATGCACGCATAAGCTTGTGCCATGACGACCACAAATGTGTTCGGTGCCACCTGATGCGCGACACACGCATCAGAACAATGCGTGCAATGCTGCCATGTCTATAGAGCATCGCGCGGAGTCGCGCGCGCAAGACGTGCATTCCACAGCGTGTCACGTGGCTCGGCTTGGATCAGAGCCGATGATGTTAGCTATTCCATCTTTTTCTTAATATTTTATTATTATTTAATTCAAATACAATTCCAACTTCAAAACGCGATAATCAAAATTGCAAGTTCTTTATACTGAAGGACTCGTATCAATGAGCCCTTCAAAACTAAACCCCATATGGGTAGGTTATTTCACACTTTTAAAGTAGTCCCACACATGTGGCATGTTTCCCCAGGTTGTAACTTTCTGTCCTGACCTCTGTTTTGTGCGTTCTTAAGTTCGTTACGCTCGTCTCACTGATCTCTATCAACCCATATACACTTTCCAAATATCTGTCTCTAAATAGTTTAAAATAATTAAAAACTCATAAAATAGTTTTATTAGAGGCGAGAAATCATACCGAAAATTCGCAGTCCTTACACCCACACCCACACGCCTCTCTCCTATTGGGCAGATGCTACTTGCACTACCATATATCTTATCAATCACCAACCTTCTATCCCTTGGCTTTATCTCTTATCATGCTGATACCTCCACTTTTCTTCAAACCCAAGGCTTCCCCATTACCATCCTTGTCCTATACATCGATGACATTCTCATCACTGGTAACCACCTCCCCTACATCTACCAAGTCATTTCCTTCCTAAGCTCCACCTTTTCCATTAAAGACCTTTGTGACCTCCATCACTTCCTTGGCATTGAAGTTACCCACACCCCTAATGGCCTCTTCCTGTCCCAACCCTAATATGCCCTTGATATCCTTGCTCGTGCCTATATGTCCCAATGTAAAGCATCCCCAAACCCCACCACCTACAGACGCCCTCCCCTTGATCCCCACGACCCACCCTTTCCTGACCCTTCTCACTACAAAAGCATTATTGGTGTCCTACAATACCTCAACTCCACCCATCCCAACCTTGCCTATGACATCAACTTTGTTTACCAACATATGCACAAGCCCTCCACCTCTTTCTATATGGCCGTAAAAAAATCCTTTTCTACCTCAAAGGTACCTTCTCTCATGGGCTCCTCCTTCGACCCGGCAATCTTGCCCTCTGTGCCTTCTTCGACTTCGATTGGGCAGGTGATCCCATTGATCGCCGGTCCATTTCCTGTCACTACCTCTACCTTGGTCCCAACCCTATTCTCTGGAAGTCCAGGAAGCAAGACACGGTGGCTTGCTCATCTACCGAATACAAGTATCAGGTTCTCTCTAGCACAGTCACTCAGATTACTTGGGCCCACATGGTCCTCACAATCCTTGGAGTGTCCCTCCCCTCCACCCCCATCCTATAGTGTGACAACAAGTCCGCTAATTCTCTCTCGGCCAACCCGGTGTTCCATGCCCTAACCAAGCATATCTGTCATGCCCAAGGTTTTTCTTTACATTTAATTAAAAACTTTGCTAATATTTTATTTTGAAATACAGATGTAAATTAAAAGAACTAACAAAATTCAAAATTAAATGAAAATAATTTTCTTAAATTAATTCATCATACGACAAAACTAACATTCTCAAGCATAATAACCGAAACAAAAATATAAAAGTAAAACCTGCAATGGCCATGGGCTTTAAAAATAAATACCTCCCAGGCCTTTATGAGTACATGTTTTTCAACAAACTGTGTTCTAATTCATACATATATGCACAAGTCTAGAAAATAATACATTTAAGTCTCACCTTAATTAAAAACATGAGATCATGGCACTAAAATACACAAAGCCTCACTATGATTTTGCTACACTCCAGGTCGAGGAAAAATAGTCCACCACGAGGAATAGTCCAATCCAGAAAAGCGATCAAACGACCTACAAAAGCCTCCAAACGAAGGGGCTAAAAAAGTAGGGTGAGTATTTTTATACTCTGTAGGAAAATACCCAATAGGGAAAAATAAATCAATGAACTTTGTAAGTTCATATATAGATGCATTCAAGCAATTACACATGAAGCAAGAAGTGCATGCAACATAAATAATGTATCTTACACACATACGATCATACTAGTCAAACTTACACTTACTCTTGTAGCATACTCTTACACTTACACACACTCTGAATCAAAGTCTAACTAACTTACTCATACAATTGGACACTTACACTTACAACATACACATTTTATAAAATATTAAGTTATAAGTCCTAACATGATACTACACAATCAAAGCATGCTATAATAAAATTACGAGTTCAAGTACCCTCCCTCGTAATCCATGTGAGTTTGATGGCGAAGAAATGATGGTGGTAGCGTCAATAGCGGAATAGGCGGCCAAAATATTGCACTGAGAGAGTCATTGTTGTCTCGAGGATTTTTAGAGATGTTAGAATTAATCTCGATAAAGTTAGATTAATTTCGCTCAAAGCATAAAACTGGGCGCACTAGGGTGACCGGACACAAGTTTGTGCCAGATGGCAAAAGCAACCACAGAATAGGAGGTGACTAATTGGAAGTCGGCCAATGGTTTAAAACACTTGTTGGCCACAGACATCAAAATAGACTGCGGACTACCTCCGATGGCAACAATTCTGCATTGTCGAAGTCTCACAACATAGCGGGGGGCTTAGTTATGTTCTCATGGACATAGGAGGGATAGAGGAGAGATTTAACGGCCATATTGCCTAGTGGTGGAGTCGTTCCGTACACACACGTTGAGGCACTAAGTCCCGGCGTTGGTGGCCGAGAACGGCGGCGGTGTTTCTTAACACTACCCACAACCAAATCATCGTACTGACGATCGTGCATCAAGCATGGCTTATAGTGGAGAATATGGGCACAACATCAGTCGAGCCTTCAATGTACTGAGTCTAATTGGTGACAATTTTACTTCCCCTTAGAAGAATCAAAATTTGGGAACTCTTTCCCGTAGGTTTTGGATCATGCGTAAGAAAAGTGGGGGGTGCATAGGTGGAATCAGGCTAGAAGTGCTGGCCATTGCCGTCATTGGACCTGAGCATAGCCTATGTCAGTCGGACATGCAGCCCAAGTCCGCGCAATAACAAGCTAGACACATTGGCTTGGGTTGGAGAAGGGCCCATCAGCAACAGTCAGAGACATACCCCAAAGTTTAGGGGCATTTGGTGTGTACAAAAGATGTGTAGAGAAGATCAGGAGCAGTGGCCCCTTGTCATTATTGTGTCAAGCAAACATCTGCAACTGTCTTCGGCTAAACAATCAATCAGAGAATTGAAGAGAGCCGATTTAGCTGGGGCGATAGTGTGCCAAGTTGGGATGGTAAACATGCATCGCTAGGCCATGAACGGCCAGACATGGTCGGGGGCTAGGCCTGGGAGTCGCAGGATTGCAGCAAGTCAAATGCATGTTGGTGCGATGTCGTCTGACGTCCAATGGCAGAGGATGGACGCCACCAACGAAAAGGGCAGATTTTTCTTTGGCATGGATTGGGAGGCCGAACCTCAACACCTTGCTGTTGTGGGCTCAAGGCAGCAATCCAAAGGCTGATTAGTAGGTGGCAGCTGATAATTAAAATAATGGCAAAAACCAACAGTAGAAATTTTGTCCAAAAGTGAATTGGACAGAGGGATTGGGGAAGAAGCGACGATTTGGGCTGGGACAATGGCCTCACTGTCACTGGCCAGGGGAGGGCCAAAGGCCATTTAGCGGTGGCTGGCCAACGGTGGCCGCAATACACAGATAGAGAAAATAGAACAAAAATGAGGAAAATTGCTTTGTCTGAATTGAAAGATGGCGGAAGGAGGTGTCACAGGCAGGGGGGGCAGTCCGGGCCAGGACGGTGGCCTGGACAGCAGCCTTGCTGTCACCAGACTGGGAGGAAGGCAAAAGGCCGAACAAAGGTGGCCGGCAACTAGCAGTACAGCCGCAGGTCGCAACAGATAGAAAACCGAAACCAAAAACAAAAATGGACGGAGCCAATCTTACCTCAGGCTGGCAGAGGAGGGTGGGGAGGCTGGGATGGAGGTGTGAAGAGGGGGTCAAGGTATGGGCGGAGCCAGGGAGGTGGCGGCGCCAGGCCAAGGCCGGCAGGGAGAAAGCCATCATCCGGCACCAACAGCCCCTCCGGCCTCACACAATGAACTGGGACGTTGTTCATTCCAATGGGTCGAGCGCACTGGCCGTGCCAAATCGGTTTTTATATTTTTTTCCATCTCTTCCTTTCTTCCTGTTTCAGCTCTCCCATGTCTAGTCCAATTTTCTTCTTGAAATTTTTTTGAGATGCATCGAAGCCCATGACCTGTGACTAAACACTACTCCCCTCTTACGATCACAAATATTACAAATATGAAAACACCGAAGTGTCAAATTTCTTTATTGAAAATATGAGTAGAAACTATAGAACATTTCATAAAATAGCAAAAATATGCAAAAAAATTACAAAAACATGGGGGATGTCACAACATCGAACTTGATCATCACTATGTTCGGGAACAGGTTTTAGCCGGCAAGATTGATGTTCAGCATACTCCCTCTGCTCAGTAGGTGGCTGATGTCCTCACCAAGCCTCTCTCCATTGAGCAGTTTTAGCAGTTACGCTCCAAACTCTTGGTTCTACCTCCACCATGAATTTGTTGGGGGCTATTAAGGACACCTCTTCCCTTGCCACAATGGCAATCCTAGACTTCCCTGTCCTTGTCATCACCTCCATCCATTTGTCCTGTGGAAATACATGCTTGTATCTACTATCAAGGCCTTCATGTCACTTACACACCCTTTCCTTTTAAAGCTATTTAATGTCAATTTAGGATACCCTAACGCTTGGTTACCTAACTTCCATATTTCGGCAAAAATAGGATATATTACCCCTAAGGGGGCTAGGGTAATTTTTCCACCTGAGGTATTGTAACCTTCCTCGGGTCATTATAGTCATCTCACTATCCCTCTATTAATTTTGAGTCATTGACCTATCAAAAGGCTCTATTATTAAATTGACTTGCAATCCCATTGACACAAATGTGGATGGTTCACTCATAAGTGTATTTCTATCATTTGGTTTAAGGCCTTATTGGCATCCAATGGGTCCAAAATTGGACTCAAGGGTACTACTTGACTTCATAGACTCAGTGTAAATTTTCTGGCATGTGATGGGATCGTGAACCCCTTGAACTGACTTTAGTTGACTTGACAAAATAACCTTAGGGTCAAAACAATCAAGTACCCACTCAGTGCGATTTTTCCTCACCGAGAGGTTTAGCCTATATGTAGGTTACACATTAAGATCTTACTAAAAATTTCCCTAAGTTTTAAATCTATTCATAGGCCCATGAACAGGAACCCCTAGGTTGGGTAAGTGAATATTGCACAATAATTTAACTGCAAAGGTAAAAGGGTTACTTTATCATCTCTAGGATTTTTCCTAGGCCTAAAACTTAGTCAGAATACTCCCACCTATCTCAAGGTCCATGAGTAATTTTATAAAAAAAATTTGACATCTTTATCCCCCTGAACCGGACCCGGTTCACTTCCCATCGTTTTTTTGAACCGGGTTAGCAATTCTACCCGGACTCGGGCCGGACCCACAAACTCACCTGCGGGTCATCTTCCTCACAGAGATGCCCGCAGGAATGGGCATAGACTAGGTTGTGCCCAGCTGCTGCCGACATTGACCATGGCCACCAAGGGGGTCTCCCACCATTGGACGTTCGGGGCAGAAGACTGGCCACCGGTGCCCATCCCCCTAGGCGGCGCCCAGACCTGCATTATGGGTCAGTGGCAGTTAGAGCGGCCAGCATCTGCTGGCTGCCAGCGGTGCAGTGAACACTTGGATGCCTCTAGGATTTACCGAGTCAAATCCACGCTGAAAGGCAACTCGACTAAGCCCAATCCATCGTTGTCTGGTAACCTCTATCTGCCAAGAGAAAAAGGCTCCCTTTTACCCCCTTTCACAAAGCTGCTGCTCGCCAGAGTTGAAGAAGTGCAGAAGAAGCAAGGAGGATGAAGACTCCCAGCTGGCCAGAATACACCAAACGCAGGTCAATGGCAGGGTCGATGGTAGTTGGCAAGTGACTGGCCGCTGCCTCAAACAACCAGTCATCTTTTATCTCAATAATTTACTAACGTAACTAAAATCTTTACCCGATTTCAAATTAGGGCCTCCCTAATTGAACTATCCCATGAAAACTTAAAGTTGTTCAACAATCTTACCTTGATTACTGAGTTGTTGTCGATCCATCGCTATAGAAGCCTCGCCGGAGTCTCGCTAGAGAATTGCATCAGCCACTCCTCCTCCTTTCCTCAACGATCCAAAAGCTAACCCCCTAAGAGGCCTAATTATCTTTTTATAGGCATAGGGATTAGGAACCCTAATCCCTCTAGGAGATGGGTCAAAACTTTGCCAAATAGGCCACTTAATTGGGCCCTTAAAATATAATTTTGTAACACTAATTAATCTGGCCTATATAGTGACTTTATCGGACAATTCGCACATCCAATTCAGGTAAATGGGCCTTATGCGTTATGATCAACTTCAAATGGCCATATCTCCCTCGTCCGAACTCTGATTTGTCTGTTTTTGGTGGTATTTCGAAGCTCTTTCTATCTACTTCCATCTAGATAGTTTTAGTCACCAATTCTAACCGATGATCAAGTTATTCTGACAACAGAGTCAAGGGATCAAATACCCTAATTTCCCAGACATTACATTATTTACTTCTTATGGGTATGTGAGAGGTATGTGTTGTATAAATGGTAGCTTCAGGTATTAAGAACCAACTTAAAAATGAGAGGTTGGCAAGGGTAGTTAAGGTTTAGGTTGAGTTTATTAACTCCAGGATTAAGATAATAAGATTACCTATGTACGACGTAAGAATGAGGGCAGCCTTTGCCCGGATTTTATGAGTCATACCGTGTGGACGTGGATGACCACCCATAGCACTTTCACACTACCGCAACTCACAGACTACATAACTAATTCTCTATGTGATATAGAGAATGGGACGTGTGAGCATTATGTTATCATCATGATCATTTAACTGTTATCTTATAACATGCTATTATTTGAGATAGTAAGTCAAATGTACATATGTTACTTGAACTATTGTTTCATGAAGGCCATGTGTCATTGATAATTATTCTGTTAAGCATGATTAGTCTTTTGCATAATTTATTCATACTATGTAAATAAATAGATTGAGTTATGCATTTCAAGTAGTATCATGCTAGGGCATTCAAAACTATGTGTGGATATGATACCCTTCTACCTTGAAGTATTACATAAGCAGTTGACATCAAACAAAGTTGATCTGATCCAAATATTACGTTACTAATCTTTACTTGTAAGATGCAAATATTTAGTTATCTTCATAATTCTATTCGCTAGTATGGTAATCATCCTAGCCAAAGTTCACTAGAATTTAACAATCTGGTTTGATTGAGGAATTCTATGTAGTAAAAATATTTTGGTATAAATTATATTTTATGTTAATATGTATTGTTATTATTAGAAAAAAAGTTCCTCTAAAAAATGGGGTCATTATAGTGACGGTGACGGTCTCCCACTATTGGTCATCAAGCCTTGGTCTAGGCAAGTGCTATGAATGTGTCTTGAAGTCATTTGTAATGAGTGAAACCTAGAGTCATTTTTCAGATTTGATTGGTCTTTTATTCTGTCTTATTCTTGTCTTGCTTTACTACTTTTTTAAAAAAATGTTGAGTCTTAATTATATATCATTCCTTTTGTATTTTGTTTTTTGTTTCTTAAAGCCCAAAATACTCTTGTTTTGTTTGCTGTTATCTAAATCTCTATCAACAATTTAATCCCAACATCTTCATCTTCATAGAAACTGATTGTGTTCTAGAAATATAAGGTATAATATGTTGTAAACTATTGTTTTTGTTGAGTAGCATGCCCTAAAACCTTAATTTCTTCTATTTAGTTTTATGCTATGGTAATTTACTTCAATCTGTTAATTTCTATATTCAACATTATTTATAGAGTGTCCCAGTAAAATGAGCCCGGGCTCACGCATGCCGGCATGCGCCCGGGCTCATATTTACTTTTCCCTTATTTATATCCCTTTTGTGCTATGCCAACTTTTCTTCAAGAAGAACATTTATACTCCAATTTAGCATTGGCTTGGGCAAGATTTTATTTGGATGCTCGCTGCCAAGGTTTTATACTTCAATATAGTCATGTATTTCACATTATAAACCACCTTGGGTTTTTTCATTTTATATTATAGGGTTTTGCTCAAAACAAGTGGCTACAAAGAGTTGACTTTCTAGCCTTTATAAATTTGAAATAAATATTTTCTTTACCACTGACCATAATCAGATTGCCAGTTCGTAGGAGATGTGGTAGTCTTCCACTGTTGGTAATCATGCTAGATAAGTCCAAAGAATTTTGTTGCATTCTTTTGAGTCTTGAAGTCATTTTTGAGGTACAAACACAGATTCCTTCTTTTTTTTTTGGTTTCTTAGAGCCCAAAACCATCTTGTTTTGATCGCTATTATCTAGATCTCTGTAGGCAATTAGTCCGCCCCCCCCCCCCCCCCCCTCCCAGTTTTAGTGAACATAATAAGAGTGCAGTTGGTTAAAGCAAAATTTCTTCATTGGCCCCCCTCATAATTAAGTTAACTATTCCTAAACTTAAAATATCTTGACTTTAACCATTGGATGATGGCGCGCTCCTTAATAATTGCACCCTAATTTATTAGGAAACAACTCCCCTCTTTAACTATTGGATGCTAACACGTTGCCTAATAACCTATACCTAAATTTATTGGGATTCGGGTGCATTTAATTCTAAGTACATTGATATTTCCTTTCCCAATCCTCTCCCATCGTATCCCACATTTGTCTAGGGGATAAAACAAATTACTTCTACCATTCTTATCATTCCTTTATGTACTACAAGCCAAAAAATTCTTTCCCTGATTCCCCTTTTTGTCCACGGGTTAAAAAAAACTTTTGCCATTGTACATTCTTGTTATTACTTTCGGTACTACAAGCCAAAAAATTGAAAAAAGCCTTCCCTTCTCAATTGTCCCATCGTCTTCCTTTTTGTATTACAAAGTACTTCTTTTCTACATATTATTTTTCATATTTTTCAATACAAGTCAAATAGAAATTTTGAAAGTTCATATCTCATCTTTGGTTTGTGCGCAGGTTTTTCTCTTCAAGTTGAAGCAAAGTTTGAGGCCATCTATTTTCCATTAGTCAAAAGACTCAAAACAAAGTACATCTCTTTTAACCATTATATTTTTGATTTTTTCACTACAAGACAAATTCAAATTCCATCTCTCATCTTTATCTTTGTTTTGTGCGTAGGTCCATCACATGAAAGTTCAAGCGAAAGCAAAGTTAGGACCATGGGTTCATAGTTTAAACCATCAAGGTAAAGATAAAGTTCACCCTTCACCTATTTTATTCTATGCAAAAGGACAAAGGTAGGTCTAACCAAATTTAAACAAAAAATTATCATTTTTATTTTACTCCCAATGAATTTTATAATTTTTTTCTAGGTTATATCATGAAGAAATAGCAACTTCTATTTATAACTAACACACATACACATGCCTTTGCAAATCTACTAACTCTATTGACAATCGACATTGGTAATTTTTTAATTCCCTTCTCATGTTTAAATTTGTAATTACAATGATAATTGATTTAATTTGCAAATGCATTGGGTTGCAATATTTACAAATTAAATTTACTTGTTTTTCTATTTGTTTAATGTAATAGTGTCATCATAATGCTATATTAATTATTTTTGAATCAAACTATTAGATGTGTATGCAATGAATAATGGATATAATTTTTTATTTGTAGAATATGAAAAAATCATCTACAATTGATCAATTTTTCAAAAGAAAGAATGAAAGTTCTTCTAAAGTCAACACTTGCAATGCATCATTGCAAGTTTCTGATATTCCAGATTCTAGTAGTCCCTGCATAAAATCTCAAAAAATTGAAATTAAAGAAATTAATATTAATTCATTGGAGCGGGATCCTAGATTGCATCAACAAATTTGGGATTATAATGTTAATCAACGTGATGAAATTCAACGAGTATATATTCCGCTTGGCCCTTACCAACCTATATTTTCTAAGTATCGAAAGTATGGATCAACTACTCATCTTCGTAGTTTTCAATTTTTATGGTTCAAGATATTTCCTTCATAGTTGGAATATTCACCAGCAAAAGATGTAGTGTTTTGTTTACCATGTTTTCTCTTTAATAAGCCATCTGGACCTGGTTTTTATGGGCAACAACCATTCACTATTGATGGATTTCAAAATTGGAAAAAAGTTAGGAATGGAAAAGATTGTGCTTTTTTGAATCATATAGGGAAAGATATTAACTCTTTTCATAACATTGCTGAGAGATCACGAGAAGATTTGTTGAATCAAGATCAAAATATTTAAAAGGTGTTAGATAATTTCACTTTTGAGTAAATTGCAGATAACTAACTAAGATTAAGGGCCTTAATTGATTCAGTTCGGTGGCTTGCATTTCAAGGTTGTGTCTTTAGAGGTCATGATGAAAATCTAGATTAAATTAATCGTGGAAATTTTCTTCAAATGTTGAAGCTTTTAAGTGAATATAATGACAAGGTTGCTAAAGTATTAAGCAATGCCCCAAGAAATACCTCATACACATCACCAATGATTCAGAAAGAAATTTTACATTTTCTTTCAACCAAAGTGAGAAAGGTAATTCGTGATGAAGTCAGTGATGCAAAATTTTGCATAATTGTTGATGAAGCTCGTGATGAGTCAAGGAAAGAGTAAATGTCTATAGTCTTGAGATTTGTAGACAAAGAGGGTTTTGTTAGAGAGCGATATTTTGGGCTTGTTCATGTCTTTAACACTACAGCATTGACCCTAAAAATTAAGATATATTCATTATTGTCTTATCATAATCTAAATATTGAGAATTTTCAAGGGCGAGGGTACGATGGTGCAAGTAATATGTGAGGTGAGTGGAATAAATTGCAACCTTTGGTTTTGAATGATTGTCCTTATGCTTACTATGTTCATTGTTTTGCCCATCACATACAATTGGCATTAGTTGCAGCATCAAAAGATGTTATCCCTATTCATCAATTTTTTACTTAATTGACTTTGATTGTCAATATTGTTGGTGCTTTTTGAAAACGTAGTGATGAATTAAAAGTTGTTCAAGTTGCTCAAATTGCACATATGATTGCCATTGATGAATTTGAGACCGGAAAGGGTCTTAATTAGGTTGGCACTTTACAAAGGGCTGGAGATACAAGTTGGAGTTCCCACTTGAGGTCAGTTACTAGCTTGATAAAAATGTTTAGTCTAACATGTAAAGTTTTACTTAAGATCATCGATAAAGGGACTTCTTCTTCCCAATGAGGAGATGCAAATTCTACATATGAGACTATGACTTCATTCAAATTTGTGTTCATTTTGCATCTCATAAAAGAATTGGTAGAGATTATTGATTCACTTTGTCAAGCTTTGCAATGTCAATCTCAAGACATTTTTAATGCCATAAATCTAGTGTCATCCACAAAGGCACTTATGCAAAAGTTCAGATATGAAAAATGGGATGGGTTACTTGCCAATGTTAAAATCATTTTGAGTGGCACACAATATAGATGTCCCAGAAATGAATGCTCATTATATTGGGAGAGGAGGCCGAACACGTCATCAACAATATGACATTACAGTTGAGCACCATTACCGAGTTGATATTTGTTATGCTGCAATAGATTCACAACTACAAGAACTAAATGGTCGCTTTAATGAGAATAACTAAATGGTCGCCTTAATGAGAATAACTAAATGATCACTTTAATGAGAATTCAATGGAGTTGCTTAGCCTTAGCTAAGCTTTAGATCCTCAGGATGTATCTAGAACTTTTAGAATTGATGACATTTGTCAATTAGTGGACAAGTTCTATCCGCGAGACTTCATAGATCATGAGAAAGAACAATTGAGAATGCAACTTCTCTATTTTGAGCATAATGTAGTTCAACATGTAGAGTATAAAAAAAAGTCAACTATTTCTAAATTGTGCCAATGGTTGGTGAGAACTAGAAGAATAATAATCTATCACCTTGTTTATCGAGTAATGGAACTTGTGCTTACTCTTCTAGTTTCTACTGCAACTACAAAATGATCATTTTCAGCCATGCATATTATCAAAACAAGGATTCGAAACAAAATGGAGGATAATGATCATTTTCAGCCATGCATATTATCAAAACAAGGATTCGAAACAAAATGGAGGATGAATTTTTGACAGACTCTTTGCTTGTATACATTGAAAGGGATGCTGAAAAAATTACTATAGAGTCAATTATTGAAGACTTCAAAGATTTGAAGGATCGTCGAGTTCCATTTTGATAGATGATGATTCAATTCTTGTGTAACTTATTTTATTTATAAATTTTTAAGACTGAATAATATTAATTTTTACATAATAATTTAATTTAAATTTTTATTTATATGTATATTTTTATTTCATGCCCCCCCCGGACATAAAGTCCTAGTTCCGCCCCTGCATGGAGCTAGCTAGCCATAGATTTAGTGTCATTTTATCAAAACTTCATGCTATAGCAATGCCATTTTAATATAAATGTTCATGGACTTCTGCCCCTCTCAGTATTATTGTAGGCCAAGTATTCAATCAAGTTTAATTATGGAAAAATATCTTAAATACTACCATGACCAAAATTCGTGACCAATGGACATGTGGAGGAAAAACCATTGGATTTGGTTCCTAATTTCTCTCTCACCACTTCCTTAATGATGTGGTAGCCTTCTATTTTGTTGGTTCACTGTTTTGGTCATAAAAATTGGTCATGTTAGACAAGTCCCACTAAGTTATTTTTATTTTTACTCTCTCCAATACATAGAACTAATTCATCGCTACGTGTCAATTGGACCTTTTTGTTTTTTGGTTCTTTACATCCTACCAACTATAATAAATATATTATTTATTATACCCAGTAATATACCAAGAATGATCCCATAATTTTCTAAGTAATCAAATGTGGATTTGGTTGACCACAATATTGTTGGACCACCATATGGGCTCAGGCATATTTGGTCCACTTTTTTCAGGGTTCGGGTAAGCTAATATGGACCACGGGGTCTAAGGAAAGAGGGGGTAGTTATACCAACCCCCCACATGAATCATTATGATATGAATTCAATTAGGACCCACATCCATCACAGACGCACACTAGGCATGTGAGGTGGGTACACATTCACATTGTAGGGCTGACTCATAAATTAGTAGGCTTTGAGAAACAGTGCTCACTCTCGTTGTGTGAGACCATCCAGGATAATCTAGTGGAATTTAAATTGGAGGCTGATCGTTTATAATTAAACCCTTTGCAAGTGTACAAGGTAATTGTACTAGGATAAGTATTTAAGGGTTGTCGAACCTCAGGGACGGATGGGTTATTACTAAATCTAAAGAGGAATTTGCTGATTTAAAAACTAAAAACAACTTAAACTTAAATTAAGCAAAAGAAAGGAATCAACTAGTTTAAAATAAGAGATTAATTTGATGGAAATTACTTAGGAAATTGAATCCACTATAGAACCATAACAATTCCTTAACTTTTAATCTAAATCTAGTGTGAACATGAGCAAGTATTCTCAGCTACAAGCTAGAATTACTTCAAAAAGAATCATTAATTAACTTCCATGGCATGAACTATCTTCGACAATAGCACGAATCATCTACACTAAACTAGCTATAGGCATGACCCGTCTAATCTTAGTATAACTCATCCAAGTCATTAATTATCTGAACATTAAAACTATTGTATGACCATCTCATCTAAATCACAGAAATTAGAATCGATGCAAATATCAAAACCATATCAATCTATCATCTACAAGACAATAAATCAACATAGATTTGAATAAACATTAAAAGCTCTTCCATTAAAAAGGAAATCCATATCATACAATTGTCATCATTCACAACTGAGATCTAAATTAAAAAGAAAAGAAACTGAAACTTATCTATAGCTTCATCAACTCCTAAGTAAAAGAAAAGTCTAGCCTTCCATTGTAGAAGAAAGCACTTGAATCACCATTGAAAGCTTTGAGTTCTCTTCCATCTTCTTCTTCCTTTTTCTCTTCTTAAAATCTACTGGAATCCCCTGGTTTTAAGCCAAATATGTCTTTTTATAGGCATAAATTCCGTAGGAAGAAGTCCAATATGAAAAGGATTGGAATTTGGGTCAAACAGGGAAACTGCACGTTATGCCGATCGATCGCCCTGCATGCCCGATCGATCGGCTACACTGTATTTTCATCTGAATTCATGTTATCCCGATCGATCTCCCTACATGCCCGATCGATCGGCTACAGTGTTTCTGTTTTCCCGGACTGTTCATATTCTGTTCATTAAGCTTTCCTTCGTGTCCATATTAGTTTCCAACTTGTTTATAACTCCGAAAAGTTGTCCAAATCACTTTAAAGCATGTGAAGACTATTTTTAATCATTTTAAACATCGTCCAAGTACTTCGATAAGCGCACTTTACCTACAAAACATAAAATACCATATTTTAGACATGTATAATATAATTAAAATTCCATCTTGATTTAAATACATGTCTAAACAACTAATAACTACAAAATCATTAATAATTAGACTGAAATACTAATATCTATCTTAATCTAAATAAATCATAATTAACTCTAAATTAACCTAATCTATACTAGCAAATAAGGTAAAAAGGCATATAAAATAGATATATATTTCATACTTATCAGAGGCCCTCTCAGAAAGCACATATAGGGTAAAGTTAAGAGGGAGTATATATAGTGCTTAAGTGAGGAGAGAAGCCCTAAGCACCAAATCAGCCCCTCCCTCTCCTCTCTTTCCCAATCATGCCCCCCTCTCCCTTTGTGGCATGTTGCTCCAAAATCCAGGGGGAAAGGGGGCTAGCTGTCCCTCTCCCTCTCTATTCCCTTTTGCATGGTGCACAAAGGAGGATCCAGTTTTTTGGAGTTGTGTGGCTTCAAGGCAAGGGCTAGGAAACTCCTTCAAGTTGATTCCACAATCCAAAGCAGGGATTTAGAGAGATATGCACAAGCACAAAGATATTCTCCTCTCTATTTTAATTGAATCTATATTCAATTGTTAATCGGGCATTGGAGTGAAGAGATAAAGCATATGAGAGCTGATTAGCCCCAAAAGTCAATTTGTATCTCTCCCAAACTTCGTTCCAATTGTTTATTAGCCTCTTACATATGTTTATTATGTATATATATATATATATATATATATATATATATATATATATATATATATATATATATATATATATATATATATATATATATATATATATATATATTATTCATGTGATTGTGTAGAGAAATCAGTTTAAAGTTGTAATTCTTATGCAAGGTGCCACCTCTAGGGCTCGCCCAACCATGTGCTCCTGCTTTGACACAACAAGCACAGGGACATCACCACACTATCTAAATGTGGGTCCTATGATTAGTCTTTTTCACCATGGTCAGCTACCCTCGCAGGAATCCAGACTATCATTTAAAACAATCTAATGACAACAGCCTCATCGGGGAAGGATGGGAAGGACGTTGGGGATTGCACTAGCTAGCAGGATCACTGTATACCATTCCTTTGGCTTCCAACCATGGTCCTGTTTGACCCAATCAATCCTAGGGATTTAAAAGCCGTTTTTGAAATATTTTGGTAAAGGTTGGTGCCAAACTGTTTTTAAACCACAATCACTGAATTGACTTAATTAGTGCTTTTTACAAACATATCTACTACACTAACTGCTAATATCTAACTAAACAATCTAGGATTCTAAGATAAGTACATATAAGTAATAATTTATAATCACATACGTGTTCATAAAGTGAGCACAACACCATAATAGCATAAAAGCCACAAGGAATAGAATTTACTTCACAAAAATATACATCTATTATTAGAATAACTATTCAATGATCGGAGAAATCACATAATGATGAAAGTGCCAAGTTGATAGCCTCGATATACATAGATGCCTCCAAATAGAGCTTTTAGTAGGCCATGGATAGCATTGTAGTTAGAGTTTTTTGTAGAGATAGTAAGGGTCTATTTGGATTTGTGGAAAGAGAGGGAAAGAAAAAAAACATTTTAATCCCACAATTTTTAGTATAATGGAGGAAAACAAACTAACGTGAAAACTCAGAGAAAAAAATGAAAATTTAGCTAAAAAGCTTTTCACCCCTTGACCCATAGATTTTGAGAGAAAATTTGTATATCAAATACTTATGCTTATAATAATTGTAGTGTCAACTTTGTCGCCGCCGCCACCACCACTACTACCATCACCACTACTATCACCGCCACTATAACCGCCGCCACCACTCTTTTGAATGTCACTATCACCCACACCATTATGACTAATTTTATTACCGGTACTACCATTGGTAGATTCAAGTTTTAATTTTCTATAGCAATATTGGTGCAACCAAACAATAAATTTTTTTTAGGAATCACTTAGCTTCTCTTTCATTTAGATTCACACTCTCTTTCTCTTTCTCTTTCTCTTTCCCTTTCACTTTCTCCTACTTTCTATCAATCCAAACATATCCTTTGTGAGGAAAACAATAGTAAATTAAGGCTACCACTAAGGTTGGCCTTTTTTAAGCATCTAACCCAACCTAACCTTAGTGGACCAATTTCATTTTACTTACATGCTTAATGGACTAATTTTGGGTTTGAAACTCTTATCTAATGACAAGGTGTTAGCCCCTCCACTTTTTTGCATAGACAAGGGGGCTGCAACCCCCTATACTTGGCAGCGGATAGCCAAGTTAGTTTGGGCGACAGACAGCCTAAGCAGCCCCTTGGGCACGGATGGATGCTTGGAGCAGCGTGGGAGCAATTTTGGATACGCACTCGTCTTGTCGAGCTGGCTAAGGCAGAGTCCCTGCACGGGCAGGACTCTAAGTGGCATGTTGGGCACCACAACCCCTTAGGGATGGACTCTTAGGAGCTCTAGGTCGCAGGGAGGCAGCACAGCCTGACTCCTAGTGCCGATAGGAGATGATGCATAGGTTTCCCTGGACGGATGGACTCTAGAGGCAGCAGGGCACTGGACTCCTGGCTGAAGACGGATTACTCACAAGTTTCCTGATTTGGGTTGGGACGCACCATTGGGCTGGGAGAGTTGGGACAGGGAGGGACTCTGTATACTTGGGGGCTGGGATTGTACTCCTAGTGCAATAAGGACTAGTAGAGCTGAGTCTATTTATAGGGAGAGGATGGGGTGGCCATGGCTGACAGAGAATTGTTGAGGACGAACCAGAGAGTGCTCTGCACAGCGACTTGGCTTGTCAGCCCCAGCTCTCTCCCTGACATTGTAATAGATGGACTGTGATTATAAAGCATTGTGTGGAGCCCTTTGCACCAGAGATGACTGTGTTGGCTGATTCCTTGTTCCCCTTGTGCATATGAGAGTGAAGGTCATGAGAGAAGGTTGTTGGCTCCATCACGGGTGTGGATGCTAGGCAAAGCTCTTCGCCTATGACAATTGGTTCCATTGTTGGGATCCCAATGAACCAGGTACATTTGAAGGGGATTTGGCAAGCAAGGACCTGGGTATTCCTTACTGGTTGCGGACAGACGAGGTATCACCATGATAGGCTCCATGCTGCAGCGTCTTACAGAAGTTGAGGCGAAGTACGATGCTTTGAGGACGGCTAATGGGATGCTAGCCGAAGTCTAGGCCTCGCTGCGATCTGTCCAGGATCGCGTTGGTGCCTTCGACCAGCGTCTCTCCTTGGTGGAGATCAGCGACTTTGCCAACGAGTCGGGTGAAGGCATTTCCGCAGGAGGTGCTGCCCGATTCATTTCGTTGGCTGCGGACATGGCAGCCACTATGGACCACTTGAAGGATAAGTTGCATGATTTGAGGGCCGAAACTGAAGGGAAGGTTCAAGAGTCGACAGACAAAATAGCATTGCTTGAGCGGGTTGTTTTGAACTAAGCCCTTGCAGCAACAGAGGCGGAACCTACATCCAAGACAGGGCAGTCCACGAAGAAAGCGAAGGTGCCTGAACCGAAATCCACATTTGGCTCATGGAGTGCTAAGGATATTGAAAACTTCGTTTGGGATATGGAGCAGTTCTTCGTGATCACCCATACCCTAGACAAGGAGAAGGTTATGCTGATAAGCTTGTATCTTTCAGGAGATGTCAAGCTTTGGTGGCGAACCAGGCTAGAAGACGACATTGTTGTTGGGCGTCCGCCTATCCAGACCTGGGTGATGATGAAGAAGGAACTTAAGGAGCAGTTCCTCCCCACGAACATGGCCTGGGTTGCACGAGACTCTCTCAGGAAGTTGAGGCAGATAGGGATGGTCAGGGAGTATGTGAAACAATTTCAGTCCCTCCTCTTGGACATCAAGCACATGATAGAGGAGGACAAGTTGTTCAACTTCCTGACCGGTCTCTAGAATTGGGCGTAGAACAAGTTGAGAAGGCAGAACATACGAGAGCTCCCCTCAGCCATCACAGCGGCTGAAAGGTTGGTTCGGACTTGTAGTCCGAACCAACCATGCAGAAACGTGATAAAGGGTATTCTTCCTCTAAGGGCAGTCACAGGCAGAATGGTGAGGCACGTTGGAACGAGTTTAAGGGGAAGCGTAGTGAGCAGGCTGAACCCAACAAACCTAAGGGAATAACTTGCTTCATCTGCCAAGGCCCTCACCGCACCAAGGAGTGCCCGAAGAGGGAGAAGCTGAACGTTGTTGTTGTTGAGAAGGACTCTTCTTCGGAAGAGGAGGTCACTACCCGTATGAACCCTATGCAGATTGTGAGCGCTATCCAAAAGGAGAAATCATATCAGGGTGGGCTGATATACGTTGAGGCCGTTTTGGACAAATAGTCGGTGCAAGCACTGGTTGACATAGGTGTTTCTCACAATTTCCTAGCACAGATTTACGTGAAAGCTTGGGGTCTGAAGACGGAGAAGGCTCAAGCCCGGATTAAGGCAATGAACTCAGAGGCGGCCCCTGTCCTAGGAGTTGTCCATGACCTGCCTGTGCGGATTGGAGATTGGACGGGCAGAGTTAACTTCACTGTTGTTCCCTTGGATGACTTTGAGTTGATCCTTGGGCTGGACTTCATGAGATTGGCCAGGGTGTCCGTGATGCCACACCTTAGGGAAATCCTCATTAGCGATGAGAGGATCCCTTGCTTTGTTGCTGAAAACAAAGGTGAGACGGAGGTACATGTTGTGTCTACACTTCAGCTAAAGAAAGGCCTTGAACGGGGCCATAGGACCTACTTGGTCACAATGGTGGAAGCTGAGAACATAGGCATGGATGTTCCAGAGAAGGTGGAGAAGTTGCTGAGTGAGTTTGCGGATGTGATGCCACCCGAGTTGCCGCAAACCCTCCCACCACGACGTGTTGTGGATCATGCTATTGAGTTGATGTCAGGGGCTCGTCCTCTAGCCCGAGCCCCCTATCGAATGGCTCCACTAGAGTTAGAAAAACTCAGGAAGCAGCTTGATGAGCTGTTGAAGGTGAGCTTTATCATACCATCTAAGGCTCCCTTCGAAGCCCTAGTCCTCTTTCAGAGGCAACAAGATGGTTCCTTACGTATATGTGTGGATTATCAATCGCTGAATCAGATCACCGTGAAGAACAAGTATCCATACCCTCTAGTGGCTGACTTGTTCGACCGCTTGGCAAAGGCTTCCTATTTCACCAAGCTAAATCTCAGGTCAGGTTATTGGTAGGTGCACATTTCCATGGGCGATGAGGCAAAGACAGTGATGGTGACACGCTATGGGCTGTTTGAGTTTTCCCTTCGGCTTGATGAATGCACCAGCCACCTTTTGCATGCTGATGAATGATGTTTTCAAACCCTACTTAGACTGGTTTGTGGTCATCTACCTTGACGACATTGTGGTATACAGTGCTTCCTTGGATGAACACATTGGCCAGCTCAGGATTGTGCTGGAAAGGCTAAGGGAGCACAAGCTGTTTCTGAAGCTTGAGAAGTGCCGCTTTGCACAAACAGAGATTGAGTTCCTTGGGCATTACATAGCGGAGAGAAGGGTAAGGATGGATGAGCAGAAGGTCAGGGCCATTGCAGAGTGGCTAGTCCCAACTAAGGTAACAGAGTTGAGATCTTTCTTAGGACTCACAAACTACTACCGGAGATTCATCAGGAACTACTCGAAGAAGGTAGGAACGCTGACCGACCTTCTGAAGAAAGACAGGCCTTGGTGCTAGGCTGAGGCATGCCAAGTAGCATTTGAGCAGCTCAAGGATGCCATATCCTCTGAGCCTGTGCTCAAACTTCCAGAGTTTGATGCTCCCTTTGATGTGCAAACTGATGCTTCCGATCTGGCGATTGGAGGTGTGCTGATCCAATCCAATCACCCTGTTGCGTATGAGAGCCGCAAGCTCAAAGAGACCAAATAGAGGTATTCAATCCACGAGAAGGAGATGACTGCAGTCATCCACTGCCTTAGAACTTGGAGGCATTACTTCCTGGGAGCAAAGTTCCTTGTCCGGACATACAATGTAGCCACGAGCTACTTTACTATGCAAAAGAAGCTTTCTCCCAAGCAGGCACGTTGTCAGGAATTCTTGGCTGAGTTTGATTTCGTGTTGGAGTATAAGCTAGGCAAGGCTAATGTGGTAGCTAATGCCCTTAGCCAACAAACAGACTAGGAGGCAACAATGGTAGCATTGGTGCAGATTGCAGGGGATATGTTGGAATAGATACAGGAGGCCACGGAGAAAGATCAAGTCTACCTAAGGCTGATCGAATCCGTGAAGGATGGGTCTACACGGAGATTTTAGTTGGAGGAGGGGTGCTGTATACGAAAGGAGGACGACATTACATCCCCTTGGCTGGGGGTTTGAGGCACCGGTTGATGAGAGAGACCCATGATTCTGTGTGGGCAGGTCACCCCAGGCAAGAGAGGACCCACGCACTCTTGTCCCGGAATTACTTCCAGCTGTAGATGCTGGAAGATGTTGAGCACTATGTGAGAACGTGTATGGTTTGCTAGCAGGACAAGACGGAGAGGCAAAAGGAAGCAGGCATGTTGCAACCCCTTCCCATCCTAGACTGACCACGGGTTAGCTTGTCCATGGATTTCATAATTGGTTTGTCGATTGTGCAGGGATTCAAATCGATTATGGTGGTAGTCGACCACTTCTCCAAGTATGGGACATTCATAGCTGCCCCAAAAACTTGCAGTGCTAAGACAGCCGCTGACTTGTTTTTCTGGAATGTTGTCAAGTATTCGGGACTACCAGCGGACATCGTAAGTGATAAAGACACTCGCTTCACAAGCAGATTTTGGACTCAGCTGTTCAAGATGTTAGGTACTCAGCTTAACTTTTTGACCAAAAACTACCCTTAAACAGATGGGCAAACGGAGCGAGTGAACGCTATCTTGGAGGAGTATCTATGCCACTTTGTCACAGCAAACTAGAAAAACTGGGTCGACTTGCTAGAGGTTGCTCAGTTTTGCTATAACCTACACACAAGCTCAGCCACAGGTAGCAGTCCCTTTAAGTTGGCCACGGGCCAGCAACCTCTTATGCCAGTGGATGTGGCCTTGCAGCGGACAGGAGGCAGGTGTTCCGCTGCCTATTGCTTGGCAAGAAGGCGGACTGAGAGAATGGAGGAAGCGCGAGACTGCTTGGCCAAGGCAGTCAAGCAGATGAAGAAGTATGCGGACAGAGATCGAAAACCACTTGAGTTTCAAGTTGGGGACAAGGTTATGCTAAAACTTACTCCCCAACTTTGGAAGAAGCTGCGAAGGAAAGATGTACATAAAAGGCTGATACAGTGGTATGATGGTCCCTTTGAGGTGAAGTGACAAGTTGGTTAGCTAGAATACCAACTCAAGTTGCCTGAACGCTTCAAGCTTCACCCCGTTTTCCATGTTAGTTTCCTTAAGCCATTTCATTTAGACTTTGAAGATTCCAGCAGAGGTACTTCAAAGAGAGCCCTGCCTATGATAAGAACCTCTTTTGAAAGGAGGTTGATGTTATCCTTGACAGGAGAGTCAAAGGGATGAGCAGAAGAACAGGAGGATCTTCTACTTGGTTAAGTGGAAGGGTCTTCGAAGTCAAAAAATAGCTGGGAGCAAGACGTCGCGTTATGACAATTTGAAGACAAGGTTTGTGACTACTTAGCTTTGACGAGGACGTAGAACGGATTGGTTGGGGGTGGCCTATTAGCCCCACCACTTTTTGCATAGACAAGGGGGTGGCTACCCCCTATACTTGGCAATAGACGGCCAAGTTAGCTTGGGCGACGGACAGCCTAGGCAGCCCCTTGGGCACAGATGGATGCTTGGAGCAATGTGGGAGCAGTTCTGGATGCGCATTCACCTTGCGGAGTAGGCTGAGGCAGAGTCCCTATGCGGGCAGGACTCTAAGTGGCGTGCTGGGCGCCACAACCCCTTAGGGACGGACTCCTAGGGGCACTAGGACACAGGGAGGCAACACAGCCTGACTCCTAGTACACAGGTTTCCCTGAACGGATGGACTCTAGAGGCAGCAAGGTGCTAGACTCCTAGCCAAAGACGGATTACTTACAGGTTTCCTAATTTAGGTTGGGACGCCCCATTGGGCTGGGAGAGTTGGGACAGGGAGGGACTCTGTATACTTGGGTTGGGATTGTACTCCTAGTGCGATAAGGACCAGCAGAGCTGAGTCTATTTATAAGGGGAAGATGGGGTAGTCATGGCTTACAGAGAATTGTCGAGGACAAACAAAGAGTGCTCTGCACAGCGACTTGGTTTGTCAGCCCCAGCCCTCTCCCTGCCATTGTAACCGACGGACTGTAATTACATAGCATTGTGCGGAGCCCTTTACACTAGAGACGACTGTGTTGGCTGATTCCTTGTTCCCCTTGCGCATACGAGAGGGAAAGTTGCGAGAGAAGGTTGTTGGTTGTGCGTTGCAATCAGGCCATCACGGGTGTGGACGCTAGGCAATGTTCTGCGCCTGTAACACAAGGTTTGGTGAGATTTAATTTTATCAAACTTGTGTTCTATAGAACCTTTGTTTTATAGATAAGTAGGTTATAATTAATTATTTTTTTAGTAGAAATCATGTGCAACTATTATTCTTTGGATGATCTACTAAAAACTCTCAGGTTACTCGCTCTAAAATATAGTATGTGTCATTAATATAAGTAAATTATGCAACATGAGATTTAATTTTAATAAGAAAATAAATATGTCGATTCAGCTCCAACTAGTCCGATTCAAAACCCAACCCAACCTTACTTGAGACAGGTTCAATTAAAATATGAGCTTGAATTTTCTAAATGGTAATGGGTTTAGGTTTACCAAAATCAGACAAACCAGAAGGGTGGTAGCAACACTAGTCTAAATGAGCTTAGAGGTGCACTTTCACCCAGATTTTTACTTTTTTTTACTCCCTGTACCCAATGTTTCATACAAATTTCCGACGGAGACTGCCATAAATGGTGAAACACATTGGCGAAGGAAATAGATAACAGTATAATGGATTGGAAGTTTGCAATCATTTTCTTAGTAAACTAGTTACGTATTTTTAGATTTCAATTTTTTGGGAGCTTAAAATGTTGGAAGAGCCATTGACATCATTGTTTGAACTGGGGTAATACTGTAATCTTAGTATTGATGAGTATTTCCTTCATCAAAATTAGGTCTTTTGGTTGGAAAGTGCTGATTTGAGAGAACGATGAAGACAGTTCACAAACCTGGGCTATGTTCCGTTCAATGTTAGCCGGCTGTTTGAAGTTTTCCGGCGAGTGAAGTACGATGTGTACTGCGTCAGTACAATACAAATGCTACGACACTTTCTCTAGTGTGGCCTTGTTTCAGGCATTGCTTCTTTTCCCCTAGGAGCAGATATTAGAGGCTAGCATATTCACTTATTTACAGATTGCCACTGCTTTTCAGGCATAAATCATGATACACAATTTTGTTTTTTGTTTTTTGTTTTTTGTTTTTTTAAAACAACAAATATATTAGGTACTTTACTGCTTTATCTTCCCACGGTAATGATACAAAAAAAAATTTATAAGTTTTTTTCAAATATGTGCACAACCATGCTAAAATAAAATAAAGTATTATGCTATGATATTATTATTGCTTTTTTTATTTTTATTAATTTTTAAAAAAAAATTGAAAAAAATAATTTTAATTTATTTTAAATAAATTTATTAATATGAGATAGACAAGTATATTATTATTGGCACTGCCCATAAATTACCTAATTGAATCCAACTAGCCTAGGTTTTCTTTGAATAATATTATTACATGTCTCAAATTAATAGTTTTATTTAATTTAGTTTTAAAATTAAATAAAAATATTAAAAAAATAAAATTCCCTCTATCTTATATTAATAGTTCTATTTAGAAAAAAAAATTTATTAAACATTTAAACGCTTATCTAAAAGAAGGAAAAATAAATTTATAATATTCTATTTCAAGTCCTTAGATACTTTGAACAAAATTAAACTATTAATATAGAACACAATTTATTTTGAATAAAATTATTAATTTAAGACAAAAAAAGTATAAAACGCTGTTAATAAAGTTAAAATTAAGATAAATAAAATAATTTATGCTGAGATAATTAAACTTCAGTGGCGGCAGTTCTAGGTTGTTAATAAAAAATAAAAAAGGTACAATTAAATGCCCATGATGAAACATCTACTTGGTAATTTAGAGCAATGCCTAGGGCCATATGTTATTTGACAATCTTCGCTTTCTACACCCGCAACGACTTATGAGCAGGCAAATCGTCAAAGCATAGGCTCATTTCTTACACCCCCACCGTTAACTGCGACGAGAACCTGGTGTCCGATCACTCCGGTCCCCCTTCTGTTCTTCGCTTGCTGGCCAGTATGATGCACATGACCTTCTACTGGGGGAAGAAGATGGTCCTCCTCTTCGACTCCTGGAAAACGGACGCTTGGATCAGCTACTCTCTCTCCCTCCTCGCCGTCTTCCTCTTCTCCGTCTTCCTCCAGTACATGGAAGACCGACGGCTCCGATTCAAGATACTCTCCTGCGCCAAGCTACCGCCGCCGGATTCAACCACCATCGCCACCCCTCTCCTCCTCACCCTCTTCTACGGCAACAAGAACCCGGCCAAAGTCGCTGTGGCCCTCTTGTTCGGAATCAACACAGCGATTGGTTACCTGCTGATGCTGGCCGTCATGTCATATAACGGTGGCGTGTTCATCGCTGTTATTTTGGGGCTCGCTGTGGGGTACCTGTTTTTCAGGAGCGGCGAGGAGTAATTGGTCCTGATCAATAATCCCTGCGCTTGCGCCTCATCGGTTTCCTTATTCACTGGTTTGTATGCAATCTTCTCGTCTCTCTCTCTTTAATTTCCATGTAATGTATTTCTGTTTTTTTAGATGTTCACCTGTAAAGTTGATACTGGCTATGCTTCTTGTACTGTTATTCATGTAAGTGTTGCAGTGCTGTTTATATGATCTTAAAATGATGCATGTGCATTTTTATCTGATTGTGAATAAAATTCGGCACTTACGGCTAGAATGTCATGAATTAAAGCAGTCTATGACTAACTAAAACTATTTTTAGAAAGTTGTTTATACTTTGACAATGAATCATACTGTGTTTCTCAGACCTTCTAATGCAGATTGATGTGGCTCAAATTTAGGACGTATTGTAGCCACTTTATTGCATTTAGTAAACATCATAATCACAACCAAACTGCACCAACCTATATCTTGCCTTCAGCAAATCTAAATAATTTGATTTTAGTCCAGTCCTAAGGGGTGGCTTCTGTTGTATTGGGGTGATAATAAATTTATACTTGGTCCTGGATTAACTTCAAGAATGAAGCGTTAAAAATGTCCATAGTCCTCCAACTTAATTTTGTTTGGGTTGTTTTGTAAAAGATCAATTCAATACTTCTTAAGGTGTTAGTCATTAACTGTAATATCCAGGTAATTCAGCTTAGCCACAGAGATGAGAAAATTATGACTTATAGCCCCACTTGCATAAGTCCCACCTTTTTAAGATGATATTTTTATTAATGATAAGCATCATATTGGTGATGTTTTTGTTACATCCCATCTGTTTTATTGTCTTGTGTCTAGGCTGATGCTTATTTATTTGTATCGTTTAGCTTTAAGTCCCAAATCCTCTGCAGTACAATAAGGCCACAACAACACTCTTGGTTGTGGCTGCGGAGCATCAACCTCATGGAGCAAGGGTGTCCCGGAAATTCGTGGCTTTCCTATTCGTTAGAAAGACATTGTCTGTGCCGACAGAAGTCCAGTTAATCAGCATTCATCACCTCCCCTTACTCATTTAAATTGCATTTTCACAAAATTTCACCTAGGATAAAGAAATTGAGGTTAGGCATACTACCTCAGCCGAAATAGCATCTTAGCTCTTTCTTAGCACCAACTTCGTCAAGCTCGCCAAAAAACTCCTATTTCTCTCCAGGTGGCTCCTCTCTCTCAAGCCCGAAGAACTCCCCAAAAAACCCTAATTAGGTTCTTATATTAATGGGAATTAGTATTCTTAATCCTTAAAGCAATTTGGATTAAAAATACCCCCATTAAGCAGCCCAATTAGGCCCCTTAAACACAATTTTTTCACTTAATTTTACGGAGACCACATTGCTTTGTCATATCCAAATTCAAATGATCATAGCAGCCTCATCTAAATTTCATTCCATGCATTCTTTGTGACATTTTGAATATATTTTCGTCTACTTTTTATTTACATAATTTCAAGCCTATAATTATTCTAGTTTGAAAATTATTCAATAGAAGTGGTCTATGGATTAAACTCACTATTTTCCATGTGGTAAAATTTGAAAACTTAGGAAAGTGCTAGATGTTATGTACCTTCTTAACATGCTTACTTTGGAGTGATTATAATAAATAGAGTTTACCCCAAACACATCAACATTAATGTGGTCATAAATTTTTACATAACTTCAAACTTACACTCAGAAGAATACCTCAACTACCAAATGTCAAAACCTAGATTTTCAAAACCTTTTTTTAGAGCATGTGTAGCAAATGACAAGGAATTTTTTCTTTCTTAAATACAAGTCATGTCCAATTAGTCAATGTTAATTAATACTCCTTATGGCATGCACCGACATTATGTATCCAATCAACATAAGTGATTTTGAACAAAAATTAGTTTTTTATATTCATTACAACTATTGGACTTCCTACATTACATTCTCAATAGTCATTCCAAATATAAAAGAAAGCTTATTATTAGGGCTAGAAAAATTCAACCCAGTCAGCACCCAACCTGCATAACCCACACTTGACCTAACCCCATTAAAAATAGGGTCAGAGTATAGGTTTGAAAATTGAGGAATTTTGGTTTAGTAAGAGAGAGGGAACATAAACCCAAAATGGGCCAAAGGGTCTAAGATAAGTACAAAATAGGCCATGGGTGCCATTGGGGAAAATTGGCCTTCTACTTTAGACCATACATACAAAAAAGAAGTTGTGGCTTCCCATTTCACCCCGCAAAAGTGCTATCTGTTGCAAAAAACACTTCAATGTCCCTTTGTAGTGGAAAAGATGCACTCCTTCCTCCATCACATCAGAAAAGATTACAAAGTTTGCTTCATCAATCTCTCCCTCCCTAAGCAGTGTCAAGGATGATTTTTGCATTTGCCCGCCACTACATGTGAGATTCTCCAAAAGACGTCAGGCCACCAAAACTACCATTGTAGTCATGAAGGAGATGTTGCAAAAATCAAAAGTGAGGACAGGCCATGGTTTATAGTTGATTAACTCCATTCACGACTAAAAAAAGGTTGGTGGACGTCAATTAAGCAAGTTATGTTTTTTCAAATTCCTAAAATGCAAGTCTATTAATGGAAATACATTTGTGTTTGGCTGTTTGAAGGTTGCCTAATACAATGTATATTTTAGGTTTAATAGCATTGAGGAGCATTAATGTTAGTTTTTCTATTAGGGTGTCTGTGGTATGCATATTTGTAGTTATGAATGTTGCAATTAAAGCGGTATGGGATGCAATAGGTGTGTATTGCAATGGGTACACGATGACTTTTGGATATATTACAATGTTGTATGTGTAGTTGCGATGGGTATGCTTTTTTGTATATCAAAATTGCGATGTACTTATGGGCTGGCATCACAATGGGCATCGCAATGTCTTCATAATGATCATAAAAATTATATGTTCTTTCATGGTTATTAACATCACAATTGTACTACAATAGGCACCACTATGATAGGTGCTCGTATTGCAATGGGAGTCAAAAATGGCATCACAATAAGATCGCAACATAGTCACAAATACATAACATACAAATGTTAATGACATTACAACTGATATAGTTATTTATTTTATAATGAAATGATAGGATCTAAATTTTTTGCTTTTTAGATAGATTGGTAAAGCTGATTGTAGGTGCACTACATTAAAGCTCAAAGACTTCAATGCATTCTTACCAAATGATGTAAGGGAAAATTTCAAGAAGACAATATTCAAACATCTGATAGAAATTTCACAAACACTAATGTGCCACCAATTAATTGCAAGCACACCATCAGTCAAATACTTTGGTCTCACCTTCGATTTATGTGGCAAGTTGGTCATTCTAATTTCTAAGGCCAATGGATGTAAGTCTCATTATGGGATTCCCCCTACTAACTGAAAGAGAGGAGAATGTCCCTAAATCTGCCAAAAGCAAGTTCAAGTCCTTATATGTTCCCAAAAGTGTAAGTTAACCACAACATGGAAATTTGGAATGTAACAGACTTTAAGAAGACAAAGATCAATGAAATGGTGAAGTTGGCATTGTTGATGTGTTTGCGATATTCCTCTTCCTTAGTGCATGGGGTACAGTTGATAACAAGTTTTAGATCATGATAGATGACCAAAAACTTATGGCTTTTAACAATGTACCATGGACCAAATTGGTGTACATTCAACTAAGGAACATCATGAGAAATGTAGCCAGCAACATCTATAAAAAATGATTCAACATGTTTAGTTGTGTTGTAGTTTTATAAGTATGAACTTATGAAAATATGTTTCTTATTCCAAATATTTTGATAGTTTATTTGTATGTTGTGATTGATATTACGATGAATGTTACAATGGTTTATATATGGGTTGTGAAGGTTTGCTGGATGTTGTGATGCATGTTGTGAAGGTTCATGTGTGGGTTGTGATGGTTTACTCGGTGTTACAATAGTATTGTGATGCATGTTGTCAATCCAAAATACAAAGCATCACAATAGTCATCACAAAATCCATCGCATAGTCAACACAACATCATCACAATGTCAATCCCAATATCATATTAATGACTCGAGTGGTTTAGTCGACTAACCTACAATTGCAAATTTTTTACAGTATTGTTATTTCAGTCTGGTGTCATCGATGGGGGGCCTTGAGAGGTTTTTTGATGAAATGCTTACCTCACACTTCATGTGTGCGCTAACCCTAACACTTCAAAAAAATTGGGCAATAGCAATGGCCATAAGTCATCGCTATTGCTAGTATTAGTTGTCACTAAAGGTATCAACGATGACTAGTTGGCCATCACAATTAGGCGTGTCATTGATACCTTTAGCGATGACCAAAATGACTTTTAGCGATAGTTATAGTCGACGTTGAAAAACCAACACATTGTTTGCTTTAACCCTTCACAACAACTAAAAGAAGTTTAGTGATATTTCAAACCATCACTGAAAGTCATACTGCGACGGCTATTCAGATCATCACTGAAAGTAAGTTTTCAGTGGTGGTCAATTGAGTCATCCCTAAAAGTCATTTTTCAGCAACAACTCGATTGACTATCACTAAAAAAGGCTATACCAATGATTATTTATCAATATCAATGGCCACAACTATCGCTAATAATATTTTTTAAAAAAAATTTCTTTATATTTCCAGCGTCAGAATTGTCCATCACAATTGATCATAATTTTTTCAAAAAAAAATCTTATAAATTATACAAATAACCATGCTACATCTAGTTTCTGCTTCATAGATAAATGAAAATACCATCTTCGCGATAAAATACCAACATAACTTCACTAGCTTCAATTAGAAAAATGCCAAAGACAAAATTGGATTACAAGCGATAAGAGGAAAAACTAAATAATTAAAGAAAGTGTATTACAAAATTGTCTCCAATCATCTCTCATATCCACTGAATTCTAGAGGTTCCCACTTCAAATCACAACAACCTTGCATCATTAGTCTCAATCTTGTTAGAGTTCCTTCTAGCAAAGTTTTCTTAACCAATTCTAAATTTGGTAATACAACAAATTTACTAAAGATGATTATAGACATGCACACAAGAATGCATCATACATCCTTTTTTATCCTCAAGCTGCATAAGAATTTAAAAAGAAATTTACTTTTCATGGTACTAATTTCAGTCCAAGGTTAGGGCTCTTTTACCTATAAATCTGAAAAATCAAGGCTTTAAATCCTAAAGCAAGGTAGTTGGTTTCTTGTGAAAACCATGTCCCTAGCAAGAGAAAAAAAGATCTTCACAATATGCACAAAGGCTCAATGCTAATATTGTTGAAACAGAGTGGAACATGCTCCAAGTGTCTAATCTCTCAAATATTTATAATACAGAAGATACTTGAGACACCAATTCTAAAGTATTGGCAAATCCCGAGCATATCACCAATCAAGGTTGGGTATGTAATTCTATATAATGCACAAAAAAATACATCACCATTGTCTCATATGACATATATAATGCACAAAAAAACAAAAACTATTGTACTCGCAATGAGACAACACAACATGTTAGAAGGATACACCAAGATAGGAGAACCAGCCCACCGCCTAGTAGATCAGGATTTTTATCACATTAAACTTGTATATAATAGACAATCTGGCCAAATCTTACCTCAGGCTGATGCTTGCTTCCATTAAGGTTGAATTAGTGGGACACCAAGCCATCAATTGGCCTTTCTCCAAAACCCAAGCAATATGGAACTGTTTATTTGAATCATAAAAATGCAAAACACCTCCAACTTCAAATATTGGCTACAAGACAACAAGAGATAGTATTATATATTTGGAATATAAACATATAACTCTTTGTACATTATAAAACATTTCAAAATAAAAACAGTAAACAAGTAGGCATATATCATAATTTTATAATGGATCCAAGATGGCCAGGCACTCACCCTCTAATATGCATTCAATTGACCAGATAGGTTAATGTAATACAAAGAATCTAGAAGCTGGGGATTGCCATTTGAGGCTGATATAACACCAAAATTTAGAACATAAAAAATATCCAAGCTTTATGATAAAGCAAACAAAGGGAAGATGCAATTTACATCTAATTAACTATGAAATCAATTGCCAACATAAAATTTAGTTCATATCCATTAACAATAGAATGGATGAAAGTAGATTGCTCACTTTCACTAAACTTCTCCATGTATAACTGACCATTACACAACTATGATGTAGCAATAGGTTTTTCTATAAAAGCCATGAAAAGAGGAGATACTAAATAAAAACAACTCACACGAGATAAAACCAAACCTTCTCGTGGTGATGAGTAAGCCCTTGTGCAAATTTTCTAAGTCATGAAGTGACTTAAGAACTTTTATGTATTGATTCATGAAAACAATAAAATATTATAATTGATATATTGAACCAAGTACATGAGTCATTCGGCTATACTCCAGAAATGAATGCCAACGAGCCTAGCAGTAGATCTCAACTAAAGTTCATGACTTATAGAATTCAATAGAAAAAGCTAATTGCCCACTTGATCAAATCATGTCTGCCATTGCTATTGAAGTTAAATCATTCCAAAACAAGTGGGTTGTCCTGCATGTGATACTAAGTAAGTAATGATTGAAAAAAAAAATAAGAATTCATGTCAACCTCATCTTCTAAAGGGTATTCATCAATTGCCTTGCTTCCATCTTGAGGGAGATTCAAAATAACTGGCTTCCAAGTTGGATTTAGATTGTTTTTCCTCACTACTATTTTGCAAATAGAAACTTGGGCCGCATTCTCCACAACTTTTGATATTACCAAGAAAGGATCCTGAAACATAAAAAATCATAGACAATTAACCATCACTAAGAATCCCAATTTACCAAACTTAGATAGAAGAAAAGACTCATATATACACTCTTAGAGAAAAGGTCATTGTTAGCCAGATCTTAGCACCGCACAACCATCTCGACAAAAACTTCGGACCCAACATGTTCCTCATCAAAAATAGTAAGATAACCCAGGCCCTTTAGACTTGTCCCCTTATCTTCCAAAAGTGGATCTAGACTCAAATGGGCAAAAGAAAAGAAAAAAATCAAAACCTTCAAGACCATGGTTTAGGGGAAAAAAATTGTTGGAAATGTGAAACTAGATATGAGGTCATGGAAAAATCTAACATATATAGAAGAAGGAATTTATTTGAGAAGGAATGTAATTAGATAAACATCATTGAAAGCATAATGAAGAAAAATAAGAAAACAAGAGTTTTTTTTCGTGCCAGCTACTAACCAATAATGAACTGCCTTGCAGCGGGCACAAGGAGATGACATACTTGTGTTCAACGCTGCAGTGGCCTTAGCGGCTAGCCGAAGATAGTGTAGACTACATCATAGGTGGCCTCATGCTCAGTCCAGGAAGCCTCCTTCAACAGCAAAGGTGGAGAGGACGAACTAACGAAGAAGTAGAAAACTATCCCAATATTTATCATCAACACCACAAGTTTAACGAAATCGACAAATAGGGTATCACAATTATATCATAGATTTGCTCTTACCTGTTTGATTATGTGCCTCATGAACATAAGTATATTGTACCTTTGAAAAAATCAATGACGTCTAGTTGCTCCCGGAGGTTAAGATGATATCCCAATGTCATTCATTTCTATTCGACGTTGGAGTTGATTAAATTGTAATAAGTTTTAATTGTAGATAGTATATGTATAATTCTATGAGTAAGTTCATAATCAAATTTCTGAGTAAGATTGTAAGCATAAGATTTGAGATATAAGATGGTACGAGTAAGGCTATAAGTGTAACAGTAAGTATAAGAATGTTTGGTAAGATGGTATGTATATATGGATGGTTTTGTTGTATGGTAAGACTTTGATGATTATAAATGTCTTTCTATTTTATGTTAAGTTTCATGAATGCATCTATGTATCAACTTATAGAAAACTACAACAAAAAATGACTATTAGCAATGCTTTTATTCGCATCGCAATAAAAAAGGTCACTAAAAACTATTTTTTGTAACACTCAAAACTACATCACAAAAAAAAATAACTATTTGCGCTGCTTAATAATAAGTGATGCAAATAGGATACATATTTGTGATGCTTATTATCAAGCGTTGCGAATAAAATAAGCTATTTAAATATAGTACTCTTTACAACACTTTCAAAAAAAGCTTCACAAATAAAATAAGTGTTTAAAAAAATTAGTACTAATTGCAACACTTGTTCAAAACCATAAAAAATAATTATTTCAAATAAGTGATGCAAATAAATAAGTTTTTTCAAAAAAGAAAAAATATTTTGCACTATTTGCGACATTTTTATGAAAATATCACAAATAATACTACTATTTGCAACGCTTTCAAAAAAGTATTGCAAATAATATAAGTTTTTTTAGAAAAAAATTATACTATCTGTAATATTTTTTTAAAACCGTTGCAAATAAAAAAAATTTTAATTTTTTCCCTATTTACGACACTTTCAAGAAAGCACCACAAATAGTACAAGTTTTTTAAACAAAATGTTTTGCACAATTTGTGATATTATTTTAAAGTATCACAAATAGTACAACTATTTTTTATGCTTTCATAAAAATGTTGCAAATAAAATAGGTTTTTTTAAAAAATTGTGCTATTTTATGTAATATTTATTATTTTAATATATATAATATAATAAATAAATATAAAAAAATTAAACTAAAATCTCCTACTTTCTACCCTCTTCTCTTTATAGCTTGGGCTCACACTGACATGCATGAGAGAGAGAGAGACACGTAGAGAGAGAGAAGAGACAGAGGAGAGAGGGGAGAGGAGAGACAGAGAAAAGATATTATTTGTAAAAAGAATACTATTTATAATGCTTTTGTATAAGAGTCCCAAATAGTTGTAATATTTGTGATGCTTACTAAATTGCATTGTAAATAAGTAATAGTATTTGCAATGCATTTGTAAAAGTGTGGCAAATATTTGCACTATATGCAATGTGTCATGCACCGACACCCGCCTGACCCGAGTTGAATCCGGTCTAGGGCCCGGTCAAAGCACATGCAGGTGACAAGATTGTAGGTTTAAAATATTACCGAAGTCTTAACCCCACTAACGGGTGATTAACATACACAGAGTCACGCACTTTTAATCATTTGTGCAAGAGAATTAAGGAAAATAGAAGAGGATAGTAACTCTCAAATAAAACCTTACTCAACCCACATATATATGCTTAGCATCCTGAGCCGACACATGGCTCAAATCAGAAAGTCATGAATATGTCTAAAACCACAAGGGTTACAAAAGTTCAAAATAAATGACATTTTTCTAAAGCATTGCTAAAAGCACTTTTAGCAACTTTTAAAAAACATTGCTAATAGGGTTTTTTAGTTTTTCAAAGAATATTTTTTTCATGTTAGCAACGATTTCAAAAGTATCGCTCATTAGCGATGCTGGCTTACTTAGTGATGCTTTATAAAGCATCACAAAAAACCTAATATTAGCAACACATAAGAAAACATTGCTAATAGTAGTATTATTAGTGACTTTTTTCATATGCATTGCTAATGAGCAATACTGACAATACTTTTTTTGACACTTTTTAAGCTTTACTAATAGTCATTAGTGATATTTTTATGACTATGAGTGACGCTTAAAAGTGTTGTTAATCTTATAGTGAAGCTCACTTATTAGAACTCTCTTATTAAATATTAAAATATATAATTTTTCTATTTTTTTAATCTTATGTGTTCTCAAGGCTTTTGGAGGTTTTTGATTGATTGCATGTGGAGATGAATCTTATTTCCATTGTGGACCTATCTATGTTGATTCTGGTATACTTTTGACTCATTATGAGTTCATTATTTTTTTACACCTTGTTGCATCTATTGTGGATCTCATGTAATGGGTAAGATAAAATTTTAAGATATTTATACTTTTTTGGACTTATACTCAGCGATGCTTAAGATGTTTTGGTGATTAAGCTCACGGCCAGGGCGATTTATTTTGTATGTTTCGTTTTCAACTCACGCATGAGAATATTTGGTTTCACTATACAATAATTTAAAAGAAATTTATGTAGAAAAATAAATATGTTATGATTCAAATTTATAAAAATTATTTTCAATGTTTTGAATTTTATCAATTTTCCAATTTACAATCATCATATTGTAAAAAAAAATGGTTAATTTTTTTAAGAAAGAAATGTGTAAGAAACTCGGGCATGACACTTCTCTAATTAGTTATTCGATCACTTTTCCCAAAAGCTCCTTAAATAATATTGAGGTAAGTATTGAACTCTAGACCTCACTTTCGGTTTACACTTGAGAATGTTTGGTTTGGCCGAACAATAATTTAAAGGAAATTTATGTAGAAAAATAGATGTTTGATTATTCAAATTTATAAAAAAATATTTTTACATGCTTCAGATTTTTTCAATTTTTTTAATTTGCAATTGTCATATTATAACAAAATTTCATTAATTTTTTATGAAAAAAATGTGCAAAAAACTTGGGCATGACACTTCTCTAATTAGTTAATTGATTGTTTTTCCTAAAAGCTTGTTAAACGACATGGAGGTATGTATTGAACTCGGACCCCAATTTTGATATCATATTAGAGCCAAGTTGTCTTGGAAGCTCAAGGTTGGCAGAAAACTTGAGTTATTAAGTGAGGAACCAATAATGTCAATCAGACCAAACGGAACGAAATATTAAACAAACAGTCTCCAGTGCTGTAATATGTATTGTAGAACAGTAACGGGGGCTTTGGACCAGCTTCACCCCTTAAGGCTTGGTCTTCTATCACTCTATGACCCCAAACCCTCATGTTAATGCCTACATGCCATGAGAGTGGGTATCTCTACTTAGTTGGTTGTGTGGTGAGGCCAAACCCAAATGGGAATAGGGGGTCATAATCTGTGTCCCCATAGTTCATGGGCAGCTGGTCCACTGACTTGAACCAAGTTCTTGCAAGCTTGCCTGAGAACCCATAATCACCAAATAGCACATCTGCCACACCTTGGCCCTCTGTGCCCGGAAGCCAAGCAGCAACCAGTGCATCAATCTTTGATATGTAGGGCTCAATGACGACCGGCCGCCCGGACACGACGACGGCAATGCATTTGACGGCACCACAGACGTTATTGATCGTTTTCGAGCCTGGGTCAGCGATGGTCAGGTTGGTGCTGTCACCGGCAGTTTCTGCATAAGGGTGTTCCCCAACAACCACAATGGCGTAAGAGAAGCCATTGGACTTGACATAATCGTGGCTAGGGTTTTCCTCGTACACAACCTTGGTTGACTGATCCACCGTTGCTTTAATTCCATCATAGATGGTGGTTCCTGTTTATAGTAGATGGTTTGAAAGTTCAATAAAAATTTACGTATAAATATAATCCCTGTGTCCTAAACTAGTTGTTACATTTGGTTTTTCAAAATAAAATAATTTAAGTTCAATTTGAAAAACCATAAATGTGGAGCTATACATACCTATGGTGAGGTTGTTTCCTTCTAGTCCTTGCCATTCTATTGTCCACTCGCCACATTGGTAGCCCAGGTTATGGGCATGACTTCCAGCAACTAAGATCTTTGGTGTTTTTTTGGGAAGGGGCAGCATTGGCTTGTGGATGGATTTTCCATTTTTCAAAAGCACAAGTGATTTACGTACAGCTTCCCTTGCCAATTCCCTGTGCTCCTGTGGATGTAAGCCACAAGCAGCTCAGTTACTGATAAAACACACTAAGAATTGATGCCTTTGAGGAATATTTTGCTACATAACTCTGCATTCAACTGTGATTATGAAACATTAAAAGATTTCAAGAGTAATTATAACAGTCGAACACATTGAATTAGAATGTGCAGGTAACATTTTTTACCTGGCTTCCGACCTGCTTGGCCAAGCTAGTGTCAGCCAAGGGGTTCTCAAAAAGGCCCATTGCAAATTTGACACGAAGAATCCTGCTCACAGCATCATCTATACGGCTCATGGGGATGGCCTTGCTCTTCACCAGATGGGTCAGATCAGTAATGAATTCAGTATAGTTGTATGGGACCATGATCTGCAACAATAGACCCATGAATTTCATAATCACTTTGTTTCAGTAGGGAAACACAAAAAAAAACAAAAACAAAAAGGAATTAAAAAAAAAGCATTTGATGTTCAATTCTAGATAATGTAATTGGCCACCTACCATGTCAATGCCGGCATTAATTCCAGCCTGAACCGAATATTTGTAGTTTGCTCCAGGTGGATAAGTGAGCTTGTCAATCCCTTGCCAATCAGAGATGACAAATCCCTATGGAAAATAAGGTGACAAAACTTAATATTGATTTGCCTTTCCTAAAAAAGCAATATTTACATGATATTGCAGTAGCAATTGATCGGAACAATTTCGAAATTAATGAGGTTAATCAAAATAAATTTATCTCTATCTAAATTTCTGTTAACCTTGGTGGTAATTTTTTAATTAATGAGGTTAATCAACTTCTAATGAATATACTACGATTGCTCTCGCCCAAAGACGCTTGTGTAATGCTTGCCACAATGAAGGTATAGGGTTATGGGGCCCACTCATCAAAGCGAGAGCGCAGTAGTTCTGGGCAAGCATACTTTGTATCACTCTACTTCTAATGGTAGGTAAATGATTGTCAAAAAAGCATAAAAAAGGTTAACTTTATCTATTTTCTCAGTGAGGTACCTTGAAATGAAGCTTGTTTTTGAGGAAATCTGTGACAAGTTGGTGGTTGGCGTGCATCTTCTTCCCATTCCAGCTAGAGAAAGAAACCATGATGGTTGAAACACCTTTGATGATGGAGTTGAAGTATGGGCGCATGTGAATGTCCATGAGCTCATGGAAGCTGACTATTGTGTTGTTCTCATTGATCCCATTGAGTGTTCCACCGTCACCCACATAGTGTTTAGCACAAGCAGCTACCTTGGTCCTGTAATTGATCAAGAACAATTGAAGTGAGCAAGTGTCCAAGCTTCAAACTGATATAGAATTAATTTTCACCATTGCCATCAGAGTAACAGATTAAGTTTACAATTCAAATTAATGGTATGGCCTACTAGCACTTACATCCCGCCTACATAAGGAACACCCTTGCGAGATCCTGCAGGGATGTCTCCTTGCAAACCAGAGATGATCTCTGTCATCTGCTGCACAATCTTGTGATCCTCACTGTAGCTCTCATAGCATCTTCCCCATCTTGGATCTCTGCAGACCTGTCTCAATGGGAGATCATCAGTAGTAAAAAATACTGATATTAAGCTTAATGGACATGGATATGCTTTAGGATATCAAACTTTACCGCAATGCATGGAGCAAAAGCATAGGAAATGCCCGTAGCTCTAACTTCAAGAGCAGTTGCGGCCCCAATCTTCTTCACAAGCTCTGGGTCCCTGACATAAAGTTTTAAATTTGGTGAGAAACAAAATTTTATTGAAATTTCTCTTCTTTTCATTAAATTCTTGTCTATGACTTAATTACTAAATTATGAATTTCTTCTTCGATTGGGGTAACAGGGACCTGATGAGAAAGAGCTTCCACAAAAGAGACTAGATTACTGGAGACGTAAGATCAATGTCGCTCAGGTAAAAGACACTTATTAAATTATGAAATCTTGATTGTGATGATGAAATCTGTCTTTGATGCTAAATTTTCTCACCTCGTAGCTCCAAGTCCCACGTTGTGGGGAAAAATGGTTGCTCTATAGACATTGTTATGCCCATGAACGGCATCAATGCCATAAATCATTGGGATGCCTAGGCGGCTAGAGAGACTTCCCTTTTGAAAGTCATTCACCATATTGACCCAGACCTCTGGACTAGCATGGGGAGCAGGCGCGCTTCCTCCAGCACTGAGCAGACTTCCTGTTGATGTGCATCACTATACATGTTAAGAAAATGTATACCACATTCAAAAGGCATATCCAAGCTATGGGGGCACATTGATGATCTTACCAATGGAGTAATCTCTCATAATTTCTGGGCTTGCGACAGCTCGTTCAATTTGGGTCATCTGACCGATCTTTTCTTTAAGGGTCATCCTCTTCATTAGGTCTTTAATCCTTGCATTTAGGGGCTGCTTAGGGTCCTTGTACTTTACATAGCGAGCTTCTCCTTGAAATGTCCAGCAACTCAAGTATAAAAGTCCCAGCAAAAGGACTTTAAAATGTGCCATGCTTAAGGCTGCTTCCTATTTCCTATATTCACCACTCTCTGATCCTGAAGAATGGAACACACAAAGTGAGTTAATATATTTATCATTATATTATTAAGGAGAAGGTAAATTTCTTTCCTAACATTCATTATTATATTAATATGGAGAATGTAAATTTTTACATTATATCAGTATGGCCATATTTTGAGAATGTAATATTCTTCATAAAAACTAATTCAGTTAATGTCTACTTGTGGCTAAATCCAATAGCAACCATTAACTAACCTAGGGGGAAGATAACGGGATCAAACGTACTTAGATTAGATAGACTTCTTAGAAAAGATAACATAGATTGTAAATGTCTTGTCATGGTAGCTAAATGTTTAGCAGGTGGATTAGGCAGCATAGGACCAATCTTCAACCACTTCTTGTATTCGCAAAATTTATTCGCAAATTTTATATTAATGAATTCATTAAGGAGAAATTCAGGAAATGATAGCAACTAAACATGACTGTTTTCCTTAAACATCCAAAAAAATTGTAGCATCATTAATTATGGACTGAAATTTTTCACAAAGTACAAAGTGACAAAGTTAGTAGCTTTAACTTACAGATGCACGCCGACACAAGTGAGAGATAGAAAGAGGGCCCTCTGATAGAAGTTCAGAGGGGCAAGAACATGTCAAGGAGAAGCTGGTGAAGAAAGAGGAGCTTTTTATAGAGGAAAAGCACGTATGCTTGAGTAAAAAGATAACAAGAACAAATTTTGGATAATTTTTTCCCAGTAAAAAAGAAGGGAGAAAATTACTAAATTTAGAAAATCCACAATCTGTTTTTGTGGAACTAACTCATAATTCTTGCTTGGCATTTGCTATATTTTGCTTATATTTGTTAAACAAAATCTCAAACGAAGCTAAGCAGCAAACAGATAATGGTCAATGAAGCTAAACAAAGAGCTGCCAAAAATAGCCATCAAAGGATTTCCATTTCCTTAATGGTGCATGGCTTAGTTTGATGTAGTCAATGAGCAACGAGATGAGCATCACTGTTATAGGGATTATTCCTCTCCTGAGAAAATTGTTTACAGAAAAAAATTCTTGAGAAAAATCCTCTCATATCTTGTCTTTTACTCCTCTTTATTTCTTATTTAGGCCTCGAGCGCTCTGATTTATTGTTTTGGCTTTGCTTTTAATTTAATTTAACTTCAACTGATCCAAATATTATTGAGAACGAGATAAATAATTTTTCGGCCTGAGAGTTTTAGGCCCATATCTTCTGTTCCAGCTCTTAACACTAGATTTTCGTATATATGATGTAAATATACCCTTTTACTGTAATGGATCTATGGGGATCATCAAAGTACATATAAAATAAAAATAAAAGAGAACTGCTAGGTATCGAGCTTGCTATTGAATTTTTTCTTTAACATCCAAAGAAAGAAAGTGAAAAGCTAATGACTGCTCCTGCTTTAGTGCTTTCACCCTGGTTTCAAGGAAAAATAAATAAATAAATATCTCCAACGTATGAAAAGTATATTTGAAGGCTTGGTAGAGCAGATAGCATCTTCTTGTATTTGGAACTTATTTTGGGGATCAGGAAAAGAGTGGAGCGAGACCAAGCTCAAAAGGGTGATAACAAAGTTATGAAAAGAAAAAAGAAAAAACGACAGAATTCATACTAATTCCTCTAGGAGCTTCCAAATATTTGGTTGTGTATGCGCATATATAGGTCTTGATAGGAGAGTCCCTTTTAATCCAAATAATCAATATACACCAGCATTTATAAATATCCACAAAATAGTACTAAAAGCATGATGCCTTTTGGAAAGAAATTAAAATGAATTAAAAATTGAGTAGAGCAAATAAATAAATATTATAATTTTAAATATATTTCTCCTTCTGAGTCCTACCCGATGCATCTTGCAGGCTATGCGCTGGGTATGTAAGGAGTCATTAGAGTTGAGTCCGAAGGTCCTTATTCATGGACATGTGGGTTGATTTAATGGCTCGCAATGTACCCTATCAGATTGCTGAGGTGCGCTCTAACTTTTCTCTCTCCGTTTATTTTTAATTTGAATTAAATTAAATTCTACAACTGAAAAATGAAAGCAATTCGTATTGGGTCAGGAGCTTAGTATGTCCATCACTAAACCAAATTCAACAGGGCCCATTTCAGAATCATTGTCGTCTCAAATTTGGTTTAGCTTGGAACAATATTAAGGGGCTGGATATTGAATTTTTATTAATTTTACCTTAATTTTAGTCTGAATTATCAGAATTATGTTTATAGGTAGAAAGTGAGTAGAATTAAAATTTTTACTTAAAAGTTTATTTTAAGCCATTTTAAGTTAGAATCGGTCGTAATCACTGAATCACCTCATGAGGTACTTCCGGCCCCCATTCTAGAATTAAAGATTTTATTATATTTTAATGGTTACTTCTCATATTGATTTGAGCTTCGAGAAGTATACTATATAGGTAGGGTCAATTTTAAATTTTTAAAATTACCTTCGTGGGATTTTATTTGATAAGACTGGAATTTAGGAATATAATAGTACTAAGAACATTCATATTCGAATTTGAGAAAGAGAGAGTTATATTAGTTTAAAATTTTAAAAATAATTTTAATGTGACATCTAAATTTATTTTAAAAATTGCTATTATCAAACCTAATTATGAAAAAGTGACAAATTATTGAAAATTTCTGATTCTATTTTTATTTTTGTTTCTAAAAAAAATAATACCCAAACGGCCCCTAAGTCTCTTTACAACCTAGCATAGTGATAAAAGCTTAAAGTAGTAATTTTATCGGATCTATAAGGTATGCCAAATTAGCTATCCCTAAATTATTCATATTATTATATTAAATAAATTAGTGTATTATAAAACTTTCTTTTTGTGCTTTTTAATTATCCATAATTTTTTAATATTACATCCCTAAATTACCCTAAAGACTTAACACAATCCACCTCATGCAAATCTTATCATTTGAAGAAAGCACTAATCTTTTGACATTCTTGCTAAACCGTCAAGGCATACCATAGATCTTTGCATTTGTTCTTATTTTACCCATATTTTTATCATTAATTCCGACATTTACCCTCATGACTATACATATACTCAGAAATTTTACCATATCACAATTTTACCCGAAAACAACCATCAACTCTAAACAAATCTTGCCGTATCCACAAGTCATGGTTGAGTAGGAGGCAGCCAATCCATCTCCTCTCTTCATATCAGTCAGTTTTAGTTTAGTAAGAACAACAAGGACTGAATAGGTATGTCACTAGGTTTAGAGTTAAACCCAACCCGAACTATGATCAGGTTTGGGTTTCAGGTGATATAACTTAACCCAAATAGCTAATTAGGTTGGATTTGGATTTACTATTTCTTAGATGGTATCAAGTTGGTATCAGGTATAGGTTTGATAAAACCCAACCTGAAGCCGACTTGATGACACCCCTACTTACAAAGGAGTCTTAATAAAAAGTTAACAAAAATAAAGACAAGGCTGGAGCAGAATCTAAGAAGTGCAAGCTAAATATTGAGTTTGAAGAAGAGACAATTAACGGACAGACCAACCCACTTCTCGTCGTATTTCAATTCTCCGTCTCCCGCAAAATTAGGAGACCTATCTCAATGAAAGTATTCACAGATAGGAGAAAACTATTTTTCTCCTCCCGACTATAAGCCTGGAACAGCCTTTGATTACAGATTTGCGTATATTAAAAGTTTTCAAGGTAAAATTGTAGAACTGGATCGTCAATGGAGTCATCTTTTCATGTAAGTTCCCTTGTAAACTAGAATTCTAATCTGTGTTTTGAGGGAGTACATAATGCAGTCCATCAAAGTTTGGCCATATTGTTGACAATTTTTTTGGAGTGAGAAATTGAGTGTTCAAGTTCTTTCCTTGCTCCGTGGAGTCCACAACCAATTCCCTTCTAGATGTGTTTCCCCTCTTTCCTTTAGAAATTGTTCCGTTTTAATTAAGGCACCAAAATCCAAACACATTTTTCTAATAGAATGCCTAGCAAGAGCTGTTCTCCTAGGCCACTAGATCACGGTCACTGTAGCTCATTGTAGCTCTGGTCTGCTAAGGAGCCATAGTTCAACTGCAGCTCTGACAAGCTTTTTCCTTTTTTCTAATATGTACGGTAAGCCTTCCTATTGTCAAGAACAAATGAAGCCAACTTTCTTAGGAGCTTTATTTTGAGATAGAAAGTCATGGCAGTCTATTGGCCTCTACCCATATTGCTCACGACCTTCATACAGTGAGAAACTACATATTTTATAGGCAGAGGAAATGTGATAATCAAAAAAAGGGGGACAAACAACATGGAAATTAGATTTGAATTTGATGATTAAAGGTAGGACATATTAATTGTATGTATGTGGTTTAATATGTTATTTAGTTATTTACAAAATGTGGCTATTTTTGTGTCCCATTAAACTCATATGTCCCCCATTTCTCATTTACCCTAACCCCATTTACTAAAATCTAACACCTATCCCTACATAAAAAAAATATTTATTTAATATTACTTTACCTCATGCTTTCCTCTCTCATTACCTGGTACTAAGAGTTGGTGTCGGCATCGGTGGTGGCCAAAGAACTTGAAAATCATGGATACCCAAGCTATCTTGGTAGCAATGGATGAGAGGGCCTGATATTCGGATTCAGTAGAAGAACGGGCAATTGTTTCCTATTTCTTGGATTTCCATATGATAGGGAAGAGATAGTACCCAATGATGGATCGATGGTCAAGAGGGTCACCAGCCCAGTCAGAATCTGAGTAGGCAGTGAGAGTGAAGGGACCCGGTTGGATGCGAATGCCATGAGAGAAGGTGTCATGGAGATAACAGAGGATCCGTTTGATAGCTGTATAATGAATTGTGGATGGTTGATGCATGTGTTGGCACACGTAGTTCATGGAGTAGGCAATGTCAGGATGAGTATTAGTGAGATACTAAAGGGCTCCAATAATGCTTTTATAGTATGAAGGATCAGAGAAGAGTGGATCGGTGGGAGAGGTAGGAGGTCATTTGTAGCCAGTAGGAGTGGGTTTGTAGTCGTCCATGTTAGCCCTGATGAGAATGTCTAGAGTATACTGAGCATGTGAAAGGAATAGACCATCCGGAGTATTAGTGAATTTGATGCCAAGAAAGTAGCGGAGAAGACCCAAGTCTTTGATAGTAAAGACTCGACCAAGGAAGGAAAAGATATGATCGATGAAAGTGGGGTAAGTGTCAGTAATGAGAATGTCGTCAACATAAACGACAAGGATAGTAACCTAAGAGCCCGTCTGATGGAGGAAGAAGGAAGTGTCAACATGACAAGTTCAAAACCTGAGGTTGAGAACATAGGATGAGAGTCAGGAATACCACTAGCAGGGGGTTTGTTTGAGACTGTATAAGGCTTTGTGAAGCCGACACACATAGTGGGGGTGAGTGAAGTCAACAAAGCTAGGGGTTGAGCCATGTATAGTTGGAGATGTCCATGGAGAAAGGCATTGGAAATGTCCAACTGTTTCACGATCCAGGCTTTGGAAACAGCAAGACTGAGTATAATCCAAATGATGTAGGGTTTCACTACGAGACTAAAGGTTTCATGATAGTCTTGCCCTACTTCTTAAGTGAAACCTTTGCCTATGATGCGGGCCTTGTATTGAGAGATGGCGTTGTCGGGGCCCCGCTTGATTTTGTAGGTCTACCGACACCCAATGATGTTAGAGTTAAGTGGCGGAGAGACAAGGGTCCAAATACCCTGCTTGAGAAGAGCCTCATACTCTTCGTGCATAGCATCACACCACTCAGGAACCTGGGAGGCAATACGAAAGGAGATGGGTTCAATTTAGGGGGAGGTTTGGGCGATGAGAGACAGTGGGATGCAAGGGAGAAAAATGCTAGCTTTGCTGCCAGTAATCATTTGATGAGAGGGGCCAGGGAGAGGTGGTGGGGTGGGAGGGAGTGATGATGTCGGGGACGAGTGAGGGGTGGGAGGGGCAATTGTGGTTGAGGGGGAATGGGGGTGTAGGAAGGGGGTTGGAGGAGGGTCGGGGGAGGTATGGGGGGAGGTGGGTGGGGGAAGAGGTAGAGGAGGAATAAGGTGAGAGGGAGATGGGGTAGGAGGAGAGTGATGGGCAAAGGGAAATTCATTTTTGACGAAGCGGGCATGGCGAGAGATGTAAACATGATGGGTGGTGGGATCAAGGCACCGGCAACCCTTAGTAGTTGAGCAATAACCAATAAAAACACAAGGAATAGAACGAGGTTCAAGTTTTTGGTTAGAGTAAGGACGGGTCTATGGGTAGCACCGACAGCCAAAGGTACAAAGGTGAGTATAATCAGGAGGGGTGAGATGAAGTAGTTGATAGGGGGAGGTGTTTTTTAAGGTGGAAGTTGGGAGACGATTGATGAGATATGTGGCAGTGTAGGCAGCATCAACCCAATAGGAGGGAGGCATGTGGGCGGCAATAAGAAGGGTGATGGTGGTTTCAATGATGTGACGTTTACGTTTGGCAACACCGTTTTGTTCGGGGGTGTGAGGGCAGGAAAATTGATGGGTAATGCCATGGGAGTTGACGTACTCACGACCATTGTCGGAACGGAAGAAGGTGATACGAAGAGGGAGAGCATTTTTTACCATGGACTGGAAAGCAAGAAAAGTTTCAAAGATGTCCGATTTGAGTTTGAGAGGGTAGAGCTAGGTGTAGCAAGAGTAATCATCGATGAATATGACATAGTATTGGTAACCAAGGAATGAGGGAACATGCGAGGAGCCCCAGACGTCAGAGTGAATAAGTTCAAGTGGACTAGTAGATGACCATTGTGAAAGAGGGAATGGTAATTTGTGGGATTTACTAACATGACAACTATTACAAACTAATTTTTTTTATTTTGGTGATAGGAAAAGAAAAGGTTGATATAAAGGAATTGAAAGTGGCGGGGCAGGATGACCCAGTCGATGATGCCAAATGTCGGAAGAGGAAGCAGTGACGTGGAGAGCATATGGAGAGTGGAGGAGAGAGGGTAGACGCCATTTCGACTCGGGCCGCTTGGACTTATTGTCCTGAATAGACACATTAGACGTAGTAAAAGTTAGAGAACAATCATTATCGCGGCAAGTTTGTGTACTGAGAGGAGATTGTGAGTAATATTGGGTGTGTGAAGAACATTGTTAAGACGAAGTGTGGAGGTGGGAAGAGAGAGGGTGGTGCTACCTATAGAGGAGACAGGAAGAGAGTGATCATTACCAATGTTGACGTGGGAGGGACCAGGGTAGGATGCTGGAGTTGTAATTTGAATCTGGTGTGATGTGATCATTGGCACCGGAGTTGAGGAGCCAATCAAAGGAGAAGGGCCTGCCTCCTTGGGTACTCATGGCAAGTTTGGGACCCATGGCAGGGCCCGGGTGGGAGGCATTGAAATGCTCTTTGCAGTTGATAGCAATGTCCCCCCCCCTAGTGCATATCTGGCATGAGAGACAGTAGCTCCGGGGGCCCCCTCGGCCACAATTTTTGCTGCGGTCTGCACCACGGCACTGCTATTGATATTGAGGAGTGGAGAGAAGGCCAAAGGGGTGGGGAAAAGACTAGGTGAGACATAGGCGGTAGCATGAGGCAGTCCAGAGTGAATGCAGGAGTAGCAGAGGGTGCAGAAGGGGTCATGGGACCGGCGACATGGAGAGCAGTGGGATGTGCCAAGAGGGGACTGGTGGGGGTTGACTATTGGAGAGAGAGAGCAGCCTCGTCCGCAGTAGATGGTTCCAAAGTTCTGCAACCACAATCAAGGCACCACGGGCCCAAATTCTTGCTACAAATGCAAAGTATAAGGCTGGGAGCCCTGCAAGGGTTTGGTGAAGGAGGTCCAAATCACTAACAAGGACACCAACTGCAGCAAGTTGATCAATGATGAGTCGTAGTTGGTCGAGATAAGCAGCCATCCCACCTGAGCCAAGACGACAACGACGAAGATCACCCATCAATTGAATGACTGCAGCAGGCGAGGCCAAGAGGGAGCGAGTCTCAATCGCGCTCCACAGGGCAGCAGAGGTGGAGTATGTAAGGAAGTGGCAGACAAGTGTTGGTTTAATGGAGGCACGTAAAAAGACGAGGAAATGATGATCGGTATGGATCCATTCAGAATAAGACGGTCTAGCAGAGGTAGATGCAGGAGAGGGACAAGGTAGGGAGCCATCAACATAGGGAAGAAGTTGGTAAGCGGCAAGGACAGAGCGAGTGGTTTTATGCAAAACGAGAAACCATCAAGGAAAACAGTGATGAGGGAGGCCATGTTTGATACTAGAAATTTGATGGAGGCTGGAACAACAATAAGAAAATCTGAGGCAGTGGCAAAAGGGGGTGGGGGAGGTGGAGGGTGAACAACAAAGGTGCTGGAAGCTAGGGGTGAGGTAGGAGGGTCCATAGGGGGAGCTGATTAGAGGAATTTTAGGAAAAAAATTAAAATTTTCAAAAGTGAAAGGAACCTAACTATGCAAGACGGTATTGGGCAAAGTGGCCACCAACTGAGACAAAATGCCAAAGTAAAGCAAGACAACCAAAATAAAAAAAGATGAAGAATCAAAAGAGGTCTTCAATGAAAAGCAACCCAGGGCTGTCAAGGGCGGTAGAAAGCAAGGGGGGGGGGGGGGGGGGGGGGGGGGGGGGGGAGTACTGAAGAGAAGGAGGGGGGTCACGGTGGGGAGAGGGGGGGACGTCCGACAGTGCAGGGTGGTGGTGGGGAGACGAAGGAGGCGGCAGTCAGGCACAGCGGTGTAGAGTGGCAGCGCAGTGATGACAGAGACAGAGAAAATATGAGAAAGGAAGAAGGGGTGGAAGTTGAGGCAGGGATGGAGGGAAGAGGGGAACGACGGCCAACCACGGCAAAGGGAGTTCAGCGGTGCTGTGAAACAGGGAGGGAAGGAGGGAGAAAGGGTTGGGAGAGAAAAATAGACAGTATCAGACAAGTAAAGGGGAGGTTTTTTTTTCGGGGGGAGGGCAGCAGCAAGGGAGGCTGACAGTAGGAGAGGAGAGTGTCGTCAGAGAAGACGGGCGATGAGTCCAAGAGCGAGAGTCAACAGAGACGAAGGCCAACAGATCCAGGGAAAGGAGGGTGACACTGGGATGGGGAAGACAGGGAGTAGTGACGAGAGGAGGACAGCAACACAATCTGGAGGGGAGGAAAGGCGAGAGGACCACTAGCGGAAGAGGAGGCTGGCCAACCGGAAAGAGGCTGGTGAAGCAAAGGTCCTGGTGGTGCATTGGGAGAGGCTGTCACAAAAAAAAATGATTAGAGAAAGAAGGGGAGGGTGAAGTAGATGGTGTTGAGGAGCACCGTAGAGGTCGGCTGGCAGGATCAACAAGTTAGAGCGTTAGCTTAATTTGTAGCTTGACACCTTGAATGGAAACTAGGGCTGGTCATGGACGTCCATCGCCTGATGTCTGGGCCATGTCCGAGGTGTAGGTGGCCTTGTCCTGCTGAATTCTTTTGTCCGCCAATTTTTGGACATAGCCATGGACAAAGACCTCGTCCGGCTGTTTGTCCAAGGTTTGGTTAACTTTTAAATACAATGTGCATTCTTATATGAAGGACAATTTTTATTTCTCCTCTAATTATTCTTAAACATTATTTTCTTATACTTAAATTTTTAACAATTCAAATACAATTATGTTAATGTTATATTTGAGTTCTTCTTTAAAGCTAGTTATTGAATACTTCTTTTAGAGACAAAGAGCGGTCTTGTCTGCAAGTAGAAGGCTCCAAAGTTCTGCGACCACAACCAAGGCACCGCGGGCCTGAATTCTGGCTACAAACTCAAAGGTAGCGAGTCTCGATCACGCTCCATAGGGCAGCAGAGGTGGAGTATGTAAGGAAGTGGCGGACGAGTGTTGGTTCAATGGAGGCACGCAAAAAGATGAGGAAGTGATGATCGGTATGGATCCAATTAGAATAAGATGGTCAAGCAGAAGTAGATGCAAGAGAGGGACAGGGTAGGGAGCCATCAACATAGGGAAGAAGTTGGTAAGCGGCAAGGACAGAGCGAGTGGTTTTACTCCAAACGAGAAAATTGGAACCATCAAGGCAAACAGTGATGAGGGAGGCCATGTTTGATACCAGAAATTTGATGGAGGCTGGAAAACAATAAGAAAATTTGAGGTAGTGGCAAAAGGGGGTGGGGAAGGTGGAGGGTGAATGACAGAGGTGCTAGAAGTTGGGGGTGATGAGGGAGGGTCCATAGGGGGAGCTGATTAGAGGGATTTTTGAAAAAAAAAAAAATTTCAGAAGTGAACGGAACCTAACTATGCAAGGCGGTACAGAGCAAAGTGGCCACCAACTGAGACAAAAATGCCAAAGTAAAGCATGATAGCCAAAATAAAAAAAGATGAAGAATCAAAAGAGATCTTCAACGAAAAGCAACCCAGGGCTATCAAGGGTGGCAGAAAGCAAGTGGGGTAAGTACCGAAGAGAAGGAGGGGGGGTCTCGATGGGGAGAGGGGGGGGACGTCCGATAGTGCAAGGTGGTGGTGGGGAGACAAAGGAGGGTAGCAGTCAGGCACATCGGTGTAGAGTGGCGGCACAGTGATGACAGAAACAGAGAAAATATGAGAAAGGAAGATGGGGTGGAAATTGAGGCAGGGATGGAAGGAAGAGGGGGGTGACGGCCAACCACGGAAGAGGGAGTTCAGTGGTGCTGTGAAACAGGGAGAGAAGAAGGGAGAAAGGGTACTTGGGAGAGGAAAATAGACAGAGTCAATCAGGTAAAGGGGAGGGCAACGGCAAGGAGGTGGCCGGTCGGAGAGGAGAACATCATCAAAGAAGAAGGGCGATGAGTCGAGGGGCGAGAGTCAGCAGAGACGAAGGTCGACAGATCCAAGGAAAGGAGGGTGACACCGGGGACGATTAAGACAGGGATCAGTGACGAGAGGAGGATAGCAACGCGATTTGGAGGGGAGGAAAGGCGAGAGGGCCACCGGCAGAATAGGAGGCTGGCCAACTAGAAAGAGGTTGGTGAACCAAAGGTCCTGGTGGTGGACTGGGAGAACCAGTGATGACAGGAACCAGAGGGTTGGGAGAGGTTGTCACGAAAAAAAGAAATGATTGGATAAAGAAGGGGAGGGTGAAGCAGGTGGTGGAGAGGAGCCCTGCTAAGGTTGGCTGGCTAGATTGACAAGGTAGAGCATTAGCTTAATTTGTAGCTTGATACCATGAATATTGGAAACCTCATTTGATTCAATATTGACAAAAAGTTACAATATATAGATTACAAAGAAATCATCTAGAAACAAATCTAGAGAAAGCTAGAACAATTACATAAATGGTCTAGAGAATAAACATGGGGAATGTTCTAGGAGGGAAATATGTGGAATGTTACATGAGAAGATGACATGAATGAGATAGTCCTTTAGGGTCTATTTGGATTGGTGGAAAGCGGGGGAAAGGAAAGGAATCTTCTTAAAATCTCCCAGTTTCCACTATTTGGTACAACGGGGAAAGAGAAACTAGAGTAAAAAGTAAGAGAAAATAGATGAAAATTTGGCCCAAAAATTTTCCACCCATCAACCCATGGATTTTGGGAAAAAATCATTGTACTAAACACTTATGTCTTACTGCTACTACCACCACCACTGCCATCGTCGCCGCCACCGTCACTGCTATTGTCGCCACCGCCACCACCACCACCGATGTCACCGCCACCACCACCATCGCCAGCCGCCACCACCACCATCGTCGCCGCCGCCACTACTATATCTGCCACCACCTCTATTATCGCCACCACCACCCACCACCATTGTCGCCACCGCCGCTGCCACCAACACTACCGTTGCCACCGCCGCCGCCGCTGCCTCCGCCACCACTATCTCTACCACCGCCACCACCATCGCCACCACTGTCGTTGTCATCGCCGCCGCTGCCACCACCATCTCTACCACCACCACCACCACCGCTGCCGCCGCCACCACTACCACCGCTGCCGCCGCCGCCGCCACCACCGTCATCGCCGCCACCACCACAATTGCTGCCGCCACAACCACTACCACTGTCACCGCCACTACCACCACTGCCGCCGCTACCACCACTGTTACTGTCAATTTTCTCTAACATCATTTGTGTAACCAAACAGTGAAAAATATTTAGGAATCTCCTAGTTTCTCTTTCACCTGGATTCACTTTCTCTTTCTCTTTCCCTTTCTCTCGGTTTCCACCAATCCAAATAGACCCTTAATATCTATGCATGTTGGGGGTGTTTGATTTTTCTAAAAGAAACAATGTTATATTTACTGTTGTGTAAAAATTTAGTTCAAAGTCATGTTTGATGGATTGTTAAAGGCATTCTTGCAACCGTGGCACGTGCGTCTATATGTTAAATTGTGAAAGTAATTAATTATAGGAATTCCATATAAAAATTAATTGTTCTGTTTACTAAAAAAAATTCATCCTTGAATCAATAACATACTTAAATGACTTAACTATGTAAAATATGAGGCTGATTGAACTATGTTGGCCATTAACCAGAGAAGATTAGATTGCATATTTAGAGTTTTTTAGTTCTAAAAAAGAGTCATGTTTGTAAGCACCGGTCACACACGTGTGTGCCCGGTGTTTTACCCATGAGGTCCGCTACCTGGCCAGTGACAAATATTGGCTTTTCCCAATCAAAAACTATATTTGAATTTTTGTAGAGTCAAGCAGTTTTACTAGTTTAAAATAAAATAGATTTAAATTCCAAAGAAATTGCTACCCAATATCAACATTATACAGAAGCAGTATACTCTTCTAAAATTTAACAAGCCTGAGAACTTAAAGAGTTTGGATAAGATAAGAGTGAAGTCTTGGTAATCTTCATTGGAATTATGTCAACTAGAGAAAAAAACTCTTCTACAATCCAACAAACCAGAGAACTTAAAAGTTTGGATGAAAGAAAGAGTGAAGTTTTGGTAATCTTCATTGGAATTATGTCAACCGGAAAAAGAAAAGGATTAAGAAAACAGAAAAATTTAACAAAATGATGATGTCCAAGACAAAGCAGCACAATAGAAAGAAAGATAATGAATTATAAGTTCGATTGCTGGCGTCGATCTCTCATCTCGATCCCCTTGGGAACGTCCTCCTCGGAAATGAACCTGCCCCAGAAGGGATGGCGCTTCCAGATCAAGACCATTTCTTCAATGGGCACGTTCTTCGTCTCAGGCAGGAAGAAGAAGACGAACACGGTCATGATGATCACCCACGCCCCGAAGAAGAAGAAGAGGAAGTACTTGAGCCGGCAGAGCAAGAGTAGAAAGAGCTGGGCAATGATGAAGGTGAAGAACATGTTCACTGAGACATTGATGCTCTGGCCGGCAGACCTGATCTCCAGTGGGAAGATCTCACTGGGGACTAGCCACCCCAGTGGCCCCCATGACCAGGCAAAGGCTGAGACATAGATGCAGATGAAGGCGACAATGGCTAGTGCATAGCCCTTCCCTATCGTGCCCACGCCACTGAGCCCAAACCTCTCACCGATTAGAACTCCAACCACGATCTGTTATTCATATGTATTACATGTCAGAAAATTTAGGAGATGGCCATGGTAATACAATGGTAAAGCCAATGTCACAACAATATTCAGAGTGCAACAATGAGTACTTATGATTATTTGTAAGGGTTGTTAATTAATTTCAATTAGTGAAGAACACAAAAGTGCTCCAACAATAATTATGTTGACAGATAATAGCACCATTACTACTAATCCATTGGTTTTTAGAATGATTCATGACTATACTGCTACTTATTACTGTATAATCAAGAACAGCACATTAGATGGGGCATCAATTTCATGGAAAGAACACACATAAGCAATTATGTTGCTACTACAGTTACTGTATAAAGAACACAACATGAATAACTTTAGTCGATAGTGCAACGCCAGATTGATTAGTTGTACATATAATTGTCTAAAATCAAATTGATGAACTTTTGTTATTCAAAAGGAACTGAAGTACTGAAAGGTTTCGTTTTACTGACCTGGCATATTATCATCTGAATCCCGCCTTCTAAGAACAAGAACCTCCTTCCAACCTTGTCCACTGCAAAGATGGACACTAGGGTGGCAACCACATTAACAACTCCGGTGATAACAGCAGAATACAAAGACGCATCAGCGCCGAATCCGATGGTCTTGAACAAAACCGGGGCGTAAAACATGATGACATTGATCCCGGTGAGCTGCTGGAAGAAGGGTATCAATATGGACATGACTAGCTGTGGCCGGTTCTTCCTTTGGAGCATGTCCGCCCATGGATGCTCCACCTTCTTCGACGCCTCGCTGGCCGCCACCAGGTCATCGTACTCGTCGGAGATGTCAGCGGTGCCCCTGATCTTTCGGAGCATCTCGCGGGCCTGTTCGGGCTCACCGCGGTCGATGAGGGAGTTGGGAGTGTCCGGGAGGAAGAGGGAGCCGACAGTGATGATGAGGGCCGGGACACCTGCGCCGCCTAGGCCGATGCGCCATCCCCAGCCGCCCTTGATCGGGGCCGTGAAGTAGTTGATCAGATTGGCCACAAGGATGCCAATTGTGATCATGAGCTGGAAGATGATGTTGAGCATTCCCCTCAGCCTGGCCGGAGCCATCTCAGACAGATATACAGGAATGGACTGTGGTCATGATCAACCATGTCAATGATCAATTTTTACACATTCTATACATTATAAATTATTTAAGACCATTTCATACATACCACAAATTAATATTTCTCATGAGCATCATTCAGGGCCAGACAATTCTAATATATTATACATGTACAATTTGTGTAATAATATCTGTAGACATGATTTCAACATTAAATTTTTAAAGACAAGTGAATATAAGAAAAGCACAAATCAGTGTGAATATTGGCATGAACTCAAGGTACATTTGTGCTTGTCTTAAAATTTATTTATATATTTTTTCTACCTGGTTAGCAAATCCAACACCAACTCCAAGCAAAAGCCTGCCAATGATGAGCATGGCCACATTCTTGGCAGCGCCATTAAGGATGGCACCAGCAAGGAAGACAGAGCCACCCAAGAGCATGGAGAGCCGGCGGCCGAACTTCCTGGTCACTGTCGAGGCAAAGAAGGAGGCGACGAGGGCGGCGAGGTAGAGGGAAGAGGTGAACAATGTGAGGAGCTCACTGTCGAATTTGCAGTACTGACTCGTCTCATGTGCGCTCTTCTCCTTGTGGTATACCGATGGGAAGAACTTCCTCAAGAAAGAGTCCATGGATGTCACTCCACCTATGAACCCCAGCAGACATGGAAGAAATTTCAGACCTTGTCATGTTCCTGGACCGGACCGGCCGATCCAAAAACTACAATAAAATAAGTTGTTTACAAAAGGGAAAAGAAAAAAGAAAATTGATTGACATGCATTAATCTGTTCAGGTCTCACATATTATTCCCAAATATTTAATGAAATCACGTTGGTGAAATTAAACAAATTACATGAGTGATGAATCTTCAAATCCGATCTATCTCATTCTACACTCTATACTAAATTTGCAAAATTAAAATCAGTGTTTTTCATTTTTTTTTCTCATTGAAGTTCTTTCTATTTTGTAATAGGTGACAAAAAATTCTACTTTAGTAAACATAATTTTCAGATTTAACACTCCTTCTGTCTTAAATTAATAGTTAAATTAATTTATTTTAAAAAAATAAATAGAACTATTAATTTAAGACGAAGGGAATATAAATAAGACAAATCAGACCATCTCGAACCCGGATTCGACTGGTTTTAACAAACCAATTGGGAGAAAATTCTCAGTTTGTGTCGCACACCATTTTGGCCATGTACCAAACGACCTATCAGCATAGTGTATGAGACACTAAGCACTGATGGTTATAACTTATTCATGGGTTGTCTGGTGAGTGATAAAATACAGGGCCAATATGGTTTGCCTTTTCTTCCAAAAAATGCAAAAAGATGTCACTTTTTTTTTATAAAAAAACATCACTTGATCTGCAAAAACAATTGAAACTCCGAAGCATTTATATAAATAATTAAAAATGCATGGTAACAAACTAAAAAATTCAGCAGTAGAAAGCACACCTGAAATTCCAATATCATAACCAAAGATCAGACCACCGGAGGAAGCGACAACACAGGCGAAGAACACATAAGGAGTCATCTTCCCAGGGTGCTGCTTGGAGTCCCCGGTGGACACAAACCCACCGCCAGCCATATTGCTCTTACCTTTGAATGGAACTCTGGCCTCTAAGACAAACAACAAGATTTATCAACTTTATCAACAAAGGGATTATCAAACAAGAGAGAAAGAGAAAAAGATGGACTGGGAGAGATGGAGAAAAGACGAGATAAGAGAATTGATGAAGGGGAGAAGGTGGAGAGGTTCCATGGAAGATAAAGGGACGCGGGGGTGTTAGAATAGGCAAGTCTTTAATGGCCTTAGTGGACCAAGAAAACGGTTTTTGAAGAATTTTATTCTATTTAAAGGAGACAGCTTTCTACTTTCCAAAATTAATCTTGACTCACTGCCTTTGCTGGATTGTGTAATCAGTTCATGCATCTAGCATGCAGGCATTGAAGAGGCTGGTCACTCGTATTGGCCATGAAATAATTAAAAAATCTGCTTTGGATGACTAAAATACTGAAATAGTGTGAAAGGATTACCTTATCTTTAGAAGATAATTCACACTATTCATTACGGGAAAAAAGAAGAATAAGATAATCCACATTGGATAATGGATGAAATTGGTACTTAATATAAGCTTGGACACCACAATTGTCAAAAGTAGCCAAAATTATTTCCCATTCTTGCCTTCTCTTGGACATATAATTTATCACATATATGATAATTGATTTGCAATTTGAAAGTGCTAGTTATCATATTTCTCTCCTAACAAATAAGGACAATTAGAACATGGGAGATTTCGAAAGGAGGAACGGATAAGCACAACTTCATAGAGTTACCATATGTGCGTTACAGGGAGGAAGAAATAAATCAGGATAAAATTGGCCAATGACTTCTTAAGAAAATGTTAACATGAGCCCATCGGGAGCCATCATATCGAAATTTAACACTTCATAGAGGTGCTGATCGACTGGCCATGGGCTATGATGCTCAAGCTCACACTGACGGGGCTCTATTTTATTTTTTAGGGTAACCCAATGGTTTATCATGGCATGATGAAGTAATTATTCGTTTCGGGGGAGAGAGTGGAAGGGTGTTAATAAAACAAATTACAAAGAGGGTTACAAAGAAAACAAATTAATTAGTAGTAGTAGATTTCAAGAAGAGCATATTAAAAAAATTTGTGTTATGAACTTATGGTGTACAAATGCAAATGATATTTCTAATTTGGTAGGATATGCACCCCGGCTCCTGTGCCTGTGCATGTATCACTTCGCAAGCCGTCAATTTGAGGTCTGATGGCTAGCATTATGATGCATGCCTGGGATTGATGCGACTCTTGTCATTCGATTAAGTACGCTACATGCACATATAACCTTCATCTCGCTTTATAATAGTAAATTCACAAAAATATAGGGCAAACAATAGAGCAAGAAGCTCTCTTTAATATTTGAGCAATGTGTTATAAGCAATTGCTGAATCAGCACCATCTTCCATGTTCGTCCCTCGGCCCCCATTCGACCTTTTGTGGCCCGATGACAGTGTGTCCACTACCCTGGCCTAGCACTCCGCCGCCTTCGGCTTGATTGAATCCCTTCATTCCTTTTGACCGTCAGTTTTACTGCCACCTACTTTAGCCAATGGACAGCCACTGACACCTTATTGACCCAATGGCATGTGGCTATCGTTCCTAGCCTCCCATGCTCCTCTGCCCTGCACGTTTGTTGCCCAAACCATGCCCCCAAACTTTGGGCTACATTTCTTAGCTCTGCCGTGAGACCCACCCCAGCCTAGGGCTAACTATTCAGCCTAACACCGCGCCTACTTGGGCTGCCTGTCTAACATCGTGGGCTTTGCCCAGGACCAATGACGGCAAGGACCAACACTTATGTCCCGATTCCACCTCTGGACCCCCACTTTCTGTTACGAATGACCCAAAACCTACGGGAAAGAGCCCCTGAATCCCGATTGTTCCAAGGGAAAGTAACGTTGTTGGCTACTAGCCTTGGGCCAGTGAAGGCTTGACGAATTCCATATCATAACCTCCACCATAAGCCATGCTTGATGCACAACCACCTCCTCAATGGTTTTGGTGATGGGTGATGATTGAAGATGTTGTCGAGTTTGTCGGCCACCTTCTCTGGCCCTTAGTGTAGCATCCATAATTTTAAATAATATTTTGATAATTTTTTTGTGGTAAGTTAAGTGTATTGAATAGAGCTCGATGAGACAAGCGTAACAAACCTAAGAACACGTGAAACAGAGGTCGGGAACGAATGTTATGACCTCAAAAAATGTGTCGTATAGGCAGGACCCAATTTAAAAATGCGAGATAACTCACCCATATGGGGTCTAGTTTCAAAGGGCTAGTCAATACGAGTCCATTAGTACAAAAAACGTGTAATTCTGACTTCGAAATAAAAAAATATAATGTTTTTAAATTTTAAAAAAAAAATATTTATAAAAGAAGCGTCAGAAATCTGACGCACGTCAGGGAGAGGGGGCTAGATTCCAAGGAGGGGGTGACTGGGTCTCTATCCCCGTGTCCCCCCCCCCTTCCCCCTCCTTTGTTTTTTGGAGGAGGGGAAGGAGGGGGAGACCTGGGGAGAGAAGGGGGTGGGGACCGAATTTGGCTCCCCACCGGAATCCAGCCTCAGAAGCCCCACAGTCTCTTCCCGCTCTCCCCCTCTCTCCCCGGGTTCCCCCTCCTGCCCCTCTATTTTTCTGAGGAGGGGGGGGAGGGAGGGAGGATGGAGGGGGTGGGGCCAAATTCTAGGGAGGAGATAGAATCCAGCTGCTGTGGGGGTCCCAGAGAGAGAGGAGGTGTCATGACCCGGCACTGCCCGACCCTAGCCTAGCCCGGTCCAAGGGCCGGACCATGCACGGGGGCGACGAATTGAAACAATTGAGGAAAATAGCGGAAACCTTATTCCCCAACCACGGGCGATCTAATTTACGGAGTTTACGCACTACTTTGAGCAAAAGTAAATAAGTAGAACCAAAAGAGTTAAACTTTGGATTAAACCACAATCTCAAACCCACATACTAATAATTCATAGCCACACACTTGGCTCTAAAACAAGGTTTCAAACGAAACTAAAGATATAGTATATCACGAATCTAAAACAAGGATCATCCACAAGGTCCTAATCAAAATTGGATAAATGAAGAGACATGCAAAATATGAGCCTCCACGACTACTCCTAAGCTCTCTCCGACCTTTCCTCATATAAAGGATCCTATTCGTCTGCGTGTCACGCCACGTAGCCCCAAAACAAAACAAAAAAGTGGGGTGAGTATAAAACTCAATAATGGTTTTGAATATAACTATACTAATCAGAAAACATGATAGCATGGCAATGAAGCAATTCAGATCTAAGCTTAACATGCTATACCACTTTCTGATCATGCATTCATATCACATAAACCTGCATAATAGTGTCTCAATCACACCATTTCTGATCATGCATTCATTTCACATAAACATGCATAATAGTGTCTCAATCACACACTTTCTAATCATGCATTCATATCTCATAAACCCGCATAATAGTGTCTCAATCACACCATTTCTGATCATGCATTCATATCACATAAACATGCATAATAGTGTCTCAATCACAGCATTTTTTTATCATGCATTCATTTCACATAAACCTGCATAATAGTGTCTCAATCACACACTTTCTGATCATGCATTCATGTCTCATAAACTTGCATAATAGTGTATCAATCACACCATTTCTAATCATATATTCATTTCACATAAACATGCATAATAGTGTCTCAATCACACCATTTCTAATTATGCATTCATTTCACATAAACCACATTCACCCTACACGATAAACATGTCAAACACATGATACACAATCATGCATAACATTCATAATAGACATGCATCAATACAAATGGTGAATGTCTCTATCAAGGAGTAAACACAAGCATTGCCACACAGGCATGACACGGTCAAGGCCACGAAGGCAAGACACGGTCAAATTTCCACACAGGAAATGTAAAAAGAGTCCGGGTTGTCAATCCCTAAAGTTGCTCGCCCTATACGATGCTGACCAAGGATGTCCCATTCTCACACAGAGAATCTAGAACAGGGGTGTTCGCCTAGGGACATCTCCTACGGATGGGAGAGCCTGAATTCCCGCACAGGGAACCCTAGAACACGTGGTAGCTGGTGCACACGACATACCACTCTAGATTCTCAGGGTCCAAATGACACTCATAATAATCTCAAATCCGCAAGACAAGTACACAACTCATCCCCACATAATTCCATTTCGCAAGACTCAACCCTGGGAGTATATACGTTCCACACAAGAACTTAAATTGAAAACATATCCTTTCGGACCAACCAAGTTTTGATTAATTTACCGAGCGATTAATTCGACATGCAATCTCAAGTATTGCATACAATCGATTAATTCCGGTTAAACATCAGTAAAACTTCGTCCATGAATACCGATCCATGATGCATGATAACATGATACATCTGTGAGCAAGACCTACGTGGGTTCTAACACATGGAACATGCTCCCAATCAGTCCCCTCAAGCATCATAATCAATGCATAATTAACTACCATGTTATAGTACATCCCCCATACGTGTGTGTTCATGCATATCCTAAGCATAAAACCAATGTTTTGATATAAACACATAAGGCAACCTATGCATGCTTATCACATTTGAAATAATGAATTCTAACTGAAATCAAAACAAAATCCACTATAAAACTTAAATTCATCCATGTGAAATCGAACATTCACTCCTACAAACATGATTCTTCATCAACATAATATAATGTCACATGACCACGCTTAATCACATTCCATAAATTTCTATCATCAATTCTACACCTCCAGTAGCTTAATTTCATCATAATACACCCCCTATAACCATTAGAATCATCAAATGGAGCAAAACATTGAAATGAGCATAAGTTTCAAAAATAGCAAAACTATAGTGTAGCCGTTTGAACGCCCTACAATGCCGTTCGATCGGATATACAGAAAATCTGTCAAAAATGTAGTGTTACCTATCCATCACCCTGGTAGGCCATTTGATCGCCAACACAGCAATTTTGACCTTCTTCTTCATTTCGAATTTCAAAACCGAGACTCTATTAAAACAACTCAAAACCTTCATCTATATACCCAAACACCATTAAAACTTCATCAAACTTTCCTGAATGTTAATCTATACCATTTAAAGATAAAGCCCTAAGAAATCGGAACAAGAAATTAACATTTATTAATCTCACCATTAGAGCACTAAATTAAACAAATCCATTCCAAATAAACCATAAAAATCGAGATTTTACCATAAGAAAACTGAGATTTGAAGACCCATTACCTTGTCACTTATTTAGATTCGGATTTGACCTTCACCCTTCTTGGAAACCTTCCAAAAACATAGTGTCTAAGTTAAGCTCTATTAAAAATCGATTTAACATTGAAACCTTGAAGAAATCTTAGATCTAGGGTTTGTTAAGTATAAAAAATGACTTTTGATAAGTAGGGTTTGAAGTAAGAGAGTAAATCAGTAATTTTGATGCTTGAAATCGAATCAAATCAAAGGAGAAATGATAGATTAAGAATGGATTAGGAGAAATCTAGGGTTTAAGCTTAATTAAGGAAGAACATACCTTAATCCCTTCTAATCCGGGCCTAATTGGAGAACTAGGCCTTAATCACCTCCTCCTAGCCTATTACCAAAATAGAAATGGCTTAGCCCTTTTCTATTTATAGTAGGGCTTGGGGTACACTTAATGAACTAATGGGGTGTAAATAAAATTTTGGGCTAAAAATAGGTATTTTACAAATTTGAACACTAATTAAATCCGAGAAAATTCTAAAAATTTTTATATGAGCTTATGTTGATGTATGGGGCATTTTAGTCCAAAAATCCTAATTTCGTCGGTGGGGCCCACAGGGGTCTTGCCAAACCCTAAATTTTCAGAAAAATTAGTGAAAAATTAGAAAAATCTCAAAAATTCATAATTGACTAAAAACTACTTAAAACTCATAAATATATAGTTATTTTTGCTTAAAACCTTTAGAAATCCCATTTATTTTTGAAAACCTCAGAATTTAAGTCAGAAAACGCATAAATCACACATTAACTGATAAATAACATAAAAAATAAACCGATTCAAAAAAAAATTGTGAGTCCTTATAGGGGGAGCGGGAAGGAGGAGGGGAAGGAGTGGGGGGAATCGAGGGGAGCGGAAGGAGGTCGCCGGGGGCGGTCGCCGAGGGGTGGTCTTGGTTAGTGGGGGAGGGGGTTATAAAGGGAGGTGGGCGAAATTTGCCTGAGCAGGCGAATTTTTGAAGCTTCTAATGGAAGCATCACAAAAAGTTAAAGAGAGAGAGGAGAGAGAGAAGAGAGACAGAGAAGAGAGAGAGTGGAGATAGAAAAGAGGAGAGAGAGAGAGAAAAGAGAAGAAAGAGATAGAGAGGAGAGGAGAGAGAGTGTGTGAGAGTGAGTGAGTGAGTGAGTGAGTGAGTGAGAGAGAGAGAAGGGAAGAGAGAGAAAAGAGAAGAGAGAGATAGAGAGAGGAGAGAGAGGGAGAGAGAGGAGACAGAGAGAGAGATAGGGAGGGCGAGAGAGGAGATAGAGAGAGATAGGGAGGGCAAGACAGGAGAGAGAGGAAGAGATAGAAGGGAAGAGAAAGAGAGGGCAGGAGAATTCAGGAGTGATCGTCCTTGAATATGCTATAATGCTAGTCTAACACCTAAGTGACGAAGTTTGAACAAGGCACACACCTAAGTGATAGAGTCAGTCCGGGTCGCTGCTACAGTAGAAGTGTTTGAAAGCGAGGAGAGAGAGAGAGGGTAAAGGGAGAAGAGAGAGATAGGGGAGAGAGAGGAGAGAGAAAAGAGAAGAGTGAGGGAGAGAGAGAGAAGAGAAAAGAGAAGAGAGAGATAGAGATAGAGATAGAGAGAGGAGAGAGGGTAGAGAGAGTGAAGAGGGAGAGAGAAGAGAAAGAGAGAGGGTAGAGAGGCAAAAAAACAAGTTAAAAAAAGACTATTAGTGACACTCCACTGAGCGTTGCTAATAGAACTATAGGTTCCGATGTTTATTATTAAGTGTCGCCACTAATGACAATATTAGTGTCGCTCACCAACGAGTGTCACTAATGGATATATTTTTAAAAAAAAATTTAAGCTATTAGCGACGCTTGGTAGCGAGCATCACTAATAGCTTTAATAAATTAAGCTTCAGACGAATATTTTCTCCTCTCCTCTCCTCTCTCTCTACCCTCACTCTCTCCACTCTCTCTCTCTCTTTTCTCTCTCTCTCTCTGCCCTCACTCTCTCCTCTCTCTCTCCTCTCTCTACCTCTCTCTCTTCACTCTCTCCTCCATCCTCTCCCTCTACTCTCTCTCCTCTCTCTACCCTCTCTCTTCTCTCTACCCCCTCTCTCTCTTCACTCTCTGTACCCTCTCCTCACTCTCTCTCTACACTTCTCTCTCACTCACACTCTCTCTATACACATCTCTCTTTTCTCTCTCGCTTACTCTCTCTCCCCTCTCTCTTTCTCTCTCACCTCTCCCTCTCTCTTCCCCTTCTATCTCTTTCTCTCTGTCCCTATCACTTTTACTTTTATTTTTTAAAAATAAAAAAACTAGTAGCGATGCATAATAGTATGTGTCCTTACTGCATCATGTAGTAGCGACGCATATTATGTACCACTACTATATTTTTTATTTTAAAAAATAATTTATAATTAAAATTTTCTTTCTCTCTCCTCTTTCTCTTCTCTATCTCTCCTCTCTCTCTCCACACATCTCTCTTCTCTCTCTCTAAACACTCTCTTTCTCTACACTCTCTTCTCTATCTCCTCACTTTCATTCTCCTCTCTCACTCCGTACTCTCTCTCACTTCTCTCTCTCTACTCTCTCTCCTCTCTCTCTCCTCTCTCTCTACCCTCTCTCTCCTCTCTCTACCCTCTCTCTCCTCTCTCTCTACCCTCTCTCTCCTCTCTTTCTACCCTCTTTCTACTTCATTGTTATCATGTCATGCCCCAAGATTTTTGAACTTATTTTTATAACTAAAAAATTTTAATTTTTTTGACAAACATTTGACAAGTTATCTCGGGGTATGAGCCAACTATTTCTTGACTAAACAAGTACAAAGTCATAGTACATGTCTGAATATCTTGATATGCACAAATACAAACGGATTAGCAATAACGTTCCTAAAATTATCTACCTTTAAGTAAGATAACAATAAACATGCAAAGTTGCCTAGGAACATCAACCTTGTTGCACATCCAAAGTCTTAAAGTAATTTTAACCCTGCATCTTACCTGCATTGCACGGATGTTGAGTATATGAATATGTCCAGTGGGTTGGCTAAATAAGTACTATGTAATAACAATGCTCATGATTACCTGACATCATCACAAAATCATCAACTATCATATTCAATAACAAACATCATTATCACCACATATAAGTGGAATAGGCATACCTCATGTATTACGATGTGCAAGACCAATTATTTTTTAATGTTCTAATCCATTTAAACTGATCTCTAAGGCCAGGGTAGCAGTTCTACATAACTCTCATCCTTAGATAGTCAGTAAACCTTGGTTCTATTTTATACCAAACTCTTTATATACGTGGCTAAAGACTCACTTGATAAGCCATTCAAACACAAGGATCCTCCCTTCACTATCTTTATCCCAAAGTCTCAACTATAATCCATTATAAGGATTCTACACACAAACAAGTGCACATATACCCAAACATTATTAATCACAAAACCACATATACATGCACTTTTATAAATATAATTTCATGGTATTATATTACTTAATAATTGTTTATATCATCTTATATATAAGCAATCATATTATCTCATATACATGCACTCATGCATAGAATTTCATTCTATTATATGACTTAATTATAACTTATGTCAAGTAGCAACTCATGCCGAAAATTCTCATTACTAGCTTATTGTTAGTAGACTCACTAACTGTCAAGAAGGTCACCAATGTCCATCAGTAACCCACCGATGCGTCGATTAACATCACATACTCATGCATATATTAAAATTTATATGTTAAAATTTATATAACATGATATTTAATATATGCATGAGTATATATAACATTCCTGTTAAAATTTCTCAAAACTAACTTGTTGTCCAATGTGTCATCCAAGTCACTAATGACCATCGGTAAAATATCAATGCATCAAACCCTTTCCAACAATGGGATTGCAAGGATAACCACCCTCATCAACGCCTCACTAACTGTTGACCTCACTATCAGTGACACGGCACACTGACGTGTCAATACTCACTAATGTAACAATGGACATGCCGATAGTCAAGAAGAATTAATAAAAACTATCCCAACTTCCCAAAATCATTGCATATCATAATCCTTCCCACACAACCATCCCATAATGACAAATGATGATTCTTGCTATCAACTGGTCATTAAACATAGCAAAAACATATCATAACATAATTATGATAAAATCTTAGAAATTATGCTTTATATTCTTTCATGTTATGCAAGTAATCAAAACATATTTTATGCAATTGTTTCAACACAAAACATGGAATCAAGGATTGCAATCCAACATAAAATCATGATTCCTCAACATTACCATGACATGATTCACAAAGAATCCTAGTTTCATGTTTTCATATCTAATGATTTAATAATTTAAATCATATATGCATATTCCATGTTAAATCACAGTATAAGGTTAGCAAACTGACCTATTTCATGACATAAAATCCTTTCTCACACTCAATGTTGACTAATCTATGCAAAAATATACTCATTCCCTTGATTTATCTTAATTTTGAGAGCCCTTGATCTTCTCCTTCTTCATTTGGAGAGGTTTTTTTCCAAAATAAATGGAATCTAAAGGTCTTAAAAGTCACTTATAGGGAAAAAGTAATGAAATTCTAGTTTGAAACTATCAATTTGGGTAGTTTTTTAGCCAAAACAACAAATTTGCCTTAACTATTGGCATGGTCAATGGCGTGTCAACCATGCTACCGTTAGTAAATATGACAGTACATAGGCCTCGAATTCAGACAACTATAACATCTTTAGAAGAACTTTGATTAATGCATTATTGGTGGCATTATGAAGATATTTCTATCTACTTTCTAACCCAAAATTTTCAAATTACTATATAAAAAGTTATACTATTAAGAATTACCAAGGGTCAATCGATAGGTGTCAAGAAGTCATTGATAGCACCCTAGGTCTAACTTTAGACAATCATAACTCCATTTAAACTCTAACTTGCACATTCTTAGAGGTGTTCCAAAGATATGTTTGTCTAGCTTCTATGCTTAAATATTTGCCCGTGAAATATTTCTACAAAAGGACTACTTGTGATGCTTTGTTAAAGTGTCGTAAATAGTCAATTAGTTGTGACATTTAATAATAAGCAACACAACTAATAAACATCGCAAACAACTTTAGTTATTTGCAAAGTTTTATTATAAACGTCACAAATATATTTAGTGCAAATAACCTATTTTATGTGACATATAATTATATATTATTTAATATATAAACACAATATATATAGATAGTAGGAAAAAAATTTAAATTTATTTCTTTAGTCATGTGCATCATCCACCATTTCTTCTGACCCCGAACACCATTTCATTTAACCCCAAGCACTGATTGTTAAATTGAGATTGTTTCATCCGATAGCTCTAGCCTCAACTTGCTTACCTACTTCTACAAGCATCATCTTACACCCCATATAATAATAAATTGGATCTATGTATTATATTTATTTATATTTAATAATATAATATTATTTAATATATTAATACAATATATATAACAAGAGGGGAAAAATGAATTCCAACGGCCAACGGAGGTGGTGCTCCTGTGACGTGCATGAGCCCAGTCTTACACAAACGGGAATAAATAAATGAATTTTAATTTTTCTCCTAATTATTTATTATATATGCATAGTCGAATGTTTTCGTATGTGTGAGCCCGGGCTTTGAGAGCCGTAAGATAGAGATATGATGGTGCAATGGGGCATGCAAGTTGCTTGCCCCTATGATGTGTGCATGTTTGAATTGAAATTCTACTGCCCACAAGGCTGGGGCTTACACTGACACACATGAGCCCAATCTTACTCAAACATGACTAAAGAAATTAAGTTAATTTTTTTATAATTATTTATTATGTATTTATATATTAAATAATATCTTTTATAATTTAAATAATAAAAATCATGTTATTTATAACGTATAATTTTATATATCGCAAATAATAAGAGTATTTTCGATCTTTAGTTATATACGTCGCCAATAGCTTAGGTTATTTTTTACGTTTAAGCATATACATTGCAAATACTCATATTTTTATTTTGATATATCTATTTAATAATTTTTATTTCAAATAAATAATATATTATTTAATATATATATATACATGATATGTAATCCCAAAAAAATTTAAATTAATTTCTTCTATCCCGTTTGAGAGCCGAGATCTGACGGCGCAAGGGGCATTCAAACTTGCCTGCCCCTTGAGTTGTGTTGGCAGATTGAAATCTAACAGCTCTAGTGCTCCCATTTGTGCACATGAGCCTAGTCTCACTCAAATAGTACTCAAGAAATTAATTTAATAATTTTGAGATCCGACAACGCAAGGGCAACCTGCATACCCCTAAGATATATACGTCATCGAATCGAAATTAACTGCCCATAGCACTGGGGCATACACTGATGCATATGAGCCTAGTCTCATTCAAACAGGACTAATGAAATTAAGTTAATTTTTATAAATATTTCTTATATTTTTATATATTAAATAATATATTTATAGTTTAAATATAAAAATCATGTTATTTGTGACCTATAATATTATAACATATGTTTTCGCAACATATATGCTTAAATGTCCCAAATAACTTGGGTTATTTGCGAGGTACATGATTAAACGTCACAAATAACCTATGCTATTTTCGACATTTAAGCATATATGTCTTAAATACTCATATTTTTTAATATATTTTATGTAAATTAAATATTATATTATATATATATATATACATAATATATAATCACAAAAACTTTTAATTTATTTCATTAGTCTCATTTATGTAAGCCTGAGCTTTGAGAGCTATTAGATAAAGATCGGGTAGCACAAGGGGGCATGCAACATGCTTGCCCCTGAAGTTATTTGTGTCATCGAATTAAAATCCAATGGTTCACAAAGCTAGTGCTCCTAGTGATGCGCGTGAGTCCAATCTCATACATATGGGACTTAAGAAATTTATTTTTTTTTTTTAGATTTGACGGAGCAAGTAATCATGCAACCTGCCTGCCCCTTGATATGTGCATTGTTATATCGAAATTTGATGTCCCATATGATCGGGACTTATATATGTTAACGTGTGTGAGACTAGTCTCACTCAAACAAGATTGAAGAAATTAAGTTAATTTTTTTGTAATTATTTATTATATATTTATATATTAAATCATATATTTTGTAAATAATAAAAATCATAATTTACTTCATATAATTATATACATCGGAAATAACATTAAGTAACTTAGGTTATTTATGACATTTTAAAATAAATGTCGCAAATAAATTTTGTGATGAGAGGGCGAAGACTATTTGTGATGTTTTATTAAGTAGCAAATATTAAGAGCATTTGCAATTCTTTTGACTATAATGACATTTTTATGTACATCGTTAATAAAAGTATTGTAAATAGTACTTTTTATTGTAGTATTAATATAAGCATCGAGATCGAAATATGACAATTTGTGATGCCTGACGCACAGTCATACTAACAAGACTTCTAAGTTTTACCCTAATATGTGGGTTTGAATGTTGATTTGAGAAAATTGGAAACCTCTCAGCATGGCATAGTATTGACTATTGAGGGACTTGGTTCTACGTTAATCCTAGAAATTTGTTGTTTAAATCATTCCATTACCCGCTTCATGCCACGTGTTAACTCAGATAAATTTCTGATTTTTACAAATAAACTTTACCTAAAAATTCAAATTTCTAACCAAAATCTGTATCATGTTCCCAAGTTGAAAACTAAGGAAACGATGCATGTCACTCCATGATTGTGGGCACAAAACAAATGTTTTTGCAACAAATTAACACAAAGAATTGTCCCAAAAAGGAAAACCGTTTATCAATTTTTGTTTTTTGCTTTAGTTTATTGAGAAGTACATCATGTATGTCCACATTTTCATCTTCCCTTGCTTTTCTAATTTCCTGAAGCCTCTCAGCTCTCTAGACTCGTTTCCGCTGTAAACATATCTAGATATGTACCCTTTCAAGCCCCCTGGGAATGTCCGCATCAGATATGAACCTGCCCCAGAAGCGGTGGCGCTTCCACACTAGGATCATTTCTTCAATGGGAACGTTCTTGGTCTCTGGCAGGAAGAAGAAGATGAACAAGGTCATGATGACCACCCACCCGGCGAAGAAGAAGAAGAGGAAGAACTTGAAGTGGCAGAGCATGTTGAGGAAGAGCTGGGCAATTATGAAGGTGAAGAACATGTTCACTGAGACATTCATGCTCTGCCCAGCAGACCTGATCTCCAGTGGGAAGATCTCACTAGGCACCAGCCACCCCAATGGTCCCCATGACCATGCAAAGGCTGAGACGTAGATGCAGATGAAGGCCACAATAGCCTCTGCATAGCCCTTAGGGACTGTGCCCACGCCAGTGAGCCCGAACTTGTTGCCAATCAGTAACCCAACAATTACCTGTTCAAAGTTATAAGGGAATCAGCATTCAATGACAAATTCGCATGGTCAACATTTGGTACTTTGTTACCAAGACAAATTCAAGAAATATAAGCTAGACCTCTATCATATATTGATTATGTCATATGATTATTGGGGTACATAAATATGCGTTTTATTTAAAACATTGGGTATATGTCGTCCTAACAAGGAAGTAGGACCAAATAGGCTAGACTTATCATAAAGAGGCCATGTCACATTGAATAGCAGGAAAGCAAATAATAGGACTAATTAAATATACCTGGCAGATGATCATCTGAATTCCACCCTCGAGGAAGAGGAACCTCCTACCAACCCTATCCACAGCCACAATAGACACAAAGGTGGCAAGCACATTGACACCTCCTGTGATCACAGCTGAGTATAGTGAAGCATCATCTCCAAATCCAATAGTCTTGAACAACACTGGGGCATAGAACATGATGACATTGATCCCAGTGAGCTGCTGGAAAAGGGGGATCAATATAGACATAACAAATTGTGGCCGGTTCTTCCTTTGGAGGATGTTGGTCCATGGATGCTCCACCTTCTTCGACGTCTCGCTGGCCGCCACCAAGTCGTTGTACTCCTCCATGATGTCGCTGGTGCCACGAATCCTTCGCAGCATCTCGCGGGCACGTTCAGGCTCACCGCGTTCAATGAGGGAGTTAGGAGTGTCCGGGAGGAAGAGGGAGCCGACCGTGATGATGAGGGCGGGGACACCAGCACCGCCGAGGCCGATGCGCCAACCCCATCCACCCTCGATCTTGGCCGTGAAGTAGTTGACAAAGTTGGCTACAAGGATGCCAATGGTGATCATGAGCTGGAAGATGATGTTGAGCATTCCCCTGAGCCTGGCCGGGGCCATCTCTGAGAGATATAGGGGCACAGACTGCGGTCATAGCCAACAAAGTAGAATGTTAATTGTCACATGTAATATAATTTGGTACCAACTACTCTCTCTGTATTGTATTAATAGCTCCATTTGGTTTTTTAAAATAAATTAAAATTAATTTATTTTAAAAAATTAAATGAAGCCATTAATTTAGGAAGAGGGAGTACCTTATTGCCAACTTAGATAATACTAATAATACATATATATATATATATATATATATATATATATGTAAAAGTTGAATTATTGTTAATTCTTGTACCTGATTAGCAAATCCTACACCAACTCCAAGCAAGAGCCGGCCAATGATGAGCATTAACACATTCTTGGCTGCACCATTGAGGATAGCACCCACAAGGAAGATAAACCCTCCAAAGAGCATGGAGAGGCGTCGGCCAAACTTCCTTGTCACCGTTGAGGCAAAGAAGGAGGCAATGAGGGCCGCGAGGTAGAGGGAGGAGGTGAACAATGTGAGGAGCTCACTGTTAAATTTGCAGTATTGATTAGTGTCCTTGACATTCTTCTCCATGTGGTAGACTGATGGGAAGAACTCGCTCAAGAAAGAGTCCATGGATGTCACTCCACCTAGTCACCATTAATATTGAATAAAACAAAATTGTTATTATGATTTCTTGAACTATCTAAATTTGTATCAAAGTCTTGAAAAGGCTAAAAGGCTAATTACCTGAAATTCCAATATCATAGCCAAAGATCAGACCACCAGAGGCAGCCACCAGACAGGCAAAGAACACATAGGAAGTCATCTTCCCAGGGTATTGCTTGGCACCCCCAGTCTCCACAAAGCCCCCACCGGCCATTTTGATTCTTTTGGCCTAGAGAGAGAGAAGGGGTTAAAGGGAGATAACGAGAGAGAGAGAGGGGTACGAGAGCCCCTCTGATTGAAATCTTCAGAGGATCGATAGCTCTGAGGCAGAGTCATGAGTTGTGATCAGAATATATATAGGCATGAGCATGTTAAACATTAAACAAAATCCTTAAGAGGCCAGAAAGGTGTTCTCCAAAAATTAAGGAGGCTCATCCCTTTTAACAGACAATTAGCTGTTTCCTAATTTTAGATAATGTTGATCAGAAAAGAAAAAAAACTCATTGGTCTTTCATAAAAACAAAAATAGTTCAGATTATTATTTACAAATTAAACAGGATCAAAGAGTAGCATTGGCTAAACTTAGATATAATGTGAAACCATTAAACTATTCAAAGGACCACCTTATTATTAGACACTTGCCACATTGGCATGCAGTTAGAAAGCTATTGCTTAAAAACGATTAGGATAGCGCTTTTTTTCCAAAGCCCATAATTTAATACTCTTGTCTATTTTAAGAAAATATTAGTTAAAGATTATAATCTCATGAAAAAACAAGAATTGGGAGATTTTCCTGGCTGGAGATGGGAGAAACATTAAGCATTCATTGGGAAATCCAAGTTGGAATTTTTGTATCTGACTCAGAATTTCTTAACCAGTCCAGCCATATGCTCAGTCCTTAATTAGTTAGCATGTATCCTAAACATGGTTCTGTGTAGTTTAAAAGTCAATCAAAGCATCTGAACACAACGGAGAGCATTTGCTCCAAATATTTGACACCATTGACCACACAAATCTTATACACTCTAAAAATAAGTCTTGTTTATATGCGCCTTGCGCACGCCTGAGTACATGAGTCTGGTACTTTCCAGCTGGGCTATTTTAATCGGTGTTTTAAAACTCGGACCGGCCCGGCTGGTTCAGCCAAGTTCAATTGGGCCCTGTTAAAAGTTTGGGCTGCGTTGTCCGGGTTATCAAGCTGAGTTGACCCGGGCAGGTTACTCAAACTCATTCAATCAAACTAGTGACCTAGACAACTGGGCCGATCCAAGCTAAAAAAAATCCACGGGCGGGGAGGAGAGGGAGGGGAGGAAAGAGAGGAGATGGAGGAGGATCTTCTCAACACATAGGGGCGGTGCCGATGAGGTGGAGGCAAGATCGTTGTTGGGAAGCACTAGCGGAGTGGTCAAAGGCACTGGGAGGCTACGACAAAGGAGTCAAAGAGGTCTTCAAGGGAGATGCGAAGGGTTTTAACATGGGGCTTGGGGTCTTGGAGGGCATCATGGAGAGGGAGTGGGATGGAGAGGGAGACGAGAAGTGCTTGTTCAAGACAGGGCAGGTGGAGCCGAAGCCATTAGGTGTGGGGGCGACCTTCCGATCGGGGTCGAGCCAGATGAGGAGAGGAGGATGTAGATGGTTGGATGCCATGGCCGTCAAATATTATTTGTTTGGGACAAGGAGATGGGTGGTTAGACACCACAGTCATCTACAGTAAGAAATTTTTCAAAAAATGAAAATCTCCAGTGAACCTAAGTCATTCGTAGGCTAGAGATAGAAACCTTTCTGGACTCACTTTGCTAGGGTTTTGGTGAGGGGGTGAAAGAAACATTTTATAGCCCTGGGTCAACCCAGGTTGGCCCCTGGTTAAACCGGGTTGAACCAGCCCGGCCACTAATCCGGGTCAAGGATCGGGCCGGGTTTTAAAACTAATTTTGATCGCATGGTATGAATAACTTAGGGGTAGACAAGTTTAACTATTCCCACCTGCCCAATTATGTTTGTTATCCAACAGCACAAGACACATCGGGCACATTGTTGAGAGGTGGTGTAATGGAAGTAAAGGAAGGCTCGAGCCTTAGGTGTTGGCACACAAAAGAAATTTTTACTTTTTCTAATTTCTTTAAGCATGCACATAAAATTCACATAATCATGAACAATAGATCAAGTATAGGGCTTATCAAATAACCTTTGCGGCTAATTTGCCCAAGGACGCCTTTGATCTTTCCCATCCACGCCCAATTCAATCAAGAGAGAAGAAAATCACTTTGTCAATAATGTAATGAACCATCTAATCCTCAAGCCCATGGGTTGGTAGAGACCTTGAAATAGTGCCCAAAAGCCTCATTTGAAAGTCACAATTCAATGTCTTGGTGACACACTTCCCTAGGCAAGATCCACGCAAGAAGGGAGTGAGGAGGAGGAGAAAGAACATGGCAAACAGCCCTCTTACTCGGCTGGTTCACGGCCAGGGGGAAACATAGAGGAGGAAGGGTGGTGCATGGGAGAGGTTAGGGCTCTCTCTTCCTTTCTTATCCTTTTATACTCCTCTATTAGTGGGCTTTGGAATGTGGGCCTACAACTAATCTTTACACGGATTGTCTTGAGGTTCTATAACAAAGGGTGTGGGTTTGGTCTCACCGAGCCTACGGAAGTATGAACCCTTGCACGTGTCCATGCTCGCGATAAGGTCAAGCCCTCACTAACCACATGAGTTCTACCACTAATAAATATTCAAGAACAAGATCTCACAACGTAAATATGTACACGCTAGTCACATACCTAATATGTATCAAATGTAAGTCCTATAAGAACATAAGTCAAAGTGATTCCTGTGGGATCGTTGCGACAACCCCATTCTCCTTAGACCCGGTGGCCTATACTAGCTCAATAAAACCATAAAACAAGGCAACTATGTGGGGCCCAAACTCATACTATGGTCCAACACATGAAAAAATTTTCACTATCAGACACTATGTTAGCAATGTTTTTCACCGTAGACCAAACGATCTATCGACGATAGTGTATGACACCAGCATAGACGGTTATAACATGCTGATGGGTCAGTGACTCAGTGTATGCAATTATACCCTGAGTAAAACAATATTCAACGCAATGGCCTGTGAAGACTGTGTAGTTGGCTTCCTGTCTGTTCCACTCTCTACGTACACGAATGTCTCAAACGTTTTTCCTTTTCAAGGCATACATTACTTTTAATTCTTTACTGCATCTGCTCCATCCTTAGAGAGAAGTTATATAAGCCGACATTTTTAACTTTTTAAAATTTTCATTTGATTTGAGAACTTAAGGAGTTCGTCCACATGCTCATCTTGCATGTCCTATCAATTTGACATTATTCCTCTTTCAAAAAATGCGTTTAGTTCTCTGTTCCTCTCTTACAATCTTTTCTCAATGCGGGTCATGATCACTCCAACTTTCTTGTCTTTTAATTCATTTGGAATGGGCTTGTGTATTAGATGACATAGCGATTTATAATTAGGTTAACGGGCACAGTGGGAATTTTCCTTGTGGAAGCCATGACCACAAGAAGAAATTAATTTGTTTTCTAACTAATGGAGAAATTAATTGCAGCCTATGATTTGATAAAAGAGCTTGTACATGTAGGCGGTTGCAGAAAAGTTCCTAGTTTATGTAAAACTTATGCCAATTTAACTTTTTAGACAAGAACCAAGATGAACAGTTGAAACTGATGGATTAAAGACACAACCCCTGACGCTTAGTAATTATTGGGAAATGTTATCAGACCTCATTCTTGGGTTTCCAAACAGTTGCTACTCAGTTTTGTCAATTCAATTACTACAAAAATATATATTATTCATTGAATAAGGTAAACAACTGTTTTATTCTTGGATTGGCAAGAAAAGCAAACGAGAGATTCTTTACTAATTTGAACTCTTTTCCATCACAGAGACAAATTAAAACAACAAAAAGACCATCAAAATAGGAACTAAAGTTGATTTGCCACAAGGAGAGATAATATTGATGAAACTGCTCAAGTCCACCCTTGAGGAATGATACAAGACTTTTTCTTCATCAAAAGGATTTGAACCTTGGAGGCCTTAATGGGCCTCACCACGTATTAATTTCTCAGTAGCCTTGAGCTTGTTTCCCCCGCGAAGAGAGTTGGACACATAAGAGCTTAGATAGTCAACTGCTGGCGCTGAGCTCCCATCTGAATGCCCTTGGGGATGTCCTCATCAGAGATGAACTTGCCCCAGAAGGGGTGGCGCTTCCACACCATGATCATCTCCTCAATGGGCACATTCTTGGTCTCAGGCAGGAAGAAGAAGACGAAGAGGGTCATGATGATCACCCACCCAGCGAAGAAGAAGAAGAGGAAGTACTTGAAGTGGCACAACATGCTGAGGAAGAGCTGGGCAATGATGAAGGTGAAGAACATGTTCACTGAGACATTCATACTTTGCCCAGCAGACCTGATCTCCAGTGGGAAGATCTCACTAGGTACCAGCCATCCCAATGGGCCCCATGACCAGGCGAAGGCTGAGACGTAGATGCAGATGAAGGTGACAATGGCCTCTGCGTAGCCCTTGGGGATGGTGCCAACGCCATTGAGCCCGAATTTGTTTCCAATCAACACTCCAATGACCACCTGCAGGAATTTGTAGGCAAAATTGAAGCATGAGACCAATCATGATGTACAAGGGAGACCCATACCACATAATCAACATTGTAGTAATTGCTAAGATTAATCGTATTAATGCATCCAGTTACCTGGCAGATGATCATCTGAATACCACCCTCAAGGAAGAGGAACCTCCTTCCAACTCTGTCCACAGCACCAATGGACACAAAGGTGGCTAGCACATTGACACCTCCAGTGATGACAGCAGAGTACAGTGAGGCGTTGTTTCCAAATCCAATGGTCTTGAACAGAACTGGGGCGTAGAACATGATGACATTGATGCCGGTGAGCTGCTGGAAGAAGGGGATCATGATGGACATGACAAGCTGTGGGCGGTTCTTCCTCTGCAGAATGTTGGTCCATGGGTGCTCCACCTTCTTCGACTCCTCGCTGGCCGTCACCAGGTCGTCGTACTCCTCTTCGATGTTGTTAGTTCCTCGGATCTTCCTGAGCATCTCCCGGGCCTGCTCCGGCTCGCCACGCTCAATGAGGGAGTTGGGAGTGTCAGGGAGGAAGAGGGAGCCGATGGTGATGATGAGGGCGGGGACACCGGCGCCTCCGAGGCCGATGCGCCATCCCCAGCCGCCTTCAATGTTGGCAGTGAAGTAGTTGACAAAGTTGGCAACCAGAATACCAATGGTGATCATGAGCTGGAAGATGATGTTGAGCATACCCCTCAGCTTGGCCGGAGCCATCTCAGAGAGGTATAGGGGCACAGACTGCAGTTACACAACACCAAATGCCAAATTTAGACATAATTCATGCTTAAATATACGTGCATAGAAGCATAGAATGTTTCATCTAGCAGCATACCTGGTTGGCAAATCCAACACCAACACCAAGAAGAAGACGGCCAATGATGAGCATGGACACATTCTTGGCAGCACCATTGAGGATGGCACCAGTAAGGAAGACAGCACCACCCAGGAGCATGGAGAGGCGGCGACCGAACTTCCTTGTCACCGTGGAGGCGAAGAAGGAGGCGATGAGGGCGGCGAGGTAAAGGGAGGAGGTGAAGAGCGTGAGGAGTTCACTGTCAAATTTGCAGTACTGGCTGGTCTCCTTAACATTCTTCTCCTTGTGGTAGACAGATGGGAAGAACTCCTTTAGGAAGGAGTCCATGGATGTCACTCCACCTAAACAGCAGAAAAGAAAATGGAAATCATTAGGATCAGCTCATAATATGATCATTGAACATAACTAAATAGAGTTTGCTTCACCTGAAATTCCAATATCATAGCCAAAGATAAGACCACCAGAGGCAGCCACAAGGCAGGCAAAGAAGACATATGAAGTCATCTTCCCGGGGTGATCCTTGGCCCCCCCAGTGGGAACAAACCCTCCTCCGGCCATGACTGACAGGAGCTCCTACAAACTCAGAGAGAAAGAGGAGACACAGAGAGAGAGAGAGAGAGAGAGAGGAGGGTGGAAAATGAAGAGATGATTTGGAGAATGAGTGATGAATATATATATATGGTGAGGGAGTTGCTCAAAATAAGCAAATCTCTTAGTTGCTTAGTTGGCCCCCAGGTGTTTGTACATGTCATTTCATACATGAGGCCAACCTCAACATCTTGACAGCTTGGTAATTACATTATTTATTCAATTTTTTTTGTTTAAATCTTCCTCATATATGGGATTGGAGGGTGCATTAGACTATCAATTATAAGTAACTGCCCTTTGGAATTGGGATTATACAGATTGTTCTAACTGTTAAAGATAAGAATAAATTTGTTAAAGAGGCCAACTATGAATTATCTATATCCGGTGCTAATGGTCAAAATCTTTGCAACAACTAATATTGTTGCTAGAATTGGTTTTGACATAGTCATGGAGCTGTGGACAGCAAAGTTTTTGCATGAATTAGCTAAAAATAGCACCATTGTCTGATCTTGTTTAGTCCATTTTTAACTCATGTTTATTTTCAGTGTTTCTAACATTAGTAACATTGTCATAATCTAAGGTATAAGATGTTTTTCTTCCTGCCGTGTAAATGCAAAATGTTGTGATCATTTCTTAGCTGGACAGACGAGTGTGGGAATGCAATGGAAACTGTAATGGCTTCCATTATTGATCTTCCTACATCCGGCATCATGTAGATCTGGACCATTGAAGAAATCTCTCCAATTACATGCTTCTGTGGAAGGCATTGATGGGCCACAAAAGCTAAAGCTTTTACACATGGGCACATGTTCTTTGTAGATCAGCTTCTGATTCTTTTTGTGGAGCTATATATAGAACTATGTTCTTCTCCGTCCTAGTTCAAAAACTGGCAATTAGAACTTCAGTTTATTGCATTTGTTTTATCAAAGGAGATTATCTGTTTTTTGCTGGTTGAGGAAAGGCTATACAGTGATAGCTTTGGAACTTAAAACAACTTATTTTTTATTTTTTTATTTAAAATTTTTGTTCCTAGGTTTGGGTAGCACATCGCATTTGTTTGATGAAAGGATATCTTCTTTGTGTTTTTTTTATATTTTCCTTATTCAGAACTTCTTCAATTTTGGAACCAAAAACAATTTGTTTTTAAAATTTTAGTTTTCTTGTTTTTGCCTATGCACCTTTGAGTTCTCATTTGCTGATTTGCAACAGGCACTAATCAATTAGGGGGAACTTTGTACCAGCTAATATCAATTGCCCATGCCACACTACGTCTTATAGGCTCATTTTTTCTTGGAGTACCTTAAAAATTTTCCGAAGTGAATGGAAAAGTTATAGCTTAAGAATCACTTGTGACTTCTGAGCCATAACATTGGTTACTTCATTATTTCGATTAATGTGATTCAACCACTTTGAGCGGGTGTGATATTGGCAACCCCAGGCCCATTCTAAGCTCAATTCCGAGTTTTTAAAAGTCTATTTAAGCCCAATTAAATTCTTAACTCGGGATGAATTGTGACGCATGGATTTGACACACAATTAGATACAAGTATAAATTATAAAAATACTAAACTATTATAGTGCCTCTAGTTCAAATATCTTACAAAAGTAAAATACTATAAAATATAGTCTCGATGCACAAAAATAACAAAGTTGAATTAAACTATTATTAGCGCAAATTAACGAACAAAGCATGTAAACACAATCATAAAATAATTTTACATAAAAATTCAAATAAAAAAAAAAACTACGATCAGCTTATCCCTTCTACTGAATCAGTTCACTATAAATTAAAAACTTATAAAACTTAAATTATTAACCTTTCAACTAACTACAAGTCTATTCTCCAGTGGTTTGTTGTTTGTTGGCGACTAAGATACATCTTTGATGTTTTTCTATTCAATTGTGGTCTTTGTCTTTTGTAATAGCACTTCACCGATCGATCATAACCCTATTGTTGAAGTCTCTTCAAGAGCCCTTTATAAATAAGTCTCCTAAGCAACTTTTGTTGTTGTATGACTTGTTTTAATCACTCATATTTAATTCATAAAGTATTTATTAAATAAAGTACTCACTTTTCATTTATTTTCTTTCAAATTTACAAAGTGGTTTAGGGTTTTTGAAAAAGTCTCTCTTTATGAAAAAGACATTTTTATTTTTAAAATCCTTTCAATTCACATAAGTATGCCTTTAAATAGTCTTTCAAATTATCTAGATTTTTAATATTCTAATAGGATAGATATTTATTCTAAATTAACTTAAATCGGGTAATTAGGCACAAAGCGATTAATCTTTTAATAAGGTGATCAATCCTTCTTTATTCTATTCAAATTTAGACACTTAATGATTGATCATTCATCAAAACGATTTATCGATTAGGTTATTAGAATTCATCTATTCAAGTACTAATCGGTCTTTTGAAGCCTGTGATCGATCATTCAAGTTACTATTATTCAGAAACTATACTAGTGATTCATTTATTCACAAAGCAAACAATCCATAGGTCTCTTATAAAAAAATTCAAAAATCCTTTAAGATCAATCAATCAATTTTCAAGGATGGATGAGCAATCGATTTTGAACATTGTTTGTGAGTTTTGAACTTTTTGTCTAAAATATTTTTTAAAGGTTTTCTAAGATAAATTTAAGTATTTGTACATGTGATCATTTGTATAATTTACATTTGATACTTATCACTCTATTAAGTGTTCATCCTTGAAAATCAAAACTCTTCAACTCATCTTTTTCAAGTTAATCAATTGCAAATCTAATTTTTATTACATCACTAATTTATATATTAGATTTCTAATATTAAAATTTTATACTCATTGAACATAGTTTTAATCAACGAAATTAAACCAGTTACATAACATACCCGCATATGTTTTAACAATGTCTACTAATAACTAAAATCAAAACGAATAAAAATTAGTTCTTTTTTTCTAATGCAAACACTTATTATCGGACTGAGGGATTACTATCCTTAATGATAAACCAACTAACAAATCAATTGTGTATGCATTGGAGTTACCTTAATCTTGAGAAACAACAAATACACAATTTGCAAAAATAAAGACAAATATGGTGAGGCGTAACTAATGATAGATGTATGTATTATAACAAAAAATAATTCCTGGCATGGTGCAATGAAGATTATGTGGCCCTAGTGAGCTCGACACACGACCGTGAGAGTGAGTTGACACACGACCGTGAGAGTGAGTCAGGTTGAGTCAAGTATGCACCTATGTGTCTATTTAGAGGAAAGTTTTTTTCCCAATTGGAATAAGTTTAAAATGCGTCTAAATCATATTGAAACAATTCAAGATGAAAGATTTGGTTATTTAAGTTGAAACCCATGTAATATAATCACAATCAATTAAAATGCCTGAGGTCAACCATGGCTTTGGAAAACTTTTTGAAATTAAATATGTTCATGCCTTAACTAAGGAGTACGTGATTATGAATACAACTCATCATACTATTACAGCCTAACCACTTAAAAAATTAAATCATTGTTTATAATAGAAATATCATATTAACAAACTTAATTTTATAAACAAGTAAACAAATGACATGCAATTTTATTTTAAAAGTAACTGCAATCATGATAATCCAAAAAGTATTAGAATATCAGCTAGCATGAATAAATCAAATTAAAACCCCCTATTCAGGATGTTCTGAAAGTCTAAATTTGGCTTATATGGTTGGTGAAAAATCCTAATTCAATGTTAAAAAACTTGCTCTAATAACTTCCCCGTGCCTACATACGCTCAGACGTCTCGTTGGTTTCTATGGCATGAATTAGCCTTTAAAGGCGGTTCCCAAAAGTTGGAAAGTTGGTTTGTTCATATACTATGGTCGGGTCAGCTAGCTAATATGGGTCAATTAACCGACTCTAAAAGCCCAAGCTGCTTTGCCTTTGAAGCCCAGTTAAGGTTCCAATTTTGATTCTCTTACTTTCCAGGCCCAAGTCCATAATATCTCTTTCTTGGTGTGGACAAATCCACAGAAAGGCTCTGTTTATATGCACCCAATGCTTGGGGACCAAGAGAAATATGCACCGAGGCACACGTTAACTTCTTCCGTCCATAAAAACTGCCCTTGAACACATTATTAAAAATATAATCATGCACACACACAAAACAGAAACACATTAAAAAGTCCAATGTACCAAATAACTAATGCCCTTGGCCGTTGGGGTCAAGGTGCACTAATTGGTTATAAGATAACTAAACCAAATTTCCTGGGTCTAGGATATTGCATGTTCTTCTAAAATCTTTACTATACTAAAAGTAAAATGGAGGGCAGGATATATATTTTGTTTATGACTTAGTTTTACACTTAGAAATATTTTGTATAGTGCTTAGTTTTACTCTAATATTTCATAATTATAATATTAGTAAATATTAGTAAATCAAGAATAAATAAGTCATTACAATGAATCTGACCCAGTTTACCTAGTAAAGATTTTACATTGTGGGGTTGCTCTCCTCGCATCCTTGCAACGGGGTATAATGAATTTGACTCGGACAAACTAGTTCGGATTTTACCCAATTAGAGTTTTTAGGATTTTATTATGATTAAAAGTGGACGTTCAAATACATGCATAAGTAGACATCAAATATACTATATGGACAATGGCAAAGCTATACTATGACACTTTGAAACTTGTTTTATATAATAATTGGATAAGTATTTGCTTGGGCAATAGAAATTAAGGGTTGGGTATATAGTTGCCTATGTTGTATTTGTGGGAAGTATTTTTCATGCTCTTTCTGTGAGTTGAGCATAAAAAATGCTTAAGAGCCGTCGGATCTCAAGATCGGTAGCGCATACACTATACCGATCTTGAAATCCGACGGCTCTCCAGTATTATTTATTTTCAGCTCACATTAAAGAGGGAGTATAAAAAAAACTTCCATATTCGTGAAATACACTTGGGGACTTATTTTAAGAGCGGTTTGTACTTTGAAAAAAGTTTAAAAAAAATACATACAAAGGAGCTTATTGCAAAGAAGCCCCTCCATCGTTTGCCATAGATGCTGGTTCAATCAGACATTCCCTCCAGCAGAGCAGGAAGCCAAGCCCTTCTCCTCCAGGTTGGTCCCTCTCTCCCCATTCCCCAGTTCCTCCAAGCACTTGATCGGATGGTATCAACGGGGATGGAGACCAGTTCCGGCTCTGACTGACCCATCACCCGAATCTTGGTCCAGGGCCGGCTGATCGCCGTTTTGTATATGCCCAGATCGCTAGTCACTCAATTACATGTTTGAATTTCTTGTATTGTCTATTTTGCTGATAATCGCTTCTTTAATGTCTCCTTTTAGTTTTAAAATAATGGTCTGGATCTAATTTTGATGCGGTTGATTGCAAAAGGGTTTCACTGTTCTATAATATACATGTCATATATGCAACTTTTTTCTTCTATAGTGGAGTGAGTGCCCTAGATCTAATCGAGTACTCTTTAGAGTATATCTTTGTGAATTTCAAATGGGAGTGAAGTAATTTTTTATTGATCGAATGTTTACTTTCACCCTTCAAGAAGCTGCAGAAATTAAATTTTCTGTTGTCATTCTATGTCTTCACTCTTCAGCCAAGAACCACCGTCTACCTGTTACTGCCTTTAAGATTGAACTCTTCTGCATTAGATCGCCATATTCTCGGGTATTACTCTTGAACAAAAAATTTCTAATAGTTGAAACTTTTGCTTCAGTTTTTAGGTGATCGCTAGTGACACTACTGCAAAATGTCTGGCCAAGGCCAGCGTCTGAATGTGGTTCCAACTGTGACAATGCTTGGAGTCATGAAGGCACGACTTGTTGGCGCCACACGCGGGCATGCACTTTTGAAAAAGAAGAGTGATGCTCTTACAGTTCAATTTCGTCAAATCCTCAAGAAAATAGTTTCTACTAAGGAATCTATGGGTGATATCATGAAAAGCTCCTCTTTTGCTCTCACTGAAGCCAAGTATGTGGCTGGGGAGAACATCAAGCATGTGGTCCTAGAAAACGTTCAATCTGCTTCTTTAAAAGTCAGGTCTCGCCAAGAGAATGTTGCAGGTGTCAAGCTCCCTAAATTTGAATATTTTACTGATGGAGTAAGTAAGAATGATCTCACAGGATTGGCTCGGGGAGGACAGCAGATTCAGCTTTGTCGAACTGCTTATGTTAAGGCTATTGAGGTCCTCGTCGAACTAGCTTCACTTCAAACCTCATTTCTAACGCTTGATGAAGCTATCAAGACTACCAATCGGAGGGTGAATGCATTGGAGAATGTTGTGAAGCCGAGGCTGGAGAATACAATAAGCTATATCAAAGGAGAGCTGGATGAGCTGGAGAGGGAGGATTTCTTCAGGTTGAAAAAAATTCAAGGCTACAAAAAGAGGGAAATGGAGAGGCAACGTGCGGCTGCTAAACAATTTGCAGAAGAGCAGTTTGCAGAAGATGTTTCATTGCAGAGAGGCATTTCGATCAATGCAGCGCACAATTTGTTGTCTGTAGCAGCAGAGAAGGATGATGATATTATATTCTAATGGAGGTGACCCCTTTTTACCTCGTTCAATTTTATGCATGTTTGTTTGTTACATGGAACTTCCATTCTGTATCACTTTCAGGGGATAATACTGCCCTTTTGAATAAAGCCATGCATTTGATGCTTAGTGCTTTTATGTATATACATCAATTTTTTGGATCCGTTTAAGGATGTCATGTCGTAGACCTTTGCTTAAGCTCTTCCCTGTAGTTCCTTTTTGGCAGTATCTTATTTTCAGTTTTTGTTACTTAGATAGTTTAATTTGATAGAGAAGATGCATTCGAAGCAATGAATGTAAATTGATACACCACCAAGTACCTTAACTTGTTTAATAAGCCTGTAAGGATTAATGGAAAATTGTTGATTAATGTCAGTTGATGCTTTACTTGTGGTGGTGGAGATAATGATTACGTAAAGTTCTGGGCTAAGTGCTGATGGATTAATTTGAAGTTATGTTCGTGGTTTGACCATCAAAATGCTCTCCATATGCATTCTGAATCCTTGGACAGGATGTTTATAAAGTCTGCAAATCTTGTGCCAGGTTTAAGCTTGGATCCAGGACTGGGTGAAAACTTGTTTGATATGTATGACAATTGCTGATTGATAAAATACGGGGTTGCAGATTCGTTAAAAAGGAGTTTTCCAAACTAATAGCTTGTGATTCTACTGGGTGCGGTTTCATAATGAGTATCCTCTGTCCTCCATATTTTATATGCTCTCACGATACCGACGCTTCATTTTGATCAAATTTAGCAAATCTCTAATTTAAGAGATGCTGATTAAACTTATATGCCCATTGTAGATCAAGATTGAAGAGCTCTTGGATCGTTTCCATTGGCTGCTTCAACAGTTAGAAATTTAATTTTCTTTAGTTTGAAATCAGACCACAAACGAGTAAAGACCAGAAAGTAGAAAGAAGTAGAGATAAGGATTTCAATTTTGCTTTACTTGGATGAGCTCAATCTGTGCCTCATAATTAAAGATAAATGGTAATTCAAAGTAGAATTATCACGCGTAAGGGCACATATAAATATTGCTTTCGTATATAAAGCTTTTTCCAGAGTTCTTGGATGGTTCTGTTAGCAGGATTTGTCGTCTCGAACTGTCTTAGCTTATCATGTCTGGCAAAAAAAAAAGGAATTGACGTAAGTAGACGTAAGGTGTATTGATATACCCGTTTTGTAACTAAGTCTTTTTATATTTATCAGGCTAGACTTCTAAAGAAGTGTACCCCAAAGATATGACAGAAAATGACATATTTATCCTTGTGATAGTTCCTACAAAACTTCCACCCTTTCAGCTCCAACTCCGAGTCCCCTGTGGCTTGTCTACCTTTGCCTTATGTCTCATGCCATGTTTTGCCTCCTTTTTTCCCCTTTTCTTCCCCCCTTTTGTCTCCTCTTTCACTTCTATCCCCTTTCCCTCCTCCTAGCTTTTGTCTCTATGTCCTTATCTCCTCCTCTTTTGCCTCCTCCTCCGCCCCCTCTCCCTCCTCAAGTATTTTATCTTTCTTATTCTCTGCCTCCTTTATTGTCATATCCTCCTACTCCTCTTTCCTCAAATCTATTGGGATCAGCTGCAAATTAATCATGAAGTTGTTTAAAAAAAAAATTTTGCAAAAACTCTAGCAATAAAAAATAAACTTATAAACATCATCAATTATATAAAAAAGAAGAATAAGTTTTATTTTTACTTGATTCTTAACTTCAAAACCCAAAATTGACAATTTTTTATTGCAATTATTAAGCAAGATTGCAAAACTGCTAATTTTCACTGTGGGCTCGTTTTCTCTAGTGTCAGCAGCATATTTGTGGGAGATAACTTATCATTTGGCAGTTTTGCAGTTTGAAGTTCAGAATCAAATAAAAAAAATCTTCTTTTTAAGTAGTTGCTAGTGTTTATTAGTTTGCTTTTTAAAAATGGAACTTATAAATAAGTAAATTAGATTTAGTGGGCCAATCCCATCGGATTCGGGAAGGAGGAAGGGGGGAGGAGGGGAATGAGATGGAAGAGGCATAGAAAGAAGGGAGGGCGAGGTGGAGGGTAGCCAAAGGTGGAGGAGCCAAAGATGGAGGGCAACCAGAGGGAGAGGAGCTGCAGGTAGTGGAGCTAGACAAGAGTAGGAGTTGGAGCCGAATAGGAGGAAGTTCCCCTATAAGTGTCATGAGGAAAAAGTATGTTATTTTATATCATACGTTTAGGAGTACACATGCTTGAAAGTTTACTTTAATAAATATGGAAAAACTTGTTACAAAATAGGTATATCAATAAACCTCATGTCTTCTTTGATGATATACTCCTTGCAAAACCTAATACGTATTTGATAGATTCTATGCATTACCGCAATATCGGCCATGCTGACAAGATAACATAGATTTTGTTTCTACATTTGCTTAACATTTTCTAAATGTTAAGGAACACATATAGGCCGTATATTTTCGAACATATTAAACATTTATATAAATTCCTAATTTTTTTTAATTTTTTTGTTTTGATATGCTTCGAAATAGAATGTGTATGAACAAAATGTGGACCAACATAATGCAAATAATCTACAACTTACCCTACATGTGCATAACTTAAAGTGCTCATACACATAATGATAAGATTCCCGAATATAAAAAATATAAATTATTCTCGAGTGTCAAATTATATAAAGTTAAGGTATACACCAAGATAATGAAATATGTCAATCAGTGCTTTGATGACGTAAAACCTAAAATGAGTTATGATTATTGATGAACAAAGCATCAATAACATATTCGGAAGAAACTAAAATAACAACTATTAAGCTAAATTACATAGCATCAACAAAAACTAAAATGATAAGTTCTAAGCTAAAACAAAAGAAAAAAGAGTGACTTATCAAAATGGCCTTAGAATACACCATAATATGCAAAATGTCACACATTTATGTGTAATACAAATAATGTTATGTGTACCTGTGAATTCCCACCCACACATGTGATAGGTTTTGCTTAAAATACTCCTCTTTTATTTTCTTCCTTTTAATTTTACCAACCTACTACTTTCCTCTACCGATAGCTCCAACTTCGACTTTACCACCTCCGCCACCTGCTCTACCACTTCTATCATCAACTCCACCACCTCTGCCACATATTTCACCATCTTTGCCAGTGGCTCCACTTCATCTATCTTCACCTTCACCTCCCTTCCTCCTCTCTTCTTCTCTCTCATCCTCCTCTTCTTCCTCCTCTGCTCTCTTCCTCTTTCCTTGAATCTAACAAGACCGGCCACAAACTAGCTAACAAAACTATTAAAAACTTATTTTGTTCTCTTTTATAAGCTGAAATCTTAAAAAAAATACATATAAACATGCTAAACTACTCAAAACTAAATGTGGGATTTATTTGTATTTGATTCTTAGCTTTTTTCCAATGCGGAACAAATCTTGACTTATAGTCGATAGTCAACAAGCAAATTTATTGCAATAAATGGGACATAAGACAACAATATGAGTGGCAGTATACTCTTTAGTATTTACAAGAACTATCTCAACAAACCTGATAGATAAACATAAAAATAAAGTAGATTTTAGACATACGACTATTGACTGTCACACATCAGTAAAAGAAATAATATTCCGGTGTTGGAGAAGAAGAAGGTTGCTAGTGTGCGAGAAGAAGGTGGTCTCTGGCGTTGGACAATATGACAATCGACAGTCAAAAGTTGACAATCCATGGTTGAAAGTCACGTGTTCAAAATCTTCTTTATTTTTTGTTAATTTACTTGGTTTATTGAGATGATTTATTGTAAATACTAAGGAAGAGATTATCACTTGGAATGTTGTTTTACAACTCTCCCACATCTTTTTAGCATACTTGCAGAGAAAATAATGCAACTTCTGATCACCTTGCAAAGCTATTAGGCACCAAGAGGGCATCTTCTTTCTCCATTCTTCCTCCCAAACATACTGGCCTTAAGAATATTTGCATTAGATATGTTTCTAGATGAGAGCTTTCTAAATATTTTTTAGGAGTAATTTACTTAAATGGACCCAAAATACACCATATTAAACAAAATAGCACATATTTGTATATAATACAAAATGTAGCCCTTGGCACATGTTAACCTCATACATGTATAGACATTATCTAATTTTGCCCTTTCCTATTTTTTACATTTTAACTTTACCGCCCACAACTTCCCTTTACTAGCAGTTCCAACTTCGACTTTGCTACCTCTACCACTGGCTCTACTACCTTTGTCATCGACTCCACTACCTCCATCATCCACTATGTTGCCTCTACCACCTACTCTGTCATCTCTGCCCCAACTATGCTTCATCTGCCTTTTCCTCCACCTCCTCCTCCATTCCACCTCTCATTTTCTCTATCCTCCTCCCCTTCTCTCTTTCACCTTGGTCACCTCCTCTTTCTTTTCCCATGAATCTAACAAGATTAACTACAAACTATCCAGCAAAGCTATTAAAATTTTGCTTCAAATTTTAAAAAATAGGCATATAGATATGTTAGACTACTAAAAACCAATAGTAGGTTTTATTCTTACTTAATTTTGAGTCTTTTTCAACGTTGAACAAACCTTATACTAGTAGTTGATAGTTAATAAGAAACTTTATTGCAATAAAGGGAACATAAAACAACATTCCAAGTGATAATCTCTTCCTTAGTACGTGGGCAATATTGTGTCCATAGGGTTGTTAGACAGTGGGATAATCCTTGAAGACTTAGACTTGATATTTCATCCACACAGATTTCAATATGCTTCAACTGAATTTGCATACTGAATTTTCAATATGCAAATTCATGTTATCTACAACATGATATGTTGGCAAAAGCAACTGAATTTGCATACTAAATTTTCAATATGCAAATTCATGTTATCTACAACATGATATGTTGGCAAAAGCAACTGAATTTGCATACTAAATTTTCAATATGCAAATTCAGTTGAAGCATATTGAAATCTGTGTGGATGAAATATCAAGTCTAAGTCTTCAAGGATTATCCCACTGTCTAACAACCCTATGGACACAATATTGCCCACGTACTAGCTCAATGAATTTGCTCTCACTTTTTAGGGACATGGATAGACTATCAAATCTAAAAATTGATGGCTCTGTAGTAGAAAAAATTGAAGTTGTTGTAGTATCTAACATCAGCACACAGACCACTTGCTTTTCTAGCCTTGACATTCTCCAAGTTGACAAGTGTCGTCAATTGACTAAAATTGAAGTAGGTGAGTCATCCCTTGTGAACCTTCGCGTACTGGATAGCTCTCATTGCGTTCGGCTCAAACATATTATCGGGCTTAAGCATCTTCAACGGCTTGAGGTGCTTAATATTGGATTTAGTGATGACGTAGAAGAAGTAATCAGCACAAATGAAGAAGTGACAGGAGGGTATATCTGTTTGCCAATGCTGAAAATATTGTCTAATGTAAATCTCAATAAGCTGAAGAGCATTTGTAGTGACACTGTTTCATTTCCCTCTCTTGAGAAGTTTTATTCGTACGATTGTCCAAGTCTGGAGAAGTTGCCATTAGGTCTAATGAATGAAAATAGGACTCTACGAGAGGGTAGAATTTGTGGTGATTTGAAATGGATTGAAGGACTCAAGTGGCAAGACGACAACTTCAAGAACTTTCTTCTACCATATTTCAAGTAATACTTCATCAGCTACTTCATTATAAAATTTTACAATTTTATCTCTTTTCATTATAAAATTTTCCCTTAATGTTTCTTCAATAATTTCTACCAAATATAGGGAGCACTTCAAGCTACTTCTTTATTGATAGAATTAGGGGAGAATTGTTGTGTGCCATAATACTTTCCTGATGTAGGGAAAAGTAGGTTGGGCGGAGCATAACAGAAGCCCACATAAGCCTGATAGAGTAGGATGATCAAGCCAGTGCGGCAAGGAGGAGGAGGAGGAAGAAGACGTAATTGTGGTTGTCGTGTTTAAATTAGATTGTTGATTGTCAAGAACTTTGTTTGGAACATCAAGCACGATGCCAACTTGGGCTTTTGTTTCATAGAGTTGTGCGCAAATATTGATGGATTTAGTTTTTTACTTGTCGTTCCCATCTTTGTGTTAATCCATTCGTTAGTACATTTGTCTTGTTGTCTGTGTGGTTGGTTGTTTGTTATCGTCAAGTAAAAAGAAACTTTCTCCAACAATTTTATTGTATTGTACTAGTTGTACTTGTTCACACTCATAAATAAAATATATAATTGTCACCTATCCAATGTGATTTGATCAAAAACTACATCCAGTTTCTAAACATTGAGGAACACATATAGGCCATATATTTTTTCGATCATATTAAACATTTATATAAATTCCCAATTTTTTTAGTTTTTTTAGTTTTGATATGCTTCAAAATAGAATGTGTATGAACAAAATGTGGACCAACATAATGCAAATAATCTACAACTTACCCTACATGTGCATAACTTAAAGTGCTCATACACATAATGATAAGATTCCCGAATATAAAAAATATAAATTATTCTCGAGTGTCAAATTATATAAAGTTAAGGTATACACCAAGATAATGAAATATGTCAATCAGTGCTTTGATGACGTAAAACCTAAAATGAGTTATGATTATTGATGAACAAAGCATCAATAACATATTTGGAAGAAACTAAAATAACAACTATTAAGCTAAATTACATAGCATCAACAAAAACTAAAACGATAAGTTCTAAGCTAAAACAAAAGAAAAAAGAGTGATTTATCAAAATGGCCTTAGAATACACCATAATATACAAAGTGTCACACATTTATGTATAATACAAAAAATGTTATGTGTACTTGTGAATTCCCACCCACACATGTGATAGGTTTTGCTTAAAATACTCCTCTTTTATTTTCTTCCTTTTAATTTTACCAACCTATTACTTTCCTCTACCGACAGCTGCAAGTTCGACTTTACCACCTCTGCCACCTTCTCTACCACCTCTGTCATCAACTGCACCACCTCTACCACATATTTCGTCATCTTTGCTAGCCGCTCCGCTTCATCTATCTTTGCCTTCACCTCCCTTCCTCCTTTCTTCTTCTCTCTCCTCCTCCTCTTCTCTCTTCCTCTTTCCCTGAATCTGATAAGACCGGCCACAAACTAGCTAGCAAAACTATTAAAAATTTATTTTGTTCTCTTTTATAAGCTGAAATCTTTTAAAAAAAACTTATAAACATGTTAAACTACTCAGAACTAAAAGTGGGATTTATTTATATTTGATTCTTAGCTTTTTTCTAATGCCGAACAAATCTTGACTAATAGTCGATAGTCGACAAACAAATTTATTGCAATAAATGGGACATAAGACAACAATATGAGTGGCAATATATTCTTTAGTATTTACAGGAACTATCTCAACAAACCAGATAGATAAACATAAAAATAAAGTAGATTTTAGACATTGACTATTGACTGTCACACATCAGTAAAAGAAGTCATCGGTGTTGGAGAAGAAGGTTGCCATTGTGGGAGAAGAAGGTGGTCTCTGGCGTTGGACGATATGACAATCGATGGTCTAAAGTTGACAATCCTTACTTGGCTTATTGAGATAATTTATTGTAAATACTAAGGAAGAGATTATCACTTGGAATGTTGTTTTATGTTCCCTTTATTGCAATAAAGTTTCTTATTAACTATCAACTACTAGTAGTATCTTATCTTGCTTCAACTCTTAGGCAATCTTCAATCCTATGACCACGTTCACCACATGAAAACCATTTTCCCTTAGTGAAATAGCATGATCTTGGGCATTTTTCTAATTTTTCTCCCTTCAATTGTGGTTGTGATTCTGAGGGCTTCTAAAAATTGCAATTATTTTGGTTGTTGGATGTGAATTTCCTTTTCTTCTCGTCAGGTCTAAAGCTGCTATTTTGTTTGCGATCCTTATGTCCAATTACAAATTCTTAATAATCTTGTTCTAGGATAGAGGCCAGCTCTACTACTTTGGCAAAAGTAGTGGGTTGAAAGCCAACAATCTTGCTTCACAAAACAATTGTTTAAGCCTTTTACATATTTTTAAGCTTTCATTACTTCAGTCATATAAAATTCTGGAGTGAAGCATTGTAGTTTTACGAACTTTATCTCATATTGTTCTGCCATCAAGCTTCCTTGTTGTAGGTCTAGAAACTCTTTTCCTTTCTCTCTTGGACATGAGGAGGAAAATACCTTTGTATAGCATTTTTTAAAACTCCTCCCAGGTTATATGATCACTATCTAAAAAGAAGTTTTTTCCTATGTAGACCAAAAAGCTGCTTCACCTGCCATCGCAAAAGTGGCTAATGATACTTTTTTATCTTTTGGGATTTTCATTTCTTTGAAATCCTTTCAACCACAAAAGTCTACTTTTTAGCAGCTTTGTAATCATCCTCCCCTATAAATGCTAGAGCAAGCTTCATAAATCGTTTTAGAAAATTATCTTTTTTACTATAAGCACTCTATCTTGAATTATTAGAATGATTTGAATGATTCGATTAGAATCCTTTTGCTTGAAGATGTATGGTCATTCTTTGGATCATCAAGTCAAGAAAATGTGTCACATGGTCCCCTGTTGCGAATGAGACTAGTGTTGCAATATAAGCTAGGGTTGAGCTACTTGCCAGTTGTGCATCCTTATCATTGGTAGGCATCATTTAAACATAGATTGATAATATAAGATTTTTTTAAAACAAAGTTAGTACATGTTCAACCTAACAACTGGCTTACATAACTAGAAACTAAGTTAAAACTATTTACATATCAGCACATCCAAAAGTATAGTTAAACACTACTATTCTCATGTTAACTTGTCCAAAAACTATTTATTTGAGGCATGTAAAAACCCATTCGCAAGTAGTTGAAACTCCTTAGAAAGGAAAGATCTTTCTTTTTGGGTATTTGAAGAAAAAGTGAGTCTTAAACTTGCAAAATATGCACCATTCAGGCATTTATTTTTATTCCTTATGGATTCTTTCCCTTTAGGATGAAGTTGGGCCTCTTCAACTTTTTCTTCTACCCCTTCTACCTCAAGCAAGGGTAACTCGTTTAGATCAAAGTCCATTTTCCACTCAGACACTGTATTATTTTCTTTAAGACCTTCCACCTCTTCTTCCATTGAGGGGTCTTCCTCATACTCTTCAATCTCATCTTCCATTAAGGGGCCTTCCTGAGACTCATCTATCTTGATGGGTGAGTCTAGAATGACAATCACTTCCTCAACATCATTATCTAAAGGTGAACCAACGATGTAGGAGACTTCAGAATCATCTAAGCCCAAGTCTTTGATTAGTATCTTATCCTTCTACCTTTCATTAGTGCCACAGCTTCCCTTCTTCGAAGCGGCAACTTACGAGCTATATAATTGTATAAAGAGCCTGGTAGGTGTATCCTCTTAGCCCTTAGCAGCGATATCTATTTTAATTTCACATAAAATAATTTAAATAACAATAAAAAGATATCTGATAAAATACTAATATTTGTATTGACTGATTTAATTACTCTAGTAGATAATAGAACCTTGGCTCCGATACCAAATGTGACGCCCGTCAAAATTTCTAATAAAATAAATTTTAAATAAATTGAATAAATTTAAAAATATGTTGATATATTTCTAAATGTCATGGATCACTGAGTACAAAAGAGTAACTTACAAATATTATATTATACAAAATTCTAAAAGGTGGCATAACATGAATTTATACATCAATCATTACAAATATTACATAACTTTAACAAAAATTAAATAGGTATTTTAAACTATAGAAATCTCTTCTTCTACTTCTTCCAATTCTATAGTTACACCTACAGAATTTGGGCGTGGGTGAGTAAATTCATACTCAGTAGGTTGAATTATGTTCTAGAAGTATGCTTCATAAACGCATTAGTTTTGATCATACTTTCAAGAAAAATCATTTAGAAAATATCAAATATAAAAAACAAACAATCACATAATATCGCAACACCAAATGACTTACACCCGCGCTCATGGGACAACAGGAGATAGAAGGAAAGGGACTTTCCTATGATATCCTAGTTCTTGTGCACGCCAAAGCCAATTGTGATGGTATCCAGAATCTTTATCATGATAATTCTCAGTTCCGAGAAATAAGGAACTACCCAAAGGGTACGAGTACCCAAAACATGAAAAGTTTCTTTAAATGAAGATAAATATTCAAAAATAGAGTTTTTTCAAAATAAGTTAAAAAGTATTTTTAATAAAACCCCAATAAATTAAAATAAAAGCATAAGTTTATAAGTTAAGACCACCTACCTCTAATGATCTTAGATTATGGTAGTAAAAGCTTCTCCGTATGGTTTTGTCAGCTTGGAATTAGTCAACTCATGAAAATAATCTATCCAATGCATAGAACACCCTTTATTTAGCTAGGAACATATTTTGAACAAACTAAAACAGGTTTAAAATGACCCAAAAATAGTACAAGTAAGAATAAGAGGAGGAAACTGGGGTTTGAAGGCTGTTTAAACCCACCTACCCCTTATGTACCATGCGGGGGTGGTGTCGTGTCACCATTTTTGGCGGTGCTTCCAAAAATGGTGGTACGCACATCACATGGGTATCGCATGTGATGGGCGTGCGTCACTTGCGGCAATATTTTTTAATTGTTTCTAAACTTTGAATAGTCATATCTTTTTATCCCAAACTCGGATTCATGCATTATTGGTACCGTTGAGCTCGTGTTGACGAGCCGTATAGAACTAGACTATTCATAAGTAGGTTAGCTCTCATTTTGCAAGTGGGTCCTGGCCACATGATACATTTTCCGAACTCCTTTTACTCCATACCTCCAATTTGTGTGTTCTTTGGCTTGTTACTCTCAACTCTTCAAACTATAATAAATACTTAAAAAATTATTGAATAATAAATTCTACTAAATTAAAATTTATATTTAATTTACTTGAAGATAGAGATAATACCAAAAATTTAGGGTTGTTACAACTATCTTCCACGTTTGCAGCATTCTGCGGGATTGGATGCAATTTGGACATGACTATAGCTAAAGTCACAACCCTCTCTACCATTGTGGCTCCAGGTTTGCCATATGTCACTTAAGATTATCTTCCATTAATTCGACACTATTACAACTCCGTCAATGATATTTTTTAACATATGAGCTATATGAATTTTAGAATTTCTTTCTTTACCATCTTCAAACTTAAAAAATTGGACTCATTAACATCTTCAAGTACTAAATATCAATAATGGGTTTTATTCTTACTTGATTTAAAGTTTTTTTCTAAAACACAAACCTCAGACTTACATTAATGGCAGCTCCAACCTTCAATAGTTTGGAAGTTAAAAGCTAGGAGATTTATTTTAGCAAACTAGGCAATAATGTAATATATTATGTGACATTATCTCCTTTAATTTGTGCACTTAAACTTGTGAAAAAACCAAAATAGAAACATGATAAACAAAATATATTTAAATATGTTAACTGCCAACTGTCAAATAGCCAACTACCAAATAGGTTTTTCATTCTAAAAGCTTTCTTTTTCTTTGACATCAGTGTTGCAGAAGCAGAATATAGCCAACAACGAAGAATAATATGCAATTGATAATTGGCAATTGACAATTGGAAAAGTGCATCTTTGTTCTCATGTGCCAATTGTCAAATTGTTAACTATCAATTGCATGTTCTTCTTTATCACCGGCTACATCCTTATTCTCCAACGCAGGTGCCTAAGAAAAAGAAAGCCTTTGGAAAAAAACACAATTGGCAGTTAGCATATGGCCATTGAACAATTGGTAGTTGACATATTAATTAAATATGCTTAGTTTGTCATGTTTCTCTTGATTTTTTTAGAAACTTAAGTGCACAAAGTGAGGAGATTTAGTTGCATAATATATTGCATTATATTTTATCAAAGTAAATCTCCCAGCTTCTAATTGCCAACTCTGAAAGGCACGAGCTATCATTAATGTAAGCTTCAGGTTTATTGGGTGCCAGAAAAATTTCCAAATTATGTAAGACTAAAACACATTATTGATATTAAGTACATAAAAGATGTTTAAAGAAAGAAAATCTAAAATTTTATATAGATCCTACGTTAAAAAATATCATTAATAGAGCTATAAAAGTGTAAGAAGAGGTTCCTTGGCTTTTCGGTCTCTTTTTTGTTGTAGCTGACCACTAGGAGTGCACCAGGCCCACAAGGTTCATATTAAGGTGCCAGTGGAGTTAGAATGTGAAGAGAAGAACTAGTTATGAAATGGAACAATCAAGGAACACTTTGATTGATTATCTAACAATTTAAATTTGAATATGTTGGTGCACCCATAAGCCATATCACTATAGCCTGAATATTCAGGGTAAGTTAGTTAGGCTACTATTGATAAATCTGAACGAAGCCAAATCTGAAAAATCGCTAAAAAAAGTGGGTTTTTAGACAGTTTGGTCAAGGTTATAACAAAGGAGCCTTTTGGTCTAAATGGAACAGTTTGACTTATCAAAACTTTTTAGCCTCTGATTTCATATTGAAGAATATTTTCCTAACAGTTCTCCGTCACCACTTTCGTGACTAGCCCAGGGCTCCAAATACATTGCATAAGAGGACAGGACACTAATTCTGAAGAGGAGAAGAAGAGGGCACTTATTCCCATTGTCGAAGCCCTGTATGGGCTGGTTACGGGATTTTGGTTACGGAAACTGGTCACCTAGATGTGTCCTTATATATATATATATATATATATATATATATATATATATATATATATATATATATATATATATATATATATATATATATATATATATATATATATATATATATATATATATATATATATATATATTCATGATTTTATGTGCTTGTAAACTCAATTTTTTCTTTATCGATCTTTTATTAAGAGTCTGATATATATAAAGAGAGAAGAGAGAGAGAGAAACAAAGTCCGTGTTTCGATTTGTTCTAGTGAAAGTCATTTCAGGTTAAGTTTGTTTTATTTTGGGAAATTTTCAAAGTGTAAAAAGGGAAAAAAGAATGAAATGAGGAGAAGAATAGAAAAAAGAAGAGAGTGCTAAAAAATAATTTACCTAAAATATAAAAACCCAAAAACTCAAAGAAAATTTGTCTAAAATTACCTATAGAGGAAAGAGGGTGAGCTGCACAAACTATTAAACACCATAAACTATCTTGCCGATGCGGTTAAAAAATCATATGTTAACCTGCCTAAAACATAAACAAAAAAAATCAAAGAATTTTTTCAATATTGTCTGGCCAAAGAATGAAATATTTTATATTTTTTGAATTTTTTAAAAATATTCCATAGAACCTGGGTTTACACGATATTTGGAAAAAAATGAACCAAAATACCATTTCAACAAGGTTTGGGTTAAAAATTGTGTAAACTAGTTGTGACGAAGCATAAACAAAGAGGAGATTGGAGCTCAGAGACAATTTGTAATTTTCGCTAGGTGGTTTTCATCAACAACAAATTTCGATTTCTATTTGGCGATTATCGGCCTCCCTAACTTCATCGGCGATCGTTCTTCTCTAATTTTCGTATGAAAATTTCTAACCACATAAACTATTTATCATTACAAAAAGAGATCAAGATGATGCTGCAACTCAAAAAATGAATCTTGGGGGACTATTTAGGGAGAACATGGCTATATAAGAATGGAGAAGGATGTAAATGCCAAGGAAGGACATTGTAAAATAGCTATGATAGCCTCCTACCCTATTGTGCAAAGAGGGACTCTAGTATGATTTTTTATATGTAAGTTTTACTATGTAAAACATCTTATGTAAGCATGTATACGATCTCAAAGGTTTTTATCCCAAACTTAATGAAAAATTGTATAAATAACAAATACTGACAAATATCGTGTTATCAATAACACACTATAGTTGCATATCGTGTTATCAATAATATGTTATGGTGAATATCGTATTATTGTATATCGATATAGAGAAAAATAAATAACACATCTTGTTAGCATATCGTGTTATTGATAACACGTTATGGCGAATATCGTGTTATTGATAATACGTTGTGACTAATATCATATTATAGTATATGTGATCTCGAGAAAAATAAATAACACGTCTTGTTAGCATATCGTGTTATCGATAACACGCTATGCCAACATATCATGTTGTAGATAACACGCTATTGCGAATTTCATGTTATTGATAATACGTTATAGCAAATATTGTGTTATCAATAACACGCTTTGGCAAATATCATATTATCGTATATGCGATATAGAGGATATCGTAACATACTATATTATTAATAGCACGCATTATTGGCATACGTGTTATCGATAATACGATATGGCAAATATCGTATTATCATATATGCGATATATAGAATATCATATTATGGGTTGTTGGCTCAAAGAATACATATCGTATTATCAAAAATACGTTTTATTGACATATCGAGTTATCATATATGCGATATTGATTAAGTGTTGGACACGTGTCATGCAGAGCGTGAGGTTTTTGGTCTGTTTAATGGGAGTCATCCTCTCGTTCTCGCATTTTTGAAAGTCTAACGAGTCATGTAAAGTTGATGTACTCTACCCGATTTCATTTGGATTCGTTGTACTCCTAACAATCATTTCTTTTTGCAGCATTCAATCCCTATTTGGCGCAAGTCTCCGGAGTCCTTCAATCCATTCTAAACTCAACCCAGTTTTTCAGATTGCCGAAACATTCAGTTTGTTGCAATTTAGCAAGCACTAAAGTGGCTTCCTTTGATTCCCCCTTTTTAACTAGTTTTTATATTGAAACCGGGAGGTGACTCTGTTTTGGTTTGTTCTCTGAAACATAGGATTGGGAATTATAAATTTTTTACTTTCTATCGATCATCTTTAAGTGGGTGATTTATTTTTTGTATGTTGAGTGTTTTGATTTTACTCATACAAATTTGTGTCATTGTCGGTAATTTTTACCAATAATGAGATAAGAGTTTGGGTGTAAGTTTAGATTTGATTTAAGGGTATATTTGTCCTAAACTAGGTCATATGAGATTAAGTGTTAAAATCTAAAGAATATAGAATATTTGTATATCGAGTCAGGTAATATAAAAAAACTTTAAAATTTATTTGAAACATAAATTTGTTGAAATTCTTATGATTACAAAAAAATAGAAAAATATGTAAAATTTCAAAACAAATTTTAGTGTAGGCCCATCTTGCTGAAATTAATAAACTTTTCCTAAAGTTTGTTTGTGCCCAACACACACTTATGTGTGTTTTCACGAGTACGTAGTCCCACATGCGCAACATGTGTGCATGTGTTGTGGACATTCCCCTCAACACATGCATGGGTATATGTGCATTTCAACATGTGTCACCAATACTCCTCCTTGGTGCTATGTGATAATGTGCACTAGACATTTTTCGGCCTCACAATCTCCATCGCACAACGTAACTGGTATTACTCGAAGGGTAAGTGGGTTTGATCTGCCGACGATGGATTGTCGCCATTGGAAAATCACAAATGATGGAATTCAGAGAGAAAGCAGCCGAGGTAGATTTGAGATCTCTAAAATTCAATAGGGGTTGTGATGGTGGTCGTGATAGGAAGCAGACAGAAGATGTCGTAACCAAGAGGATACGGGCTAAAGGTTGGGAACCAAATGACGAGGCAAGGGTGGAATAGCGGAAAGAAGTAAGCGGCAAATCAACGAAAGTGGCTGACAGCGGGGTGTCTTCTAGGGCGGACGCAATCGACTGCAGGGCGAAAGCAACTGATGATGGTGCGGTAGCAGCTGAAGAAGAGGTGCCGGAGGGCTTTGACAAACACGACTGTAGTAAGTGGACGGCCGCCAATGTGAGCGAGGCTAAGACATCTATAACCTCGCCAAAATGGCGGTTGGTCTCATCTCTGAGCTCATCAAAATGGCAATAGAGTTGAAAAAGATTGGCAACCATAATCATTTTCAACTATGTTAACACCGTGTATAATGAATTCATCAGTGTCTCTAATTGCATCCTGTGTGACTAAATATGAGCAGGAGAGGGTGGTAGGGAGGTCTAAAATCGAATGCTCCGATGCCAATGATATAGACCGATATCTACACAAACTAAATTAGAGATAAAAGCATAAAAATAGCCGAAAGATAAAATTAAATAAAACAATTTCTTAATCTGATTTTTGACTTGATCAAATAAGGCATAACCCATACATATTTATAGGCAATTGAGAATCCTAATCTTACTGCTAATAGAACTTTTAATTAGAATGAGCTAGCTTCTAACATTATCCTAAGCTCAATAAGAATAAAACCCTAATTACTCTTAAATATCACCACTTAATAATCAAATCCTAACTATACTAAAATATGAAGCGGGACCCAACTCTTAGGGTGAGTCATAACAACCGATCTACATGCAACTCAGCCAATCTTAACAATTTATATATATATATATATATATATATATATATATATATATATATATATATATATATATATATATATATATATATATATATATATATATATATATATATTACAAAGCCTATAATTATGTTTGTTCTAGTGAAGGTAATTTCGGGTTTAGTTTGTTTTATTTCTTAAAAATTTTGAAGTATAAAAAGGGAAAGGAGAAGGAAATGAGGAGGAAAAAAAAAAAGGAGATCAAAACAATAAATTTCCCCAGAATGCAAAAGAAAACTTGTCTAAAACTACCTGTAAGGGAAAGAAGGTGAGTTGCACAAAATATAAAAAACCTAAAACTATCTTGCCGACAAAATTAAAAATCATATATATGTTAACCTACATAGAACATGAACAAAAACAAATAACTTGGTGAAATTTTCATAATTACAAATAATTAAGAAAATATGCGAAATTTCAAAACAAATTTTATTGTAGGACCATCTTACTGAAATTAATAAAAATTTCCTAAATTTTGTTAACGTATTTGCGCAACACACACCTATGTGTTGTCACGAGTAGTCCCCTCAACACACGCGCAACATGTGTGCAACATGTGTCACTAGCCCTCCTTGCTGTCATGTGACAATGTGCACTGGACATTTTTTATCTCAATTCCACTTGGCACACGCGGACCTGCATGCAACTCGTGCCTCTTAACTTTTTCCTCTTATTATTTTAGATATCTTGAAGTGTGTGATGCATTGGGTGGGACTTGTCGACCAACGCTTAAAACATTATTTCCCCATTGGGTGCAAGCAAATGTGAAGGTTTTAAGAGTAAATTAAACATTAATGCTTAAAACATTTAATGCTCGGTGCATCTTAACATTTTTAAGTCTAAATATGAAAAAGTAAATTTGTCACCCCAATTAACAGCCACGACTAAATAAATGAAGGTTTTAAGAGGTGGGAAAGAGAGAGAGACAAGATAAGAACAGATAGATCCATTTACGTACTGATTCATAAGACCAGAACGAAGACGATATAATCTCTCCTCCCAAACCCCATAGATTGGCTCTTCCCTCGTAATGACCACAAAAAGGCTGTGCTCAGAGTCTAGTTGCTAGCTGCGGTAGACCTACTCCATTGACTAAACTGAAAAACCCAACTGAGCCTTGAAGCATTTGTGGATCCCCGGCCTGTATCCACAAATTGTCGTAGTCTTCTCCTTTCTTCATGTATCCAAATCTATGTCAATATGCCGAGGGTCCCATTTGAAAATACAATGTACGATTCTTCACAAGTTGAATTGACGGCGCTGAGCTCCCATCTCTATTCCCTTGGGGATGTCATCATCGGAGATGAACCTTCCCCAGAAGGGGTGGCGCTTCCACACCAGAATCATCTCTTCAATGGGCACATTCTTGGTCTCCGGCAGGAAGAAGTAGACAAACAGGGTCATGATGATCACCCATCCTCCAAAGAAGAAGAAGAGGAAGTACTTGAAGTGGCAGAGCATGGTCAAGAAGAGCTGGGCAATGATGAAGGTGAAGAACATGTTCACTGAGACATTCATGCTCTGCCCAGCGGACCTGATTTCCAGTGGGAAAATCTCACTAGGAACCAGCCACCCCAGTGGCCCCCATGACCATGCAAAGGCTGAGACGTAGATGCAGATGAAGGCCACAATGGCCTCCGCATAGCTCTTTGGGAATGTGCCCTTTCCATTGAGACCAAAGTTCTTACCAATCAGCACTCCAATAATGATCTACAGAGAAGTGTAGGGAATTCGTCAAGTCGTGCTACTAGAAGTACAACAAAGTTGAAAAAGATTTCACTTACTTGACAGATTAACATCTGCACACCTCCCTCAAGGAAGAGGAACCTCCTTCCCATCTTGTCCACAGCCCCAATGGACACAAAGGTGGCAAGCACATTGACTCCTCCTGTGATGACAGCTGAGTATAGGGCGGCATCATTTCCAAACCCTATTGTCTTGAAGAGCACTGGTGCATAGAACATAATCACATTGATCCCTGTGAGCTGCTGGAAGAATGGTATCAATATGGACATGACCAGCTGTGGCCTGTTCTTTCTTTGGAGGATGTTGAGCCATGGGTGCTCCACCTTCTTGGACGCCTCGCTGGCTGCCACCAGGTCGTTGTACTCCTCGCCGATCTGGTCGGAGCCCCGGATCTTTCTGAGCATTGCCGTGCCTGCTCAGGCTCGCCGCGGTCGATGAGGGAGTTGGGAGTGTCCGGGAGGAAGAGGGAGCCAATGGTGATGATGAGGGCAGGGACCCCGGCGCCGCCAAGGCCGATGCGCCACCCCCACCCGCCTTCGATCTTGGCCGTGAAGTAGTTGATGAGGTTGGCCACGAGGATGACGATGGTGATCATGAGCTGGAAGATGATGTTAAGCATCCCCCGGAGCCTGGCCGGTGCCATCTCCGAGAGGTAGAGTGGGACAGACTACACATGTTTTTCCAAAAAATTATATTAACAAGACTTAGTTAATTACTTGTAACTATTGTAGCCATGCCAAACAAGATGCAGATGAGACAATGCTGACACCAAATTAATCACCACCACAAAAAAAGAGGCATTCTTCTTCCACATATATGATAATCAAATATGATATTATTGGGCCGGCCTGTTTACATCAGAGTTTGGCAGTTGTGACTACAAACTTCAAATGATTGAGATCTCATTTGGTGTTATGTTTGTTGTTATATAATAGCCAAATCCACACCTGGGTTAGTCCATTTAAAGGTTAACAAAGCTTACATGGTGCATTATGCAATTCTTGTGACATTTTGTCTTTGTATCTGTATTATATGTATGTGCATAGGCGCTATGGATTGTTGACTTTTTAGCATATAATATTGCTTAGCTTTTTTTATTTACAGATTAAGGGGATTATCATCAGCTTAAAGAATTTTTTATATTAAAGAGATGATTTCTCTCTGCAAGTTTGCCTGGTTAACAAATATTTTACATTTTTTTATTTTGATTCTATATTGATCAAATTTGATAATAAAAAGATTAATATGTTCAATCAAAGTATATGAATATAGATGATTAATAGCATAAACTAATACTATAATTTACCTTCTTTTTCTTAAAGAAAAGAGGATTCTCTCTGCAAGTTTACCTGGTTAGCGAAGCCAACGCCGACACCAAGCAAAAGCCGGCCCACGATGAGCATGGCCACATTCTTGGCGGCGCCGTTGAGCACGGCGCCCACTAGGAAGACGAAGCCTCCGAAGAGCATGGAGAGGCGGCGGCCGAACTTCCTGGTGACGATTGAGGCAAAGAAGGAGGCTATGAGGGCGGCAAGGTAGAGGGAGGACGTAAACAATGTGAGCAGCTCGCTGTCAAAGGTGCAGTACTGGCTTGTTTCATGGGTATTTTGGTGTTTGCGGTAGACCGAGGGGAAGAAGTCCTTCAGGAAGGAGTCCATGGATGTCACTCCACCTAATAACACAAAATTGTAATGAAAGCATTTCAGCAAACTATAGTAAGACAAGGAAATTGAACATTATCCATCAATTAATGAACTGAAGATACTGGTCCAAAATTGTCCTAGTGTACTGCAAAATCAAGCATATTGTCCCCAAATGAATGCAATTGTCTTTATAAATTGTTAACTATTTAACTTGATTCTACTTGTAGTGCAAGGTGAGATCTAACAAATCAGACCACTCTCCTAACATTTTATCTCCTTATGGCCTACTTTTACCCAGTACAAAAACGCAATAAACTGACAGGTGATCTCCAATTCAGGTAGAGGCTGATCACCTGAAATTCCGATGTCGTAGCCGAAGATCAGACCACCGGAGCCGGCGACTAGACATGCAAAGAACACATAAGGAGTCATCTCACCGGGGTACTGCTTTGCCCCCCCGGCGGACACAAATCCACCGCCAGCCATCTGGGTCAATGCTAGGGAGAACCTCGGCCTACAGTCTGCTAATGCTACAAAGATAAAGGGAAGTTTATAGTCAGAAAGAGAGAGATGAAGAAGAAAATGGTGATGATAAAGAGACGTTGGAGTCAACGAATATATGGTGAGTTGGGAGGAGTTTAAAATAAGCTAAAACCTTAATTGATGTGCAGGCGTAGAGCGTTTTGTAAGTGTTCTTTTGTTACTCTTGATGGCCCATTCCTCTAAGCAGACAGCTGGGTAATCTTGACTTACTAGTATAGTTTAAGTATTACTTATTTTAAACGATTGGGTGACACCAATATATAAATATAGGACGGAGATATTGATCTTTTGTTTGACCATTTATCAAAACAAAACACAAATGGAGCTTGTGATACAGCCACATGAATGGATTGCATGTGAAAGGCAAGTTTTTAATATAATAAACGCCCATTGAAAGATGCGGGTCCTTTTTATTTGTGAAGGAAATTAGATGATAGTCAATGAATTATTATAATCAGAAATTTTGAAAGAGAAATAAGATTAGGTTACCGTTGGACCATTTCTATGCTAGCAAACACTTAACATTGCATTGAATCTACTTTGCAAGCATTTCCAAGAGTGCATGCCTTTGCTAGCTCTAACCTACATTATGTCATTTTGTAGGGTTTATATGCATCTTATTTGGGAAAAGATAATTACTGTTTTAATTTGAACTAGATTTTGTTATTTTGTAGGCTTTCTACGTAGCTTATTTGGGAGGGGAATAATTTCTGTTTTCGTTTGAAGTTGTTTTTTTGTCTCTACAGAATTTATTAATTTGAGGGTTGTTGATAAATATTTCAATTAAGAAGCATGCTAATGATGCATTTTTGCTTGATTTCTTACTATTGAAAATAGGAAAAAACTAGCTACAACAGGCTAGACATCCTCTTGAAAATAACTTAAGCATCTTGCTGCTATAGCATTTTTTTATATATAATTAGCCATTTTCTCTCATATGGTGCTCACTAAAAAGACTTCATGAACTCGAATTGCACCTGAATATTACGTCCTCCTTAATAGGTCCAACTGGTTGTCGTGTATGTTTTGTAAGTGTGCAGTTATGAATAATCTGGCCAAAGTAATATATCACCGCAAATCCCCTCATACATATAAGGTAAATTGGGATATAATTTTGGGTGGGTAACTATATAGTGGGGTTCAAACAGAAGAAATGAAGGTCCTAGCTAGTGTTACACCCCCAATTTTGTTTTACATTTTCATGAGAAATATTTATTTCCCACTTTAAAAAAATATCTGAATATTCCTTCCAATATGTACAAGCAACGGATTAATTATTCATATACACTCCAAGAAGTAAAATAGTAAAAATATAAATTAGGGGCACGAAGGCCATCACTTTCACAAATATATATTGTGATAAATATAAAATTTATTAAGCATCTAAATATCTACCATATTAAAATATTTACAGGATACACATTTACATATATATTTTTCAATTACATATGTCCAAGCTAATGAAATAATAAATGACACTCTTATACTTAAAGTAAACCAAATAGAAAAAGTAAGTCATAAAGTTGGAGGTAGGCTCAGAGCTTTAGCTATGGCCTTCTCATTATCTCTAAGTCTCCTCCCTTGGCACTTGCACCACAAAGGATGCCAGGTATATAGTATAGTAAGTAGAATTGCAATCAAATTGAAACAGGGATTTCAAGTAACATATTTGACATTGGAAAAACTAAGAAAAATGATACAAAATTATAGACAAACATACCTTTCATTAGAAAGCATATGATTAAGAGCATTTTTTTTTTGGGGTTCTTTAGACACGATGACCTTATCTAATAGCTCAACTCTACTAAATAATATTGGATCATTACAATCTAACCTCAATCTTTTCTTAAGTATGTCCCACCTCTTCTAGGTTATAAAGTAAGGGCTCATAGACCCTAATGCCGAGAGTCCAACTGTCGCAATTATCGAAACCTCCTATATTGTACTATGTGGGACCATTTTTATGGTTTTCCAGTTTTATAGTTTTTCAGTCTACTTACTTCATCAACAGCAGGCAAATTGAACTCCATTTGACCTAAAAAAATTTCTTCAACAATAGGAACCTACAAACACATCATTCCAGCTCATTTCAATTCAAATATAAAAGTTGGTAAATTTGCAATGCAAAATTGAACCTCGATTACTTTTTACCTTTTCCCTAGATGCCTTGTTCATATCCTCTGACTTCAAACCATCAACTCTCTCTCATAAACTCTATCTACTTTATTTTCAATTCTTCTTAAGGAAAATAGCATATCCAACAGAGTTACATGTGAACCCCCATCCCCCACTATATGTTTCCCCTTTCTATCCTCCTTCCAATTGGAAGTCTCAACCAGCGGTTGTCCACCACAAGGAGTCTCCCCAGCCACTCTGCATTTAACTACAAAATTCTTATCTATTTTTTCCTCCAAGGAATGAGCCACCTCTTGCGAACTCCATTTCCTTGTGGAGTCATAATCTGTATATTTTCTATCAACATCCTCAACATCAGAAGGTGTTTGAAGACTGACAAATGATGAAAAGGTTGCTCTCTCATTCATCGAGGACTTCAAACTTGCATCTTTATGAATAAGTTCTTTTCTTTATCCTCCGTATCCACATTTATGGCCTTTACAACCTTTACCTATACATCATAACATATCGCAAGGTAAATGTACCATGCATGTTTATAGCATATTTAATTCTAAACGAAGAAAAAGTCAGTATATACCTTCCTACTAAAAACATTCTCTTCAATATAACCAAATTTAGGCTTCTTATAAGATGTACAACTACAAATAAAAGGAAAAGTGTTCCTTGTTTTGCTTGCACAACAACCCCCCAGCAACAGAATCCTTTCCATTGCCCACACTTAAAACATAACTCTTCATCATTATGATGCAGGTTTAGGTGATGTGTATGTGTGATCAAAAAATGATACGTCTTGTCAATCTTTGATCTGAATGATTATATTGCTATGCTATCATGTTTTCGATGATGATAGTTATATTAAAAACCATTGTTGAGTTTGTTTAAACTCACCCCTCTTTATTGTGTTTTGCTTTGGGGCTGCGTGGCGCGACACGCAGACGGAAAGGATCTCCTCTTTGAGAAAAAATCGGAGACGACTTGGATGTGATGGTGGAGACTCTTACGTGACTTATTTTCCTTGGTTTATGCTTTATGTTTAGAACCTTTGTGTATAGTTCTATGATGGATTTATGTTACTTTATACAGTTGTGTTGTCTAAGACCTATTTTAGAGCCAGAGTGGGCTATAGTTGACTAAGCATGTGGGTTTTGAGACTAATCGTTTATTTTGAATTAAGCGACTCTCTTTCTTTTCTACTTATTTACTCTTCCTCAAAGGAATGTGCTTACTCCATAATTCTGTTAAATTGCCCGTATTTAGGGTTAAGTCTTCCTCTAAACCGTATCTCAATTTTCCCTCATCGCCCCCGCTTGCTTGACCAGGTTCGGCTCGGGTCGGGCATCGCCGGGGCATGACAACAAGTATCTCTTATCGACCTTATTGTTCCATCCTCTACCCACCAATAAACTTTCCAACACAAGAACTACTGCCAACTTCACGACATCCTTGTCATTGACATACTTTAATTTTTTAGAGCAGCTCCTCCTTCCTAATATTTGTAGTAGGAGGCTACTTTTCTTCAAGAATTTGGGCACTAATGAGAGAAGAGGGGTAGAGTCAGCAAACTTGAGGCCAGTAACCATACATAATTCCTTCAGTGAAAGCTTAATGCTTAGCCTCTCATTCACTTGAAATAGAAAATCTCCCTTATGTCTCTTTAGGAGATGGTGAAAGGCATGGGCAAGAAACAGCGTAACCTCGCATTCCAAGTACTTACCGAAACATGTTCTCTCAAATAACTTTTTTTGCACTTTGTGCTTGTCAAAGTACTCTTTTAATTTTCCAATGTAATAATACGTTGACTTGTACTGGGAGTCCCCTTCATATATCTTACTCAGGAGTTTTCCCTTTTTGTTTGCTCTTCCTATAGCCTTTGACATTTCCTATACAAAAATATCATATTATAATCAATGTCAAAATATACGGTTGCAAAAAGATGTTAGATTAAAATCAATGAAAAGGGAAAATATAGAAAATATAAAATCAAGCTATTAATATATGAAAAAGAAAAACATATTATTGCCCACTAATCGACCATGCCTTAAAAAACATATTATTGCTCACTAATCAAGCTCTATATTATTCAGTTTCTCCAATTTTCCAAATTTATAGTTTTCTAGTTTTAGAATTTTCCTATTTTATAGTTTTGCAGTTATTCAGCCAAATAACCAGCAAATTTACTTTAAATATCCAAATTTCCAATTCAGTTCACAATTTTATAGTAATATTTTATAGATAATTTCGTCACAACAGTCAATTTGAGACTAATTAATGCTTAATTCTCATAAAAATACAAAATTTAATCATTACGTATTAATCACAACATGTAATTTGTAACTAATTTATGCTTGATTATCAATAAAATACAAATTTTAGTTATTATGTAACAGTCATAATAATATGAAAAATTCAGCAAAAACCAAATAGACCAAACAGGGAAATTTGTTAAACATTCATGTATATAACTAGCACAATTTTAGTATAAAGCAAATATATCAAATTTAGAGAAAAATCAGTACATTCAGATGTGGTGAGGGCGAGGTGAGGGTAGTGAGAGCAAGGGTGAGATGAGGGCAGTGAGGGCGAGATAAAAGCTCCAGAAGGGAATGAGGAGTCGAGAATACTGAAAGAGAGAGAAAAGAAATAATGGGCAGCGATAGAGGATGGTCTCCGGGAGGTAGTGAAGGCGGAAATGGCTCTGGTAGATGAAGAGTCATGACTGTACACCCAGGGTGATGAATGAGTGGGAGGAGAGTCGAACGAGTGGGAAGAGGTATTTAGGGGAGGGTATTTTAGTCAAAAACCTTCTCACGTATGCAAGCTCCCCCGTGAGCAAGTTTACTTTGGTAAATAGGAGATATTTACTCACACTTCAGTTATTTGACCAAAGTAGGAGTTTATTTTGGTCAAAAGCTCATAATGAGGCTAAGGAGTCAAGAGAGAAAGTGAAAAAATCTTAAATAGGCGGTTTTTAGAGTGGATATAGATGCATTATTTTAAAATTTTATCCACCTTTGTAGGGCTACATTTCAGGTTGGGTATTGTAGGACCCGACCCAACCCGAGATTGGAACCGAGTTCCTTGGACCTTACTTGAGATAAGAACTGAAATTTTTAGACCCGACTCGACTCGAAATAAGATCCAAAAAACTCAAAAACTGAAATAAGAATTGAGATTGTATTTTGGGTTGAGTTGGTTTTAATAATTCAAACTAATTTGACATTATATTAAATTAATTTTATCTATAAAAATTATAAAAATTTATATAATTAAAATTAAATATAATTTTATAAGTTAATTAAAAACTTGGGTAATTCTAGGGTTTTGACATATTAAACCCAACCCAAAATTCACTTTTGTATATTTCTCTTAGACGCAACCCAACTTAACTCGGGCCAATCTTGGGCTGGTTCCATCGGGGTCGGTTCAGGTCCGGGTTTTCTCGATGCAGCCCTACACCTTTACTTTAAACCACGGGATCCGGCTGTCCCGTGTGTCCGACCCGACCCGAAGCGAAAGAGGCTCCGCGCCTTTTAGGGCTCAAGTCCCCGCTCCCATTTCCCCTCGACATTTTCAAGCTTTCCGTAGCTTCGTCTCTGTGGCGCCCTCGCTCCAGCACCATCTTCCGCTCCTGCTCTCCGTCGATCTTCGATCTCCGATCTCTTCTTGGTTGATCGGAGCGAGTGGTGGTGAAAATGGCGCTGGCTTTCGACGAGTTCGGTAGGCCGTACATCATCATAAGGGAGCAGGAGCAGAAGGCCCGCCTTCGGGGGCTCGACGCCCAGAAGGCCAACATCTCCGCTGCCAAGGCCATCTCCCGCATCCTCCGCACCTCCCTTGGCCCTAAGGGCATGGACAAGATGCTCCAAAGCCCCGACGGCGACGTCACCATCAGTTAACTACTTTGCTCTGCTTTCCTCTTCTTCTTTTTGTTTCTACCCATCTTTAACACTCCCCTTTGATACTTAGGTTTTGGGAACTATGACAATTTTTATGCGATTTTTTCAATGAAGTAAGAATGGGTTTTATTGATGCGAAGTTGGAAGTTTTGATCTTGGAGAACGTTGCATCGAACCCCATTATGAGTGTACATTGCTTACGAAGTGATTCATGTGGGACTTATTTTTGTTGATGATGTTAAGGCTGTTGGCACAAACCCTGTTATGGAATAATGGGATTTTTTGATACCTATAAAATGTTGGGTTTTGACATTGAAGTCTACTGGAACGCTAGTTCAAATCCATCATATTCAAGTGTATTGTTTTATGTCAAGTTGGATTCTGGCTGAATGTTTCATCGATCTCTACTCTGAATGCTTGTTTAAATTCAGCAGAATCTAATGCTTTGGTTTAGTGGAAAAGTTGGTTTCCTATCAGAAAATTTGGCTGGATTGATTATACATTTTTTACCCCCTTTCCAGCAGCTTTTGAAGTTGTAATGGCCTTTTATACGTAAGAGTTTGTTTTAGAATCCTTGCCATTGAAGTCTCCACTGAATGTTGTACCAGTCGCAACAGGTTTTAATGCGGGCTTTTTAATAAACGAAAGTATACTATAGTTCCTGCTACGAATTCTTAGTTTCAATATAAGATGTAGATTTTCTGTTTGATTCATCTTTGATTTTAGCTATTCTAATGCCATGTAATTTAACTGGGTAATTTTTTTACTAATTTTTTATCAATTCTTTGTAGCAAATGATGGTGCAACAATCTTGGAGCAGATGGACGTTGACAATCAGATTGCAAAACTGATGGTTGAGCTATCGCGAAGCCAGGACTATGAAGTAGGAGATGGCACCACCGGAGTTGTAGTCCTGGCTGGCGCTCTTCTTGAGCACGCTGAGCATCTGTTGGAACGTGGGATCCACCCTATTCGTGTCGCTGAGGGTTATGAGCTGGCATCCCGAATGGCTGTGGAGCATCTAGAAAAGATTGCCCAGAAATTTGATTTCAGTTTAACAAATATGGAGTCCTTAGTTCAAACATGCATGACTACTTTGTCTTCAAAGATGTAAATTTTCTCATCATGGCTTTTTTCATATCCTGGTTGATGCGTTTACCTACGTTTGTTTTTTCTTTCATAATGTTGCCGATGTAGTCACTCCTCTTTCCGGTTATACAGATAGTTGGTAGATTTTCATGTGAAGGTTCAATTATTTGCTTGTGCTCAGAACTGGTAGCGTTTTGTGTTGATTGTTATAAGAAAACCATGTAATTCATAACATACATGTTCGTTGTAATTGTCAATCTACCTACTTCTTGTCAAATTATACTATACTTCAAATCTATATCTCTATCTTTTACTTTTCCTTGCAGTGTTAATCGATGCAAACGGAGCTTGGCAGAAATTGCTGTAAAAGCAGTTCTGGCTGTTGCTGATTTGGAAAGGAAAGATGTTAATCTCGACTTGATTAAAGTAGAAGGAAAAGTTGGAGGAAAGCTTGAGGATACTGAGCTCATATACGGAATCATTGTCGACAAGGACATGAGCCATCCACAAATGCCAAAGAGAATTGAGAATGCAAATATTGCCATCCTGACTTGCCCCTTTGAGCCCCCAAAGCCAAAGACCAAGCATAAGGTGGACATCGACACTGTGGAGAAGTTCCAAACACTTCGACAACAAGAACAGAAATACTTTGATGATATGGTTGAGAAATGCAAGGTAATGTATCTAAGTAATTTGTTTCATTTGTTTTTTTAAGTTTACTTGATATGTGCTTCTCATTAAAAGGCATGGTATCTTTTTTGTGTTTTATTGGGCTATTGTTTGTCATTGGTGCCCATATTGTGTAGAGCCAATTTATATGGGTAATATCTAAACATGCGAAAGGCCATTGCCTAGTGCATTTCATACCAGGAGATTTTTGCAGAAGGTTCATTCTTTTTAATTTGTTGAGAATGTTTGATGGAGGGATTTCTCATATGCTTGTTTATTTTATGTTTGGCAAACTTAAGGACGTAGGCGCAACTCTTGTTATCTGCCAGTGGGGTTTCGATGATGAAGCAAATCATCTTTTGATGCATAGGAATTTGCCTGCTGTTAGATGGGTTGGTGGTGTAGAGCTGGAACTTATTGCCATAGCTACAGGTATGCTAAAAGGATTATTCATTCACTGCATAAAATATTCCTAACATAGCTAATATATGCCTACTGATCATGATTTTGTATCTGATTAGGTGGAAGGATTGTGCCAAGGTTCCAAGAATTGACCCCTGAAAAGCTGGGGAAGGTATGCCTTTTATACTAATTCTGAAAACTGCTTTTCATATTTCATTATTTCTAATAATGGAGACTAGTTTCTAGATAATTGTAGTGCAAATTGGTTATGGTATGTAGTCTAGCAATTTGCAATGAAAATATTTGCGGATTAAATTTGTTTAAATATCACAATTTTGTAGTTTATTGAATGCTTGATCAAGCCTGAGTTAGGGTTTCGGGGACGATGTTGAAGTAGTTTGTGCAGATGAGACATGATGAAGTTAAATTGTGTCCTTGGCAGTGTGTGCGTGTTTATAGATACTTTTGTTAAAACCAATAACTTGTTTTGTACTAGTAAGGCAAATGGAAATGCCCAAGGTCAAATGGCATATACCTGCATATTAAAAAGAATTTTTGAGGCATACTTAGAGGCAAGGCATTGCAAATAGTGTACACGTCATCAAATGAGGCTCTAAAAAAAGCATAAGTTGTTAGCATGAGGTACGCCTTTTAGCACACCTTGAGGCAATTAGGTGCATTATATGCTCTTACAAAATAGTTGGCATCAAACAGGCTAGAGTAGAGGTGGAAGATCCAAGTCGCAACCTCAAATTGTTGGAAAATGTGTTACTTGATTATGATTATTTGATAGAAAAAATGCAATATCCCTTTATTTTTTTTAAACTTCTATACATAGTTTATTCTAATATATGGAAAAAATGAAGCTTATGCCTCGCGTGTTGAGACCTACGTGTCACCTTTTTTTAAGGAAAACACCTCACCTCGTGCCTCACACTTTTTAATGCATTGGTGTATTACTTGTTTGTACACCTTGCAAATCTTTGTCGGTATTGGAAGAATAATTAAGTGATGATGTGCTTTCTTCATCTTTTATTTGTAAGCTTTTGTTTATATTGATAAGTGAAAGCAAGATGTAGTTCCTTCTGGAACTGCATTCAAGATGATTGCAATGCACTGTATGCTTTCAATGGCAATCAACACATGGTGCGCTTTTCACAAGTTGTTTGAAGCTAGAATGTTGCAAGGTTCGCTTAGAATAATATGTAATGCCTTGAGTTTCTGCTAAAATTGTTCTGTGTCAAACTGGTCTTCTGCCAAATCCTAGCAGTTAGTTACAAACTGTTACAGTCATTGTCTTCCCGTTCATGGATTTACTTTTTTTAATTATAATAAGAAAGTTAAATATATAGATGAGCTACTTAAATGCTTCTTTTTCCTTGTTCCCTTACTGATGATGTTTTCTGTGAGGGCATGTTCACAGAAAACAAATCAGTATTGTTTAGAGCATGTTATGACAAGAAAATCCTGGTAGCTTCTAAACAAATCAGTATTGTTGCTGAGAAAGGCAGTCCATCTATTTTGTTACTAATATTTGATGTCATTTTCTTATTAAGGTACCTGCATGTTAATTTTACCAGGTACTATGTGAATGAGACATTTTTTTTCTCTTGTATCTGTAAATTTGATAGTTTTCTTGAGCTTTCAGGCGAATTGCTGGAATGGAACTGGTAAACTATAAATTAAATGTTTATGTAAATAGGAAGTCATAGCACTTGTCTAGCAAACATAATAGTGTGCTATATACTGGGATGCTTTATATATATAAAAGTCACCTTGAAGTCGTTTTTCCACTAACATCCAGGCTGGGCTTGTTCGAGAAAAGTCATTTGGAACTACAAAGGACAAGATGCTGTATATTGAACAATGTGCTAATTCAAGGGCCGTGACTATCTTTATTCGCGGGGGTAAGTTCTCAATTGCTCTACATTGACAATGCTGTCTTGTGGTGTGTACTTCCTAGGAATTTTTTACTCCTTATTTCATTTGCATTGTTAGAAAGGAAACAAATGTACTAATGTTTTTATTCATAAATATGGTGGGATTTTATCATTTCCAGCACAAAGGCTGATTGATTTCTTTTGAAAATTTTCGCTTGGGGTTGTCCAAAGGAAGAAAAATTAAAGATGAATTTCTTCATATATACATTGGTTGATTTGTTGTGCGAATTCCAATATAATAGGTCTTTGCATATTATATGTCAGGTGACTCACGTGGGTTTCTGCTCTAGTTAATGGTCATGGAGGGGTTTGTGGAAGAACCCAGATCTGCTGGTATTCACCAGTATCAATGCTGGTGAAGCCACAAATGTAGATCAAGTGTTTATTTACTGATGGGTTATCACTTAAGCTGAAGTTGAGTTTCTATGTAACAATATCCCTATTTGCTACCTCCAAAAAAGCCATGATTTTCATTGTTGGAGCCTTTGGGTCTTTCATTATATAAAAATAAAAATCTAGGATATTCCACATGAATTCTATGCTTCCCTCTCCGTGTGTGTTATTTAGTATAAGGGGTTGTTTTGGTGTTGGATTTTTTAGAAATGGAAGTGGAATTTTTTGAAAATTATTTCCAAAAATTCACTGCCTAATGTAAATTACAGTTGGTAATGAAATTTTTTAGAATAAATTCGGATGTCACGTTAAACATAATTTTAAAACTTTAAACTAATATAACTCTATCTCCTGAACTCAGATATGCATTCTTGATATTATTATGCTCATAAATTCGAGCTCTATCAAACAACATCTCATAAGGGTAGGTAATTTTGAACTTTTAAAGTGGGCCTCACCTATATGGCACATTTCGCGAGGCTTAAATTGATATGAAACTGTTAAAAAATAACAGAATCTGGGAGCCGGAATCAACGGATCCACCTCATTTGGTGACTCCGGCTTGGAATTAACACTCGGGTGGAATTTTTAATTATGCCCACCTTCTAAATACAAACATGATTCCCATTATTCGAGTCGGAATTGGGGAGGGAGGAATCTTACAACAATTTAGTACACAAACAGCCCCTTAATATAGTTGGAATGAATCAAATTAAGAAATTTTTTCTTTGTATTATTACACATATGGCTCTTCTCTTTATTGACCTTAGTGTCAATTTTTTATCTTATTTTTTACAAAGAAGTTTATGTTTTTTTATCTAATTCACATATACTATAGAAGATTAGAATCTAGTGGAAAATAACAACACTGGCCTTTTAATCTTTTATGAATGTTAGTTGTATTCAAAATTGCTATTTTAAACTAACCTATATATTTTAAATAACCATTGAGGGCCCCACAATGAATTCCAACGGGACTTTATGTATGGGGTACATCTATCACAATGCATTCTTTATTTCTTTTCTAATGTCGTAATATAAGGCAACAGTGGTTTTGTGAGAATCTCATTAGAACTCTTGTCCTTTGAGTAGTAAATACTGCTTTGGTTGCTTCAACAACAATAATGCTGGTGAAGCTTCAGTAACCTATCTGCAAGAAAGTTGATGTTTGGTGCAGCAACTTGGTGGTTTTTCTTTGTAATTTCTATTATGCCTTTTGTACAGATATTGACACACACACATGAGCCAGTTTTGCTCTTTCAAGTTAACAGAATTATCCTTATAAAATTATGTGTTAACATTTTAGCTGGACTTTTAGTCTGGAAATTCTTCTGTTGATTGAATTGAAACTTTGCAGGTAACAAAATGATGATAGAGGAGACAAAGCGCAGTATTCATGATGCACTCTGTGTGGCGAGAAATCTTATTCGTAACAATTATATAGTGTATGGTGGTGGATCTGCCGAAATATCTTGCTCTATTTCTGTTGAAGCTGCTGCAGATAAATATCCCGGAGTTGAACAGGTAAAGAAAACTCTGCTAAAATTTTTTGTTTTTCAAAAAAGAAGCAAGGCCTTCCTTATTGGTAATCCTTGCAGGTCGACTTTCCTGCTTCCTTTTTGTTTAAATTTTCAATGGAAAACTATGCTTTCTCTTTTCCACATTTTTTTTCTATAATCACTAGTTTTTGTCATAATTTTGATTTTTCCATGGCTATGCTTGTTCTTGCAGTATGCCATCAGGGCATTTGCAGATGCTTTGGATGCAATTCCGATGGCATTAGCTGAAAACAGTGGGCTGCAGCCTATTGAGACACTATCTGCAGTTAAGGCTCAACAAGTCAAGGTATTGATTTTGTTCGTTAGTTTAGTGTTGGCACATAATAGATGGTTAATGCATCAGTTTAATTTGATTGATGACCTCTTCTGCTCTTTAGTGAATGTTAAAAATTACCTTGTCCTGTTATCGAAATGGCATAAATAAATATGTTAAATGTGTGTATATTATGCAGGAGAGTAACCCTTACTGTGGGATAGACTGCAATGATGTGGGCACAAATGATATGCGTGAACAGAATGTTTTTGAAACTCTAATTGGGAAACAACAGCAGATTTTACTTGCAACCCAGGTGGTGAAGATGATTCTCAAGATTGATGATGTTATATCCCCTTCTGAATATTGACATGTGGGGTTTTGTTAAATTGTGTCATTTTGCGAAGAATATGTAATGTGTGCACGGAGTTATGCTGAATTACGATGAAGGGTTGTCATTGTTCGTTGCTTCTATTTTTTGTTTTGTAGACTTTGTAGGCTAATTGATCTTTATAGTATGAGTTCAGGAGGTAGTGCAAAGTTCAGTTTTGCAGGGTATATCTGAAGCTTAAGTGCAATCAATGGAATTATTTTGTGAGATTGTTTACTGCGTTTCAGTTTTCACTAAGTTTTACAATGTTTTATTGCTTAGCAGGTGATTGAAATTCATATTTGCTGAAGTGATTTGAGATCCAACGTAAACCATAGACCAGCAAAGAACAGATTATTTAAGGTTGAACAAATGTGGCTATTCGACTGATAAATTGAATGGCGAAAGTAATTGATTTGGTCTAACATGCTGCTGATTTACGGTTAAATGTTTTTGAAAAGCCTGTCCCATGGCGTTCAGGTTATTAGCAATCTGGGCCCACCCTTCTAAATAAAGCCTGATTGCAGCTTCTCAGCCTGAATTAAACAGCTGAAGAACGAATGGGTTGTGCACATATCTTACAAGGTGAGAATTTTGTGCTCCTCGAAACCTCCTCAACCCCGATGCACCCCTGTGGGGTCCACAAGTCAATAGTCCAAGTCAATAGTCCAAGTTTTAGAAGGATCCTGTTTATACGAGACCAGGCCAGGCTCATATAATGATCCATGAGTCAAGTTTATAATTGCCGTTGGATGTTGATCTGAGATGGATATGTTCTTAACCGTGGTTACCTGATTTTTATGTCTCCCCCACCTCCATCCCGATCCTACTATCGCTATAGTCTCACTCCACTACCCCTATCTCCCTGCCTCCCCATCCTCCACCTCCCTTTCGTTGCTGCTGTCTTGCTCGCCTCCCCCTCCACCCTCTTTCTCCCCCACCCACCTTCCTCCCCATTGTTGTTCTTCTTCGTCTCCCTCACCTCCTTCCTATCGCCGTCGTCTCTCTCCCCTCCCTCCTCCATCTTCCTTGCTCCACCTCCCCCACCCACCTTCCACCCCACCGTTGTTCCTCTTCGTCTCCCCCACTCCCTCCTATTGTTGCCGTCTCACTCCTTTCGCACTCCCTACACCCCTTCCCCACTTGCCTTCCTCCCTGGTGCCATGCACTTCTATAGATGGCCCCCGCCCTCCATCCTTGTGGTCCTCTCCTCCCTGTACTTGGGCAAGTGGTAGGTTGATGTGGGCGTCGACATGGTCTACAGTTGGAACTTTTGGATGGTGAAGCCCAAGCGGGTGGTGGTCCTGTAGGACCTTGACAACAAGCCCTACACCGGTTTGGTGACCATGTTGACAGCTCCGCTTATGCCAATTGTCACGCCTTCATCCACATCCTAAGCTGAGTCTACGAGTAGTGCAACAGGCTTTTTGCAACGACCAAGTTCGACAATGGCTATGAGGAGGACGTAGGTGATGTGAATGCTATTGTGGATGAGATTGTTCTCACGAACAGTTCTGGTCATGGCCGAGTTTCAGCATTTGTAGATGATAGAGGGGTGGATGAAGAACGCAGTGATTGGGAAGACAACTCTGAGGACAAAAGTGAAGAGGAAGAGGACTATTTTTTTATATTGATCGAGTGAAGTCAGTGAATTCTTTGGTTCTGGTGCATAGTTTTGTTGAATTTTTCGTTCATTGTTTGACATTGCTGTTTATAATTGTGCCCTATTGTCTTACTCATTAGTAATTTGCAAGGACTATCCCATGGTGAAATTTGATACAATCTGCTGCATCAGCCTATGCGACTATAAGGAGGGGGAATGCTCCGGATGTTGCCCGATAGCCGTCATTACTTCCACCTTCTTTGTGTCGTGGCTGGCTCTGCCTCAACGCCTCTTACCCCGTCTTGTTGGACCTCTCCCCCCTCCTGACTTTCATCTCCACCTTGTCGGCTGAGGTAGTCCCCCTCTCCCACTACCTTTCAAAGAAGCTTTGCAATTTCGTTATTATAGGACACAAGACCTTTTGACATGGATGTGGATCACCCACAGGTATTGTTGCTTGTGGCTGGTGAAAGTGTTGCATTTTCGGATGCTCGGATGTCCGTGTTAATAATTTGGAAAAGGTAAATGGTCACTCACTTCTGTGGTAGAGGGGACAATGGGCTGCGACATTGGGGCGGCGGGGACGACGAGGTACGGGTGGAGAGGAGCGGAGCGTACGACGGGCTGCGAGGGTGGGGCAGAGGGATGATGGGCTGGCAGAGCTGAGGCAGAGGGAACAACGGGCTGCAATGGTGGGACGGAGGGGACAACAGGCTGCAACATTGGGGCGGAGAGAACGAAAGGCTATGGGTGGGGAGGAGCGGACGACGGGCTGATGGGGTGGAGGAGAGGGGATGATGGGCTGTGATGTTGGGGCAGAGTTAGGGGTGTTAACGAGCCGAGCTGAGCTGAGTATTAGGTTGTTTCAGCTCGAGGTCGAACTGCTGAAGCTCGGCTTGAAGCTCAAATAAACTCGAACCTTTCAGCTCGAGTTCAGCTCGAATTAGAAATCCAAAGCTTGGCTCGAGCTCGAGCTCAAACTTGAATAAGTGAATCATAAGCCTTGGCTCGAACTGGGCTCGAACTAAAAAAATAAAAATAATATATATATAAATATAAAGTCCAATCGCTATTACCTATTAATGACTCTTAACACAAATAGTCGCTAATAGTGTCACATTAGCAACACTAATAATTTTCCTTTAGTGACACATAAAACAACGTCTCTAATAGTAAATTATTGGCAACATATACTCTAAGCGTCGCTAATGATCAGTTATTAGCGATGTTAGCCTATACATCACTAATATAAAAAATATTTAAAATAAAAAATAAAAATAACTTATTAGCGACGCATAATTAGTTATCTCGCAAACAAGTCCTTATTAACGACGCTTTTTTATGCGTCGCTAATGTAATAATTTTTTTTAAAAATATTTATTCAAAGCGTTGTTAATAATAAAAATATATTAAAAAATTTTGTGTATAAGAGACGCTTTTCAAAGCATCACTACTACATTTAATAAAATAAAAAATGCTTTAGCGACATATAAAGATGCTAAAGACGAAATTTATTTAAAAAAAATCCCCAATGGTGGGCCAACCGGGGAAGGGAGAGGGGGCCGGATTCCGGCCTCCCACCCCCTCCGGCTCCCCCCTCTCCCCCTCTCCCCCTGACACCACCCCCTCCTCTAAAAATCAGAGGAGGGGGCTGAACCATGGGGCGAAGCCAGGGGGTGGGGGACCGGAGGACGGAGGAGGGGGGCGGTGTCACGCCCTGGATTTTTAAAAGCCTTTTTAAAATAGCATGAACGGTAGTCATAAGAATTATTATTATTTCTTGAAATACAAAATAAACCATTGAATTAAATATCCAGATCATGATAACTAGGGTTCACAAATACAAACATCAAATCATATGATATTATTACACGTCTCAAAATTCAATAAAAATAGCTCATCCATCTAAGTACAAGTCCGTCACCCGCCTAAAAATAAATAACAAGTTGAGTCTCAAGCTAAAGATATATTTACGTACTGGAGTTGCAGAAATGAAGAACTTCATCTTGTGCACGCATGTCTTGGTCTCGCTTGTCGTTGCCTAGAGAATCTGCAACCAACCAAACGAAACAACCACAACAACAACAATGGAATCTCTCCACCTTCAAGAGAAGAGCTTCAATAAGGACAAAAGATTTTATTAATATTTTTCGGATTGGGCCAACATCACCCGATGTTAGTTGCCTACGTACTCATCAAACAACATCTCTAATGTTTTTAACAAGATCGGATCCAGATGTAGTTTTGCCTAAAACTACACTATCGTAAAAAGCATAACATCATACATGCAATGCTTAAGTATTTTTAATCAACCTAAATTTCATGGAAGTCCTTTAATCGTTCCACTTGTCTAATTAACAAACAATATGAAATAATGTTATTAATTATCTTACAACCCTTGTTCAATAATTAATACTAACAAATCTGTATTTACTCAGAGACAACTTACCCATCGAGAAATCTCCAGACATAGGACTCCAACATACAGAACATCAATATACAGTGACAGTAATATATAGAGCACTGAATATTACATAGCTTAGAAACATGGGCTGATATTTAACCAATGAAGACCAAAACAATGCACAAAACAATGGACATCGTTCATGAAACAATGCACTAATTGTTACCTTAAAATACCGACTCCCGCTCAAAGGAGTAATTGTATGCTAATAGAAATCCTAGCATCTCTAGAGATCCACTTAGATCAGCCATGGGCCTAGAGATGTAGGTACTAGCTGTACTAATGGACACACTAGCCGAAGGTAGATGAGCCTTTCATGATGCTCAAAAACCTGGTTTTGCGCATTTGCAGAGATCCATCGTCCAAAGGAGCGGAGACCACAAAGGTCTGAAAGATTATTGCCATGGCTATTACCGCGAGCTTAAACTTTGACTCAGCATGTGATATGATGCAGCCACGTGAGGCAAAGGTACTAAAGGCTAATCACAACATATCATGCAAGCAACAACTTACACAATCAACAAGACAACAAGATGATTTTAGACCGAGACATGTAAGCCTATGAATAAGACTATGAATAAGAATTAATGCTCAGATGAACTAATCAAATCCACACAACCATGAATTTGATTGAGGCTGAAACAAACTAATCAAATAAGCAAACTAACATAACGAATCAGGCTGAAGTAACTAGCAACATTCAACATGATAGCAAATCAAATCAAGGCTGAATGACTAACAATATTCAGCAAGGTAACAAATCAAATCAAGGGTGAAATAACTAACAATAATCAACATTATAATAACTCACAGTGAGGCTGACACCTCTATCAACATTCAGCATAGTAATTCATTAAGGTGAGGCTGACACAACCACCGACATTCAACACAATAATGACTAAAGGTGAGGCTGATACAACCATCAACATTCACCAAGACATAAATCAAAATAAGGCTGAGATAAAATGATTAAATTTAGCAAGACTTGAATCAGGTTGATGGCTGAGATAAAATGATTTAATTCAACAAGACATGAATCAGATTGATGGTTGAAATAGGATAATCTAATTCAGCAGAGTAATGGCACTAATTAAGGCTAAAAACCCATTAAGAAAATAAGCTATTTAGTAGTACAATTCAAGGCTAAAGCAAATTGATGAAATCAGTAATATACTCCCATAAACTAGGGTTGCGAATCGATGATTAAATCCGCAAGAGTATAACATAAACTACGACTGAGAATTCATAAATAAAATCCACTGGAGTATAGCATAAACTAGGGCTGGGAATCATGAATTTAATCAGCAAAGAATCATACATTAAATAAGCAAAGAATCATGCACAAATTAGGGCCAAAACTTACGATTACACTCAGCAAAGTTGATGCATGAATTAGGGCTAAAACTAACAATTAAACTCAGCAAAGTTCATGCATGAATTAGGGCTAAAATCAGCGCTTAAACTTAGCAAAGTTCATGCATGAATTAGGGCTAAAACCAATGATTAAACTCAGCAAAGTTCATGCATGAATTAGGGCTAAAACTAACTATTAAACTAAGCAAAGTTCATGCATGAATCAGGGCTAAAACCAATGATTAAACACAACAAAGTTCATGCATGAATCAGGGAAAATAGATGCATTCAAAACCATTCCATTAAGGTCGACCCAGGGCTAAAACTAATGATTAAACTCAACAAAGTTCATGCATGAATTAGGGAAAATAGATGCATTCAAAACCATTCCATTAAGGTCGACCCAGGGCTAAAACTAATGATTAAACTCAGCAAAGTTCATACATGAATCATGGCTAAAACCAACTATTAAACTCAGCAAAGTTCATGCATGAATCAGGGCTAAAACCAATGATTAAACACAACAAAGTTCATGCATGAATCAGGGAAAATATATGCATTCAAAACCATTCCATTAAGGTTGACCCAGGGCTAAAACACAACATCTAAATTAGCATGATTATGGGTGTAAAAAGATGCACCTACCATTACCAATTCGCCCCCAATGCTCCCATACCCAATACCGTCTCAACTATCTTGCAAACCAGTCCGCCCCTTGTTGAAAACTGCATCAAGCCTCATTGAATTGCTAAGGATGGTTCGCCCCTTGGTTGAGTGCATTCTCAGTAGCTCTTCCAAGTCTTCAACAAAGTGTTTGCTGCCCAACAGTCCTCCGGAATTGTGGCAAAAGCTCCCAATCTGACCCTTGCAGATTTCTAAGTTTGAATGCTTGAATCACCTCATCTCAACCAGCCACGACACCCCTTTTATATAGAGGATTGGTCAGGAAGCCTAGTACTACTAGGACTCGCCTAACCTTAGTTACAAATTCGGAATCCCAATCCCTGCCCCATTACAAATAGGAAACTAGCCCACATACATGCTCAAAATAGTTTCAAAAGAGTCATAACCCAACTAAATGTATAGCCAATCTCTCATTCAAGTTTTTCCACCACTCCTAGCACTCCTCGGACTCTTACTTTGGTTAGAAGTCCTCTTCTCGCATGATATCTCGTCTCAGCAAAGTTCTGGCTGCATCCACTTCTTGCTTGGAGTCTTTTTCCCGTTAGGACTCTCTCTCTTTCAATTCTTAGTTCTTTTAGGACTTCCAACTCCTAGTTCTTTTAGGACTTTCAATTCTTAGTTATTTTAGGACTTCTAATTCCTAATTCATTTAAGACTTTTAATTCCTAATTCATTTGGGACTTCCAATTCCTAGTTCATTTAGGACTTTCATCGACTTCGGGTAAATAGGCCCTGCGCGATATGTTCAATTTTAAATGATCGTATCTCCCTCATCCGAACTCTGATTCGCACATTCTTGGTGGTGTTTCAAAGCTCTTTCTGTCTACTTTCTATCCATATAGAATTTAGACATCACTTCTAACCTATGATCAAGTTATTCTCAAAAGAAAGTCAAGGGGTCCAACACCCTAATTTTCATGTGGTCAACTTCGGGAATTTAGAAAATCCCAAACATTACAGGCAGCGCAAGGGGGGCGGAGCAGGGGGTGGAGGGGGTGGGGGACTAGAGGATGGCGGGGTAGGGGAGGAGGGTGGGGAGACGAAGGAAGGCAGAGTCGAGGACCGGAGGAGGGAGGAGGGGGTTCGGGGGCCGGAGGAGAGGGGTTCGGGGGCCGGAGGAGGGAGGAGAGGGGTGGGGGCCGAAGCAGGGGGTGGGGGAGGTATATAAGCAGGTAAAATTTCGCCCGCATAGGCTATTAGCAACGCTCTTTATACGAGTGTCACTATTAATATAAGTATTGACAACATATACCGTATGCCTCACACATACATACAATATTAGCGACGCATAGGTCAATACGTCGCTAATGTATTAGGTAATAACAATGCATATTTTTGTGTCGCTATTACCTAGGACTACTAGCAACGTATGGTATTATTTGTCGATAATATTTTTTATTTTTGAAAAATAGTTTATAAAAATAATTCTCACTCCTCTCTTTCTCCTCTTTCTCTCTCTCTCCTCCTCACTCTCTCTCCCTTCTCCCTCTCTCTCCTCTCTCTATCTCCCTCTCACTCTCTCTCCCCCTCCTCTCTATCCTCCTCACTCTCTCTATCTCTCTCTCCCTCCCTTTCCCCTCCCTCCCCCACCCTCTCTCCTTCTCTCTCTCCCTCTCTCCCCTCTCCCCTCTCTTTATCTCCCCCTCTCTCTCCTCTCTCTCTACCTCCCTCTCACTCTCTCTCTCCCCCTCCTCTCTCTCCTCCTCACTCTCTCTCCCTCCCTGGCCCTCACTCTCTCCCCCTCTCTCTCCCTCTCTCTTCTCTCTCTCCTCCTCCTCTCTCTCTTCACTCTCTCCCTCTCCCCTTCACTCTCTCTCCCTCCCTCCCTTTTCTCTCTCTCTCTCCTCTCTCCCCACTATCTCTTTTCAATTCATTTTTAAAAAATAAAAAACACAAGTAGCGACACATTACCTAGTAGCGATGCATAAGCCTATGTGTCGCTAATATCAAAATTTTTATTGTTTTAATTTTTTTTAAAATAATTTATAATTAAAAAGTTATCATCTCTCTCCTCACTCTCTCTATTCTCTCTCCTCTCCTCTCTCTTCTCAGTCTCTCTTCTATCTCTCCTCACCCCCTCTCTTCTCTATCTCTCCCCTCTCTCTCTTCCTGTCTCTCTATTTGCTCTCTCTCCCCCTCTCTCTTCCTCTCTCTTCAATCTCTTTTAATTTAAATTTTTTTAAAATAAAAAAAATTACTATTAGCGACGCATACCATATGCGTCACTACTAATTTATAGTAGCGACGCATATGAGCATGTGTCGCTAATACACTATGATATTAGTGACACATACACATATGCATCTCTAATACCCATAGTTATTAGCGACACATACGTATATGCGTCGCTAATACATTTTTTTTTAAATTGTTAAAAATAATTTATAATAACAATTTTAGTCATCTCTCCTCTCCTCTCTCTCTCCCTCCCTTCCTCTCTCTCCCTCCTCTCTCTTCACTCTCTCTCTATCTCTTTTAATTTAATTTTTTTAAAAATAAAAAAATTGCTATTAGCGACGCATACCATATGCGTCACTACTAACTTAGAGTATTTGCGATGCATATGAGTATGCGTCGCTGATATACTATGATATTAACAACGCATATATGTATGTGTCGCTAATACCCGTAGTTATTAGCGACACATATGTATATGCATCGCTAATATATTTTTTTATAATTGTTAAAAATAATTATTTTTCTCTCTCTCCTCTCCTCTCTCTTCTCTATCTTCCTCTCTTTCTCCCCCTCTCTCCCCTCTCTTCTCTCTCCCCTTCTCTCTCTCTCCCCCTCTCCTCTCTCCCCTCTCTCTCTTCCCTCTCTCACTCTCTCACTCTCTCATCTCTCTTCCTCCCCTCTCTTCCTTCTCTCTCCTCTCTCTCTTCCTCTTTATCTCTCCTCACTCTCTCCCCTCTCTCCCTCCTCTCTCTCACTACCTTTTATTATATATACAAATAGTAAATATTGAATAAAATATATTATATTTAATAAGTCCATTTTATTTTTTAATATTTATTTATTAAATAAAAATAATTAAAAAAACTAATAGCCACACTTGGAAATAATTGTCGCTAAGATCGATGCTATTAGCGACGCGTAAATTATAAGCTAATAGTTTTAATTTTAATTTTTTTTATTTTAAATTTATTACTATTAGCGACGTTTTTATTAAGCATCACTAATAGCACAACTATTAGTGACGCTTGCTATTACATGTCGCTATTGGTTAATCTATTAGCGACGCTTTTTATGTTTTTCTTTTTGTTAAAAAATAAATATCTTTTAGCGATGCTTTAAACAAGCGTCACTAATTGCGTAACTAATTAGTGTTGTTTATTTGAAAGCGTTGCTAATCTGGTTAGTATTATCGACGCTTTATGTTAAGTGTCACTAAAAAAATGACTATTAGCGATGTATATTATTATGCGTCGCTAATAAATTATTTTTTTGTGACGCTTTTGTATATGTGCAAATAGTGATTTTTAGCGACACTAATGTTTGCGTCGCTAATAAATGCATAGCTAATAATAGATTTTGTTGTAATGTTACAAGTGAATATCCCATAGAATACTTAATTGGCTTATTTCTAGAGGGTGCCTCAACCTTAGCCAAAAAAATGACAACAGTAGCTCTTCCATGTGGGGGGAGGATTACTGTGAATAGAAAGGCATCGTCTATAAATTCTGAAATAAGCTCTGTAGGCACGGGGAACCATATTTTAAGTAGGTCTAGAACTTTCAAATTAGCAACTCCGTGTATTTTGGTGCAATTATAAAGGAGTGCCAAAAAACGTGTTCCCAGTGGACGGCCTTTGTATGGTCAGCTGTCATGGGCACGAAGCTTTGCTTAGCGTTCGCACTCGTGATGGCATGACTACACCGCTCAGCCAGCAGCCACTCTCTTCCCTTCCCACTAGTATGCGCAAGGGAAAAACAAACAAAACAGCAACACAGTCTGGCCTGGTGCAAGGGTCTCCGCCCAAGCTATATTTCTGTCCGCTGAAATACAATGTAGGGAGAGGGCAAGGCTGACCAACCAGGCTGAGAACTATCTTCTCTTGCTCCCTGGTTCGTTGTGCAGGAAGAAATCAGATCATACTCTCTTTGCCATGGCCGCCCCTCTCATCCCTTTATATAGACACAACCTTAGGCTGGCCGTCCTAGTGCCACTAGAAGTACAAAACCCACCCAATACAAGAGTCCTCACCGTGTCCAACTCTTAGCCCAAAGCCATTCCGCCCCAACATAGTTTAGGAAGCCTTCAAGAGTCCGTCCTCCGCTAGAAGTCCATCGCCATGCTGCCTCCAAGAGTCAGCCTATCCGAGGAAACCAGCCACTCCAACTCCCATCCGTCCTAGGAGTGTGACCAGCCTACCTGTGCAAGTCCTGTCCGTACTAGGAACCTGCTGCCCGCTGTCCTACTCCAACTAGGAATGCAGCCAGCCAGCATCAGTTGAATCCTATCCGCCTTATGAGTCCTCCCCTAAGTCCAAGCAGCGCCCAGCTTCGCCGCTAGAGTCCCACCCGCACAAGGACTCCTACCCAGCCTGCCCCGCAAGGCGAGTAGCTTGTCCGGAACATTTCCCGCACTATCCCAGCATCCGTCTGTGCCCAAGGGGTTACCTAGGCTGTCCGTCCCCTAGCAAAACTTGGCTGTCCGCTGCCAAGTAAGGGGGTAGCCGCCCTCTTTCCGCATCCGTCAAGTTAAGGGGCTAACATCAGCCATGGATTAGGACTCCACACTTTGTGGGCTCATTATTTGTTATCTCAATTCTGTTTAGTAATAGGAGTTCTGTGCGTCAAGAGGTCTATAACTACCCCAAAACGTCACCAAGCTGCCTATCCTCTTCTTTTCCTCTTAGTGTTGAAATTTGCTTGTGTTGCTCTCATGTCTTCTTCTTCTTCTTCTGTCATGTCTGCTTCTTCGTCGATGTCAATACCATGGTCGTGCACGTAATCTGTCTGCCCTCTACAGCATAGCGCGGGTCATGTCCCTGGGCTTCCACCTCACAAGATGCAGAGACCTGGGCATGAGAACCACCACCCTCCTCCTCAACCTATTCCAAGGCACTATCTTGGCCATCTCCCAGGGCTTCATCTTGTATTTTGCCGTCCAGAGGTGCCTCATTCGATCTAGTCACTACCAACCAAGCGTGGGCGCTAGCATCGCGACGTTGATCATCATCGCCGCCATTGTTGGTGTAATGACCCGACCCGAGCCGGGTCCACAAAATCACTAATAGAAAATTTTTCTTTTCTTTGAGCCAGAAATCAACATCTGTGTGCGAGAGGTACAACATTAATCTACGCACTACAGAGCTTTAAGGCTTCCTCGTACGTAGACTTAGGTTGTGACGAACGCATACACACAACGAAGCTTCATAGTTCATTGTGTGTAAAATAAAATTAAAACATATATTTATAATTAAATTGGATCGGGCCAACGTTGCATTGCCGTTGGTTGCCTACATACGTATTGGATATTATTCCAACACGATCGGATTCGAACGTAGTTCTGCCTAACGGCTACTACATACAACAATCGTCACAAAATCATATATGTTAAAATACGTATATATTGATATTTATAAAAAATTGTCATATATCGGAGTCAAGCGGAAGTTAATAAACCAAAAACGTACATCTCGCTCTTTCACCGAGCAGGATCATAACCACACATACACATCTCGCTCTATCACTGAGCCGAGATCAAACATGCATATTAGACGTCCCTCTCTGCTCTAGAGTGAGACCACACACGTCATAGCATATAAACGTACATCATGGCATATAAAGCACATATCATGGCATATAGGCACACAACATAGCATATAGGTACATAACACAACAAACATATAAATCGTAGCATAACACACATCATAACTTAGCACATGATATTCTATAATTACAACAGAAGATCAAAAATGCTTACTTCCATCATAACTCATAGAACCCCGTCTTGCTCCAGGTCTCTTTTTCTTGTTCCGGTGTTCGGGTAGGGCCTCCCTTAGTCTTAGGGCATTTCCTCCTTATAAGATTGTCAGCTCAGAAAATAGAACCCACCATCATGTAGAACACCTTCGATTTAGTCAAGAACGCCTCTTGAATCGACTAAATCGGAGTTAGGATGGCCAGAAACAGAGAAAACGAAATTGGTCGGTACGGGTAGAACCTTTCCTTGTCTTGGGGTGTTTCCTCTTGATACAATCACTAACTCAAAAAATAGAACCCTCCATCGTGTAGAACATACTCGATTTAGTCAAGAACGCCTCTTGAATCGACTAAATTGGAGTTAGGATGGCCAGAAACAGAGAAAACAAAATTGGTCGATGCTTGAAGGTAACGGGCAGAACCTCTCCTTGTCTTGGGGCATTTTCTTCCTTATACGGACTCCAACTCGAAGAAAGGACCACTCTATTGCGTAGAGCACGCTCGATTTAGTAGGAAACGGGTCTTGAATGGCCTTAATAGGCCTCAGAATGGTCAAGAACGGGGGAGAGGAAGTTCTGGGTCTAGAATGAAACGAAATGGGGGTATAAATAGCCCCCAAGCCGCGCCGAAACTGCGGCTGCGACGCTGGTTTCTGGCGGCGGTGCCCGCCGTACACGCGCGGCACCCGATGTAATGCGCGGCTCACAACCGATCCATAGAAATGCCGCGCCCGCGTTACCGTGGGCGCACGCCAGCTCGCGCCGAACACGTTGCGCCGCGCCGCGCGCCATTTCTTTATTTTTTTATTTTAAAATAAATTTAAATCTTCAAACGCACTTATCTTCTTACCCCGGATTCGGATTCGCGCGTTCTAGGTACCGTTGGACTCGTATTGACGAGCCCTTCGATACTAACCCACTTAAAGCAATAAATCATGTTCTTTCTAAGTGGGTCCCACCTATATTGCACGTTTCTCAAATATCATAACTTTCGGTCCCGACCTCCATTTTGCCCGTTAATTTATTAAAAAAATCACTAATTACCTCTAACCCCTTTCGTTAGACGTAATTAAAAAGTGAGGTATTACAGTTAGACACCTTACCTCCGTGCCAGCCTTCTTACATTTGTTCTTGGCGATGGCCGTGGTCATCCTCACTTCAATTAGGATCATTAGCTAGGTCGTATTACTAGAATAAACGTTATTTAACATCCTGATATTTGTAAGGTCATATTACAGGAATAAACTTTTTGTACTATGCCGGCAATGTGTACGTTTTTAATTTCAAAGACTTCAGGAAATGGTTCAACTTCAGCAAAAGAGTTTTGCACTTGATCTAAATTCGGATACTTCCCATATCTGATGAAAACTACAAGAATAGTAAGGGAAGAACTTGTCAAATTAATGGCGAGTGGAGGGCAATTGCTTTCGTATTGGCTTTTGCATTCCAATCAACGTAATTCGATTTCAAACTCTTGTTGCTCATTCACACCTTTTTTTGCATCATGTACAGAGTCACAATCAATTTTGTACAGCTTTAAGCCTTTAGCCGGCCAGGTATGCGTGGGATTCATGTAAGGTGCATTAAAGGTTCCACAAAGTTAGGAATATCAAATGCTTAGACTACTCCGCCATATGACCATGCAAGAAACAAATAAAAATTCCGCATTGTGTTTAACTTCATGATGACCAGTGAGTACACAACAGTGCCTACTATAATCACTGAACACTGCCTACTATAATCATCCAATGGTATTTCACCTGTAAGGTGTAATGCAAGGGATGAGTTCAAAATCATTCCTCTTATATGGGGTTTGAAAAACCTTACTGATGATGTCCCAGCACCAACAAGGGATGAGCTCAAATTGTTCCCCTCCTGCAAATGGTTTCATGTTCAATCCGATTTTATGCGGTTGTGGGTTATCCCATAGATAAAAACTAAATATGTGCTAGAAGAATTGCACGTACAATACAGACAATTTCTTTACCGATCAAAAAGAAAAAATGACAAATTTTCTTTGGTTAATCTTAAAACATATCCTTAATAGAGTGTCTATACGTTTCTAAGTAAGTTTAAAGTAAGAGTGCCACTACAATAGAAAGGATTATTAGAGACGTTTTTATTAACAACGTCATATAAAACATCGTAAAAAATTTCTCTATTTGTCCTACATATAAAAGCATCGCAAAAATAATAAACTATCTACTACGTTTTTTTAAAAGCATCACAAACAATTGTACTATTTACGACGCTTTTAAAATAACATTTCAAATATTTATAAATTTTAAAAAATAAAAATTTTATAATTATTTATGACATTTTTTTAAAGCATTGCAAATAGTAGTACTATTAGTTATGCTTATAAAAAATTACAAATAAAATAAAATTATTTAAAAAAATTAGGATCATTAGTGACACTTTTTTAAAAGCATCGCAAACTATTTGTGACACTTTTATTAATTGCAACACTTTTAAAAAGTGTCACCAATAGTCTTAATTTTTTAAAAGAACCTTATTTTATTTGCGATACTTTTTAATAAGCATAGCTAATAATACCACTATTTGCGACGCTTTTTACAAGTGTCGTAAATGATTTTATTATTTATTTATTATTTAAATATATAATAATAAATATTTAAAATTTTAAATATATTTTTTAAATATATTATATTTTATTTAATATTTATTATTTTAATATATAATAAATAAAAAAATTAAATAAAATTTTCCTACTTTCTCCCTACTCTTCCGCAGAGCTGTAGCTGCACTTGTAAGTGAGAGAGAGAGAAGAGAAAAAGAAGAAGGAGAAAGAAGAAAGAGAGATATGGAAGGAGAGAGAGAGAGGAGATAGGGTGAAGAGAGAAGAGAGAGGAGAGAGAGAGTGGAGAGAGAAGAGAGAGTTAGAGTAGAGAGGGGCGAGAGGAGAGAGATTGAGTGAAAGGAAAGGGACAGGGACAAAGACAAAGAAAGAGAAAATCTAGATGCGAATGTAAGAAATCTGACATAGACAAAAATAGAGAGAGCGGGAGTGTTGCTGGACTCCGATGGGAGGAGGAGAGGGACGAGAGCATGTGAATTTAAGTTTAATTTTTTTGAAAATTTTTATCATATCTTATATTTTAAAAATAATAGAAATAAAATAAAATGTGATAGCAATGCATAGGAATATGCCTCACTAATACCTTAGGTATTAGTGATACAAGCTTATATTCATCGCTAATACCTATGCATCACTAATATATATTTTTATTTACTTATATTATTTTTAAAATATGATAAATCTTAAAAATTTAAATTTAAATTCTCTTACTCTTTCCCCTCTCCTCCTTAGAGCTAAAGTTCATGTTGATGCTCGTGAAAGTGAGGAGAGAGAAAAGAGAAGGGAGAGAGGAGATAGAGAGACTAACAAGAGAGAGAAACGATAGAGTGGAGGAGAGAGAAAATGAAGAGAATGAGAGATAAGGTAGAAGACAGAGAGGGAAAGAGATATGAGAGAAAGTAAAGAGAGAGATAGAGTAGATGCGATTATAAGAAATTCGACATGTACTAAAATATGGCTAGCGAGAGGGTTGCTGGACTGTAATGGGAAGAAGAGGAGAGGGGAGAGAGCATAAGAACTTAATTTTATTTTTTAAAATTATTTTATTATATATTATATTTTAAAATAAAAAATAAAATAAAATAAGAAGTAATAGGGGACATATAGGAATATACATTGCTAATGCCCTACGTGTTAGCGACACAAACTTATATGCATCGCTACTACGTAAAGTAAGCAATGTATATTAATATACGTCGCTAATACATTTTATTTTATTTTACTTATAACATTTAAAAATAAAATATGTAATATAAAATTCTAATAAATTAAATTAAATTTCCTTATTCTCTCTCCTCTACTCCTAAGAATTGTGCCTCACGCAGACGCGTGTGAGAGAGGAGAGAGAGAGGGAAAGAGAGAGGAGAGAGAGAAGATAAAGATAGAGATAGGATAAAAGAGAAAGATAGAGGTTAGAGATAGAAAGAAGAGATAGGAGATAGAGAGAGTGAGAGGAAAGAGAGGAGATAGAGAGTGTGAGAAAATGAAGATAGTGAGAGATAAGAGACAGGGACAGAGAGAAAGTGAAGAGGGAGATAAACGCAAATAAAACTAAGAAATTCGATACGGACCAAAATATAGAGAGCAAGATGATTGTCGAACTTCAACGGGAGGAGGAGGAGAGGGGAGAGATCATGAGAATTTAACTTTAAATTTTATTTTTTTATTATATATTATATTTTAAAAATAAAAAATAAATTAAAAGGTATTAGGGATGCATAATAATATGCGTCGCTGATGCCCTAATTACTAGTAATATAAACTCATGCGTCGCTACTTTGTAAGGTACTAGCGACAGATAATCGTATGTCACTAATATATTTTATTTTATTTATAATATTTTTAAAATAAAATATTTAATAAAAAATTTTAAAAAATTAAAATTAAATTCATCTACTCTCTTCCCTATCTTCTTAAGAATTGTGGTTTATGCTAACGCGTGTGAAAGAGAGGAGGAGAGAGAAGAGACGAGAGAGGGGAGTGAGGGGGAGAGAGGAGAGAAAAGAGAGAGAGAAAGGTTAGAGAGAAGAGAGAGTGAGAGTGAGAGGAAAGAGATGAGATAAAGAGAAAGCGAAGAGAGTGAGAGATAAGAGAGAGAGGGACAAAGAGAGAAAGTGTAGAGAGATATAGAGTAGATGCAAATATAATTAAGAAATTAATCATGAACTAAAATATGGAGAGCAGGAGGGTCACCGGACTTCAACGGGAGGAAGAGAGGGGAGAGAGCATGAGAATTTAATTTAATTTTTTAATTATATATTATATATTAGAAAAAATTATTTAAATAATAATTATTATTTTTTTACTAAATTAAATTAATTTGAAAAATATTTTCTAAAGTAGTGTTATTTTTTGCCACGTAAGCACCAGCCAAGCCGCTGGTGCCTATATGATTTTTTTTAATTTTTAATTAATTTTATCTTTTAAAATAACAAAATTAAATTTAAGTTTATTTTATCATTTTAATGGACGAAATCAAGTAAAAAAGAATTAAGTCAATTTTATTCTTTAACCCTAAAGATAGTTAAAACAATAACGATTTATCAGTCACTCTCTTGTCCACTTGTCCAGAAGCATTCCGACCAGTTTCGAAAACTTGTCGGGCTTGCAAGGTCTTGAACTTAGGCGCCATCCCACCGAAGCTCTTCAACTGCATTTCTCCGTTTAAGTCCCATACGTGGCCGAGAAGGACAGCAGGTGCACAAGCCCGGCCACCCTCATGAAATCTCCGACGACGCCACGTACGAATATGTGGAGAAGACCGGTTCAAGCGGGCCATCTCCGAGGCGAAGAACCTGCACTAGGACGACCCATGCAACTTCATGCAGCAGGCACAGATCCATTGTATCTATTGCAACGAAGCCTACGACCAGGTAGGCGGGCATCCCCTGCAGGTGCACTTGAGCGCCCTCTTCCCCCCATGGCATGGCACAGGTGGTACGTCTACTTCTACAAGCGCATCCTAGGCAAGTACTTCAGACTCATTTAATTTCATTTGTTAATAACTTTCTTTTGCTTTGTTTTAAATAAATGAACAAGGAAGATCATCGGCGACGACACCTTCGCCCTCCCCTTCTGGAACTACGATGTCGAAGCAGGGATGCTAGTGCCCGAGGTCTACAAGGATTCGTCCTCGAGCCTGTATGATGCTAACAGGAACCAGAAGCACATGGACGAGCTGCTGAACTTGCTGTACAGCTACAGCGCAGAGTATGACCCGGTGCAGGCGACGGTGGCGCAGGACAACATAAACTATTTGAGGAGGATCTTCAAGGAGGGGAAGGGCAACCTGGAGCTGTTCATGGGGGAAGTGGTGAAGGCGGGGCAGACGCCGGGCACATTCACGACAGCCTCCTCTCATGCAGTTTTCGCCTTCTCGTCTTTCTTGCCACTGTCACCCTCTGTTACTCAGTGTCTCACCGATGTCACCAAACTTAGTTTCGACTCCGGCTTTCCATCTAAACTTCATTTCCGTGCAGTGACTCCGGCGAATCAGCTGACAATGGTGGTGACAATCGAGGTTGTATTTGTGTTAATCAGTAAGCTTCTACTTCGTAAATCCTTCACGAGAAAAGGTGAGAACCACTGCAGAACCGCCGAGAACCGCCGCAGCCACACCACCGAGTCCCTCCCCCTCACGGACCCCGGTCCCCTCCGCCTCCTAGTCGACCCGCTTATCTACTCTCGGACCTCCTCGTTGATCCGCTCTAGCCCGTAACCCCTCCTGGAACTCCAGCTTCCCCAGCCAGACGAGCTCCTCATACTCTAGCTTCCCCAGCCGGACACCAGTGGGAGCATAACATCGTTAATAACGACAATCAATGGCATCGAGCTGACCGTTTCCGTGATTAACCACTTGAAGGCCTCCTTGGCCAGTGGGACGTACTCATAGTCCACAAACAGCACCTTGGCCTTGGAGTGCCGGAGTACGGTGGTCACATTCTTGGCATGCAGCCGGGTGTTGATGGAATTGAGCACTGCCCCGGCCATTGGCACGGCGAAGTGTATCTCGTAGAGGGCCGGCACATTCGGCGCAAGCACGGAGATGACATGAGTTGAAAATGGTGGAAAGGTTGATTAATCATGCATGTGAATATACCTACAGCACATGCAATGGGAAAGAGGAGAGTCCCACACTGTAATCAACGTTGGGGATGAGGCTCATCAACTCCCATGACGGCACCAAGTCGCCCAAGTCCTCGACATTGCAGGCAGCCTCCGCCACAACAAACAGCGCCCCCTCGCCGTTGCAGTCGATCTCAGTGCGCCCATTCTCGTCGCTGACCAGCCTCCCGGCTAGAGGGTAGAATGGAACCAAGGCCTTCCCCAGCGCCTGCATGAGCCTCTTGGAGTCGAAGAAGTTGGACAACTTGTCCGGCTGCTGGCGGTAGATGTACACGGTGGGAGTGTGGAGCTCCGGCACAATGAGGTCCAAGTCCAAGATCCAGTGCCTCTCTTGTGGTGTCTTACTCGCTGGCCTCACCATGGTTGATGATTTGATCTCAATGGAGACCTTGGCCATATTGTTCCTGCACTAGGACCAGTTAGTTCAATCACCAAATGCTGGGTTGATGAATTCACGGGAGTAAACTGCCCAAGAGAAATGGGTGCGGCCATATACGACGGACATGCAGTCGGCGTACACAAGCTGCTGCCCTCTCAAGGAAGGTAACAGGGGTCAGGGGGACGTAGTTGGCCTTGAGAAGCTGATCCATTTGTGTATCTGTATATTGAATTTCAAAACTGCTGTTCAAGGCAAAACAAGAGAAGAATATCACAATAACAAGAGACTGAGGGAATTCTGCCATTCGGCAGGATCAGAACTCCAGAGATTGGAAGGGAGAAGAAGAAGAAGATGAAGAAAGGGGGTTTGGTAGAGATGGTTGAAGAAGATGAGGGTGGAAATGATTTTTATATAGTTTGAATGGGCCGCAGCGCCACGATTCGGGCCCGGAACCCCTCCTGGAACTCCTCCCGAACGCCCGGTAGGCGGGCGGGGATGCCGCGGAAGATGTCGGGCTGGAAGCTGAGGTCCGGGCAGAGCGACTTCATCTGGGACATGGTTAGGAACCGGATCTAGGTACTGGATCTGGGTTGTGGTCGAAGCTAATGAGGGTGGTGAGTAAGATGAGGTAGGAAGAGTTGTTCTACTCCCAAAAAAAACGTAAAGGGACCGGCTCTTTATGCATGGGTTGGTCGTGTATTTTTGAAAACTATATACGCTGTCATATTATTTTACCGACCACCCGGGCCACATGGAAAACATGAAGGCAAGAGCGGAGTGATGATGTGGTCTGCAACCGCGGCATGGGGGTAAATTGAGTAATAATTTTAACGGATAGAATTTTGTCTTTTAAAATTATAAAATTATTTTTATCTTTATAATAAAATTATTTTAAATTAAGGGTTTCGTCATTTCGAATGGCAAAATTAATTTAAAAAATAATTTTATCCTTTTAAACGATAAAATTAGATAATTTTTAAAAAAAAACTATATAGGCATAGTGGCTTGGCTGACATTTACGTGACAAAAAATAATACCACTTTGAAAAATATTGCTTAAAATGATTCAAATCAATAATTATTTTTTTAATTTATTATTTAAATAATTTTTTATATTTTAAAAATAAATAAATAAATAAAATAAGATGTATTAGGGATGCATAGGAATATATGTCACTAATGCCCTAATTATTATTAATGCAAACTTATATGTGTCACTACTATGTAGGATATTAACGATATATATTTCTATACATTGCTAATATATTTTATTTATATTTTTTTTAAAAAATATATAAATAAAAAATCTTAAAAATTAAAATTAAATTTCCTTACTTTTTCCCTTCTTCTCTTAAAAGCAAGGGATCACACTCTTACACATAAGAGAGAGAATGGGAGAAAGAGAGGAGAGAAGAGAGGAGAGAGTAGGGAGAGAGAGAGAGAAGTGAGAGGAGAAGAGAGAGAGAAGAAGAGATAGAGAAAGTGTAGAGAGAAAGAGAGGTGAGGAGAGAAGTGAAAAGAGAGAGAGAGGGTAGAGAAAGAGGAGAGAGAGGGTAGAGAATGAGAGAGAGGAGAAGAGAAATGGTAGATAAAGGAGAGAGGAGGTAAAGAGAGGAGAGGAGGGGAGAGAGAGGGGGGTAGAGAGAAGAGTTAGAAGAGAAAGAGAGATAGGGTAGAGAGAAAGGAGAGAAGAGATAGGGTAGAGTGAGAGAATAGCGAGAGAGAAGAAAGAGGAGATAGAGATAGTGATACCGCCGGGTCGGGTTTGGGTCGGGTTTCAGTAAACCCGACTCCGATACTATTTAAAAAACTAAAACCCAAATTTTATACCAAACCCGTTATGGGTTAAAAAATTTATACTAAACCCAACCCTAACGGTAAAATTAAAACCCGACTCAAATCTAAAAAAACCTCCGCGAAGAACCCTAAAAACCTTCGGTGCTGAAGGCACAATAAAACTGTCGAGAACCTGAATACCCACTACTCACACTAAACCAATTTGGCTCTTTTGGACTCCATACACGACTGAGTAAAAAAAAATCCTCGGGCGTCGCGGTGAAAGGTAGATCCAGGTAGTTAGAGGCTTGAGCACAATGGTGAAATGCAGATCCAAACGAACCCTAGGTCCTGACACGGTGGCGAAAAGGAGATCTAGATGGACCAGAGGCCTGGGTATAGGGGCGAAAGGCAGCCAAACCAACCAAAGCTTAGGTGTAGCGATAGGCAGATCTAGACGGACGAGAGGCCTAGGGGCTGCGGCGAAAGGCAAATCCGAACTGACCAAAGGCCTGGGCGCAACAGCAAAAGGTATAGATCAAGACACGATTCGACGACGAGATGGAGAGGATGTGCTAGCAGAGGATTCGTCGACAAGATGGAAAGGACCTGCATCTAGAGTTTGATAAGCTGGAGGCAGGCAGACTGTTGAACTGGTGTACTATCGTGAAATTGAAACTCGGAGAAAATTAGGGTATGTTCATATATACCGGGTTAGGTTGGATTAGGGAAAACCCAAATCCGACCCGACCTGAATAATTTGGGTCAAATTTTAAACCTGAACCCGATCCAGGTAACCATTTAATATATCCAAACTCGACTCATTAAGGCCGGGTCGACCCGAGAGGAAACAGTACGCGTGAAACAGGCGGGTTTTATTAAAAAACGTGCGGGGCCTGTACAAGACTCCGCCGCGGATACGAACCCGTATCGGTCGTACGACTTTCCATGCCTTGAAGTTGAAGCTCCTGCTCTCGTTCGGACGCCCATGAGAAGTGTGAAAGCGTCCCCCTGCTGGCTCTTGAGTTTGTTCGAGACCTCCTACCTGCAGAGAGGTGAGTTTGTTTCTCTTTCATGTTTTTTTCTTTGGGGGAGATGCTCAATGCAGTAGCTTTTGTTTAGAATCTGAGAATTAATTTGAAAATATGTGCTTTTTCATTCATGTCATTTGTGGTTATGACATTCAGGTATTGCGATCCCTCTATGTAGGAATCTCTCTTATGCAGTATGATAATCTTAGGTTATTGTTTTAGATGGATGAATGTGATTGTGAATTTGTGGTTCCTAATGTTTGAGACTCGAGTGTGGTTTCTAACATTTGAGTCTCGACTGTGGTTTTTAAGGTTTGCAAAAGTTCCTTTCCGTCATTGTTTTCTCCTGCCTTCATCAGTGATTATTTAAATTATAAATCCTCAATTGTTAAGCTCTCAGTTCTAGATTTCCTTCCAAATTGCAGATTAAATCTCTTCAGGTAGCAATTATACAGTAATCTGTAGCGTTTCCCTTTGCTTTCTTTCTTTGTCCTTCGTTTTAGCTGGAAATGGAGGTCTACTTCCGAGGCGAGTACGTGTGTTAAACAATATAGGCAGTATTTAGTTCTTTCCTTAAAATATCTGTTTCTCTTGCTATTACACAATATTTTCTGATATTTTGCTCTCTGTTTACCTTTCACTTTAGCAGGGAGGTTGGTGGTCTACTTCTGATACTAGCTCCTAATTTTGATTATCCTTCTTTACGTCCTTTTACTGCTTTGGTGTTAGTAATTTCAGTGTTCTTGTCCACACTCGCATGACAATTTCCAGTGAGACAACCCCTTGTTCTTTCCATCTCCAAATTTAACACTTTCCCCTGATATCATTCTTTCTTTGTGTCGCCATCTTCAGCAATTTGAAGCCTATCAGAACCATCTGCTTAATAGATCTTTGTATCTGTTATTTCCAATTTATCATGAGTTTGCCTAGCATCCAAAGGGTTCTCCATAACGCACAAAGGGCAAACTCAAGTACTTCTGCAGCTTCTCATCAAACGCAGTGTCCAACTCAAGTATTTCCGACCAATGCTGCAGTTGGACCATCGTCCTCTGCATCCATTGTACAAGTTCAGACTCATCATCTGCCATTGCACCATTTCAATCAGATTCCCTTCTCCTCGATTGGACAAGATGAAATCTTTCAAAAGGTATGCAGCTTTCTCAGTGATGAAAACAACGGAATTATTGGAATATATGGCATGGGTGGAGTTGGGAAAACCACCCTAATAGAAAGAGTACACACCGAATTCTTGGTAACATTCACTTTTGATGTTATTTTTTGGATCATAGTGTCTAAGGAAAAAGATGAAGCAAGGATTCAGAGAACAATTATGAACAAATTAGGATTGCCATATGGTCAAGAAGATACACAACATGAACAAGCGATTAAAATACATGATAAACTTTGCATGATGAATTTTGCATTGTTGATTGATGATATGTGGGAACACTTGGATGTGGTTAAACTTGGAATTCCAGATCCCTCTCAAGTGAAAAAGTCAAAGATAATCTTCACAACTCGATCAGAGGAGGTTTGTGACCAAATGCAACCTCATCAGAAGGTTAAAGTCAATTGCTTAGGGTGGGATGATGCATGGATCTTGTTTAAGCAAAATGCAGGTGAAAAGACCTTAGATTCTCATCCTAGAATACGAGATCTTGCTATAAAAGTAGCTGAAGAATGTGGCAGATTACCACTTGCTCTCAAAGTCATAGGTCGGGCCATGGCAAGTAAACGCACTCCACAACAATGGGAGAATGCACTGACTACTCTGCGTAAGTCACCCTCAGAGATTTTAGGTACAGAGGAAAAATTGTTTTCCCGTCTGAAACTCAGCTATGATGCTTTAACAAATCCAACAATAAAAGAGTGTTTTCTGTATTGTTGCTTGTTTCCTGAGGACTGGTCGATCAGTAAAGAAGACCTTGTTGATTACTGGGTGGGTGAAGGGTTTTTGGGAATCAATGAGAACCTAATGGAGGCAAGAAAAAGGGGGGTTGATTACCTCAGCACACTTCAGGCTGCATTTCTGTTAGTGGATGACGGAGAAGGAGAGGCAACGGTGAAGATGCATGATGTCATCCGTGACATGGCCATATGGATTGTATCAGAACATGGAAAAGAGACGTCCAAATTCTTTGTGCATCCCTGTCTTGGACTGTCAAAGTCACAAATTGCTGATAGATGGAGAGAGGCCCATAGGGTATTTGTATGGGACTTGAAAGAAATGCCTCAAATAACAAATAAGTGTCGCATCTTAACATTGATTTGGCGCTCTCTTGGAGCAATTAAAAGCTTAGATGCTCTGTTCAGTTCCATGCCCCTTCTTAGAGTCATGGACCTATCGCATTCCTTGGCTGATGAGCTTCCTGCAGCAATTGGAAAACTGGTTGAGTTGAGATATCTTTGCATAAAAGGCCTGGATAGATCACCATCATGGTTGGGAAACTTGACCAAGTTAGAGATTTTGAATCTGTCAAACTCAAATATTGAAGAGCTTCCAAACATGATTGGGCAACTCGTTGAGTTGAGGCATCTCAATCTAGCAAATTGTACACATCTCATAGCATTGCCTGCAGAACTAGGGAATTGCTGTAAGTTGGAGGTTCTGAATCTAAGAGGGACCCATCCTCTTCAAAAGCTTCCAACCACAATAGGGAAGTTGGCTGAGTTGAGATACCTCAATCTACGTGGAACAAGTATTAAGATGTTGCCGGAAGAGTTTTGGGAATTAAAGAACATTGAAGATCTGTACTTTTTTGGCTTTTCTAGAACGAGAATAACGGCAGTTGAGCTTTGCAAATTGGCGGACCTGCAGTATTTGAATCATCTTGGAGCCTTTGTGAATGAATTATCAAGCCTTAAAAGATTATCTAACTGCCTAACAAGCCTATGGACAGATTATTGCCCCGGTACTAGATCAGTGGAATTGCTGCCACTTTTTGGTAATATGTATAAACTATCAAAGCTGAGGATTTTGGAATCGCCAGTAGAAAAAATTAAAGCTGGTGCAATGTCCAACATAAACGCACTCAACACTAGCTTTTATAGCCTTGAGAAGCTCCGTGTTAGTCAATGCATCTACTTAAGTGCAATTGTATTAGACGGTTTGTCCCTTGTTAACCTTCGAAAATTGTCTATCCATCATTGTGACCAGCTCAAATATATTACTGGGCTTCAGCATCTTCAACGGCTTGAGAAGCTTTCTTTTATAGGTGGTGAGATGAAAGAAGTAATCAGCATAAATGAAGAAGTGACAGGTGGGAGTATCTGTTTTCCCAGGCTTAAAGTATTGGATATTATGTGTCTCTATGAGCTGAAGAGCATTTGTAGTGACAATGTCTTGTTTCCCGCTCTCGAGACATTTTATTTGGAGGAATGCTCGAGGCTGTTGAAGCTGCCACTAGGCCTAATGGATGGAAACAGGAGACTCAATCAATATTCTGGTATTGTTGGTTCGCAAGAGTGGTGGAATGGACTCAAGTGGCAAGATGACAACTTCAAGTCCTTCCTTCTCCCTTATTTTAAAACCACCCTACTAGGACAGTACGATGTTGTGCGATTGAGGAACTAAAGTGTGTACTACTACCAATATGATTCATTAAGGAGGTCACGTGCCACACCACTGGGTGCCAACATCCGCCCCTGGGGCTTCTGCTCCATGGGGAGAACATCAGGTGCGAACATCATGCATGCCTTGGCTGGAGCTTCTGCTCCACGGGGGAGTGGCATGTAAAGAGAAAAATTTTATTTATATATCTGCACCGCTCTTTCCATTCTTTGTATTTGAGGATAATGAAACTCAACCTTTCACCTTCTACAGGCATCATTAATCATTAGATCAATTATTAAACTAGAGGATTTTCCCAAAGTAGGCCAAAGGTTTATCATAATTCCCAAAATTTGAGCAGGTATTGTGTAATCGTCATGAGCACATGTGAAGGTCTATCACGCTGCCGCTTTGTCTCCTTTCACCACAGTGCTCAACTCCTGTCCTTCTACTCTGGCCTGTCTGCCCTTCCCCTCTCCTCGCCCTCACTGCCCCGTTGCCTTCTCCCTCTCACAATCCACCCACCTCGCTGCTGCCATCTGACTCACTCTCCCACTCTCCCCTTTTGATGGCATCACCCTTCCCCTCTCTTCCCAACTGACTTGGTCGAGCAAGAAACCCAGTGCCCTCTCCCTCTGCCACCCTCCTCATCAGACCCGGTGATGCTTCCTTCCCAACTTCAAGCATTTTTTTTTAAGTAAAATGAGTGTCTTGTTTTAATTTGAGCTCATAAAATGAACCTAAAAATGGTTGAATGAAAAACATTTATCAGTGTTAGTGCAAGGGATGTCCTTAGACCGTCAAGCTGCCAAACTACCTAACTTCTTTTTCAAACCCATTATGCATTGACTGCTTGACATGTGCCCTTTACCGATTGTGGGGATAAGATGAAGGAGAAGTAAATGGCCATCACATCCCAAAAGCTGAAACAAATTTAGGGATATCCTCAAGCATAGTCTATCTACAAATTCATAGAAAAAGTTATAAAACATTTCAGCAACAAGCCAAGTCAGGGGAAACTACTATTTGAGATAAGTAAGCAAATTTCTGCACAAACCTTCCACTATTTATAGATGAGGCAACAGAGAGACTTCCTCTTCAGGGTCAGTGACGTGTACAACATGAGGAATGCCATTGATTAATTTGGCTTACAGTCTCTCCCCTTCTACCTTAGGTTATGAATGGATAGCCTTCTCCAACAGTGATATGGAAAGGGAAGGCTTCTGATCAACAAGGATGAGCTGAGCTGCGTAAGGTTACAATTTGTGAGAGTGATGAGAATGCAGTGAAGATAGCACTTGTTTTAGTGCTCACAAGCTCAAATTAGACAAGTGCTAAGCAAATAGAAGGCAATGAGGACTAGAGTTTGAAGTTGGAAATCATGTCTTCCTGAAGATCTCACTGACCAAGGACCAAGGGAGTCACGAGGTTCAGTAAAAAAAAGGAAATTGAGTCAGTGCTTTGTAGGGCCATTAGAAATTCTCAAGTAGATTGGACAAGTAGCCTTCCAATGTGCTCTTCCTCCAAGTTTGGAGCGGGAGCATTATGTGTTTTACGTCTCACTGTTAAGGAAGTATCTTAATGATCCATCCCATGTCTTTGATTTCACTGAAGTAAACTCCAGCCCGCCCTACGAGAAGAGCCCGTTAAGCTTTTGGCCTGGTGAGACCAGGTTCTTAGTAACAAATCTATTCACTTAGTCAAAGCTTTTTGGAGCAATGAATCTTTTGAAGACATGACTTGGGAACTGAAGCAAAAATGTGCAGGGCCTATCTAGTGTTGTTTGGAGAAGAGTCCTGAATTTTGGGACAAAATTCCTTGAAGGGGAAGGATGTAACATACAGAAAGCCCAAGTTACTTCTCTAGATTTTTGGTTTGATTTTAGTAGAACCAAGAAGGGTTTAGGAGATTATTTACGGACATCTTAACATGTCTATGGGCATGTCGATTATAACCTTCGACAAGTTCTTTGGCGCATCAAAGTTTGGATGACAACTTGTCAAAGTACATTTGGCTGACTTAGAAGATACCATTCTTCGTAAGGGGACTTTCGTACGTCCATATATATGACATTCTGCCTCCGTAACCCTTAAGCTCTCCAAGATGCTTCCTAAACTTGTAGAAGGAGATTTTGGGTTGGTGATTAATTGAAAACACATTAGGATGAAGTGTGCAAGCTAGAAAGCCATTTCCTTTGATGTAAGATTGTTGTCTGCCAATTATCTCTTAGTTTTGAAACTCTTAACGACTTCTAAAAGTCATGGGAAGCTATGTAACCCTCAACGATGATTATGGAAAAGGTGAGGTAAAAATAATGAGATTTGTGAAAAGAAATAAATTGATCTTGAGTGTTGAGGAGATCAACTATTGAAATCTGGTCTAAACCAAGAGCGGATGCCATGGTACAGAGATCTCTTCAAACCATGAATGGGTATTGAAAGGGGTCTGGAGGTGGTTTAAGAGGCTCATCGACCTGTCAAACAAGGTTCCAACAGTGCACTAAATTGCTAATTTAAGGATGAGGTATAATCCAATGATTAGATACTAAAACTTGAGGAACTCTTAAGATGAAAAGGGGAGTATAATCGAGGGAAAACATGTGGAAACACCAATTAAGTTATGAGATATGACTAAATTTTTATGAAATATTTTGAGAAAGGTCCTATTGACGAGGACAGAGGTAATGACTGGATTACCTTCGTATGTAGTTAGGGATCTTAAACTTGGGGATCAGAGCTCAAATACTAGGTCTCGTTATGGCCCAATTGGGCTGAACGTGCGGGGTGATTGAAAATTTAAGATTCACTCAAGGGCTCCAATGAAAGGGATGACAAATTTATAGCACTGCTGACCATGATCGTGGTGTTGCCATTTCCTTTATTATGCCTATAAAAATGTGGTTCATGCTATGTTGGGCTCTGTGACATTTGAGACGGGAGTTCAAACTTGCAAAACTACTCCTTGGGGTGGAGTATCATTAGGGACAAAACTTAAAAAAAAAAGTTCATCTTCAACTAGAAGTTAATTGGGACCATGGGATCTTCAAACATGGTATCCAAGGATATAGTTCCCCAAATTAATCTTGGGAAAGAGGAAAGAAAATAACAAGTAATGGCTTTGGTTAATGACTAGAATCGTAACTATACTTGGGCCGGGGTACTTACAAGGAAAATTATCAAGGAACAAATATACTATCCTAACTTATCAAGGGAAAGGAGACTTTAAACAACAGAAGTAATCATTGACTTGATAAACTCTTGTCTTATTTATAGCAAGTAATCATATTAGGGGGCTGTTTTGGAGGACCTTCGGAGGGGAAATTGATTTCCCCCCTTAGTACAATATATCGGGGGAGGGGGGGGGGATCAATTTCCCCTCCAACTCACTTGAGGAGGAGAGTTAGTGGGAAAAGTGCTTTCCCCACCCGATGGAGCCTCCCAAACACGCCTTAGGTCTATGTAGATATACTCCAACATCCCACTGGTGAAAGTTTTCCTAAGCAGGAATAGTTGTGAGGTGAGCAAGGGATTTTTTGAAAACATCAACAATAATGAAGTAATTTATTTTGTTTTATGCTAAACTATAAACTTTTGTATGTCTATAATAAAACACATGAGGTGCAAGTTTATAATGTGTTTTGTTATTTGGATGATGGTTTGACTTGCACATATATGATCCTTGTTTATTTATATAGTTTGAATAGTCTTAAATATGTACGCTTTTTTGGAGATGTGTTGTATGCTAAAAAATGACGATCACGATTGAGGATTTTTTTGGTTTTTAAAAAAATTCCAAGTTTCGCACTCCAATATGACTTATAAAGGTATTTAAGAATTTCGGGTCATTACCATCACTTTCAAGGTAAGTTATTAAGGCATAAGAAGATTGTCTTAACTTATCAAGGGAAAGGGGGCTTTATACTACTGTGGTAGTCATTAGCTTGATAAACTCTTGTTTTATTTATAACCTATAATCCTATTGGGTACATATAGATATGCTTAGACATCTCACTAGTGCAAGTTTTCTCAAGGAGGAAAAGTTGTGAGCTCAAGCAAGAGCCTTTGTGAAGACACAGACATCAACGTACTACTCCTATGGTTTTATGCTGAACTAGATACTTTTGTATAAGCCTTTTATAAGGCACATGAGGTGCCAATTTATACCATGTTGTGTTGTTTGGATGATGATTTGGATTGCACAAGGATGATCCTTGCTTATTTATATGGTTTGGATGACATTAAATATGGATGACAGTTTGGCGATTTATTTTAGTAGAGGATTAAACAAAAACAAAAATTGCAATCTGATATTATATGTATAATGCTATTTTCAAATCTCAGGTCATGACAACCACTTTTACTAAAAATATTTATGTGCTTCCATCCATTCGCAAGTATCTCTTATATGTGGCCATATTTACTAAAGCTAGTAATTTCTTCACACCTTTTGTTTTTTTATAAAGGATATGAAGACAAAGAAGACGTTGAGCAGGCCAATTGAAAGAGCTCTCTACCCAATCATCAACACTGTGCACTCTTAACATGGAGGATATTCTTAGTGTCATCTTAATACTAGCACTTCTATTTATGTTTAGTTCAATTTTTTTTTTATCAAAACATACAAGTTTCACCAACTCTAAAGAAGTGGATATGCCCTATGTCCATAATTTTTCTTTTTAACACTTTGACAATCTACTTTCACACAAATAGGAAATAGGCCAACATGAAAATCAATTTTAGCAAAGTGTTACCCAAGTAGACATGATAATTTAGCCCAATAGTCTCGCAAAAAATATTACCCTAGAAAACCCACAATGTAAGAATTGTAAAATTTTACTACTTACTATTTAAGGTAAATCAATCAAATCCCTTCATGCTTTATTGTGTTTTCTTCTATAATTTATTATTCTTCATCTCTTTAATATAATCCAATGTCTTCTTCTCCTCAAATGTGTTCTTTTACCCATTTTAAAACCTTAGATCTTTGTTTTTTGGTTGTATTCTTGTGATTCATATTTTAGGTACAAGGAATGTTGATTTGTTCTTTTATTAGTAATTTTTAGTTTTTATTTAGTAGAAATATGTGGTTTTATTTGGTAGGGATTTCTTGAGCTTGGAAAAAGATTGAAGAGTCTAACAACTAGTTTGAGGTAAGCACTAAAAAAAACAACAACGATGCACTATTAGCGATGACTTAAATGTAGCCATTGCTAATAATTTTTTTAACACACATTTTTTTAGCTGTTGCTATTGCCCACTATTTTTGATGGCTTATTTTGGCCATTGCTAATGATCTACCTACAACCATTTTTCACGATTTTAGACATCAACGATGGTGATCAAACATTTCATGTTAGGGCAATAGTGATAGTTAAGCATAACAATTGCTAGTGTAATTTGTGATGCACAGTAATTTTAGCCATCGCTATAAAATTTATTTGTGATGGCCATGAAAGTTGGTCGTTGCTAATAATCCATTATCAATGATGGCTATTAAGGTTGGTCTTTCCTAATGATCCATTATCTCCCCCCCCATCGCCCCCACCCCCCCAAGTTTCCCCTCTTCTTGCGTTTTGGCATTCTTCACAATACCAAAAGTCCTCATTCGCTCCCTCCTTGCAAAACATGTTTAACTTGGAGGCATTGAGTCAATGGTATTTTGTTTTCTAAAAGTAAGTTATTTTTTTTTATTTTTGATAACTTTGGGGTGCTAACGAGCCAAGCTGAGTCGAGTTTTAGGTTAACTCGGACTCATAGTTTTGGGTATTGGCTTGAGCTCGGCTCAAACTCGATTGAGTTGCTAATCATCTAGCTCGAGCTTGGCTCAAGAAGGAAACTAGAAACTCGACTCATGCTTGATCTCGACTCAATATATAGTGACCACATAACTTAGCTTGAATTTAGCTCGCTTGTGACGTTGCCAAAAAGAACAATCAAAATCTCCTTGACTATATCACCTATAATACCTTTTGTGTTAATCATTTTATCAAATAAATATTATGTTCTCGTAATTTAATTTTTTTTATCAAATATATTTTTATCACTCCATTAAAGTTGTATGCTTGGCCCATGTTATTTTAAATAATATTTGTACTTCTTTATATTGATCATATATTTTAATGCACAAAAATAAGTGCAAAAACTTAATTAATATTTTTACCTCATTATACCAATATATATTAATTGCTTGGTAGAAAATAATATTATCAAATACTCCCTTCATCTTAAATTAATAGCTCTATTTAGTTTTTTTAAAATAAATTAATTTTAAATTATTTTTAAAAACTAAATAGAGCTATTAATGTAGGACAAATGGAGCATTTATAGATATAGTATTGTACAGAATTGCCATCATTTACTAAAAGCTCATAAATTTGTAAATAGATAACTAAAGTATAAATAATATTATCTACTTATTTATTAATTTTATTTTTTAATATTTTTATTTGTTGTTATGCTCTATCTAGTGTCTGTATGTTTAACCATATATGCATCTTTTAGTAGTCTTTTATAAATATGTCACTATTATTAGCACATGTGTACTCCCTCCATACCATTAAAATATTTATATATTTGTATTATATGTATTTTGTAGTAGTTTTATACGAATGTCATTATTATTAGCACATATATACTTTATGTATATATGACACAACCTCTTATACATATTCCAACCTTTTTTTGGTTGTATGAAATATATTTATTACTTGATAACCTAAATTTTTTAAATCTTTGTATTTACTTCTTACTTTAAGTGTCATCTTATAATCACCAAAAATAAAATAATTAGTGCCTTTGTGGTTAACTACATTTGTGTATATAAGATATCATATATGAATGTATATTATTTATTTCTATTATACATAAATATAAATTTTAGTAAATATCTCATATATAATATATGTATATTATGTCTCTTTAAAATATTTACTTCCAAATAATTTATATTATGTGTAATATGCAGGGGTGCTAAGGAGCCAGGTCGAGTTGAGTCTTAGTATGTGGGAACATGAATTTGATGTCTTGGACCCATCCCAAATAAATATAAATTATACTAATTTTATAAAAAAAAAAGAGACTCTATGACTCAATGCTAAAAAATATTTAGAAAAGTATTGAAAAATTCAAATTTCTAAGGATTCCAATAGTAATCTTCATATGAAATTTGAAAAGATATATTATAATTTGTTTGATATGTAAAGATAGTAAATAATATTACCATAACATATTGTCTAATGATTAACACATTGTTTGATATGTAGTACAATATATCCATTTTTCTTACTCGGTTGTACTATATATGTATATACTTTATTAAATCTTATTTTTATGGTATATCTAAATTTTAATACATATCACATGTGGGCATACATGTATAATGTATCTTTAAATTTTTATTTCTAAAAAATATATATCATGTGTGATATAAGCCAATACTCAATACATAGACATTATACATTCATTAATAACATATAAATTTGTAATATATATGTATATGTTATAAACGTAAATTAGGATTGATAATTATGTATATGTATACATAAGTATCAATATATATTTATATATATTATAAAATATATTTATGAATTTCATTCAAGTTCGAGTTTGAGTTGAGTATGAGCAGCTGAGTTCAAGTCGAGTTTGAGTTTTATTCGAACCAAGTCGAGTTGAGCAAGGGTATGTTCGAACTCAACTAAAAAATATTTGAGTTCGAGATGAGTCACTTCGAGTTGAGCCATATTTGAGTTGAGTCGAGTCGAGACACCTTTGCTCGACGAGCTGGCTTAGCTCATTACCAGCCTTATGGTAACTTAGACATGTTTTGGGTTGTAACGAATTTGTGATATGATGCCCACGTAATTAACTTTGATTTCAAAAATATTTATTAATTATTTTTTAATGAAGTGATGCCTAAACAATTTAGTTTTTTTAATGTACAAGTATGCTAGAAATAATAAATTATATTTGAATAATAATTAAGGGTAAAATTTTGACCATTTTTTAACTGTCACACATAGACATAACAACGCTTTTTAAGTGTCACAAATAATCAACATTGACTGAAATTGTAAATTCAAAACATTGTAAAAGAAATTTTGCAAAAGACATTTACCTTTAATAAAGCTAATCAATGACACTATAATTTTCATCGCTATTTACTAATTGCAACACGACATGGTGTCACTAGTACTCAATAGTAAAGGAACTAACATATCAGATCATAATCGGTGGAAATCAATTGTGATGGTTGTGGACCATTATTAAAAATAAAATATATTACAAATTAAAAATTATGATGACGAGAGAATGCCACTAATAGTCTATGTCGGTGCTTTCTTAAGAAAGCACTACATTATGTCTTTGTGACATAAATAAACAACCACTAAAAGTGTTTTACGAAGTTGACCTTAAATGTCACAATAGAGGACTGGTTGTGAAACTTTAAATTTTTGGTCATTGTCAACAAGTTGTGTGAGGGATCTTTATCAATGGATTTAATGACATACAAAAAAATGTAATCATTAGTGAAGTGATGTTTTTTGTTATCAGTAGTGATATTTTTTGTGTGTTGTCTTCAACTATATAATATTGCTTCCTATAATGTTGTTGAATTTTCAACAAATTTTTACTATTTTGTTGGCATTTTTTGACTGGGAAATTTGATGATTTGATATATTTAAAATTTTTTGTCTTCTTTAACGTTTGTGTCCATAAAGTTGAGTGTAGAATTTAGTCACAAATAGTACACCTTATTGTGCCACAAAGGAAGGTAGTGCAAATAAGAAAAGAAAATAAAAGAAAAAATGAAGAGAAAAGGAGAGAGGAAAGAAAGTTCATGCATAAAGTAGGACTTCAACATGTAAAAGAGGGCTTAAACACATGAGAGAGGGCTCTAATGGGGAAAATGTGGGTTTTGGCATGTTTGAGGGATCTTTGCACATAAGAATGCACGAAATTTGAAAGTACAACAAACAAGTGAGCAGCACGGGCAAGTGTAAAGAAAATAATATAAAGATTTCTCTCACAGCAAAGAAGGCTGTTTTTCTCTTGGTCGTGGCAGCCTCCTCTCTGTGTGTGGCGGCCTGGTTTTTCCCTGGTGCGTGGTGGCTTGCTCTCCCAAAATAGGTCCATCACATTTTTCCCTCTCTAATCCTCTTATATTAGGTTTTTAGGGCAAAAGACTAAACTACCCTTAATGACTTAACCAAGCCAATTAGGGCTCACCGCCAACAAGACGATGTTGGCGGCACTCCGACGACCCAACATAAGCAAAGAAGAGGAAGAAGTAGGGGAGGTAGTGGCGAACATGAAGAGTTATTCTGGCAGTGGCAGCCCAAGTAGGCTCCAAGGTGGCTATGGCAATTGGACAGTGGCAGAGCCTGGTGTAGGGGCGGTGGTCGCGCACCCCATTGAAAATCTAGAGGGAGATGAGAACTTCTATGAGGGTCTAGATTTCATAAGAAGAAGACTTCTTCTTATGAAATCTAGACCCTCATAGAAGTTCTCATCTCCCTCTAGATTTTCAATGGGGTGCGCGACCACCGCCCCTACACCAGGCTCTGCCACTGTCCAATTGCCATAGCCACCTTGGAGCCTACTTGGGCTGCCACTGCCAGAATAACTCTTCATGTTCGCCACTACCTCCCCTACTTCTTCCTCTTCTTTGCTTATGTTGGGTCGTCGGAGTGCCGCCAACATCGTCTTGTTGGCGGTGAGCCCTAATTGGCTTGGTTAAGTCATTAAGGGTAGTTTAGTCTTTTGCCCTAAAAACCTAATATAAGAGGATTAGAGAGGGAAAAATGTGATGGACCTATTTTGGGAGAGCAAGCCACCACGCACCAGGGAAAAACCAGGCCGCCACACACAGAGAGGAGGCTGCCACGACCAAGAGAAAAACAGCCTTCTTTGGGAAGAAGAGAGGCGGTATTTTGTCTGTGAGTTGTGTGAGAGGTGCTGTGAGAGAAATCTTTGTAATACTCTCTTATATTTGATTCTCCATCTAGTGTAATTGTGTGATCTCGTGGATGTAGGCAGCAAGGCCGAACCACGTTAAATTCCCTTGTGTTCTTTACTTTCTTGTTGGCATTCCTACGATCTATTTTTCTGCTGTACATGCATAGAACAATAAATTTATACTATGTACAACTAGAATTAGAGAATAATAAATTTATACTCTACTTAGTGAGGGCTGGTTTATTCCCTTCAATTGGTATCAGAGATTCAGGAAGAGATGACCGACAACAGCAAATTCAAGATAGAGAAGTTTAATGGCCAAAATTACATGCAGATTGAAGACTATTTGTACCAAAAGGATCTCTATCAACCATTGATTAAAACCAAGCCCATTGGTGAAGACAAGGTAGAAGAGATCGCAAGGTGGGAGTTACTTAATCTCAAGGCTCTAGGGGCAGTCAGATTGTCTATTTCTTCTTTGGTGGCTTCGAACATGACGAAGGCCAAGACTACGAAGGAATGCTTTGATCTACTTGAGTGGTTGTATGTGAGTCCTTCAAAAAATAAAGTACATCTTGTGACTAGTTTCTTTGATCTATAAATATCTGATGATGAGACCGTGTCCAGTCATTTGAATTCATTCCATGCTTTGGTGAATCAACTTGAGGCAATAGATGTTAATTTTACAGAATATATATAGTCTATTGCTTTGCTTAGGTCTTTGCATCTAATTGAGAATCATTTAAAATTGTTGTTCATAGTTTTCATAATACAGATAAATTTAAGTTGAATGATATTTATGGAATGATATTGGCTGAAGAAACACATCATAAGGGTGGTTCTTCTTCATCCGGTTCAACCCTAACTATGGAGGAGAGGGTGTGGTGACCTCATAGGGGCAAACCTGGATGGAGAGGGAAGTCCAAGAGGGGGCGGTCTAAGTCCAAAAACCATAAGGGTGATGGGGCTTGTTGGCACTGTGGGAAGAAATGCCACATGAATAAAGATAGCCCAAATCACCCTCATGATAGAGCACAAAATCACGACAAAAACGTAGTTAATGTTACAAAATTTGATTGCATGTTATTATCTATGGAAAGTAAATGTGATACTTGTATTATTGATAGTGGTGCCTTATTTCATGATATTTCTAAAAAAGATTTTATGCATAATTTTGTGGCTAGTGATTTGGGCAATGACTATTTTGGTAATGACCAAGCTTGTGAAATCATAGTCAAGGATGGCATACGTTTGTCGCTTGATGATAATGTTGTTCTTGTGTTGAAAGATGTTCATCATGTGCCTCATTTGACAAAGAATATTATTTTTGTTCGTCAATTGGCTACTTGCGGTGTTACTGTTTACTTTATGAGTGACAATTGGAAAAGGAGTAAGGGTATTATGGTAATGGTTAAGGGGAAGAAAATTAGGATATTATATATGACATCCAGTTATCCTAAGCATTCTATTGGAGTGACCTCTAATGATGTTGATGTGAGTTTGTGGCATTGTCGCCTTGGGCATATGTCAGAAAAGAGGATCAAAGTATTATAGGCTAAGGGGAAGTTACCCAGTTTGAGGTGTGTAGATTTTGATCTTTGTGAGTATTGCATCATGGGCAAGCAACACAAAGTTTCTTTCACGCGAGCTACCTTGAAGCGTAGGTCTGAGCGTCTTGAGCTTGTACACATAGATGTTTGGGGACCAGCCCCCGTTCTATCCCTTGGAGGTGCGTCTTACTTCATTACTTTTATTGATGATGCTTCTTACAAGTTATGAGTTTTCTTTGCTAAAAATAAATTTGATATATTTTCTATTTTTGTGTAGTGGAAAATATTTATTGAGAATGAGCCAGGGTTAAAATTGAAGTGTTTGAAGTCAGACAATGAAAGCGAGTATTGTAGTAGGGAATTTTAATCCTACTGTGATAAGCATGGTATTCACAGATTGCTAACCACTCATAGACAACCAAGATAGAATGGTGTTATTGAGCAGATGAACAGGACCTTCATGGAGAAGGTACGCAGTATGCAGCTACACTATAGACTTCCACTTTCATTCTGGAGTTATACTTTTGATACTGCAACATATTTGACCGACAGGTCTCCATGCTACCTCCTAGATGGAGGCATTCATGAAGAGGCATAGTCAAAGAAAGAGGTAAAGATTGATCACTTACTAGTTTTCAGTTGTGCAGCTTATGTGCATGTTGATACAGAACATAAAGGTAAGTTGGATTTAAAGTTCAACAAATGCTACTTTGTTGGTTATGGTGGAGATTTTTATGGTTATAAACTGTGGGATCCAGTCCATAAGAAGGTTGTCTAGAGTATTGATGTTGTGTTTAATGAGATAAAACTGTATAAGCATCATCAAGATCTACAAAAGGGGATGATGAAATGGGTTGAATATGAGTTTGTAGAACTTGAGGATGAAAATTCTTTAGATGATGATATAGCTCACATGGGAACCGGTCCATCGAGTCATGAACAGGTAGTTGAGGCTTCTTCTCAGACAGTTCCCAATGCATATACTTTTTTAGCTATCCCATTGTAGACACCACTTGGTTGGACCAGTTCCAAGCAGATTAAGAAGAAATAGATATTTGATCCCTCTGACCCTGAGAGCACATATGATATGCATTCCATATTTGATCCTAGTATGAATTATTTGTTCTTGATTGACAGTGGCGAACCAGAAAGCTTTGAGGAAGCTTGCAGGATAGAGACTTAGTTCAGTGGGAGTGTGCTACAGAGGATGAGATGGATTCACTGATCTCTAATTAGAGTTGGGAGTTAGTTCTCATACCTTTAGGTAAAAAATTATTACATAACAAGTGGGTTTACAGGATGAAATAGGAAGTTGATGGAAGCAAGAGGTACAAAGCTAGAATCGTTGTCAAAGGCTTTCAATAAAAGTATGGAGTAGATTATACAGAAATATTTGCTCATGTTGTCCGAATTGCTACTATCAGAATGATGTGTCCATTGTTGCAGTTGATGATCTTTATTTAGAGTAGTTGGTAATGCACTGAAATAATATTTAATTAAATGTTTTTAAATTTTAAATGGCAATCCTATTTTATATTAATTCATTAATTATTTAGGCGATTTATGTTTTGAATAGGTTAGTTAGACCTTAGTTGTGTTTACATTCTAAATGGACTTCAATAGGATCTAAGTAGAAGACGAAGTGAAGCCCAACTACCCAAAGCTATTTAAAAGTTAAGAATGAGCTCCTAATAGTCTAAAAATGCATTGAATGGTCGAATATAACCTTTTGGACCTGTTGGATTTGAGATTTGCATCAAGAGAACTAAATTCAGGAAGAAACTAATTTGGACAGATTGTCATAAATAAGAGATTATTAGCGACACATTCTAACTTACATTGCTAATATTTATTATTAGCGACATTCTTTATGTGTCGCTAATATTAAAATAATTTTTTTAAAATAATTTTTTTTTATCGATTATTAATTTTATGAAATTGAAAAATAAAATATAGTTATTAGCGATACCTATATAAGGGTCGCTAATAAAAAAAGAAAAAAATTATAAAAAATAAAAATTTATTAGCAACACTTTCAAAGAGTCATTAATACAAATTAATGACGCTTTAAAAGTGTTGCTAATATAAATTTATAAAATAAAAAATGTAGGAGCGCTAATATACTAACAAATTAAAAAAAATACTGGCTCTGGCTGATTGTGGCCAAAGCGGAGAAGAAGGGAGAGGGGGAGAAGAAGGGGGGAGGCTTCGGTTGATGGCAGCTGGAGCGGAGAGGAAGGGGGATGAGGGGAGGCACTGGCCACAATGGGCCGGAGCAGAGAAGAAGGGAGAGGGGGAGGGGGGAGAGGATGGAGGAAGAAGAAGGGGGGAGGAAGAGGGAGGGCTTTGGCTGCCTCTTGCCGGAGCAAGGAGGGGGAAGCAGGTGGCGGCGGAGCCTGGCTAGATCATGGAGGGGGAGGTGGGCGGCGCATGTGTGGCTAGAGCATGGGGGGGGGGGGGAGGCGGCTGGCGGCGGCGTAGGGGCCGGCTGGAGGGCCGAGGGTGACATCCGGAGGGCGGGGGTTAAATACCAGTGCAAGTAAAATTTATTTCACAGAGTTGAAATTTCTCTCACGCGGTTGAAATTTAGCTTGCGCCGGTGAAAATTTAGCTCCCGCCGGCAAAATTTTCGCTAGCGCGTGCAAAAAATTAGCATATTAGCGACATAAACTATGTGTCACTAATACGCTCACTAGTAGCGACGCATACGATATGCGTCGCTACTACTGTAGATTATTAGCGACATATAAACTTATACGTTGCTAATAACTTACATAGTAGTGGCGCATATAATATGTGTCGCTAATAATAATTTTTTTATCTTCTCTCTCTTTCTGTCTCTCTCCTCCCTCATCCTCCTTTCACTCTCCCTCTCCTCCCGCTCTCTCCCCTCTTTCTCACTCTTCTTTCTCCTCCCTCCCTTTCTCTTTGTTCTCTCTCTCTCTCCCTTTTCTCTCTTTTATCAATAAACATGCAAGAACACTAGCATCAATTGCTGGAAGTAACATCCCAACACAATTTCAAATTTAAAAAGACCCTTGCATTAGACTGATCGAATTTATAATAAATATGTGGATGAAAAACTCAATAGAAGAACATAATAAAAGTCCAATTTTTATTGATCTGCAAATATAAACTTTTAAGGTAGTTGGCATGGTTTGTTTTCATAGTCAGTTGCAACTTCACCAACTCCTAATTTGAGAAGATTCTAGATCCTATTTTCAATCTTAACAAAATATTTAGACAATCAATACCAAAGCAATGATACTCACTAACCATCTAGACAAACTCTAACTATATCATACTATCACATAAAGCAAATTGAGTGACAATGGAACTTTCATTTTTAGGCCATTTACCCATATTCTTTTATTATTAATTTTATTTTGATCATATTTTATGTACATCCTCATGCTCTTTAATACATGTTTGAATTGGTACGTGATTGGAACATATTTTGTTAAATTATTTACTTAGATTCTTTTAGATGACTACCACATGTCAACCAAATACTAGAAGCTAATAAGACATGGGCCTAATTTTTATTTTATTTTAATTTTAGTTTTGTAAGGTTATATATTGCACTTTTGAACTTGAATTTATGCATTTTTTGTATCATTAAAAAGCTCTCGACGAACTCTATCAAGTGAGATATTGCATGACTATATTTTAAGGAACTTTCTTATGGGTCTCATGCAAACATGAAAGAATTTTATAATACTTTTTTACATTTTATTCTATTATGCATGTATAGAATAACATATTTTTTACCCCACTAATTTTTTTTAATGAGCTCTATGACATAAGACTGCCTGTCAAACTATTTATAAGTATGAATAGTACATACCATGGCATGAAGACCTGCCATTCCGATTTCAATTTCTTTCCTTATACAAATACAAGTTCTAAATTGACTTAAGGAATTATATATGGGTTAATAATTCATGATATTTAAGAGGGAAAAACCTAGAGGAGATTAGAAAAAAAAGGATTTATACCTATGCTTATTGTTTTTCAAAGGTGAATTCATATGAAACTTTGAGTTGAAGATCCATGGGGGATTGAAGAAGACAATCCACACTAAAAGGACTTTAAACATAATGATTTCAAAGAAGTTGAAACATATCTTCAATAATAGATTGAAGATTCCACAAGGCTATAGTTAACAAAATAAGAGGTGCTTGTTTAAGACTAGAAGAAGACATAGACAAGGAGGAGAAAGTTTTAAGTGCTTGTGAGAGAAGACTTGAAGGCCATAAACAATGATCTAAACAAGTGGAGATTTTTTTAGAGTCTAAACAAGGTTGGTAGTTTACTTGTGTCAATGCAAAGTCTTGGTTTCTAGGGCACTGATTTAGATCCTTTGGAATTGCCATTGTTTTTTATGCATGTTATAGTTTTCTAATAAAATTGTTGTGTTCATGTATACATTGAATGATTATGATTGGATGATGATGATTGATATATTGTGAGTGAGGTTTGAGTGAATATTAGTTTGATTCTACTACTTTTAAAAGTTATGTGCAAAGAGGCTAGAACTCATAGTCTTTATCCTTGTTGATAATCGAATTAGGGGCAAACTAGTAATTTTTTTTGTTATTAGATTGATAATAAACTCACAAGTGGTAGATGAGGGTTTAATTATTGAAAAACTTAATTTTAAGACATGATATCAATTATTTGCCATGGTATTTCCTTATAACCTTGCTTAAATTTTCAATATTGATTGCTTATGCTAGACTTCTAGTGCTTGGGTTTGAAATTTGATTTTTTCTTAAGTTTACTTGTTTTTCTTTTAGAAACACATGGTTAGATTTGTTGATTTGTGTGCCCTAGATTGCAATATAGTTGCTTCTCTCGTAATCTGCCTTGATTTAAGTGCTTAATTTGTGGTTCTTGTGTTATTTTGGTTGATTAAATTCAATGACTGGTTTGAATAACTCAATGAATGAACATGGGGACTTGAAATATAATGAATAGACCTCGTTTGTTTAATGGACAAAATTTCTTATATTAGAAAAATAGGATGAGAGCATTTATATAAATGCTTAATGGGAATGTTTGAAAAGCAATTGTTAAAGTTGAATTCTCCAATGACCAAAGATAAAGAAGAAAATTATATTCTAAAAGATGAAACTGAATAGGATGAGAATGAAACTAAACTTGTTAATCAAAATATTAAAACCCTTAGTGCATTATTCAATGTTGTAAGAAAATCATAGTATAGGTTGATCTTTAATTGTGTGTTTTCCAAAGTTGTTTAGAAAAAATTGGTAAAACATAATGAGGGAACAAAGCTGTGAAGGCATCTTGGCAACAAATATTGACCGTAGAGTTTGAGAACATTATAACGAGTGAAGAAGAGACAATTTCTGAATATTATGCTAAAATTTCAAACATAGTCAACATATATGATCAACTATGAGAACTTATACTTAAATACCTTATTATGAAAAAACTATTAAGGTCTTCGTCTTCAAAATATAAGATTAAGATAGTTGTCATTAGTAAATATAAGAAAATTGACACTTTAAACATAGAGAAGAAGGTTGGGAACCTTAAAACTTTTGAGATGCAAGAAGAGTCCTATGAGAATATAAAGAATTTGATTAAAAAGTTTAAGGGAAAATAGAATGCCATTAAAGCATATGTAAGAACTTTTAGAAAAAACAAAGTGTTAAAGACCATAGAATAGTGAAGGAACTAAAAAAGATGAATAATTAATGCTTTTATTGGCTAAGAACTTCAAGATATTTATGAAAACTCATAACTTTTGATTGATAATATGTGACAAAATTTTGGGAATAAATAAAGAGAGAAGAGAGATGAGAGGCAAATTAAATAAGATAAGAATAATCTAAACCATTTTGAATGTGGTAAGTCAGGTCAATATATTGCCGATTAACCTAACTTGAATTTTGACAATTTTTCTAATGATAAGTTCATCTCATTTCGAGAAAAAAAGAAAGTTGCTTTAAGGAACTTACTTTGATGAGAGCTCTTCTGAAGAAGAAGAATTGTGCAACTATATTGCCTTCCATGAAAGTATGAAGGATGATAGTTCAAAAGAAGATTCTCTTGTTGATAACTCAAAATCTGAGTTGATCTTGATGAGTTTAAGGGATTCCTCCAATAATTGTTAGTCTCGACTAAGAAAACCAGAATCCTTAAGAAAGAGTTCAAGAAGAAAGAAGATGAACTAGTTTTGTCTTCTCAAGAGGCAAATAGGTTAGTATAGTTGAATAAAAACTTGAAAGAGAAGTGAATTACATTAAGAAAGGCCCAGAGAGCTATTGCTCTCAATAGAGAACTCATATCCTCTAAAGATAAATCAGATCGTTTAAAGAGTGGGAAGAAGTTGGAGACTATGCTTAACATTGGTCAATCCAATGAAATGTGATTAAGTTTAAGAAATTTCTTGTCTACCCTTGGAAAATCCTACTATCTTTGTGAAGGCTAAAGAGAGTGTCAAAGACCCTAAGATAATGCCCAACATGCCTACGTCAAGAGTAAAAGGAGGAAGGAAAGGTGCTAGCATTGTGGGTGTGTGCGATATTTGCCATAGTAAGACCCATACTAGAAGAGAATGTCTTACACATTATTCCTTCAAACTTAGGTCAAAGAAGAATGAGAAGAACTATATTACCCCCTCTAACCCTATGTTGACCCAGCAAGTGTATAAAAATAAGATGAAGAGAGTATAGGTGAAGAAAGTTGATCTTTCACTACAACAAAATGTATCATTAGTGATGATTTTATTAGCGATGCAAATAAAAGTGTCGCTACAAACTACTACTTGCGACGCATATATAAGTGTTACAAAAAAATTAAATATTAGTGACGCTTTTTATTAAGCATCGCTAATTGTCATATATCAGTGATGCTTATTATAAAGCGTCACTAGTACTAGAATTATTGGTGACGTTACATAATAATCATTGCTAATATATGACTATTAGTGACGCTTAAAACAAGCATCACTAAAAGATATTTATTTTAAAAAAATAGAAAAAATTATAATTATTAACTACATTTTTTCATAAGCATTGCTAATAGTTTTAACAATAGCGACATCGCTAATAGTTTTAACAATAGCGACATCGCTAATAGTTTACTATTAGCGACGTTTAATAAAAGCATCACTAAAAGATATAAATTTAAAATAAAAAAATAAAAATTTAGAACTATTAGCGACACTTTTAAACAAGCATATCAAATAGCATTGATAATAGAGACACTTGTTTAATAACTATTAACTTTATTAATTAATTTTGTTTAATAAATACTTATACAATAAATAAATATTAAAAATTAGAAAAATAAACTTCTTAAATATAATATATTTTATTTAATATTTACTAGTTATATATAATAAATAAATATTAAATTTTTAATAAAAGGTAGTGACAATAATAGATTAAACTTTTAATATTTAAATATAATATATTTTATTTCTTAAATTTTTTTATTAATTTTAAAATATAATTTATAATAAGAGAGAGAGTGAATAGAGTAAGAGAGAGGGTAGAGAGAGAGGATGAGGAGAGAGAGAAGAGAGAGGGTGAGGAGAGAGAGAAGAGGGGATGTGGAGAGAGAAGAGAGAGGAGAGAGAGAAGGCGAGGAGAGAGAGAGGATGAGGAGAGAGAGAAGATAGGGGCGAGGAGAGAGAAGAGAGAGAAAGAGGTAGAGAGGGCGTCGAGAGAGGGAAAGGATAAGGAAGACAAAAGAGAGGGGGTGAGGAGTGAGAGAGAAGAGATAAAGAGGGGAGAGAGGGTGAGGAGAGAGAGAAGAGAGGGGAGAGAGAGGATGAGGAGAGAGAAAGAGGGGAGAGAGGGTAGAGAGAGAGGGTGAGGAGAGAGAGAAAGAGGAGAGAGAGGTTGAGGAGAGATAGAGAAGATGAGGAGAGAGAGGGTGAGCAGAGAGAGAAAGACGATGAGGAGAGGGAGAAGAGAGAAAGAGAGGGTAGAGAGAGAGTGGGTGAGGAGAGAGAGAAGAGAGAGAAAGAGGGGAGAGGAAAGAAAATTTTAATTATAAATTATTTTTTTAAAAAATTAAATATAAAAATATGTATATTAGAGATGCATAACTGTATGCGTTGCTACTACCTTAGGGAGGTAGTAGTGACGCATAACCGACGCATAACCGTACCTTGTGTTGTAGTGACGCCTACAGGTATGCATTGCTACTACATATTTTATATTTAAAAAATATAAATACAATAGAGAAAATCGAGAGAGGGGAGAGATAGAAGAGAGAGGGTGAGGAGAGAGAGAAAAGAGGGGGTGAGGAGAGAGAGAAGAGAGAGAGAAAGTAGAGAGAGGGAGGAGAGAGAAGAGAGGGGGTGAGGAGAGAGAAGAGAGGCGGTGAGGAGAGTGAGGAGAGAGAAAAAGAGGGGAGAGAGAGGAACGAGAGGGTGAGGAGGGAGAGAGAGAAGAGAGGGTGTGAGGGAGATAGAGAAGCGGGAGAAAGAGGGTAGAGAGAGGGTGAGGAGAGAGAAAGAGGATGAGGAGAGAAAGAAGAGAGGGGTGAGTGTGAGAAGAGAGAGAAAGAAGGGAGGAAGGGTGAGGAGAGAGAGAAGAGAGGGGGAGCAGAGAGAGAAGAAACAAAAAGAGGGGAGAGAGAGAGAGTGAGGAGAGAGAGAAAGAGGGGAGCGAGGGTAGACAGAGAGAGACAGTGATGAGAGAGAAAGTGGGTGAGGAGAGAAAGAAGAGAGAGAAAGAGGGCGAGGAGAGTGAGATGAGAGAGAAAGAAGGGTGTAGAAAGGAAATTTTAATTATAAATTATTTTTTAAAAAAATTAAAATTAAAATATGTATATTAACAACGCATAGCCGTATGTGTCACTATTACCTTGTGTAATAGAGAAACATATAGGTTTGTGTCACTACTACAAATATTTATTTTAAAAAAAAATTAAATAAAAGTGAGAAAAGGGAGAGAGTAGAGAGAGAGAAGAGAGAGGGTGAGGAGAGAGAAAGATGGGAGAGAGAGGATGAGGAGAGAGAGAAGAGAGAGAAAGAGAGTAGAGAGAGGGTGAGGAGAGAGAGAAGAGAGAGAAAGAGAGTAGAGAGAGGGTGAGGAGAGAGAGAAGAGAGAGTAGAGAGAGGGTGAAGAGAGAGAGGATGAGGAGTGAGAGAGAGAAGAGAGAGGATGAGGAGAGAGAGAAAGAGACAAGAGAGGGTAGAGAGAGAGAAAGGGTGAGGAGAGAGAGAAAGAGAGGAGAGAGGGTGGGTGAGGAGAGAGAGAAGAGAGAGAAAGAGGGTAGAGAGAGAGGATGAGGGGAGAGAGGGTGAGGAGAGAGAGAAGAGAGAGAAAGAAGGTAAAAGAAAGAAAATTTTAATTATAAATTATTTATAAAATTTTTTAAAAATAAAAATATTTGAGTTAAAGTAAGTGTGACACCTGACATCATTGCTCATGTTATTGGTTATGAGAGGAGAGAGTTCACATTTCCTTAATTTGTTAGATATGACTTCCCACCAAACAACAAGCTAACTGCTTAATTTACTGAGAGGAATTGATGTGGAAGTGTCCTTTGTTGCACACTCTATGACATGGGACTTTAGGCTTCTTTATGTTATTGGTTAGTATGATATTTAGAGTTCTAGGAAGAAGAGAGTAGATGGAACAATGACATGACTAGTACACCTACTAGCATAGACACATTTGGAGTTGGATTTATCCTCTATCATATTTGGGAGGATTATGACGTTTTTACATGGCCACACATAAGATTTTGACGTAGCCTTATATCTTGTTCTAGATTTTCAAAGTGGTGAATGTCAAGAGTACCTAGAGTAGAGTCCATTATGATTGGGTTGAGATTGATTGACCTTGTAATGGTTTGTAGGATGCTATCTCACCATTAGGGTGAAGATCATGAGCCATAGGATGCAATAATGAAGTATTAGAGCCACAACATCTGCAAATTATTCACATCGACTAGTGACTATGGCTGAGTTCATATCATTTCCGGATGCTATGTTCCAAAGGCTTGAAGACTTGGGCTGTCAATGGGTAGGGTATGGGTAGGGTAAGGCTTTACCCATATCCATACCCGCTTCCAGAAATTTTACCCATACCCTACCCATTACCCATTTTTACTTTCTTCACGCATACCCTACCCATTGCCCATTACCCATCTGGTAAATAGGCGGGTAACGGGTAAACGACTAACCAATTAATAAACACAAATAATAGCAAATACATATGTTAAAAGTCTATCAAAAGTATAAAAAATTCAATCCAATATAAACTTAGAAGGACCTCACAATTCATATAAAGAAATAAAACATAATAAGAATCTAACACCTTATATAAACTTAAATAATTAAAAAAACCAACACTCAAAGATGTTTCCATTATTTTAAATTCTCTAACTCATTATACCAAAATGTTACAATATATACACATTTTATATATATTAAAGCAGGTAACGGGTATTGGGTATGGATAAGGGGTTACCCACATAATAGATGGGCAGGTAAAATTACCTACTTAGTTTACCCTTTACCCATTTATTAATTACCCACCCACGAATTTTGGATCGGGCGAGTGGGTGAGGCGGGTAAATGATTACCCATTGATAGCCCTACTGAAGACCATGATTGCTTGATCAGATCTTGCTTTCTACTAGAAGATGGTGAAGGGGAGCACAATTGTGATGATGATGGAGTTGTTGCTTGATGTTTTTTTACTTTGTTTCACTTTTTCATGCAGTCATTTCGTAAAAAACTTGTTCAATTCATTTATGTTTTATTTTGATTATGAGATGTACTTTTGAAACTAAATTTATTATGAGATATGTGATGGACATGTGATGGTTTGATGAATTTATCTTATTTTCATGTCTATAAGTGATGATTCTAACTTGATTTGGCTTTAATGAGTATTTATATTAATTATTTCTTTCACTTTTTGTCTATTTATGTAAAAAATGAGGATAAATGATCAATAAAAATCAAAGTGTTTATCTTAATAATTGATTGAACAATTAATACTATGCAAACCAATTTGATTTTAAAGGTGCAGAATAAGTGCAGGGCTATATAAGGCTTTTCAAGATCACTTCCAAATAAATAAGTTCAAGTTAATTAAGTCTATGTTGAGTCTTTGTAGTGACAAATTATTTTGTATAATTTGAAAGTCAATGTACTATGTCAAGAGTTGTAATTTTATTTTGATTTTCAAATGTGTAGTGTTCTGATAAGAAATAGCCAAAGGGGTGATTGTAAGAACATATGAGTCATATGTCGCGTTTATTAGCTAATTTCTTTGTCAAAAGTGTGGGAAAACCTTGTGTATGTATTTAGTTTTAGAAACTGGTTTGAGGTTGTTATGGTCGAGTGAAATTTGGAATTGATAGACTGGAAAAATATGAGCAAACATGTTCTTATTGATCAAGACAAATGAATGTAGAATGTTTAAGGTTTTTTAAGCTTATTCAAATTACATTTAAATACAAAAATCAATTGGAGAAGTTTTAAAAGTGATTTCTTAGGTTTTATGGTAAAAGGGTAAAATAGTAAATTATCAAGTAGAACGATAGACTACTGCAACAAGATAAGAACCAAGCAATCAACTGTTACTTTATTTTAACCTATGCAAAAGAAAGCTGAGAGTTATCGATCAATCGCTCTCATGAATAGATCGATCACTTGAAGAATCGTGCACAAAATAAAAAGTAAACAATTGATCGCTGTTTGGAACAATAGATTGCTTCAAGGACAAGTTACCCTAATTAAGCCATTCGATTTTAATTTCTTTCCTTATTCAAGTAGAAGTCCTAAATCGACTTAAGGAGCTATACATGGGTTAAGAATTCATGAAATTTACGAGGGAAAACTAGAGGAGATTAGAAAAAAAAGGGTTTATACCTTTTCTTATTATTTTCCAAAAGAAAATTTATATGAAGTTTTGAGTTAAAGATCCATGGTGAATTAAAAAAGACATTCAACAACCAAAGGAGTTTAAACATATATATTTCAAAGGAGTTGTTGCACATCCTTAATTGGAGGTTAAAGATTCTACAAGGCCAAAGTTAATAAAATAAGAGGTACTTGTTGAAGACTAGCAAAAGACAAAGACAAGGTAAGGAAGAGAAAGATTTAACTACATGAGGGAGAAGACTTGAAGGCCAGCAACAACAATGATCTAAAAAAGATGAGCTTATTTTAGAGTCTAAACAAGGCTAGTGATTTAGTGATTTGCTTGTATTAATGTAAAGTCTTAGTTTTTAGTGAATTGATTAGGTTCCTTTGAAACCATCGTGGTTTTTTACCCATGTTAAGGTTTTCCATGTAAAATTATTGAATGTGTTCATGTGTTGATTGAATGATGGTGATTTGATGATGATGATGATTGATATATCTTGAGTGAGATTTGAGAGAATATTAGTTTTATTCCGCTAGGTATAAAAATTTTGTGTAAAGTGGCTAGAACTCATATTCTTATCCTTGTTGATAATTGCACTAGGAGCAATCCAGTGATCCGATAGATTATTAGACGGATATTTAACTCATAGTCTTCCCGTGTTGTACACATTCCAACACATCTTTGAATATCTTAACTTTCCCAAATAATTTATAAATATATTGAGTCTAGTAATTATCTTGCATGTTGGCCAAGCCCATCGAGAAGTGCATCTTCACCGTTGAACTACAATGATGAATTGTTGTTGATTCAACACCCCTTCTATTGGAATATTGGCTTCTACACAAAAAAAATTCTTTTCTACAAGAATCAAAGTGGTTTACAGGAAATCTTCCACCATAAACATTGCCCATTCTTTAGAGGTTTGAGCCAATATCTCCATATTTTGGTAATAAGTTCGTGGAATTCTCTTATTTCATTTTTGTTGAAGATTGTCATTACCATGAGTTCATAACGTATGAAGTTCATGTTAATGCATGGTGCATTATGTTAAAATTTGAATCATCTAGAATGATGAGAATTTGGATAATTTATATGTGTTGTTAGAATTAGAAACTTCAAATTGCTCATCTGATGTCTGATATCATGCCTGATTTGGATACTGTAAGTTGGAATTCATAAACTTGTGGTAAACAAGATTAAGAGATGTTGTGTGATTTGAAGAACGAACATACTTGTCTTATGGTTAAATCATATGTTGGATGTTGTCAACAAGTTATTGTTGTCAAGACATGTATGATGTGTTTTTGTAATCACAATATTCTATTTATGAAACTTACAATTTTCTTAATACAATACACCCTACTCTTGAGAAAGTGTTTGGTTTTGCCCCCCCAAGGGGAATTGGTTGTCATGTTCATGGGTGTGGTCAAAGTGATTTTCTTCCTAGTGATTGTTTGAGTATTGATTTCCTTGTCTTGTACATTGATTATTACTATGTACATGAGATCAATTATGTGTTCAAGGAGGACTTTTCATAAGATTTTTTTTGTCTATGTTGGTTGTTATAAGGTGTGGAGTGCTATGAGTTGATTACTACACACATTCTATATCTTTACCATGAGACAAGGCATATGGTTTTATTGCTATGGTATCTTATTTGAAACTATGTGTGTTTATGCTATTCGTGGTTTACAAGCGTTGCAGCAAACAAAAGCTTATGAACATTCCTTGCATATCACTAGATCTTTAGTAAACTCAAGGACGAGTTTTTTCTCAGAAGAGGTGAATGATGAAGGCTGTAAGAGGTTAAGAGATAAAGGGGTTCATAACTTAGAGAAAAGTGCGGATTTGCTTGGAAATGATGATGTAATTCAGCTTGGTTTGACATACAAGGAACAATGGGATTGGGATACAAGGCAATCGATCGCCACCTTGTAAACACCAAACAAAACGAAGAGCTATTGATCGATGGAACAATCAATTGGGCCACTGAAGTGATCGATTGGGAAACCAAAGTGATCGATCAATACTTGTGATGACTTAGTGTAAAACAAGGTCGAGAGTTTGCAATTGATCAATCCTTATTAGTGATCGATCGATGCTACAATGTTATGGTTTTGAATTATATTTGGATAATGTTTTTTATTCTAAATTGATTTCTTAAGTCTTTTGTTTTCTTACGAATCTAATTCTATATTTATTTATTATTTAGGGATTTTATCATTAGTTTTTCTTACTTTTGATTGGTTAGTCATAAGGTAGTTAGAAGAAAGATTCTTTTATTTACAATTATATCATTGGAGTTGTATAAATACTTGACTCTTTCATGGAAGACATGTTTTTGATGTTGTGTAATTTTTTGATATTATGAAGAAGAAGAGGTTATTCATTTCTCCTCTATTTTCCCTCTAAATTTTGTCAATTTACTATTGAAATAAGCGAGAGAGGAAGGTAGTGTACAATTATAGCTAGATTCGTTGAATGACATTCATCCCATCAATCCTGCTCTATTTGGTTAGGAAAACATTTTTTCAAATTTATAAACACTATTTGGTCACCTTTCTTTCATTGCCACTTTATTCGAGCACAACTGTATAGTATAAAGTGAAATACCCAAGGTGGTTTATAATGTCAAATACATGACTGCATCAGATTACAGTATAAAACCTTGGCAGCGAGCATCCAAACATAATCTTTCACAAGCATTACACTGATAAAACTATTTGTGATGCTTTCATTAGTGAGGCACTTAATAGCGTCGCTAATAATTTTTTTTTGTACACTTAAAAAAGCTTGCAAAAAATTTATTATTTGTAATGTTTAAGCATAAGCATCACAAATAGGAGCCCTATTTGTCACGCTTTTTTACACATGTTGCAAATAGTATTTATGATCCTTAAACAAAAGCATTGAAAATACTATTATTTTTACTAAAAAAATATAAACAAAAATATTTTTATGTACTATTTGTGATTGGTAGGCAAACTGCGTACCCCATTAATTTCTTTACTCTCGTTTGTGTTAGAACATAGGGCAAAGAGAATGCATGCCACCTTACACAGTTGGATTGAGATCTGATGGCTCTCAAGCTAGTGATCTTGATTTGTCACCTTGTGCATCAACATGAGCCCCAACTGTGGACTTATCATATTTCGATATGATGAAGAACATAACTTATGGGGCAGGTAGGTTGCATGCCCCCTTCTGTCGTCGGACCTCAAAAACCTTAAATTAATTTTGTTAGTCCCGTTCATGTGAGATTGGGCTAACTGCCTGGCTCTATGGGCAGTTTAATCTAAAAAAATTTAAATTAATTGGACGACCTATATATAGTGGATTGACTCTAACTCGCGTGACCCTATCTTGCATAAACGGGATTATAAATATTCATTTAATGTCTTCTAAAATTTGATGGCCAACAAAGTTGGGGCATGATCCCAGTCTCACAAAAATGAGACTAAAGAAATTATTATTTTTTTAGATCCACGGCATAAGGGGGCATACAACCTACTAGCTCCTGAGTCATTTGAGTTGTGGGATAAAATTCCGACAATGTCACATAGCCGGGGGGGGGGGGGGGGGGGCTTATGGAATCGAGACTAAAGAATTAGTTAATTTTTTAAAATGCACATAGATAGGATATTAGCCCAGTCTCACACAAACTGGACTAACAAAATTAATTTAATTTTTTTGATATCCGATGGTGAATGGTGATATGTAATTTAATTTTTTTTAGATATGTTAATTATCGTATCGAAATCTGACAACCTATAGAGCCTGGCTCACGCTTACGTGAGTGACCTCAGTCTCACATAAACATGAATTAAATAATTAATTTTATGTTTTTTGGTAATTATATATCATATATTTACATATTATATAATTAAAATAATATGTATTGAATATAAATTAATATTTAAAATAATACTATTTGTAACATTTAATACTAAATGTCGCAAATATATAAAAAATAATTATATATATATATATATTAAATAATAGTATTTGTGATGTTTTATAATAAATGTTGCAAATAATTTTACTTTAAATATTAATTTATATTTCATGCACATTGTAACACCCCGACCCGGAAAACCCAACCTGGACTAGAGGTTATTCGAAAAATAGAAAGCAGAGTTTATATTATTAAACAGTAAAATTAAAATTAGACTGACTAGGAGCTGCGGACTCTGAGTGCGAGAGATGTTCTTCTATGCACTACAGAGCTATGACATTATGTTGTGCGTAGATCTGAACAAACCTAATTTTATAACTAATTTGGATCGAGCTAACTTTATTGTTCCATTGGTTGCCTACGTACATATTGGATATCATCTCTGATACTATTCTAATACGATCAGATCCAAAAGTAGTTCTGCCTAACGACTAATATATATGTAAGACATCACAAAATTATATACTATAAAATGTGTATATCCTTATATCCGAATAAATCATTCTGAATCAAAAGGAAATCATCATCAGAGTCAAACTGAAGCTAGTAAATCAACAGTCACACATCCCACTCTATCACCGAGCGGATCTAAACAAAACACCTTTACCTGTATTGCTCTATCACTAAGCCGAGACTGAACACACACTACATGTCTCGCTCTACAAGACATGAGAGCGAGACTTAACACAAACAGGTCACATAATATCACTACGCATATTAAAATACACAAATCATAGCATAGCATACATCCTAATTAATACATGCAGTTCTATAATTAAAACGGGAGGTAAGAAATGCTTACTCCCTTGATGTCCTACAAGGTAGCGACAGTCGTGGTTGCTTGCTCCTTCTGGGTGTCTTCCCCTTCAGATTTGGAGATAGCAGACGGAGCCTTCTCTTGCTTCAACATTTTTCTTGCCTAGCACCTGAAGATGACTAAGAAAACTTTCTCATAACTCGGTACCCTTTACATTTTCTGTGCCTGTAAGCAACAAACAAAACCACCCCTACCTAGTGACACTTTTTCCCTTATGCGTCTGTGGACGTTGGACATAACTTCCTCTTACCCAGAGATACTTTTTCCCCTACACGTGTGTACACGATGGACAAAACTTCCCCTTACTCGGAGACACTTTTTCCCCTAGGCCTCCATGTTTGATGAACAAAACTTCCCTTTACACGGAGACACTTTTCCCTCTATGCTCCCGAAGGCGACGGACAAAGTTTCCTCTTGTCTTGGGGTGTTTTTCTCTTATAGTCACTAACTCAAGGAATGGAGGCTTCCATTGAGTAGAACACCCTTGAATTATTTAAGAACGCCTTTTGAACAGAATAAAATGGACTCAGAATGACTCAAGAAACTCTTCCAGAAGTTTGAATGGAAATGAGTATTTATGGGAGAATGATATGTGAGTGAACAGAAAAAGACAAATACGCGCGCAAGTGCTCGTGCTAGTGGCACATTTTCATTGAACTGCGTGTATGGCCAGTATACGCCAATGCACTCGTCAAGCGGGGCAACACGATTTCGTTGCAGCTCGGCACGGCGCTGGTGTGTTGATGTCATCAACTTTGTTTCTTCTTGAATATTTTATTATTATTTCATTCAAATACAATTTCAACTTTAAAACACAATAACATTTTATCCTGAAGTTGGAATTGTGCGTTCTTGGTACCGATAGACTCATATCTACGAGCCCTTTGAAAATAGACCTAACATGGGTAGGTTATCTCACTCTTTTAAAGTGGATCCCGCCCATGTGGCATGCTTACTGAGGTTATAACTTTCGTTCCCGACCTCTGTTTCGCTTGTTCTTTGGTTCGTTATGCTCGTTACTTCGAGCACTAAACAAATACGGGAATTCCATCCCTTGAACCTAAAACTAATTAAAAATTATACAATTACCCCTTACCCATCAGTTTAGGCATAATCAAAACACGAGGTGTCACACATATTTAATATATTATATAAATTAAATACTATATTAGAAAATATATAAATGTATGATATATAATTAAGAAAAAATTAAGATTAATTTATTAAGTCTCGTATGTGTAAGACTCGACTATGTGAGGCTGTCGATTTCAATCTGACAACGCAAATAACTCATGGAGCATATAGGATACATGCCCCCTTATGGTGGATCTCAAAAAAATATAAAAAATTTCTTTAGACTCGTTTATGTGGGACTGGTCTCACGCCTTAGCTCTATGGACTAGTAGATTTTAAAAAAAAAACAATCTCATTTTGTGAGTTAGGGTAACACATTATTCCAATCAAATGAATTGTTAAATATTTGATAGAACTTTAGCTATAGAAATGGGCAAAGGCAAAAAAAAGCAAGTGGAAATTTGTTTGCAAATTCAAGTTAGAATATCAAGTGAGGCTCAATTACCAGAATTAGAAGATGAATGTCAAAGATTAACAAGTAGACATTTTAGTGAGAAAATATGGACACGAGCTGCTAACCATTGTAAATTACTTTGACTAAAATAAATGTTGAAGCCTTATACAAAATTGTTTGATGATGATATCATAACTCCAAAGGTAAAAGTTGCATCTTTGCAAAAAATTAACTTAATATTTCCATTCATGTTTGTGTGAAATGGGGTCATGCGTGTCAACGTGAACCCTAACCATGTAGGACATCAAATTATATACAACAACGCACATGACTCACACAAATGTGATTAACATATTAATTTAATTTTTTTCATATCTGATGGTAGATGAGGACATGAAACCTACCTACCTGCTCAATTATCTACATTGTGAGATCGAAATTTGAGAGCCCACATAATCAGAGCTTACACAAACGGGATTAAAAATTATTTCAATTTTTTTTTTAAAAAATCTGATGGCTCACTGAGCTAGGGCTTAAGCCGAGTCTCTCACAAAAAAAATTAATTGAATTTTTGTATCTAATGGTGGTAAGGGGCATGCAAACTACGTGCCATTTGAGTTATGTTCATCATCGGATCAAAATCCAACAACCCAGAGAGTCACGGCTCACGTTGGAGCACGTTTGCTTAGTGTCATAGAAATGTGTCTTAAGAAATTAATTTAAAATTATTTTTTTGTAATTATATATCATACATTTATATATTGTATTAACATTGCAAATAGTATAAAATTTAGATTATGTTTTAAAAAAATATTATTTGCGATGCTTTTATATAAGTTATTTGTGACAACTTACACAAAAGCATAGCAAATAGTGGTACTATTTGTTAATTATATATGAGCATCACAAATATGGATCCTATTTGTGATGCTTAAGTATAAGCATCACAAAAATTACCAAAACTATATTAAAATTATATTTTAAGAAAAACAGTATTTGCTATGATTTGGTATGTGTCACAGATAGTAGTACTATGTGTGGCACTTATACAAAAGTGTTGCAAATTGGTTTTCTATTTGCGACACTTATACAAAAGTACCCCAAAAAGATTTCTATTTGTAACGCTTAAGCATAAGCATCACAAATATTAACAAAATTAAATTTATATTATATTTTAAAAATAAAGTATTTGCAACATTTTTATAAGCATTGCAAATAGTGGTATTGTTTGCCCCTTCCTCCATAGCTAGTAATGTCTACTGTCATCATTGCCACCGTCTCTCCCCTGCTCATTTTCGGCGTTGGAAAGGAGGGGTAGGTAGGTTGCATGCCCCCTTATGCTGGATCTCAAAAAAATTTAAATAATTTCTTTATTCTTGTTTGTGTGGGACTGGCCTCACACCTCGGCTCAGTGGGCTATTAAATTTTAAAAAAATTCAAACTCATTTGTGTGAGTTAGGATTGCACATTATTCCAATCAAATGAACTAGTAAATGACTTTGATACAACTTTGGCTGTAGAAATGGGCAAAGGTAAACAAAATCATGTGGAAATTTGTATGTAACTTCAAGTTAGAATATCAAGTGAAGCTCAGATACCACAAATAGAAGATGAATGTCAAAGATTATTTAGTAGGCAAGTTAGTGAGAAAATATGTGCACGAGGTGCTGACCATTGTAAATTACTTCGAGTAAAATCAAAGTTGAAGCCTTAAGTAGAAATGATTGACGATGATATCATAACTCCAAAGGTAAAAGTTGCATCTTTGCAAAAAAATAACTTAATATTTCCATTCATGTTTGTGTGATATGGGGTCATGTTTGTGAACGTGAACCCCAACCATATGTAGGACATCCAATTTCAATACGACAACGCACATGACTCACACAAACGTGATTATCATATTAATTTAATTTTTTTCATATCTGATGGTACATGAGGACATGCAACCTACCTGCCCCCTCAATTATCTGCAACGTCAGATCGAAATTTTATTGCTCACATAATCGGAGCCTACATAAATGAGATTGAAAAAATTGATTCAACTTTTTTTATAAATCCGATGGCCTACTACGCCGGGGCTTAAACCCAGTCTCACACAAACAAAATTAATTTATTTTTTTTGAAAGGAGCATGCAAGCTACCTACCCTCAGAGTTATGTTCATCATCAAATCGAAATCCAACAACCCAAAGAGTCAGGGCGCACATTATTGACTCATGTTGACGCATGTTTGCTCAGTGTTTAGAGAAACGGGACTTAAGAAATTAATCTAATATTAATTTTTTGGTATTTATATATTGTATAAATGTCGTAAATAGTACTAGAATAAAATTTAGATTATGTTTTGAAAAAATATTATTTGCGATGTTTTTATATAAGCTATTTGTGACGCTTACACAAAAGCATAGCAAATAGTGGTACTATTTTTTAATTATATATAAATATAAAAAAATACCAAAATTATATTTTAAGAAAAATAGTATTTGCTATGATTTTGTAATCTCAAATAGTGGTACTATTTGTGACTACTGTCGCAAATAGGTGTTCTATTTGCAATACTTATACATAAGTGTCCCAAAGAGATCATCTATTTGCGATGCTTAAGCATAATCATCACAAATAGTAACAAAATTAAATCTAGATTATATATTAAAAAATAAGTATTTACCACATTTTTTTAAGTATTGCAAAGAGTGGTACTATTTGCCCCTTCCACTATGACTAGTAATTTCTACCGTCGTAGTCGTCACCCTCTCTCCCCTGCTCATTTTCGACACTGGAGAGGAGGAGCTCAAGGACGCCAGAGCTACCCCACCCCCCCCCCCCCACCAAAAAAAAAACTCATTCCCTTCCTCTCCCCTCCTCTTGTAGGAGGTGGGAGTTTTTTGTAATAAAATCTTATTACTGATGCACAAAAAATGTCTCTAATAAGAGTTTTTATTTTTTAAAATAATTTTCATATTAGTTACGTTTGTTAAAGTTACAAATTTCGCAATTTATTAAAACATCACTATAAATAAGCTTTTAGCGACATTTTAATAATCGTGGCCAATATACTATTAGCAAATTAAATATCGCAAAACATCGCAAATAATATAATTTTGGCGTCGCTAATAGCAACAGTTTGCATATGCGCGCAAAACTTTTTTCGACGGATATGGTGACACTTTTTAAGTGGCACTAATAAATATCAGTGAGGCTTAAAAGTATCATTAATAGTTATTATTGACACTTAATAGTTTCGCAAATAGTCTCTTTTATTGTAGTAAAACTAATGCTAAATTGGAGTTTAAATGTTCCTCTTAAAGAAAAGATGACATAGCACAAAAGGGATTTAAATAATGTTAAGTATAGAAATTAACATATTGATGTATATTACTAAAGCATAAAACTAAATAAAAGACATTACGTTTTTAGGGCATGCTACTCACCAAAAACAATAATTTTCACCATATTATGCTTTATGTTTGACCAAAGATCGTTTGTATTCTGTTGTAACAAAAAAGTTTGCCATTGATACCTTTAAAAGTACAAAAGGAAAGTGCAAATAAAAATAATGAACTTGAACAATATCAATGGTCTTACATTCAGATATAATACTTGCAATTCAAGTCAATTCTTCCAGTAAGTAATAGCCTGGTCTTTATTTAGACCAAGGGTTTGGAGTCAGCCAATACGTGGATCGTCGGGATGGCGAGTGCCAAATGTCGGATTTGACATATTGGATCGTTTCTTCTGAAACTCTATATACCTTAACATAATTGGAAGACTTAATAATATAGAGAGTGTCCTCTTCAATACCCAGTAATTTGTCAGCCCTTGTGGTTATACAACAGTTGTGACTGAGAAGAATAGCTTGGCTTCCCAAGCTGTGAACCCTTTCCCATCGGGGATATTTCAAGTTCGCCTTGAAGATTGCAAATGGATCCAATTCTGATGATAAAAACAAACCAACCATTAGAAGGTGTCCTCCAGATTCCATCAACTTGTACTCAAAACATCCATCTATATGTGAGTACCGTGGAGGAACTTGCGTTGGGGGAGGAGGCACGATGTCAACTGTTGAAGGAGTATCATCAGGCGAGAAACTGATTTTGACGAGCTTAAGCCCACCCTCGGCGGTTGCAGCATAGAGCGATTGATTGTAGAATATAATATCACTATATTCGTCTTTCTTCCCCATCGGAAACACCGTCCATTGGGTCCACCCTTTGCCAACCCGTCTGCAAAAACCCACGTCCCCACTAGGATAGAGACTTGCGGCAAGGCAGTGTGGATTCTCTGGGTGTGAAGAAAGAATGGTCTTAGGAGTCCGTGCAGGAAGAGAAGTGATGCTAATAGGCAGTTCGATTCGCCTAGACGAGAAGGGATTGAAGAGGAAGTGTTTTTGGTAAGGGTATTGATCTCCATCTTTCACGACATAGCACATGATCATCCACCCTTCATAGAACCCACTACAGAAGCCACGGAGTCCGCCATCAGGCACGTCGAGCTTGTACATCCGGTCTTCCGAAAGGCTGTAAAACTCTGTAGACCAAGCCTTCCAGTTCCATAGATGTTGGGTGGAGTCACGGCTCTCCACTGCGACCATCCGCCACTGCTTGCAGGCAGCGGCGTAACGTATGGCGTCGGACAGAGGGAGGCGCCGGAAGACGAGATCCAAGATGTCTCTGGGAAGGGATGCCCAATCGCTCCTCGACCACTCAACAACAGATGGGTCCTTCTCTGACAACATTGACGGCGATGTATAAGAAAAATCTTTCGAGCCGTCAGCAGAGATGAAAGAAGAAGAAAAAACAGCGACGCCGGTCGTAGCCACGGGTCGGCCCCCTTCTTCTGTGCGCACTGGACTGGTTCTTCCCTCTCGTCGATGCCGCACTATACAGCTAGAAAACGAAACTCAACAGCTGGCTAGATCCCATAAATATATAGGGAAGGACGATTTGGCGACCTACGCATAGCCTTTTTGCAGTTGTGTTCGAAATAGGAAGCCGATATCGCGGGCTGGGAACATGCATGGCACATACGAAGAAAACTGCGCATAGGAACCAATGCCTCCTTTTGTACGAAATCAGTAGTCCTTCGTAGCTATGGCAGGTAGAGGCTGCCCTAAATCCAATGTTCTGGCCAGTCCTATGCCCTCTCCTATATAAGAGTCGGTCTACGCTGAGTACAACTAGGTATCCATGAGACAACAACACACACAATAAGAGTCAGCTTACGCTGAGTCCTAGTACAACTAGGTATCCATAAGACAACAATACACACAAGATATTTGCTCCCTCTCGCCCCTTAGAGAAAACTTACCCAGCCTAAATTAGGAAGCTTGCTGACTCCTTGTAGCTAGGTGTCTTATCTGCAAGCGTCTAAGGGAGTCTAGGTGTTGATGACACTACAACAAAATATATGATTAGCGATGTAAACAAAAAAAGGTTATTAAAAACTACTACTTGTGATGTATAAAAAACGTCATAAAAAAATTAATTATTAGTGACATTTTTTGTTAAGCATCGCTAATAGCCAATATTAGCAATGCTTAATATAAAGTGTCACTAATATCAATAATATTAGTGATGCTTAATATAAAGTGTCACTAATATTAATAATATTTGTGACGCTTTATAATAAACTTCGTTAATAGTTATATTATTATCGATGATTTAAACAAGCATTACTAAATAAAATATGTTTTAAATAAAAAAGAAAAAATTATAACTATGAGCGATGCTTTTCCTAAGCATCACTAATAGTTTTAACAATAGCGACACTTGTAAAAAAGTGTCGATAATAGTTATGTTATTAGCGACGCTAATTAACAAAAGCTTCACTAACAGTTATAAATTTTAAATAAAAAATTAATAATTTAGAACAATTTTGATAATAGTGACGCTTTTTTATAAGTGCCGCTAGTGTTATTATTCGTGCCACTTTTTTATAACTTTGCTAATAGCTTTATTAATTAATTTTATTTAATATATAATAAATATTAAAAAATTTAAATAAACTTTATAAATATAATATATTTTATTTAATATTTACTACTTGTATTTATAATAAATAAATATTAAATTTTTAATAAAAGATAGTGTCAATAATAGATTAAACTTTCACTATTTATATATAATATATTTTACTTCTTAATTTTTTTTATAATAAAAGAGAGAGACTGAAGAGAGAAAATAGAGGAAGAGAGAGAAGAGAGAGTGCATAGAGAGAGAGAGAGGAGAGGAGAGATAAAATAGAGAAGAGAGAGAGCAGGGAGGAGAGAGCAGAGATGACAGAGACTGAGGAGAGATAGAATAACGAGAAAGAGTAGAGACAAGGTAGAGAGAGGGCGAGGAGAGAGATAGAGAGGGAAGAGAGAAAAAGGAGACAAGGAGAGGAGAGAGAGAAGAGAGGAGAGAGAGTGAGCATAGAGAGATAGAGGGGAGAGAGATAAAGAGGAGCGAGAGAGAGGGAAGAGGGAGATAGAGGAGAGAGAGGGTAGAGAGTGAGGATGAGGAAAGAGAGAGTGAGGAGAGAGAGGAATGAGAGAGAGATGAGAGAAGGAGAGGAGAGAAAGAGAAGAGAGAGAAAGAGAAGAGAGAGACTAGAGAGAGGGTGAGGAGAGAGAAAGATGAGAGAGAGTAGAGAGAGGGTGAGGAGAGATGGAAGTGAGAGAAGGAAGAGAGATAGATGAGAAAGAGAGGAGAGAGAAAGAGGGTAGAGAGAAAGGGTGAGGAGAGATAGAGGGTAGAGAGAGAGGGTGAGGAGAGAGAGTGAGGAGGGAGGAGGGAGAGAGAGAAAGGGAGGAGATAAGACAAAGAGAGAAAAGATAGAGGGGAGAGAGAGAGGTTGAGAGACCGGAGAGGGGAGAGAGGAGAGAGAGAGAGGTACGTAGAGAGAGGGGGGAGGAAATAAAATTTTAATTATAAATTTTAATTTTATTTTTTAAAAATAAAAAATTTATATTAGCGACTCATATTCGTATCTCGCTACTACCTTAGAGTAGTAGCGACGCATACAGGGTCGCTAATACCCTAAGGTAGTAGTGACACATACCTATATGTGTAGTAGCGATACATATAATTATGCATCCCTAATAGTTTTTTTATTTTAAAATAAATTAAAATAAAAGAGACAGGGGAGAGAGAGTGTGTGTAGAGAGAGAGGGTTGAGAGAGAGGAAAAAAGTTTAAAAAAGGCTATTTGCGAGAGAGAGGAGAGGGTAGAGGGAGCTAGGTAGAGAGAGAGGAGAGAGGGTAGAGAGACAGAGGAAAGAGAGAGAGGGTAGCAAGAGGTAGGTAGAGAGAGGAGAAAGGGTGGAGAGAGGGAGAGAGAGAGAGGAGAGATAGAGAGAAGAGAGCTAGAGAGAGGAGAGAAAAAATTTATTTTTAAAAATTTTTAAAAATAAAAAATATTTATATTAACAACGCATATTTATAAGCGTCGCTACTACATTAAGGTAGTAGCGATGCATATGGGTATGCGTCGCTACTATGCTAGAGTAGTAGCGACGCATAACCATATGTGTCACTACTACCTAGTGTAGTAGCGACGTACACCGTTAAGCGTCGCTACTATTTTTTATTTTAAATAAATATAAAATAAAAGGGATAACAAGGTAAAGAGAGGGAGATGAGAGAGAGAGAGTGAGAGAAAATGATAAGTATGAAATATATATGTCTTTTTACTTACTTGCTAGTATAGATTAGGTTAATTTAGAATTAGTTATAGTTTTTTATGTAAAGATAGATATTACTATTTTAGTTTAACTATTAATTAATTTTGGGAGTAATTAGTAGTTTAGGCATGTATTTGAATCAAGTTGGAGTTTTATTTATGTTCTATATGTCTAAAATGTAAAGTTTTTATGTTTTGTAGGTATGGTGTTCTTATCAAGGCCCTTGAACGATGTTTGGAATAATTCAAAACACTCATGATATACTTTAAAATAATTTGGACAACTTTTTCAGAGTTACTTTTAAGTTGGAAACTATTATGAACAACTTTTCGAGTGAACAAGCTTCATTTTCTAAAGAGAAACTAGACACAAAACTGTCTAGATTGCAGAAATATTACAACAGTTTAAACAGGCATGAAGGGCGTTTGAATGGGATAACGCGCAGTTTCTTATTTTGAGTCAGTTTTAAGTTCTTTTCATATTAAACATCCTCCTATGATTCTTATGCCTTTATACAGACATATTTGGCTCAAAATTGAAGAATAATATTAGATTTTTTGAAGAGAAGAAGATGAAGAAGTATTTAAAGCTTTTAATAGAGATTTAAAAGCCTTCTTCTTCTATGCAAGGATAGATTTTTCTTTTACTTAAGAGTTGATGAAATTATAGATAATTTTTAGTTTATTTTTTTTTTAGTTTAAATCTCAGTTATGAATAATGACAATTGTATGACAAGGACATCCTTTTTAATGGAAGAGTTTTTTATGTTTATTCAATTTTATGTCGATTTATTGTCTTCTAGATGATATATTGATGTGGTTTTGATATTTACATCGATTCTAATTTTTGTGATTTAGATGAGATGGTCATACAATACTTTTAAAGTTCATATAATTAGTGAATTGGATGAGTTATGCTAAGATTAGACGAGTAATGCCAATAGTTAGTTTAGTGTAGATGATTCGTGCTATTGTCGAAGATAGTTAATGCTATGGGTTTAATTAATGATTGTTTTTAAAATAATTCTAGCTTGTAGTGGAGAATAGTCGTTCATATTCACACTAGTTTAGATTAAAGGTTAAGAAATTATTATGGTTCTATAGTGGATTCGATTTCTTAAGTAATGTTCATCATATTGATCTTTCCATTTAATTTAGTTGATAACTTTCTTTGCTTAATGTTTAAGTTCTTGTTAATTTTTAATCAACAAATTCTTCACTTTGATTTAGTAATTAATTCATTCGTCCCTGAGGTTTGACAACCCTTAAATACTTAACCTAGAATAATTAATTATAAATGATCAAAAAAGAGAAGAGAAAGAGAGAGGATAGAAAGAGGGATACTACAAAAAAATGTAGTATTAGCGACGTATTTATTAGCGATGCAAAATCAAGAGTTGCTAAAAACAACAAGCATCGCAAAAAAAATGAACTATTAGCAACACATTTTATTATGCATCACTAATAATCATATATTAGTGACGCTTAGTTTAAAGCATCGCTAATACTAATCCTCGCTAATAGTTCCTCAATTTGCTAGGCTTTACACAAACGTTGCTTTTGAAACTCGCTTGAACATGAATAACTCCTTTCGGTATTCTATGTCCAGTCTTACGTGAACCAAAATAAACTTTGTAGTGGAGTAAAGGTGCTTGGTTAAAAATATTGTCCTTAATAGTTATGAATTTACAATAAAAAAATTAAATTATTAGCAACGCTTTTAAACAAATGTCACAAATAGCATTGGTAATAGTGATGCTTGTTTACAAGTGTCATTAATAACATTATTAATTAATTTTATTTAATAAATAAAAAATAAATAGTAAAAAATTAAAATAAACTTCCTAAATATAATATATTTTATAAAATATTTACTATTTGTATATAATAAATAAATATTAAATTATTAATAAAAGTAGTGTTAATAATCACTACAACAAAATTGGGTATTAGCAATGCTTTTATAAGTCACAATCATATGCGTCGTTAAAAAGTGGTAATAACGACATATAAAAAAATGTCGCAAAAAAATCCTCTATTAGCGACGCATAATATTAAGCATCACTAATGGTAGTCTAGTAGCGACGTATAAATCCAAGTGTTGCTAATACTTAAATTTTTAGCGACGCTTTCGTTTATGCGTTGCTAATACTTACGTTATTAGCGACGCTTTTATAAGCGTCACTAAGAGATATATACATTAATTCTTTTTTAAAATTTTAAAACTATTAACGACGCATTTTTACAAATGTCACTACTAGTTTCAACAATAACAAGGTTTGTAAATATGTGTCACTAATAATTCTCAATTTTAAATAAAAAAATTAAAAATTAAGAATTAATAGCAACGCATAGAATGTGCGTCGCTATTACCCTTAGTAGTAGCGATGCATAAAATGTGCATCGCTATTACCCTTAATAGTAGCGATGCATCATCACATGCGTCGCTACTACCTAATTTTGAAATAAAAAATTTAATGAAAGAGAGAGAGGGAGGGAGGGGAGAGAGAGGAGGGGAAGAGAGGCAAGGGAGAGAGAGAAAGAGAGAAAGGAGAGGGAGGGGAGAGAGAGGGGGAAAGAGAGAGGAGAGGGAGAGAGAGGAGGGGGAGGAGAGGGAGAGAGACAGAGGGGAGAGAGAGATGAGAGGGAGAGAGAGCGGGAGAGAGAGAGGGAGGGAGGAGAGAGAGAGGGAGAGCTGGGGAGAGAGAGAGGGGAGAGAGAGGGTGGAGGGAGGGAGGAGAGAGAGGGAGAGCTAGGGAGAGAGAGGGGAGAGAGAGGGTGGAGGGAGGGAGGAGAGAGAGAGGGTAGAGAGAGAAGAGGGATAGGGAGAGAGAGGTGAGGGAGGAGAGAGAGAAGGGAGAGAGAGAGAGGGTAGAGAGAGAAAGGAGAGAGAGGGGAGGGAGAGAGGGTAGAGAGAGAAAGAGGGAGGAGAGAGTGAGAGAAAAGGGTGGAGGGAGGGTAGAGAGAGAAGAGAGGGAGGAGAGAGATAGGAGATAGGGAGAGAGAGGAGAGGGAAGAGAGAGAAACGGGAGGGGATATGAATTGTTTTTTTTAAAATAGGAGTATTGGTGACGTATAGAAGATATGTCGCTAATATAACATAGTATTAGCGACGTATATACTTATACGTCGCTAATACTATATTGTCTTAGCGATGTATACGCTATACGTCGCTAATATAGTATAATATTAGCGATGTATAAGCGTATACATTGCTAATACTAAGTTGTATTAGCGATGTATAGTTTATACGTCGCTATTATTTTATATTAGCGACGCTCACTGTGAGCGTCGCTAATGTATTTTTTTTTAAAATAAAAAAAAAAGTTTTTGGCAAATTAATGCCTGCGAGGAGATATTTCATGCGCGGGGTAAATTTCGCTGCGGCTTTGTTTTTAAGCCCCCCCGGACCCGTTTGCGCCCCGCCGCCTCCACCACCCAGCCTCCGCCACCCCGCTGCCTCCTCCTCCCCTCGGCCAGCCTTGCCCCGGACCCCACGCCCTCCGGTTCCCCCTCCTCCCTCCTGGTCCCCCTTTCCCATCTGTGACGCACCCCCACCTCCTCCGCCCGGCCGCTTCCGCCTCCGCTGCTCCTCCTCCCCTCGCCCCGCCTTGCGCTAGACCCCACCCCCTCCGGTTCCCCCTCCTCAGTCCCGGTCCCCCTTTCCCCTCTGTTACACACCCCGCTGCCTCCTCCTCCTCTCACCCCGCTTGCCCCGGACCCCACCCCCTCCGGTTCCGCCTCCTCCCTCCCGGTCCCCCTTTCCCATTTGTGATGCAGCCCCACCTCTGCCAGCCCTCCGCCTCCACCGGCCCGCCGCCTCCTCCCTCCTCGCCCACGCCCCGCCTGCTCCCTCCTTTCTCTCCCTCGATTTTCAGAGGGGAAATCAGAAGGGGGGAGGAGGGGCTGAGCCAGGGTTTGAGGGGCTGCCGGAGGAAGGCGGCCCTCCCCACTACTCTGCCCCTCCCTCCCTTCTCTCCCTATGATTCCCCCCTCCCCTCCCTTCTCTCCCGAGTCGAATAACCATTTTTAAAAAATGAAATTAATTTATTAGCGACGCTAATAATCAATTATTAGTGACACTTTTATATACGTCGCTAAAGGGTATATTAGCGACGTTTTTGTTTATACGTTGCAAATACATAATAACGATGGTACTTTTTTTTACGTTTATAGCAATGTTTATTATACGTCGCTAATAGTCATTAGCGGCATTTAGTGGACTATTAGCGACGCATTTAGTGGACTATTAGCGACTATTAATTTTAAAATATAATTTATAATAAAAGAGATAGTGAAGAGAGAGAAGAGAGACTACATGGAGAGAGAGAGTGAGAAAGAGGAGAGAGAGTGAGAAAGAGGAGATAAGGTGAGGAGAGAGAGACGGATCGGAGAGAGAGAGTAGTATGAGGGGGAGGTGAGAGAGTGAGGTGAGAGAAATAGAGAAAGGGAAGAGAGATGGGGGAGAGAGGGTGAGGAGAGGAGGGAAGAGAGAGAGAGTGAGTGAGTAGAGAGGAGGGAGAGAGAGAGGATCAAGAGAGAGAGTGAGAGAGGGAGGAGAGAGGAGAGGGAGAGAAAGAGAGAGGAGAGAGTGGAGAGAGGGAGAGGGTAGAGAGAGAGGGGTGAGGAGAGAGAGGAAAATTTTTAATTTTTATTTAAAAATTAATTAAAAAATAAATAAATAAAAATGTATTACCCTTAGTATTAGTGACACATATTCTTATGTGTCGCTAATAACCTATGTAATAACAACATTTATTCCTATGTGTCATTATTACCTTATAATTTATTATATTAAATTTAAATTATGTAAAGAGAAAAAAATAGAGAGGATATAGAGAGAGGGGAGAGAGAGAGGAGAGAGGGAGGGAGAGAGAAGAGGGTTGAGAGAGGAGAGAGAGATAGGGAGGAGAGAGAGGAAGGAGATAGGAGAGGGAGGGAGAGGGAGAGGAGAGAGAGGGAGAGGAGAGAGGGGGAGAGGGGGAGAGAGAGAGGAGAGAGGAGAGGGGTAGAGAGAGAGGAGAGGGGGAGAGAGAGGAGAGGAGAGTGGGAGATAGAGAGGGAGGAGAGAGAGAAGAGAGGGAGAGAGAGGGAGGAGAGAGAGATTAATTATTTTATAATTTTTTTTATAAATAATTATATTTAAAAAAATAAAAAAATATTATGGGTCGCTAATAATATTTATTTTATTCACATTTTTATTTTAAAAATTATTTTTTACAAATAAAAAATTATAAAAAATTGAAATAAAGGAGAGATAGTGTGTAGAGAGAGAGAGGAGAGAGGATAGGGAGAGAGAGAGGAGAGGGAGAGAGAGAAAGGAGAGAGGGGGAGAGAGAGGAGATGGAGAGAGAGAGAGGAGGGAGGAGATGGAGAGAGAGAGGAGAGAGGAGGGGGAGAGAGAGGAGACAGAGAGAGGAGAGATAGATTAATTAATTTTTAATTTTTATATTTCAAAAATAAAAAAGAAATAAAATAAATATTATTAGTCTATTAGCGACTCATATTATTAGTATTTATTTTTTTCTTTTTTCTTTTTAAAATTAAATTTTAAAAATAAAAATCATAAAGTATTGAAATTAGAGGAGAGATAGTTTGTAGAAAGAGAGAGGAGAGAGAGGAGATTAGGGAGAGAGGGAGGAGAGAGTGGAGAGGGAGAGAGGGGGGGAGAGAGGAGATGGAGAGAGAGAGGAGAGGAGAGAGAGGAGAGGGGGAGAGAGGGGAGGGTAATTAATTATTTTTTAATTTTTTTAGGTTTCTTATAAATTATTATATTTTAAAAATAAAAAAATAAAATAAATATTGTTAGCGACGTATAAGAATATGCGTCGCTATTAGGGTAGGTATTAGCGACACATATTATTATACGTTACTAATACCTAGTTTATTAGCGACGCATATCACTATGTGTCGATAATAGTATTTATTTTATTTATTTTTAAAATTAATTTTTAAAAATAAAAAATCATAAAGTTTTGAAATTAGAGAGATAGTGTGTAGAGAGAGAGGAGAGATAGGGAGGGAGAGAGAGGAGAGAGAGAGAAAGGGGTGAGGAGAGAGAGTGAGGGAAGAGAGAGAGAAAGAGGGTGAGGAGAGAGAGTAAAAGAGAGAGAGAGAAAGAAAGGGTAGAAGGAAATAGAAGGTGCGCGGAAGAGAGAGAAAGAGGAGAGTGAGAGGGTGAGGAGTGGGAGGGAGGAGAGAGAGTGGGAGGAGAGAGAGTGGGAGGAGAGAGAAGTGAAGAAAGAGGGTAGAGAGAGGAGAGAAAGAGAGAGTAGGTGAGGAGAGAGAGAGGGTAGAGAGATAGAGGAAAGAGAGAGGGTGTGAAGAATTGTATTTATTTTTAAAAAAATTTAAGACATTTAGCTACGGTAAAAAAAAAGCGTTGCTAATATTACCTATATTAGTGATGCTACATTTTTTCTGTTGATAAGGATTTAACAATTTGCGACGTTTAGTTACCAGCGTCACAAATGAAGTTAATTGTCCCGCCGCAAAGCGTCACAAAGGAAAAAATTTTGTGACGCTTCAATGAAGAGTTGGTAAATATTTTACATTGGCAGAAATTCGCTCGAGCGCGAAGTTTTGCACTTTGTATAAATATGTAAAGTAGTAAGATTTTAAATCACTTTTGTTCCACACATATGAATCAGACAAAGAGCAAAGAGCCGAACAAGGTTTATATTGCTGTTAGCCACACTTAAAAGGATGTTAAGTTTAGTACTAAGTGTAAATATTAAACAAAACCTCCATCAACTAGTCCAATATAATAGCTGTGATGAGCTAGTTGAACATATTTTGAGTTCTTAACTTCATCCAATTAAGCTTGGCATAAATACCAGAAATCCCATCATAGTATAATCAATTCAATCACTACTAGAGGAAAAGGAACATCGAGCTTTGTGAACTGAAGTAAGCGAGACAACCTCATCAAAATTAGCTTGGCAACCATCATGTCATGGTACAAACACTTCTACATAGGCACGACACAAACTAGGAAGTTTCTCTGATTGGAAACAACCGCCTTTTCTAAACTGAACTGAAAGTAGAGAAGGCAATCAGGAAGTTTCCCTGATTGGAAACAACTCAACTGCCTTTTCGCAACTGAACTGCAGTAGAACTACGTGTGGTTGTCTATATAAGGGAGGGTGTGGGCAGAGGAGAGGTAGAACTACGTGAGGTCTGATCCGTCCGGGGTACGTAGAGGGATTTGTTAGCCCGACCAAATTAGTGGGGGGTCACTCTTCGTCGTCATTGGATCTGTGCGAGGTCCCAGAGAACTCTCCGTCCACTTCCACCTCCATAGCCTCTGTTCCTCATCTAGCAGCGACCTCCAATGGGCCCTCGTACATGCTTTTGCGCCCTCATCAGACAACTACCTGCAAGTCTCATCCCCCAGACCCCTCTACCCCAACGCATTTTCACCAGCCAAACTATGGCTTGGCGGCACCTTGCCGTCGTAAGGCCTCCTTGCCGGCTGCAGAAGCAACCCAGGAGTGCAAGAAACCACGTGACTCGTCATCTCCTTGCTCAGAAGACCCTGTCTCTTGCACTAGTAGATCTGTTGGGCAGCAAACCACGCAGGGAACTAGTCTGTGCTAAACATCCGAATTTAAATTTGGTTGAGGTAGTTGCTTTGATTATTGAACGCCAACAGCATTCTCCTCGTATTGTTGCTTATAATCCCATATGGAGGAAACGCTGAACTTTTAAGGGATACATTATGCACACAGGTTCTCACTAATCACTCTTTTTATGATCTGGATTTGCATACAGGAAGAGCTGCTAAAGCTAAATAATCAGTTCGATGATGTTGGCAAGGATTTGAATTTGGATACCAAATCCTTGCATGATATCACGGAGCTTAATCGTTTGGATGAAGTAGAAATTATGGTTAATCACAGAGAAAATTACAAGTATTATGACGTGATCAATGGGCAAATAAAAACCAAGTTGCCAATCATGTTTAAGTGACTTTTTTGGAATGCCCTGGGGAAAAAACTTGTTCGTTGTCGGATTCGAATGCTTATCGAAATCACTCCTTTAATATAGTTTCTAATATAGAACATTTTATTTGTTGAAGTAAAGTCCCTAATTTTTTGAGAGGCCTTGGATTCACAATTTTTTTTCCAAAGAAGCTCAAGGAAATAAAACTTGGTGCTTCTTTAATAAGGGTTTAGATGTCACTTTTCTCTCTTGTACTGATTAGTAATGGCTATTTATTATCGGTGTTGTATGCTAAATGTTCCCAGGTGGAAAGATGTCAGCTTGAGTCCAATCTTATCAATACTAACAGTTCTCATGTATATATTCCTTAGTTGGTGGTGACTTTATTGTCATATCTTATTCATCTAAAAGAATGGGTGTAATGTGTCGGATGATTGTGTTACAACTGAATTTCAATGGATTTATAAATTATTGTGGCTTTGGATGCTTATTTCTCTAGGTCGAAATTTACTTGGACTAATAAGTAAAGTGATTCCCGATTTATTTTCTGTAGGTGAGACATATAGTCCTATGCGTCAAACATTGGTGGGATAAATTTGATAAACAATAATTTCTCATTTAGCAAGATCTTTTTCAAATCATTTTCCTTTGTTAATTCAAGTAGAAAATTATTATACATCCTCTGATCTTCTCTGATCTCTGCCACATTCGGTGAGTTTCACAGATTTTGGTAGTGAAATGGGTCTACTCGGGAGAAAGCACTCTCTCGCCGTGGCTGTTCCGGCAAACCGTAGGGCAAAAGCTGCACTCCACTCCACCACTTTTGTCGATCACGTTAGAGGAAGATGCCATTATAGTGTTCTGTATCCTTTGCTTCAAGAGAAGAAAAACCAAATCCCTTCAAGAAAAGAAAAACCAAATCCAACGTTTGACAGGCAGAGCATCGACTGCCGGAGATAATCCCACTAGCGACAATTCCGCCAATGGGAAAGGAGCTGCATCGCGTTCTCTCCCTATGGCGGGGGGACATGCAGTCGGTTGAGGGGGCAGGGACTAGGGAAGGCGCTTGCGAACGGAACAGCGGATGCTCGCTGGACGGATGGCGGCTGGCAGGGAAGAAAATGCAGGGCGGGTTGCCTCGCCTGAGTTAGGGTGAATTTCCACCCGCGTATGAAAGAGAAAATTCAACCCCAAAATACCTATAATTTTTTATTAAGTCTTCTTTGAAAATTAAATTCTTAATATAAATTTTTGGTTTTTATTTATTTTTAAAAAGTCTTAATCTCACTAATTGACTTTTATTATACCTAAAATACTCCTCTTTTTATCGTCCTTATGCCCACACTTTTATAACGTGTCCTCCCATCACTGGGTACCTCTTCCACCGGCATCTCCTCCCTCCACCGGGCACCTCTTCCACCGGTGACTCCTCCCTCATCATTTTCTCCTGCATTCTCTTCAAATGTGTAAATGATTTCATTTGCTTGAGCTTGTTCCCCCATCTATGCATTTTTCGCCTCCCTCTCTTTCTTCCAATCTCAACCATGAAACCTCTACAGAACCCTCTGTCATACATCACACGTTTTTTAACACTTCGCATGATGGTGTTTTCGGTGAGCATCTCATGTCCCTTGAGTTTGATTCATATGTTCGATTTTTCTCAGATTTGTTGCTGTTTTTTCTCGTTGATTTGGTCCAGACCCGTGAGCAGAAAAGGGAGGAGGAAAGAGGCTCTCGTGAACCATCATAATAAGTGAACAAGTGTAAGCTTCGCTGCCCGACAGTATGGAGTACTAACCACACCGAGGGACAAGCCCTGCAGCGAAGGACTGCACTTTGAATTCTATTTTCCATTTTTTCTCCTATTGGTGATTTGCCTATGATATTTGGATTACAAGTTTAGCTTGAATCCTAAAACATGTACTTTTGCAGTGGAGATTTGTTGTGTTTACTTCTTTTCTAATTTCAGTCTTTTCTATGTCCTGTGTGCCTGCTTATCGATACATCATCTCCGTGTTGAGCTTATGCGATTCTTCTAGGTTGTTATGTGCTGCTATTGTTTTCATGTGGTCGAGTTTGTGGTTTTTCTGCTTGCTTGCTTACCTGTAATAGCCTTGTTTAGATCTAGATCTATGATTGGTGTTGGATGTCATGCATTAATTATATATTGGTTATTGAAATTAGTTTTTTGTTGATATTTCTATATATGTTCTAAACTTCTATGTTTCAAGGACTCACTAAGATCCATCTTATTGTGCAAAGTACATACGAGGGGATGTCAAGAATTAGGAGCTTCCTTGGGACAGCTACGCTAAAAATATGTCTTCCGATTTGTTAAAATATAATATTTAATAAAAAAGCTAAAAAAATCAAAATTAAAATAATCTCTTCTCTCTTTCCTCTCTCTCTACACTCTCATTTCCCTCTCACCTCTCTTTCTCTCCTTCTGTTCCCTCTCGTCTCACTCTATCTCTCCTCTCCCTCTCTCTCATCCTCTCTCTCTCCTCCTCTCTCTGCACTCATCCTCTCTTACTATCCGTCTTCTCGATATTTCGTCTCTCCACTCAGTGTCTCTCTCTATATTTTAAAAATAATAATAATAAATTAGAAGGTAGTAGCGACACATTATAAAATGCGTCGCTAATAATTTATATTTAAGCGATGTGTACATATGTGTGTCACTAATACTAAGAGTATTAATGACACTTATTCCTATGCGTCCCTAATACCAAAAGTATTAGTAATGTACATTCCTATGCATCACTAATACATTTTATTTTATTTTTTATTAATTTTTAAATATAATATATAATATAAAATTTTTAAAAATTTTAAATTAAATTCCTTCCTCTCTTTCTAAACTCTCTCCTTTCCCTCTCTCTTCTCTCTCTTCCTTCTTTCTCTCTCTCTCCCCCTCCCCTCTTTCTCTTTCTCTCTTCTTCGAATGGAAGAGTAACTTTTTCGAATGGGATCCCGCCGAATTTGGAGGGGGATGAAGGAAATAGGAACTAGGGGAGTGAAGAAGAGGATGTGAGGAAGGGAGTCTTTTATTTTCAATTAGTGTTTGTGGTTTACAATGGGTAGATCCTCACATAGTGTGTGGAGCTATCGGAGTTAGGCAAATATTGGTGGAGCTGGAAGAATGGCATAGCTGGGTGGTGGCAAGTGGAACAAAACGAATCTAGACGGAGGCAATTGAAACATGGCAGTTTTGAGCGGAGCAAGCACATCTAGGCTGATCTTGGCGGAAATGAATGGAACAAGCATATCTTGGGGGTAAGGAAGAGGGTGGTTGGTCGTCATCTTTGTATGAATACAAACTTTTAGAGTTATTAGCAGATTATTAAAAACAAATTGTAGTTAGCACCTAAAACCCCTTTAATTCTTAAATAAACCAAAAGTAATTTAAAAAAAAAATTTAAATTGATAAATATTATAGGACGGAAGGAGTATGTTTATGTTGAAGCAACTATTTAAAACGATTAAGGAAAATATTAAAACAAAGCATTGCGACATAGAGACACAAGGGTACATGTACCCATTACGCAATTTATTCCGTAAACATAATATCTTAACTAGAGAACGCAAATTAAATAGTAAAAGAGTACCACAAAATAGGAATGAAGACCACATTGGGACCAGACTAATGCCAATTGCATCTACATAAGATGCTTCATGTGAAGACCGAAACTTATTCCATAAGATGAACGCTACTATTGCAACAAACGACAAACGAAAAACCCTACGCAGAAAATGAAGAAAAAACATTGTGGCTGAGGGCTGCTCCATGTGTTGACCGAAACCACATGCTAGCAGACACTTATTCCTTAAGAACAACACTATTACTGTAACAAACGACAAACATTACGTAGAAGTTGAAGAAGAAACATCTAAGGGCACCGCATAAGTATCCTGATCGCATCCAAGTACTCATCACAACGACCACCAGCTTCCAATTGACAGCAGCAGAAGTGAAGTTTGTGCGACTTTCTGCAAATCATAAGAATTTATCATATATTTGGTTTAACTTTCAGAAGAAGAGTACAAATATATGCTCCCTCGTACCTAAATTAACAGCTACATTTCATTTTCTAAGCAGAAAAAAAGTTTCACAAAAGATCATTTTTCAAGGAATGTGAAATTTAATTAAAATTAAGTTTTATGTCACTACCAACTCTTTTATTGTTGAAAAATGTTATCTGTAATGTTTTGTTTTAAATTTTTACATTGTTTCCCGCTTGGTTTTAATAGAAGGGACTCCCCTCCCCCATTTGACCTGAAAAAAAAATAGTTACATTTATTTTTTCAAAAGAAACTAACTTTAATATATTAAAAAAAATCAAATAAAGATATTGATCTAGAAAGGAGGGAATATTTAAAATATGTGGAAGATGCACGTGTTTAATATACAGTAAACACTTAAACTTTGCTATTAAAAATATTCATGAACTGTGTCATTTATTTCATTTGGTAGGAGAGAAATTGGCGTATCTTCAAGGATGAATACACTCATAAGAGAGCTCTATTTAGTATTTGTGAAAGTCAATTCATATCTTATATCACTGCCAATTCCTCTTTAATTAAGCTTGTATGTGAATATCCTTTCATTGCTACTAAATGACAATTGTAATTTTTTTTTCATTCTTTGACATTGTTTCCCTTTGTTTTAATTGAAGGGAGCTCTCTTCCCTTTTACCCTTTTAAAAACCCTTTTAAAAAAAAAAGTACCCGAAGGTTTTTGAGGTACTTTTCAATAGTAAAAAGGGGAGAGGACTCCCTTCAATTAAAATCAAAGGGAAACAATGTCAAAGAATGAAGAAAAATTACAATTGTCATCTAGTAGTAATGAAAGGAAATTCACATACAAGCTAAATTAAAGAGGAATTGACAATGATATAAGATCTGACTTGTCTTTACAACAAAAAAGACTTTTAGTGATGTATTTATACGTCACTAATAGTCTTATAAACATCTCTATGATTATTAGCGACGCATAAATATCGTCGTTATAAGCGTCACAAAAAGTGCTGTCACTATTACCTATTAGCGACGCATAAAAAAAATGTCGCTTATAGGCACTATTAGCGACACATATTTATATGTCGCTAATAAAATAATTTTGTAGCTAATAATAATAATAAATTATTAGCGATGCTTAATTTTTTTGTCGCTAATAAGCAATTATTAGTGATGTTATCTATACTTTGCTAAAACAAAAAACTATTTTTTAAAAAATAAAAAAATAACTTATTACCAACGCATAATTATATGCATTACTAATAATATGTTATTAGCGACGCTTTTTAAGTGTCGCTAATATGAAAAAATATTTAAAAAAAATAAAATTTATGTATTAGCGACGCTTTACCAAGTGTTGCTAATATGAAAAAATATTTTTTAAAAAATAAAATTTATGTATTAGTGATGCTTTACTAAGCGTCGTTAATAAGAAAAATAAAAAAAAATTAAAAGGCATTAGCGACGCTTTTAAAAGCATCGCTAAAAGCCTTAAAATATTAAAAAACATTTGTCCCAATGGCGAGCCCTGTGAGGGGAGAGGAGCTGGATTCCAGTGCCCGCTAGAATCTAGAAAGTCCTATCTGTCTCTCCTAGGGCCGGGGGGAGCACTGGGTTCCAGTGGGGAGCCAGAATCCAGCCCCTCTCTCCTCTCTCTCTCTCTCCCTTCTCTCTCTACCCACTCTTCTCCCCCTCTCTCTGTACCCTCTCTCGTTTCTCTCTCCTTTTTCTCTCTCCTCTCTCTCCTCTCTCTCCCCCCCCTCTATTTTATATTTAAAAAATAATAAAAAAATATATTAGCGACGCATGGCATATACGTTGCTAATACTAAGGGTATTAGCAACATATATGCTTATACATCGCGAATATATTTTTATTTTTTTATCAATTTTTAAATAAAAAATAAAAAAAATAAATGAAATTTGCTCTCTCTCCTCCCTCCACCCTCCTCTCTCTCTCTCCTCTTTCTCCCTCTCCGCCCTCTCTCTCTACTCTCTCTTCTCTCTCTACCCTCTCCCTCTCTACCTTCTATCTATACACACTCTCTCTCCCTTCTCTCTCTACCCTCTCTCCCTTCTCTCTCTACCCTCTCTCTCTACCCCTCTCTCCCTCTCTCTTTATCCCCTATCTCTCTCCCTTCTCTCCCCTCTCCCTCTCCCTTCTCTCTCTCTCTCCTCTCTCTCTCCCTTCTCTCTCCTCTCTCTCCCCCTCTCTTTATTTAATATTTTTTATTTAAAAAATAATGAAAAAAGGTATTAGCGATGCATGACATATATGTCACTAATACTAAGGGTATTAGAAATGTATATGCATATACGTCACTAATACTCAAAGGTATTAGCGACGTATATGAATATACGTTGTGAATACCTTTTTATTTTTTTATCGAATTTTAAATAAAAAAATAAATAATAAATAAAATTTCCCCTCTCCTCCCTCCACCCTCCTCTCTCTCTCCCCCTCTCTCTCCTCTCTCTTCCCTTTCTCCTATCTCTTCTCTCTCTCTCTCTCCTCCTCCCTCCACCCTCTTCTCTCTCTCTCTCCTCCCTCCACCCTCTTCTCTCTCCCTTCTCCCTCTACCCTCTCTCTCCCTTCTCTCTCTACCCGCTCTCTCTCCCCTCTCTCTCTATCCCCTCTCTCCCTTGTCTCTCTCCTCTCTCTCCCCTCTCTCTCCTCCCTCTATCTCCCTCTCTCTCCTCCCTCCTCTCTCTCTCTCTCTTCACCCTCTTCTCTCTCTTCCCTCTCTCTCTCTCTTCACCCTCTTCTCTCTCTCTTCCCTCTCTTTCTCTTCCCTCTCTTCTCTCTCTCTTCCCTCCCCCTCTCTCCTCCCTCTCCTCTCTCTCTCCCCTCTCTCTCCTCTCCTCTCTCTCTCCTCTCTCCCAACACACTATCTCTCCTCTAATTTCAATTTTTAAAATTTTTTATTCTTTAAAATTAATTTTAAAATATTTAAAAAAAATAAAAGAAATCATATTAGCGATGTATATTATTATATGTCACTAATACATCACGTATTAGCGACATATAAAATTATACGTCACTAATACTTATACGAATAGTGGCGTATCAAAATATACGTCGCTATTAGTATGTATTTTAATTTTATTTTTAATTTTAAAAATAAAATAGTAATATTTTTTTAAAAAATCAAAATAAAATTACTCTCCCTCTCCTCTCTCTTTCCCTCCCTCTCCTCTTTCTCTCCTCTAATTTCAAATTTTTATTATATTTTATTTTTGAAAATTAATTTTAAAAATAAAAAAATAAAATGAAATAAATTGTATTAGTGACATATTGAAATGTATGTCGTTAATACTTATAATATTAGCAATGTATATTTCTATACATCTCTAAAAAAATTTATTTTATTTTGTATTTTTATTATAATTAATAAGTATTAGCGACGCTTATGCTAATAGTTTTAATTTTTTTCTTTTTTTATTTAAAATATATAGCATTTAGCGACATTTATATAAAGCATCGCTAGTAGGTCAACTATTAGTGACGTATATATTTATGTGTCGCTAATAGTTGACTTTTTTGCAATTCTTTTTACACGTCGCAAATAGTTGTTTTTAGCGACGCTTGATTTTGCGTCGCTAATACTACATTTTGTTACAGTGTGTTTTTCACAGAGACTAAATAGAGCTCTCTTATGAGTGTATTCATCCTTAAAGATAAGTTGATTTCTCTCTTGCCAGATGAAATAAATGGCACAATTAATAGCAAACCCAAACTCGGAATTGATCTACTAGAATGAAGAATATGTTGAAGGGCTTGCTGTGCCTAATGACAAGATATATCCACACTGAAGAATTTGAAAATAAAGCTCATAATCCATTTGGAATAACCACATGAGAAAAACAAATGTTGAGATGTTTCCTGGTCGGCCTTGCATAAAATACATTTGTTGACTATTTGAACTCCTCGAGCTTGAATTTTATCCAAAGTAAGTAGTCTCCCATGAAGCATTAACCAACTGACGAAGGAATGTCTTGGGATGTGATGTTTGAACCAGAGAAGAGATGTCCATCTTAACTTAGGGCCATGTGTAGAGATAGCATTATAAGCAGATTTGGTAGTAAACTTTCCAGAGGAATGAGGTTTCCATATGACTTTATCCTCATTATGGTTAAGCACAAGAGCAGCACTTATACTTTACAATAAATGGTCATACCTCAAGTTAATTTGTTCAGACCACTTCCAATTATCATTAACCATATAATCTAGTATAGTTGCAAGAGGATGACTTGCAAATTGAAAGATAAGACAATTACCATAATTATGCAAAAGAGTAAAATTACCTGCCCAAGGATCCAACAATAAAAGAATTTTCCTCCGATTATTTACTTTGTAGGAGATGAAATCCATCAAAGTATTACGCATTGATAGAATACTCTTCCAATAATGTGAAGCAAACGAAGGAGTATCACAATGCTAGATTAAAGAACTATGAATATAAAATTCATTAATCCATATAGCCTATAACTATTTTTTATCATATAAAATTCTCGAGAAGTTCTTTGATAAAACAATAGAGCATCAATCCCCAATGGATCTAATGCCCAGGCCACGGTCATCTTTAGAAAGACAAACCTGCTTCCAACTATGGGGATGGAATTTTTGAGATTGGTCAGAGTTACTCGAAAGAAAATCAGCCATAAAATATTCCAATTGTTTAATAACATTAACTGGAAGAAGAAAGTGAAGAGACCAATAAATGTGCTTACTAGAAAGAATAGATTTCAAGAGCTCTAACCTTCCAGCATTGGAGAATAATTTTCTTTTCCAGCCCGCTAATGCTATATGAAACTAATCAAGAATGTTAGTACACATGGATGCCTGAAGACAGCCCGAGAATAGTGGAATTAAGGCCCAAATAGCATACCAAAAGATTTCCTTCTCTAAAGTTAAATAACTGAAGAATGGTAGTTTCTTGGGTACAACAAACTGCAAAGAAAATACAACTTTTAGAATCATTAGCCCAGGGACCACTACTTTGAGAGAACAAGTCCAATGCCTCTTTTAATCCAGTAGCAGTGGAAATTGATGTCTGGGAAAAATGGATGACATCATTTGCAAAGAGCAAGTGAGAGATGGCTGAAGCGTTCCCATGAAAAGGGATGATGATCCTCCCATCATTTTAAAAATATGTAAGGATATATGTGAGAGATTGCATCACTAAAATAAACAACAACGGACAGAGGGGACAACCTTGGCGCAACCCACAACTACTTGAAAAATATCCATAGTTTGATCCATTAATGAGAACACTGAAAGAAGCTATTGTAACATATTCCTTTATCTATCTAATCCAAGTAGGGGGACAACCAATGTCAGCCAGAGCACAAAGAATAAAATCCCATCGGACTTTATCATAGGCTTTCTTTAGATCCACTTTGATACAATATTCCTTAGCATATCTCTTACTATGTAGTTATGAAGGAGCTCATGGGCAAGAATAATATTTTCTAAAATGAGCCTGCCTTTCAAAAAAGTTGTTTGATTATTACTAACAATAGAAGGTAGAAACAATGCAAATCTATTAGCCATAATCTTAGTGGTAATCTTGTATAAAAAATTATACAAAGATATAGTGCGGAACTTGTCAAAAGAAGTGGCACCATTTTCCTTCTGGATGAGGGTTAAAAAGGTGTTATTAAGCCCACACAACATTTTACTAAGAGGAGAAAAAGTAAAAGACAGCCTAACAAAAATCATCACCCACAATATCCTAATATTTAATAAATAATTCCTTAGAGTAACCATATGGGCCAGAGGCTTTATATGAGGGAGAAGTAATACCAGTTTGATGAATCTCATCAAGAGATTGGATGACTTGAGAGAACTTTTCTGGTCATCACTGAGCTGTTTCTTTGTATGAGAGGTAATAATATGAGAAGAAGAAGAAGGGGGAAAAATGTCTAAAAATAATCATAGCCTCCTTACCAATATCTTCGGGTGAACTAGGTTGTTATCAAGAGAATCCTCCACTCCATGAACAACATTCCGGAAAGTATTACAAGAAGCTACTGCATGGAAAAACTTAGTGCTACAGTCCCCTTCCAATAACCATGTAACTCTTGATTTCTGTTTGTAAAAAGATTTATATTTGCAGAATTCCTAATTATAAACAGCTAATGCCTTAGATTCCTCCATGATGAACATATCATTAAATGGATCATCTCTCAATAAAATTTGCCAATGCTAAAGCTGATTCCTTGCCAACACCACTCTATTCTGGATTCTACTACACTTGTCCTTGAACCAACCCTTGATGTTCTGCTTGAGAATTTTTAATTTTTGAACTAAAATGAATAGATGGTTACCTCGCACATTAGACATCCAAGAAGAGGAAACCAATTTTCTAAAACCATCAATACTCATCCATTAATTAAAGAAGTTGAAGGCTTTTTACCATGAATTGTGTGAGGAGATATATCCATATACAAGAGGAAATGATCAGACACCTCAGGCAGAAGACAGCGCACTGTCCCACCAGGAAAAGCATTAATCCATTCGGAATTGCAGAAGGCTCTATCAATCTTAGATACAATTCTTCTACCAAGTAAAAGAAGAATCAAGAGTAATCTCAAGAAGACCAACATGATGAACACTAGAATTAACTTCATTAAGGTAAGATAAAGGAACAATGTTACCACCAAAATTTTCTCCTATATGAAAAATGGAATTAAAGCCTCCAATAAGAAGCCATGGAGAGGAAATGGTTGCGGCTTGACGAACAATCTAGTTCCATAGTTCTCGACAATCATATATAAGATTAATTGCATAAATAAATGAGCATTCAAAATGAGGATTGTTAGATAATCGAATTAGTTGACAATTTTATAAACATTATATAAAGAGTTATCCCAACAAACCCATAAGCGTCTAGAAGCATCAAATTTATAATTATCCATAAAAGACCAACAAGAATTAATAGGGATTTGAATATGTTTCGACTTAACTTCCTTAACCTTAATCTCATTAAGACTGAAAATATTGACAGAGTGATTACGAATTAGAATGCGAGCAGGTGCCACCTTATTTATATGATTCAATCCATGGGTATTCCAAGATACCAAGCTCATGAAGAATAAAAAAAACTTTGGCATTTGCCCGGGCCTGATTTGAGTTCTCTATTATAGAATTGTGAGGGATAGCAAAAGTCTTTATGTCAACCTTTTTTTTATTCTTCTTCTTAATCTTCTTTCTTCTTACCTCAACAAAGTCATATCAGTATGATTACACAACGCATGAGAGGTATGAGACAAAGGCAGATTATCTTTCGTAGAAGTTTCATGAGAAGAAAAATGAGAAAATTCAGCATCCCCATCCAAATCACTATTTTTCAAGACATTTGATAAATCCACAAATAGCTCTCTACTAAGATTAGAGTTCAGATATTTACCAAATGGAAAATTCAAATTCTCAGCAATAACCTATTCATCACAATGATCAGAAGGAGACGCTAAGGGGAGCCCACAAGTTTTGGCATGACATACCAAATTTCTTCTTTTCTACTAGCGGAAAGACTATTATCATGATTGTCTGTATGGATTAGTGTCTTTAATAGTAGAATGATTCATAATAAGATTTTGGGAAGCATGAGTAGAAGATTGCAAGGGGAGAGGACCACCATGAGGACTATTTGAGACATGTGAAGGAACAGGAAAAACTCCAGAATTATTGACGCTAGAAATAAGTCTCTTGCAAGAAACTGAAGAAGGTTGCTCTTGAGGTTTAATAACACCTTGATTTTCTGACAACCGAAGATGAGCTGCACCATCAAAAGTAGGATCAACCTGAGCCCTAACCAATGAGGGACTAGATTCTTTCTGAGTCCAGACTTGAGGCGTGGTGCATGATTCAGTAGCATGATCAAAATATTTACCACAAGTGCAAATTTTAAGTTTCCATTCATAAGTTACTTCTATTCATATATATAAATTTTGAAGAAAAGAATAATCATCATGAAGAGAGAAACCAAAGTTTTTCATGATCTTCCAGTTAAGAAGGAAGAAATCCCCAATCTTAAAACCTTTTTTTCCGCTAGGGAATGCTAATGTGTCACTTTCACGGAGGCCCACATCCTGTACATCAGTAACCCAGAATGCCAGCTTGCCGGGTTCAGAAAAGCATCTTGCCTAAGTTCGAACTTCTCCAGAAATTGAGTTTCTCCTGATTAGATGCCCTTGTGTTCTTGGTGAAGAACTGATTCATGGTGAGAAATATGTTGAAGTCTCCTGATGTGGGTCCCATCGTCAATTACGTACCTCCGCTCCTTCTAGCCCCAAAACAAGTGGTTCTTATCCTTCAAACACCGTCGTGGTCCTCAGTCGAAGGCATGCGAAGGCTCAGTGTATCTTATCGCGCTTCTGAAAGTCATTAATTGCTTACTCATCCCAGGTGCTTTTTTCTACAGGCCTGACCGAGGACAGCTCAACATATCTCAGAGGCCTAAGGCGACAATTGGAATAATTGTTTTTACAATAACTAGTTAGAATGCACGTGTATTGCATGTGCAAATGTAGTTTTTTAAGAAAAATTAAAACAAATCATAATACTAAATAAAGCACCATGAATGACCATAGATTTGTGCACGATACCAATCAAAATAGACTTGTAGTAGGCATTTGTGAGCCTAAATCTCACTTGTAAAATATTTGGTCACAGGATAGTCCTACTCGAAAGTCCTTAATTGATAAGATTGTATCCTATAGATCCCATTCTTCATTCCACTCTTAGCCTCCAAATGAAGTCTACTTAAGGTAATTCCTTCTCCGCTCACATATAAATTGAAACTATATACTAATGCAAATACACTCGTAGTAGGCAATTACAAATAATAACAATAATGGTGTCAAAGGACTTTTTGCCATGGAGAGCACTATTCATTTTGATGACCAATTTGTTGAAGGTCTCATTTGATAGAGATCATCGGGAGTTATCGAATGATGTTAAAAATGCATGAATCATAACATGTGTGATATAGGTAAAAAGATGCAAAAGAATATTAATGAGAAGTATGTTATATGCAAAATTCCAAAAAATATAGTCAAGTGGATTCCATTTGATAGAGCTTGTTCAGAATTTTCCAACAATATCTAGAATGCACGAATTCGAATTCAGGAGTAAAAAATTTAAAATTATGAAGTTAAAATCAACATATCATAATAAGTGAAGCCCATGTAGTATTAGCAACCAATATTAGGTTGACAAGTGGAAATCATCTAAAATAATCCAAGTAAATGCTTTCACTAATATACACTCAAATCTCATACCAATTTAAATTTGTATTTTAAAGGCATAACGATAAAAAACATAGATAAAATAGGAATTAAGGGTAAAAAATATGGGTTAAATAGGCAAAATTTAAAAATCATATCATCACTTGATTTGCTTTATATAGATGCAAAAATACAAAACAATATTTTTCAAGTTTTGCTAGCAAATCCTTTTGATTGCCATAATATTCACAATCCACTTAATCTATTTTGTGACATTGTTAATCTATTTTTAAAAGCATTTTTACATAAGAAACCTGTACAGGTATGGTCAAGAAGATCGGCTTTGTCTTTTAATAGGAGAGAAAAAAAGGAAAGAATTTTGTGAACTTGAGAATTGGGAGAGTCCTACACTCCAAATTAGATAGTTGAGTTACAAAAAAAGGATGTTGATAACTATACATTAAATTTAAACACCAAATTCTTACACCTATGAGCAGGCATGTTTACATTGGACTGAGTCATAGCCGATTTTTTCATGGACCAACAAAATCGCACCACCTCAGGGGTCTATGACTTTGTTGAATAGATTCGGTGTAGCCTTACCATTTGCGAGTCAGTTATCATGTATGGTATGAAATTTGTTCACCGAATTTTGGCCTTGGGTTTTGGTTAATAACTGAAAGAGACATCTGCTTGAATTTGGAGAATTGAGGGAGAGCAAATAGATGACCATTGTATCTGCCAAATGGTATAGAATTTGTTCAGTGCCTTTTGGCTTGGTTAATAAGTGATTAGGACAACAGAGGTAGAAAAAAATGGCTAGGGGCGCGACTAATTTGTTATAAAACTTGAGGAGCATGTGGTCCCACCTAAATATAAAAATCATAGGCCACAAGACCCCCAGCTGAAAATAACAAATAGAATTTGATTTGCTAGGTGGTTGTGTTGAAGTTGTGATGCAGACCAGTTGGTATTGACATACATGGAGTGTTGGGATCGTGCAAAGAAAAAAACAAAATTATCTCTCTAGTGATTAATCAATCCTTCAGCAATACAATTTTTTACTTCGTTTAGGATTAGAATTTTATTATAATTTTTTTTAGTATTTTACTTTCCAAATAGTCTTTATTTCGTATTCCTTTAATTATTTAGGAATTTTCTTGTTAATTTTCTTTAATTTTGATTAGTTAGTCATAAGGTAGTTAGAAATTAAACTCTCTATTTACAGTTATGTAATTAGGAGTTGAATAAATACTTGGCTCTTCCATGAAGACTATAAGTTATGTAATTTTCTAATATTATGAAGAAGAAGAAGAGTTTATTCATTTCTATTTTATTTTTTCTCTATTTTTTATGAATTTATCATTGAAATTTGTGAGAGATAAAGGTTGTGTGAGCCTGTAGTTGGGTTCATCTAATGACGTTCATCCCATTAATCCAGCCCTGCATCAAGTTGTCGGGGGTGACTCCCATAGCCTCCCTTGGCTGTAAGTGTTCTAATTCTTAAATTGTAACCCATTCGATTAGTAGTTGTTACTTAAATTATTAAGTAATCATAATTTATGACAAAAAAGTGGTGGTTTCCTTGAAAAACACTATTTTACAATCACTCATTATGTCTACAAATACATAGGAATGATGAGATGGAAAAAAGCAAGCTTTTGACAGTGAAGATAGTTGCCAGGTTCTCTCTTTGGTAGCATCTAGGCTTTCCTTAATCTAACTCTTCGCTCATGTATATCTATATTATTGTATTATACAAATTCTAGAATTAGATGAGACAGAAATAAATTAACTAAAATCAGCAAGGAAGCCCGACAAATAATCATGGAAGGCAATGGTGGATGCACTGACGTTTGGGATAGGCTCACAACTGCAAAGGGATTTGAAAAAATGGCAAAAATAACTCTTCCCACTTTGAATCCCAAAACACTCAAGCCGTTGCTCGTTAAGCCTCTCATCCTGTCCTGATGTTGAAATGCTGACGTACGCCAGTGACGACCATGGCATTGTGGCTTTCTCCGGCAATTACCGCTAAAGCATGTATCTCATTACTCAACTGAGGGCTTCTGTAATGTGCGACGATAAAGTTTGAGGGTGTACAACTGAGAGAATGAAACGCTGCCATCAAGGACAAACAAACATCGCTTTTATTTTTTGTTTTTAGGCGACTTGGAATAAACTAGACATTTTTGGTTGCTTAGATTCGATATTGACGGCAAGATAGGCCCTTGTGATCAACACTGCGCTCATTTTTTGTAACTACGTCATAAAACAAATAAACTCTATCTTGTCACACCTTGTCTTTAGCTAATAAAGTTAAGAAGCTGGCTATTTAAACCTCTGTTTTTTCTACTATCCCCCAAACAAAAGTAAAAAGTCTAAATTTTTTATTATTTTTATACCCCACTTTTCCCCCACTGGCACTCATTTATCCCCAAGTTACCTTTTTATGACTTACTCCTTTTCCCCCCACGTTTTTACCTCACGAGTTAATTAAAATAGGTTTTTTAGTTTCTCCTCCTCCTCAAGGGCCGCCAGCAAGCACTGTAGCCGCCAGCCACTAGAGAGTATTATTTCCGCCGGCGTACACTATAGCTTCGGCGATGATTTAAAAACTCTAGTGGTGGGTAAAAAAGCTCCGGCAACCCACTAATTGAACCCTTTTTGTAAGTTTTCTTCCTTTGTTTATCAATGATGTCTTTACACTTCCAGAGACCATCTTTACACTTCTGGAGACAAGTTAATCGAGATTTTTTTTTTTAGCAGAACGTTTTCGGAGGCAAGCTTCTGTTATTTCCAGCCCCCGCCATATTGTTCTTCACTTTATGGGGACTACCCCCTGCCACGTATTAACTAGGTAAAAGTTTCAATTAGTATACTTGCGGAGCTTAAATTAGTATACTTACGGAGGTTAAACCCTGTAACAATGTGATCATATCTACATGGGGACAACCCACTTCTAAGTACAATAATGTATATTGACAGGCTCAAAACTTTTGTTAGCTCTTGCCAAGTATTATTTGTCTATTTATAATCATCTTAGATTTTCATTGCCCTTACTTTGTGTCATTATAGGTGAATATAGCTTATTGATTAAGTCAATTAAGAATGGATCATCTTGCGGGTGAATCTTTGTCATTTATGTATTTGATGTCATCTATTATAAACAATAGTGGGTATACGGCTTCAAATGAGGAAATAGATGAGATTGTTCCATGTTCATTGAAACAAATAGAGGCGAATCAACCATACAATGATGTTTGGGAAAAGTTATATACGGATCGAGTTTTTGATATGCGTCCATGTGGTAGCATTCCACCATCATTTGCGACGGTTTCACTATGTGATAGTTTTGGAGAGCCAACAGTGGAATTCTAACTAAAGATGGGATGTATTGAAAGTGTTTTATACATTCAAGTTTTGGGGTAAACGGATAGGTGTTTATGATATTTTGGATACAATTGGAAGATGAGTTAATTTACCTCAAATAGTTACTCGAAAACAGAATAGTTCTTAGTGTTACTGTTTGTATTGTGGTAGGGTCCACCACCCACCAATTTTTGAAGAACCAAACGGGGGTCTAAGACCCCCCGCCACTTCATGCTCCAGTTGGCGGGGGGTACCCCCACCAACTCGAAGATAGTAACTTCTTCGAGTTACTGTCTTCTTTGTGGTGGGGGGCACCCCTTGCCATTTTTCAAAGAATGTTACCAGCTCGATAACCCCCAGCCACTTCATGCTGAATTTGGTGGGGGGTACCCCCCACCAACTTGAAGACAGTAAATCCTTTCACAACTTTAATGGCAACCCATCTCTTTCACAAATACGCCCCACCCTCGTCATATACGAATGCGTCAAGCCCACATAGGACTATCAACAAGTTTCATGAATACTCGCAGGGAAGGCAGACAACATTCAAGCATGGATGCCACCATCCATGCAGCTGCCGCCGCCGCTGCAGGAGAGAGGGAGAGTCGTGTAGATGTCGATTTTGCTGACTCAATGCTCGAATCGGACCCTGAGAAGACACCTTTGCTCCTGCCGACCCAGCACCACAAATCTGCCTGCTCCGCCTCCACTTCCATCATCGAAGACCTATGTCGGTTCCAGGCCAGCCTCAAATGGTGCGCGTTGGACCCCTCCTCATGTGCCTCCCACTCAGCCTCCTACATGGCCTTCCTCCTCATGGCCCTGGCTGTTCCCCTTGCTAGCGCTGTGTACACCCACAGGCCCCCCGGCGTTGGCCTCGCCATGTATAGGCTGGCCCAGTTGCCAGAGTCCGCCCTCGCTGCCACTGGCTTCTTCACCCTCTTCTCCTTCTTCTGCGGCTCCGCTGCCCTTGGCATCCACCTCCTGCTTCTCCTCGATGGCCTACACGACGACCCTTCATCCACCAGGCCTACGTCTGTGAGCTCGACTGCTCCTTCCGCTACCTCGCATGGATTCTCCTTCCCTCCTTCGCTGTCGAGCTGGCCCACAAGGTCTTTGTCTTCTCCAACACCTCGGTGATCGTGAACCTTCCCTTCTGCTGACTCTGGGCATACACATTGATAAAAATGCTGTTATGGAATATTTTGTAGAATTGGGGTTTAAGTGAGCAGTTTTACATTTTGGATTCAGGGTCTACAAGTAACGGGGGATACAGAGATAAAATAGGGGTTTAAATAGCACCATTCTAAAATTAAAAGTGAACAAAAAAACAATCCATGACGGAGACAGAAACTGCCACCGCCAGGAATGCTTGTCCTGACCAAGACCATGAAAATACATGGCATGCATTTGCGCTTAACTCATCCCTCCCATATCATTAATGAACCGGGTTTTTTGTCCGGTTGATTGTTAAACTAAACTGGTTCGGCTGGAAAGAAATTTGAGTACTCATTCTAACCTAAATCGTCTTCTCATCTCCCCTCCAATATTCCTTTGCACCTACTAATCGCCCCAAAGTCCCTTGTCCACGGCCTCCTTGATAGCCGGAGCTGGAGCGGGTGGTGGAGGTGGCTCTCATGCCGGTTGGGAGAGGCAAGTCCGTGGTGGAGGAGAGCACCCTTGCTGAGAAGAATATTTTTCTGGCTAAACACCATGACATTAATGCATGATCAGTGGTGAGGTGGAAGGAGAACTTTTTTGATCGTGTTCCAAAACTCTTTTACCCCTTTTTTTGTTGATGTGGCAACCTCTCATTATTGGTTACTAATCTTTGGTAAGGAAAACTGGTCAAGCTTGCTAGACAAATCCTTTTTCCAAACTAGAGAGACGTGAATTGTGTTTTAAAACATAATTGCATATTTGAAAATTAGTTCAATCTTGTAAGAATAACCAAGTTATAAAATTAGAGTACGGTATGTAAAAGTTTTGCTTTGTGGGTGTAAGGAATGAGTAAGAAGGATATAGAGATACACACAACAATTGATTAAATATAAGTAATAAGCATACATCTTCTCTTCTAGTGTTTTTATACTATGCAAAGCTAAACCAAGGCACTAGGATACAACTATGTTACTCTTGTCAGAAATTTGCTTTCTAAAGAAAATATTTTTTGAACGTGGATGTGTAAAATAATTAGGAAAGATAAGATTAAAAATGAGTATATATATGAAAACTGAGGGTAACACCTTTAGGGGAGAAGTTGAGTGTAGGTTACTTTAGTATGCGTGTGTACATAGAAGACCGATGGATGTCTCGATAAAAAGATTAAAAGGGTTTTACATAAATAATGCTGAAAGAGGGAGAGAGACTTAAGATAACTTAGATAAAATTAATAAGGAATGATATGACATGCAATTTCTTACAAAAAGGTTGGTACAAAATAGGCTAGAATAAAGGTGTAAGATCTATGTTACTAACCCCAAATTACTGAGAAAAGGCACAACTTGATTATGATAGGAAGTGACCCAGTCCTCTACTTCACTTCACTTTTGTTGGTGGTGTGCCTCCCTTTCTTGCTAGAGGTGATTGTAAATTCAATCTTTTGTGCCTTTCTGAAGAGTTTGGCTTTGATCTCCTTACAATGAAGTTGATCAATCACTCTCTATAATTTTCTCTCTTCTCAATCCCAATACATATAGTATATAACAAAAGGGTTGATATAAGAAATATAGGCTTAAGCTCCCACAAATGTAAATCCAAACTTCAAGTCTCATGAACTGATGATAAGGGAATAGAATTGAAGCTCTGATGGGGCTTTGGATTGCTCAAAAGGATGTTCTCTTTGATGGCTTTGAGGCTAGACATTAGATAGGTGAAGAGCTTCTTCCACTCGATCCCTCTTTGTAAAGCTTATCACCTGAAGATACATTGTGTATAATTGGGATCACCAACTAGTTGTTGCATCCTTTGATTGGAGGCTCAAAATAGAAATAATCTATTCAAAATCCATTTTAATTTTGAAGCCATTATGAAAGCAATGGATCATATCTATTGATTGAGAAGCAACCACTATGATATGACCACTTGTTTTTATATTTGATGGCTTTGAAACGGTAGACCATCATCATACTGCTCTTTAGAATTAAACATCCAAATTCAAATGTAATTGTATCGACCAATTATGTCTTAATTTCTAAGAGTTTTTTCCATATTACCTGGTCAAAGATACAAATATTCTATATTCCCTGGTTTTGTAGAAAATATTCCATAGAACCTGGGTTTATATGATATTTAGAAAAAAATTGACCAAAATATTCATTCAACAAGGTTAGGGTTTAAAATCATGTAAACTGACAATGCATAAACAAAGAGGAGATCGGAGCTCAATGACAATTTGTGATTTTTTCCCAGCAGTTTTCATCAACAACATATTCTAATTTTTATTCGGTGATTGTTGGCCTCCTTCACTTCATTGCCGATTGCTTTTCACTGATTTTTGTCCAAAATTTTCTCACCACAAACTATTTATCCTTACAAAAAGAGATCAAGATATCACTGCAACTCAAAAAATGAATCTTGAGGGACTATCCAAGGAGAACATGGCTATATAAGAATGGAGAAGGATGTAGATATGAAGGAATGACACTGTAGAATAGCCATGATAGCCTCCTACCCTATTATGCAAAGGTGGACCCTAGTATGATTTTTTATATGCAAGTTTTACTATGTAGAACATCTTATGTAAGCATGTACACGATCTCAGAGGTTTTTATCCCTGACTTGATGAACAATTGTATAAATAACAAATATTAGTGAATATTGTGTTATCAATAACACGCTATGACGAATATTGTGTTATCGATAACACACTATGACGAATAACCTATTATAGTATATGCGATATATCATATTATCATTAACACATATTGTTGGCATATCGTGTTATCAATAACATGCTATGTCAAATATCATATTATCAATAACATGCTTTGGCGAATATCGTATTATCTTATATGCGATATAGAGGGTATCATATCGTATTGTATTATCAATAACAAATATTGATGAATATCGTGTTATCAATGACACGCTATGACAAATATAATGTTATAGAAATGCGATATAGAGGAAAATAAATAACATGTCTTGTTGGCATATCGTGTTATCGATAACACGCTTTGGCAAATATCGTATTATCGTATATCAGATATAGAGGATATCATAGCATATTGTATGATGAAGAACACATATTTTTGACATATCATGTTATCGATAATATGCTATGGCAAATATCGTGTTATCGATGACACACTATGACAAATATCATGTTATAATAATGAGATATAAAGGAAAATAAATAACACATCTTGTTGGCATATCGTGTTATCGATAACACGCTATGGCGAATCTCATGTTATTGATAATACATTATAACAAATATTGTGTCATTGATAATACACTTTGGCGAATATCGTATATGCGATATAAAGGATATCATAACATATTGTATTATCAATAACACGTATTGTTCACATATCGTGTTATCGATAACACGCTATGTCAAATATCATGTTATCGTATATGCGATATAGAGGATATCGTATTATGGGTTGTTGCTCAAAGAATACATATCGTATTATCAAAAATACATTTTATTGACATATTGAGTTATCGTATATGCGATATGGATTAAGTGTTGGACACAGGCATGCGGAGCGTGAGTTCTTTGGTCCATTTAGTGGGAGCCATCATCTCATTTTCACATCTTGGAAGTCTCGCAAGTCATGCAAAGTGGATATACTCTACCCGATTTCATTCGGATTTGTTGTACTTCCAAAAATCCTTTCTTTTGGTAGCGTTCAATCCCCATTTGTGGCAAGTCTATGGAGTCCTTCAATCTATTCTAAACGCAACCCAGATTTTTAGATTGCCAGAACATTCTGTTTGTTGCAATTTAGCAAGCACTAAAGTGGCTTCATTGGATTCCGCATTTTGAATTTTGTTATTTTCGTCTTTTTTTATCTAGGAACCAATTTTTAGATTGAAACCAGGAGGTGGCTCTACTCTGGTTGTTCTCCGGAACACAACGTTGAGGAGGAGAAATTTTTTACTTTCTATCAATCATCTTAAAGTGAGTGATTTATTTTCTGTATGCTGAGTGTTTTGATTTTGCTCAAACAAATTTATGCCATCGTCAGTAATTTTTTACCAGTAATGAGCTAAGAGCTTGGGTATAGGTTTAGTTGTGACCTAAGGATATATTTGTCTTAATCCAAGTCATATGGGATTAAGTGTTAAAATCAAGGGAATATGGAATATATGTATATCGAGCCAGGTAATATGGAAAAAACTCAATTTCTAATTGACCAATATGCAGCCTCTATTGTGTAGTTTTCTCGGGCGGTTTTATTGGTCGTTCTTCCTTCCGTATGATTTCTGATTAAATGATAAACAATACACTCTATGAATGCAGTCACATATGTAACTCAATGATATAGGTTGCTTTGTGCAGTGTCTTCCAACTGACTTCTTGCCATCGATTGTTTGTAAAAATTCAGTTATTCTCAATCGGTTGCATGATAAGTTCTTTATCGGCTTACTGCTTGTGAATCCTATGTAATATCTGACTTTATACCATCATCATACTTTTTCCCAAGTCACATCGGTTGTCCGATTGCTTCGACTGATCCATTAGAAGTTTCTACAATTTGAGTTATGCCAGTGAAGGATGCTTCATTCAAAGTACTCTCAGAAGAGTTCAATCTTCATGTAACGATTTTAGCTTGTAAAAGCATGGACCACGTATCCAATGTAACAGTAATTTGTTGTTTTTGGCTACTGTAGTTGAGAAGAAATTGGATGGACTCAGAAATTTGTTGGGAAAGGAAAAATTGTAGGGATGCAGCCCAACCAAACTAGGAATCAGGATGGAATACAAAAATGGTTTATACTTTATAGAGGGTTTATGTACATGAAAAGAAGAAGGTTTAGAAGAATATGCAAAGTCGATGAGTAAAGGGCAATCATTCTTTGATAAATGTGGATGAAGATGATACAGTAGAAAGGAATCATCATTGAATTCATATAGCAAATATCTCATGGATATGATGCCCAAAAGTGCTGCAATATCTATAATAGAGTATCCAACACCTGCAATCCAATTTTTAGTAGCTCTTGGTTCTCTTTCCCCTAAAAACTATTTCTTAGACTAGGAAAAGTAGTAGGTAACATGATTTGCAATTTGGCTATTTTGTCTTGAATTTGCAGCTCTAGTCACTCATGGAATTGTTTCTTTCGTGGAGCTTGGGAAAGGAAAATTGTTCCTTTTGAAAAGAAAACAAAAAGGAAATGTTCATGTACGTTTAAATTGGTATCCTATGCTTTGCCTTAATGTATATGTATGTTATCAATGTGAGCATTGTTTAAGTCGATATTCCTCATCTTCTATATCATCATCTAACAATTGTTATAGGGAGCTTCTACTAACAATTAGATGAGATGATCTTTTTCAGTTCTTGAATTTTAATTGTGTCAGTCATCTTTCTTCTTTTTGTCCTTGATGACACAATTGGCATAATAGTCTTGAATTTGAAGTTTTGAATCATATTTATCAAGTTTATATCTGTTTGATATTGTAATAGTTTTATCCTCATTTTGAAGCTGATGCAATCAAAAGTTGTATAAGATTTTAAAAAAAATTAATTTTTTCAAAATTTTTAAATAAATAATATTTTTTTAAAAATTAACAATAGAGATCAATACAGCTGTCACTGATGTCATATTTTAAAATTTTATTTTTTCTTATTTTTTTAAAATAAATAAAAATTTTAAAAATTAAATAATAGCAACGAGAGTAACTGCCACTAAAGGTCATTTGGCCGTCGCAGATCGTCCAAAGCATACTTATTTGCTCTATGTTTTCCCATCGACAACACCGTTTTTGGTCTCTAATGAGGAGGAACCACTTCAGCGGCGGTGTCTGGTAGTTGCCAATGTCGGAAAATAGAAGTGCTATCTCAGTCTTTGTTGGAGTAGGTAAAGTTGGCACTGTACCCGAAGAAGGAAGACCTAGAGGGAGTCATGGATGACATGGACGAGCTTCGGCAAAAGGCCCTCAGGGTATTCGTGGGGACTCTGAACCCTACCCAAGCCGTCCAATTCCCAATCGTCGCAGCAGAGCTCTACCTCTGGATTCACGAGTGGGGAAAGGATCGAGACACATCACAGGAGTACCAACACCCTGCGAAATGAGGTCATCCAATCCAACTTCATATATCACAAAAAAATTATTTTTTTGTGAGATTTAATTCGGGAGCACCAAGCTATTCTTTCTTCTGTGCGACAATTTGAGCTTTTCATGTTGTTGGTGTGGGAGGTGGTGCTACAGTGTTGGTGCATTGGGTGGGACGGGAGCTCCCGTGTAGTGGATTTTGCTGTGCGTTGTGCTTAGCTGGGTTGGGCTCTGCACCACTGGTTTAGTATGTCTCTGCTAATTCTGTGGCATTGTCGTTATTGGCCGTTGTTGCTGGGGGAAATTGTGAAAATGCACTTCGCTTTTGAATTTTCTACTATACTAGACTTTTGGGATAGAAGAATTCGGATTTAATTCGGGAGCATGTGCAGATTGTACGTTCATTTTGGTCCTAATGGGTGTTGGTTTAGCTCAACCGCCAATGCATTGAATCTTGCTTGTTGCTTGAGGTGGGATAATAATACGAGTATTGTATTTAATTATTAGCTATTTTGTATTGGTGATTTTCAGTATTCATTGGTTTCCATATTTAAAGTTTCATGCTATACTTTTTTGCTCATGGTATATGTTTGTAATAGGTTGGTATAAAGTCCTAGTGAAGATAATTTAGCGTGTTAGTCTTGTGTTCACATTCAGGATCTAGGTATATAACTTGTTGTTTTTTATTTTTTGCTAGATTCATTCATTTAGAGCCAAGAAAGATAGGAAGATAGGAGAAGAAGAAATATGATGTTGAAGGTGATGATAAATTAATTTTCTGCTGCATTTGATTACCACTTTCTTGTTGAAAGCTGTCTTGTTACTCAGTTTTATTATGAAGGCATACATATATATGAGAACAAGCAGCACTGTGTACTCAATTTTTCTTGTTTGTATTTTAAAGTACTTCAATGCAGTGACATCAGATGTAGATGTAACATTCTCAGCACCACATTTTCTAATTTGCTTTTGTTTTGTTTGGATTGTTTTTGTATTTTTGTCTATAAATGAGAGACAGTGGCATCCTGGCATAGGGAGAGAGGGACGAATACTGTGTAACTAGCCGAGATGCCCGAGTACTGTGTAACAGGAGGAACCGGTTTCATTAGTGCCTACCTAGTGAAATTTTTGCTTAAAAAGGGCCATGTTGTACAAACTACATTGCGAAACCCAGGTAAATTTTCGGCTTTCGGTTCCAATTGCAACATGTTCTTATAAATTTCTTTTTAATTACCTTAAATCTTTTGTGCCTATCTTTTTTCTACCAAAATGGTAAAGACTAGAGAATTTTATGTTTAGTCCATTTTGAAGTTCTCAAGTGCCCAAAACGTTTTTCAATTTGCAGTAGAGGTTTAGCCTCTGTCTCTCCTATGAAAAAAGAAGGGCCAGTCAGCTGAATGCTTTCAAACTAAATTGAGGGAAATGCTTAGTATGCTTGAATGCTCCATATTACAGCTGAATTTAGTTTATACTAGAATATGTTTGGTTTTATTTCTAACAGAGATTTGATCAATAAGGTACTTGATAACAAAAAATTGTTTGAAAACTTAAACTAAAATCAAATAAACAAATCACATTTTAACTAGGAGGGAACCGTAATAGAATAGGAAATAAGAATTGACTGGATATTAACTAAAAAGTTGTTTATTCACCTCAAGTTTTGCTAGTAAGAGAATCTAGAATTGCATTTTATAGATGCTTGGTGTTATTTCCGATATAGCTGCATGAAGACTTATTACTCTTTATTTATAGAGGACATTGAGAAGGTTGGTTTCATCTAGAAGCTTAATGGGGCAAAAGAGAGGCTTAAGGTGGTGAAGGCAGATCTATTAGTGTAGGGGAGTTTTGATGAGGCCATTAATGGTGTTTATGGAGTTTTCCGCACAACATCTCCTATATTTGTACCCTACGACAGTAACCTTCAGGTAAACAGAATGAAAACAGAAGGCAAGAGAAGTTTTTGGTAGAAAAGTTAACAATAAGCTCACCCATGAATGACCCACGTGTTGTGATGCATCCTTTGAACTATAATTCCTAACTCATCTACTCAAATAAACTATTGGTTGCAGGCAACTTTGCTCGATCCTAATATAGACGGTACTACTAATGTGTTGAAGTCCTGCTCCAAAGCCAGTTTAGTGAAGGGAGTTGTACTTACCTCTTCCTGCTCCTCTATCCGATATTATGAGGATGCGACAAAAGCTTCCCCACTTAATGAATTACAAGGAACATGGGGACTTGAAAAACATTTTTGAGCTTCAATAAAAACGAACAAGGAAGGAAGGCAAACTAGTTGAAGCTTTGAACAATTTTCATTTTTTTTCTCAGTTTGCATTATGAAGTAGGCAAAAATTTGTTCTCTTCAATATTAGAGCTTTTGAGAAGCAATAAGTATGATATAGATTTTAGTATGTAACAATTTCATGACTTTTGCAAATTCCATAGATATTGAAGCCAAAATCACTTGGACATAGCTGTATTGGGCTGAATTATTTAATTGATGTCAACGTCTTTGTAAGCCGCAACACTATCATGCTATCCCGTGAAAATATTTTATTAAAATTTTAAAAACAATTAATGTGGTTAATGCCTTACACTTTTATGATAATTTAGACAATAAAATTCAATTAGAGTTCAAATTTTGTCTTTGAACAAGTTTTTTTTTGCCTTTTGCTCCACAACACTATCATGATGTCCTATAAAAATACTTTATTAAATTTTTAAAATTCTACAACATTTAATGTGGTTAATTCCTTACACTTTTATGATAATTTAGACAATAAAATTCAATTAGAGTTTTTAAATTTTGTCCTTGTACGGTTTTTTTTACCTTTTTACGCAACAACACTATCATGCTACACCATGAAAATACTTTATTAAAATTTAAAAATTATATAACATTTAATGTGGTTAATGCCTTAATCTTTTATGATAATTTAGACACTAAAATTTAATTAAAGTTTTTAAAATTCGTCCTTGTATGAGTTTTTTTACATTTTTACACTACAACACTATCATGTTGTCCTACGAAAATGCTTTATTAAATTTTTAAAATTCTATAACATTTAATGTGGTTAATGTCTTACATTTTTATGATAATATAGATAATGGAATTCAATTAGTGTTTTCAAATTTAAGCTCTTGATACCATTAACATGTGTCTCAGGGTGCAGATGCATGTAGCAAAGATAAATAGCCATTTTTTACCTAGGGGCTAATCACGACTTCAATTAACAAGCAAAAACTCTTTATACCATTCATTATTGAATCAAATTCAGGTTGAATTAATAATCAAAACTAAAGAACAAGCCTTCTTAAAGTTCAGTACCTAGATCGCCTGAACATGAAATTGTTACATAATAAAATCCATATCGCAATTATTGCTTCTCAAAAGCTCTAATGAAGATAAAAGACCAAGAATAAATATGCACACATAATAATATTTACACTAAATTGGCAAAATTTTACAAGAAAATCGACTACATCATTCGGTTTCATGATTCGGTGCTAGAGAGTACCAAGCTGGAAACCTCCCTTTGCTTCTGAGGAGTCTTGTATAGGGTGACTCCGACGTCATTGCTTTCTCCTCCTCTTCCAGCTCTTCTTGGGTTTTTGGAAAGCCTTTCGGTATGGGAAAAGGTCTTCTCTACTCCTTCCCTTGGTTGGAATCTTTAGGCTTCTCCAATTTTTTGCCAACCATTCTTCGAACTAATCCAATCCTATGTAGGCATCCAACTAAAGATTTCCCATGTAGGCTTCCCTTGGTTGATAAAATATTGTTGACACTGTTAAACTAATCACTCCTGGGAAACAGTAGCTACAATTGATACGAATGCGCTGCCTACTCCAACAAAACATTCAGCCATGATAGCATTCTGGCAAGTAAACTCAATATAGTGGAATCCTAAGACAAGGAAGCCAAAAATATTTTTCAGTTCAGATCTCTAGAAATCATTTATTCAGAAGTTCCTCAGCTAACAATATAGTGCATTTACTCACACCACATGCCACACTACTAACATTTTTAGGTGTTTATGAGAAAGATCTGACATGAATAGCACACTGGAGATGAAAAAAGACTAAAAAAAGAACATTATAAACTGTCATGACCATATTCCTCAAGAAAATACCCTAGCTTGTTTGCTTGTGAGGTGCTTACTAATTTAAAATAGATGATGCAACTTATAACCTATATTCAATAGTATTTATGGCAAGTAGATTAAATGTCGAACCTCATATTATGAAACAACCCAGGAACGGAAGAATTGGCTGTCACTAGACTATTAAGGATGACAACCTATGAGACCATGGCTAGATTTTTAAGTGCCCACGTCAAGCCATAAGAGCCTACAAGAAACCCCTACAAGCAAATAACATAGATCAGGCTAATTGCAGTGAGATTGTTGACTTGCACGTGGGAACTACAATATGATCATGAAATTCTAAGACAAAAAATATTGGTGCACATGCATGAATGAATTCCTTTTCTCTATATGGTAAAAATTCGGGACCCAACAAGATGAATCACTGATAATAGGAACCAACACTTTTTTCTTGGAGTGCTTGCTACTCCAAATGGGCCATTAAGTGAAACTGAATAGTAGTCTAAACTCAATAGGTAAGCATCTGATTAAGCAGATGACACAAATGGGATTGCAATCCCGTCCAATCAAGTATAAGCCAATCAATTCAGAAGACTATCAATGAGGTAAGCAGCTTTTTGTGTGACAATTGTATCTTGAGAAATAAGAAAGGGAAGATATAATCTTTATACATATGTGGATTGCATCAGATTCAAATTTGTCATTAAATGAATCAAATTTTTTAAGTAACCTTACATGGACAACATGAAAAAAAGGTGATTTGACATTTAGACCTTTGACAATTTTGCTAAATTCTTCTAGGAATTCATTTTTTGTATGTTCAGCACAACCATTTTTAGAAAATTTGATGCTTAACACCTCATTTGTGAGCTATTAAAAAACTAATAGAAGTAGAAGCCAAACATGTGTAAGAAAATCCATACCCCGGTTGAGGTTTGTCACTGAAACCAAATCCTATCAAATTAGGAGCAAAACAATGAAATCCAGTATTTGCCATCTGTTTGAAATGAACAGAGCATCATTAGCACTCATCAGAATGAAGTCTATTCTCTTTCATTCAGATGAATGCATAGCGAATCTAACCTGGGCCATAACCACTCAATAACTGAATGATTACGTTGGGGCTCCATGAAGGAAAATGATGGTGTCACGCCTACTATCAGAGGATCCTATAGTGTAGAAGTCATACTATCAGAAAACAAAGGAAGCGGTTCATATGCATATGTAGCATTCATTTCGAGTATGCCTGCCATAAAAAATAAACCCACAAAATCAACCAAAAGAGAAAAAATTTAGGAAAAAAATCACTTCTAATGAAGGAATTGCAGGATTTTGAATCGTAACATTAATCCAAATACAAGGGAGGATCTAAATGGGAGATATTATTATAAAACATCAACTTTTTTTCTTGTATAAAAGATGATGAATGAACTTGCAACTTTCCTAAAGAGGAAAGAAGATACCTGTAATTCTATGAAGAACCATCTAAGCTTTCAAGATTTGATATACGAGCCACACTCTCTACCCTTGTCTTCTATCCTCTGACAGATAGTACTTGATAAGAGATGACAGTGGCATGAACATAGAAGACATAGAAATGTGTTTTTAATGCAATATCAGTCATCTACAACCAATTAATTATTTTCTTTATGGATATCACCAAATGATAAATATATTGCTTAAAAAATTCACAGTTTTCACTAAAAGCAAATATATTGGTTCATTCTATGCAGGATAAAATACATTATCTGAAATTAGGATCATCCTTCCCATTTAATCATAGGATTTCACCAAGTGGTAACAATCTAGTTATCTGTAGGAACTATAACTATCAGGAACACTTTCCGCCCTTCACTGAAAATGGAAAAATACCACTGATATGTTATTTGTTTGAACAAAATAAATAAGCAACACAAATTAACAACAAAGTCCACTTATCATAATTAACTCTAGATCCCATATTATCATACAACCATTCTTTATTCTTTCCATCCCATGTTGTTGAAAAAATAAACTGCACTAAAGAAGCGTAGATGTGAGCATTGCATAATAGCCACAACCATAGAGCGTGAAAGTTTACAACATAATCATGTTACCCTTTAAAATCCACTAAAAATTGTATGACAGTATGATCATACTTCCCTTTGAAATCTTGTAGAAATTGCATAGCAACATAATCACGTTGCCCATTGAAATTGACTAGAAACTGTATGGCAGCATGATCAGTGGAAAATGCAGGGCAACATGATCATGCTGCATCTGTTATAACTATATTTGGGATAAATCTCAAACTCCTTAAGCAATAGCTAGTAGAAAACTTAAACGCAAACAAACAAACAGATCTACAAGAAAATCAAGGTGAAAGAGAAACAGTGGAGACATACATTAAAATATCCCCAAAGCAAAAGAAAAAGGCCTCTGCATTATAATGGAGTAATGGAAGAAAATTGTAAAAAATCTGTGTGACCTACTTGGAAGAAAAGTGTGGAGAAGAAATATGCCTGAGGACTGAAGAGAGAATTGACAGAGGATAGAGGAGCAAATCACTAGAGAATGGATGATACAATCGTGGGAGGATGGAAGAAAGAGTAGACGGAGGATGGAGGACCAAATCATCAGAAGATGGAGGACTAAATCACCAGAGGATGGAGGAGACCATCGCCAGATGATGAAAGAGAGAATCATCGGAGGATGGAAGACCAATTCACTGGAAGACGGAGGAGAAAATCGTGGGAGGACAAAGGACCAAATTGCTACAGGAATAGAAATTTTTGGAGATCTGATTTGAAATCAATGGAGGAATAGAGAAAATAGGATTTACAAGGGTGGGTATTTTTATCCATTTACATAACCACCACCATTAATTACGTTTTATGGTAGATAAATTTGTTATTGTAGCTTTTTGTAATTACTAAATTTTCTTTGACTTTATATGTTATTGCCCTTTTTTTTTTGTAGTGATGGCCTTTCTCTTCATCGCCTCTGGGTGGCTATAAATGCACGTTAACCGCCATCTTGTTCCCGAGACAGGATCAGTCACCGTGCAATCAATGTGGTGGCTTGAGTATTGAAGGCCCGCCACTGCCTCTCCCCACCCTACTCGCTAGACGAACATTGTCGAATTGTAAATTGAGCTTTAATGACACCCATCTTTTGTCCGCCAGTCTAGTTTCATTGAGGAACAAGATGGTGGGATCTTGACTCCACATTACTTCTCAGAGGGCTCAAACTATCCCAGGCTTCCCAAGCCCATGGCAATTCCAGTAGATGATTTTCATGGCTGTTGGCAGGGCCGAGAGTCAGCCTCCACCAATAGTCGGTCATTACAAGAGGAGCGATAGGAACTCGAAGACCTTCACTACTTAGGCTTTTTTTTCTACTCTTCTTGTATTCCTTCTTGCATCGGCCGCAGAAGCGACCGTCGAGATGTCACCTACTCAAGTCTCTGAAGTATACCCGACCGGCTCCCCCTAGGGTTCTAGGATAGATGGGCAAGTTGCACTCCCGGTTTGGCCTCCCTTTTCCAGTACCTTATCTCCCCGGCCTCTTTTCTTCCAACTGAGAGGGGAGTTGGATTTGAATTTTGGCATGGGGCCAAATAATCAAACCTAGCATGTGGGGAGCCAACATGGATGATGCAGGGTGCACATGCGGAGTGAGAGAAGTCACACATGCTAGGGAAGGAGAGGGGGTTTTTATTTGCCTAGGAGATAACTAGGGGATTCAGCCCCTTCTGCTGCTCCAAGACGACCCTCCCCTTCGATGTATCAAATGCCTCTCTTTCCTAAGGGATGAAGAGTTGACTGGAAGCTTGAAAAGTATCTAGGACAGTCCTTACTTCTTCCTTTTTGCTTCTGTCTGATCACATCTTCTTCTCCATTTGTGTACTTTTTGTCACAGTTCCCGAGGAGTTTCTTCTTGCTATGGGAAGGGCCAACCAGAGTTCTGCTTTCACCGGACATGGAAGCTCTCTTTCCACCCCCACCAGCAACGTGAAAGTCCCCCAGTGCACGAGGGATTGGCAGAGCCCTCCCCTTGATAGAGGCATCAACAATAGAGGAGGATCCCCCCTTTGGTCTAGCCGCACGCAGCGAGTAGCCAAAGGGGAGGGTCTTGTGGTCGTCTGGCACCATCCCATCCCTTTAATAAGGACAAGTGTGAGCGTCATGTCCGATTCTCCCACAGAAAAAGTAGAAGGTGAGGAAGCGCTCATATTTGAAAGTTGCACAGTAGATGGCCCAGTCTTGTCCCTAAACTTTACTTGTCCTCCGCAATGGCTTGTCGGATGGAATCTCCACGCGGGTGCAGATAAACCTTTTATGTCCATAGTGCAGCTCCCTACATTCAGAAGTCAACACCGGTTTGATGGCCTGCCGAGTCTTCTCTCCTCATTTCTTAGTGATAAGAAAGAAAGGGAGGTCCCAGATTTGCACATTCAGTTGGGCATGAGTAAAAGTGATATTCTTGGCATTCACGTTTGACACCCACAATTTTGATTTCACGAGGAGCATATGGTTCTCGAAGATCTACAGACCCCTCGCAATGGTGAGCTCTAGATTGGCAGTGGACTCAAATTTGAAGAGTTAGAGGCTATCTCCCTCCTCCAAAATTTGCAAGTGATCACCAAGCCCCCAAGTGGATTTGAAAAAAACATATGAAAAAATGAAGTGGGACTTTATTCTTAAGGCTCCAATAGATATTGGCTGTCCTCCTATGTGGATTTCTTGGGTCTAAGAATGTATTACTATGACCACCTTCAGTGTGTTGTTTAATGGAAGTAACTTTAGGTTTTTTAGAATAAAATGTGGTTTGAGGCAGCCTTTTCAGACATTATAGATAAATTTTAGGAAGGTCTTTTTGTGCCCCCTTAGAGAGGTAGTGCTGTTCCAGTTTCTCATCTATTTATTTTCTCTAAGGATAATTGTCATTCAACCGAGGTCATTTTTGAGGTCATCTCTTCTTTCTCAGCTTGTACTGGGTTGATTGTTAATTCTCTTAAGTCATTTTTATTTCTCAGCAAGTTGTAGGAATAAAGCTCTTATTTGAAGTATTACAGGATTTCAAGGAGTGCTACCTATGAAATATCTTGTTCTCCCTTTTTTCTCTAGATCTATCAAAAAGTCAATGTGCACTCCTCCAATTATCAAAATTCAGAAGACTTTGGCTGGTTGGAAGAAACATCTCCTTTCATACGCAGGTAGAATGAAATTATTAAAGTCTGCCATTTCTAGCATGCAAGTGTATTGGTCCTTGCATTATGTTTTACCCAAGATAATTTCAAGAAGAATTGAATCCATTATTGCTGACTTCTTATGGTCTGGGATAGATGGTAGAAGATATTTTAGACCGTTATCTTGGAACAAAGTGTCACGCCCTAGGTTTTTCAAACCATTTTTCAAAAACTTCATGAATTTTTTTTTGCAATATAACGGCTATAATTTGTGAAAATTGACGAAAATTGAAACCTATGAAAATATTTTATATTTTTCACATTATCAATTTAAAACTACACAACCTGAATTTTTTTAAAATCATCTATACACATTGACTAATCACCCTGGGCGAGAGATCAAACAAACACATGTAAAATCATGAGTGCCATGGCCATGGGCTAAATACACATCTCCCAGGCATAGCCGAGTACAAGTCTGATAACAGTCCAAATGTAAACAGTCCCTATACAAGTTCAAAATAATGCATACATAAGCCCTCAACTCGCCCAATACATGTATACTAAAAAATTACATTAGGTTTTGGCATAACTAAACAAAAGAAACTAAACAGTTAAAAATTGACCTGAAGTCTGAAGGTTTGTCCTCCCCTCCAAAAACTAAGTCTCGCCTACAATGCTCTCGTGCTGGGACCCACAGAAGTCACTAGAGTATCTAAAATTCAGTAGAGGGAAAATGAGTATTTTTATACTTAGTAGAAAATCCCAAGTAGGGATTTCTAAATAATGAATTTGTAAGTCCAAATGTAGTTGTATTCATGAAATATAACATGAAGCAGCAAAACATGAATAATCAAAGTCTCTTAAAATATGATGCTCATAACCATACACATATCACGAACTCATGTTCGTCCCATCTTACCACACAATCTTATGCATATACATACAATTACTTTCTTACTCAAACTCTTATACTTACAATCCTGCTATTACAGTCTTACACAACACATACACTTACGATCAACAACTAGAGCTCATTATCAAACTAATCAACTCCAAGGCTGACTGAAAGGAATGCCACTGGGGTGTCACCTTAACCTCTAGAAAGTACTAAATGTCATGGACTTTTCCGATGGCAAGGCACAATTTTGCTCATGGGGCATAGGATCAAATAAGTAAGAGTAGTTCCATGATACTACTTACCTGAGCACGCAAACATAAATACCCACACGTTAGGGCCATACAATCGCCCACACAATAGGGGGCTTATAGTGCCACTTTAGGGCAGAATTCATACAGTGCCACTCTTGGGCAAAATCATAGAGTGCTCTCAATAGAACATCAAACGTTTGAGCTTAAATACAGCACGCATAGAAACTCCCGCATGATACACACCATAGCTAGACATGAGAAATGCTTAGCCTATTAATCACCGGCTAGCTCAACCACAAAACTTAATCCATCTAAGTTCTAAAGTCTCAAACTCACAAGGTTAACATTTTACTTTTACTTAACATTCCAATTTGAATTAAATATTTTATGCTCGTGTAATTTTCCACTGAAATCAAACTATCATATAGTCTCCTAGTAAACTCAAAACTAAGTTCATTTGCCCCCAGAACCCTGAAGCTTTCCGCTCATTGAATCAAGCCTGACCCAATCCAAACTAACTTTAGCCCATCAAGCGTACACATATTATGCTATCGATATAAACATTCACCATTCCGCATGTCAATCCACACACATCGAACCAAACACTACTTACAAATATAGCACATCCAACATATGCATAAACCATTGCATAGGCATGCAAATAAATTATCTTACAAGCATGAAACTAATTACACAACAAATGTGTACAATCCATTATTTGTTGAGCCAATAACAAGTCATTTAATTAGCATTCTCATAAGCTAAGATCATACCATTACACGCGATATCCATAGCATTACGTGTTATGAAACATGTAATTAAATTGTCCCTAGCATGCATTCCGACATACCAAGCACACTACGATGGAATTACAAGTTCAAAGCCCCCTACCTCGCTTTTCGAGCATATGAATAATGTCAGGGTACACAACTGTGGCAGTGTGAGTGGCAAATTTGGCGAACCCAAGTGTCGCTTTCTATAAAATGAGCTGGCCCTGGGTGCGAAAGTGCCCTAGACTTGCCGGGGGTTTTCACGATGAATGGTCCAGTCCCGATTTAATGCCTGTCGATCTCCATGTCTCTCGTTGATGCGTACAAGAGGCAGTCGTGGGTGGACACTGTGCTCAAAATGGCAGATATGCAAACCCAAATTCTGTGCGGTGTCTAGCTCCACTGTCGGTCACCGGGGCGAATCATCAAAAGCCAAAACCATCCCGGGTAGAGGTGGACAATCTTGGTTCCAGAGGCCAAAAACCACATATAAGAGTTAGAGGGGTGTGGGTTAAGATAGAGTGGTGAGGAGGAGGATAACTAAGGCAATGGTGGCCAACCACGGCCACATGCAAGGCCACACAACCGCCAGACAACACTTTTTGCTATCCCGGTCAGAGGGTTTTTTGGGAGCAAAATGGGAACCGACAGATGGGGTATGGTCGGAGAGGAGAAAGGAGGGCATGGGGAGGAAGCCTCTGACTAGAGGAGGGGTGGAGAGGTGGTGGCTGGTTGGAAACGCAGCACGGCAGTTGCCAAATGGTGCTATGACTCTCCAAATAGCCAAAATGGTGAAAAAGGGCCAAAGTCCGGTAAGTGCGAGGAGGTGCAAAGAGGAGATGGCGGCAGCTCTAGTTGGTACCACTAGACTCATGGCAGCTGGGTGAAGCTAGATCCAGCAAGAAACGGCTGATTCCAACAACGGAGGAGGTGCGATGGAGGGTCTGGAAAAGCCATCGGTTTTCTTCACAGGCTATGAGTTTCCTGGAGTTTCTTGAATGAATAGAAGGGTCGTGGATGAAAATTCATGATCCACTATTCATTTATATAGTTTTTAATTGATCACACATCAGCCTCCTTTTTCACGTATTGCCGCTCCTGTACACGTGCCATGCCTCCCCTATTGCGCCCAAATGTTAGTAAACACTTCAGGCCCGCCTTTTTCCCACCAAAGCCTCCCTTTGCATGTCAAAGCATTATTTTATGCACCAAAGCCTCGACTTATGTGCCAAAGGTGTACTTTAGGTGCAAAACCCATTTTTGCACGTGGATACCCTCTCTTCATGCCAAAGGTTTAATTTACGCGCAAACCTCTCCACTTACTCTTAAGCTTCAAACATTACACCACATACACATACATAGACTAAACAAAATACAAGTTAATTATAAGGAACAACTTGATATTTCTTTTAGACAAAAACAAGTAGAAACTACAAAAAAATCCCGGTCATTACATTCTTCCCCCCTAATGAGATTTTGCCCCCAAAATTGCTTAGTTAACAACACAGTACAACTTACGTAGCAAATAGCTCTGGGTATTTCTCTCTCATCTTCGCCTTGTCTACCCAAGTTGCCTCCTCAAAAGTATGGTACTTCCATAAGACCTTTACTAAAGGAATGGTCTTTGTCCTCAAGACCTATTCTTTTCTGTCCAAAATACGACTCGGACGCTCCTCAAAAGTCATCTTTGGACGGAGCTCCATAGGATAGTAGTTAGGTACATGGGAGGGGTCAGGCATATACTTCCGTAGCATCGATACATGGAAGAATTCATGAACTCCAGCGAGCTGAGGTGGCAACTTTGTAAGTCACTTGTCCAATCCATTCCAAGATATCAAAAGGACCAACATAACGAGGACTCAATTTTCCTCTTACCCCAAACTGTATAATTCCCTTTGCAGGGGAGACACGCAAAAATACATAGTTGCCAACCTCAAACTCAAGATCTTTCTGCCTCCGATTGGAATTGCTTTTTTGACGGCTTTGTGTGGTTTGCAGTCTTTGCCTTGCTAACTTCACCTTGTCTGCACATTGCTGGATTAACTCTGACTTGAGCAACTTTCGCTCTCCTACATCATCCCAACACGTTAGTAACCGTCATGGTCTTCCATACAATGCCTCATATGGTGCCATTTCAATTCTAGAGTGATAGTTGTTATTGTATGAACACTCAATCAGAGGCAAATGTTGATCCCAAGAACTCTTCCAATCCAAGGTACAAGCTCGCAACATATCCTCCAACATCTGAATGGTCCTTTCTGATTGACCATCAGTGTGAGGGTGAAAAGCAATGCTAAACATTAAGGCCGTCCCTAAAGCTTCTTGCAACCCATGCCAAAAATGAGAAGTCAACCGTTTGTCTCTATCAGACACAATGGAAATGGTACACCATGTAATGTCATGATCTCATCCACATAAGTTGTGACAAGTCATTGGGCGGGTTTTCTCTTCGAAGAGGCAGTAAATGAGCAGACTTCATCAATCAGTTCACAATCACCCAAATAGCCTCATGCCCCTTCTGAGTGTGAGGTAAACCCACAACAAAATCCATTGTGATGTGCTCCCACTTCTACTCTGGGATCTCCATTGGTTGTAGGGGTCATGACGGTCTTTGGTGCATTACCATGACATGCTGGCATGTCAAGCATCTAGAAACACACTCCCCAATGTCTTTCTTCATGCCGTTCCACCAGAACCCATGTTGCAAATCTGGGTACATCTTCGTTCCGCCAGGATGGATAGTGTACTGAGAGTGATGAACTTCCTGCAACAACTCTTGCCGTAAATCTAGCATGGATGGAACCACTAATCTGTACTGGAATCTAATCCCATCATCAACCCCTCTAGTAAAACCCGGTCTATCCAATAACGTTTTGTCTCTGAATCCTCAAGTTGTGTCCAAATCACTTTATCTACAATAGCTGATCAAATCATGAGGTTAGCCACAAAACTCTGCCTAAGTCTTGCATGGAACTTAGGTCTATAGTCTACAATCTCCTCCAATAGTCTCCACTCTTTCACCCTCATGTGAGTGGCTAAACCCTCAGATTTTCTGCTCAATGTATCAACAACCACATTTGCCTTTTCTGGGTGGTATAAAATAGAGAAATCATAATCTTTTAGATACTACAACCACCTCTTCTGACGCATATTCAAATCTTTATGTGAGAAAATATACTTCAAACTTTTATGATCCGTATAAACTTCAAATGTCTCACCATATAGGTAATGGCACCAAATCTTTAGAGCAAAGACAACCACTGCCAATTCTAAATCATGGATCGGGTAATTAACTTCATGGGGTTTAAGCTACCTTGAAGCATTGGCAATCACCTTCCCATGTTGCATCAAGACACAACCCAGTCCTCTTCTAGAGGCATCACAATATAGAACAAACCCTCCTCTCCCTGACGGTAAGGCAAGAACAGGAGCAGTAGTCAACATCCTCTTAAGATCTAAAAGCTTTTCTCACATGCCTCATCCCAAACAAATTTGAATTCCTTTCTTGTCAACCAGGTCATCGAAAGGGCAATGGAAGAAAACCCTTCAATAATCACGTAATATCCTGCAAAACCTAGGAAACTCCGTACCTATGTCACAGTCTTAGGCAGCTCCCACCGTATCACTGCTTCAACTTTAGCTGGATCAATAGACACCCCTTCATCTGAGATCACATGCCCCAAAAATTGCACTGAATCTAGCCAAAATTCACATTTATTGAATTTTGCATATAGCTGCTGAGACCTCATGGTCTCCAGAAATAATCGAAGATGTTCTTTGCATGCTACGGGATTTGGGAAACAAACCAAAATGTCATGAACAAACACTATGACAAACCTATCCAAAAATTCCCTAAATACTCGATTCATCTTATCCACAAATGCAGTAGGGGCATTAGTGAGCTTCAATGGCATCACTAGGAACTCGTAGTGGCTATACCGAGTTCGGAAAGCCATTTTAGGGATATCCACATCTCGAATACGAAGCTGATGGTTCCCCGACCTTAGGTCAATCCTTGAGAAAATCTTAGTTGATTGCAGCTGATCGAAAAGATCATCAATCCTAGGCAAGTGATACTTATTTTTAAAAGTGACCTAGTTCAACGTATGATAATCCATGCATAAATGCAGGGACCAATCTTTCTTCTTTACAAATAGAACTGGAGCACCCCATGGTGAAACACTCGGTCTAATGAATCATTTTTCTAGGAGTTCCATTACTTGCTCTTTAAGTTCCTTCAATTATGTCAAGGCCATCCTGTACGACACCTTAGAGATAGAGTGAGTGTTAGGCACAAGCTCAATGACAAACTCCACTTCTCTCACTGGTGGTAACCCAGGCAGATCATAAGGAAACACATCGACGATAGAATTCCACCAATATCGAGCATCATCTATCAAAGAGTAAGTGGCCATCAACACCCTCCGTCATTGGCAATTTGCATGATCTCAAATAATTGCTCCATATCCTCCATCATAAGTATGTGCCAGTCTCTTGAACCTCTTTGCTAGGGATGTCCCTATGCTTGAATCTGCCACATCTGATATCGTCTGAGAAATATGACATCCCTGAGCTTGCAAATACTGGTTCAAGCCCTGGAACATTGTACCCATAAACTCAGCAGTTTGATCCAAAGGGGGTATAGGCCCCGATATCTCCCGACCTACAAAAGAGCCTGGATGCGAGTCAACAACCTTAGGAGAATCTCTTTGCGGTGCTACAATGACATTTGCACCACTCGGAGAGGCCGAGCCCGTATAAGTATTCTCCTGAGGCATATGTTTAGAACAAAATAACTTAACTTTATAAACTCCGAGTAACCCTTACAAAAACATAATATATAGTCTGAACTTATTAATAAGTATGAAATATATATCTATTTTATATGCCTTTTTACCTTATTTGCTAGTATAGATTAGGTTAATTTAGTGTTAATTATGGTTTATTTAGATTAATATAGTTATTAATATTTTGGTTTGATTATTAATTAATTTTAGAACTTATTAATAGTTTAGGTATGTATTTAAATCAAGTTGGGATTTTAATTATATTCTACATGTCTAAAATATGACTTACTCCTACATGCCACGATTTTGGACTTGCAACTATTATGGACTTATTGTCAGAAAGCCTATGCTCTGATACCAGCTGTCATGCCCTAGGTTTTTCAAACCATTTTTCAGAAACTTCATGAAATATTTTTTGCAATTTAATGGCTGTAATTTGTGAAAATTGACGAAAATCAAAACCTATGAAAATATTTTATATTTCTCACGTCATCAATTTAAAACTACACAACCTGAATTTTTTTTAAATCATCAAAACACATCGACTAATCACCCTGGGTGTGAGATCAAACAAACACATGTAAAATCAAGAGTGCCATGGCCATGGGCTAAATACACATCTCCCAGGCATAGCCGAGTACAAGTATGATAACAGTCCAAATGTAAACAGTCCCTATACAAGTTCAAAATAATGCATACATAAGCCCTCAACTCACCCAATATATGTATACTAAAAAATTACATCAGGTTGTGGCATAACTAAACAAAAGAAACTGAACAGTCAAAAATTGACCTGAAGTCTGAACGTTTGTCCTCTCCTCGAAAAACTAAGTCTCGCCTACAAAGCTCTCATGTTGGGACCCACAGAAGTTACTAGAGTATCTGAAATTTAGTAAAGGGAAAATGAGTATTTTCATACTTAGTAGAAAATCCCGAGCAGGGGATTTCTAAACAATGAATTTGTAAGTCCAAACGTAGCTGCATTCATGAAATATAACATGAAGCAGCAAAATATGAACAATCAAAGTCTCTCAAAATATGATGGTCATAACCATACACATATCACGAACTCATGTTCGTCCCATCTTACCACACAATCCTACGCATATACATACAATTATTGTCTTACTCATATTGCCTTACTCAACACATACACATACGATCGACAACTAGAGCTCATTATCAAATTAATCAACTCCAACGTCAATGAAAAGGAATGCCATTGGAGCATCACCTTAAGCTCTGGAGAGTACTAAATGCCATGGACTTTTCCGAAGGAAATGCACACCTATGCTCATGGGGTATAGGATTAAACAGGTAAGAGTAGTTCCATTATACTACTCACCTAAGCACGCAAACATAAATACCAACACAATAGGGCTTTACAACCCCCCTCACTTTAGGGGTCTTATAGTGCGAGTGCCACTTTTGGGCATAATTCATACAATGTCACTCTTGGGCAGAATCATAAATTGCTTTCAATAGAGCATCAAACGTCTAAGCTTAAATACAACACACAAGCAAACTCCTGCAGGATACACACCATGGCTAGACATGAGAAATGCTTAGCTGATTAATCACCGACTAGCTCAACCATGGAACTTAATCCATCTAAGTTCTAAAGTCTCAAACTCACAAGGTTAATTTTTTACTTTTACATAACATTCCAGTTTGAATTAAATATTTTATGCTTGTGTAATTTTCCTCTGAAATCAAACTATCATATAGTCTCCTAGTAAACTCAAAACTAAGTTCATTGCACATATTGATGTGCAAACCCTGAAGCTTTCCGCTCATTGCATCAAAGCCTGACCCAATCCAAACTAACTCCTGACCCAATCCAAACTAACTTTAGCCCATCAAGCGTACACATATTGATGCTATCGATGTAAACATTCACCATTCTGCATGTCAATCCACACACATCAAACCAAACACTACTAACAAATATAGCACATCAAACATATGCATAAACCATTGCATAGGCATGCAAATAAATTACCTTACAAGTATGCAAATAATTACACTACAAACGTGTACAATCCATTATTTGTCGAGCCAATAACATGTCATTTAATTAGCATTCACATAAGCTAATATCATACCATTACACGTGATATCTATAGCATTACGTGTTATGAAACATGTAATAAAATTGTCCCTAGCATGCATTCTAACATACCAAGCACACTATGATGGAATTACAAGTTCAAAGCCCCCTACCTCGCTTTCCAAGCATACGAATGACATCGGGGCACACAACTATGATGGCATCAGTGGCAAATTCGGAGAACCCAAGCATCACTTTCTATAAAACAAGATGGCCCTGGCTGCAAAAGCATTGTAGGCTTGCTGGGGATTTACGTGATGAATGGTCCCGTCCCAATTCAATGTCTATCAATCTCCAAGCCTTGCGTTGACGCGTATAAGAGAAGGTCGGGGGTGGACACTACGCCCAAAAGGGCTGATATGCAAACCCAAATTCCATATGGTGTCTAGCTCCACCGTCGGTCACCGGGTGTCGTGGTGAACCCAAGAGTCGCTTTCTATAAAACAAGCTGGCCCTGGCTGCAAAAGCATCGTAGGCTTGCCGGGGATTTACGTGATGAATGGTCCCATCCCAATTCAATGCCTGTTAATCTCCTGGCCTCACATTGACATGTCCAAGAGGCGGTCGGGGGTGGACACTATGCCCAAAATGGCTGATATGCAAACCCAAATTCCGTGTGGTGTCTAGCTCCACCGTTGGTCACCGGGCGTCGTGGCGAATCGTCGAAAGCCAAAATTGTCCCAAGTAGAGGTCGACAATCGTGGTTCTAGAGGCCGAAATCCACGTATAAGAGCTAGAGGGGCGTGGGTTAAGGTAGAGAGGTCAGGAGAAGGATAAATGAGGCAACAGTGGCCAGCCACGACCACCGACAAGGCCACATAACCACCGGACATCACTTTTTGCTATCATGGTCAGTGGGTTTTCGTGGTGTAAAATGGGAACCGAAGGATGGGGGATGGCCGGAGAGGAGAAAGGAGGGCATGGGGAGGAAGCCTTTAAGCCTTTGACTATAGGAGGAGTGGAGTGGTGGTGGCCGGCCGAAAATGAAGCACGACAGTCTCCAAACGGTGCTTCGACACTCCAAATGGCAAAAATCATGTAGTGCAAGGAGCAAAGAGGAGACGATAACAGCTCTAGTTGGTACCACCGGACTCATTGCGGCCGGGTGAAGCTAGATCCAGCAAGAAATGGCGGATTCCGACAACGGAGGGTCCAGAGAAGCCCTCAGTTTTCTTCATGGATTGTGAGTTTCATGTAGTTTCTAGAATAAATAGAAGGGTTGTGGCTGAAAAGCCATGATCCACTATTCATTTATATAGTTTTTAATTGATCACACATCAGCCTCCTTTTGCACACGCTGCTGCTCTAGTACACACGCCATGCCTCCCCTACTGTACACAAATGCTAGTAAACACTTTGGGCCCACCTTTTCCTACCAAAGCCTCCCTTTGCACGTCAAAGCTTTATTTTATGCACCAAAGCCTTGACTTATGTGCCAAAAGCTTATTTTAGGTGCAAAACCCCTTCTTGCACGTCGAAACCCTCTCTTCACACCAAAGGTTTAATTTATGTGCAAACCTCTCCACTTACTATTAAGCTCCAAAAGTAACACCGCATACACACATATATAAATATATGAAACAAAATACAAGTTAATTATAAGGAACAACTTGATTTTTTTTTCCACAAAAATAAGTAGAAACTGCGAAAAAATCCAGGTCATTACACAAAGTCTGTACACCAAAATTTGAAGGAGAGTTGGGTTTAAGATCTATTCAAAATTGGTGTTCTATTGGCCTTTGTAGATTGATGTGGAAATTAATTACAAATGAGAATTCTCTTTGGGTTCATTGGATTCACTCTTATTATATTCAAAACTCAACTATTTGGGTTTATTAGGTTTGTGTTTTTGACTCATATGCATGGAAACAAATTATGTCTATCCAACCTTTGTTTATTAAATATGTGAGATATAACATTATGGATGGTCGGAAAATAAATTTTTGGCTTGATCCATGGGCTGGTAAATTTACTCTACTACAAAAGTTTGGAAGAAGAATTCAATGACAATACTCTAGTGATATTCTAGAAAAGGTGTCAAGTTGTTTGGTTCATGATCAGTGGAGATTTTCTTTCGTTAATTCTCTTAGAGAAATTTTTTTCAAACGATTAATTAATATGCAAAACCTCATTTTTCTAATGGTGATGATTATATGTCTTGGGAGGCGTCTTCTTCAGGAAAATTCTCTTGTATCTCGGCCTATAACGTGGTGAGAACTTACAAGTCTAGAATGAATTGGTGTAGTCTTGTTTGGTATAAACATCATATACACTACAACAAATTAGGGTATTAGTGACGCTCCTAAGTGTTGCTAATACTCCTAAAAGCGTCGCTAAAGGTTATTTGCGACACTTACTGAGCGTCACAATAAGCATCCCAAATAACCCAGTCGCTATTGTGAAACAGTAACAGAAACATAATTGCATCGCTAAAGTTACCTTTAGCGACGATTTCATTTACATTGCTATTAATTCCTTAATCCGTTGCTAATAATAACCTTTTAGTGATGGTTTCAAAACCTTATGACAAGTATTAGTGACCCTTTTCTTTGGTCACTAATAATACTTATGAGCGACGGTTTACAACCATTGCTAATATCAATATATTAGCAATAGTTTGTATTATCATCGCTAATATTATAATTATTAGCGATGTTCTTTAATTTTTTTAAATAAATATATACATTAGCGACGATCTTCTAAAGTGTTGCTAATAATCATATTAGCGATGGTTTATTTAGCATCGCTATTAAATAAATCATCGAAACAGTAGCGAAGATTATTGAAAAAAAAATTTAATAATACGCTTTATGAGCATCGCTAATGTAAGCGTCACTAATGACCTAATATTGAAAAAATATATATAATAATATGCTAAATAGAAATAAAAATTTTATTTATAATTTTTTATTATATCCATAGAACCGTATCTCAAGTACAATTAAAATTTTCTGCTTATAATACAATTTCAATTCTTTCCTATTAATGACATATTTAAAGCAAACCCATGTTAGGTCAATTTCAAAATCTTCACTGCCTCTTTCTCTGAATTTCAAAATCTCTTGAAGCTTTAAAGCACTTTTGGTTAAACCTGAATTTGCTATATTAAGATCAGTTGACAGTTGTTGTTTCTTCATGAGATTCACTTTCAGAGCCATAAACAACCCTGACAAACAATTTCAAATTACGCTTAGAAAGAATTTCCACCATCCACCAGTATTAAATGTTACACATACGACAATATGAAAATGCACTTACTTCGTAATATCACATCTTTAATGCTTACTGTATTGATATCAATTGCAGGAAATATATTGTGAAACATAATTGTTGTAAGCTTTAGATGTTGATCACCAGTCCCGTAACCAAAAAGAACAATCTGCAAAACATGCATGTTTGATTTCCATTACTAAAGTCAAAATTCCAAAAATCAATATTCTGTAGGCAATTTCATCTGTGAAGTAAAAGCCAAATTGATGATGATAATAATGACTATACTCTCTGTTAATTCCATTAAACACTACCAACTCTTAGCAGTGGCAGTGTATTGCATAAACAGAGAATAGCAAGAGTAACATACCATAGCACGTAGGCATTTCTCTAGCCTTCTGAACTTATGTTAAAATTCTATAGTGTTTAAATAATTTTGTCACAGCTATGCAGATTATGTTCAGAAAATAACTGCTCGCAAGGACATAGAAGTAATGGAAGATCTGGACAACAGAAAACCATTTTAACTAATTTGCAGGTTCAATTCTGCAATTTTTTCCTTGTCACTTAGCTGTTTTTTGCCCATGATCTAATTGGGGTTTAAATTTACATTACAATTATTGTCCAAACATTCTTGGTACGGTTTTATAAGGCAAATATGATAACAAAGAAGGAGGCTGATTATTTACTGGAAACCTGTTTCTTCCCTTTTCCTGTCGGTAAATATGGAAGGTGATCCTTATTTTTTCCTCATTCCAAAATTCTCGTTAACAAAATCAAATCAGGAATCTGAACGTTGCTTGACGAATTTGTAAATGAGGACTCGAGCATGTGGAGACCCATGTGGCCAGAGACTTTAATAATGACCCTCTTGGTCTCTTTTTTTCCCATTTGATTCAGCTTTATTGTTTCCATTAATATGACAACCATATTATAACAGTACTTTTTTTTTATTAATGTGGCTTCTGGAATATGAAAAGTGCACTATCGAAGAGTTTTTTCCCCCCTTCGTGCTATATATGTATTTTCTCTTTGCTCCTTCTGGCTCTATTGAAGTATAGGTGGGAAACTTGTATACCTTGCTTACTGCATCAGAACACCCGGCCTTTGGTCTGGTTGCTGCGGTAGCTTCTTGAACTGCATTAAGGCAAGTATTCAATGACGCGAGAGAACACTAATTACACAAAAAACAGTTAAGTTAAAAGAAATATTTGTAACATACCTGAAGCCCAATCATGTTTGCAGCGGCTGCAGGATATTCTCAAGGTTATTATGTGCCTCAAACAGTTAAAAGGGCCAACGAATTCCAATAGTCCAAACAAACCTGTCCATCCATCAAGATATGATATTATTTCTTTTCTACCCAAAAGGTCACAATTAAAAGGTTTAATGAAAAGAATGACAGATACGATTATTGTAATTCCAATATGTACTTACTGCAGCTCTTCATCAGCCGTAAGTACTTGCCTTAAAAATTGATGTAAAAGTAGCGCCAAATTCTGAATCAATGCCTGCAAGATTGATAATACAAACATTATCTCGAAGAACAAATTAAGAGACCAAACAGGTACTTTTAAAACAAAAGGCTATCTATGCAGGCAAAAAGCTATCTCAATAAGCCTACCATGTTCACGGTTGAATTCCATTAGTTATTGTCATAAATACTACATTTTACTATATAAAACTTAAGTGATAATACTAATAATAATTTTTTTTGTAGTTGACACCATTACAAATAGAAAGTGTAAGCAACAAACAGAAAGAAAATCTTATAGTGGCCAAAGGGATGAACCAATCCACCAAATCACTTTCCTTCATCTGGGAACCAATTCAGCATAAAGATTCAACTGCTTTGTCCCTGGCACAGGTTTCCTCAACTGTGCAAAGTGTTTCTAGGGGAGGCAGCAATACCTGGGCATATTCCATGCCACCAACATCTGGAATAAAAACTCCAAACTCTTCAGCCATGGCAAGAAGTACCTCATCGTCATCATCATTGTTTTCAATTAGAAAAGGAATAAGCTCTTCTAGTTCTCTCCTCTCCTAGTTCACATACAATGGTTGATAACCAGCAGATGAAGTTCAACCACAGCCGAATGTCTTCATTTTTTAATTCATCAATCAAAATAGCAATTAAATACAGAGGTTCATCAATCATTGCCATCTGATTTCCCAAGTCTTTGGCAACTGAGTATGACAAAGATAAGACAGGAAATTAAACAATTCCGTAACGTAATAAAAAAGTAAAAGTAAATAAATTTGGCAGATGACTGTGAAATACACATTGATCATGATGAGTTTTGTCTTTCGGGTAAATTTAATATCAAATAAACATTTAGCCAGAGAGCTCTTCGATAGTAAACAGTGCAATAATGAGAGAGAGAGAGAGAGAGAGCTTTGCCATTTTTCTTCTATTTAAAATGAAAAAAAATTCCAAGGTACTCCCAGAATTAGATAGTAGAAAAGGGTAACCTTGGTGTGACATCATTTCTTTTTCAAAGATTAGATTAACAATTTTGAATATGTATCGATTTTGAATTAGTGAAATGACCCACGCTTGAGGACACAGGTGAACGGAGTTTAAATTTATGTCCAAATTTGTTAAAACATGCAGTTTGTGAAATTGATGCAAAATTATTGACAGTAACAACTTTCAAGGTACAGAACCTTAAAAGGTTAGAAAAAAAAATGCACCTGATGTTTGTCACTAATATTCAATGGATGAAGTATGTGGATCCAGTCCCTGTGCAAGACAACTTAATAAATCAGTATATTAAATATGGCCATGTGAAGCTCAGCAAAATTCACATTCACAAAAGTTCCAGTAAATAAACTTTATGCAAAAATATATAGTGTAAAGCTTCTTCATAAGCTCTACATATGAAATATATAGTATGCTCAAAGAATGGCATATATTCTAAACTATGATCCATGATTGGGAGGTCAGCTAGGAATTTCTTGAAAAAGAGGGCAGGAAAGCTATTGAACTATGGGTTGAACCAGACTTGCATTCAATGTGTGCCACCATCACAAAGAAATGAAGAATAATCATCCAGTGGATGTTAGGTAGGAAAAATAATGGATAGGGATTCATAATACATTTCAAAATTGAATGCCCACATGTAGATTGTGCAAAAAAAATATCTTTTTGCATTCCTTCTGTTGTGCTTGACTGCTCGTCCCCTGGTCAAATCTCTTTACCTATATAGACTTTTTACCAAGTTTGCCATTAGTACTACAATGACATTTCATTGTTTACCAAGAAATATGCAAAGGAGAAATTATCCTTGCTTTACTTCGGCCTTCATTCGTGTTGGAGGTGCTCAGAGTTGGTGGCACTTGCGGCCAATGGTAAGCATTTTCTTTACATGAGCAGGAATTGGGCAAGAAACTAGCACCAATTTTTACTAATATTCATATAATTACCAACTGCTAAGCCACCAAATATGAAAAGATAGCTATACAATCAACATATATATAATGATAAACATAGTCTGAATTTCGTATATACAGTTTAAATATTGGTGCCTAAGATAAAACATAATTCATATAAACTGGACCACAAGTTTGTCTAGAGCTTGACGAACTTTCAGCAGCTAATATTACATCTGCAATAAAACCTGTAATAATTTTAGAATTTTCCCATAACAATGTAAAACTAATGTACTAGTAGCACAAACAAATAGTTTATAACATCTATTAACTTCAATGACAGCTGAGATTAGGATTGAGCATTACATTAGCATTAGCGATGCTTGCATCGTTGCTCCCTCATGAATTCCATAAGCATATCAATTTGGGATTGTTGTTCCTGAATTTGACTTTGTTGTTGTTGTGCTTGCGATTGTTGTTCCTGAATTTGAGATTGTAGCTCCCGAATTTGTCTTTGTTGTTCTTCGATATGGATTTCTTGACGTTCAAGACGTTCTTCAATCATCACAAGCGCTTCAGAAGCTGGCCTTTCTGCCATTTGGGCTCTTTGAGTAGCATTTTTGAGCTGCAAAGACATCTCTTGTCTTCATGTAGACACTAGGGCCACCTTACCTTTTCCAAGACCACACACATAATTCTTTCGTTCCCCAATAATTTGAAATGCTATCTGGTCTTCAGTTAGTCCTTGTGTCCAATTGTCTGAACTTGATGGGTCATCGCAAGCTTTAATCATTTTATTCTGCAATTACAAATGTAGTTAATAAAAAATATAAATAATTACAGTTTTGATACCAATACATGCAAACCAATCAATTACTAAGTCTTACATGCAAATCATGAGCCTCATTGCTTATCCAATCACCTTTTTTGTTGAGAAGTATGTTTCTTTGTAAAATCAATCATACTAAATTGATGTTCCTCATTCTCATTACGCTTAAGCTATCTCATTCAAGGGTAAGTAAAAAGATAGGTATAACAAATAAATGTAATGTGAAGCCCATAAATAAAACTAAGATGTTGCAAATATTACCAACTCCTCCAAGAAACATACAAATGGTTTTGAACCTCCAGTATGTCAGATTTTCAATTCCTATCAGTTCCTCTTAGCTGTAGAACTTATATCATACATTGAAAGTTAAACTCATTCTAAGAACAATGTAACATCGTATTAGCAAAAGAAACAAGAAAAATATGCACTTATAGAAGACTCATAGTCCATACCTCAAATTCCTTCGATGCAAACCTATCACAAATTCTTTCCCATTTGTTTGAGGTAATAGTATCATATGGATTGGCTTTTGCTGTAGCTAAATTTCTATGTGTTTTGAAGTGTTTGTGAATGTGATATCTGAAATCTTTAAAGCTCTTTGCGAATATCCTATTAAGTGCATTTGTAACATGACCAGGGTCTCCATGTAATCCAAATTTATCCTAGTAAATTGTATAATCGATTAAAGAAACAATATAAATGGTACTAAGAGTAAGTAAAAGGAGAAATAAATTATGTAATGAAATCTGCCTTAAGCTTATCATGCATTAACTCTTTATTTGCCTTTGGCACGTGTCTCCAATAAGAAATAACGTCTCCCTTATCATCGATCAACAATACATTATATCGTCATATGAGCCCTACTTCGCATGTTAATTTGGCACATTCATTGCTTATTGGTCTCCATTTATCACTGGGAATTTCAACAATAATTTTCCCTTTCTTTCATGCCAATTCATGCAATGATCTATTGGTTGCCTTTCCATGACCCCTCCTTTGTGAAGATCCTGTAAAAAAAGATGTTATATAACATAACATATTATAACAAGACATATAGAGAGATTACCTGCATCACTAGAAGAAACAAGAAAAAATAACATATTATAACAAGACATATATAGAGATTACCTGCATCACTAGAAGAAACATTTAGTCCATCTATAGACTCTCCATCCTCATATTCGTTTATCAAGTATTGTTACTTGTTGCCTCCATGAGCGATAATTTTAAACATATTTCAGTAAATATATGTAAGTGGATACCATTTCAATTTAGAACAAGTAAAGGTTATTGAATACGTGAATATTATGTTGAACTAAAAAATACCATAAGTCAATGTGATTTATTTGCAAATTTTGAATAACTTTAAATAACTACATAACATCTATATCAGTATCATCATTACTCGACATAAGTGTTTCTTCCTCACTACAATACTCATTTACAGTATCATCTTCTTCAACAGTCATATCATCATCAATGAAATTCAAACCTCTATCATCTAATCTCATATTGGCATTATCTGCATGTGAATCAATATCAATCAAAACCATTTCTGATTTATTTAATGGTAATAATTCATCTTCATCAATTTCATTGTCAGGATTGACAATCCCGTTGTATGCAATGTGCTCCTCTTCTTGACAGGCATCATCGATGTTGATAGGTCCCTCGCCTTCCTCTGCTTCCATAACATCATACATGCTCCTTGGTTTCAACTTTTGCACAATTTGCCAATTACCCTGCAATTTAGTGTCCTTCATGTAAAAAACTTGTGTAGCCTGATTTGTTAGAATGAAAGGGTCATCCTTGTACCACATGTCAGATGTATTAATAGCTGTAAAGTGGGCATCTATGTGAATTCTTGATTTTTTTCCAGTAGTCCACCATTCTCACTTGAAAAGAAAAACCAAAACTGAAACAAGTAGTGTAACTCAATAATGTTTGTCAAGACATCATAGAAATCTATAGGTTTTGCATTGTGCTCCCCGCTAACAATGACACCACTATTTTGTATACGATGATTTTTTTCACGCTCACTGCAACAAAATTGACTATTAATGATACTTAAAAGCATGGCTAATAGTTATTACCGACACATATAAAGTGCCGCTACATGCGTCGGTAAAAGTGTCGTCGCTATTGCATATTAGCGACGCTTAAATCAAGTGTCGCTAAAAGTATAGTATAAGCGACGTTTACTAAGTGTCGCTATTAGTATGGTATTAGCGACGCTGTTGATTAAGTGTCGCTAATAATATAGTATTAGTGACGTTTATTAAGCGTCGCTAATAAAAAAAATTTAAAATATATTTTTTAAAAAATATATTTTAAAAAAAATAAATTAAATAAATAATTAATAACGACACTTATATAAACGTCTCTAATGTATATAATATTTAAAAAAATATTTATAAATTTATTTATAAATTAAAAAATAATTTAACACTATTAGCGACTCTCGATAAATGTGTCACTAATAGTATATAAATAAAATAAATCTATTAGCGACGCTCATATTGAGCATCGCTAAAAAAATTCAATAATAAAAAGAGCCACCAAATCGGGTCAGTACCCAGTTTGGAACAATGCATGTTAGTGCTGATCTGCACGCGAGTCAGTGCTGACGCGCATCGCGGGTCATTGCATACCTGCGTCGTGGGTCAGTGCACTAGCACTGAAGGGGACAAACGTTGGCCATCTCCAGCGGGTGGCGTTGCATAAGAGGAGGGGAAAAACGACAATGTTGGCCATCTCCTGCAGGCGGCATTGCGTAAGAGGGGAAAGATGATGACATGGCCGAACTAGCACCGGAGGACACGATGTGACCAACGTAGCCGGCCTGGAATTTGAGGGCGATGCAGCGGGCTTTTTCTCGTAGAATGGGACCGGGGCAGTGGGTAGAGGAGGAGGCAAGGCCGGGTATTTGAGCTGCTTGCATGAAGGCTCGAGGCGCGGGACAACAGGAGAGAGAGCAGCTAGTCCTGAGTCGCCTTTTCTCGCTGGGTAGGAAATGGCGGCAGGTGGAGGTTGGCGAAGAGGCAGCAGCGGCACAGAAAGAGTTTCTCTTCTTGCATGTGGGCTCATGGCTGGGGAGGATAGGGGGAAGCAAAGCCCGAGTCGACGAGTTCCCCAAAGATGCTGCCTTTCTAGTCCGGAGGACGAAGCGAGGCATAGCCGGTGGAAGCAGGGGAGGAGAGGAGAGAAGAACCTCATGGAAGGGACGAAGCAAGGCGGAGCCAGTGGAAGCGGAGGAGGAGAGGAGGGAAGAAGCGCGGCAGGAGGTGTGGCATATAAAGGCCCGGGCAGATATTTGCCTAGGCGAGAGTGAATTTCCGCCTGCATTAAATGTTTAGCGACGCTCCTTGAAGCGTCGCAAAACATAACCATTTGCGGCGCTTGTTTACGAGCTTTGCAAATAGAAATCCTTTACCGAGCATTGCAAATAGAAATCCTTTAGCGACGGAAGAAAGTTAGTGTCACGAATATAAGTGATATTAGCGACACTCTCTTCCAACCGTCGCTAATGTCATAATTTTTTTTAAAAAAATACTATTGGCGATGGTCAGTTATGAGCACCGCTAATATTATTACTAAATAGCCATGCTTATAACTAAGTGTCACTAGTTTTTATCCCAATAGTGACGCTCAGTTTAAAGCGTTGCTATTAATGTTTTTTACTTTTTCTCTCCCTCTCTTTCCTCCTCTCTCTCCTCACCTTCTCTCTCTACCCTCTCTCTCTCCTATTTTCTATCTCATCTCTCTCTCTCCTCACCTTCTCTCTCTACCCTCTCTCTCTCCCTATTTCCCCTCTCTCTCTGTTCTCTCTACCCTCTGTTCTCTATCTCTCCCTCTACACTCTTCTCTCTCCCCCTTTCTCCCCTCTCTCCCTCTCCACCATCTCCTCTCTCTCCCTCTCCCTCTCCTCTCTCCTCTATCTCCTCACTTCCTCTCTCCTCCCTCTCTCTCCCACTCTCCTCACTCCCACTCTCCTCTCACTCCCCCTCCCTCCTCTCTCCTCACTCCCTCTCCCACTCCCCTCCCTCTCCCTCTTGCTCTCCTTCTCCCTCTCCCTCTCTCCTCTCTCTCCTCCCTCTCTCCTTTCTCCCTCTCCCCTCTCTCTCTCTCTCTCTCCTCCCTCTCTACCCTCTCTCTCTCCTATTTTCTATCTCATCTCTCTCCCTCCTCTCTCTCCTCACCTTCTCTCTCCCTCTCTCTCCCCCTCTCTCCTCTCTCCTCCCTCCCTCTCCCTTTACCCTCTCTCCCTCTCTCCTCTCTCTCTCCCTCTCCCCTCTCTCTCCTTCTCTCATCTCTCTCTCCTCTATCTCTCCTCTCTCCCTCTCCCTCTCCCTCTCCCCTCTCTCTCCTCTCATCTCTCTCTCCTCTCTCCCTCTCTCCTCTCTCCCTCTCCCCTCTCTCTCTCTCCTCTCTCCCTCCTCCCTCTCACCTCTCTCCCTCCCCTCTCTCTATTTAAAATTTTTTATTTAAAAATTAATAAAAAATAAAAATTATATTAGCGATGTATATGCGTATACGTTGCTAATACTAAGGGTATTAGCGGCGTATACTCCAATACGTCGCTAATACATGTTTCTTTTTTTATTTTTTAATTAATTTTTAAATAAAAAATTCAAAACAAATAAAATAAAAATTTCTCTCTCTCTCTCCTCCCTCTCTCTCTCGCTACCCTCTCTCCCTATATCTCTCTCTCTCCTTTCTCTCCTCCCACTTCTCTCTCTTTCTCCTCCCTCTTCACACACTCTCTCTCCTCTCTCTCCTCCCTCTCTCTCCTCCCTCTCTCTACCCTCTCTCCTGACCTTCTCTCTCTACCCTCTCTCCAGATCTTCTCTCTCTACCCTCTCTCTCTTCTCTCCTATTTTCTATCTCATCTCTCTTTCTCCCTCCTCTCTCTTGTCTCTCTCCTCACCTTCTCTCTCCCCCTCTCTCCTCTCTCTTATCTCTCCCTCTCTCTCCCCCTCTCTCCTCTCTCCTCACTCCCTCTCCCCTCTCTCTCTCCCTCTCTCCGCTCTTCTCACTCCCTCTCTCTCCCTCTGTTCTCTCTGCTCACTCCCTCTCCCCTCTCTCTGCCCCCTCTCTCTGCTCACTCCCTCTCCCCTCTCTTTGCTTACTCCCTCTCCCCTTTCTCTGCCGCCTCTTTCTCCTCTCTCCCTCTCCCCTCTCTCTCTCCTCCCTCTATCCCCTCTCTCTCTATTTTACATTTTTTATTTAAAAATTAATAAAAAATAAAACTGTATTAGTGGCGTATATGCATATATGTTGCTAATACTAAGGGTATATACATCGATAATACACAAGGGTATTAGCGACATATATCGCTAATACACAAAGGTATTAGCGACATATAGTATATACATTGCTAAACTAAGGGTATTAGCGACGTATACTCCTATGCGTCATTAATACATGTTTCTTTTTTATTTTTTAATTAATTTTTAAATAAAAAAATTTCCTCTCTTCTCTCTACCCTCTCTCCCTATATCTTTCTCTCCTCCCTCTTCTCTCTCCTCTCTCTCTCCTCCCTCCCTCTCTCTCACCCTCCTCTCTATCATCCCTCTCCTCCCTATCTTTCTCCTCCCTCCATTTCTCTCTCGCTCCTCTCTCTCCCCTTCCCTTCTCTCTTTCATTCAATTTTCTATTTAAAAAATAGGTATTAGTGACGCATAGTCATATGTGTCACTACTATTAAGGGTAGTAGCAATGCATATGATCATGTGTCGCTACTACTATTAGGTAGTAGTGATGCATAGTTCTATGTGTCGCTACTACCTATTTTTTAAAAAATAAATTTAAATTTAAAATTTTTTCTCCCTCCCACTCTATCTCTCTCTCTCCTCCCTCTCTCGACCTTCTTCTCTCTCTCCTCTCTCTCTACCCTCTCACCCTCTCCCTCTTTCCTCCCTATCTCTCTCCTCTCTCCTCCCTCTCTCTCCTCTCCTCTCTCCTCCCTCCCTCTCTCGCTCCTCCCCTCTCTCTCCTCCCCTCTCTCTCACCTCCCCCTCTCTCTCCTCACCTTCTCTCTTTCCTCACTCTCACTCTTTCTTTTATTATAAATTATATATTAAAATTAATAATAAAATTTAATAAATAAAATATATTATATATAAATAGTGAATTATTAATACTAGTTTTTATTAAAATTTTAATATTTATTTATTGTATATACAAATAGTAAATATCGAATAAAATATATTATATTTAAAAAGTTTATTATATTTTTTTAATATCTATTTATTAAATCAAATCAATTAATAAAGCTATTAGCGACGCTTGTTAACAAACGTCACTATTGGAAATAGTATTTGTGACGCTTATTTACAAGCGTCGCTACTAATTTAAATTTTGTATTTTTTTATTTTTAATTCAATACTATTAGTGACGCTTTTGTAAGTGTCGCTAGTAGTAGCACTATTAGCGAAGCTTGTGTATATGTGTCGCTATTGAGAAAGCTATTAACGCTTGTGAAAAGCATCGATAATAGTTAAATTTTTTTCTTTTTTTATTTAAAATATGTATCTTTTAGCGACAGTTATATGAAGTGTTGCAAAAAATGGAACTATTAATGATGTTTATAATAAAGTGTCACTAATATGATTAGTATTAGCGACACTTTAAGCTAAGCGTGGCTAATATATAACTATTAGCGACGTATTTGAAAATGCATCGTTAATAGTTCAATTTTTTGCGATGCTTGTTTATACGTCGCAAATAGTGGTTTTTAGCAACGCTTAGCTAAGCATCTATATTATATGCATCGCTAATACTCCATTTTTTTGTAGTGGCTCTTGTGTGTGGAACCTCATACCATTCACAATGCAACTTGTATATCTTGATATTTGTTGATCTGAACCACATGCTAATGCATACATTTCATCATTGGTAGTTGACTGACCCTGACGGCGTAGGAGTTCTATTTGTTGGGAAAAAATTGATAAACCAAAAGTTCTAAAATACAAAATTCATGTATTATCATAATAGGGTATATTTTATAAATTTGTATGCCCACTTACACATTTCGCAAACCAATCACTAAATTGTTTTTCTTGCCTTTGTTGCAAATTTTGAGAATTTTTGCGCAATAGCTTTATCTTGTGCTCACTACATATAGAAATTAGAATTATATATTACAAATATTAAATTCACATAAGCAGTTTTAGTTGTAAATGCAAATATAAGTTTACTTACCAAAAGTAATTATCTATTTTGGTATAATTATTCAACACATAATATCTAGCCTTAGTGAGCTCTGCTATGTTGAGCTTGTAAAAAGTGTCAAATCCTAAAGGTCGAACATTTTGTCCAAACACAAAATGACCAGTGCATGTTCAGCCTTCACATCCATCATGGTTATGATGTTCATGATTGAATCTAGTTTCAATACCCTCAATATACATGGAGCAAAAGGTGAGACATTCTTTGTCGATGTAAGCTTCAGCTATCGAGCCCTCTAGACGTTCTTTGTTACACATATATTGTTTTAGAGTACGGAGGAACCTGTTATAACATGTTAAAAATAGACGTAATTGATAAAAAAAATTAAAATATAGTCTAACCTTTCAATTGGGTATATCCATCGATACTTGACAGATCCACCTATTATCGCTTCATAAGATAAATGAACCCCAAAATGGACCATAACATCAAAGAATGACAGTGGAAATACTCACTCTAGCTTGCATAATATAAAGATGATTTATTTGTCAAGAGTCTCCAATACTTTCAATTGTAGTGTCTTGCTACATCACTCTTTAAAGAAGAAGCCCAACTCAATCAAAGGCATTGACACTTCCTTATTCAAATATCCACGCATTGCAACTAGGAGGAACCTTTGCAAAAATACATGACAATCGTGACTTTTCATTCCCAATATCTTGCAGTCATTAACATGAACACAACGAGATATATTAGATGCATATCCATCTAGAAATTTAACTGACTTCATCCACTCACAAAAGCGACGTTTTTCATCCTTAGACAATGTATAGCATGGAGGTGGCATCACATACTTATCACCAATTTTCGTCAAGTGTAACTCTGGCCTTAAGCCCATATCAGCCAAGTCTAAGTGGGCATTTATGTTATCTTTTGTTTTCTCTGAGTTGAATAGTGTTCCAATAATGTTATCACAAATGTTCTTCTCAATGTGCATAACATCCAAATTGTGACGTCGCTTGAGTGTTCTCCAATAGGGTAATTCAAATAATATACCCTTTTTTGTCCAATTTAACTCCCCCTCAGTACACTTCCTTTTCTTGTTGTTTGGTCCCTTCCCAAATACAACATGCCTCACATTTTCCAACGGTGACAACAAGTCATCCCCAGACAATTGTAACGGCTTTGACCTCAATTCTGACTTCCCATTATATCTATCCTTATACCAAAATCACAAATAGTGCTTGTGTGGCAACAAACAATGATGTCCCATGTAAGATGTTTTTCTACCATGATTCAATCTTTCATAGCTAGCATCTTTTTTGCAAGTTGAACGTGCCAAAAAACCCTTAGTGCTTCATCCAGACTAGTTTCCATAAGCAAGGAAGTTATTTATAGTCCACATCACTACTGCATGCATTTTGAATTTTTTATTTGCCACAACATCATATGTCTTAATCCCAATTTCCCACAACTCTTTTAACTTGTCTATGAGTGGCGGCAAATATACATCAATGCCATTTCCTGGAGCTTTAGGCCCAGGAATAAGCAATGACATGAAAATTAATGGATCTTTCATGCATTTCCAAGGAGGTAAATTATACAGCATGAGCATTACAGGCCACATGCTATATGCATTTGTCATGTTACCAAAGGGATTAAAGACATATGTTGCCAAACCAAGTCTCACATTGCGAGGATCATGGGCAAACCACTGATGCTCCTTGTCAAATTCCTCCCAAGCTTTAGAATCTCCTGGATGCCTAGATACATCTTTTTCACTAACTCGCTTATCTTTGTGCCATCTCATATCTACAACTGTCTTTCTTTACATAAATAGTCATTGCAACCTAGGTTTTAATGGAAAATACCTAAGTACCTTAAAGAGGAATTTTCTTACATTTTCCTGTCCTTTCTTTATATCTTGGTTGGTGACAAGTGGGACACTCTTGTCTGTTTTCATTCTCTTTCCAAAATAGTACACAATCATTTATGCATGCATGGATTGAGATATATCTCATTCCTAAGTCTCGCATTAACTTCTTTGCTTCATAATATGAGGTCAGCAAAGTCTCCCCATCCGAAATTGTATTTTTAAACAACTCAATGTTCATGTTGAATAATTTGTTACTCCAACCATTAATTGTTTTTATATGAAGCAACTTAACAAGAAAATTCAACTTGGAGGTTTTTTAACAGCCTGGATAAAGTGGACACTTTGCATCATTCAATAGTCTACCAAATTCACCTAAATCGCCACTTTCAAGGTCATTAGAATGACTTATGTTAGTATATTCCCTTTGGGCAACATTTGAGGCATAGACATCAACATCAGTTCCAACCCATATGTCTTATAACATTTCTTGCATCCCATCAATAGGTTCATCATTAATAATGTTGCTAAAACCTTCATCTCCACCCATCGTTGAAGACATAGGTTCTCCATGATGCTCCCACTGAGTGTAATAGATGTCCATTGCATTGACCAACAAATGTTCTTCAACCTCGCTGATATGTTTATAGTATCTATAAACGCATTTCCTACATGGAAACCTGCATCTGTTGGCACTATTTGTATGTAGGCTTTCCATATCAATAAACTTTTTAATTCCTTCAATGTATGACAATGAATACCTATTTGGTAGAAGCATCTAAGTTTTATCCATAGCAGTCTACAATTGGCCAACTAAATCATAACTAAATATAATTGTAACTATTTTTCATGACATAAGAGTTTCAGAAACAAGAAATAGACATAGGAAAAAAAATTACCTATGCTCCTTTTGCCTAGAATGTTTGTCCTCTGCCCTGTGTATAGCAAATGTATCAAAGAAGCGTTCCTGCTCGTCTAGACCACCCAAATGTACCTTATCCACCACTATATCTACTAAAGTACCTTCATACATATAAAAAGCAATAAGTGACTAATAAATTCAACCTAAGCAATAGGGATTTCATCCGAATGTGATTGAACTATGTAAAGGATAAAATGGGGAGACATCACACAGCCTTAAAGTTCATGGTTTAGAAACTAATCAGTCAAGTTTTTATTGAGGAAAGAAAAAAAACTGGGTTAGAAGAACTGAGATATCGATTTTAGATAAAAAGACCACATACTTTCATCATATTATCCTCAAGACATGTACTGAATTCAGTTATAGCTAGACCGTTAGGCCAAGGGAGGGCCAAAGGTAATTCGGCGGCAGCCAGCCACTGTGGCATGGCCTGCAGCTGCAATACACAAACAGAACAGAACAAAAATGGGGAAATCATTCTATTTGAATAGGAAAATAGGAGGGATCACGGTCCGGGGAGGCGGCGGTCTGGGCCACGGGGTGGTGGCCATGTCATTGCCGGGCTGGAAAAGAGCCAGAGGTCCGACAGCGGCGGCGGCTGGTGACCAGTGGCACAGCCACAGGTCAAAATGAATAGAAAACTAAAAAACAAAGGCAGAATAATTTTTACCTCATGGCAGTGAAGCGGGGCGGGGAGGCCAGGACGCCGGTGGTTGGAGGTTGCTCTAGTTGGGGCAGAACCGTGGCGACAGTCTGGATGCCATGCAACCACCGGCGGTGGCGTATTGAGCAAAATTCCATGATCTGGTGTCTCAGATCGAAATGGAAAAGAGGGGAGAAGAGCGGTAGCGGCCGGCGAGGCTAGGCCAGGTAGGTGGAGGTAGTGTTGCCAGGTCGAGGCCGGCCAGGCGAAAGCTGGTGGCCATCAGCGGCGCCGCTTCCGGCCTCGCACAGTGAAGGGGCTGCCCCCTGGTTCACTGTGCAAACTAAACGGGTCGGGTGTGCCTCAGCATGTCCAATCCGTTATATATTTATTTTTTATTATATATAAATTTTCCTTTTCAATTCTCCTTCGTGTTGTGATCTTTTCTCTCTAGTTTTTAAGCCAGACATTTTCTGTGATGCGTCGAGGCCTATGACCTGCGACTAAACTCCACTACCAACTCTTATGGCAACAAATAATACCAATACGGATATGCCAAAGAGTCAAATTTATTAACCGATAGTATGAGTAGAAAACTGCATAACATTGCAGAATTTACAAAAAATAGCAAAAATATATAGAAAAAAATTACAGAAAAATCGGGAATGTTACACTCGCAGCGCCCTCGTCCCTCTCTTGGAATTGTTGAATCTCCTCCTTGCCGAAGAAGCCACTCTCCAACTCCAGCAGGCCACTCCCATTGGGCCACCCCTAGCCCACCCAAGGACCCTCCATGCCACCTCGAGTAGCTCTCCCTCTGCCATTGCCGCCTCCAGTTCATAGTCCCTCCTTGGTCCCCTCATAGCAGCCCTGGGCCAACTTCTTTTCAGCCCCGCCTTGGGTGTCCCGCTGGCCACCACGGCCTCCTCACCGGCTACTGCCTATGCAGCCTTTAGATTGCTTCCCTCTCCCCCTGTACATCACTATCGACCTCCCTGCCCCAACTTTCATCGAGGAGGTGGGGGTAACTGGCGCCATGGTTGCAGACATGGTGGCTTTCGTCCCCCACACCCCACCAGCCAATTATGTGCCTCCCCTGACCACAATGTTGTTAAATGCGGTGTACTTTTCAATGCCTCATACTCGGGTCCCACCGGGAACCATGCCTTTGCTATGAGTGCTCAAGGAGGCGTCCAACGCCCCTCTAACTAGCTCCTACACTCTGGTGCAAGCGATCACATCACCCCGGACGTGACCCAACTCACCTCTCCCTCCCCCCACCCTGGCCCCCCTTACGTAAACATAGGTAATGGATAATCCCTTCTAGTCTCTTCCACTGGTAGCACCTCCCTCACCCTCCCTCATTCCACACTTTTACCTACCCACTATCCTCCACACACCTTCTATTGCTCATACTCTCCTCTCTGTCCACAAAATTGCATGTGATAATGACTGCACTCTAACCTTCTCTGCCTCTGATGTGTCTATCCAGGATGACAAGACTCATCATCTACTCTATCGTGGTCCCACTCAGAATAGTGTCTACCCACTCTCTAACCACCCCCCCCCCCCCCAAGTGCTTTTATCCCCACTACCTACTCCTCCACTACCGGGCATCATTGACTTGGCCACCCCGCCTCAGCCACTGTCAACACCATAGTCTCTTCTTTTTCTTTTCTTGTTACCAAAATAAAAAGCTTAGATTGTAACAGTTGCCATGTTAGCAAATCCTATAAATTGCCCTTCTCCCACTCCCATCGCTCTACCACTCGTCCCTAAGAACTCATCCAATCTAATCTTTGGGGACCCTCCCCGGTCACCTCTTTCCTTGGCTATCAATATTATATCATCTTTGTAGACGACTAATCCAGTTATACCTAGCTCTATCCCCTCAAAGTTAAGTCTGATACCTTTGGCACCTTTCTTACCTTTCAATCCATGGTCAAAAATGTCTTCCCCTATCGTATCACCACCTTTCATTCTGACAATAGCCACGAATATGTCAACTCCTGCTTCACCTCTCACTTCCACACTCGTGGCATCATTCACCAATTTTCTTGTCCCCATACCCCTGAACAAAATGACATCGCTGAATGCAAACACTACCACATCATTGAGACCACCCTTTCCCTACTTACCTTTGCTCACATGCCTCATACGTATTGGGTTAAGCCGCATACACCACCACATATCTGATCAACTGGCTTCCATCCCCCGCCCCCCATCACGTATCCCCCTATCAACTCCTCCACAATACTCCTCTTGGCTATTCCCACCTCTGCGTCTTCGGTTGTCGATGTTATCCATGGACCTGCCCTTACTCACAACACAAACTTGACGCCGATCTATTCCTTGTGTCTTTAGCAGATATTGTCCCACCACCAAAGGCTATCACTACCTCAACCCCTCTAGTCACCGAGTCTACATTTCTCACCATGTCCGCTTTGTCAAACACGACTTCCCTTTTGGCTCCCATTCCCCATTCCCCATCAACACCACCACCCCACTCCCGTCCCCTCCTCCCGCCGTAAAACACCTCCCTCCCTTCGCCTCTCTCCCCTCTACCCTCCAACTCTATCTCCCCTTCCCCTTACTCTCCCTCATCTTCCCCCACCACTCACCCATCCCTTCCCTCTCACCCACCCCTTTCCTTTCCTCCTTCCCCTCTTCCCCTCCTTTCCCTCTCGCCCCTATCCACCACATGATTACCCATAGCAAAGCCTACATCTTTTGCCCTCGAATCCCTCTTTCCCTCACCGCCCAATCCCCCCCCGACATTGAACCCACCTCCTTTCTCCTTGCCTCCCAAACCCCAGAGTGGTGTGATGCTATGTGCGCTGAGTACGGGGCCTTCCTCCGGCAAGGCACTTGGACCCTTGTCCCACCCCCGCTTGATTCCAACATCATTGGATGCCAGTGGACCTATAAGAACAAGCATGTTCCTGACGGTTCAATCTCAAGGTACAAGGCACACCTAGTTGCCAAAGGCTTCACTCAGGAAGAAGGTCATGACTACCATGAAACCTTTAGTCCCATGGTCAAGCCATACACTATCCGCATTGTCCTTAGCCACGCCCTTTCTAATGCCTGGGCCATCAAACAGCTTGATGTCTCCAATGCCTTCCTTCATGGCACCATTGAGAAGGAACTCTACATGGCCCAACCCCCTAGGTTCATTGACCCCGCCCGCCCTCACCACGTCTGTCACCTCCACAAAGGTATCTACAGCCTCAAACAAGCCCCCTGATAATGGTACACCAAACTTTCTTTGTGTATAACACTCCAATGAATGTCTCATAATAGAGAAAAAAATACCCAACCTGGCCAAAGCCAGGGCAATGTGATCACCCTGGAAATCCTAAAAAGTTAGTCCAAAATCCTAAAATAGAAAACTAGAGCAACCCTGCTCACCCTAGAAGTCCCAAAGACAGTTCGAATTCCTAGAAAGGAATACTGGAGCAGTTTGAGTACATCCCTAACTTGGAAATTGCAGCCTGGTAAGCCAATGTACACATACATACCAACCTAGATCCTCAAGTCTAGTAAATTACATAAATTATCTTATTATAGAAAATATGTTATTTGCAACCCGAGGGAGGAAACATGCCCTCAAGGAGCTGCAAAACCGGCCCATAGGAATGAAGTACACATCCTCAAGGCAAGTAAAATCGATTCAATTAATCTTTCGATGTGGTTAATTCAAAAAATAATGACATCCAATTTACTAAATCTAATGAAAATGAGTGACTAAAGCACAAAACACATGATGTTTGCTGAAGCTTGTTGCTAAGAAGTTCAACTGAATTGAAGATTCATTTCAAGGGGGACATGAAACGTCTACGTTGATAAAGAGAGCTTAAAGAAGAAGAAGATCAAGTTATGGCCAGTAAACAACCTAGGAGTGGTTGAATGAGAATTTAAGATTGGTGTGAAGAACCATCTAGTTTAAAGAAAAATGAGTTTTTTGTCTATGCAATCGATAATTTTTTAATATTTTGTTTACATAGTGCATAATTGACCTTGATAGAATGTCCCATGGTTTTTTCGTTGTAGGAAATTTTGCTCTATCTTCAATTCATCAAAAATATGATTATTCTTAGCCACAACAAAATTTGAAATAAACAAAGACAAGCTGAGCATGTTTTTGAATTCCATATTAACCAAAAGCATAATCAAACCGTAAAAATACTAGAACAATCTCAAAAATATTCAAATAAAGTCAGCTACCAGTTGTTGGTTTGTGAACTATGTGTGTTTTTGGTTTGTTGGACTATGTGTGGCATAAAAAACAGAGAAAAAAAAGTACCTCTAACTAGCAATTTAATAACAATATTTATTTTTCCCCTTTAAACAAAATAAACCTAGAATTTGTTCAATTTTACATTCCTAATTTCAATGTGTTCTAATGAGAAATTTATAATCAAATCAACAACAAAACACACAAGAATTTTTACTTTGAAACTTGCGCATGACAAATCCTTGAGTGATACCAAAAATATTGAATTGCTTGAGAAAAGTGAAAAATTAGAAGAAGTTTTGAAAACTTCTAATTTAAAATTGAAAGAATTTGTTGAAGGCAAAGAAATACTCGATAAAATTATTTCTTTTGGACAATTTAGAAGTGATAAAAGTGGTTTCGGATATGTGGGGCATAAGAACACAAATTCCTTAGGAAGCAGTAAATTATTCAAGGCTAGAAAATTTTATGATAATGGAGTTGGTACTTCAACTTCTCAACTTTTGGTTGTAAAATAATTGTGTAAGAATGAACTAGGAACTAAATTTCAGCCAAATAAGAACAAATTAGGGAAGAAACAAAAAATTGTGAGAAATAACATTAAGATAGACTTGCTAAGAAAAATCACATAGATGGGAAAAAAATGTAAGGGAACTTAATGTGAATGTTTAAAATCTTGGATATAGGGCACACACACATGATTCACTAAGAGACTCTCATAAGTTTGCTCATAATGGTTATCACAAGGAGGAAGAAAAAGTTAATACAAAAATTCTTGAGTATGCAAACCATGATAAAAACTTAAGTGATCTTCAAGAATTTGTGAAAACAAAAATAATTTTGATAAATAAAGAGGAAATGAAATGTCATGTAGTGCACACTGCAATGAAAACACAACATTTTAATATATTTTACCTAGATAGTGGATGTTCATAACAGATGACTAATGAAACATCTAGGTTTAATAATTTGGTAGAGAAGTATAAAGGCAAAGTTACCTTTGGAGATAGAAATAACCATAAAAATAGATCGGATAGGCACATTAAAAAATTATAGATAGCTTGAATTAAATAATTCTTTGTATGTGACTGGTTTGAAAGTTAATAATTTAAGTATTAGTTAAATTTGTGATTCTGGATTTACTATAAGTTTACAAAGAGGGATTTATATCATTAACAAATCTAGAATGATTTGTGTGAGAGGTTTAAGGGCTCAAGATAATTGATATTTTGATGATCCTATTTATTTTACAAACTTGTCCTTTCTTAATAATACTTACTTGTGGCATCAAAGATTAGTGCATGTGAAGTTCATTTATTCGGCAAAAATAACAAAGGAATGGATCATTAGAGGTGCCCCTATTCGGAAAATTCCTAAAAACTTTGTATGTAGTTATTGTCAAAAGGGTAAGCAGTCAAAATACCATCAAGAAAATTTTGAAACATGTGAGAACTGAGAGACCATTGGAGTTAATACACATGGACCTTAAGGGACCAATGTAAACAACTATTTTAGGTGGTAAAAAGTGCATCTCGGTGATGGTGGATGACCAATCAAGATTCACTTGTGTAGATTTTCTTAGAGAGAAGTATGACGCTTTTGAAGTATTCAAAACAATTAACCTTACCACACAAAACACAGGTGGCCTACATATTCAAAACATTTGATGACAGAAGTGGTTTCACTCACTTTAGGTTCAAAGAGTTTTGTGACAAACTTGGAGTTCATCATGAGTTCCCAGCTCCTAAAACCCCTTAATAAAATAAAATAGCTAAAATAAAGAAAAACTAAGACTATTTAGGAAATGGCTAGGGTTATTCTAAAATAAAAATAATTTAACTAAATATTTTTGGGCAAAATATGTGTGCAATGTAACATACACACTAAATAGAGTCTATTTAAGACCTAGTATAGTCCAAACAACTTATGAGTTGTAGAGAAGTAAAAAAATAATTGTTAAACATTGTAGAGTCTTTGGAAATGAGGGTGATTATGATATTTGATAGCTAGAGTGATAATGAGGTTTTCCTTGGATATTCCCTGACAAGTAGGGAAAACAAGGTTTTAAATGAAACAACTCAAATTGTCATGTTTTTAATGCAGTTGCAAATGATGCAATTTTTTTTAAAATAAAGATATTCAATATGAGAAAGGTAAACAAATAGTTTATGATTGTTATTATTGTGATGATTCAACTAATGTAATGTCATGGGGTAGAGGAACGGACTACCCGTGACACGTGCTGGGGCGCACACACGTGGGAAAGTGTTGTATACGAGGTGGGCATGTGTTATGGGAACTGCCCTTAGTGTTGCTTAGCTTGTCTGTGGGCGTTGCGGGGAAGGCCCGCAATGTTGCGCAACATGTGTGTGCAGCATTGTGCAGAAATGCCGCAACGATGTGCACACATAGTTGGCTATGTTGGGACACATAGCCAACTAGCACTTATATGGATTCTTAAGATGTCCCCTCCTCATTATATAGTGTTTGAGGGTCCTTGGGAGTGTTCTCGGGCAGTTTGGTGAAATTCGGAAATACCATGCCTGTACGGCCACTTTGGCTGCCACTCGAGAGAAACAAGAAAAATCTCTTATGCTATTTAGGGAGGGATATGGTGAGCTTCATGGACAAGCTGTTGGTATGATGTCTAGCCTTGCAACAGGCTGATCTGAATGGCAACGAAGGATGTTGCCTTGCTAGCTATCATGCCAGGAGCCCATTCGCTAGTGGGATGGGTCTCTCCGACTTGTCGGGCGACCGTCCGGCCTTATGGCCGTGTTGGTAACAAAGGCCCTTGCATGCACATGGCTGAGACAAATTGTTCAGATGACCGAGTTGCCTAAGTTGGATCCGTGCATCGCAAGGAGGTGTCCCTCTCCGGCCAGCTCGTTTGGGAACAAGTCTTGGCACATCCGCACATCCGCTTATGGGACGGGTTCGTTGCTTGGCTTCGTGGGCTGGACGCTTGGTCGAATGACATGAGGTCATGACCTTGACGAAGAAAGGCTTACTCACTTGGCTTTTTGGCCTTGCGAGTGCCGCGCAGCACCTTGGGATGGCTAGGGCCATGACAGTTGGTATCAGAGCCAAGGTTCCATCTTGTTGGGCGACCATGACGACCGTTGGACGTGGATATGTAAAGAGCTGATTGCTATGTTCTTCAACCTCGGCAGTGCGGGGCGGATGGACTACCATGTGAGCTGTAAGCGGATTGAAGCATGGGCTGAAACGGATGTGTATGGATGATGGCTGATCGGGTTCCCCCTTGGTTTTGGATTGTGCGAGCGGTATTAGCCATCATGGGCGCAGGTTTTACAAGGTCCTCATGGAGTAGTGTCCTTGTTCCCTGGCTGTTTGGGTGGCAATGTTACCGAAGCTATGCTGAGTTGTTTTGGGACTCGAAAATGTTGTGAATGGCGGCAAGCTCTTGCTAATGGTGTGGTATGGGACGTATCAGCAGCAGGAAGCCTTGTGAATCTTTGTACCCTATCTAACCGGTGATGTTGCGGATGAAAGAGCATATCGAACCGAGTTATGGGTATGTAGCCAGTTATCTATACCGATCAAATATGGAACTCCTCGAGGTGAGGATGGGCTGGAATTGTGCCCTATGTGGGGCGGTCATGTTGTGGATGAACATGCAGCCCGGTTGTGGACAAAAAGGTATCAGCCCTATTTGGCGCGTTGTTGTGATGGGACGTATAGCCCAAGTTGTGAACAGAGTATCACTAGGGTCAGTTGGGTTCTTCTTGCTAACGAGGTATGAGACTCATTAGTGGGCAGTTTCGGGCTGAACTTAGTGCAGTGCGCATTGGCACACAAAATGGTATCAGCCCTAGGTGGGGCGTTGTTGTAAAGGGGCGTGTAGCCCATGTTGTTGACGAAAGAGCATCACCAGGGTCAGTTGGGTTCTTTTTGCTAGCGAGGTATGGGACTCATTAGTGGGCAGAGTTCGGCAAGACTTGGCGCAGTGCGGTTTGGCACGTGGAAAGACATTGATCCTGGGAATGGGACTTCCTGGGACGATGAAGCAGTGAATTATGGGACCCGAGCATAGTGGAGACTATCCGGTCCATGTTATGAAAAGAGAAAAGAAGATGGGTAAAGAGATGACCCATTCGGCGTGCAAGTGTGCTGCCGATGTTTGGAAAAGTGAATCATGAGCCGTTCGGCATGCAAGTGTGCATCCGGAATGGGACAAGTAAAAAGAAAAAGGAAAAGGAAAAGAATCATGAGCCGCTTGGCATGCAATTGGGCAGCCGAGATTGGACACTCAATGTTTTGGCACATTTGGCGGAAATCGCCGTGCCTTTGGTTGGGAGCTGATGCGGCAAAAGGCGGCACAGTTCTGGTGGATGTCATTCCCACCATGTTTGGGTCAGCATGCAAACAGCGCATCCGAAGCATGTTTGATCGGGGTGTTGGTTGAATAGAACGTGTTCTCACCCCTGGGTTGCTAAACATGGCCCTGTATGCCATAATAGGTTGGTAGGGCGGCACCCATCTTGGATGGCTAGCTTTAAGGTATCTTCCTAGCTAGCGAGGCGCAGTGGGCCTCATCCGCCGGAGGGCAACATATGCATTGGGCAAACTTTGCTACTCCTAGGCTGGGGTAGGACCTCTGGAGGATGTCGCGAGAGGAAGCCTTATGGCGTTGCTGCATCTTGAGCGGTGTAGGAGTTTGGTGACCAAGTTGGTTACGTGAAGCTTGTGCAAAGTTGCGACTGCTAGGCTGGGGTAGAGACCTCTGGAGGGGATCGCGAGAGGAGGCCTTAGGGCGTTGCTGCATCCTGAGCGGTGTAGAAGTTTGGTAACGAAGTGTTACGCGAAGCTTGAGCAACGTCGTTGCTCCTAGGATGGAGTAGACCACTGGAGGGGATCGTGAGTGAACATCTTGATGGATAGCTGCATTTAGTGTGGTGTAGTTGCTTGGTGATCACACCGGTCACGCGAAGCTTGAGCTAATTCGCTGCTCCTAGGGTGGAGTAGGCCTCTGGAACGTATCACGAGAGGAAATATGATTGAATCGGGTGGCCATGAACTTTGAGCGGTGAAGACCCAGAAGGAAGGGACACATCGAGGAGGTCGCTACATTGCTATATTGTGCTTTGTTATAAGTGGGGGCGGCATTCGGTTCTTGGGAGACGTCAATGGGATAGACAAGAGTGTTGAGGCCCGACGTCATGGTGTAAGCTTGTCAGGGGGAGCTGCAAGGTTTGGCCGAAGTGTAGGCAGAAATTGTCCGAAGTGTAGGCAGCTTGCTGGTGTCTCGAGTGCAAGGCCGGCTTCACGAGTGGGAGCTGGGCATCATTTGGTATATCCTTTCCCAGGTGTTGGGCGCACCTACTTATCGAAGCAATCTTCTTGTAGAGTACTTCGCCTTTCCCGTGGGGCAAGGGGCATTGAGTAGAAACTTCGTCATGTAATGGTTTAACCGAGTCGAGGGCCTATGGGTGGAAGTCGGTCTCCAAAGAATGCAATCTATGGAATGATCTCAGCCGTGGTGTGCACAGATTTCAGCGTCGCAAGAAAAGAGTTAACCCTTCGTCGCAATGTTGTCCATGGTTGGAAAACAGAGTAAGACCCCTTGGAGCCGTACCGTTGACAAGGGCGTCAACGAAGTTAAGTGGGGGAGAATGTCATGGGGTAGCGGAACGGACTACCCGTGACATGTGCTAGGGCGCACACATGTGGGAAAGTGTTGTATACGAGGTGGGCATGCATTATGGGAACTGCCCTTAGTGTTGCTTAGCTTGTGTGCAGGCATTGCAGGGAAGGCCTGCAACATTGCGCAACATGTGTGCGCAACGTTGCCCAGAAATGCCGCAACGATGCGCACACATAGTTGGCTATGTCGGGACACATAGCTAACTAGCACTTATTTGGATTCTTAAGATGTCCCCTCCTCCTTATATAGTGTTAGGAGGGTCCTTGGGAGTGTTCTCGGGCAGTTTGGTGAAATTCGGAAATACCATGCCCGTACAGCCACTTTGGCTGCCACTCCAGAGAAACAAGAAAAATCTCTTATGCTATATAGGAAAGGACATGGTGAGCTTCATGGACAAGCTATTGGTATGATGCCTAGCCTTACAATAGGCTGATCCAGATGGCAACGAAGGATGTTGCCTTGCTAGCTATCATGCCAGGAGCCCATCCGCTAGTGGGATGGGGCTCTCTGACTCGTCGAGCGGCTGTCCGGCCTTAAGGCCTTGTTGGTAACAAAGGCCCTTGCATGCACATGGCTGAGACGAATTGTTCGGATGACCGAGTTGCCTAAGTTGGATCTGTGCATTGCAAAGAGGTGTCCCTTTCTGGCCAGCTCGCTTGGGAGCAAGTCTTGGCACGTTCGCACGTCCGCTTATGGGATGGGTTTGTTGCTTGGCTTCGCGGGCTGGACGCTTGATCGAATGGCACGAGGCCATGACCTTGACGAAGAAAGGCTTACTCGCCTGGCTTTTTGGCCTTACGAGTGCCGCGTGGCACCTTGGGATGGCTAGGGCCATGACAGTTTTCTTAGTGATGTACATCAAAAAGAATAGGAACAAGTGGATGTTCATGATCATATACTTGAATTTGAAGCTCATGAAGAAGAGCAAGAACGACAAGTTCAAGTTGTTTAAGTATCTAATTAAGTTCAAAAAGACCATCTTGAAATAAGTGTGATTGGTGACATCAATGAAGGAGTGAGAACAAAACATCAATTAGAAGAACAAATAAGCTTTTCTTGTTATGTACCTCTTACATAACCAAAGAAAATTGATGAAACACTTAGGATGAAGATCAAATTGATGTGATGTAAGAGGAACTAAGCCAGTTTAGAATGAATGGTGTATGGTTTCTTGTTCTTAGACCTAGGATAGGTACAAAGTAAATTTACAAGAACAAGACAGATGAACAAGGTAATGTGGTAAGAGACAAAGCAAGATTGGTTTGTCAAGGCTACACACAAGTGAAGGGATTGATTTGATGAAACATTTGCTCTAGTTGCTATATTTGAATCTATTAGATTTCTTCTTGCTATGGTTTGTCATTTGAAGGTAAATCAAATGGATGTTAAGAGTGTTTTTTTTAATAAGAACTTGAAAGAGGAAGTTTATGTCGAACAACTAAAGGGCATTATTGACCTGATCATCCTGATTATGTTTATATGTTGAAAAAAGCTTTGTATGGATCTAAACTAACATGGTATCTTACAAAGCAAGATTATACAAGAGAAGCTTATGATAATACATTGTTTGTCAATAAATTTAGAAAATATGTTGTGATGGCATAAATCTATGTGGATGATATCATTTTTGGATTTGCATATGATAAGCATATGAGTAAGGAATTTGAAAAGAGTATGGAAGGTTTACTAACTTTTCTTATTTTATAGATACAACAAACTGATTCTAGAATTTTTATCTCACAATCAGAATTTGCTAAAGAATAGTTGAAGAAATTTAGATGTCAATATGTAAAATATGTTAAGACACCTATGTCTCCTAGCATTAAGTTAAGTAAAAATGTTTCAGGCAAACCTGATAACAAACTTTGAATAAAAGCATGATAGGTAGTCTTTTGTACTTAATTGCTAGTCAACAAGATATTTTCTTAAGTGTATGAGTATGTGCTAGATATTAGGAAGATCCTAAGGAATTCCGGATAATTTCTATTAAAAGAATGATAAAAATATGTGAGTGGATCTAAAAGATATGCATTATAATTTTCATTAGACACTACTTCTATACTAGTAAAATATTCAAATGTTGATTCAGGGAATGTACAAGATAGGAAGAGTACTTCAGGTGGACATTGACATCGTAAAAAGCAAGTTTTTGTTTCTTTATCAAATATAGAGTTGAATATATAGGTATTGTGGATGAAAAGAATATTAATTGATTAGAAAATATTAAGGCAAAATGACTTTATATTGTGACACTCTAAGTTCAATTAAAATTTCACAAAATCCTCTTAAACATTCACTTGCAAAATATATTGATATTAAATATTATTTTATTTGACATTTAGTTTAGGATCAAATTGTTAACTTAAATCATATTTCAATAGAGTTTTAGTTGGCTGATATTTTCACAAAACCTTTGATATCAATAGTTCATTAATCTTAGAAAAGTTATTAGACTTGCTTACCCAAAATAGTTATCTAATTTTTTTATCCCTTGTTTTGTACGACAATCTTTTGGGACATCAAAGACAATAAAAACTACTTTTCTTAGTTTTTTATATAGTTTAGTTTGTTTAGTAGTTGTTTGATTTTATTTTTATAAAAAGTTCAAAAAAAAATAAAAATATGTTTTGTATTTCCAAACATATAGTTGACATATCATATAGAACTAACTTAAATTGTTAAGTATTGCACACAGTAGGTCACATATATGATGTATGATATATAAGATCTTAAGTCATACTACAACAAAAAAGGTTATTAGCGACACATCGAAAAAGCATTGCAAAAGTTATAACTATGTGTGACGTTTTTATCAAAGTGTCGCTAATATTTATAAATTTTCAAAAAAAATAAAGTTTATTTTTGAAAAAAATTAAGATTATTAATTGTATTATTTTATTTAATATTTAATATTTATTATTTATTATTTATTATTTAAATATATAATATATAATAAATAAATAATACAAAATTTTAATTAAACTTCATAAATATAATATATTTCATTTAATACTTAATATTTACATATATAATAAATATATAAGAAAAAAATAAATAAAATTCCCTTACTCCTTACCATGAGTTGCTAATATATTAATGTTATTTTATATTTATTATTTTAAAAATATAACATATAATTAAAAATCTAAAGAATTAAATTAAATTCCCCTACTCTCTCTACTCGTATCTTTAAAGCTGAGGCTCATGTTGATGTGCGTGGAAGAGAGAGGAGAGAGAGCTTGAAGAGAGAGAGGGGGAGGGAGGTAGAGAGAGGAGATAGAGAAGAGAGAAGTGAAAGAAGGAGAAGAGAGAGATAGAGAAGAGAGAGAAGTGAGAGAGGGGGAGAGAAGAGAGATGAGAGTGAAGGGATTGAGTTAGAAGAGATAGTGTGGAGAGTGAGAAGAGAGAGAGTAGAGAGAATGAGGAATTTAATTTTGATTTTTAAAATTTTTTTATTAAATAATATATTTTAAAAAAATAAAAAGGAAAAAAAAGAAAATATATTTGCCATGCATAGTAATTTTTGTGGCTAATACCCAAGGTATTAGAGATGCCTACGTACATGTGTCGCTAAAATATAATATATAATTAAAAAATTTAAAAAATTAAATTCCCCTACTCCTACCCTCTTATTTTCAAAGTCATGGCTCATGCTGACGTGCTTGAAAGAGAGAGAGAAAGAGAGATCAGATAGAGGAGAGAGGGAAAAGAAAGAGGAGAGAAGGCTAGAAGAGAGTGGGGGGAGGGAGAGAGAGGATATAAAGAAAAGAAGTGAGAGAGGGAGAAGAGAGAGAGGAGAAAAAGATAGAGAAGAGAGAAGTGAGAGAGAGTAGAGAGAGGGAGGAATTTAATTATGACTTTTTAAATTTTTTATTAAATATTATATTTTAATACCTAGGGTAGCTAATAACGAGGGTATTAGTGACTCTAGGGTATTAGTGATTCTTTTCCCTATGTGTCGCTAATACATTAGTTTTATTTTATATTTATTATTTTTAAAATATAATATATAATTAAAAATCTAAAAAATTAAATTAAATTCCCCTTTTATCCTTAGAGCCGAGGCTCACGTTGACATACGTGGAAGAGAGAGATCAGAAAGCGGAGAGAGAACTAGAAGAGAGAGGGGGGAGGGAGAGAGAGAAGTGAGAGTGAGAGTGAGAGAAGCAACGCACGGGAGTTAGCCCACATCACATGGGCCCCATCTTGTGGATGGGTGGCAAAGGCGTGGGCCGCCAAGGGTCATGCGGGATAGCCCGCAATGATGCAGGCCCGCGGGGCCCCCCATGCCATGTGGCTGATGAAGCCACTGGCTGCATCACTGATGCCAGCCATTTTGTCATTTTCTCTTATTTTTAATATAATTTTTATATCATTTTATTCAAATAATATATTAATTTTAAAACGCGATAACTTCCTACCATGGAGTAGGAATCGTGCATTTTAGGCACCGATGAACTTGTATCGGCGAGCCCTACGTAGACCACACATTGGTAAGTTATCCTACACTTTTTAAGTGGGTCCTACCCATGTGGCACACTTCACTATGTCATACCTTACGCTCCCAACCTCTGTTTCACATGTTATTCGATTCGTTATGCTCATTACTTCGAGCTCTACCCATATGCGCGGATTTTATCCCTTGAAACTCCCTAACACTTAACTAAAACTTATAGAATTACCCCTAACCCCTTGGGTTAATTGTAATAAAAAAAATTGGTCATTATAATTACATATGAGGCCTATTTATAGGCTTCCAACTCAAAAAATTAGTTCAAATGTAGTAGTTAAAATGTTATTGTAACTTAACAACATTCTAGCTGTAATGAAATGGGAAAACAATTCCTATGTAGGGCTACCAATGGTACCCGTTCTATCATTTGTATTGTTGTACTATTAAGAAGTTAAATTGTATGATTCAATTTATTTGATGTGTAAATAAGAGAAAAATTTTATCCGATCGTTATCTAAATAAAAGGTAATGGAGAAAGTTCCTTCATACCTATTTATTGGTTACCTGTTCGTCATCTTTAAAAATTACACATATATTATACTCATTAATCTTAACTGGTTTAATTTCAAAAAAAATTAACTTATAGTCTTTTACAATAATTTTCATGTTATGATTCACGATTGTGATTTACTCAACATAATATATCATTCAAATCCCAAATAATTATTGAACCACTTTAACTACTTACAACCATTCATTATGTTTGCTCTTTTTAGCATTTCATGTCTAACTGTAGTTTTCTAGAGAAAAAATATCTATTTGTAATTTACATTTATATTCTCTTAAACTCAATTCATTTTGATATTCTCTTAAGCTCTATTCTACTTAAAGCTAGACTCAAGTTATCTCAAATTAAAGCTCAAACTTGGGCTAATAGAACCAAACTCTTGTTTGGCCCATCTTGATGTGACTTGATTTGAGTGTTAGGTTTTTTAACTTTGATTGAGTAGTCTAGGTAGTTTATTTTGATATTTGATGTATGTCGATTGGAATCATGATAATCTTACAAATTATTTTTGTATATGAGATTGCAAAATTTGAAATGATGATTTACTTATTGTAATAGGTTGGAATCAACAAATTTCGAATGAAAATATAGGCTTAAGTGAAATTTTGAATAGGTTTAAGTGAACCTTTTTCTAAAATATGGGGGGACTCTTCAAAAAAAAATGGTAATGATGTCACCATTCAGTAAACCTAAGTTGACCAAACCCCGCCACTAATCCAGGTTAGGTTCTGGGTTGGGTTTTAGAACAGTGCTTTAAAGAGACACTAATAGATGATGTGCATTACTGCATGTATTCTCATTCTTGCCTACAAGACATGCACCTTTAAAGACAATTAGTTGTAACAAGGCAATTGTCATTCTTCTCACATTAGGTATTCTTTGAAACAAGCAATGGATGGATGTTTTGGAGTTGGACTCATATGATATCAAAGAATCATTAGAAAACAAGTAGTTTTATTTGGCATATATCTAATATATGTGTCCATTTTCATTTCATGTTTATTCCTTATAATTTATTTGCAACAACTATGAACAATAGTGGTAATGATGTTAGTTTTATTGGCAGCCCTAATCTTAGGGATGCCAAGAGACAAAGAAATGTCAACTATTAATATTGAGGCCATTAGAATGATCTGGTTGGGCTGTTTAATGCTGCACCACAGCTCATGACGAATTTGACTTTTTAGAATGGCTTTTTGGCTCCTTTCTTCATGGGGTTTGTGCCTTCATCTTGGCTTTATTTTCTTGGGCCTTATTGTATCTTCTTGGGTCCTACATAGTATTTGGATACTGTTAGGCTTTAGCAATTAAACTATAAGCCCACTCGCATTGCATTATTAGGGCAGTGGTAGGCAAAGGAAGGTGTTTTTTTAATATTAAACTAAACTTGAAAGGAGGGTAAACCCTTAATTTTTTTCATTAAAAATGTACCTAGAAGAAAGGGTGAGCACTCGGGTTTTTTTGGTTAAATTGAAATAATAGTACCAAAATTCCTGTAAGTGTGGAGATTGTTTTGACTTATATAATAGAAAAGCCAGAGCCATTATTTTCATTTGTATGTGCATGGTCAACAGGAGGGTGCGTAAGCATAATTAAGTGATGTTTACATAAATTTGAAATAGAGAACAATAAGTTAATTAAAATAAAGTTCAATCTAGACACAAATTTTTTGAAAGTTATTTACATATGGGAGAGTTCGTAACTTGTGATTGTTGAGGGTGCAAAATAATAGTGATAAGCATAACTTTCTTTGTTTTTATGAGAAATAAAAATAACTTTCTATTTGGCCTGTAATACACACACATATGTGTGTGTGTATGTGTATTAGATAGATGTAAATATTTTTTCATTACAAATAAATTAAACTTATGTATGGGTGCAGGCTAAATAAACCAAAATTATGATAAAATTGATGGCTAGGAAGAACCCCTTCCTCCCAAAAGGAAAATATATTCGCAAGCTAAAACCGAATGTCCCCTGCGTCCTAAATTTGAAAAGGTTAAGACAAAATTGATGGTCCTCCACCGTCTAAGGGCATATATTGAATAGGAAAATAGAGATAATTGACAAAGACATAATAAACAGAAATAGTTTCCAATCTCTTTGTTAAGGGTATAAGGTTTAATGGCAAATTAATGCACACGTTAGACCATAATTCACTTCCTGAAACACATGCATGGTGCGATATGATTGGGATTCGAACTTGGGACGATTTCTCCCTGAACCTTATACCCTTAATCTGCAGGTACACTACTCGTTGGATTTGCAGCTGTAGCTAAAATTTGAATTAAGGAAAGATTTCTCTGGAGAAATTTTTCATGGAAGATCTAAGTAAAAGAATGACCGGCCAGAAATGAAAAATAAAAGCTACTAAGTTCAGTAAACCATTTCTTAAGAAACAGAAGTAAAGCCGACTACTGTCTAGTAGCCAGGCAATACGTTCCATACAAAGTGCCTGATAACATTATTTTAAGGGACATTGGTGAAGCAACAAGCTAGTTGCATTCACGCATTATTCATACACAGGTAACATAAGCCATATTGCAGCAGTTACACAAGTGGCGCATAAGGAAGCTGCGGTCTCTAGTTTTGACGCATTATGCATACACAGGTAACATAAGCCGTTCTGATGTTCCTCCGCAGCAGATGCAGTAACCTTGGAAGAAACCACAGCACCGGCAAACGAGTCTGCCTTCGTATCCACCCCTTCCACCGCCACCATGGTCCCCAACTGATGTTTCACCTGCACCAGCAAATGCTGCTCAAAAAGTAATTTGTATATTGTATATGGTTAATTCGAGTAACTCGACTAAAGAGACAGAAGAACCGGCCTTAAGAACACAGTAATTCCATAGGGCATACACAAGTTTCATCTATCATGCGCAAGGGGTATATAACTCAGGACATCCTGGCATTCCTAATTATAAATCTTTTGTTAAATAGGAAAAGAACCGTTGTCCTTCCTGGGGAAAATAGCTAGAGACTAGACAGTTGTTGGTATAGATGTTAGACATCAGACATCAGGCCCAAATGTGATTAGTAGCTAAATGTTACAGTTAGTAGTATAAAAACACTAGCAAGTTTATTCACCTTTAAACTGTTCCGCGAAAGTCTCAGGGAGGTCTCTAGCTGCCACTTCAGATGAAATGGCAAGAAAAACAGCCAGGAGAAGACCCAAAGCAAGAACAGTCTTTGAAGCCATCCTTTCACTGAGTAAAGACTAGGAGTATGTAGGGAAGGATGAAAGAAATGCTATACCCTGTGCACCTATTTATAGATGTTTGGAGACTACTGTAGAGGAGATAAAGAGATAAAGTGATAAGTAGTAATACAATGACAATGAATGCAAACGACAAGGATGCTTGCGTATACAGAGAGCTTGTTATTGTTCCAAGAAAAAAATTTGAATGATGAAAATTTCAATGGCACAATATTGCAAAAAAAAAATTTAAGAATCGAAAATATTTTCTTCACCAATTTTGTAACCAGCTCACATAGGGCTAAAGGGCAAATCCATATAGAAATCAAAGCTATTCAGAGCCGCTGTATGGATTAGGCACTAGCATGTACCATGACTAGTTCTCCTCCGTTTCAAAATAAGTGTTTTGTTTAATTTGTTAAAATAAATTAAAATTCATTTATTTTATAAAATAAATAGAACACATATTTTAATTGACAATTTATAGATTCCTTCGATAAAGATTGTATACTTTCATATCACCTATTTTTTCCCTTTATTATATATTACCTACTTTTACCTAATTTCTAGAGAAACATACCCTCGAATCTATATCTGATACCACAAATGTCCTCCCTAATTAACCGTTATTATGTAATAGAGGTAAAAAAATCCTGTGATATAAAAATATGTAATTTTTGTCATGCTAATATGTAAATCTTTATAAGTGTTCTATTTTGTTTTTTTAAATGACATTAATTTATTTATTTAAAAAAAAAACTAAATAGAATACTTATTTTGAGATGAAACATTAATAACAAAACTGCTCCTATAAAAACTCTCTTCTTCTTTTCAATTATCATGAGAAAAAAATTCTTCTTGGCTTGAACTAGATATATAATTAAGGAATGCTTAGAGATCTATTGATTAAATTAAATAAAAACTAAGCAAATTCAGTTCATCTTTTCAATCTAATCCAAATTCAGTAAATTTTTTGAAATGAAAATGCAAGCACGACTATGTCTAGAAGAAGCTAGCTGCACAGCCTACACTTCATTAAGGTAGACACTACAACAAGAAGATCCTTTAATTTGCAACAATTTAGGTAGTCATCGCAAAAGAACTATAACCAAACATTTTGACACAAATAAATATTTGTCCTTAAAAGTTACTTTTTAGGACAAATGATCACACTTTAAGCGAGTGTTCAAAATTTGTTATATACTTCAATGTAATATATATATTTTTTTACGCTAACTACAAAAATGAATACTTAATCAAAGATCAACTAGGTCCCCAAGGGTGCATGATGTGCTCAAAGCATCATGGCCTCTATATGTTGAGGGCATGCATAGTTCTAGCATGCTGAAAGAGGTAAGAAGTGAAGGCAGTGACGTGCTAAAATCATGAATACTCTTAATACATGGACAAGTTTGAGGGTGTGTTCAAAGATCTTTACACTTCAACCCTTCTAATTTTAATGATCATATTTAGTTGCCTTTACGAGTACTCATTGGTCAAATTATTTTTTTATGTAAATTAAAAAATAAATAATTATTTATTATGTTATTGTTAGGTTTGCAACATATCATATATTATTTTAATTAGTATGTATAATGCTTACATTATGATTGATAAGATTATACACTACATCTATTGCCACCTTGTTGCCTTAATTTTCCATTTACAATGAAGAAAAGTAATGCAAATCGTTGAACTAGGTATAGTAATGGTGTATTTTTTAAGTTAATTATTCATTTTTTAGTTATGATAAATATATTTTTTATTTTATTACACAATTCCATTTATTTGAACAAAGCCCTTTTATTAATAAAAATAAACTAATAAAAATAAATTTATGTATTAATAATTACAATGAAAATAGTTCTTCCTTTCATAAATATGTTTATGTGGAAATTACTAATTTATTAATATAATTATAATCCATATTAATTTTAAGGAAAATTATTTATTTGTGGCTAAAAAACCCATTGTAATTATTATTTTTATTTAAGAAAAAAATTTATTTGTTAATATATGAATTAATAGATATAGTTATTGTGGCACATGCAAGTGAATTCACATTTTTTATTGTGATATGCACATATATAGGTATCCTTTATTTACGTGTGAGATTGTTTTAATAATCTTATTCAATTATATTCTGTGAAGATATATTGAGCCATTACCTCTTGATTCGGCCATCAAGTTTGAATTTGACAATATGATTATTGGACAAGCTATACCATCTAGCTTGATCCCAGCTATTGAAAAAGGTTTAAAGAAGCAGAAAATTTGTGAGTATTATTGCTGGAGCAATTTGAGAGTGTTGTTTGCTGCTATTTTTGGTCTTCTTTTTTAAATTAATATGTGGTTGGAATTCTTGCAGTGGTTCATTGATAGGGCACCCTGTGGAAAATATTCGAATTGTTTTGACAAATGGTGCATTGCATGTTGTGGATTCCAGCGAGCTTGCATTCAAGTTAGTTGCGATCTATGTATTTAGACAATTATGGTCACTTTTCACTTAGTTTTCTCATGAACTTTATAGCTAAATTACTAATGGTTGTTTCCATAAACTTTATTGCCTTTCTTAAATGTTGGTTGAATTCAATAGTTGTTCCTTTATTATTCATTTGGTTGAATTTAATAGTTGTTCCCTTAATATTCTTTTGAATTTCTGTGACTTGTGATCTTCTTAAGTCTTAAATAGTGTTGTACATGAGTTCTAATTAAGGTTGATGGATCAAATGTCTATTAAGAGTAGCTCAGATGTTGAATATTGAAACCTCATAGTGCATAAATGACTAGGAAAATGAAAATTTTTTGCTGTAGGATATGTCAGTGTGGATCTGTGTACTTTGGTGCTCTGTTTTTTTCTTATATGCACCATGAAATACATGAAAATTGCATGCCTTAAATATAACCTTGGCTATGTGCTAAGAACTAATTACAAACTCTCATGAGGGCCCAAGAGTTTATAAGCATGGTTAGAAGGTATATATAAAAGATGGTCTAAGGTCCCTAAAGTTGACAAAACCTAGGTAAAGGCCCTTGTTGTTGTAAGTATATGCAATGATTTTAATTCTTTCTTGTCTTTCAAATTAAATTATTGGTGTTAATATTTGATAAATAAATTGACTTTTTTAGTCCGAATTTGATATTAACCTGGAGGCTAAGTTAAGAAGGCAGTGAATACATTCTTAGTTACTCGATTTCAGTCCCATAAGAATAAAGCACATACAGATTATTAGAAGTATGACACGTCAACACCTTACGAGGGGATTTCTCCGAATAAGTGGATAAAAATTTGCAAAAATTTTAAGGATGACAACTACAATGTATGATGTCATTTAAATTTAAATTTTTTTACTTTAAATGACTTAGTGTATGATATATAATTTATAGTTTATTTTATACAGTTAAAAAGCCAAACAAATAAGGATAATCATGCAAAGCTATCTATGAACCACACTATTGGTTTAAAGTCATTCGTCAGAGTTCTCACAGAGATGGTACCGTGTACGTATATTTCATATAATAAAATATGTTCAACAATTAAATTTTTTTACTTTATACAATGTACTAATTTTTTGTTGTACTTTGATGAATTGAATTAATCAACAAGAAAAAGAGTCAGACGAGGAGCCTAGCTTAGTAAAATTTTATAGAGCTACACACTTAAAAAAAACTAAGAGTTGGGTGACATCGCGTTGTAGACTTCTACATGTAATGAATATTAAATTTATGTATTATATTTGTTATTTAGTTATTAAAATTCTAACATAATCTTGGAATTTACTTTGTACATATTTTTATACAGGCATAAATGAATCATAAGGTTGATGCATCTAGGCAAGAGGGGCCTATAACAAAATCTAAGAAGAATGTTATATTTAATAAAATTCTTTGTGCAAGGTCAAGATATATTAATGAGCTCAGGCATGGCTTAATGCCTATCTCATTAGGCAGTCATTCTCAAGATGATAAGAATGAAAATATGAGGGCTGAGGGAGCTGAAGAATGTGCAAAATCTTTGGAAATGGATGTGCAGACTCTTAGATCAAAACAACTTGATCTAGGGTCGATGATTCTAAAACTAATGGAGCAATAAATAAGTCTGATTCATTGGTTTAGGTACAAAACATCTTCACACATAAAGCTTATTTAAAGTCTTAGTTTTATGTCTAGTTATATAAATCTAAATTAATTGAACCATTATTCTTTACTACATCATGCTTATTTTATAATGTTATATATTTACAGGTGAATAGGGGAGTTCAAAAGAATGATCAAAATTTGGGATGAAAGAAAATGATACATATCTTCTCATTTCTTTTGTGATAAAGTTACATTGCTATTGGTTTTATTCTAGTTATTTAATATTTTTTAGTTAGCCAAAATGTATTAGATTTTATGGTTTATAAGACAATAGATGATATTTAGTTTAATAATAAAGTATTTAAGTTTATTGAAATCAAATAGTAAGTGAACGATTTATGTCGATCATATTAAGATATTTTTTGAATTATTAATTTATATAGACTAATATATACAACTCTCTTGAATTTGTATATTTTTAAATATCTTTCTTCCCCTGCTCGCCCGCCCGCCCAAATGATTAGTTATAGCCATTGCAATTAATGTGTTAATGTATATGCTACGATTTAAATTTGTCCCAAATAGTTAATATTTATTACGTTAAAGCACTTTAGTAACAAATTTCTCTTATCCCAAATGCAATTTATTTTGTTGCAAATATGTTACAATCATATGCGATAAAATCGATTTATCACAAATATTTATAAGAAATATACACATGTCAATCTTTCTGCAACATATACAATTTGTCACAAATACATAAATATCATTTGCAATGAATATGGTTTGTCGCTAATACTTTTTAAAAATATTTAAATATCAAGCCTTTACAACATATGTAGTTTGTCTCAAATACATTAAAATCATTTGTGACATTTATTTTGTTGCACATGCCAATGCTGTTGTGACGAGGCTTATTTTTAATATTTTTTAACACAAAAAATAATATTTATTTGCAACATAATAATTACTTTTTTACGACAAACAAATTCATTACAAAGGTATCTACTATTTACAATAACAAAAAATTGTCCCAATGATTTTTTATGACACCGTATTTGCAACAAAAGTGAACAAATATATTTTCGTAGTAATCAACAAAATATGAACTTCTACAATAAATGCATTTATTGCAAAAACCTCTTTTCGTTGTAGTGAGACTAGGATTAGTCTATCTATTGCCTTTGTCGTTTTATCTTTTTTGTATAAGACACTGGTCAAAACTATTGAATGTCGGCATGTGGTCCATCTTGACAGATCACTGCCCTACGCCCATGTGACCTCCGCGGAGCCATACAGGTACTATATATCTACTAAAGTTTCTTGTCAGCAACCAAAACATAACAAAGTAAAATCCACGTACTTACATCTCTAGAAAACTATATACAAATAATTACATTTCCTAATTTTCTTACACATAGTTATTATAAATAAATTGAAAATTTTAAATACAGATCCTCTGAATAAATAATCTTAATTTATTTATTTTTAATATCAAAATTATTTATTTATGTAATAAAAACTAAAATAAATTGATTTTAGTTAATTTTGTTTACTAATTTAAGAAAAAAATTATACCTGGGCTTTTGCACCAAGGCACCATTGGTAGGACGGGTAGGAAGTTTATCGGCTGAGAAATATTCATCATGGAATTAAAAATTGATGACCGATGATCTTTGGACTTACGCATATTAGTGAGCCTTGACTCATCCAAAGGACTTTATGATTCAGACACACAAAATTTACAAATTATCTATAATTATATTTTAAAATAAAATTATTTATAAAAAAATTAAAATATCTTTACATATAAATTTTTTTTAAATAAAATAGTGTAAAATAAATAAAAGAACCATCCTAAGCTAGGCAGTACTTGTAGAGGTTAGGTGCGCCTAAGGTACGAGATGCCGGATAAATATCTGACAGCTACCCCTTCTCCGACTTCTTACCTTCTCTTCCTCACAATATTGCCCTTAATAAAGGAGTATCGACAAAATGTTCAACTTTGATTATGAAAGGTCATCACATATTTTCCTTTAGAAATTGCTCGACTTCAATTAAATGTAAGAAGCAGCACTTAAATATAAATAAAAAAAGCCAGCTGTATGGTTATCCAAAAATAAAAAAATCAGTACGTGTGCATTTACAGATAGTTTTAACTTATCCAATGGCAGGTTGCCTGATTGGTTAACTCACGAGTTTTTTTCGTACAAATGGTGACTGGTAGTTGAAAAGAGGAGGTCCCACCGTACTCTGCCCTTAATGAATTTATTCTTAGCTTTTTACCGTAAGATATGAGGATGTCCTTGTCCACAAAAGCAGTCAGTGGCTAGGCCGCAGTTTGTGACTCATGTTTAACACTTTTCTTTAGTAATCAGTGAGATATAATTATTTATGAGAAGAGTCTTTTTTTTACTTTTAACTAACAATAAGCTTAGCGCAATTTATATATAAAAATTAAGAAATTAATGATATATATGTTAATACCTAGTGTATTATTAATTTTGTTGCTGAAGGGATTCTATGTATAGCTTGTGCTAAGTTTATTATTAATGAGGAATATAAAAAATTCTTTTTTATTTCTAAGTTGTGCACAAGAAATTATTATCAAAAAATTTTAGAGTTTTTTTTTATATTATGTAGCTCGATATACAAATAATCTATATTATTTGAATTTTAACACTTAATCCTATATGATCTGGTTTATGATAAATATACCCTTAGGTCACAAATAAACTCATACCTAAGTTCTTATCTCATTATTGGTGACGAATTACCGATGATGACACATATTTATATGATCAAAATCAAAATATATGGCATATAGAAAACAAAGCACTCACTTAAAGATGATCGATAGAAAGTAAAAAATTTCTCCTTCTCAATCCTGTGTTCTAGAGAATGAACCAGAACCGAGCCACCTCCCGGTTTCAATCTAAAACTGGTTCCCAGTTAAAAAAATACGAAAATAGTAGAATTCAAAACTGGGAATCAAAAGAAGCCACTTTAGTGCTAGCTGAATTGCAAAAAACATATTATTCCGATAATCTGAAAAACTGGGTTGCATTTAGAATGGATTGAAGGACTCCAGAGACTTGCTAAAAATGGGGATTGGACGCGGCTAAAAGAAAGGATTTTTGGGAGTATAATGAATCCGAAGGAAATCATGTGGAGTACATCAAGTCTAGATGACTCGCAAGACTTCTAAGAACGCAAGAACGAGAGGATCACTCCTACTAAATGGACCAAAGATCTCACACTCTGCTTGGCCCATGTCAACACTTAATCCATATCGCATATACGATAACAAAATATGTCAATAAAATGTATTATTGATAAATAGGGGTATACTACGCCCTTCCATTGCTGAAGCGCCCTGCCTTAGTGCCACACCAAGGGGGAAGGGGTAGCCTTGCTGGAGAGTAGCCGGAATGGGGCAATATGAGGGGCGGACGGAGATAGGATGGAAACCCATCAATGGTGCTGGAGGGACCCTCCTCCTCCATTGCCGGATTCTGAAGTGGATCAGGGAGGAAGGAAATGGGAGGGGATGAGGCCCATTTAATAAGTGCTGGCAAAATTCGCCCATGCATTGCTCATGAGCAAAAGTTCGTGTGTGGGAGAAATTTTGGCTTTTTTGCAACACTTCATCAAACACGTTGCAAAAACATGATTATTTGCGACGCTGCATCACATTGCAATCTCCCAAGTGCACATATATTTGTGATGCATCTTATAAGACCTTATTTGTGATGCAATTTAGGATATGTTGCAAATAAGACACCTATTTGCAATACTCTTGATCATGCATTGCAAATAAGACCACTATTTGCGACCCACTTCAAGATGTGTCCCAAATAATACATAATTTCATTTTTAAATTTCCCCTCTCTCTCTTAACCCTCTCTCTCTTCACCCTCTCTCCCCTCACTCCCTCTCTCTCCTCTCTCTCTTTTCTCTCCTCTCCTCTCTCTCACTTCTCCTCCCACTCCTCTCACTTCCATCTCCTCTCTCTACCCTCTCATCTCATCTTCTTTCTCTACCTTCTCTCTCTCCACTCTCTCTATACCCTCTCTCTCCACCCTCTCACCTTTGACTCTACCCTCTCTCTCTATCCTCTGTCCCTACACCCTCCCTCTCTCTCTTTCTCTCTCCTCTCGTATCTCATCTCTCCTCTATCTCTACCTTCTTTCTCTCCTCTCTCTCTTTTCTCTCTATCTACCCACTTTGTCTCTCTCTTCTCACTCTCTCATCAATTCTCTCTCTTCTATCCCTCTCCCTCTCTCTTCTATCTCTCTCCCTCCCTCTATTTTATCTGTCTTCTCTCTTTCTCTCATCTTCTCTCTCTCATGCGCTTCAATGTGAGCCCTAGCCCTGACGAACAAAGGTGAGAGAGCAGGGGAATTTAATATTTTTAAATTTTTTATATATTATATTTTAAAATTAACAAAAATAATTAAAAGGTAATAGCGATGCATAGAAATAAAATATCTAAAAAATTAAAACTAAATTCCCATGCTCTCTCTATCTCTCTCCTCCTCTAGCTGAGTCCAACGACCCTCCCGCTCTCTATACTTTTGTCTATGTCAAATTTGTTATATTCGCATCTACTCTATATCTCTCTTCACTTTCTCTCTCTACATCTCTCTCCTTCTCTCTTTCGTCTCTCTCTATCTTCTTTCTATCATATCTCTCTCACTCTCTATCTCCTCTCTCTTCATTGTCATCTCTGCCGCCCCTCTCTCTCTCCTCTTTCTTCTCTCTCACTCCTCCCTCTCATCTATCTCCTCTCTCTCTTCTCTCTCTCTTTGTGTATCTCTCTCCTCTCCTCTCATCCCGCTCTCTCATCTCTCTCTCTCTATTTAGTCTCACTCACTCTCTATTCTCACTCTCTTCTCTCTCTTCACTCTTCCTCTCCTCTCTCTCTGATCTTTCTCTCATCACTCTCTCTCCTCTCGTCTCTCTCTCATCTCTCTCTTTGTAATCTCATCTCTTCTCTCTCCGTGTCTCTCTCTCGCATGTCTCTTCTTGCTCACTCACTCTCTCCCTGGCACTCTTTCTCTCACTCACATGCGTGTACATGAGCCCCAACTATGAGTAGAGAGAAAGTAGGAGAATTTTTTTCCTTATTTATTTATTCTAATTTTTTTATTTTTTTTAAAATTTAATATTTATTTATTGTATATTATATATTCAAATAATAAATATTAAATAAAATAATAAAACTATTAGTAACGCTTTCATAAAATTGTCGCAAATAAAATAAGGTTATTTTAAAAAAATTAGACTATTTGTGACATTTTTTAAAAGAGTCACAAATAGTACTACTATCAGCAACACTTTTAAAAAACCGTCACCAATAGTCTTAATTTTTTTAAAAAAAAATTCTTATTTTATTTGCGATGCTTCTATTTAAAGTGTCATTAATATTACCACTATTTATGACAATTTTATAAAAGCGTTGGAAATAGTTCTAATTTTTTAAATAAACTTATAACTATTTGCAATGTTGTTTTAAAAGTGTCGTAAATAGTACAACTATTAGTGAAGTTTTTAAATATGGGTCACAAATAGTTATTTTTTGTGACATTTTTATGTGCATTGTAAATAGTAATTTTGAGTGACGCTTTGTATTGCATCACTAATAGTGCTTTTTGCTGTAGTGACATACCTATAATTTCTTTTTATTGTCAACATGAACATCCTACAAGTGAGTAATAAAATCTACAGCCCTGCCACTTAAACACTTCACATCTTGTATAAGTGCCAAATCTAATGGTGAGTGTTAGTTGAAGCGAAACACAATAGTAAATGGACTAAAACATGTATTCTTGTTTACACTCTTGTTATAAGAAAATTCAGCTTTGTACAAATGTTGATCCAAATACTTCAAATTAGTACCTACTAAGCGTCTCAACAAATTTCCCATAGACCTATTGACAACCTCTGTCTAACAATTAATTTGGGATGATAAGCATTATTGAAGTCTAATGATGTGTGTGCTAACCTCCAGAAAGAATGCCAATAGTGACTTATAAAGCAAGTATCTCGATCTGATATACAAGACAAAGGTAAGTCATACATGCAACCAATAAATCCCTCAAAAGAATAACAAGGCAACATGCAATGCATCAATAGTTTTCTTGCAAACTAGAAAGTGTGTCATCTTAGAGAATTTATCAACAACCACAAAGATAACATCCATACCTTTGTTCTTGCGCAGTAAGCCAAGAACAAATACCATATTACTGTCAGACCGTGTTTCTTAGGGATAGGAAAAGGCATACACGACATCTTCCTATAATCATGTACATCTTTCTATGCATAAATGACCAAAAATAAAAAGAAGACACAAGATGGAATGTCTTTTCTCTACCCATATGACCTTCTTGATATAGCTATTTTATGACTGTGACACATAAACTAGTTAATGGAATACATAGCTAGATACCCACAAATGGAAACCCTTCATGCAACAAGTAGTCAGATATCTTTCCCTTTTTAGCATAATCCAGGACACTAGAGAAATAGGGGTCAACAAGTAATAAATCCAAAAAGGAACCCGAATTTGCAACACCTGGATATGCGTAGCAGTAAACAAACATGCTCGATGGCTCAAAGCATTTGCCACTTTATATATTTAAGTGTTGCATGATCAAAGTATAGAATAAACTTGGCATAGATCATAAGCACTATATCTACCTTTTGCACCCGATAACTTTTCATTAATGTATACATTTGGATGACCGTCTTCACTCAGGACAACCCCATTACCTACCTTAGAAGCATCACAATGTAATTCAAAAGGATTTACAAAATGAGGCAATGTTAATACAAGTGGTGAAATCTCTTTAATAAGGCTAACGACTCTCTAAGCTTCATCACTCCATATACAATTTCTAGACATCATGCAATAAGTAATAGGTGTCAGGATGGTACAAAACTGTCAGATAAACCTCCTATATAAAGAAGCTAACCCAATAAAGTTTTGTACCTCATGTGTGCTTGTAGGTCTTGGCCATAGCTTGACTGAATCAACTTTACGTTCATCCAATGGAAGTCCATCCTTAGACAGAACTTACCCAAGGAATGGAACTAACTTTTTCATGATTGTTGAAAGTGAGTCACAAAATCAGAACTATAAATAAGTATGTTGTCAAAGTTAACCGTAACAAAGCTACCAATAAATGGTAAAAGGAATTTGTTCAACACCCACATAAATGTACTTACCCATGAAAATTGCATACCTAATATATTCTAGTAGGTCTTTGCCACAACATGAATAAATCAACTTTACGTTCATCCACTGGAAGCCCATCCTTAGACACAACAATTTGGCTAAACATTTTTTGGCAAAAGTTTTGAGCATTGCAACATACACCCTCAATAGAGTTTATTTAAGACCTAGTAGAGTCCAAACCCCTTATGACTTGTAGAAGTCATTTTCATATCTTAAGAGATATGGAAGCCTTAAGAAAAATTGATAGTAAGAGTGATGATGAAATTTTTCTTAGATATTCTTTGACAATTAGGGTATACAAGTTTTTTTTAAAAAAAACTCAAACTGTCATTGAGTCCTTTAATGTGGTTGTAAATGATGCACAAATTTTTTAAAATCAAAACATTCAACAGGGGAAAGAAAAACAAAAAGTTGATGATTGTTATGATTGTGATGATTTAGTTAATGTGTTTAATAATGCAGATTATAAAGAACAAAAACAGGTGGAAGTTCATGATGATCACATATATGAAAGTGATGCTTAAGAAGAAGAGCAAGAACCACAAGTTCAAACTATTCAAGTACCTAATTAGGTTAAAAAAGACCATCCTGAAACCAATGTGATTGGTGACATCAATAAAGGAGTGAGAACAAGACATCAATTGGAAAAATAAATAAAATTTTCTTATTATGTATCTCTTACTGAACCAAAGAAGATTGAAGAAGCTCTTCAAGATGAGAATTTTATAATTGCAATGCTAGAGGAACTTGAAAATTCACTAGGAATGAAGCATGGTTTCTTGTCCCTAGATCTAAGCAATGCAATGTCATAGAGACAAAGTGGATGTATAAGAACAAGGCAGATGAACAAGGTACTATGGTAATAAACAAAGTAATATTAGCTACTCAAGGCTACACACCGGTATAAGGCATTGGTTTTGAATTTACTCTTGTTGCTAGACTTGAATCTATTAGATTACTTCTTGCTATAGTTTGTCATTTAAAATTTAAAGTATATCAGAGGAATGTCAAGAGTGATTTTCTGAATAGAAACTTGGAAGATGAAGACTATGTTGAACAACCTAATGGTTTTATTGACCCTCATCGTCATGATTATATATACAAATTAAAGAAAACTTTGTATAAATTGAAACAAGCTCCAAAAATATAGTATGATAGATTGACATAATATCTGACAAAGGAGGACTACACAAAAGAAGGTATTGACAAGACATTGTTTGTCAATAAATATGTAAAACATGTTGTGATGACACATATCTATGTAGATGACATTATTTTTGGCTCTACAAATGATAAGCTTGTCAACACTTTTGCAAAAGATATGAATAAGGAATTTGAAATAAGTATAGAAAGTTTACTAATTTATTTTCTTGGTTTGCAAGTACAACAAACTGATTCTAAAATCTTCATCTCACAATTAAAGTTTGCTAAAGAATTTGTGAAGAAGTTTGGACTTAAAAATGCAAAATATGCTAAGCCACCTATGACTCTTTCTATCAAATTAAGTAAAAATGTTTCTGGTAATTCTGTTGACCAAACTTTGTATAGAAGCATGATTGGTAGTATCTTGTACTTAACTGTTAGTCGTCGAGATATTTACTTAAGTGTAGGAGTATGTACTAGATATCAAGTTGATCCTAAAAAAATCATACATGATTGTTATTAAGAGAATAATAAAATATGTAAGTGGATTTACAAGATATGGTTTATGGTTTCTATTTGACACTACTTTTGAACTGGTAGAATACTCATATGCTAATTGAGCAAGAAATTTAGATGATAGGGAGAGTACTTCATGTGAATTTTTTTCTGTAGGAAATGTTTAGTTTCTTTATTAACTACAAAAGCTAAATATATAACTATTGGTAGTTGCTTTACACAATTGATGTGGATGAAAAAGATGTTATTTGAATATAAAATACATTATTTGCTATTACCCAATTGTTTAATAACCGTATTAGTTTAATTTATAAATTTCCCATCACTCTTCCTAATAATGCATCTACAAGAAATTTATTTACAAATTACTAAGTGACTCATGTAGGAATTAATATTAATTATATAATTATAAGAGCATAACAATGAACATAACATAAGATGCATATGTATGCATTTCTCAATTATAATATCCTTAAAATAGTAAAATTATCACATATACTAGGATAAGATAAAAAATCTGATTACCAAATTGTAAGAAAATTACAGTAATTGTTATAAAATGTAGGTTTTTGGTGGTTAAATCATTGAAAATAATATATGGATTAAAAAATGAACTAAAACCTAACATTGTGCTCCTAACATGATAATATTTCTATGAAAATTCTGGCACCACAAAAATCAATCATTTGAGGGGTAGAACCATGAATTCAGTTGAAGAGGCAATTCAGTCATTTGTCCTACCCAATGAACTCTAAAATTTATGCGAAATATTTTGTACCATTTGAATAACTAACCATATTCAAAATTTTATGATTTTTTGACATATACAGAATTAGTTATACATTTCCTAAGTTAAGTTGAGAATATGATGAGAATTAATAAAATATGGAAAATCACAAAATATCACCAAAAAACACATAATTAATGAAACATTAGCACAGAAGACCCTAATGTTGCTAATGAATGTTCATAACATCACAAATCACTGATAAGTCCCCTTATTTTCGGATCGGACTCAACTTTCACTAACATGTTTCACATGAAACAAAAACAAACTAAAATAATTACTAATGGAACATAGCATTAGAATGACAAAGGGAATCAAACAACCTAACTACAAAAGAAATATATGGAGAAGAGAAAGATATCTAGAGAGAAAGTAAAGAGAGACAAGAAGTGAGAGGGAGGAGGGGGAGAGAGGGTTCGAGTGGTGAAATGAGGGGAACCATGACATTAAAGAGTATCCTTGTGCCCAGTTTTGGACCCATTGGTCACATTCGCATGAATGGAATTATGAGCCAATATGAAAGTGAAACCACTTAAGAGGTCAAAGACTTGAAACCTAGGAAAGGAGTGGCTTGTATCCCATGTGAGGAAATTACCATATTTCCCTTATTGGCAGTCTAACCTGTAGAGTTAGGGCATGAGAGCACGACAATTTTTAATGTCATAATTGAGTTTGTGCCTTGGTAATACAATCTGTTGAGACTTGTGTGGGCCAATATTAATTATATTTTATTTGCTTTAATGTTCACAATTGTTGTTGTGATAGTAATTTATCACAACCTTAAGATTAATGAAAGATTGTTCATGGGTGCTAGATAGCTATGAATCAGGAGAGAAAACCTAATCAAAATAAAGACTAAAATAGCCTCATTGTGGTCTAGGACCAGTTCATGAAGTGAACAGGGCCTTGACCTCTTGAATTTTCCTTGGTTAATGAATTGATGCTAGTTTTCTAGATCGTCACTTATTGGATGAGAACTTGTAGGGTTAGGGATAGTTATTCTGAGTCCTTGCTTGTTGGTAGCACTAATAGGATTCAGGATGGTTATTCTAAGTCCCTACTTGTTAAATGAGCACTGATAGGGTTCAAGATAGTTATTCAAAGTCTTGGGTCTTTGATGGGTTACTGATTTGGTCATGTCGTTGCACCTCCTTGTTTGTGGGAGCTCTATGTAAGCCAGGATCACAACTAGGGTTGCATCTCAGTTCGGTTTCAAGATTTTCAAGTCAGAACCAAACTAAAATTTAGAATCGAAATTGAAGAACCAAACCTAATCGAAAACGGATACTGAAGTCTTGGAACTGAACCAACAAATATTAGAACTGAACCGAACAAAAAAGTAAATAAGAATTAACTTCTTGTTGTTTCCCATTCTGAACGGGGAGGTGAAGTAGAGGTGAGGGGGGAGGAAGGGTGGTGGCCAGAAGATGAGGAGGTCTAGCTAGGAGGAGGTGGTGGGTCTCATGGAGGCCAGAGAGGGATAAGGAGTGGAGGCTACCAGTTGGGCAACTAGAACAATAGAACATGGAGCGGGGACAAAGGGGTGGTGTTGGCAAATGGGAGTGGAGGTCTGTTACCTTCTCACACTCCTTCCAGTTTCAAGCTCTCCAACAAATACCAATCGGACCGTTCTCTTTTCCTACAAACCACTCCATTTCTTCAAAGTCCCACATCCATTTTTGCCAAAACTTCATCTTGCTTCTCTCCTCAAATGCTTATAAAGGCCAAACAGGAGTCATAGGGCGAGACCTATTTCCTCAAAAGGCATGCTGAGAAGCTGACTATTGTAATTGTTGGGTCGCTGGTCTTCTATGCTAGGTTCACTTGTAGACCTATTATATTGTCTTGTAAAGCTGCAAAGAGTACAACTTCACTAGCTTCAAAGGAATGGAGGGAGGCCCAGAGAGACGAAGATGAAAATGGTTGATTGTATTTGAAGATGTTGCAGAAAAACTCAAGAGACATTGAGACTTTCAAAATGGTTTTGTATGAGAAGATGAGAGTCAGGAGGACCAAGGAGGTGTCGGTGACGACGACCCTATGGGCGGCAACGACCTTGCTGGCCTCTTGAGAAAAGATGGAGCATGGAGGTGCTGGCCTCTTGAAGCTGAAGCTTGGACAGGTGGGAGGCAATGACTCTTTGGAGACAGAGAGGAGGGGTGAATAAGATTAGGGTTAATCTTGACCATTTATTCATATGAACAGTCAAGATTAGTTTTTTTAAATAAAAAGTAAAATATTCAATTTGTTTTGTTTCCAGTTTTTTATATGCAAGAACCAAATCAAACAGAGTTTGAGTCAAGTTCTTAATTTTGGAACCGAACCAAACTGAATAGACTAATTTTGGTTTGGTTCCACCTAATTCCATTTGGTTCCAATTTTTCTAGGTAGCCTTACTCACATTTGATCTTCATAGGGTCCTTTTTGTACATGCAATAGGGGTTCGCTAGCATCCTGTTTGGTTGGTGTCTTTTGTCTCTTATGTTCAAGTGTAGTTGTGGGCCTAACCCTTCTACTCTAACTAGTCTCTAATGGGCTAGGCTAGGTGGGGTCATGACACTTCGTGGTGGATTCGATGGCATCACTATGGATGGTACCCCTCAGTGGATGGTCCATGAGGGTTTGTATCATTTATCACTTTGGGTGATATCTAATAAGTTTGTTTATCTATGAGATTAGACGAGGTTGTGAATTGTTTAACAAAGATGTGTAAGATAATTAACGATAATGTTTGTTATTTGATTGTTAACTAGAACAAATTGAACAATTAAATGATTTCCATAAAATGTATGTTGGACGAATACACTTAGGCCTTGCATGTATGATATTATACTTCATGAGTTAGTATTAGTTTTTGGGCAGAACTATGTATAGATCCAATCTTATTGGAGGAAACGTTGAAGATGTTATTAAATAGGTATGTTGGAAACTAACATCTTAGTGATGTTGGTCTGATCTGAATAATAATTAATTCATTTGCTCTTTTGAAAACATTCCTCCTAAGGAATGAGATGTTCTGTTGTTCTTTGGTCTTGTTAGTTACAAATTCTTCATAAGGACTAGTGAGACATAATCTTTAGTGGGGGATTGAGGATGGCATGCACTAGTGGGTTCTAATTTTTTACTTATGAAATTTTGTAAGTTATTGTATTTTTGGCACGAGAGCCGACTTTACTTGGTTTTTTTTCATATTAATAATAAATTTGTACATAGAAGGTTAGCCAACAATGTTTTGATTTTTTAGATGTGTATCAATACCATATATTTTGATATTAATATTTATTAACCCTAGTTATCATGACTTAGATATTTAATCAAAAAATTTATTTTCTATTTAAGAAAGAAAAAATTATCTTAATTTATGACACTTATTTTATTAAAAAGGGTTTTAAAAATCCGGGTTATAACACACCATGCATCTAAAAAAAGGGACAAGATGAGACAGAAAAAGAGAGAAAGAGGAGAGGAGAAAGGGGGAAAGGGGTTGAATGGTGAAATGAATGGGGTTATAGATTTTTTTCCTCCTAATTAATTGATAATCATCCAATTTTCTTGTATTTATCGTATGAATTTTAGAGTGGTAATTAGAAGATAATATTCCTAATAATCCGAAATAGATAAAAGTGATAATATTTAGCAAAAAAATTGATATGATGAATTGAGAGAGTGATTGAGTTGAACTGAAATGATAATATTTGTCTGTTAAGAGAGATCAAGTAGGATAATTATAGAATATCCAAATAAGAGAAAACAAAAACTGAAAATGAAACAAAGTTGATCCCAAATGAGAGAGAATTTGGCGCCTCAGTAGGATTGGGTGGACGAAGGGATCCCACAAGGACTTTTCCTAAATTATCAATGAGTTTTATTCTAGGAAATATTTACTAATAGGTCCTACCAACTAAAATTTATTTGCTTAAAAAGATAAAACACAAAAAAAGGAAAATGAGCCTCAGAATTGGGCTTTTAACCTAAGTCAGGTCCACTAAAAAGAACTAACTCGGGAAAAGAAATTAAAATTTTCTAGGTCTTATAGGAACTCATAGCAGTTAATCCTATTAATTTCTTCACCCTCATGTTTAATCTTATTTACTTCCTTCTCTCTCATCTCACCCGAAAATTCACCCTTCATCTATTTATAATAATTCTATTTACTGCACCATGGACCACATTGAGTTGCTTCATTTGTTTTTATAGAAAGTACGATGGACCACCTTGAGTACTACAGTGAAGAGAGTAGGCAAAATGCGTAGTGTTAGATTGTAACGTTTGTGGCTGACGGCTACATCTCATTCACGGGCAAACCTTAAAGTTGGAGGCGTACGATGAGAGAATCTAATGAGGCCACCGGGTACCAACTTACGTGTGTGTTTTTATTCGAATTGAAGAAAATCTCACGTGGGTGTTTTTATTACTTTCTGCGAGGGACCACGATATCTTGATTCGAAACAAAGCCCTCATTTTTATAACTGGGCACAAAAAAGAACCATGAGGAAGCCATGAGTGCCACGCTTAGTACAAAAGCGGAAAAGCGTGGCCCTCGCATGCATGATGCATTGATTACAAAAAAAATCAGTGACGCAGACAGGAAATTACATAATGTCATAAATTTCAGAGTGTTTCCGTATATATGAGCATAGTTTCCTTTATTCATAATGTAGCTATAATTACTCTTGGCAGGAGCGCTCGTCTTGATGTGCAACCCATGAAGCCACCTCATGCATGATGCATTGGGGGGGTTCCTCGCCAGCAGATCATGATATGCCCGCATAAGGGGGGGCAGGTAAATTTTCTGCCTCCTTATTATTGTGGCCGCACGGTCGACATCGTGTGGAAAATATGCACCGGATGCATATGAACAGCACTCATATGAGATTCTAAAAATTTAAGTGCAAAATATTTTTCGAATCCACCTTAACCCCTTAACCCATGTATAAATAAATATTCCCTCCAACTCAAATTAATAATTTTATTTAATTTTTTAAAATAAATTAATTTTTATTTATTTTTAAAAACTAAATTAAGCTATTAATTATGCATGATAGAGTGAGTACAAAGCAAGAGGGGATAGACTCTCAAAGAACATACACAGAGACATCAAGTGGAGTAATGATAGCACCCCCAAAGGATTATAGGCCTATGCAAGAGGGGATAGACTGGTCTTACACCTAGGAAATTACATAATCAATGGTACAAAGAACATACACAAAGACATGAAGTGGAGTACTGATAACACCCCCAAAGGATTAAAGGCCTATGCAATGGTCTCAATAAAGGATCAAGTTGATAACTTAGAGGGAGGTGAATATGTATTTAAAAAAATAATTCTATATTTATAAGCAGGTCCCCTCTCGAAAGAGTAACTAAGATAGAAAATAAGAGCACGATATGCACAGAAGTAATGCTTGGCGGATACAAGGTATGAGTATCTAATACAGGAAATTACATAATGTCATAAACTAGGAAATTGGCATCCCGTAGGCTGTAAATTTCGGAGTGTTTCCATATCTATGAGCATAGTTTCCATTTATTCATAATGTAGCTAGAATTACACTTGGGAGGAGCGCTGGTCCTGATGTGCACCCCATGCTTGATGCATTGGGTTCCTCAGCCAGCAGATCATGATACACCCGCATAAGGGGGTAGGTAAATTTTTTGCCCCCTTATTATTATGGCCGCACGATCGATATAGTGTGGCAAATATGCACCCGATGCATATGAACAACACTCATATGAGATTCTAGAAATTTAAGTGCAAAATAATTTTCAAATCCACCTTAACCCCTTAACCCATGTATAAATAAATATTCCCTCCAACCCAAATTAATAATTCTATTTAGTTTTTTAAAATAAACTAATTTTTATTTATTTTAAAAAACTAAATTGAGCTATTAATTATGTATGATAGAGTGAGTACAAAGCAAGAAGGGATAGACTGGCCTTACACCTAGGAAATTACATAATCAATGGAATATCAAGGAACATACACAAAGACATGAAGTGGAGTAATGATAGCTCCCCCAAAGGATTAAAGGCTTATGCAATCACCACTAAAGGATCAAGTTGATAAGTTAGAGGGAGGTGAATATGTATTTAAAAAAATAATTCTATATTTATAAACAGGTCGCCTCTTGAAAGAGTAACCAAGATAGAAAATAAGAGCATGATATGCACATAAGTAATGCTTGGCGGATGCAAGGTATGAGTAAGGAAGATTTATGGAGATATACCCACTAATTTCTAAAAGTAGTTGGAAACTCAATATTAGAAAAATCCCTATGTTTGCTCTTCTAGTGTTAATGGATTATGCTGAAATAATATTTTAGGATGCCACTATGTCACTCTTAATTGGATGAGGTGTGCTCTCCAATGATCACATTATTTTATAGAGAATGATATGTAAGCTCCATTTTCTCTAAACCTAGAGCCTACTCCACCTCTAATTGGACTTGAAAAAGTGAATATCTATGTTGTTAGGTGTGACTCATCTTCTCTATCTAATCAGAGGCTGGAGTAGACTTTTTGTCACACTGGCACCCGCTCGACTCGAGCTAAACTTAGTCCAAGGGACGGTTGAAGCGCACAGGGGTGATAAAGTAATTAAAATTTACGGAAGTCTAAACCACAATGGTTAATAGAGTACATGACAAAGTCATATAAATATGAAGTTCTAATAAAATAGCAGAACAATCAGAAAAGATCGTAAGATCTTTAGGCTCCCATGCCTACACCCGATCATCATCTATATGCGCCTTATAAAGAGGGACCTGATCATCTGCATGTTGCACCATGCAGTCCCAAAACAGAAAACGCTGAAAAAATAGGGTGAGTATAAAACTCAGCAAGGTTTTAAATGTTGTAAACGGTTAATAAAAAAACAACCATGACATTCAAAATAGTCTATCACTTCAACATATCATGTAATATCTCATTTCTGATTACTTTCCTTTATTCTAAACATACTTACCCATAAGTAATTATTCTGCATGAAAGTATCTCAAACATACTATTCATAACATAAATAATCACATTATAACATAAACATTCATCCTGCATGAAGAGTGTCTCTAACACAACATACATATTCATGCATATAAATTCTCTTTCATAAACATTCATCTTGCATGACAAATATCTCACACACACTATACATATCCATGTATGTTCATAAATGACCATCCTGCATGAAAAGTGTCTCAAACGCACTAGTATATCATGCATATCTATAACTATTCAACCTGCATGAGAAGTGTCTTTAACACACAATCACATCATGCATATCCATAAACATTCAACCTACATGAGAAGTGTCTCTAACACACAATAACATAATGCATATCCATAAATATTCAATCTGCATGAGAAATGTCTCTAATACACAATCACATCATGCATATTTATAAACATTTATCCTGTATGCAAAGTGTCTCTAATACACTATCACAACCATGCATATCAATAAAACAACCATGCTTAATCGACCAAAGCTGAAGTAGTCCCTGCTCACTCTAGATAATCCCTGATTAAAAAGTCTGAAGGAATTACACAATTTAAATAAATTCCCTAATGGAAAAGATTATCCCATAGTAAGCTGGTGCACTCAGCAACACTAGTCTAGATTCTTAGGGTCTATATTGTCTCAATAGTTTTGTCTACTTATAGCAATATTGCTGCTCTTCTCAACTTGGGGAGGAAAACTCATCCTTGAGGGATGTAAAAACCAGTCCTTTTGGACATAAAACCCTGTCTTTTTGGACATAAAACCCGATCCTTTCGGACGTAAAACCGAATTGTTAAGCCTCTGATTAATTAACCCAATATGCAATATCACACAATTGCATAGAATTGATCAACCACGGCTAATCTTGATAAAGTCTCATTCATAAATCTGTTTCGTGATGCATGCAATATAGTACATATGTGGGCAATACCTACATGAATCATAATTCATAAAACATGCTCCCATCAGCCATACATGCATAATTTCTAATTAAAGTATCAATAATTACCATAATTACCCCCACATGTGTGTATATGGTAGGACATTCAATTCTAAGTATATGGACATGTATTATAAACAACCAATCAACATACTACACTCATGCTCTTTAACATTTAATCATGGTTCCTTACTAAAATCATAAATGAAAATCATAAAAAAATACAACTCGAAACAAGGGCAACAACACGCTAGACTTAAATAAGCATATTTATTACTGCACTTAAAGCTAGACATGACACCATCATTCACCCACAATTCGATCATAATATGTGAAAACATACAAATCCATTCTCATGTCATAATCTTCCTGGAATCATACTTAAAATATGACGAATCACTTAACATGGATTCAGATAAGAAATCATAACATATTTAACCAAATAACATGTAATTTACATAATATTTAAACATTCATCATAGCTTCCAACATTAAATTCATGCTCTTTAAGTAGCTCTTCCAAGCATAAATCACTCATCATAATCACAATAGATGATATTTAAGAAATAGAACATAAAAATGAGCAAAAATGGGTAAAATGGCAAAACTGTCATTTGGACGTTCCATTGGCCAAAAGGTCGTTCAAACATCTGGTTGTTCGATCAGCCTATATGGTCATTTGAATGCCAACATAGCGGCTCTGGTTCATCTTCTTCCTTGCGAACTCAAAATCGAAACTTTACAAAATCAGTATGACCATTCGAATCTCGCACCCAAACATCATAATAATAAAATTAAAGCTTAAAAAATGATAAATTTAGTCATTTATCAACTAAAACATAAAAATATCACAATAAAGATTAAGTTTTTCTTAATCTACCATTAAAGATCAACTCCAAGCAAACACACTTGAAACTTCACCAAACTCAAATCCGAATACACAACCTATTTAGGAAGAAATTTCTTACCTTCAGTGACTTTTTTGACTTGAAATTGTAGCTCCAACTCGTTCAAAATTCTACCCACAATAGGGTTTTGTTAATACTTGCATAAATCCTCTTAAAAATGCCTAAATCACTTAAAAACTTGAGATCTAGGGTTTATTGAGTTCAAAAATAAAATTTCTTCCATAGAGGCTTAAAATAGAGGTCAAAATCCGAAGCTTAAAGGATAAGAATCGAGATTAATCCTTGGCTGAAGAAAGGATTTAGAAAGTTTAGGAGAAACCCTAGGTAATTAATGGAAAATCAAGCTAATTTTTACCTTAATCACCTTTCCATCTTTGGAAATAGGGATTAAGGCCTCCTAAGCTCCAGAACCCTCCCCTTCCCAATTGGGAAAGTGATTATGTCATACTATTTATAGTAGGTATATTAGGGTACACCTAAGAAGAATGTAGGGTATAAATAAAATTTAACACTAAAAATAGAAAGTTTGTTTATTTTAAGCCCAAAATGATGTCTAAAATTTTTGAAACACTTAATTACTATCATAAGATATTTCCAAGGTATTGTGGGACCCATCATCCAAATTTACGAATGTGGGGCCCATGGCGGTCCAACCTTATAGGTTTTGGGAAAAATAGTAAAAAATTCTATAAATTTCATAAAAATTTGAATTGACTTAGTTTTACATAAAAACTATCAAAGTGAATAAAATTTGATTAAAAATTTAGTTAACCACCTTAAATTAAAAAATAAGTCAAAATTTACGAAATTAACAATAAACCACTCAATAACAACTAAAATAAAATTAAATAAACTGGTTAGAGTTTATGGATCTTACACTTTTGGTGTTGAAAAAGTGGAGCAGGACTATTAACTTCCTTTTTTTAAGGTGGTCAACACTAATAGATAACAATTGCATAAAATGACTCAAGTCCTCTACACATTTTTGTTAGAAGTGTTCCCTCCCTTGATCATTCTTGTAGGTGGTGGTCATAAATCCAAGTATTGTAGCATCTTAGGCCTTTTCAATGCCTTTTTTCAAATGCAATGGATAAAATGTAATACCATTTTTTTCTTAAAACTCAAAAAACCTAGACCATTACTTTTGATTTTTACAAACCTTTATCATACTAGATAACATATAATCAAAGTATAAGAGAAAGGATATACTGTGTGTAAATGAACAACCATTCAAAGTCACACAACTTTAACTAATGAATAGCCCATATGTTGCACCCAACATGCTTGATCTTCAGAATTTGCACTATTAGCCACAGGAACATAAAACCAAGAACAACCACAAAGGAGCATTTTTATATTCTAAGATCAAGCAATCAATAGGAACAAGAGATTTTGTTATCATCAATTAAATTGGGCCAACATCTCACAAGATTTTTTTGCCTACACACCTATTGATAACTATCTCCAACATTACAACTATTAAGATTGAATCCAAATGTAGTTCTGACTAGAAACTAACACTATTTCATTAAGCATAACATGATACATGTAATTCTTAACTGTTTTTTACTCGGTAAGAGGGGTTTACCCCAAATATCATTACAAGAAAGAGGGAAATGCATGAAAAGTTAGAAAGGCAAAAGGATTAAACAAAAATCATATGTGCCATTGACAACTTAAAATAGCGAAAACAACTTATGCTCTCAGTTCACTAGAAATTTTGGATAAAAGTAAAGTCTTGTGAGTCTAGGTTCCTTCAAATTTTGTTTATTGTGCTCTTTTTATATGAAAAATATAGCAATGCAGTAATAGGTTTTTAAAAACTTCTATATTAGGATTGGCTCTGCCATAAGAATTGATGGCTGACAAGAGTGAGTTGATATCGCCATGAGCAATGTATATTTGAAGTCTTTTGGAGATAGTTAAGATGATCATTTTCAATAACTACACTTGAAGAGGAGATGTTAAATATATGCTATTTCATTTTTGCAAAGACTAAATCTATTGACTAGAGTGATTCCACACTTTTGAAGATTGTCTAAGGTCAATAGGGCATTGTTGAACATAAGCCAAAAAATGAAAATTGCTTAAGAAAATGAGATTTATACCAAACCAAGTTCGTCTAAGAAGGAATGGAAAGAGAAGGCCAGATAGCTATTTAAGCATAGTGTGGCAGCATCTACGTATTTTGAGAGTACTTTTTTCCCTAAAAGAATGATATTATTAACTCACCTCCTATCAAAGGTTTCAAAAACAAAATCTCATTGATGTTATTTCTAAGGATGATAGAGATTTATCAAGTTGTTATTTCTCCTTATAGTAATAAAGCTTTTGGGCTGGATGGCTTCAATAAGGAATTCTTTGCTTCTTGTTTGGGAGATTGTGGATTTCTGTGATGTATTTCTTCAATCATAGTAAGTTGTCAAAGGTCACTATTTGTACATTCCTAACTTTAATTCCTAAGGAACAGTTTGCTACCACTTTTCTTAAATTTTGGTCTATCTCTTCATCCAACTTCATTTACAAGGTTGTCACTAAGATTATGACAAATAGATTCTCTAAGGTTCTTCCCTCTATCATTAGCACTAATCAAGCAACATATCGTCAAGGGATGTCTATTTATGAAAATAGCCTCATGAGACATGAGCATATTTAGAATTATCATAGGAAGAAAGAAGAAAAGGAATTTTGTATCAAAGTTTACCTTAAAAAGGCATATGATAAAGTCAAATAGGAATATATCTTATAGGGTCTTATTGATATTGGTTGCCCACCCAAATGGATATCTTGGGTTTGGTAATGTATTTCAAAGACATCCTTTAGTGTTCTTGTGAATGAGTGCAATTTTAGGTTATTTTCTAGTCAGTGTGGTCTAAGTCAAGGTTGTCCTCTTTCACCCTACCTATTTGCTTTGTCAATGCAAGGTCTTTCTTATTTGCCAGATTGCTATTATTCCTCTAGCCATATTGCAATCTCTTGTCATGGTAATGCACCTTCCATCTCCCATCCATTGTTTGCAAATGGCAGTCTAATTTTTTCTGAGGAGAGTTTGAGTGCAACTTCTAGAATTCTAGATTATCTATGCCAATTTTAGGTAATATTTGGTTTGCTTCCAAATGACCACAAAAGTCACATATAATTGTCCAAAAGTTGTACACTTCAAAATGACATTTATGATCTTATAGGTTTCTAAATTGGCGATCTTCGTATTAGTTACTTGGGTCTCCCACTTTTCTATGGTATCTTGCATTATTTTATGGGCGTGCCTCTCATCATTAAGGTGCAAAATGCACTTTCCTCTTGGAAGAAGAAGCTGCTATCCTATGCTGGTAGATTAGAGTTTGTTAAATGAGTGCTCACTAGTGTGAAGAATTATTGGTCCCTTCATTTCCTTCTCCCAAAGTCTATTGCAAAGTGGATCAACCTCCTTTTTACGATCTTGAGCAAATTATTTTGGAAATTAGTAGCAGACAGTAATGAGCATCTTTTATTTAGTTGTTCTTTTTTACTATTAATATTTTGCTAAATTCTTATGCTTCTTTGGATTGGGAATAACACTTCTTGGGACCAACTTTCAGTGAATCTTCTTCTTGAAAATTTCTAGGAGGTGAAGGACAAGAAAATACTTTTGAAACTATTTCTCAATGCAGTCATTTATTTCATTTGGACATAAAGGAATTGCAAATCATTTTGTGACACCTATTCCAATCACTCTCAAATTTTTAGAATCATTGAAACAAATATTTATCTTAGATTTTTTCTTCTTCTAAATTTTCTAGATTTGTTGATGATTTTCCTTTTCTTAAATTGAAATGGGGCATTCCCTCTTGCTTGGCTTCTCTTTGTTTTATGATTGATGTAATTCTCCTTTTGCTTTAATAAAATTTACTTATAAACAAATGCATAGTGCAATGAGATTTTTCTTGATGTCTCAAGTCCAGCCATATATGTAGATTCTACCTACGGTACGTGTGATATGTGATACACCTTATCTTGGAAAGACATTTTTACTTTTAAATTAATTATGGTCTAGCTTCTCAATTGGTACGAAGTTTCAAAAGTAGTTGTGCACAACAATTAGATAATTCACTAAGGCAATTGATCACCAGTTCAATCGACCTACTCTTAGTAGTTCATAGTAAGTTCTTACCCAATCCATCTCTTGTTTATCTCATCAATTAGATTGAGTAGATCGATCACCCTATCAATCCACTTACTAGGTAGTTTCTCAAAATATTTGAATTTGATTCCTAATTAGCCTAAATTTTCTCCTTGACATGTCCCACGTATAAGTAGGTGTCTTCCATGAGAAACCAAGTAGAGAAGGACTTGTTGTTATAACCCCGACCCGAGGTTCCTTAGGCAAGATTGCAGCTCACAAAATATCAATAATGCGCACTGTTGCCCACATAAGAAGAATAATTATTTAAATTAACATTAGTTATGTCTAAAGGAGAATCTCAAACTTATAAGTACTAATGATATGTCACGTGAAAAATAAAATTATTAGAATTATCTCAATGAAAATAAGACAACTAACAAATCTCTATAGCTACTATCCATGTATCACAATGACATGTTTTTTCTTGCATGCTCATAATGTTCCCATGTATTAAACATCATGATTAGATTAAAGACATCTGTGTGTACAAGTAAACACACTAGAAAAGAAAATTCATGCAAAAGAGAAACCACCAATGAGCTTATGCTAGTAAAATTACTCACACACAAATTTACATCCTCATGTATTTAAAATGTATACATAACTATAAAATATAGCTAGCAAGAAAGTAAATTGAAAACATTGCTGCCCTCACTACAAAAAGGTCTAGAGTGACACACAAAAAGTTGTCACTAATAATAGGTATCTACGACACGTAGAATATGTGTCTCTTGTTGTTGGTACTTGTTGCGACATGCTTTTAATATGCATAAGCGACGATTGTGCTGACTGTCTATGCTGATATGTTTCTACTACATGCAAATTGGTTAGCCATTGTAGTTGATATATTTTTGGAATGCTACTTAACATCAACGACCCTCAAAGTTAACCCATATCTAGCAATTGTAGTTTATAAACATCAGCAACACCAAGCATCAAGCATCAACGACAGTTGTAAGTGTCTCTATTAATGATATGCAAACCCCCCTCACTCTCAATGATCAATGACAGATGTTATAAGGTTCGTTGCTGATGATATGCAAATCCCCTTGTCCTCAAACAGTAACAATGAGGAAGAGTTTTTCATGTTCCTCCACTAAGGTAATGAGCCTAGCATAAGCTACTCATAGGGAGCTATTGATATTTAAGATAGATGGTGCACATGAGCTCACATGTTAACATTAACGTGCGCGCTATCAATATCAATAAGCAACTCATATATATAGCTTACATTGGGCTCATTGTTAATGAGAACAAGAAAAACACTTCCAATAACGGACCTAATTATAATCCCCTCACTTTCTAAACAAAATACTTAAGTAACATTAACTTTGGTACATTAAAAGTTTATTTTTAGGGAAAATTATTAAAATAATAAGTAAAAAAAATATTTACCAAAATATACCACTTTGGGAAATATTTCCCAAAGTGGTGTTCGTTTTTGCCACGCTGGCGCCAGCGTGGCTTTTTTTTATATATTTTTTAAGTTGATTTCGTCGTTTAGAACGACGAAATTGGTTTGAATACGATTTTGTCGTTCTAAACGACGAAACCTTTTATTACTTGACCCGGTTTCGTTGTTCAGAACGACGAAATCAACTTAAGCTGATTTCGTCGTTCTGAATGACGAAACTACCACACTTATCTTATTTCGGGCTCGGTCGTGGGAAGGACACTGATTTCGTTGTTCTAAACGACGAAATCAAATTAAATTTTTTTAAAATTACTATTTAAAACTAATTTTATCACCTGTCCCTGTTCATTCATTCAAAACACAGAACACAAAACACAAAACACAGATATATATGCACGACTTCATTCATTCCACCCATAATAAATATCACCATAACAAATATCACTATCACGAATATCACCATAACAAATATAAGTAAAGTACATTATATACGAGTAACAAATATAATACATCACAAGTAATATCATAATCTCCTACGTCCTCGTCCTCGTCCTCGCCCTCGCCCTCGCCCTCGTCCTCGACGGGGGTGTACGAGCTCCTCATGATCTACCTCTGGCTGTGGCTCTAACTCTGGCTCCAACTGGGGCTCGGGCTCGGGCTTGGGCTCCGACTGGGGCTCGGGCTCGGGCTCCGACTGGGGCTGGGGCTCCGGCTGCGACTCCATGTCAGGCTCCTGCTCGGGCTCCGGCTCAGCATAAGTAATAGATGGTACAATACAAGCTGGCCGATGTCGTCTATAATATAAAATTGGATCTGGCTGAGTGACATGTGTAGTGTCTGGAAATGATGAACCTAGAGGAGAGCTATATGTTGCTGATGATGATGGAATATCAGGGCATGAAGAGTGCATCGACTGCGTTTGAGTGGCCTCGTCGACAGGATAATCTCGATGAACATCCGTGATCACCGAATGAAGTAGTGGCAAGCTATGAAGGACATCATTAGACGATCTAATCACCGACTCACATGCTGCTGCTAAGTCCTCGCGCGAAATACAGGTGACAAGTGCATCACTCAAATACGCATTAGTATGTCGAAGCTGACGAAGCTATAAAAAAATAAATTAAATATTAGATAAATAATTAAAACAAAATAAGAAAATAATATATGCCTTAATTAACAAAGTTGTACTTACTAGAGCTGCCTCAGATGCTCCCCTAGGCTGATATGTCATCTCCTCTACATCATCGCGAGGTAAAATATATCGCCATGTAATCGGTAAATACCAGTGCATATAAGTACTACGGACATCTCGCAATGTCGTAGCCAGCTCCCCTCTAATAATAGTGGCTCTCCTATCCTCCCATCGAGCAATATACGACGCATGATATATAGCCCAGTCAGTAATATGGCGGCCCTGTCGAGTGATGCGATGGACAAACTCGACAGTAGAAGGTGGGACCCCTTGCTCCAGGTTAAACTGGAGCATTACACGATCTGGCACATACATCTCTATAATCTCATAACATATGAGAGGGGTTCGAGAAAGCCACACCTCTCGACTGTCAGTGCAGAGTGGAGGTATCACAGCGAACAAGTCCTCTGAGTACGGCTGCCAAATAATCTATATAATATATAAAGATAAGTTAGTTTAAATAACGACAAATTTTTTTAAAATCATTATATAAAAAAGTTCAACACGGTAATAAAATTACCTGGTATGGCCGCTGGTGGTCTAACTCCCCTCTATACAAACGGAGGACTCCTTGTGGATTTTCGGTTCTCTTCTTCCGAACATTCCACCTTAAGGAGTTAAATTTAAGAAATGAGTTCAGCATATGTTCATAAAACGTTGCATAAAAAGTAATGTGGTAAACATAAATACAACCTACCTCGCCCCTAATGGAGCACCCTCAACCAAGCGACCCATCTCAGCAGTTGGTCGGCCGACGTGTAAGTGCTCCCACGACCATAACTATGTCATAAAATAGTGATAACAAATATTAGAATTTAAAAATTATACGTGACTAAAACTTCAAGTAAAGTTACACAATTATTTACCTGAAGAAGAGTCAGACAGCCCGCAATCCCCGAGGTCATGGCCTAGCATGCCTTTCCTAACTCTCGGTATAAGAATGCGAGAGTAGCACTGCCCCATGAATAAGTGCCAGCCATGTCAAAGTCGTGAAGGAGAGAGAGATACGAAACATGCACGTGGCTGCTTGTGGTATCCGCAAATATGGTGGCTCCAAGTAAATGCAATATATAGGCTCGTGCATGCTGCTCGATAACTATCTCTGTAGCATCGGCTGGGAGCTCACGAAACTCCTGTAAGAGCCATCGTAGGCTCACTCGGCTACCACGCATCACTGTAGGAAGAGGAGCTCTACCAAGAAGTCTAACTAATATATCCATATGAGCTCCTCCTGTCGTGCCTGTCACCGGACGTCCATCAATACGGAGTCCTAATAGAACTGCCACATCCATGAGCGTGATGGACATCTCTCCATATGACAAATGAAACGTCTGTGTCTCCCTCCTCCATCTCTCAACAAGAGCTGTCAATAGAGGCTGATCGAGACGAACATACTATAGATGAATGAAATGGCTGAATCCCGCTCGCTCGATATAAGGTAATATACGCTCATCTATAAGCCAATGGCGGAAGTATTTAAAATGTTCGGTGCACTCAAGGCACCCGGGGTCCTATAATAAATTTTAAAATTATAACATGTCGTATTATATCAACCAAAAAATAATGAAACAAATTTTAAAAAAAGTTATCATACCTCTCCTCTCCAAATAGCAGCAGACCTATGTGACTCCTGCTCTACGAGTAAAGAAGCGTCACTCGGGCCTGGCCCGTAACAAGGCTCTGCATGATCCATATGATCTGTGGAAGATGAAGATCATATCATTAATCGTAAGGAATACATGCGTACGTAACTAAAAAAATATAATAAATACAGAGGTTGATTATATGTTTACCAATCAACAGGAGGGTTTCTACATGATTTACTATTATGCCCACTTTGTTTACACCTCCCACATTTATATCCTCCTCTACCATCTCTTTCCATTGTTCTGCGGTCCATGGTATTCCTAATGCGAATAGACCGTGGGCGACCGGGTTGCCTTGTTGCTATTGGTGGGTATAACACAAATGGTATATCCCTCTCCCAATACTCCCGGCCACGAGGAGAATAAAATTCTGCGGAGTACACATTTCTATAAGTAGAAGATGTGTAAAACAATGATGCATTGATTGGCTCCTATGTGAACTACTTCGCCTTTCACTAGTCACTCGGGCCTCTTTTTCAAGAAATAACTCGAAAGAAATTATGTGACGCGAGTGGTGAAACATAAAAGCCATTGATGAATCATCATTTATGTTCATTAGTATCATTCTTGATCCATAGGACGGAAGATTACATTTGATAGTAATTTTCCATCTTCTTCGATCCAACCCAACCTTACTTGCTACTTGCATCTCAAATTCATCAAATGTAGACGGTTTCTTCATTAATAATCCTTCTATGTGTCCGTCGTAGTTAATGAAAAAACTAACCATTTCTTCTGCCATTTCTATTCAATTAATTCATAAATAATAAATAAAATTAATATTAGATTAAGCAAACTAATACTAATATCTACCATAACAAATATATTTTAAAAATATATACGCATAGAAACTAATAACTTTACCAAGTATATAAGCATATCATTAATACTTTATATTAATGAGTAAATTTTCTAATTAATAAAATTAGACAATTGATGCAATAACGCATACAATGTCACAAATCATATAAGCTATAAAAAAAGCATGTTCAAAAACTCAAATCCTCCTCATTTTTCAAAATTTGAGAGACTTGGCATCTTAAAAAATAAAAACTCATTAATTAAAAATCCATCTCAATTCAATAATCTTAAACAAAAAAACATACAAAACGACTGAGAATAATACTTTTAAAACTAGAGCACAATGATGGTACAATTAAAACTTCAAATTTATTCAATATAACATAGAAAAGATAAATTACTTCAATTTAACATATAAAAAATTATTTATAACGATTGAAAAGGAAGATTAAAAAAAGGCAAAAAATCGCACCTGGAGCGGGCTGGACGCGGGCAGCGGATGGACTGGACGTGGGCGGCGGCGGCTGGACGTCGGCAACGGGCCAGATGTCGGCAGAGGCGGGCGGTGGATCACTCGACGGAGGCGGAGCCGAGTGGAGTTCAGCGAGGCGACTGGAGGCGGAGCGGATCGGGAAATATAAGCCCGATGATTTCGTCGTTCTGAACGACGAAATCAGTGTCCTTCCCATGACCGAGCCCGAAATAAGATAAGTGTGGTAGTTTCGTCGTTCAGAACAACGAAATCAGCTTAAGTTGATTTCGTCGTTCTGAACGACAAAACCGGGTCAAGTAATAAAAGATTTTGTCGTTTAGAACGACGAAATCGTATTCAAACCAATTTCGTCGTTCTAAATAACGAAATCAACTTAAAAAATATAAAAAAAAAACAAAAACGAATACCATTTTAAAAAATATTTCCCAAAATAATATATTTTAGTAAATATTTTTTTTAATTATCATTTTAATAATTTTTTCTTATTTTTATCTTTTTAAAACTATTAATAAATAGGCCTAAGTAAGCCCCACTCATCAATCAATGGTTCTAGATAGATAAAAATACAGTTTAACGGGTGAAAGTTAACGTCACAACAGCGCTACTTTCCTAAACGCCCCCGGCCCCACCCTCTCGCATGCCCTTCTCCGGCGGAAATTTTCTTGCCTCGTTCCCTTTGTTCTTCACCGGCGGCAGCGACCGAACAATGAAAGCTTTTCATAAAGCAAGTTCCCGATTCCCTCTCCCACTTTACTCCCTTGCCTTGCTGATTCCTGCCGTCTTCGGCTCTTCCTCACGTCCATCGCCGCCGGTAACTCTCAGCCTACATCGCCCTCTTCTCTTGTGCCTAGCCTCGGACTCTGCCTCCTGCTCTCCCCATACAAGCTCGTAGTCTTCAGCAACTCTCCAGTACGTTTGAAATCTATGTGCCCAAGGCATGGCAAGTCTCTTATTTCTTTCTTTCTTTTACTTCAGTACTTTATGCTAAAGGTGGAGCCTTTATCTGTTTTCGGTGGAGTTTTAGGTTTACATGGTTTTTGCTGTCACAATCCTTGATGAAAATTGACGTCTCAATTAGCTCCGAAATGTCCATGGCAACATAGAACGCTCACATACAAACATCTCACCACTTGCAGGATGGCTGGATCTTATCCATCATTTCATAGCGTAATTTTTTTTGCCATCTTTTAATGATTGATATGTCTATTTCGTGCTGAAGATATGTACCACTGGCAATTCTTTTCTCTATGGTTAGGGTAGGGAAATGAAACATAGAAATATAGCTAGGAATTAATAATGAGGTTGTGGAATCCGTAAACCCAAATAGAGAGAGTAGGCTCAAATGGAGTTTCATCCATTGATAAGGCAAATGAATTTGTTTTTTTATTGTGGTTTGAAAATATGATTTTTTTTAATAGAGACTGGTTTGCTTTCTTAGGTTTTGGAGAGGAGCGGTAGATTTGGGATTAGGAATTTGAAGCTAGATCAGGTGAGGATTCTGTGGTAAAACTATGCAGTGGCTAGTATTTCTCTTATGATTATGCCTAAGTATTATACCACCGTAAGTATTTTTTGCATATGATGCTTGTTTACTCCTACATGATACTTGGTACTTGCATACTCCTTTTTTATAATGTGAAGCAGAGGGAAGAATATTGGGTGCTTGTTACTGCAAATTTGAAGCAGTAGTTATGATCCATTCATAAATTTAAAGCAGTAATTATGAAAATTTAGTTATGCAGTGGTTTTAATATGCTTTGCATACTCTGTTCTGTGTTTTCACATATGAAGAAAATTATTATTATGCTTTGACAAGACCTAACCTAATAAAAAAATTCTTCTGCTGAGACTTGAATACTCTTAAAGTTGTGATTCATTAATTTAACTTTCTGCCAACGGAGTTCCATATTATCTACTCTATATGATTGGTGTAGGAATAGTGCAAATAATCTGATTAATTTAGGTATCAAGCAGAAATAACCTTTTCCTAGAAAGTAAATAAGAACAACTTCTTATTGGCAGACTATTAGATTTCACACATGTCAATTTAATTTTGAAGTAACATGGCAGACTATTAGATTTTATACGTGACATATGATGATCAAGTGAACTTAGTTTTATTAATCCCTTATCAGAGGGTTGTGTCATAAGGATGCTCTAATTTTTTGTTTGAAAGCTATGTATGTAGACACTTTTATATTGGTTCAGATGCGTTATATAAACTTGATTTTGACAAAAGCTATTCATGATTGAATATCAACTGATCAGTTGAGTTTTGTGAAAATGAATTAACCTGATTTTATGAATTCCACTTTCATATTTAGGGATTCAATGTCTATCACAACAATCGGCTTATTAAAGTTTGTACTTCTGCTCTTCTTCTTTGTTACAAATGTGAATTTTTTGGCTTTCTTTAAGACAAAATCTGAAACTTTGCAGTGTTAGTATGTGCTTAATGATTCAATGAACTGTTGGTTATAAGTAAATTCATGCAGCTAGCATATCATGCTTGGATGATTAGCATTTCCTCCACTATGTTGTATAAATTACTTTTGTATGCATTCATACTTTGTTTTAATCTTCTGACTAATGTATTTCATGAACTTTGCTAATGTTGTCAACGTGTGTTTTTCTTCAGCCATTTTGGAGGATTTGGAACTCTACGGGAAGTGGCAGACGCGAAGTTATAGGTGAGGAATTTCATTTGAGCAATTTGGTCTTCATGGTATTTGGATTACAATGCAGACCAGTGCCAATTAAGATGTTTTTTCTTGTTTACAGGCGTATAAGAAGCTAATTGTATTGAACCAACTTTTGACAAATTGGGTTTTGAACGCACAATTGCACTTCAAAGGTTCGAATCTCGACCAAAAGGGATCCAGAGAGACCACTTGTTTCTGATTCTCCACTCCATTATATTTACTTTTTTTTTAAATCTCTTTCTATCAACTAACAAAAGTGATTGCCCATTAAAAGATTGGATTAAAAGATTGGCCTTTATTTTTTTTGTTCTATTTAAGTATGAGTTGCTGCTTGCTATTGAAATTTTTAATATTAATTTTCAGCCCATCTCTACAAAATGAAAACTCTTGATGAAGATTTACTTTATGTTGGTGATATCTTGCTTTTACTTTTCTAAACTTTTCTCTGCAGTTATGTCTGGCATGCTGAAGTTAATGCTTTTTTCAATACAAGTCATGCATCTGTTGTTGCTGGACAGGTAATTTAGTTTATGTCTGTGGCCTTGTTTCTGCAAATCTTTGGGGTCATGAAGCATCAGCCTCAAATGGTACAGACATTCGCTGAATCCCTTTTATTGGTAGTGAATTAGCATGGTCTCTTCAGTTTTCTTCATTCGCTAACTGCAAAGGATCTTCTCAGCATCATCGACAACTACAGACTGAGTTTCCAAGGACACTCAGAAACGCATGATTGGGGTTCTCCTGGGAAGCTCCTCCAAAGGAACTGTTGGTGTGACCAATCATTATTCAGGTAATGGAATCAGTTGCAGTATGAATAACTTGCTATTGGCTTTTCCAAGAACATTAAATTTGATTTTTCTCTTTTAGGTTGTGGTTGTACCTTTTTGCTTCTCCTCTTCAATTCCTAATTTTTCTTATAAAAAATCAATTTATAATGTACATTTGAGCACATTAGGATTCAATAAAACTAAAAAGGTTGAATCAATTACTGGTTGCTCAGGTCTTTCCTTGGCGGCCATGGCACTGAAGAGCTTGACGTTGGGGCAGGCCAAGAGCTTGCTCATGATGGTGGACGACTGGACATGAAGAGGGTCGCATGCTTGATCACCATGTAGTTGTCCTGCTCGTTGAAGTTGAGAAGAGGGCCGAGAAGATTTGGCCGCCCAGCCAGATGCCACCACTGGGACTCATAGACTGCTCGATGATGGCCACTCTGATGTTGGGGTTCTTGCTCATATCATAGGCGTAGAAGAGGCCGGTAGAAATAATGAGTTATCTCTCAGAACAGAGACGTCAATCTTGAGATGCTCCAAGTGTTCCGCCCACGACTGGTCGTAAATAAGGATGTTATCAAAGAAGACCAAGATGTAGCGGCGGAGGAAGGGCTTGAAGTGATTGTTCATGAGGCTTGGAAAGGTGGAAGGGGCATTGGTCAGCCCGAACGGCATATCAAGGAACTCGAAATGGCCGTCATGAGTCCGGAAGGCGGTCTTATGCACATCAGTTGACTGCACCCAAATCTGATGTTCTTTTTATTTTTTTAAGTCCTTACACTTGCCGTGTTTTGTGACAAGCTCTTTTGTTTCTACTTCCTTTTCTATGTCATTATGTAAATTTCTCTTTTCTAATAAATCATTCTTAAAGTGTTGTTGTGCTTGTTTCTAAAATTTTCTATATTCTTGCATCTTCTGATAAAAAAAATGTTATTTTCCCAAGTCTATTTCATTTTTTATTTAAAACAATCATTTCCATTTGTTACATTTTATGCTCCTGATCAACTTTTCTATTAATATGTCATTCACAACCTAAACCAATCTTTTTAACGCTATTCAGTTGTATTTCCAGCCTGGCTTTCATAGTTGCTTAGAGCCAATCCTACATTGATAGAGGGTTGTCATTGTGATTGTTATTCCTATATTATGGATACTTTCTTGCACTTTTTTATTAAAGGCAGGGTGACACGGTGATTTCACCTTTATTGTTAAATAACTGTTTATACGTTCCCTCCTCCAACTGTTCTCTAGGCACGGTGTTTGGTCCACTGCACCATGCCTTTTTTAATTTATATTGTTAGATACTATTAAATATGCTTTTAGAAAGTTAAACATTATAATTCATAGCAGTAGATTATGCTAATCAAATGTAAGTAATTCGGATCCAAAAATGCTCATCTTGTAGACACAATACACCAAGTTAGCCACTTCCAAACTGTAAGAACTTACATCTCTCTGTTTTATGTGAATTATGCATTGATTTATAGTTATTTATAAGTTTGTCTTTCTATGGTAAATTTGAGAGATGTTGTTCATCATCTATTGGAGATCTCAATGGCAGTCTTGCAATTTAGTGTGACCGGAATATATATCTTAATGATGTAGATGAGACTCATTCGTACAGCTAGTGTTAAGTCTGTAAGAGTTTTTCCAAAACTTTATACTGTGGTAAAGGGTTAATTGTTGATTAATTATTGCCATTTGAAGGGTGATCTGTTTCCTGGAGAAGACAGTTGGCTATGGAGGAATGGGATACCTTCCCTGAGTGTTCTTAGATCACTTAGTGTTGCTACATTACTGGTGAAGAAAGAGAGAAGTACGTAGATTGGTAGCGACAACCTGCATAGAGTGCAGCATTGCTTGGTCGATTGGCCCCTCTCCTTGATAACATTGCACAAGTATCTTCTTTTGTTTTCTCCTGTAAGAACTCATTCCATGCATGCCGATGTTGCCAAATTGCTGTACTGTGCCTAGTGATGTGTCTTCTTCATGAACTAGGGCCTTCTTTCAAGAACTACACTGTCGGGGTCTTTTGGTACAGGAAGACTGAAGTTCACTGAGTACATACATCGATTGCCTTTTCTGTGAGTATCTTCTTCTGTTTTCTTCTGTAAGAACAAATACCATGCATGGCGATATTGCCAAATTGCTATACTGTGCCTAGTCATGTATCTTCTTCTTGAACTAGGGCCCTCTTTCAAGAACTCTACTGTCTGGGTCTTTTGGTAGAGGAAGACTGAAGTTCACTGTCTTCACCAATCAACTGATATTGCGCACCCAATTTTCCGATGAGTTACGTATGGAACAAATTAGTAGTTTATATCATTTTCAACTTGTTATTCTCCATTCTTTCTCGTGTACATGTTTATCATAATCTTGTCATATATTTTGTCATAAACTACTAAGAAATATATAACCTATGTTTATCTTCCATGCATGTAATATTATTTCATTCTTGACTTTCATATAAGTAACAATCCTCAGTTTTGAAATATCAGCCCGGCCTGCCATCACATGGGCTCCATTAACAGAGACACACAAAGGTGTGATCTCGTACTTTGGCCTTTACTATAATCAATTAAGTAAACACAGAATTCTGCAAGCAAAAAGTTAAGAAAAAAACAATTCCAATTTCAGCATTATTTTTTCCTATTTTTAACCAAGATAAGGTGATATAAATAATACGACTCATTCCACGGAATCTCATGAGTACTAAATGTTGTTCTTCCAACATTCTAGACACGTTTTTCCCTCTCAAACCTTTTATATTAGGTTTACAGAGTAGAAGGACAAAATTGCCCTTAATGAATTAACCCCGTAATTAGGTTTCACTGTCAACAATCTCCCACTTGAAACTAATACTTAAAATCTTCATCAACTCTCCTACTTAAATTGATATATGTCGAATCAATTTTTTAATAGAGTCAATTGTAAGCAAGATAATTACTTCACTCTTACCTAATACTACTGTGTGATCACCATCATCCTTCTAGTGTAGAAGACTAATAGTGGTTGAGCAAACGCTCAATTTCTCCATCGTCACCACTTTAGCGAGCATATCCGCCGGATCCTCTTTAATACGTATCTTTTCTAAGAAGATTTTTTTTTCAACAAGTTTTCTCATAAAATAATACTTGATTTCAATATGTTTCGTTCTAGCATGAAGCATATTGTTCTTTGTCATATCAATTAGACTCTTTTTATCACAATAGAGTATACATCTCTCTTGAAATTTTTCCAACTCTTTCAAAAATATTTTTAACCACATCATCACTTTGCAAGCTTTAGTGGCTGTAATATACTCTGTTTCTGTAGATGAGTTTGTCATAATTTTATGCAATTGTGATTACCAAACAACTACACCATTGCCTAATGTGAAGACAAAACCTAAGGTGCTTCTTCTGTTATCTAGATTACCTCCGTAATCTGAATCAACAAAACCAATTAGGTTAATCCTAGAACTCCCACCAAAGTGCAAATACATATATGAAGAACCCTTTAGATGTCTTAGAATCTACTTTATTGCATTCCAGTGCTCTTCACCTAAATTTGTAATAAACCTTACTACCTAACTCACAACATAAGCTCTATCTAGTCTAGTGCATGTGGATTCATACATCAATGAACTTATAACATATGCATAAGGAACCTTGTTCATGCAAGTTATATCCTCCTGTGTACTAGGAGACTACTCATTTGAAAGCATGAAGTGAGATGCCAAATGAGTACTAATTAGTTTGGCACCCAACAAGTTGAACTTTATCAAGGCTTTTTCAACACATTCCTCTTGGGATAATTTTAGCACTTTCTGCTCTCTATCTCTTGTAATTCGTATACTAAGAATTTGCTTAGCTGGTCCAAGATTCTTCATTGTGAAATTAGATAACAACTGTCTCTTAAGCATCTCAATCACACCATAACCTGCTCTTGTAATTAATATGTCATTTACATATAACAACAAGAGTAAATAAGAAGTTATTCAACCTTTTGTAATAACAATAGTGATCAGAGTAGCAACGATAAAAATTTAATAGATAGCATAAATTCATCAAATTTCTTGTACCACTGTCTTGGGGCTTGCTTAAGACCATACAAACTCTTTGACAACCTGCACACCAAATTCTCCTTTCCTCTTACTACATAACTTTGAGGCTGATGCATATAACTCTCTTCTTCCAAATCACCATGTAGGAAAGTTGTATTAATATCCAACTGCTCTAAATAAAGATCCTCAATTGCAGTAATGAACAACACCATTCTAATGGTAGCAATTCTGATAACAGGAGCAAATATTTCTATATAATCTACTTCATACTTCTACTAGAAGCCTTTAACAAGTCTAGCTTTGTACCTCTTACTTCTATAAGCTTCCTGTTTCATCTTGTAAATCGACTTATTATATAATGCCTTCTTACCTAAAGGTAGAGTAACTAACTCCTAAGTTTGATTAGATGTCAATGAACCCATCTCATCCTCTATAGTGCGCTCCCACTGAACTGAAGTGTCTATCCTGCAAGCATCCTCAAAGCTTTCTAGTTCATCACTGTTAGTCAAGAGCAAATAATTCAGACTAGGATCAAATTAGAATGCATACCAGATGTGTTCTTAGGGTCAGATGGATCAAATATCTTCTTCTTCTTAATTTGCCTGGAACTGGTCCAACCAAATAGTGTTTGCAAGGGAATAGCTGGAACTTCTGGAACTGTCTACGAAGAAATATCAACCACCTGTTCATGACTAGATGCACGAGCCTCCATGTGAGCTTTATCATCATCTAAAAAACTTTTAGCCTCAAGTTCTACAAACTCATTCAACCTATTTGATCTTCCCCTTTTGTAGATCTTGACAGTGTTTTTAAAGCTCTGCCTCATGAAACTCAACATCTATGCTCTGGATCACCCTCTTATCAATTGGATCTCACATTCTATAACTATAAGCATCTCCACCATAATTAACAAAGTAACACTTGTTAGACTTTAAATCCAACTTGCCCCTATGCTCTACATTAACATGCACATAAGCAGCACAACTGAAAACTCTTAAGTAATCAATCTTTACCTCTTTCTTTGACCATGCCTCCATCTAGGGGGTAGCATGAAGACCTTTTGATCAAATATGTTACATTATCAATGACATAACTCTATAATAAGAGCGGAAGGCCACAGTTTAGTCGCGTACTGCGTGCCTTCTCCATGATGGTTCTGTTAATCCGCTTAGCAACACCATTCTATATAAGTAGTCTAGGAGTGGTTAGGAATTTGCAAATGTAATGTTTATCACATTAGGATTGAAATTCTATACTACAATACTCGTCTCCCTTGTTTTACTTCAAACACTTCAATTTTAACCCTATCTCATTCTCAACAAGTGTTTTCTAATGCACAAAGATAAAAAATACATCTTATTTATTTTTAGCAAAGTAAACCCATAACTTGCGAGAAACATCATCAATAAAAGTAATGAAGTAAGATGCACCTCCAAGGGATGGAACCTAGGCTGGTCCCTAAATATCTGTGTATGCCCATGATGCAATGCTCACAAAATTCTAAATCAGCATACCTCAAACTAGGTATTCCCTTTATCCTGTAACACCTTCATCCCCTTCTCTAACATATGCCCAAGAAGACAATGCCACAAGCTGACATCAACTCTATTAGAGGTCACTCTAATAGAGTGCTTATGTTAACTGGATGTCATATATAATGTCCCAATTTTCTTCCCCTTAGCGACTACCATGATACATTTGCTCATTTTCTCACTATCACTCATAAAGTGCGTAGTAACACCACAAGTAGCCAATTGACCAACAAAAATAATATTCTTTGTCAAATGAGGTACAAGACAAACATCTTTTAACACAGGCACAACATTATTATTAAGCAACAAATGTATATCACCTTTGTCTATAATTTCACAAGCTTGGTAATTACCCAAATAGACATTGCCCAAATCACTAGGTACAAAATTCTACATCAAATCTTTTCTAGAAGTAGAATGAAATGAGGCATCACTATCAATAATCTAAGCATCACGTTTACTCTCCGTACATAATAACATGCAATCAGATTTTGCAACATTAACTACATTTTTGTCATAATTTTGTGCTCCATCATGAGGGGGGTTTGGGCAATCTTTCTTCATATGGCCCTTTTGCCCACGCTGCCAACAAGCTCCATCACCCTTACTGTTCTTGGACTTGGACCGCCCCTTCTTGGATTTTCCTCTCCATCCAGCTTTGCCCCTGTGAGGTCGCCGCCCCCATCCCTCCAAAGTTAGGGCTAAACCAAATGAAGAAGAACCACCTTTATGGCTTATGTTTTCAGCCAATATCATTCTACAAACATCATTTAACTTAAATTTATATCTATTATGAGAACTATGAATAACAACTTTAAATGATTGCCAACAAGAAAACAAAGAACACAAGGAAATTTAATGTAGTTTGGCTTGTTGCCTACATCCACGTGATCACATAATTCCACTAAATAGAGAATGAAAATACAAGAGAGTATTACAATGATTTCTATCTAGTGCCTCCCACACAACTCACAGACTGAAAATAGAAGCCCTTCTTCTTCCCCAAAGAAGGCTGATTTTCCTTTGGTGCGTGGAGGCCTCCTCTCTGTGCTTGGCGACCTGATTTCTCCCTGGTGCATGACGTCTTGCTCTCCCTAATTCCTGATTCTTGGTTAATCACATTTTTCCCTCTCAAAACTTCTATATTAGGCTTATAGAGTAGAAGGACAAAACTACCCTTAATGAATTAACCCTATAATTAGGTTTCACCATCAACAACTTATTCCTCATTTAATTTATTCAAAGATTTCTGAATAATACCTTGCTTTGCATCATGTATATATACATCATACCTCATCATTGTTGAAGTTGGAACCACAAGTTGAAGAGGACCCATCTTAGTTTCTGTAGGGTTTGAAGCAAATGGCGAGCTCTACCACCTCGCCCTCTGCCTTATACAAGTTCCTTTGCTGCAATTGCCAGCTAGAGTGTGTGTTTGCTCCCAACTTCCTGTGGGACCAGCCTGCCAAGTTTGCCAACGTGCACAAGGTGTTGGGGCCAGCAACATGGCCAAGCTCCTCAACAAGCTCCACCCCCACCAATGGGAGGATCACCAGTGCATTGGACCCTTTTAAGGGTGTAAATTCTGCATATCATAATATATCTTCAGTCCCTCAAAGGTTGGAATTAACACTCCAATAGAGTTTATGGTGGTCTTGAAAGCCTACTTGCCAGAGGCAATTTGATGTTGATCATTTACAGAATTGCTTAGTATTTGATTATCTACATCTAGTTAGAAATTTTGAACTTAGATGCGTCAGTTTTCTGTTAGCGGCATAAGAACCTCTTGGGGCCATTACGCATGAGAAAATCCACTTTTCCTGAGATTGTTACAAAACCTAGTGCATGCTTTGTACTGATGTTCAAACGAAATTTTTATATTTCCTGTGAAGCAGGTCTGGCCAGAAGCAGGTTTATGGAGTGGAGGAGCTAGAATGTGAGAAGAGGGCGTGGAAAGAAGACTAATATATTTTGTTCAGAAACCCTTGACAGAAGGTATAACAAAAATCTCTCTACTTGTTTGTTCTCTTAATTTTGTGGTTCAAGAGTGATCATGTGGTTGGAGTGCTTTGTATGATTGTCATTGCTAATCACAACTTCATACACCTGGAAAGCTAGAAGTGACTCACTTAATCTAATTAGTGATTATCTTCTGACTACTCCTTTAAGCGTAGGGAAACCTTAAACAATTAGAGCAGTGATACTTTATTAAGATTGACCCAATTATATTTCTTATTTTATGGTTACATTAACAAAAAAATTGGTCATACTTGTATATACAAGACGGGAAGCTTGCAGCAGAGGGCAACATCATAAAATATCACCAAGTAAAAGATAATGCACGTTAGACTATTTTGGCTCTTAAGAGATCCGGGTCTAATACCTCTTGGATCAATTTGGTACCGTATATAGGAAAACCACATGAACCCAGAATATGAACATATGTAAACCATAGCTGCATCAGAAGGGGATATTATCACCAGAAACCATAGCTGCATCAGAAGTTCCAGATTCCAATTAGCTAACAAATTATTATTTTTTGTGGGGAGAAAGATAGGAAGGGACATTGACCTCAGCAAGCGTGTTACAGATGGTTACCTGCGTCCTCAAAACAGTACAGAAGTTTACAATATCTTTTCCTTTACATTTGTTTTTCTTCGTAGGATCTTTTGCAGTTTATAGAATATGATTTTTTTTTTGGTGTATAAGCTTGAAAGTGAATTCATGACACATTATAAACTTGAGCAATGATTTGGATATATCCGGGGAACTAGGTGCCCACTACATTTCCCAAATCCACCAAATGCTTATTTCTATTAGATTATGCTTAGAATGCGGAGAGATAGAGACAGACGGACAAGAAGACTCGTTATATTGTCACCTGAGAATTGAGATGGGACTACAAGAAATAAGAGCTCAAGCTTTGCTTCAACAACAACCCATCGCTTCTGCCTATAGTGAACCTCTGGGTCTCTCTGATATCAGAAATCCTTATTCTTGAAATTCTTATTTGTTGTTTTTCTTTAGCCTTTGGCAGTTGTGCAGGACATGCTTCCTGTTAATTTTTTTGCTCATTTCCTCTATTCAGTAATTTCATCATTGTTCACTTTTTTTCAATACAAATGGAATGCATGGCTTTCAGGGGATATGGAACTTCGTTTGCAAATTTCTGCTACATCATTGTTCAACTGCTGCAACCATTGTATAAAGCTCATAAAGGATATAACGGGAAAATCATTTCTGGTATGTGGTTAATTTCAAACCCTTATTTATGGGTGGATATCTTATCTACTTAAGACCTTAAAAGTGTATTGGATTCTAGGTACACATAGAGAGAGGTAATTGAGACTTGCAGAGAAGTCCAAGGCTCATAAGAGAAAGGAAAATAATGAAATTGAGAAAAGGGAGTCAGTGAAGAGTCTGAAAATGAGGTTACAGAGTTTTGCTTTAAATAGGCTATTAATAAGAGAGAACTCAAATTGTATGGTAAGCATAAATTTTAAATTGTATTTGAGATATGATTGTACAATAAGAAATTACAAATGTAATTTTTATTTCTATTTAACAAATCATTATGTTTTTTTATTATTTTTTTCATTAGGGACGCTCAATGAGTCTTGCTAATGGTTCTTTTTATAATAGTGATGCTCGTTATATTTCTCTAATAATCGTATTAGCGATGTTCAATGAGCATTACTGATGGTTACTTTTTAATTTATTTAATAGTGACACTAAATAAATGTCGCTAATAATCATATTAGTGACACTTAGTGAGCATTGCTAATGGTTGATGTTTATTTTTTAATAGCAATGCTTACAAAATGTCACTAATATAAATTGTATTTGAGATATGATTGTACAATAAGAAATTACAAATGTAAATTTTATTTCTATTTAACAAATCATTATTTTTTTTTTTTTCATTAGGGACGCTCAATGAGTCTTGCTAATGGTTCTTTTTATAATAGTGATGCTCGTTATATTTCTCTAATAATCATATTAACAATGTTCAATGAGCATTACTGATGGTTATTTTTTAATTTATTTAATAGTGACACTAAATAAACGTCGCTAATAATCATATTAGTGACACTTAGTGAGCATTGCTAATGGTTGATGTTTATTTTTTAATAGCAATGCTTACAAAATGTCACTAATATAATTATTAGCAACATTTTATAAGAGTTTCGCTAATGTATAAGTTTATTAAAAAACTAATCAAATGTCACTAATACATATATTATGAACAATGGGAATTAAACCGTCACTAATACTTCATTATTAGCAATGGTAATGAAACTGTCGCTAATACTTTATTATTAGCAACGGGGTGATGAAACTGTCGCTAGATTTATTATTAATGACACAAACACCCTCATCGCTACAATTACTTATAGTGACGCACAAAAGCGTCGCTAATAGTATTAGCGACGGAAATAATAAATGTCATTAAAAGTACTTTTAGCGACAATTTTCTTTTTGTCGTTGTTTGGCAATAGTGACTAGGTTATTTGTGACACTTATTGTGCATCGCAATAAGTGTCGCAAATAACCTTTAGCGATGCTTAAGAGCGTCACTAATACCCTTTTTTGTTGTAGTGATGTTATCGGGCTAATGATTAGCTCTTATTTCTATGATTGTGTTCAAGGTTATGGCTCCATGTTGGCCGTTGTTGTAAGAAGTTTTGATTGCAAAAACTAAACTGATTTTCACTTGCAAGAAAATTTGATTAATTATTTCCAGCAGAGAGATGCTACTGGTTGCTTTCCTTTCCAATATTCCATAGTATATATAAGTTTCCCGCGTAGCCTGAAAAGCATGAAGAATTACTTTGATTAGGCTGACCTAGCCTTTAGTGTGATGGCTCTCGCTCCTGGTCATGGACGAAGTATTGGGGTCAAATCCCATTGGCTTATAGATATGTAATTAGCTGTTGAAGCAAAACTATTATAGCCGTTGTTGAAGCTTTGTTAGCCATCCATCACTTCAACAAATTTTGCATTTTGCAACAAATTAATTTGTTGCAAAAGATGCTAATTTCGTCCTAAAATGCTTTTTGCGACAAAAAAAGTTCATCCCAAAGCCGTTGCAAAAGGCTCATCTCAAAAGGTTTTTGCAACAACTAATTTTGTCGTAAAAAGGTATACGCTTGCGACAATATTATATGTCACAAAAGATAAGTTTTTTAAACCCGAATAAATTTGTTGCAAATACATTTCTAAGAATTATAAATATGTAGTGTTTGCAACAATAAATAATCATTCCAAAAGAAGAAAATATATTTGCCACAAATAGTTTTTTTGATTTATTGTCATTAGTATTTGTGACAACATAATATGCAAGACCTTTTGGGACGAAAAAAGTTTGTTGCAAAAACATTTGAAATTTAAAAAAAAAATATTTTATTGTAGAAAAAATATATTTTAAAAAATTAATAACATTTCAAGTTAAATTTGAACTTAGATATTGCCACTTCCCCAAAAACTCAACATTGATATCAGACTTATGCAATTCTCACATTGATATGCAATTCTCACATTGATATCATATATGCATTAAGGTAGAGGATAGGATATTAATTTAAGCTTACATGAACATTTTCCTTTACTTTTCCTTGCAAAAGAGCAAAAACAATTTCATCCCTGAGTAGAGCTACAAATTCAAGACAAAATAGGCAAATACAAATCATGTTACCTACTTGTCTTGGTCTTAGAAATCATTTTTAGGGGAAAGGGAAATAAGAGTTTCATCCCGACAAAAGAAGCGGTGTAAAATAAGCAATCTAACTAATATATAATCAAGAAGTAACTAAAGCTTGTAGACATCTAGAACCTAAAATTTAAGTTTCGTTGTTTTTGCTTCATTCTACTAAAATAATACTATTTAGAGTGTCATCAATTTCAAGCAATTACTCTTATTACTGATCTTCCCTAAATCCTAACTTAACTTTTTTGGTCAACCATTGAACTGAAATGCAATATATAGTACAATTTTATTTTATGCATACCTTGTTCAGAAAAGAAGAATTGCCTAGGACTTGCCAGTTTTCACTTGCTAATCTCATTTTTTCAATTTCTCCATTGTCATATGACACCTTCCAATAATATACTGAACTGAAATAAAAAATCAATACTGATTCTCTTGGAATATGTACTTGAGACCCCGCTCACTTCTTGATTGTACACCTATCTGAAAACTATCTCGACAATAATTCAACATGTAGAATACTTTCTACATCATCCTCCAATTTCTCTTTTGGCCTAAGAAGAGAAGGTATCGGAGGTGGTTTCTACAATTTTTCTCTCTGAAAAAGAAATAGAACATAGACATGTGTTGGAACCAGTTCTTGTGGCATTTTCTGTAATCCTAAAATAGTAATTTCAATTCATTCCCAGAAAAAATATGCAGAAATCCCCTACCTGAGTGTTGTCATATGGGTTTTTGAGTATTGCATCAATGACCTGCAGCATTGGAGTAATACCTGTTCCACCAGCAATCTAATCTGTAGACAGCTTATTAGAGATGTCAAATTAGACAATAGTAGTGTAAATGAATAATTCTAATGTTTCATTTGAGTGGCCCCAAATGATTGCTTCACTTACCATGCTGATTTGCTTTTTCATGTTGGGGCTATACCTGAGCTTTTCAATTGGCCTCGTAATTTTATCAAATGAACCGTAAGTATAAATATCTAGGCCTCTAGTTCCAAATCACTTGCACATTAAGCTGGTTATTTACCCTTTAACTTCCACTACATCTCATGGCTTTAAACTCACAAAATGTTGACTCATTTTTCTTTCAGGGTAAACCTAAAACATTTTAAGGCAACAAGGTAATCATGCACACAAAACTGCTTGGTAATATTAAGTGGAGAAAAGATGATGCATTTCCATCTAATGGTTTACCTTGATTAACAAATCAAAATATCCATTTGCATTTGATGTATTTCTTGGCAGTCCATAGAAGTCTGGCCCATTGAAGCTTGTAAAAGCCTCTAGTTTATCAAGTGCACAAGGGCATTCTTTCCTTTGTCTCTCATGAGGGGGACTATCAGTACCAAGAAAAAATTGATCGTTTATAATTAAACCATTTGCAAGTGTACAAGGTAATTGTACTAGGATAAGTATTTAAGGGTTGTCGAACCTCAGGGATGGATGGATTATTACTAAATCTAAAGAGGAATTTGTTGATTAAAAAATAAAACAAACTTAAACTTAAATTAAGCAAAAGAAAGAAATCAACTAGTTTAAAAGTAAAAGATTAATTCGATGGAACTTAGGAAATTGAATCCACTATAGAACCATAACAATTTCTTAACTTTTAATCTAAATCTAGTGTGAATATAAACAAGTATTCTCAGCTACAAGCTAGAATTACTTCAAAAAGAATCATTAATTAACTTCCATAGCATGAACTATCTTCGACAATAGCACGAATCATCTACACTAAACTAGCTATAGGCATGACCCGTCTAATCTTAGTATAACTCATCCAAGACCTTAATTATCTAAACATTAAAACTATTGTATGACCATCTCATCTAAATCACAGAAATTAGAATTGATGCAAATATCAAAACCACATCAATCTATCATCTACAAGACAATAAATCAACATAGATTTGAATAAACATGAAAAGCTCTTCCATTAAAAAGGAAATCCATATCATACAATTGTCATCATTCACAACTGAGATCTAATTTAAAAAGAAAAGAAACTGAAACTTATCTATAGCTTCATCAACTCCTAAGTAAAAGAAAAGTCTAGCCTTCCATTGTAGAAGAAAGCACTTGAATCTCCATTGAAAGCTTTGGCTTCTCTTCCATCTTCTTCTTCCTTTTTCTCTTCCTAAAATCTACTGGAATCCTCCAATTTTAAGCCAAATATGTCTTTTTATAGGCATAAGTTCCGTAGGAAGAAGTCCAATATGAAAAGGATTGAAATTTGGGTCAAACTAGGAAACTGCACGTTATGCCGTTCGATCGCCCTGCATGCCCGATCGATCGCTTGAACTGTATTTTTGTCTGAATTCACGTTATCCCGATCGATCGGTAAGTGACCCCATACGATTGGCTATAGTGTTTCTGCAATCTGGACAGTTTTCCTGAACAGTTCATATTCTGTTCATTAAGCTTTCCTTCGTGTCTATATTAATTTCTAACTTGTTTATAACTCCGAAAAGTTGTCCAAATCACTTTAAAGCATGTGAAGACAATTTTTAATCATTTCAAACATCGTCCAAGTACTTCGATAAGCGCACTTTTCCTACAAAACATAAAATACCATATTTTAGACATGTAAAATATAATTAAAATTCTAACTTTGTTTAAATACACATCTAAACTACTAATAACTACAAAATCATTAATAATTAAACTAAAATACTAATATCTATTTTAATCTAAATAAACCATAATTAACTCTAAATTAACCTAATATATACTAGCAAATAAGGTAAAAAGGCATATAAAATAGATATAGATTTCATACTTATAAAAAATCTTTTGCTTCCACTTGTTACAGCAGAAACAATGGCCTTTCCTACATGGAAAATATAGAAGTAGGGAAAACTAGTTGGGAGATAATAAATCAAAGCCACTTAACATAAGAAATTGATGGCTATATCAGTATACACCATATAATTAAAAAGAAAATTTAAAGTCTTAGCACTTTGTTACTGGCTGCTATTTCCAGTTCCTTATCACTACTCCATTCTATGATTTTTCACAGGCCAAAGACATTGCTTGTTATATTCATGTAAGTTAAAGAATGTACAAATTTTATCACTGCCAATTTAGGTTCCAAATCCAACAAAGCATCCACTACAACAAAATGTAGTATTAACAATGTATTTATTAGCGACGCAAAATCAAGCGTCGCTAAAAATGACTATTTACGGCGTATAGAGTAGTGTCGCAATAAAGTCAACTATTAGCTACGCAAAATATATATGTCGTTAATAATAAGATATTAGTCATGCTTTATTATGAGTGTCGCTAATAGTTGACCTATTTGCGACGCTTTATACAAACGTTACTAAAAGATATATATTTTAAATAAAAAAGAAAAAAAATTATAACTTTTAGCAACGCTTTTCTTAAACGTCGCTAATATCTTTGCTATTAGTAACGCTTAAAAATAAGCATCGCTAATATTTATTAATTATAATAAAAAATAAAATAAAATAAAACTTTTAGCGACGTATAGAAATATGCATTGCTAATAGTATAGGTATTAATGACATATATTTCTATATGTCGCTAATAGGATTTATTTTATTTAAATTTATTATTTTAGAATTAATTTTTAAAAATAAAAAGTCATAAAAAAAATTCAAATTAGAGGATAGAGAGAGGGGTGAGGGAGAGAGAGGAGAGGGAGAGAGAGGAGAAAGATTAATTAATTTTTAACTTTTTTATATATTAGTATATTTTAAAAATAAAAAATAAAAACTCTTAAAAATTAAAATTAGAGGAGAAGTAGTGTGTAGGGAGAGAGGAGAGGGAGGAGAGGGATAAGAGGGAAGAGGAGAGAGATAGAGCGAGGGCAGAGATAGAGGAGAGAGAGAGTAATTTTATTTTAATTTCTTGAAAAAAAATTATTTTTAAAATGAAAAAGAAAAAAATATCAATAGTGACATACAATTTTATACATCGCTATTAGTATCTGTATTAGCGACAAATAGTTATGTACGTCATTAATATGATTTCTTTTAATTTTGAAAAACTTTTAAATTAATTTAAAAGAATAAAAAATCTTAAAAAATAAAATTAGAGGAGATATAGTGTGTAGGGAGAGATGAGAGAGAGAGGAGAGGGAAGAGAGAGGAGAGGAGAGGGAGAGAGATAGGAGAGGAAGAGAGGGGGAGGAGAGAGAGGAAAGGGAAAGTAATTTCATTTAAATTTTTAAATTTTTTATTAATTTTTATGTTTGAAATAAAAAATAAAATAAATACTAATAGCGACGCAAACAATCATATTTCGTTAATCGTATTAGCGACGTATAATTACATATGTCGCTAATATGATTTCTTTTAATTCTTTTTTTATTTTTCAAAATTAATTAATGAATAAAAAATCTTAAACAATTAAAATTATAAGAGAGATAGTGTGTAGGGAGAGAGGAGAGAGAGAGAGAGGAGAGCGAGAAGAGAGAGAGGAGAGAGAGGAGAGAGAAAGAGGAGAGAGGAGGGTGAGGGAAGAGAGAGAGGAGAGGGAGAGGAAAGAGTGGGAGAGGAGAGAGGGGATGGGAGATTAATTAAATTTTTATAAATTATTATATTTTAAAAATAAAAAATAAAATAAATACTATTATTAACATAATTTTTTATACTTTGCTATTAGTATTTATTTTTATTTTATTTTTTAATTTTTTTTTTAAAAAAATTAAAAATAAAAAATTGAGGGAGGGAGGGAGGAGAGAGAGGGAGGGAAGGAGGAGAGAGAGAGACAGGGAGGAGAGAGAGGACAGAGGGAGAGAGAGGAGAGAGAAAAGAGAGAGGAGAGGAGAGAGAGAGAGAGAAGAGAGAAGAGAGGGGGAAGGAGGAGTGAGAGGGAGAAAAACATTGACTATAAATTACATAAAAAATATATAAAAAATTAAAAAAGAGGTAGTAGCGATAGATGGACCTATGCATCGCTAGTACCGATTGTTTTAATAAAAAATTCAATGAAAGAGAAAGAAGGTGAGGGAGGAGAGAGGGGGAGGGAGGGAGGGAGGGAGGAGAGAGAGTGGGGGAGGGAGGGAGGAGAGAGAAGGAGGGAGGGAGGGAGGGAGGAGAGAGAAGGAGGGAGGAGAGAGAGAGGAGAGTGAGAGAGGAGAGAGAGAGAGGAAAGTGAGAGAGGAGAGAGTAGGCAGGAAGATAGAGAGAGAGGAGAGGGAAGAGAGAGAGTGTGGGGAGGGAAGATAGAGAGAGAGGAGAGGGAAGAGAGAGAAAGTGGGGAGGGAAGAGAAAGAGAGAGGAGGGGAGGGAAGGGAGAGAGAGAGAGGGGAGGGAAGAGAGAGGAGAGGGGATATGATTTGTTTTAAAAAAATTAGAGTATTAGTGATGTATACATGTATATGTCGCTAATACTACATTGTATTAGCAATGTATACGTGTATACATCACTAATACAATATTATATTACGTCGCTGATATACCTAGTAATAGTGACGCTCAATGATTATATTTAAAAAAAATGATGCAAGCGAAATTCCACCCGTGTGGGGAAATTTCGCCGGCTGCTTATAACTAACTCCCCTCCCCCATTTTTCGTGCCGTCACCTACTGCCTTGCCGCCCCGCTACCCCGCTGCCCTCTACCCACGGCCCGCCATCCTCTGGCCCCCCACCCCCTCCGTTGTCCTCTCCTCCCTTCCAGTCCTCCTTCCTCTTTCGCTCCGTCCCATTGCCCACGGCCTGCCGTCATCCGCCTCCTCCACCTCTGTTGTGCACGATGACCAACTCGACCCCTGTTTCACTGCTTTTTAGTTACTTTGACTTACTTTATTATTTCCATACGATTTGCTATTGTAATAGTTAGTATGTTGGATGTTTAGATGTATTCTGGGTTGGTTCAGTAAGTGGCCCGGGTTAGCCGAACCACTGACTGTTAGGCGCTCCTAGGGAAGTGGGCCGGCCCGGATTGGGTTGGCGCAACTCCCTAGGGGACTGGTTGTCCCCTATATGGGTCGATCCCTGTTGCTTTTGGAGGTTATGCAAAGTATTGAATCACAGTTTCTCCCCTTTCTTCTCCAATTCTCCCCTTTCACAGCGTAGTACTCCTAGGTATCGTTTGTGCCTGTAATTGGGCACAACAACCTCTTGCCCCCACCACCCTCCGCCCATGGCCCGCCGTACTCCAGTTCCCCCTCCTCCCTTCCTATCCTCATTCCTCTTTCACTCTGCCCTGCCGCCATCCACCCCTCCACCCCCGGCCTACCGTCCAGTCCCTCCTCCCCCTTCTTTGCCCTGCCCCGTTCCCCCTCTCCCTCTCGCTCCGGTCCCCCACTCCCCTACTCTGCCCCCCTCCTCTGGTTTTTAGAGGTGTGGGGGGAGGAAGGAGGGGGCAAAGCCAGGGAGAGAGAGGGCAGAGGACTGTAGCGTTCGCTCTGTCGCGGTCCTCCCGCTCCTCCCACTCCCTCTCCCCTGCTGCCCGCCCCTAGCTTGCCCCCTACCCCCTGCTGCCACCCCTCTCCCTCCTCTGATTTTTAATCAGAGGAGGTGGGAGGAGCTAGGGGTCCGGATTCCAGCGCCCCGCTGTCTTCCGACCCCCTCTCGAGCCCACCAGGGATTTTTTTAAAAAATAATTATTTGCAATTCTTAAAAAGTGTTGCTATTTATTTTTTTTAAAATAATTATTAGTGACACTTAAAAAGTGTCGCTATTTAATTTTAATTTTGTAATATTATAATATTAGTGGTGCTTTGAAGTTTTTTAAAAAAATTATTCTATTAGTGATGTATAAAAAGTGCTACAAATAATAGCTTATTAGCGACGTATTAGTATACATCACTAATAAGTTATTTTTTAATTTTGTTTAAAAATACTTTTTCTATTAGTGACGTATACATAAGCGTCGCTAATAATTCCTTATTAGCCATGCTGATAGATATACGTCGCTAATAATTTATTTTTTAAAAAAATTATTTTTCTATTAGCAACGTATAAAAGGTGTTGCTAATAGCTTATCATTAGCGACACATAACTATATGTTGATACTATACCTTATTAGTGACGCTTTTTGTTATACGTCACGAATTGGTAATAGCGACGACAGTTTTTTCGACACTTAAAGTGACATTTATTATATGTCGCTAATAGTCATTAGCGAGGCTTATGGGACTATTAGCGACATATTTAACGCATAAAAGTGTCGCCAATAGTCCTTTTTATTGTAGTGATCACCATGATAATTGTCATACCTCTAGTTGAAGCTCATACATTACTTTATACATATCAAGAAGCACAAATAACTTTTTAGGTGATCTTTTGCTTTTGGCCATGGCCTATGAAAAACTTAATAGAATTGCTACATTATTTGCAGTTACTTCAGAAAAGGAGGCATCCCTGAGGTCAATGCCTTCAAAAAGATGATCAAAAATTTTGTTTTTTCCTACAAGCAGCAACTTGAGAGAGATTGAAGAAAGAGAGTGAGAGGAGAGAGAAAAAGGAGAAAGGGAGAGAGGGGTAGAGAGAGAGAGCTAGGGAGAGGGAGAGAGACTGAGGGGAAAGAGAGAGAGATGGGGAGAGAGAGGGATGAGAGAGTGGAGAGAGAAAGGAAAAGAGAGAGAGAGAGAGAGAGGAGAGGGATAGAGAGGGAGGAAGGGAGAGAGAGGGGAGAAGGGAGAGAGAGAGGGGAGAGAAAGAGGAGTGAGAGGAAGAGAGAGATAGAGGAAGAGAGAGAGAGATAGGAGAGAGGAAGCGAGAGAGAGAGAGATGACAGAGAGAGGGGGAGAGAGAGGAGGAGAGAGAGGAGAGACTGAGAGGAGGGGAGATAGAGTGGAGGGGATAGAGAGTGAGGAGGGGAAAGAGAGGGGAGATTAATTTCAAATTTTTTAAGTCTTAGTGAGGCATAGACTCATATGTGTATGCGTCAACATCACTAAGAGTGACATCTAGAGCTATACGTCGCTAATACACTATACTATTAGCAACACAGATATGTATACATCGCTAATAGTATTTTTTTTATTTTAAAAAAATAAAAATAAAATAGATAGAGAGAGAAGGGAGGAGAGAGAGAAAGAGAGAAGAGAGAGAAGAGAGGGGGTGAGGAGAGAGAGGGAGAGGAGAGAGATGAGCGAGAGGAGAGAGGAAGAGACAGAAAGAGGACAAAGAGGGTGAGGAGAGAGAGTGAGAAGAGAGAGAGAGGGAAGAGAGAGAGAAGGGAGGGAGAGATATGAGAGAGAAAAGAGGAGAGAGAGAGGGTAAGGAGAGAGAAGGTAGAGAGAGAGGGTGAGGAGAGAAAGAGGGAAGAGAGAGTGTAGAGAGAGAGGAGAGAGTGAAATTGAGAGAAGAGAGAGGGTAGAGAGAGAAGGTTGAGAGAGAGGGTAGAGAGAGATGGTGGAGAGAGAGGAGGAAGGAGAGGGAGGGGTATAGAATAGTAACTGGTGATGCTTAGTTGGAAGCGTCGCCATGAATAAGAATATTAGCGACACCTAGAACAGAGTGTCATGAATAGTATTTTTTTAAAAAAAAATTGAAGACATTAGCGACGGTTGGAAGAGAGCATCACTAATATCACCTGTATTAGCGACACTAACTTTTCACCTTCGCTAATGTATTTACAATTTTCGACGCTCAGTTACGAGCATCACAAATGGAAACTTTTTGCAACGCTTCTTTTAAGCGCCGCTAAACATATTACGCGGGCAGAAATTCATTTGAGTTATTTCGCGCCCAACGCAAAATTGCTCACTTGGGAAAATTTCCACCCATGCCTTTATAGTCCAACACCTCTGGCTGCCATCCCTACTTTGGAACCAAAGCATCCTCTCTCTTCTCCTCCGCATCCACCTTCATTGCCTCTCTTTGTCCATTCTCTATCAACGGCGGGGACAGGAAAGGCGCGTCTTTGGGTCCGAGGATGACAATCTATTTGGCCTCTCCGATGAGCCCAACCAGTCTCTCGTGCTAGACACGACCTCATCGGAGGAGGTGGTTTTGAAGGGAGATGTGTTTGGGCAGAGAGATGAGGAGCTCCGTTCAAAAGATGGGACAAATGATGATTGGATGCACGAGGAGTTTTGTCCTCCAGCCGCCATTTGCTCTCATCTTGCCGCTGTTTTGTTTTCCGCTCGTCTTCTAGCCACTGATTATTGCATCCTCGCCATTGGGCAAAAATTCTTCCAAAGGCTGGGAACTAGCCAGCCTCGCCGGATGACTGAATGAAAAAAAAAATTCGCTAGAGGACTTGCTTTAACCTCTCTGTTGAGAGGTTGAAGATGACCCACAGAAATGGGTCGCCTCAATGCACTTCTGCGGGTCGTCATTGACCCACCACCCCCACCCCGCACGGGTGTGAACCGCCCCGTGCTTCATGCTATGGGTGGGTGCACACAGCCCAGCGCCCCGCATAGGTGCCCGACACGCATTGTGTGTCATTTCTTGACCCAATTTGGTGATTTTTCTTTTTTTATTTAATGTTGTTTAGCGACGCTCTTAAAGAGTGTGCTAGTAGATTTATTTTATTTTTATGCTATTAGTGACACACTTATCAATCGTCGCTAATAGTGTTAAATTATTTTTTATTTATAAATAAATTTTTTGAATATTTTTTTAAATAATTATACACATTAGAGACCCTTACACAAACATCACTAATACTATCTTATTTGCGACGTTTAATAACAAGCATAACTACTAATTATTTATTTAAATTATTATTTTTTAAAAATTATATTATAAAAAAAATTAAAACATGTTTTATTAGCGACATTGTAAATGTTACTAATACTATATTATTAGCAACGCTTAATAAAAAGTTTGGCTAATACTATATTAATAGCAACACTATAAATGTTGTTAATACTATATTATTAGCGACGCTTAATAAAAAGTGTGGCTAATACTATATTAATAGCAACACTTTATAAATGTCACTAATAGTATACTTTTAGAGACACTTTATAAACGTTGCTAATATTCAGTAGCAACTACAGTTTTATCGATGCATTTAGCGACGCTTTATATGTGTCGCTAATAACTATTAGCGACGCTGATAGTACTATTAACAATGCATAAAAGCATCGCTAATAATAAATTTTGTTATCGTGAATGTATGTGTGACTTTTAGTTGCATATGATGGTGATATAGTGTAATTATCTTTGGCATAGGTTTATAAAATATTTTCTTTTGTTATGTAGACATGAAGCAAATGTAAATGTCATAGCTAAGGACATTGTGATGTAAATGTGGGTGTTGAATGGTGTTAGTCCTTGAGTATTTGATGTGGATATGTGGGTGAATGTTGGCGTTTGAACATATTTTTGAGTATTTTCTATGTAGATGTGCGGGTGAATGTTGGTATTTGATGTGAATGGTGTTAGTCTAATTACTAGAAAATAATTAATGATATTGATCGATTTTTAAACATTGTCCATGTAGATGTGTGGGTGAATGTGAATGTGTGGATGAATGTTGGTATTTGATGTAAATGATCTTTGGGCCAAATATGAAGTTATTTTTAAAAGTTTTACTAGTCACCTAAATTTCACTATTGTGATAAAAATAACAAAAACTAGAAAAATAATTATTAATATAGGACAGAGGAAGTATTATTTTTAATGCAACGTGTGTTGCCCCAAAATTTACTAATAAAAGAAAACAACTCATAATTCATGGATCACATGTTTTTTCGAAGGCCTGGAAGATACTCCTCGCCAAGTGTGCCGAAATCTTATGGCTTCTTCACTTTATCCATGTGAATCACTTTGCTGCCATCCTTCTCAAAATGCTATTTACAGTTTACATATCCTTCATCTGGTAGGAGTGAAACAGACACACTTTTGAGGGCACGCAGGAATGTGCTGCTGGCCTCGCGAGGGTTATTGTCTCCCAAGATAGCACGATTTTGGATGGCTTTGCCCTCAAAGACAACATCATCCAAAATTACCACTTCCGGTCCGGTTTCTGGGATGACATAGTTTTTCCTTTCTAGCCTGCGGCTTGTTTCTTGGAATTTCGCGTACTGCTGTGTTTTCTTCTCTCTCTGTTGGGTGGGTTTGTTCTATTCTTTCTTCATTATGTATGTATCCTCCTTGTTTGAGTTTTAAATAAAATTTCTAAATTATATATAAAAAAAAGAATGACATGAAATTTGGGTATTAGCATTTTTTACTCCACTTTTAACTTATGGTGAGATACTTAGAAGTTAATTTCTGCATGTATTGTTTGTAAAATTTTGCAATAACCATGACTTTTTTAATTTTCCCAGCTGTGACCTTTTTTGTTCTGGTTTTGTATATTTGTTCATCCTACCTTATTAAGGAATGAGAAGGAAGTGAGGAGGTACGAGGACCAAATGGGACTTAAAGCAGAGCTATCCAATAATTGCGATCAGATCAGTACTAGTGTTCAACGGCGTCCTTCTTTATTTGATATATCTTGGGTTTAATAATAAATGGGAGCTAAGATAATTAGCTCAGCGATTGCAATTTATATTAGAACGCGGCTATCTACACCCCCAAATACCCCTCAGTACCTCGTTATTTTTTTTACACCGAGTTAATTTAAAACAATTGTTCAATAAACTCTGAATTAAAATTTTAATTTAATTTTACTTTATCACCCCTCCAGATTACTCACTGTATACCCCCGTTAACTTCTGCCTTAAGTTCCCCCATCAGCTTCCTCTTCTTCCTCTTTGCCGGTCAGTTGCCTCTCGTTCTTCCCCTCAGTTTTGGATGCCATAACCTCTCATCACCTTCATTGGCGGTGGAAATACCTCTCATCAATTGCAAAGACTCAGTTGTCTCAAACCTTATCCTTTTCCTCTCCAACATCTCCTTGCCTACATCTCTTCACCATCGTAGGCGGCAGCCTTGTGTGCTAAAAACTCGCACTTGATTCCCTATCTTCACTAGTGCTGCCTTCAATTGGAGATTCTTGCTGCAGTCTTCCTTCATCGTTGCTTTGGAGGTGTCCTCTGCCTCTCAAGGTAATTGCACTTTTCGTATGATAATATCTCTGTTCTTCCAATTCTCTGTGTTTTTTTGTATATAGGTTCCGTTGGTTTTTGTCTATTGTCCTCGGTTTTAGCTTTTTCTGATGCATACGTCGAAGACCCTAGAATAATTATTATACATGTGTTGGTCAGTCCATGGACTTGTGGAATATATTGTTGGGCGTAAATTACCTGTGGTTTATAGGAGAATGCTCATATGGATGAGATGACTGATTGATTTTATTCCTATTTTCCCATCATAATATATGTGCTCTTCCAATTCAGAGTGTTTTTCTGGATGTGGGTTTGATTGGTTTCCGTTCCATTTTCACGGTTTCAGCTGTTTTTTATCCATATATCTGGTACCCATTTGCTTTATATGTAGAATCATTTTAGTGGATTTGTTGGTCGTACATAGGCTTGTGGAATATATTGTTGGCAATCAAATACCTGTGTTTTTATGAGAATGTTCATGTAGACAAGGAGTCAAATTAATTTGTTCCTTATCATTATGAGTTGGACGCAAATTCTGATGAAAGAGTTATTACATGTTAATTGAAGAAGATCATGTGTCTTCACTTGATATATGTTCGGTATATTTCCTATAAAATCTGTGTAAATCTATGTAAATTTCCTACGAAATATATTTACAGGGATTCAATGTTCGAGGATAAAAGGCCACTGCCTCAAATGTTGTTGGACTCGACCTCATCCGAGACCCATCTTACAAATGAGTTTTGCTACTGCCTCAAATGCTGCTGGACTCTTTACATTGAGCTGAAGCTGACGCTGAAGCTGAAGAGCAGATACAATGGACTATTACGGAGAGATTGAAGAGGATGAAGTCCTCTTTACTAGATGGAAGATTGTGATGCAGGAAAGTTGTAGAACAAGAAGACGTTAGTGGATGTTTGGTGAGACAGGTGAAAGCAGTTGTTGAAGATAAGAGGGAGGAGTTTGCCCTTGACAGTGATCTAGTATGCTTTTCCATGGATGAAGTCAAGGCTGTATTCAATATTGCCATGAAATGCCAAGAACCAGAATCCACAACGAGACCAACGAGGGTTGAGGTGGTTAAGATGATTGAACTAATCAAGTCAGATCAATATGCTTATAAAGATCTGAATTTTTGAAAAAATACAGTAGCCTACTGCAAATACTCAATTGTTTGATTCTATTTGTCACAAATGCTTGCTCTTTTCTCAGTTACCGGAGGAACTAATGTATAACTGTCAAAACATATTGATTCCACAATGTGTACAAGATTTCAATACGTGTATATTGATTCTATTTTTTAATTAGGGAGTACTTGCCACCAGGTTTCAATACGTGCATTTATGAAATGGCCTTCCTTGAGCTGACACCGGGTCATTTTCCAATGTAACTACAGCTTACAAGCCCCAGACCACAACAAAATTTATTTATTTTTGATGTTACAAGCAAAAGTTAAATGCATTATCCAATTATACTCATACGCAATGTGATAGCCAATATACTCCCTTCTACACTAATGCATTTGAAAGAAAATTTTCATTCACTTATGGGTGTGAAAATTCACTTCTAGGGGTAAGTCTGAATAATAGAATTCAATACAGTTTGGACGTTTCATACGGCGGGTGCCTATCATATAAAACATTATTTTTTGCCGAGGGCGCCAACCGAGAGAGCTATTCTATTAGGTTTTTCGGGGCTCTAATACATGCCCTTTGCTCTCTCGGTGGGTGTCCACCGTATGAGACTTTGTAATCTGTTGGGGGCGCCCACTTAAAAGAGTAGTTCCAGAAGGTCCCCCCCGCCCCCCCTTAAAAGAGTCGTTCCAGAAGGTTTCTCGGGGATCCAATACAGGCCCTCTATTCTCTCAATGAGCGCCCACTATATGAAACTTTGTAATCTGTTAGGGGGCGCTCACTAAGAGGGCCGTTCCAAAAGGTTTCTTAGGACTCCAATGCAGGCCCTTTGCTCTCTCGGTGGGCACCCACTATATGAGACTTTGTAATATGTCGGGGGGCACCTACCGAGAAAGCCACTCCAGAAAGTTTTCCAGGGCTCCAATACAAGCCCTCTGCTCTCTTGGTGGGTGTCCACCGTATAATACTTTATAATCTGTTGGAGGCACTCACTGTGAAAGCCATTCCAAAAGGTTTCCCAGGGCTCCTAACAGGCCTTTTGCTCTCTTGGTAGGTGTCCACCATACAAGACTTTGTAATTTGTCGGGGTGTACTCACCGTAAGAGCCGTTCCAAAAAGTTTCTTAGGGCTCCTTACAAACCCATTGTTCTCTAGGTGGGCTCCCACCATATGAGACTTTGTAATCTGTCGAATGACGCTCACCATGAGAGCCATTCCAAAAAGTTTCCCCGGGGTTCCTTATAGGCCCTTTGCTCTCTCAGTAGGCGCCCATCGTATGATATTAAGTAATCTGTCGAGGGGCGGCCATTATGAGAGCCGTTCCAAAAGGTCTTTCGGGGCTCCCTACATGCCCTTTCTTTTTTTTTTGTGGGTGCCCACCATATGATACTTTATAATCTATCGAGGGGCACCCACCGTGAGATATGTTTGAGAAGGTTTCCGAGGGCTCTAATAGAGGCCCTGGGAATTATCGGCGTTAAAATTTATTTTCATCACTATTGCTATACCAATTCTAAGAATTCACATCGGAGTTGTAGATATTAAGGATAACACGGATATCTTATAGGACTTGGAAATAAATATATTACATAAGCCTAAGATTACAACAAAAACAGCTGTTTGAGCTTAAGAGTCAACATGAAGAAACCAGAGCAACTCATTCCTTTTAAAAAAAGATTGATCTGCAGCGACACCAAGTTTCCAACTCAATTCATCAAAAAAGATTCAGATGCATATCTTTATTACTATGATACTGGTTAAGCATTATAGGTTCCCTCCAACAACAATCATTAAAATCTGTTGTCTCGGGAATTCAGCTACTGATGCCGAAGCACCTGATGTCTTGGCACATTTCTTTTAAGTATGCAGATCAAAACATGAGCATCATATTGTCATCTTGAAACCATAAGTTGGTTAGGTCTGTAAAGTTTCCATCACCACTGCTCTGTCGGTAGGTTAAAGGAGTCTGGCTCCAAGATTCATAGCCTGCATCGCATAAAATAAGGTTCTCCTAAAGATTTTAATTTATAAAAGATGATTACAGATTGGCAAGTATTTTCGCATGAATTGGAATGTGGTAACAGTGTCTCACCATCAGTTCATATAGGGCGATTCCATTCTTTCAAGGCTTAGGAATTCTGTATTGTCATTGCTTTTAGGGGTGTAAATATAAACATATCGATTAATAAAAACATCAGTTTGAATGCCATATAATAAAAAAGCAGAGGGTGCCCGACACGATGAAACGAGGAGGCGCCTTTTATTAAATCAAACTTAGCACTTAAAAGCAAAACTTAGTACAACACAACCGTACTGTTGTAGTCCGACATCATCATCATGCAAGAAACAAGCCACAACGCAAACGTTGCTTTATTTAGTTAAGTACGCAGTAGCTGTCATCGTTATAAGCGACGAAGCGGGTTGGGCGATGGTATCTCCTCCTACTTAGTAATAGGAAAGAGCTCAGCAGTCTTGGAGGCAGTCAATTTTTTCTTGTTGACGGGTAGAAGGCAGCATGGGCAAGCCCCTAGAGGCCTGCCGCAGAGGCATAAATTGTGTTCGAAGGCGGACTCGTTGAATGGTAAGAGATTCTCGCTTTGCGGGATCTCCCCCCATAGCATGTTATGGCTAATGTTGAAGGACTTGAGGTTGCTCAGCTGGTTCAATTGGGAAGGAAGGTGGTCATAGGCCAGGTTGTAGGAAACAAAGTTCAGTCAGGTTGAGGGGGAAGGCGACCTCGGTCATGTTATAAATGAAGCCATTGTGAGAGATGTTGAGCTTTTGGGTCGGTTTTCCCTCTCCGAACAGGGGCCAGAAGCTGCCTTTTAGGTGGTTACTAGCAAGGTTGACCTCCGTCAAGTTCAAGTCGCCCACGGACTCGGGAATCGACTCCGTCAGTTCGTTGTTCTGAAGTTTTAGGATGATCTGTATGAAGGGAGTAAATTTTTTCTTTTCAGCATTTGACCCTTCCCTCATGGTATATAATCGTTTGTAATATTCTCATGGCTATGTAATTATATATAATATTCTTATGGGAATTACCCTATATCTGTATTCTAAGGTCTTCCTTATATATGTTGTACAACATCATTTTAATATTGTTATTCAAATCATCTTCGTGGTATCGGAGCCAGATAAGGCTATAACCCTTCCTCTTTCAAACAAACCGTGAGGTCCTCCCTCCCTACTATCTTTTCTTTGTCACCCCTCGAGCCCCTCACCTTGTGTTGCAACTCTCACTCTTCCTTTTCCCTCTCTATGTCTGTACATCACTCTTTCTCGTCCCTCATTATTCCCCTTGTCCTTCTCACCTGCTGCATCACCCCATCACCTCCGTCGTGCCACTCTACGCCATCGTCTTCTTAGAAATCTCTCCCCATTTCACTGTTCCTCGCAGCTGCTCGCCCAGTCGCTGGCCCTCCACATTCACTCTCCGCCTGTCCATAACTTCCTAACCCTCGGCACCAAACGCCCTTCCTCCAGCCGCCATACTCTCCATCCACCTATTCCTCATCCCCTATCTTATCGCATCCACTTGCCCATCCTCCAATTAGTTCTCTCCACGCTCCGCTCGCTCTCCGGCAAGCCGCTCCCCTCACTCCGCATCTCGACTCTCACCTCTCTTTCTCACCCTCCCCACTTCCAACCTCTCACCCCCCGCTGTTGCTCCGTGACCAGCCCTCCTCTCCGGCAAAGCTCCCCGTTTCCTTTTCCCCTCACAACTTCAGTTCCTCCCCTTCCTCCCCATGGATTCCTTAACATCTCTAGTGCCCACTACCACCTCCAACACATCTAAGCCCCGCTGCCAACCGCTCACCCTACCGCGGCTGACTTCCTCCTAACCGTCCCCACCTCCATTAAGTTTCTTGTCTCCAACCTGGACAGCCTCACCACTATTCGCCTTGATGTCTCCAACTTTCAGGTCTAGCACATGACCACCTCCTATGTTTTGGCTTCCTATCACCTACTACCCTATGTCGACGGTACTCTGTCGTGTCCCTCACTGGCGGACTCTTCTGCCTAGCCCTCTTATTCTAATTGGATCGCCATGGACCACCACATGCTCATTTTTCTTCAAACCACATCGATTTGACCCTCGTCCACCACTTTCTCACCTAATCCACCGTGGCCTCCTCTAGACTATTGTCACCACCAAATACTTGTCTACCTCTCCAGCAGCCATTATCTGCCTCATGGAAGAACTCCACCTCTACTGCTTCGGCCCAACCGGCATAGCCTCCCTCCTACAGTCGGCATTATGGTCAATGATGCTAACCTGCTCCATCATCTCTAGCCGGCTTGCCTCCTGGCTATGCTACCTCACTGGCATTCGTGCTCGCTGTCACGCTCAAGGTTTTTCTTTACATTTAATAAAAATCTTACAAATAATTTATTTCAAAATATGGATGTAAATCAAATGAACCAAAAAAACTCAAAATGTGTGAAAACAGTTTTCATAAATTAATTCAACATACGACCGAACTAAAATTCTCAGGCGTGACCCGAAACGAAAACATATAAATAAAACTCACCATGGCCATGGTCATTAGAAACAAATACATCCCAGGCCTTTCTGAGTACAAGTTCTTTAATAGTCTATGTTCTGATTAGTATATAGATATACAAGTCTAGAAAATAATACATTTATCTTTCACCTTAAATAATACAAGAAAGCATGGCACTAAAATCCACATGACCTCACTACGAATTAGCTGCACTCTAGGTCAAGGAAGAATTGTCCACCACAGGGAAAAATCTAGTCTCAAACAACTATCGATCGACCTGCAAAAGCCTCTAGACGAAGGGGCTAAAAAGATAGGGTGAGTATTTTCATACTCAGTAGAAAAATACCATGTAGGGGAAAAAGTCAATGAACCTCGTAAGTTCATACATAGATGCATCATTCATGCAATCATACATGAACCAAATACATGCAGCACAAATAATGTATCTTACACACATGCAGTTGTACTAGCGGAACTTATACTTACACTTACGCTCACACTTACACTTACGCTTACACTTATACTTACAGTCTGAATCAAAGTCTCACCAACTTACTCATACAATCGTACGCTTACACTTACAACATATATATACTCGTATGACCTTATTTGTACGAACTTACTTGTACGACCTTACTTGTACAATCTTACTATTACACATAAACGTACTCTTACATCTTCCTTAGAAGCTTACATTTTCAACAGAATTTTAGTTGGCTCATATTTTCACAAAATCTTTGATATCAATAGTTCATTAATTTTAGAAAAGTTATTAGACTTGCTTACCCAAAATAGTTCTATAATTTTTTTATCCCTTGTTTTATGAAAATATTTTAGGACATCAAAGACAATAAAAACTACTTTTCTTAGTTTTTTATATAGTTTAGTTTGTTCAGTTGTTGTTTGATTTATTTTTATAAAAAGTTTAAAAAAATAAAATTAACTTTTGTGTTTCCAAACATATAGTTGACATATCATATAGAACTAACTTAAATTGTTAAGTATTTCACACAGTAGGTCACACATTTGATGCATGATGTATATGATCTTAAGTCACACTACAACAGAAAGGGTTATTAGTGACACATCAAAAAAGCATTGCAAAAGTTATAACTATGTGTGACGCTTTTATCAACGTGTTGCTAATTTAGTTTTACTATTAGTGTCGCTTCTGAAAAAGTGTCGCTAATAGGTATAAATTTTTAAAATAAAATAAAGTTTAAAAGAATAAAGTTTATTTTTGAAAAAAATTAAGACTATTAATTTTATTTATTTAATATTTAAATATATAATATGTAATAAATAAATAATAATAAATTTTAAATAAACTTCATAAATATAATATATTTCATTTAATACTTAATATTCACATATATAATAAATATATAAGAAAAAAATAAATAAATTTCCCTTAGTTTTTACCATGAGTCCCTAATATATTAATTTTATTTTATATTTATTATTTTAAAAATATAATATATAACTAAAAATCTAAAGATTAAATTAAATTCCCCTACTCTCTCCCCTCGTATCCTCAAAGCCAGGGCTCATGTTGATGTGCGTGGAAAAGAGAAAAAGAGAGAGAAGAGAGAGCTTGAATAGAGAGGGGAGGAGGGAGGTAGAGAGAGGAGATAGAGAAGAGAGAAGTGAAAGAAGGAGAAGAGAGAGATAGAGAAGAGAGAGAGGTGAGAGGGGGAGAGAAGAGAGATAGAGAGTGAAGGGATTGAGTTAGAAGAGATATTGTGAGAGTGAGAAGATAGAGAGAGTAGAGAGAATGAGGAATTTAATTTTAATTTTTTAAATTTTTTTATTAAATAATATATTTTTAAAAAATAAAAAATAAATAAAAGAAAATATATTAGCCACACATAGTAATTTGTGTGGCTAATACCCAAGGTATTAGAGATGTCTACGTACATGTGTTGTTAATATCTAGGGTATTAGCGATGGTTTGTCCTATACATCGCTAATGCATTAATTTTATTTTTGATTTATTATTTTTAAAATATAATATATAATTAAAAATTTAAGAAAATTAAATTCCCCTACTCCTACCTTCTTATTTTCAAAGTCGTGGCTCACATTGATGTGCTTGGAAGAGAGAGAGAAATAGCGATTAGATAGAGGAGAGAGGAAAGAGAAAGAGGAGAGAAGGCTAGAAGAGAGTGGGGGGAGGTAGAGAGAGAATATAAAGAAAAGAAGTGAGAGAGGGAGAATAGAAAGAGATAGAGAAGAGAGAAGTGAGAGAGATTAGAGAGAGAGGAGAGAGAGAAGGGAGAGGGAGGAATTTAATTATGACTTTTTACATTTTTTTATTAACTAATATATTTTAATACCTAGGGTATTAGTGACTCTAGGGTATTAGTGATTCTTTTCCCTATGTGTCGCTAATACATAAGTTTTATTTTATATTTATAATTTTTAAAATATACTATATAATTAAAAATCTAAAAAATTAAATTAAATTCCCCTCTTATCCTTAGAGCTAAGGCTCACGTTGACATACGTAGAAGAGAGAAATCAGAAAGTGAAGAGAGGTAAGAGAAAGCGGAGAGAGAACTAGAAGAGAGAGGGGGGAGGGAGAGAGAGAATTGAGAGTGAGAGAAGTTACGCGTGAGAGCTAGCCCACATCACATGGGCCCCATCTTGTGGATGGGTGGCAGAGGCACGGGCCACCAAGCATCATGTGGGATAGACCATATGAAGTAGGCCCATGGGCCCCCCATGCTATGTGGCTAATGAAGCCACTGGCTGCATCGCTGATGCCAGCCATTCTGCCATTTTCTCTTATTTTTAATATGATTTTTATATTATTTTATTCAAATAATATCTCAATTTTAAAACATGATAACTTCCTACCCCTAAGTAGGAATCATGCATTTTTGGTACCGATGAACTTGTATCAACGATCCCTTCGTAGACCACACATTGGTAAGTTATCCTACACTTTTCAAGTGAGTCCTACCCATGTGGCACACTTCACAATGTCATACCTTATGCTCCCAACCTTTGTTTCACATGTTATTCGATTCGTTATGCTTGTTACTTCGAGCTCCACCTATATACAGAGATTTTATCCCTTTAAACCGTCTATACTTAACTAAAACTTATAGAATTACCCTTAACCCCTTGGGTTAATTGTAATAAAAAAAATTAATCGTTATAATTACATATGAGGCCTATTTATAGGCTTCCAAATTAAAAAATTAGTCCAAATGTAGTAGTTAAAATGTTAATGTAACTTAACAACATTCTAGGTGTAATGAAATGGGAAAACAATTCCTATGTAGGGCTGCCAATCGTACCCGTTTTATCATTTGTACTGTAGTATTAAGAAGTTAAATGGTATGATTCAATTTATTTGATGTGTAAATAAGAGGAAAATTTTATCTGACTATTATCTAAATAAAAGGTAATGGAGAAAGTTCTTTCGTACCTATTTATTTGTTACTTGTTCGTCATCTTTAAAAATTATACATATATTATACCCATTAATCTTAAGTAGTTTAATTTCAAAAGAAATTAACTTATAGTCTTTTACAATAATTTTGATGTTATAATTCACCATTGTGATTTACTCAACATAATATATCATTCAAATCCCAAATAATTATTGAACCAATTTAACTACATACAACCCGTCATTATGTTTGCTCTTTCTTGCATTTCATGTCTAACTATAGTTTTTTGAAGAAAAAAAATCTATTTGTAATTTACATTTATATTCTCTTAAACTTAATTCATTTTGATATTCTCTTAAGCTCTATTCTACTTGAAGCTAGACTCAAGTTATCTTAAATTAAAGCTCAAACTTGGGCTAATAGAACCAAAATCTTGTTTGTCCCATCTTGATGTGACTTGATTTGAGTGTTAGCTTTCTTAACTTTGATTTAGTAGTGTAGGTAGTTTATTTTAAGATTTGATGTATGCTGATTGGAATCATGATTATGTTACAAATTATTTTTGTTCATGAGATTGCAAAATTTGAAATAATGATTTACTTATTGTAATAGGTTGGAATCAACAAATTTTGAATGAAAATATAGGCTTAAGTGAAATTTTTAATAGGTTTAAGTGAAATTTTTTCTAAAATATGGGGGGACTCTTCAAAAAAATTTAGGCAATGATGTCACCATTCACTAAACACAAGTTGACCAAAACCCGTCACTAATCCGGGTTAGGGTCCGGGTTGGGTTTTAGAACATTACTTTAAAGAGACATTAATAGATGGTGTGCATTACTACATGTGTTCTCATTCTTGCCTACTAGACATGCACCTTTAAAGACAATTGGTTATGACAAGGCAATTGTCATTCTTCTCACATTGCGTATTCTTCTTAAACAAGCAGTGGATGGATGTTTTGGAGTTGGACTCATATGATATGAAAGAATCATTAGAGAACAAGTAGTTTTATTTGGTATATATCTAATATATGTATCCATTTTCATGTCATGTTTATTCCTTACAATTTATTTGCAACAACTGTGAACAATGGTGGTAATGATATTAGTTTTATTGACAGCCCTAATCCTAGGCATGCCTAGAGAAAAAGAAATGTCAACTATTGAGATTGAGGCCATTAGAATGATCTGGTTGGGCTGTTTAATGCTGCACCACAGCTCGCTGTTTAATGCTGCACCACAGCTCACGACGAATTTAACTTTTCAGAATGGCTTTTTGGCTCCTTTCTTCATGGGGTTTGTGCATTCATCTTGTCTTTATCTTCTTGGGCCTTCTTGTATCTTCCTGGGTCCTACATAGTATTTGGACACTCTTAGGCCTTAGCAATTAAACTATAAGCCCACCCACATTGCATTATTAGGGCAGTGGCGGGCAAAGGAAGGTGTTTTTTTAATATTAAACTAAACTTGAAAGGAGGGTAAACCCTTAATTTTTTTCATTAAAAATATGCGTGAACACTTGGGTTTTTTTGGTTAAATTGAAATAATAGTACCAAAATTCCTAAAAGTGTGGAGATTGTTTTGACTTATATAATAGAAAAACCGGAGCCATTATTTTCATTTGTATGTGCATGGTCAACCGGAGGGTACATAAGCATAATTAAGTGATGTTTACATAAATTTGAAATAGTGAACAATAAGTTAATTAAAATAAAGTTTGATCTAGACACAAATTTTTTGAAAACTATTTACATATGGGAGAGTTCGCAACTTGTGATTGTTGAGGGTGCAAAATAATAGTGATAAGAATAACTTTCTTTGTTTTTATGAGAAATAAAAATAACTTTCTATTTGGCCTGTAATACACACACACGTGTGTGTGTATGTATATTAGATAGATGTAAATATTTTTTCATTAAAAATAAATTAAACTTAAGCATGGGTGCTGGCTAAATAAAGCAAAATTATGATAAAATTGATGGCTAGGAATACCCCCTTCCTCCCAAAAGGAAAATGTATTCGCAAGCTAAAACCGAATATCCCCTGCCTCCTAAATTTGAAAAGGTTAAGACAAAATTGATGGTCCTCCACCGTCTAAGGGCATATATTGAATAGGAAAATAGAGATAGTTGACAAAGACATAAGAAAAGAAATAGTTTCCAATCTCTTAGTTAAGGGTATAAGGTTTAATGGCAAATTATTGCACACGTTAGACCATAATTCACTTCCTGAAACACTACTCCCTGAACGTTATGCCCTTAATCTGCAGGTACACTACTCGTTGGATTTGCAGCTGTAGCTAAAATTTGAATTAAGGAAAGATTTCTCTGGAGAAATTTTTCATGGAAGATCTAGGTAAAAGAATGACCGGCCAGAAATGAAAAATAAAAGCTACTAAGTTCAGTGGCTTTATACCATTTCTTAAGAAACAGAAGTAAAGCCGACTACTGTCTAGTAGCCAGGCAATACGTTCCATACAAAGTGCCTGATAACATTATTTTAAGGGACATTGGTGAAGCAACAAGCTAGTTGCATTCACGGATTATTCATACACAGGTAACATAAGCCATACTGCAGCAGTTACACGAGTGGCGCATAAGGAAGCTGCGGTCTCTAGTTTTGACGCATTATGCATACACAGGTAACATAAGCCGTTCTGATGTTCCTCCGCAGCAGATGCAGAAACCTTGGAAGAAACCACAGCACCGGCAAACGAGTCTGCCTTCGTATCCACCCCTTCCACCGCCACCATGGTCCCCAACAGATGTTTCACCTGCACCAGCAAATGCTGCTCAAAAAGTAATTTGTATATTGTATATGGTTAATTCGAGTACTCGACTAAAGAGACAGAAGAACCGGCCTTAGGAACACAGGATATCCTGGCATTGCTAATTATAAATCTTTTGTTAAAGAGGAAAAGAACCGTTGTCCTTCCTGGGGAAAATAGCTAGAGACTAGACAGTTGTTGGTATAGATGTTAGACATCAAGCCCAAATGTGATTAGTAGCTAAATGTTACAGTTAGTAGTATAAAAACACTAGCAAGTTTTTTCACCTTTAAACTGTTCCGCGAAAATCTCAGGATGGTCTCTAGCTACCACTTCAGATGAAATGGCAAGAAAAACTGCCAGGAGAAGACCCAAAGCAAGAACAGTCTTTGAAGCCATCCTTTCACTGAGTAAGGAGTATGTAGGGAAGGATGAAAGAAATGCTATACCCTGTGCACCTATTTATAGATGTTTGGAGACTACTGTAGAGAAGATAAAGAGATAAAGTGATAAGTAGTAATACAATGACAATGAATGCAAACGACAAGGATGCTTGCGTATACAGCGAACTTCTTGTTGTTCCAAGAAAAAATTTTGAATGATGAAAATTTCAATGGCACAATATTGCAAAAAAAAAATTTACGGATCGAAAATATTTTCTTCACCAATTTTGTAACCAGCTCACATAGGGCTAAAGGGCAAATCCATATAGAAATCAAAGCTATTCAGAGCCGCTGTATGGATTAGGCACTGGCATGTACCATGACTTGTTCTCCTCCGTTTCAAAATAAGTGTTTTGTTTAAAATAAATTAAAATTCATTTATTTTATAAAATAAATAGAACACATATTTTAATTGACAAATTATAGATTCCTTCGATAAAAATTGTATACTTTCATATCACCTATTTTTTTCCCTTTATTATATATTACCTACTTTTACCTAATTTCTAGAGAAACATACCCTTGAAAATAGGGGATATAAAAATATGTAATTTTTGTCATGCTAATATGTAAATCTTTATAAGTGTTCTAGTTTGTATTTTTCAATGACGTTAATTTATTTATTTTTAAAAAAACTAAATAGAATATTTTTTTTGAGATGAAGCAGTAATAACAAAACTGCTTCTATAAAAATTCTCTACTTCTTTTCAATTATCATGAGAAAAAATTTCTTCTTGGCTTGAACTAGATATATAATTAAGGAATGCTTAGAGATGTATTGATTAAATTAAATAAAAACTATGCAAATTCAGTTCATCTTTTCAATCTAATCCAAATTCAGTAAATTTTTTGAAATGAAAATGCAAGCACGACTATGTCTAGAAGAAGCTAGCTGCACAGCCTACACTTCATTAAGGTAGACACTACAACAAGAAGATCCTTTAATTTGCAACAATTTAGGTAGTCATCGCAAAAGAACTATAACCAAACATTTTGACACAAATGATTATTTATCCTTAAAAGTTACTTTTTGGGACAAATGATCACACTTTAAGCGAGTGTTCAAAATTTGTTATATACTTCAATGTAACATATATTTTTTTTATGCTAACTACAAAAATGAATACTTAATTACAGATCAACTAGGTCCTTAAGGGTGGGTGATGTGCTCAAAGCATCATGGCCTCTAAATGTTGAGGGCATGCACAGTCATAGCATGCTGAAAGAGGTAAGAAGTGAAGGCAGTGACGTGCTAAAATTGTGAGTACTCTTAATACATGGACAAGTTTGAAGGTGTGTTCAAAGACCTTTACACTTCAACCCTTCTAATTTTAATGACCATATTTAGTTGCCTTTAGGAGTACTCATTGGCCAAATTATTTTTTTATGTAAATTAAAAAATAAATAAATATTTATTATGTTATTGTTAGGTTTGCAAAATATCATATATTATTTTAATTAGTATGTATAATGCTTACATTATGATCGATAAGATTATACACTACATCTATTGCTACCTTGTTGCCTTAATTTTCCATTTACAATGAAGAAAAGTAATGCAAATCAATGAACCAGGTATGGTAATGGTGTCTTTTTTAAGTTAATTATTTAATTTTTATTTATGATAAATATATTTTTTATTTAATTACACAATTCCATTTATTTGAACAAAGCCCTTTTATTAATAAAAAATATACTAATAAAAATAAATTTATTTTTAATAATTACAATGAAAATAGTTTTTCCTTTCATAAATATGTTTATGTGGAAATTACTAATTTATTAATATAATTATAATCCATATTAATTTTAAGAAAAATTATTTATTTGTGGCTAAAAAACCCATTGTAATTATTATTTTTATTTAAAAAAATTATTTGTTAATACGTGAATTAATAGATATAGTTATTGTGGCACATGCAAGTGAATTCACATTTTTTATTGTGATATGCACATATATAGGTATCCTTTATTTATGTGTGAGATTGTTTTAATAATCTTATTCAATTATATTTTGTGAAGATATATTGAGCCATTACCTCTTGATTCACCACCAAGTTTGAATTTGACCATATGATTATTGGACAAGCTATACCATCTAATTTGATCCCAGCTATTGAAAAAGGTTTTAAAGAAGCAAAAAATTTTAGAGTATTATTGCTGGAGCAATTCGAGAGTGTTGTTAGCTGCTGTTTTTGGTCTTCTTTTTTAAATTAATATGTGGTTGGAATTCTTGCAGTGGTTCATTGATAGGGCACCCTGTGGAAAATATTCGAATTGTTTTGATAGATGGTGCATTGCTGCTGTGCATTCCAGCGAGCTTGCATTCAAGTTACCTGCGATCTATGCATTCAAGTTCTCGATAACATATGCATGATTCACATATATAAAACATGCTTATTTAATTAGCATTATCTGCAAAACATTAAATTATAAACTCCTAGCAGGCAATCAAAGCATGCTATAATGAAATTACGAGTTCAAGGTCCCCTACCTCGTAATCCTCTGGAGTTTGATGGTGAGCAAATGACGGTGGCGGTGTCGATAGCAGAATACGTGGCCAAAAGTATTTCACTGAGAGAGTGGTTGTGTCCCAAGGTTTTTTAAAGATGCTGGAATTAATCTCGATAAAGTTAGATTAATTTCACACGAAGCCAAAGGTTTGGATACACTAAGGCGGTTGGACACAAGGTCGTGCCACTGGAAATGGTAAAAGCAACCACATAATGGGGGCTGACTGATTGGAGGTCAACCAACAGTTTAAAATACTTTGTTGGCCACAAAGCATTAAAATGGACAGTGAACCACATCCAGCGACAACAATTTTGCATTAATGAAACCTCACCACATGGCAGAGGGCTTGCTTGCATACACATGGACATAGGAGAGACGAAGGGCTTTAACGGCCATATTGCCTAATGGTGGGGACGTTCCATAAACATACGTTGAGGCACTAATGCTTGGTGCAGGTGGCTGACAAAGGCGGCGCCATTTCTAAATGTTACCCACAACCAATTCATCGTATGGACGATCGTGCATCAAGCATGACATACGGTGGAGGATACTAATGGCTTACAATAACACTTACCTTTGGAAGAATCAGAATTCGGGAACTCTTTCTTTTAGGTTTTGGGTCATGTATAACAAAAGTAGGGTGCAGAGCTAGAATCGGGTCAGAATTATTGGCCCTTGATGTCACTGGGCTGGGGTAAAGCTCACGTTGGTCGGACATATGGCCCAAGTCCATGCACGTCAAGTGGGATACTAGCTTGTTCTTAGGTTTGGTGTGTACAGAAGATATGCAATGGAGGTTGGGAGTGGCGGCCCCTTGCAATTATTGGGTCAAGCCAGGGTTTGATTGTCCTCTCGCTAACTCTAGTGACAGCAAAACCTTCAGTTAAAAGATGTAAATTCTGTTTAGCTGAGGGCGATAGTGCATCGAGTTGGGGTAGGAAACACGGATCGTTGGGCCACGAATGGCCAGGCAAGGCCAGGGACTAGACTTAGAAGACGACAGGACCTGACAGTCACCGGATAGTAGTAAGTCAAATGGACGTCATTGTGATGTCAGACGTCCGACTACAGAGAATGGATGCCGCTAGAGAAAAGGGCAGAATTTTCTCTGACAAGGGTTGGCCGGTTGAGCGAAAAGGGACCAATTGGGTCAAGGGAGACCAGACACAGGCACCTAGTCAATGTCGGCTCAGGGTGGCATATCGATGGTGGATCGGTGGTTTGCGGGGGACAGCGTAAACACAAGCCAGAAGATTGGGGCACAATTTCTGTTCGGATCAAAATTGGGCAGAGGGGTCATGGAGGCAGCTACCAAGGCGACTACCATGCCGTCACTAGGCCGGGGGAGGGCCAAAGGCAATTTTGCGGTGGCCGGAAAATAGGAGGGGTCACGGTCCGGGGAGGCGGCGGTCTGGGCCACGTGGTGGTGGCCATGTCATTGCCTAGCCGAAAGAGAGCCAGAGGCCCAGCGGCGGCAGCAGCTGGCAACTAGTGACATAGCCGCAGGTCGAAATGAACAGAAAACTGAAAAAAAGGGGCAGAATAATTTTTACCTCACGGCGGCGAAGTGGGGCAGGGAGGTCAGGACGCCGGTGGCCGGAGGTTGCTCTAGTTTGGGTGGAACTGTGGCGACGGTCTGGACGCCATGCAACCACTGGCGGTGGCAAATAGGGCAAAATTCCATGATCTTGTGTCTCTCGGGCCGAAATGGAAAAGAAGGGAGCAGAGCGGTAGTGGCCAGGCTAGGGAGGTGGAGGCAGTGTCGCCATGCCAAGGCCAGCAGGGCAGAAGCCGGTAGCCATCAGTGGCGCCGCCTCTGGCCTCGTACAGTGAAGGGCCTGCCCCCCGTTTCACTGTACAAACTAAACGAGTTGGGTGTGCCTCAGCGCGTCTGATCCGTTATATATTTATTTTTTATTATATATAAAATTTCCTTTTTAATTCTCCTTCATGTTGTGATCTTTTCTCTCCCGTTTTTATGCCAGACATTTTCTGTGATGCGTCGAGGCCCATGACCTGCGACTAAACTCCACTACCGACTCTTATGGCAACGAATAATACCAATACGGATACTCCAAAGCGTCAAATTTATTTACCGATAATATGAGCAGAAAACTGCAGAACATTGCAGAATCTACAAAAAATAGCAAAAATATACAAAAAAATTACAAAAAAATCCGGAATGTTACACTCGTTGAGCCCTCGTCCCTCTCGTGGAACTGTGGAATCTCCTCCTCTCCAAAGAAGCAACTCTCCAACTCCAGCAAGCCGCTCCCATCGGGCCGCCGCTAGCCCACCCAACGACCCCCCATGCCACCTCGAGTAGCTCTCCCCTACCGTTGTCGCCTCCAGTTCATAGGCCCTCCTTGGTCCCCTCGTAGTGGCCCTGGCCCCACTTCTTTTCAGCCCCGCCTTGGGTGTCCCGCTGACCACCATGGCCTCCTCACCGGCTACTACCTATGCAGCCTTTAGATTGCATTCCTCTCCCCCTATACATCACTATCGACCTCCCCGCCCCAACTTTCGTTGAGGGGGCTGACGCTATGGTCACGAGCATGGTGGTTTTCGTCCCCCATGCCCCACCAGCCAATTTTGTGGCTCCCCCGACCACAGAGTTGTTAAATGCGGTGCACCTTTCAATGCCTCGTACACAGGTCCCACTAGGAACCATGCCTTTGCTATGAGCGCTCAAGGAGGCATCCACTCTAACTGGCTCCTAGACTCTGGTGCAAGTGATCACATCACCCCGGATGCGACCCAACTCACCTCTCCCTCCCCCCACCCTGGCCCCCCTTACGTAAACATAGGTAATGGATAATCCCTTCTAGTCTCTTCCACTGGCAGCACCTCCCTCATTCCACACTCTTACCTACCCACTATCCTCCACACACCTTCTATTGTTCACACTCTCCTCTCTGTCCACAAAATTTCATGTGATAATGACTACTCTCTAACCTTCTCTACCTCTGATGTGTCTATCCAGGATAACAAGACTCGTCGGCTCCTCTATCATGGTCCCAGTCAGAATAGTGCCTACCCACTCTCTAACCCCCCCCCCGCCCCCCGCCCCCAAGTGCTTTTACCCCCACTACCTACTCCTCCACTACTGGGAATCATTGACTTGGCCACCCCACCTCAGCCACCGTCAACACCATAGTCTCTTCTTTTTCTTTTCCTCTTACCAAAATAAAAAACTTAGATTGTAACAGTTGCCATGTTAGCAAATCCCATAAATTACACTTCTCCCACTCCTCCTGTAGAACTCATCCACTCTAATCTTTGGGGACCCTCCCCGGTCACCTCTTTCCTTGGCTATCAATACTATATAATCTTTGTAGACGACTAATCCAGTTATACCTAGCTCTATCCCCTCAAACTTGAGTCTGACACCTTTGGCACCTTTCTTACCTTTCAATCCATGGTCAAAAATGTCTTCCCCTACCGTATCACCACCTTTCGTTCTGACAATAGCCGTGAATATGTCAACTCCCGCTTCACCTCTCACTTCCACACTCCTAGCATCATTCACCAATTCTCTTGTCCCCATACCCTTGAACAAAATGGCGTTGCTGAATGCAAACACCGCCACATCATTGAGACCACCCTTTCCCTACTTACCTTTGCTCACATGCCTCATACCTATTGAGTTGACGCCGCATACACCACCACATATCTAATCAACTGGCTTCCATCCCCCACCCTCCATCATGTCTCCCCCTATCAACTCCTCCACAATACTCCTCCTGACTATTCCTACCTCTGCGTCTTCGGTTGTCAATATTATCCATGGACCCACCCTTATTCACAACACAAACTTGACGCCCGATCTATTCCTTGTGTCTTTAGCAGCTATTGTCCCACCACCAAAGGCTATCGTTACCTCAACCCCTCTAGTCACCGAGTCTACATTTCTCACCATGTCCGCTTCATCGAACACGACTTCCCTTTTGGCTCCCATTCCCCATCAACACCACCACCCCACTCCTTTCACCTCTACCCCTACCCCCTGTCCCCTCCTCCCGCCCTAAAACACCTCCCTCCCTTCGCCTCTCTCCCCTCTACCCTCCAACTCTATCTCCCCTTCCCCCACTCTCCCTCATCTTCCCCCCACCACTCACCCATCCCTTCCCTCTCACCCACCCATTTCCTTTCCTCCCTCCCCTCTCCCCCTCCTTTCCCTTCGGCCCCTATCCACCACATGATTACCATAAGCAAAGCCGACATCTTTTGCCCTCGACTCCCTCTTTCCCTCTTCGCCCAATCCCCCCCCGACATTGAACCCACCTCCTTTCGCCTTGCCTCCGAAACCCTAGAGTGGTGTGATGCTATGTGCACTGAGTATGGGGCCGTCCTCCAGTAAGGCACTTGGACCCTTGTCCCACCCCCGCCTGATTCAAACATCATTGGATGCCGGTGGACCTATAAGATCAAGCGTGGTCCTGACGGTTCAATCTCTAGGTACAAGGCACTCCTAGTTTCCAAAGGCTTCACTAAGGAAGAAGGTCATGACTACCATGAAACCTTTAGTCCCATGCTCAAGCCATACACTATCCGCAATGTCCTTAGCCTCGCCCTTTCCAATGCCTGGGCCATCAAACAGCTTGATGTCTCCAATGCCTTCCTTCACGGCATAAAGAAGAAGAAGATCAAGTTATGGTCAATGAACAACCTAGGGGTGGTTGAATGAGAATTTAAAACTAGTGTGAAGAACCATCTGGTTTAAAGAAAAATGAGTTTTTGTCTATGCAATCGATAATTTTTTAATATTTTGTTTACATAGTGCATAATTGATCTTGATAGAATGTCCCATGGTTTTTTCATAGTAGGAAATTTTGCTCTATCTTCAATTCATCAAAAATATGATTATTCTTAGCCACAACAAAATTTGAAATATACAAAGACTAACTGAGCATGTTTTTGAATTCCATATTAACCAAAAGCATAATCAAACCCCAAAAATACTAGAATAATCTCAAAAATATTCAAATAAAATCAGCTACCACTTGTTGGTTTGTGAGCTATGTGTGTTTTTGGTTTGTTGGACTATGTGTGGCATAGAAAAACCGAGACAAAAAGTACCTCTAACTAGCAATTTAATAACAATATTTATTTTTCCCCTTTAAATAAAATAAACGTAGAATTTGTTCAATTTTACATTCTTAATTTCAATGTGTTCTAATGAGAAATTTATAATCAAATCAGCAACAAAACACACAAGAATTTTTACTTTGAAACTTGTGCATGACAAATCCTTGAGTGATACCAAAAACCTTGAATTGCTTGAGAAAAGTGAAAAATTGGAAGAAGTTTTGAAAACTTCTAATTTAAAATTGAAAGAATTTGTTGAATGCAAAGAAAGACTCAATAAAATTCTTCCTTTTGGACAATTTAGAAGTGATATAAAAGTGGTTTCGGATATGTGGGACATAGGAACACAAATTCCTTGGGAAGCAGTAAATTATTCAAGGCTAGAAAATTTTATGATAATGGAGCTGGTACTTCAACTTCTCAACTTTTTGTTGTAAAATAATTGTGTAAGAATGTACTAGGAACAAAATTTCAGCCAAATAAGAACAATTAGGGAAGAAACAAAAAATTGTGAGAAATAATGTTAAGATAGACTTGTTAAGAAAAATCACATAGATGGAAAAAAAATGTAAGGGAACTTAATGTGAATGTTTAAAATCTTAGACATAGGACTCACACACATGATTCACCAAGAAACTCTCATAAGTTTGCTCATAATGGTTATCACAAGAAGGGAGAAAAAGTTAATACAAAAATTCTTGAGAATGCAAAGCATGATAAAAACTTGATTGATCTACAAGAATTTGTGAAAACAAAAACAATTTTGATAAATAAAGAGGACATGAAATGCTATGTAGTGCACACTGCAATGAGAACACAACATTCTAATATGTTGTACCTAGATAGTGGATGTTCATAACACATGACTAATGAAACATCTTCATTTAATAATTTGGTAGAGAAGTATAATGGCAAAGTTACCTTTGGAGATGAAAATAACCATAAAAATAGATGGGATAGGCACATTAAAAAATTATAGATAGCCTAATTTAAATAATTCTTTGCATGTGAGTGGTTTGAAAGTTAATCATTTAAGTATTAGTTAAATTTGTGATTCTGGATTTATAATAAGTTTACAAAGAGGGCTTTATATCATTAACAAATCTAGAATGATTTGTGCGAGAGGTTTAAGAGCTCAAGATAATTGATATTTTGATGATCATATTTGTTTTGCAAACTTGTCCTTGCTTAATAATAATTACTTGTGGCATCAAAAATTAATACATGTGAATTTCATTGATTCGGCAAAAATAACAAAGGAATGGATCATTAGAGCTGCCCCTATTTTGAAAATCCCTAAAAACTTTGTATGTAGTTCTTGTCAAAAGGGTAAATAATCAAAATCCCATCAAGAAAATTTTGAAACATGTGAAAACTGAGAGACCATTGGAGTTGACACACATGGACCTTAAGGGACCAATGTAAATAGCTATTTTAGGTGGTAAAAAGTGCATCTTGGTGATGATGGACGACCAATCAAGATTCACTTGTGTAGATTTTCTTAGAGAGAAACATGATGCTTTTGAAGTATTCAAAACAATTAACCTTACCACACAAAACACAAGTGGCCTACATATTCAAAACATTTGATGACAGAAGTGGTTTCACTCACTTTTGGTTCAAAGAGTTTTGTAACAAACTTGGAGTTCATCATGAGTTCCCAGCTCCTAAAACCCCTTAATAAAATAGAATACCTAAAAGAAAGAAAACTAAGACTATTTAGGAAATGACTAGGGTTATGTTAAATGAAAATAATTTAATTAAATATTTTTGGGCAAAATCTGTATGCAATGTAACATACATGCTAAATAGAGTCTATTTAAGACCTTGTACAGTCCAAACAACTTATGAGTTGTAGAGAAGTAAAAAAATAATTGTCAAACATTTTAGAGTCTTTGGAAGCAAGATTGATAATGATATTTGATAGCTAGAGTGATAATGAGGTTTTCCTCGGATATTCCTTGACAAAGTAGGGAAAACAAGGTTTTAAATAAAAGAACTCAAATTATCAAGAAGTTTTTAATGTGGTATCAAATGATGCAATTTTTTTAAAATAAAGATATTCAATATGAGAAAGGTAAACAAATAGTTTATGATTGTTATTATTGTGATGATTCAACTAATGTACGTTTAGTGATGCACAACGAAAAGAATAGGAACAGGTGGATGTTCATGATCATATACATGAATTTGAAGCTCATGAAGAAGAGCAAGAATGACAATTTCAAGTTGTTTAAGTACCTAATTAAGTTCAAAAAGACCATCTTGAAATAAGTGTGATTGGTGACATCAATGAAGGAGTGAGAACAAAACATCAATTAAACTTTTCTTGTTATGTACCTCTTACATAACCAAAGAAAATTGATGAAACACTTTAGGATGATGATCAAATTAATGTAATGTAAGAGGAACTAAGTCAGTTTAGAATGAATGATGTATGGTTTCTTGTTCTTAGACCTAGGATAGGTACAAAGTGGATTTACAAAAACAAGACAGATGAACAAGATAATGTGGTAAGAGACAAAGCAAGATTGGTTTGTCAAGGCTACACACAAGTGAAGGGATTGATTTTGATGAAACATTTGCTCTAGTTGTTAGATTTGAATCTATTAGATCGCTTCTTGCTATGGTTTGTCATTTGAAGGATGTTAAGAGTGTTTTTTTTAATAAGAACTTGAAAGAGGAAGTTTATGTCGAACAACTGAAGGGTACTATAGACCTCATCATCCTGATTATGTTTATATGTTGAAAAAAGCTTTGTATGGATCTAAATGAGCTCCAAGAGCATAATATGATAAACTAACATAGTATCTTATAAAGCAAGGTTATACAAGAGGAGATTATGATAATACATTGTTTGTCAATAAATTTAGAAAATATGTTGTGATGACATAAATCTATGTGGATGACATCATTTTTGGATCTGCATGATAAGCTTGCCAAAGCTTTAACAAAAGATATGAGTAAGGAATTTGAAAAGAATATGGAAGGTTTACTAACTTTTCTTATTTTGTAGATACAACAAACTAATTCTAGAATTTTTATCTCACAATCAGAATTTGCTAAAGAGTAGTTGAAGAAATTTAGATGTCAATATGTAAAATTTGTTAAGACACCTATGTCTCCTACCATTAAGTAAAAATGCTTCAGGCAAACCTGATAACAAACTTTGTATAAAAGCATGATAGGTAGTCTTTTGTACTTAATTTCTAGTCAACAAGATATTTTCTTAAGTATATGAGTATGTGCTAGATATCAGGAAGATCCTAAGGAATTCTGGATTATTTCTATTAAAAAAATAATAAAATATGTGACTGGATCTACAAGATATGCATTATAATTTTCATTAGACACTACTTCTATACTAGTAAAATATTTAAATGTTGATTCAGCAGGGAATGTACAAGATAGGAAGAATACTTTAGGTGGACATTGACATCATAAAAAACAAGTTTTTGTTTCTTTATAAAATATAGAAATTGAATATATAGGTGTTGATAGTTGTTGCACTCAATTATTGTTGATGAAAAGAATACTAATTGATTGGAAAATGTTAAGGCAAAATGACTTTATATTGTGACAATCTAAGTTTAATTAAAATTTCACAAAATCCTTTTCAACATTCACATGCAAAATATATTGATATAAAATATCCTTTTATTTGACATTTAGTTTAGGATCAAATTGTTGACTTAAAACATATTTCAACAGAATTTTAGTTGGCTCATATTTTTACAAAATCTTTGATATCAATAGTTCACTAATCTTAGAAAAGTTATTAGACTTGCTTACCCAAAATAGTTCTATAATTTTTTTATCCCTTGTTTTGTATGAAAATATTTTAGGACATCAAAGACAATAAAATCTACTTTTCTTAGTTTTTTATATAGTTTAGTTTGTTTAGTTGTTATTTGATTTATTTTTATAAAAAGTTTAAAAAAATAAAATTAACTTTTGTGTTTCCAAATATATAGTTGACATATCATATAGAACTAACTTAAATTTAAATTAGAAGTGAAAGGGGGAGAGAAGAGAGATAGAGAGTGAAAGAAGGAGAAGTGAAAGAAGGAGAAGTGAGATAGAGAAGAGAGAAGTGAAAGAAGGAGAAGAGACAGATAGAGAAGAGAGAGAAGTGAGAGAGGGGGAGAGAAGAGAGATAGAGAGTGAAGGGATTGAGTTGGAAGAGATAGTGTGAGAGTGAGAAGAGAGAGAGTAGAGAGAATGAGGAATTTAATTTAAATTTTTTAAATTTTTTTATTAAATAATATATTTTAAAAAAATAAAAAGGAAATAAAAGAGAATATATTAGCCACGCATAGTAATTTGTGTGGCTAATACCCAAGGTATTAGAGATGCCTATGTACATGTGTTACTAATATCTAGGGTATTAGCGATGGTTTGTCCTATGCATCGCTAATACATTAATTTTATTTTTGATTTATTATTTTTAAAATATAATATATAATTAAAAATTTAAGAAAATTAAATTCCCCTACTCCTACCTTCTTATTTTCAAAGTCGTGGCTCACACTGACATGCTTGGAAGAGAGAGAGAAATAGCAATCAGATAGAGGAGAGAGGAAAGAGAAAGAGGAGAGAAAGCTAGAAGAGAGTGGGGGGAGAGAGAGAGAGGATATAAAGAAAAGAAGTGAGAGAGGGAGAAGAGAAAGTGATAGAGAAGAGAGAAGTGAGACAGAGTAGAGAGAGAGGGAGGAGAGAGAGAGAAGGGAGAGGGAGGAATTTAATTATGACGTTTTACATTTTTTATTAACTAATATATTTTAATACCTAGGGTATTAGTGACTCTAGGGTATTAGTGATTTTTTCCTAATGTGTCACTAATACATTAGTTTTATTTTATATTTATTATTTTTAAAATATAATATATAATTAAAAATCTAAAAAACTAAATTAAATTCCCCTCTTATCCTTAGAGCCGAGGCTCACGTTCACATATGTGGAAGAGAGAAATCAGAAAGTGAAGAGTGGTAAGAGAAAGCGGAGAGAGAACTAGAAGAGAGAGGGGGAAGGGAGAGAGAAGTGAGAGTGAGAGAAGCGATGCACGAGAGGTAGCTCACATCACATGGGCCCCATCTTGTGGATGGGTGGCAGAGGCACGGGCCACCAAGCATCATGTGGGATAGCCCATGATGACGCAAGCCCGTGGGCCCCCCATGCTGTGTGGCTAATGAAGCTACTAGCTGCATCGCCGATGCCAGCCATTCTGTCATTTTTTATTATTTTTAATATGATTTTATATTATTTTATTTAAATAATATCTTAATTTTAAAACGTGATAACTTCCTACCCTTGAGTAGGAATCATGCATTTTTGGTACCGATGAACTTGTATCAATGAGCCCTTCGTAGACCACACATTGGTAAGTTATCCTACACTTTTCAAGTGAGTCCTACCTATGTGGCACACTTCACAATGTCATACCTTACGCTCCCAACCTTTGTTTCACATATTATTCGATTCGTTATGCTCGTTACTTCGAGCTCTACCCATATACTGATATTTTATCCCTTTAAAACCCCTACACTTAACTAAAACTTATAGAATTACCCCTAACCCCTTGGGTTAATTGTAATAAAAAAATTTGTTCGTTATAATTACATATGAAGCCTATTTATAGGCTTCCAAATTAAAAAATTAGTCCAAATGTTGTAGTTAAAATGTTAATGTAACTTAACAACATTCTAGGTGTAATGAAATGGGAAAACAATTCCTATGTAGGGCTGCCAATGGTACCCGTTCTATCATTTGTACTGTACTATTAACAAGTTAAATGGTATGATTCAATTTATTCGATGTGTAAATAAGAGGAAAATTTTATCCGGCCGTTATCTAAATAAAAGGTAATGGAGAAAGTTCTTTCATACCAATTTATTTGTTACTTGTTCGTCATCTTTAAAAATTATACCCATTAATCTTAAGTGGTTTAATTTCAAAAGAAATTGACTTATAGTCTTTTACAATAATTTTCATGTTATGATTCACCATTGTGATTTACTCAACATAATATATCATTCAAATCCCAAATAATTATTGAACCAATTTAACTACTTACAACCGGTCATTATGTTTGTTCTTTCTTGCATTTCATGTCTAACTATAGTTTTTTGAAGAAAAAAAATCTATTTGTAATTTACATTTATATTCTCTTAAACTTAATTCATTTTGATATTCTCTTAAGCTCTATTTTACTTGAAGCTAGACTCAAGTTATCTTAAATTAAAGCTCAAACTTGGGCTAATAGAACCAAAATCTTGTTTGTCCCATCTTGATGTGACTTAATTTGAGTGTTAGTTTTCTTAACTTTGATTTAGTAGTGTAGGTAGTTTATTTTAAGATTTGATTTATGCTGATTAGAATCATGATTAAGTTACAAATTATTTTGTACATGAGATTGCAAAATTTGAAATAATGATTTACTTATTGTAATAGGTTGGAATCAACAAATTTTGAATAAAAATATAGGCTTAAGTGAAATTTTTAATAGGTTTAAGTAAAATTTTTTCTAAAATAGGGGGGGGACTCTTCAAAAAAAACTTAGGGAATGATGTCACCATTCACTAAACCCAAGTTGACCAAAACCCGTCACTAATCCGGGTTAGGGTCCGGGTTGGGTTTTAGAACATTACTTTAAATAGACACTAATGGATGATGTGCATTATTGCATGTGTTCTCATTCTTGCCTACAAGACATGCACCTTTAAAGACAATTAGTTGTGACAAGGCAATTGTCATTCTTCTCACATTATGTATTCTTCTTAAACAAGCAGTGGATGGATGTTTTGGAGTTGGACTCATATGATATGAAAGAATCATTAAAGAACAAGTAGTTTTATTTGGTATATATCTAATATATGTGTCCATTTTCATGTCATGTTTATTCCTTACAATTTATTTGCTACAACTGTGAACAACAGTGGTAATGATATTAGTTTTATTGGCAGCCCTAATCATAGGCATGCCTAGTGAAAAAGAAATGTCAACTATTGAGATTGAGGCCATTAGAATGATCTGGTTGGGCTGTTTAATGCTGCACCACAGCTCATGACGAATTTGACTTTTCAGAATAGCTTTTTGGCTCCTTTCTTCATGGGGTTTGTGCATTCATCTTGTCTTTATCTTCTTGGGCCTTCTTGTAGCTTCTTGGGTCCTACATAGTGTTTAGACACTCTTAGGCTTTAGCAATTAAACTATAAGCCCACTCACATTGCATTATTAGGGCAGTGGCGAGCGTAGGAAGGTGTTTTTTTAATATTAAACTAAACTTGAAAGGAGGGTAAACCCTTAATTTTTTTCATTAAAAATATACCTAGAAGAAAGGGTGAACACTCCGGTTTTTTTGGTTAAATTGAAATAATAGTAACAAAATTCCTAAAAGTGTGGAGATTGTTTTGACTTATATAATAGAAAAGCCGGAGCCATTATTTTCATTTGTATGTGCATGGTCAACGGGAGGGTACATAAGCATAATTAAGTGATGTTTACATAAATTTGAAATAGAGAACAATAAGTTAATTAAAATAAAGTTCGATCTAGACACAATTTTTTTTAAAACTATTTACATATGGGAGTGTTCACAACTTGTGATTGTTGAGGGTGCAAAATAATAGTGATAAGAATAACTTTCTTTGTTTTTATGAGAAATAAAATAACTTTCTATTTGGCCTGTATTTTTATTTCTTTGTTTTTATGAGAAATAAAAATAACTTTATGCTTCTTATGTGTATTAGATAGATGAAAATATTTTTTCATTAAAAATAAATTAAATTTAAGCATGGGTGCTGGCTAAATAAAGCAAAATTATGATAAAATTGATGGCTAGGAATACCCCCTTCCTCCCAAAAGGAAAATATATTCGCAAGCTAAAACCGAATATCCCCTGCCTCCTAAATTTGAAAAGGTTAAGACAAAATTGATGGTCCTCCACCGTCTAAGGGCATATATTGAATAGGAAAATAGAGATAATTGACAAAGACATAAGAAACAGAAATAGTTTCCAATCTCTTAGTTAAGGGTATAAGGTTTAATGGCAAATTAATGCACACGTTAGGCCATAATTCACTTCCTGAAACACTACTCCCTGAACGTTATGCCCTTAATCTGCAGGTACACTACTCGTTGGATTTGCAGCTGTAGCTAAAATTTGAATTAAGGAAAGATTTCTCTGGAGAAATTTTTCATGGAAGATCTAAGTAAAAGAATGACCGGCTAGAAATGAAAAATAAAAGCTACTAAGCAACAAGCTAGTTGCATTCACGGATTATTCATACACAGGTAACATAAGCCATACTGCAGCAGTTACACGAGTGGCGCATAAGGAAGCTGCGGTCTCTAGTTTTGACGCATTATGCATACACAGGTAACATAAGACGTTCTGATGTTCCTCCGCAGCAGATGCAGTAACCTTGGAAGAAACCACAGCACCGGCAAACAACTCTGCCTTCGTATCCACCCCTTCCACCGCCACCATGGTCCCCAACTGATGTTTCACCTGCACCAGCAAATGCTGCTCAAAAAGTAATTTGTATATTGTATATGGTTAATTCGAGTAACTCGACTAAGGAGACAGAAGAACCGGCCTTAAGAACACAGTAATTCCATAGGGCATACACAAGTTTCATCTATCATGCGCAAGGGGTATATAACTCAGGATATCCTGGCATTCCAAATTATAAATCTTTTGTTAAAGAGGAAAAGAACCGTTGTCCTTCCTGGGGAAAATAGCTAGAGACTAGACAGTTGTTGGTATAGATGTTAGACATCAGACATCAGGCCCAAATGTGATTAGTAGCTAAATGTTACAGTTAGTAGTATAAAAACACTAGCAAGTTTTTTCACCTTTAAACTGTTCCGCGAAAGTCTCAGGAAGGTCTCTAGCTGCCACTTCAGATGAAATGGCAAGAAAAACTGTCAGGAGAAGACCCAAAGCAAGAACAGTCTTTGAAGCCATCCTTTAACTGAGTAAAGACTAGAAGTATGTGGGGAAAGATGAAAGAAATGCTATACCCTGTGCACCTATTTATAGATGTTTGAAGACTACTGTAGAGGAGATAAAGAGATAAAGTGATAAGTAGTAATACAATGACAATGAATGCAAACGACAAGGATGCTTGCGTATACAGCGAGCTTGTTATTGTTCCAAGAAAAAAATTTGAATGATGAAAATTTCGAAGACCCAATATTGCAAAAAAAAATTTAAGGATCGAAAATGCTTTCTTCACCAATTTTGTAACCAGCTCACATAGGGCCAAAGGGCAAATCCATATAGAAATCAAAGCTATTCAGAGCCGCTGTATGGATTAGGCACTGGCATGTACCATGACTGGTTCTGCTCCATTTCAAAATAAGTGTTTTGTTTAAAATAAATTAAAATTCATTTATTTTATAAAATAAATAGAACGCATATTTTAATTTGCAATTTACAGATTCCTTCGATGAAGATTGTATCCTTTCATATCACCTATTTTTTTCCCTTTATTATATATTACCTACTTTTACCTAATTTCTAGAGAAACATACCCTCGTATCTATATCTGATACTACAAATGTCCTCCCTAATTAACCGATTTACATGATCTCCTTTAAAAGTAGGTATTATGTAATAGAAGTAAAAAAATCCAGTGATATAAAAATATGTAATTTTTGTCATGCTAATATGTAAATCTTTATAAGTGTTCTATTTTGTATTTTTAAATGACGTTAATTTATTTATTTTTAAAAAAACTAAATAGAATACTTATTTTGAGATGAAGCATTAATAACAAAACTGCTCCTATAAAAACTCTCTTCTTCTTTTCAATTATCATGAGAAATAAATTCTTCTTGGCATGAACTAGATATATAATTAAGGAATGCTTAGAGATGTATTGATTAAATTAAATGAAAACTAAGCAAATTTAGTTCATCTTTTCAATCTAATCCAAATTCAGTAAACTTTTTTGAAATGAAAATGCAAGCACGACTATGTCTAGAAGAAGCTAGCTGCACAGCCTACACTTCATTAAGGTAGACACTACTACAAAAAGATCATTTAATTTGTAACAAGCAAGTATTTATCTCTAATAGTATATCTTTTTTGACAATTTTTGGAAGTTAGGTCTTTTGCGACACAGTTTTTACTATGTCGCAAATACAACCACCTTTTTGCGACAAATAATATTTCATTGCAAAACATCATGGGTTTTTGAAATAATTGTTCATTTTGTCACAAAAGGTTTAATTTTTTTGCTACAAAATTTATTAATATTCAGTTTGTCCCAAAAAAATTTATTAATATTTTTATAATAATAAATTTTTTACCTAAATGCTTTTGCGACAACTTTAGGTAGTCATCACAAAAGTACTATAACCAAACATTTTTACACAAATGAATATTTGTCCTTAAAAGTTTCTTTTTAGGACAAATGATCACACTTTAAGCAAGTGTTCAAAATTTGTTATATACTTCAATGTAACATATATTTTTTTGTGCTAACTACAAAAATGAATACTTAATTAAAGATCAACTAGGGCCCTGAGGGTGGGTGATGTGCTCAAAGCATCATGGCCTCTATATCTTGAGGGCATGCATAGTTCTAGCATGCTGAAAGAGGTAAGAAGTGAAGGCAGTGAGCTAAAATCATGAATACTCTTAATACATGGAAAAGTTTGAGGGTGTGTTCAAAGATCTTTACACTTCAACCCTTCTAATTTTAATGGCCATATTTAGTTGCCTTTACGAGTACTCATTGGTCAAATTATTTTTTTATGTAAATTAAAAAATAAATGATAATTTATTATGTTATTGTTAGGATATCATATATTATTTTAATTAGTATGTATAATGCTTACATTATGATCGATAAGATTATACACTACATCTATTGCCACCTTGTTGCCTTAATTTTCCATTTACAATGAAGAAAAGTAATGCAAATCGATGAACTAGGTATGGTAATGGTGTATTTTTTAAGTTAATTATTTATTTTTATTTATGATAAATATATTTGTTATTTTATTACACAATTCCATTTATTTGAACAAAGCCCTTTTATTAATAATAAATATACTAATAAAAAAAATTATGTATTAATAATTACAATGAAAATAGTTTTTCCTTTCATAAATATGTTTATGTGGAAATTACTAATTTATTAATATAATTATAATCCATATTAATTTTAAGAAAAATTATTTATTTGTGGCTAAAAACCCATTGTAATTATTATTTTTATTTAAGAAAAAATTTTATTTGTTAATACGTGAATTAATAGATATAGTTATTGTGGCACATGCAAGTGACTTCACATTTTTTATTGTGATATGTACATATACAGGTATCCTTTATTTATGTGTGTGATTGTTTTAATAATCTTATTCAGTTATATTTTGTGAAGATATATTGAGCCACTACCTCTTGATTGGGCCACCAAGTTTGAATTTGACAATTTGTTTATTAGATAAGCTATACCATCTAACTTGATCCCAGCTATTGAAAAAGGTTTTAAAGAAGTAGAAAATTTGTGAGTATTATTGCTGGAGCAATTTGAGAGTGTTCTTTGTTGCTATTTTTGGTCTTCTTTTTTAAATTAATATGTGGTTGGAATTCTTGCAGTGGTTCATTGATAGGGCACCTTGTGGAAAATGTTCAAATTGTTTTGACAGATGGTGCATTGCATGCTGTGGATTCCAGCGAGCTTGCATTCAAGTTAGCTGTGATCTATGCATTTAGACAATTATGGTCACTTTTCACATAGTTTTCTCAAAAACTTTATTGTTGAGTTACTAATGGTTGTTCCCAGAAACTTTATTGCCTTTCTTGAATGTTGGTTGAATTCAATAGTTGTTCCCTTATTATTCATTTGGTTGAATTTAATAGTTGTTCCCTTAATATTCTTTTGAATTTATGTGACTTGTGATCTTCTTAAGTCTTAAATGGTGTTGTACATGAGTTCTAATTAAGGTTGATGGATCAGATGTCTATTAAGAGTAGCTCAGGTTGATGTTGAATATTGAAAGCTCGTAGTGCATAAAATGACTAGGAAAATGAAGCTGTATTTTTGCTGTAGGATATGTTAGTGTGGATCTGTGTACTTTGGTGCTCTGTTTTTTTTCTTATATGCACAATGGAATACACGAAAATATAACCTTGGCTATGTGCTAAGAAGTAATTACAAACTCTCATGAGGGCCCAAGAGTTTATAAGCAAGGTATACATAAAAGATGGTCCAAGGTCCCTAAAGTTGACAAAACTTAGATAAAGGCCCTTATTGTTGTAAGTATATACAATGATTTTAATTCTTTATTGTCTTTCAAATTAAATTATTGGTGTTAACATTTAATAAATAAATTGACTTTTTTAGTCCAAATTTGATATTAACATGGGGAATAAGTTAAGAAGGCAGTGAATACATTCTTAGTTACTCGATTTCAGTCTCATAAGAATAAAGCACATGCACATTATCAGAAGTATGACAACTCAACACCTTACAATGGGTTTTCTCCGAATGAGTGGATAGAAATTTGCAAAAATTTGAAGGATGAGAACTACAATGTATGTTGTCATTTAAATTTCAATTTTTTTTCTTTAAATAACTTAGTGTATGATATATAATTTATAGTTTATTTTATACAGTAAAGAAGCCAAACAAATAAGGATAATTGTGCAAAGCTATCTATGAATTACACTATTGGTTTAAAGTCATTTTTCAGAGTTTTCGCAGAGATGGTACCGTGTACGTATATTTCATATAATAAAATATGTTCAAAAAATAATTCTTTTTACTTTGTATGGTGTACTAATTTTTTGTTGCACATGGATGAATTGAATTAATCAACAAGAAAAAGAGCCAGATGAGGAGCCTAGCTTAGTAAAATTTTATAGAGCTACACACTTAGAAAAAACTAAGAGTTGGGTGACATCGAGTTGTAGACTTCTACATGTAATGAATATTAAATTTATGTATTATATTTGTTATTTAGTTATTAAAATCCTAGCATAATCTTGAAATTTACTTTGTACATATTTTTCTGCAGGCATAAATGAATCATAAGGTTTATGCATCTAGGCAAGAGGGGCCTATAACAAAATCTATGAAGAATAATATATTTTATAAAATTATTGGTGCAAGGTGAAGATATATTAATGAGCTGAGGCATGGCTTAATGCCTATCTCATTAGGCAGTCATTCTCAAGATGATAAGAATGATAATATGAGGGATGAGGCGGCTAAAGAATGTGCAAAATCTTTAGAAATGGATGTGCAGACTCTTAGATTAAAACAACTTGATCTAGGGCCAATGATTTTAAAACTAATGGAGCAATAAATGATACAGTCAGATTCATCGGTTTAGGTACAAAGCATCTTCACACATAAAGCATAATGAAAGTCTTACTTTTGTGTCTAGTTATATAAATCTAAATTAATTGAACCATGATTCTTTACTACATCATGCTTATTTTATAATGTTATATATTTACAGGTGAATAGGGGAGTTCAAAAGAATGATCAAAATTTGGGATGAAAGAAAATGATACATATCTTCTGATTTCTTTTGTGATAAAGCTACATTACTATTGGTTTCATTCTAGTTATTTGATAATTTTTAGTTAGCCAAAATGTATTAGATTTTATAGTTTATAAGGCAATAGATGATATTTAGTTTAATATTAAAGCATTTAAGTTTATTGAAATCAAATAGTAAGTGAATGATTTATGTCGATCATATTAAGATATATTTTGCATTATTAATTTATATACATTAATATATACAACTCTCTTGAATTTTTATATTTTTAAATATCTTTCTTCCCCTACCTACCCGCCCGCCAAAATAATTAGTTATAACCATTGCAATTAATGTGCTCATGTATATGCTACGATTCAAAATTTTCCCAAATAGTTAATATTTATTATGTTAAAGTTCTTTAGTAACAAATTTCTCTTGTTCCAAATGCAATTTATTTTGTTGCAAATATGTTACAATCATATGCAATAAAATCAATTAGTCACAAATATTTATAAAAAATATATACATGCCAATCTTTCTGCAACATATACAATTTGTCGCAAATATATAAATATCATTTGCAATGAATATGGTTTGTCGCTAATACTTTCTAAAAATATTCGAATATAAAGCCTTTGCAACATATATAGTTTGTCTCAAATACATTAAAATCATTTGTGACATTGATTTTGTTGCACATGCCAATGCTGTTGCGACATAATTGTGGGTGGAGGCATATTTTTAATATTTTGTAAGACAAAAAATTATATTTATTTGCAACATAGTAATTACTTTTTTACTACAAACAAATTCATTGCAAAAGTGTCTACTATTTACAACAACAAAAAATTGTCGCAATGACTTTTTGTGACACCTTACTTGCAATAAAAGTGCACAAATTTTTTTTTGTCGTAAAAGTATTTTTTCAACAAAATATAAACTTCTACGATAAATGCATTTGTTGGAAAAACCTTTTGTCTTGTTATAGTGAGACTAGGATTAGTCTATTTGTTGCCTTTGTTTTTTTGTATAAGACACTGGTCAAAACTATTGAATGTCGGCATGTGGTCCATCTTGACAGATCACTGCCCTACACCCATGTGACCTCCGCGGAGCCATACAGGTACTATATATCTACTAAAGTTTCTTGTCAGCAACCAAAAAACAACAAAGTAAAATCCACGTACTTACAGCTCTAGAAAACTATATACAAATAATTACATTTCCTAATTTTCTTACAAATAGTTATTATAAATAAATTGAAAATTTTAAATAATGAGCCTCTAAATAAGTAATCTTAATTTATTTATTTTTAATATCAAAGTTATTTATTTATGTAATAAAAACTAAAATAAATTGATTTTAGTCAATTTTGCTTACTAATTTAAATATTTTTGTTTAGGTATTAATTTAAGAAAAAATTATATTTCCATCATGGAATTAAAAATTGATGACCGATAATATTTAGGCTTACGCATGTAAGTGAGCCATGACTCATCCAAAGGACTTTATGATTCAGACACACAAAGTTTACAAATTACCTATAATTATATTTTAAAATAAAATTATTCATAAAATAATTAAAATATCTTTACATATAAAAATATTTTAAATAAAATAGTGCAAAATAAATAAAAGAACCATCCTAAGCTAGGCAGTACTTGTAGGGGTTAGATGCGCCTAAGGTACGAGATGCCGGGTAAATAAAGGAGTATCTTGCTTCAACTCATTTTTTAATTATCGACAAAATGTTCAACTTGATTATGAAAGGCCATCACATATTTTCCTTTAGAAATAGCTCGACTTCAATTAAATGTAAGAAACAGCAGTTAAATATATAAAAAAAATAAAAAATAATAAAATCAGTACGTGTGCGTTTACAGATAGTTTTATCTTATCCAATGGCAGGTTGCCTGCTTGGTTAACTCACGAGTTTTTTTCGTACAAATGGTGACTGGAAGTTGAAAAGAGGAGGTCCCACCGTACTCTGCCCTTATTGAATTTATTCTTAGTGTTTTACCGTAAGATATGAGGATGCCCTTGTCCACTAAAGCAGTCAGTGGCTAGGCCGCAGTTTGTGACTCATGTTTAAGACTTTTCTTTAGTAATCAGTATATTATTTCTGAGAAGAGCTTTTTTTACTTTTAACTAACAATAAGCTTAGCGCAATTTATATATAAAAATTACGAAATTAATAATATATATGTTAATACCTAGTGTATTATTAATTTCGTTGCTGAAGGGATTCTATGTATAGCTCGCGCTAAGCTTATTATTAACTAGGAATATAAAAAATTCTTCTTCATATCTAAGTTAAAAAAATAATAAAGTAAAAAAAAAGCATAATTCAAAACTAGTTCCTAGTTAGCATAATACGAAAATAGCATAATTTAAAATTGGGAATCAAAGGAAGCCACTTTAGTGCTTGTTGAATTGCAACAAATAGATTGTTCCGACAATATGGAAAATTGGGTTACGTTTAGAACGGATTGAAGGACTCCAGAGACTTGCCGCAAATGAGAATTGGATACGGCAAAAAGAAAGGATTTTTTAGAGTACAATGAATCCGAAGGAAATCATGTAGAGTACATCTAGTCTAGATGACTTGCAAGACTTCGAAGAATGCGAGAACGAGAAGATGACTCATACTAAATGGACTAAAGATCTCACGCTTTGCATGGCCCGTGTCAACACTTAATCCATATCAAATATACGAAAACAAGATATGTCAATAAAATGTGTTATTGATAAATAGGGGTGGCAATGTCGCCGACAAGTGGTTCTACTACGCCCTTCCATTGCCAGAGCATTTTGCCTTAGTGCCACGCCAAGGGGGAAGGGGTAGCCTTGCCGGAGAGTAGCCCGAGTGGGGCAATATGAGGGCCGGACGAAGACAGGATGGGAGCCCATCAATGGTGCTGGAGGGACCCTCCTCCTCCATTGCCGGATTCTGAAGTGGATCGGGGAGAAAGGAAATGGGAGGGGGTGAGGCCCATTTAATAAGCGCAGGCAAAATTCGCCTATGCATTGCTTGCGAGCAAATGTTCACGCATGGGAGAAATTTTGGCTTTTTTGCAACACTTCATCAAATGCGTCATAAAAAACATGATTATTTGCAACGCTACATCACATTGCAATCTCACAGGTGCACAACTATTTGCGATGCATCTTATAAGACCTTATTTGCGATGCAATTCAGGATATGTTGCAAATAAGACCCGTATTTGAGATGCTCTTGAATGCAAATAAGACCACTATTTGCGACGCACTTCAAGATGTGTCACAAATAATACATAATTTCATTTTTAAATTTCCCCTCTCTCACTTCACCCTCTCTCCTCTCTCTATTCTCTCTCCTCTCACGCCCTCTCTCTCCTCTCCTCTAACTCCTCTCTGTCACTTCTCCTCCCACTCCTCTCACTTCTATCTCCTCTCTCTACCCTCCCATCTCATCTCCTCTCTCTACCTTCTCTCTCTCCACTCTCTCTATACCCTCTCTCTCCACTCTCTCACCTCTGACTCTACCCTCTGTCTCTACTCCCTCCCTCGATCTCTCTCTCTTCTCACTCTCTCATCTCTTCTCTCTTCTCTCTCTCCTCTCCCTCTCTCTTCTATCTCTCTCCCTCCCTCTCTTTTCTCTCTCTTCACTCTTTCTCTCGTCTTCTCTCTTTTATGCGCGTCAGTGTGAGCCCTGGCCCGGACGAACAGAGGCGAGAGAGTAGGGAAATTTAATTTGTTAAATTTTTTTATATATTATATTTTAAAATTACCAAAAATAAATTAAAAGGTAATAGTGACTCATAGAAATAAAATATCTAAAAAATTAAAACTAAATTCCCATGCTCTCTCTATCTCTCTCCTCCTCTCACCGAGTCCAATGACCCTCCCGCTCTCCATACTATTGTCTATGTCAAATTTCTTATATTTGCATCTACTCTATATCTCTCTTCGCTTTCACTCTCTACATCTCTCTCCTTCTCTCTTTTGTCTCTCTCTATCTTCTTTCTATCATATCTCTCTCACTCTCTATCTCCTCTCTCTTCTTTGTCATCTTTGCCCCCTCTCTCTCCCCTCTTTCTTCTCTCTCACTCCTCACTCTCGTCTCTCTCCTCTCTCTCTTCTCTCTCTGTATCTTTCTCCTTTCCTCTCGTCTCGCTCTCTCATTTCTCTCTCTATTTACTCTCACTCACTCTCTATTCTCACTCTCTCTTCTCTCTCTTCACTCTCTCTTCTCTATCTCTCTCTTCACTCTTCCCCTCCTGTCTCCCTCATCTTTCTCTTTCCACTCTCTATCCTCTCATCTCTCTCTCTTCTTTCTCACATCTCTCTCTTTGTAATCTCATCTCTTCCCTCTCCGTGTCTCTCTCTCGCCTGTCTCTTCTTGCTCACTCACTCTCTCTCCCTGACACTCTTTCTCTCACTCACGCGCGTGTACATAAGCCCCAACTATGAGTAGGGAGAAAGTAGGAGAATTTTTTTCCTTATTTATTTATTCTATATTTGTGAATTTTTTTTAAAATTTAAAATTTATTTAATGTATATTATATATTTAAATAATAACTATTAAATAAATAAAATAATAAAACCATTAGTGACGCTTTCATAAAAGCGTCGCAAATAAAATAAGGTTATTTAAAAAAAAGACTATTTGTGACATTTTTTAAAAGAGTTGCAAATAGTACTACTATCGGCAACACTTTAAAAAAGCCGTCACCAATAATCTTAATTTTGCTTTAAAAAAATTATTATTTTATTTGCGACACTTCTATTTAAAGTGTCATTAATATTACCACTATTTATGACACTTTCATAAAAGCATCGGAAATAGTTCTAAATATTTTAAAAAACTTATAACTATTTGCAATGTTTTTTTAAAAGTGTAGTAAATAGTACAACTATTAGTGAAGCTTTTAAAAAAGGGTCACAAATAGTTATTTTTCTGTGACATTTTTATATGCATTGTAAATAGTAATTTTAAGTGACGCTTTGTATTGTGTTATTAATAGTCCTTTTTGTTGTCGTGACATACCTATAATTTCTTTTTCTTGTCAACAGGAACATCCTACAAGTGAGTAATAAAATCTACATCCCTGCCACTTAAACACTTCACATCTTGTATAAGTGCCAAATCTAATGGTGAGAGTTAGTTGAACTGAAACACAGTAGTAAATGGGCTAAAACATGTATTCTTGTTTACACTATTGTTATATGAAAATTCATCTTTGTACAAATTTTGATCCCAATACTTTGAATTAGTACCTACTAAGCGTCTCAACAAATTTCCCATAGACCTATTGACTACCTCTGTCTAACAATCAATTTGGCATGATAAACATTATTGAAGTCTAATGATGTGTGTGCTAACCTCCAAAAGGAATGCCAATAGTGACTTAAAAAGCGAGTATCTTGATCTGATATACTAGACAAAGGTAAGTCATACATGCAACCATAAATCCCTCAAAAGAATAACAAGGCAACATGCAATGCATCAATAGGTTTTTTTGCAAACTACAAAGTGTGTCATCTTAGAGAATTTATCAACAACCATAAAGATAACATCCATACCTTTGTTCTTGCATCGTAAGCCAAGAACAAATACCATATTACTGTCAGACCATGTTTCTTAGGGATAGGAAAAGGCATACATGACATCTTCCTATAATCATGTACATCTTTCTATGCAAAAATGACCAAAAATAAAAAGAAGACACAAGATGGAATGTCTTATCTCTACCCATATGACCTTCTTCAAATAGCTATTTTATGATCTTCGCACATAAACAAGATAATGGAATACGTAGCTAGATACCCACAAATAGAAACCCTTCACGCAACAAGTAGTCAGATCTCTTTCCCCTTTTAGCATCAGCCAGGACACTAGAGAAATAGTGGTCAATAAGTAATAAGTCCCGGAAGGAATCCGAATTCACAATACCTGGATATGTGTAGTAGTAAGCAAACATGCTCGATGGCTCAGAGCATCTGCCACTTTATATATTTAAGTGTTGCATGATCAAAGTATAGAATAAACTTGGCATAGATAATAAGCACTATATCTACCTTTTGCACATAACTTTCATTAATGTATACATTTGGATGACCATCTTCACTCGGGACAACCCCATTACCTACCTTAGAAGCATCACAATGTAATTCAAAAGGATCTACAAAATGAGGCAATGTTAATACAAGTGGTGAAATCTCTTTAATAAGGCTAAAGGCTCTCTAAGCTTCATCACTCCATATAACATTTCTTGACATCATGCAATCACTAATAGGTGTCAGGATGGTACAAAAATGTGGGATAAACCTCCTATATAAAGAAGCTAACCCAATAAAGTTTTGTACCTCATGTGTGCTTGTAGGTCTTGGCCGTAACTTGACTGAATCAACTTTACGTTCATCAAATGGAAGTCCATCCTTAGATAGAACTTACCCAAGGAATGGAACTAACTTTTTCATGATTGTTGAAAGTGAGTCACAAAATCAGAACTATAAATAAGTATGTTGTCAAAGAACCATAACAAAGGTACCAATAAATGGTAAAAAGGAATTTGTTCAATACCCACATAAATGTACTTACCCACGAAAATTGCATACCTGCTATATTCTAGTAGGTCTTTGCCACAACATGAATGAATCAACTTTATGTTCATTGGAAGCCCATCCTTAGACACAAGAATTTGGCTAAACATTTTTTGGCAAAAGCTGTGAGCACTGCAACATACACCAATAATAGAATTTATTTAAGACCTAGTATAGTCCAAACCCCTTATGACTTGTAGATGTCATTTTCATATCTTAAGAGATATGGAAGCCTTAGGAAAAATTGATAGTAAGAGTGATGATGAAATTTTTCTTAGATATTCTTTGACAAGTAGGGTATACAAGGTTTTTAAAAAAAGAACTCAAACTATCATTGACTCCTTTAATGTGGTTGAAATGATGCACAAATTTTTTAAAATCAAAACATTCAACGGGGGGAAGGAAAACAAAAAGTTGATAATTGTTATGATTGTGATGATTCAGTTAATGCATTTAGTAATGTAGATTATAAAGAACAAAAACATGTGGAAGTTCATGATGATCACATATATGAAAGTGATATTCAAGAAGAAGAGTAAGAACCACAAGTTCAAACTATTGAAGTACCTAATTAGGTTAAAAAAGACCATCCTGAAATTAATGTGATTGGTGACATCAATAAAGGAGTGAGAACAAGACATCAATTGGAAAAATAAATAAAATTTTCTTGTTATGTATCTCTTACTGAACCAAAGAAGATTGAATAAGCTCTTTATGATGAGAATTGGATAATTGCAATGCTAGAGGAACTTGAAAATTCACTAGGAATGAAGCCTAGTTTCTTGTCCCCAGATCTAAGCAATGTAATGTCATAGAAACAAAGTGGATGTATAAGAACAAGGTACTGTGGTAATAAACAGAGTAAGATTAGTTGCTCAAGGCTACACAAGGTATAGGACATTGGTTTTGAATTTACTCCTGTTGCTAGACTTGAATCTATTAGATTACTTCTCGTTATAGTTTGTCATTAAAATTTAAAGTATATAAGATGAATGTCAAGAGTGATTTTCTGAATAGAAGCTTGGAAGATGAAGACTATGTCGAACAACCTAATAGTTTTATTGACCCTCATCATCATGATTATATATACAAATTGAAGAAAACTTTGTATAAATTAAAACAAGCTCCAAAAACATGGTATGATAGATTGACACAATATTTGACAAAGGAGGACAACACAAGAGAAGGTATTGATAAGACATTGTTTGTCAATAAATATGTAAAACATGTGGCGATGACAGATCTATCTAGATGACATCATTTTTGGCTCTACAAATGATAAGCTTGTCAACTCTTTTACAAAAGATATGAGTAAGGAATTTGAAATGAGTATGGAAAGTTCACAACTTATTTTCTTGGTTTGCAAGTACAACAAACTGATTCTAGAATCTTTATCTTACAATCAAAGTTTGCTAAAGAATTTGTAAAGAAGTTTGGACTTAAAGATGCAAAATATGCTAAGCCACCTATGTTTGTTTCTATCCAATTTAGTAAAAATGTTTCAGTTAAATGTTGACTAAACTTTGTATAAAAGTATGATTGGTAGTATCTTGTGTTGAACTATTAGTCGCCGAGATATTTACTTAAGTGTAGGAGTATGTACTAGATATTAAACTGATCCTAAAAAATCACATATTATTGTTGTTAAGAAAATAATAAAATATGTGAGTGGATCTACAAGATATGGTTTATAGTTTCTATTTGACACTACTTCTGAACTAGTAGAATATTCATATGCTAATTGGGCAGGAAATTTAGATGATAGGGAGAGTACTTCATGTAGATTTTTTTATGTATGAAACTATTTAATTTCTTTATTAACTACAAAAAGCTAAATATATAACTATTGGTAGTTTTCTTTACACAATTGATGTGGATGAAAAAGAAGTCATTAGAATATAAAATACATCATTTGCTATTACCCAATTGTTTAATAACCCTATTAGTTTAATTTATAAATTTCCCATCACTCTTTCTAATAATGCATCTACAAGAAATTTATTTACAAATTACTAAGTGACCCATGTAGGAATTACTATTAATTATATAATTATAAGTGCATAATGATGAACAAAACATAAGATGCATATACATGCGTTTTTCATTTATAATATCCTTAAAATAGTAAAATCATCACATATACTAGGATAAGATAAAAAATCTGATTACCAAATTGTAAGAAAATTACAGTAATTATTATAAAATGTAGGTTTATGGTGGTTAAATCATTGACAATAATATATGAATTAAAAAATTAACTAAAACCTAACATTGTGCTCCTAACATGATAACATTTCTATGAAAATTATGGCACCACAAAATCAATCATTTGAGGGGTAGAACCATGAATTTAGTTGAAGAGACAATTCAGTCATTTGTCCTACCCAATGAACTCTAAAATTTATGGGAAATATTTTGTACGATTTGAATAACTGACCATATTCAAAATTTTATGATTTTTTGATATATACAGAATTAGTTATACATTTCCCAAGTTAAGTTGGGAATATGATGAGAAATAATAAAATCTGGAAAATCACAAAATTTCACCAAAAAACACATAATTAATGAAACATTAGCACAGAAGACCCTAATGTTGCTAATGAATGTTTATAACATCACAAATCACTAGTAAGTCCCCATAGTTTCGGATCAGACTCAACTTTCACTAACATGTTTCACATGAAACAAAAACAAACTAAAATAATTACTAATGGAACATAGCATTAGAATGACAAAGGGAATCAAACAACCTAACTACAAAAGAAATATATGGAGAAGAGAAAGATATCTAGAGAGAAAGTAAAGAGAGACAAGAAGTGAGAGAGAGAGAGAGTGGGAGAGGAGAGAGAGGGGGAAGGGGGAGAGAGGGTTCAAGTGGTGAAATGAGGGGGACCATGACATTAAGGAGTATCCTTGTGCCCAGTTTTGGACCCAGTAGTCACATTTGAATGAATGGAATTATGAGCCAATATGAAAGTGAAACCACTTAAGAGGTCAAAGACTTGAAACCTAGGAAAGGAGTGACTTGTATCCCATGTGAGGACATTACCTTATTTCCCTTATTGGTAGTCTAACCCATAGAGTTAGGGCATGAGAGCACGAGAATTTTTAATGTCATAATTGAGTTTGTGCCTTGGTAATACATTCCGTTGAGACTTGTGTGGGCCAATATTAATTATATTTTACTTGCTTTTATGTTCACAATTGTTGCATTGATAGTAATTTATCACTACCTTAAAATTAATAAAATATTATTCATGGGTGCTAGATAGCTATGGACCAAGAGAGAAAACCTAATCAAAATAAAGACTAAAATACCCTCACTGTGGTCTAGGACCAGTTCATGGAGTGAACAGGGCCTTGACCTCTTAATTTTTCTTTGGTTAATGAACTGATGCTAGTTTTGTGGATCGTCACTTATTGGATGAGAACTTGTAGGTTAGCGATAGTTATTCTGAGTCCTTGCTTGTTGGTAGCACTAATAGGATTCGGGATGGTTATTCTAAGTCCATACTTGTTGGATGAGCACTTATAGGGTTCAAGATAGTTATTTAGAGTATTGGGTCTTTGATGGGTTACTGATTTGGTCTTGTGGTTGCACCTCCTTGTTTGTGGGAGCTCTATGTGAGCCGGGATCACAACTAGGGTTGCATCTTGGTTCGGTTTCAAGATGTTCAAGTCAGAACTGAACTAAAATTTAGAACTGAAATTGAAGAACCAAACTTAATTGAAAACGGAAACCAAAGTCTTGGAACTGAACCAATGAATATTAGAACTGAACCGAACAGAAAAGCGAATAAGACTCAACTTCTTGTTAGTTCCCGTTCCGAACAGGAAGGTGAAGGAGAGGTGAGGGGGGAGGAAGGGTGGTGGCCAGAAGATGAGGAGGTCTAGCTGGGAGGAGGTGGAGGGTCTCATGGAGGCCAGAGAGGGATGAGGAGTGGAGGCTACCAGCTGGGCGACTAGAACAATGGAACATGGAGGGGGGACACAGGGGTGGTGTTGGCCAATGGGAGTGGAGGTCTGTCACCTTTTCACACTCCTTCCAGTTTCGAGCTCTCCAACAAACACCAATCGGACCGTTCTCTTTTCCTACAAACCACTCCATTTCTTCAAAGTCCCACATCTAGTTTTGCCAAAACTTCATCTGGTTTCTCTCTTCAGATGCTTATAAAGGCCAAACAGGAGTCACAGAGCGAGACCCATTTCCTCAAAAGGCATGCTAAGAAGCTAGCTATTGTAATTGTTGGGTCACTGGTCTTCTATGCTAGGTTCACTAGTAGACCTGTTGTATTGTCTCGTAAAGCTGCAAAGAGTACAACTTCACCAGCTTCAAAGGAATGGAGGGAGGCCCATAGAGACAAAGATGAAAATGGTTGGTTGTATTTGAAGATGTTGCAGAAAAACTCAAGAGAAATTGAGACTTTCAAAATGGTTTTGTATGAGAAGATGAGAGTCAGGAGGACCAAGGAGGTGTCAGGGACGATGACCCTATGGGCAGCAATGACCTTGCTGGCCTCTTGAGAAAAGATGGAGCATGGGGGTGCTAGCCTCTTGAAGTTGAAGCTCGGACAGGTGCGAGGCAATGACTCTTTGGAGACAGAGAGGAGGGGTGAATAAGATTAGGGTTAATCTTGACCATTCATTCATATGAATGGTCGAGATTACTTTTTTTTAAATAAAAAGTAAAATATTCAATTCGTTTTGTTTCCAGTTTTTTATATATCAAGAACCAAACCAAACAGACACTACAACAAAACTGGGTATTAGCGACGCTTATGTAAACGTCGCAATACTATGCGTCGCTAATATATGCTAATAACGACATATAACAAAACGTCACAAAAAATACAAATATTAGCGACGCATAATATTAACCATTGCTAATAATAGTCTATTAGTGACACAATACTCCAAACGTCGCTAATACGTAATATTTTTACAACGCTTGAATTTATGCATCGCTAATACTTATGTTATTAGCGATGCTTTTATAAGTGTCGCTAATAGATATATATTTATTTTTTTAAAAATAAATTTCAACACTATTAATGATGTATACTTACAAACGTCGCTAATAGTTTCAACAATAGCGTCATTTAAATATGAGCGTCGCTAATAATTCTCAATTTTTTTAAAAAAAAATGAAAAATAAGAACTAATAGCGACGTATATGCATTGCTACTACCTCATAGTAGTAGTGAGGCATAGTCATATGCGTCGCTACTACCTATTTTTATTAAATATTTATTTTAATTTTTTTAAAATTTTATTATTATTTTATTTTTAAAGATAAAAAAATAATTAAATTAAAATACTAATAGCGACATATATAGTTATACGTCGTTATTAGTATTTTTATTTAATTAATTTTTATTTTCAAAATTAATTTTAACAAATAAAAAATATTAAAAATTTAAAATTGGAGGAAAGATAGTGTGTAGGTAGATAGGAGAGGGAAGAGAGAAAGGGGAGGAAAGAGAGAGGGGAGGGAAGAGAGAGGGAGAGGGTGGAGCGAGAGAGAGGAGAGAGAAAGGGTGGAGAGAGAGAGGATAGGGAAGAGAGAGGATAGGGAAGAGAGAGAGAGAGGGAGAGGAGAGGATAGGGAAGAGAGAGAGAGGAGAGGAGAGGATATGAAAAAGAGAGAGAGAGGAGAGGATAGGAAGAGAGAGAGAGAGAGAGAGAGAGAGAGAGGATAGGAAAGAGAGAGAGAGAGAGAGAGAGGATAGGGAAGAGAGAGAGAGAGAAGGGAAAGGGGGGAGGGAAGAGAGAGGGATTTTATTTTGTTGTTTTTTTTAATTTTTTATAAATTTTTATATGTTTTATATAAAAAAATTAATTTAAATAAAATACTAATAGCGACATATAGGATTATATTCGTCACTATTAGTACACGTATTAGAGGAGAGAGAGGGGGGAGGGAAGAGAGAGAGAGAGAGGAGAAGATACGAAAGAGAGAGGGAGAGAGAGGAGAGGATAGGAAATAGAGAGAGAGAGAGAGAGGAGAGGAGAAGATAGGGAAGAGAGAGGGAGATTTTATTTTGTTGTTTTTTTAAAAAAATTTAAATTTTTTATTTTTTATATAAAAAAATTAATTTAAAATAAAATACTAATAGCGAAGCATAATACATCACTATTAATTGGTACATGTATTAGCGACGTATAGAATTATACGTCGCTAATACATGTACTAATAGCGACGTATACAAATATACGTCGCTATTAGTATTTACTTTTTTTATTTTTTTATTTTCAAAATTATTTTTTTAAATTATAAAAAATTATAAAAAAATGAAATTAGAGGGGGGAGAGGGGAGAGAGAGAAGGAGGGAAAGAGAGGAGAGGGAGAGAGAGAGGAGGGGGAAAGAGATGAGAGGGAGAGAGAGAAGGAAAGAGAGGAGAGAGAGAGGGAAAGAGAGGAGAGAGAGGGAGGGAAAGAGAGGAGAGGGAGAGAGAGGAGAGAGAGAGAGGGGGAGGGAGAGAGAGAGGGAAAGAGAGGAGAGGGAAAGAGAGAAGAGAGAGAGAGAGGGAGGGAGGGAGGAGAGAGAGAGGGAGGAGAGAGGGGGAGAGGGTGGAGAGAGAGAGGGAGAGAGGAGAGGGGTTAGAGAGAGAGGAAAGAGAGAGGGTAGAGAGAGGTTAGAGAGAGGGGGTAGAGAGAGGTTAGAGAGAGGGGGTAGAGAGAGAGGGCAGAGAGAGAGGGGTAGAGAGAGAGGGAAGAGAGAGAAATTTGTTTTAGCGACGGGCTTGAGTAAACGTCGCTAAAAGTATATATTTAGTGACATACGGTCCTAGTGACCGTCGCTAATAATTAAAGTTTTTTAAAAAAACCCAAAAAATTCCTGCACGGGGAAATTTCGCACTTGGGCGAAATTAGCCCGCGCCGTATAAATCCCCCCCAGCGTCGTCCTTCGCATTTCACCCTTTGCCCGTCACCCATTGCCCACCGCTGCGCAGCCCTTGCCGCACCACCACATTGCCGCACTACTGTGCCGTTGCCTCCACCCCCCTCAGCCTTTGCCCACCGTCCTCCGCCTCTATCCCCCTCCCGGTCGCCCTTCTTCCAGCCCCTCCTCCCCCCTCCGCAGGTACTACCCCGTCGGCCTCCGCCGCCGCGCAGCCACTCCGCCGCCTTCCGCCTAGTCGCTATTAGTATAGGGGAGGGAATAGAGGGAGGGTGAGAGGTATTTTATTTTTATTTTTTAAAACTTTTTATTAATTTTTGTTATTTTTTAAAAAATAAAAAAAAGTAATAAAATAAAATACTAATAGCGATGTATAGAAATATACATCGCTATTAGTATGTGTATTAGCGACGTATAAACATATACGTCGCTAATACTTGTACTAATAGCGACGTATATTCCTATACGTCGCTATTAATATTTACTTTCTTTATTTTTTTATTTTTAAAATTAATTTTTAAAAATAAAAAATTGTAATTAGAGGAGAGAGGGGAGAGAGAGGGAGGAGAGAGAAGAGGAGAGAGAGAGAGGAGAGGGAAGAGAGAGAGGAGAGGGGAAAGAGAGAGGAGAGGGGAGGGAAGAGGAGATGGGGGAGAGGAGAGAGGGAGGAGAGATAGAGAGGGAGGAAAGAGGGAGGAGAGAGAGAGGAGGGAGAGAGAAAGAGGGAGGAGTAATAGTGCAAATTAAAATCTTTTTGCGACGGTTATGTATAAGCGTCGCAAATAAAAACTTATTGCGACGCTTATGCATAAGTGTCGCACATAAAAACTTATTGCGACATGTTTTAAAATATAAAGTTTGTGACGCTTAGCTGAAGCGTCACAAATGATCATTTGCGATGCTCCTTAAGCGTTGATAGAAAACATTGCACGCGCGCGATGTGAAAATATTCCACGCGGGGCAAAAGTTTTGCCCCATGCGGGCAAATATATATCACCCACGCGGAACATTTTGCCCGCACGGGTGTTTTTGTTCAACAGTCTTCCCCCTTCTCTCCTGCAGCCGCCGCCATCTGCCCTCTTCTGTCGTCCGCCGCCTGTCCTCTGCCGTTGTCAGCCGCTGCCCTTCTACTGCCGTCAATCGCTTGGCCGCCGCTCGTGCGCCTCCGTCCACCCCACTTCACCCGGCAGTTCCTCCCTTACTGTGCCCTACCCCTTAGCCACTTCCGCCACCCGCGTCCGGCCCCGGCTACCCCGATCCATTCCATCCCCGACAACCCCACTCCGCTCCGATCCCGGCCACCCCGCATTCGTCCCCCGGTGCTCACATTTCTGGCCCCCTTCTTGGCCGCTCCTCCCCTCCTGTGCCCCACCCCGTAGAAGACTTCCGTCACCCGCATCTGCCTCTGGCATTCTCTCCCCGGCACCCACAAGCCCGGCCTCCCTCCCGCTGTCCCCTCTCCCCCGGGTCCGCTCCCCCCCAACCCCAACTTCTCTCCCCGGGTCAGCCACCCTGTTCCCCTGCTCTGTTTCAGAGGGGGGGGCTTGGGAGCGGATCCGGGGGAGAGGGGCAACGGGAGGGAGGCCGGAATCTGGCCCTCTCTCCCCCACTCACACTGCCGAGGCCCCCCTCCCCTCTTCTCTCCCCGGCAACCACCCTGGCCCCTGTTCCCCTTCTTTTTTTCAGAGGAGGAGGGGGGGGGATCAGGGGCAGCGGGAGGGAAGTTGGGACCCGCCAAAATCTGGCCCTCTCTCCCCCTCTCATGCCCCCCCCACGAGAGGGAGGCAGGACGGGATTTCGGCTCCCCACTACAATCCAGCCACCCACCCCACCTGCGTAGAATCCAGCATTTCTGCCGGATTCCGGTGCCAGATTTTTTTTTATTTTTCTAAAGTTTATAGCGACGCTTCTAAACATCGCTAAAGGCTTTTTTTAAATTTTATTAAGTATTTGCAACGCTTTCAGAAGCGTTGCTAATACACAATATTTTTAAAAAAGAATTTGATTGTTTCATTAATAATAATTTTAAATTTTTTTTTATTAATGACGCACCACAAAGCGTCCCTAAAAATTATTAGCGACTCTTTGATATGTGCGTTGCTAATAAGTTGTTATTTATTTTTTTTAAATAATGTTTTAGATTAGCGACGTGCAATAAAGCGTCGCTAATAGTCAATTATTAGCGACGCATAAGTATTACGCGTCGTTAATAATTTATTATTAGCGACGTTTGCTTTATGTCGCTAATACTAAAATTATTAGCGACGTATAAATAAACATCACTAATGTGCACTATTAGCGACGCTTTATGTAAGCGTCGCTAATGAGCAATAGCGACTCGTGTTTTATCGATGTAAGTAGCGATGCTTAAAAATCGTCGCTAATAGTCATTAGCGACGCTTTTACTATCATTAGTGACGCTTAAAAGTGTCACTAATAATCTTTTTTGTTGTAGTGAGAGTTTGAGTCAAGTTCTTAATTTTGGAACCGGAATGAACTAAATAGACTAATTTTGGTTCGGTTCCACCCAATTCTATTTGGTTCCAATTTTTCTGGGTAGCTCTACTCTCAACTGATCTTCATAGGGTCCTTTTTGTACATGCAATTGGGGTTCGCTGGCATCCTACTTGGTTGTTGTCTTTTGTTTCTTCTATTCAAGTGTAGTTGTGGTCCTAACCCATCTACTCTGACTAGTTTCTAATGGGCCAGGCTAGGTGGGGTCATGACACTTCATGGTGGATTTCATGACATCACTATGGATGGTACCCCTCAATGGATGGTCCATGACATTTATCACTTTGGGCGATATTTGATAAGTTTGTCTATCTATGGGATTAGAAGGGGCTGTGAATTGTTTAACAAAGATGTATAAGATAATTAATGATAATGTTTGTTATTTGATTACTAACTAGAATAAATTAAACAATTAAATAATTTGCATAAAATGTATGTTGGACAAAAATACTTAGGCCTTACATGTATGATATTATGCTTCATGAGTTAGTATTAGTTTTTAGGCAGAACTACGTATAGATCCAATCGTGTTGGAGGAAACATTGAAGATGTTATCAAATAGGTATGTACGAAACTAACATCTTTGTGATGTTGGTCTGATCCAAATAATAATTAATTTATTTGCTCTTTTGAAAACATTCCTCCTAAGGAGTGAGATGTTCTGTTGTTCTTTAGTCTTGGTCTTGTTAGTTACAAATTCTTCATAAGGACTACTGAGACATAATCTTTAGTGGGGGATTGAGGACGGCATGCACTAGTGGGTTCTAATTTTTTACTTATGTAATTTTGTAAGTTATTGTATTTTTGGCATGAGAGCCTACTTTACTTGGTTTTTTTCCCATATTAATAATAGATTTGTACTTAGATGGTTAGATGTGTATCAATATCATATATTTTTATATTAATGTTTATAAACCCTAGTTATCATGACTTAGATATTTAATCAAAAGATTTGTCTTGCATTTAAGAAAGAAAAAAATCATCTTAATTTATTGCACTTATTTTATTAAAAAAATTTAAAAAATCCAGGTTATGACACACCATGCATAAGAAAAGAGGGACAAGAAGAGACAAAAAAAAGAGAGAAAGAGGAGAGGAGAGAGGGGGAAAGGGGTTGAACGGTGAAATGATTGGGGTTATAGATTGTTTTCCTCCTAATTAAATGATAATCATCCCATTTTCTTGTATTTATCATATGAATTTTAGAGTGGTAATTAGAAGATAATATTCAAATATTCCTAATAATCCGAAATAGATAAAGTGATAATATTTAGCAAAAAAAGTAATATGATGAATTGAGAGAGTGATTGAGTGAAGTAAAATGATAATATTTGTCTGTTAAGAGAGATCAAGTAGGATAATTATAGAATATCCAAATTAGAGAAAACAAAAATTGAAAATGAAACAAAGTTGACCCCAAATGAGAGAGATTTTGGCGCCTCAGTAGGATTGGGTGGATGAAGGGATCCCACAAGGACTTTTCCTAAATTATCAATGAGTTTTATTATAGGAAATATTTACTAATAGGTCCTACTAACTAAAATTTATTTGCTTAAAAAGATAAAATACAAAAAAAGGAAAATGAGCCTCTGAATTGGGATTTTTAACCTAAGTCAAGTCCACTAAAAAGAACTAACTCGGGAAAAGAAATTAAAATTTTCTAGGTCTCATAGGAACTCATACGACTTAATCCTATTAATTTCTTCATCCTCATGTTTAATCTGATTTACTTCCTTCTCTCTCATCTCACCCGAAAATTCACCCTTCATCTATTTATAATAATTCTATTTACTGTACCATGGACCACATTGAGTACTATCTAAAAGCATCTTTTGGTAATTGTGTTACGATGGACCACCTTGAGTACTACAGTGAAAAGAGTAGGCAAAATGCGTAGTGTTGGATTGTAACGTTTGTGGCTGACGGCTTCATCTCATTCACGGGCAAACCTTAAAGTTGGAGGCGTACGATGAATAGAATCTAAAGAGGCCACCGGGGACCAACTTACGTGTGTGTTTTTACGTGGGTGTTTTGATTCGAAACAAAGCCCTCATTTTTGTAACTGGGCACAAAAACAAACGATGAGGAAGCCATGAGTGCCACAAAAGCGGAAAAGTGTGGCCCTCGCATGCATGATGCATTGATTACAAAAAAATCAATGAGGCAGACAGGAAATTGGCATCCCGAGGGCTGTAAATTTCAGAGTGTTTCCATTTATTCATAATGTAGCAAAAAGAGTACTCTTGGCAGGAGCGCTCGTCCTGATGTGCACCCCATGATGCCACCTCATGCATGATGCATTGGGGGGGGGGGCGGGGGGGTCCTCGGCCAGCAGATCATGATCCGCCCGCATAAGGGGGCAGGTAAATTTTCTGCCCCCTTATTATTGTGGCCTCGCGATTGACATCGTGTGGCAAATATGACCTGATGCATATGAACAACACTCATATGAGATTCTAGAAATTTAAGTACAAAATATTTTTCGAATCCATCTCAACTCCTTAACTCATGTATAAATAAATATTCCCTCTAACCTAAATTAATAATTTTATTTAGTTTTTTAAAATAAATTAATTTTTATTTATTTTAAAAAACTAAATTGAGCTATTAATGTATGATAGAGTGAGTACAAAGCAAGAGGGGATACTGTCAAAGAACATACACAAAGACATGAAGTGGAGTAATGATAACACCCCCAAAGGATTATAGGCTTATGCAATGGTCTCAATAAAGGATCAAGTTGATAAGTTAGAGGGAGGTGAATATGTATTTAAAAAAATAATTCTATATTTATAAGCAGGTCCCCTCTTGAAAGAATAACCAAGATAGAAAATAAGAGCACGGTATGCACAAAAGTAATGCTTGGCAGATGCAAGGTATGAGTAAGGAAGATTTATGGAGATATACCCACTAATTTCTAAAAGTAGTTGGAAACTCAATATTAGTAAAATCCCTATGTTTGCTCTTCTAGTGTTAATGGATTATGCAAAGCTGAGATAATATTTTAGGAAACCACTATGTCACTCTTAATTGGATGAGGTGTGCTCTCCAATGATCACATTATTTTACATAGAATGATATGTATACTCCATTTTCTCTAAACCAAGAGCCTACTCCACCTCTAATTGGACTTGAAAAAGTGAATATCTATGTTGTTAGGTGTGAGTCACCTTCTCTATCTAATCAGAGGCTGGAGTAGATTTTTCATCACACCCTGGCACCTGCCCAACTAGAGCTGAACCTGGTCCAAGGGATGGTCGAAGTGCATAGGGGCGACAAAATAATTAAAATTTATAGAGGACTTAACCCCTCTAACGGGTAGCACAAAGAACATATACAAAGACATGAAGTGGAGTAACGATTGCACCCCCAAAGGATTAAAGGCCTATGCAATGGTCTCAATAAAGGATCAAGTTGATATGTTAGAGGGAGGTGAATATGTATTTTAAAAAATAATTCTATATTTATAAGAAGGTCGCCTCTTGAAAGAGTAACCAAGATAGAAAATAAGAGCACGATATGCACAGAAGTAATGCTTGGCGGATGCAAGGTATGAGTAAGGAAGATTTATGGAGATATACCCACTAATTTCTAAAAGTAGTTGGAAACTCAATATTAGTAAAATCCCTATGTTTGCTCTTCTAGTGTTAATGGATTATGCTGATATAATATTTTAGGATACCACTATGTCACTCTTAATTGGATGAGGTGTGCTCTCCAATGATAACATTATTTTACAGAGAATGATATGTAAACTCCATTTTCTCTAAACCTAGAGCCTACTCCACCTCTAATTGGACGTGAAAAAGTAAATATCTATGTTGTTAGGTGTGACTCACCTTCTCTATCTAATCAGAGTCTGGAGTAGACTTCTTGTCACACTGGCACCTGCTCAACTTGATCTGAACCTGGTCCAAGGGATGGTTGAAGCTCACAGGGGTGACAAAGTAATTAAAATTTATAGAAGTCTAAGTTACAATGGTTAATAGAGTACGAAACAAAGTCATATAAACATGAAGTTCTAATAAAACAGTAGAAACAATTAGAAAAGATCATAAGATCTTTAGGCTCCCATGCCTACACCCGATCATCATCCACATGCGCCTTATAAAGAGGGACCTGATCATCTGCATGTTGCACCATGCAATCCAAAACAAAAAACACTGAGAAAACAGGGTGAGTATAAAACTCAGTAAGGTTTTGAATGTTGTAAACGGTTAATAAAAAAACAACCAATACATTCAAAATAGTCTATCACATCAATATATCATGTAATATCTCATTTCTTATTACTTTCCCTTATTCTAAACATACTTACCCATAAGTAATTATTCCGCATAAAAATATCTCAAACATACTATTCATAACATAAATAATCACATTATAACATAAACATTCATCCTGCATGAAGAGTGTCTCTAGCACAACATATATATTCATGCATATAAATTCTCTTTCATAAACATTCATCCTTCATGACAAATATCTCACACACACTATACATATTCATGTATGTTCATAAAAGACCATCCTGCATGAAAAGTGTCTCAAACACACTAATATATCATGCATATCTATAACCATTCAACCTGCATGAGAAGTGTCTCTAACACACAATCACATCATGCATATCCATAAACATTCAGCCTACATGAGAAGTGCCTCTAACACACAATAACATCATGCATATCTATAAATATTCAATTTGCATGAGAAGTGTCTCTAATACACAATCACATCATGCATATTTATAAACATTTATCCTGTATGCAAAGTGTCTCTAACACACTATCACAAACATGCATATCAATAAATCAACCATGCTTAATCGGTCGAAGCTGAAGCAGTCCCTGCTCACTCCAGACAATCCCCGATTAAAAAGTCTAAAGGAATTACTCAGTTTAGATAAATTCCCTAACAGAGAAGATTATCTCATAGTAAGCTGGTGAACTCGACAGCACTAGTCTTGATTCTTAGGGTCCAAATGGTCTCAATAGTTTTGTCTACTTATAGCAATATTGTTGCTCTTCTCAACCCGTCCTTTTGGACATAAAACCCCGTCCTTTCAGACATAAAACCCATCCTTGAGGGACGTAAAAATCCATCCTTTTGGACATAAAACCTCGTCCTTTCGGACATAAAACCTAATTAATAAGCCTCTGATCAATTAACCCAATAAGCAATATCACACAATTGCATAGAATTGATCAACCACGGCTAATCTTGATAAAGTCTTATTCATAAATTCGTTTCATGATGCATGCAATATGGTACATACGTGGGTAACACCTACATGAATCCTAATTCATAAAACATGCTCCCATCAGCCATACATGCATCATTTCTAATTAAAGTATCAACAATCACTATTATTACCCCCACATGTGTGTATATGGTAGGACATTCAATTCTAAGTATATAGACATGCATTATAAACAACGAATCAACATACTACACCCATGCTCTTTAACATTTAATCATGGTTCCTTACTAAAATCATGAGTAAAAATCATCAACAAACACAACTCGAAACAAGGGCAACATCACGCTAGACATTTATAAGCATATTCATTACTACACTTAAAGCTAGACATGACACCATCATTCACCCATAATTTGATCATAATATGTGAAGGCATACAAATCCATTCTCATGTCATAATCTTCCTGGAATCATACTTAAAATATGAAGAATCACTTAACATGGATTTAGATAAGAAATTATAATATGTTTAACCAAATAACATGTAATTCACAGAATATTTAAACATTCATCATAGCTTCCAACATTAAATTCATGCTCTTCCAGTAGCTCTTCCAAGCATAAATCACTCATCATAATCACAATAGATGGTATTTAAGAAATAGAACATGAAAATGAGCAAAAATGGGTAAAATAGCAAAACTGCCGTTTGGACGTTCCATTGGCCAGAAGGTCATTTGAACATCTGGTTGTTCGATCAGCCTATATGGTCATTCGAATGCCAACACAGTGGCTCTGGTTCATCTTCTTCCTTGCGAAATCAAAATCGAAACTTTACAAAATCAGTATGACCATTCGAATCTCGCACCCAAACATCATAATAATGAAATTAAAGCTTAGGAAATGATAAATTTAGTCATTTATCAACTAAAACATGAAAAAATCACAATAAAGATTAAGCTTTTCTTAATCTGCCATCAAAGCTCAACTCCAAGCAAACCAACTTGAAACTTCACCAAACTCAAATCCAAATACACAACCTATTTAGGAAGAAATTTCTTACCTTCAAGGACTTTTTTGACTTGAATTTGATGCTCCAACTCCTCAAAAATTCTACCCACAATAGGGTTTTGTTAATACTTGCATAAATCCTCAGAAAAATACCTAAATCGCTTAAAAACTTGTAGATCTAGGGTTTATTAAGTTCAAAAATAAAATTTCTTCCATAGAGGTTTAAAATAGAGTTCAAAATCAAAAGCTTAAAGGATAAGAATCGAGATTAATCCTTGGCTGAAGAAGGGATTTAGAAAGTTTAGGAGAAACCCTAGGTAATTAATGAAAAATCAAGCTAATTTTTACCTTAATCACCTTTCCATCTTTGGAAATGGGGATTAAGGCCTCCTAAGCTCCAGAACCCTCCCCTTCCCAATTGGGAAAGTGGTTATGTCATACTATTTATAGTAGGTATATTAATGTAGACCTAAGAAGAATGTAAGGTTTAAATAGAATTTAACACTAAAAATAGAAAATTCGTTTATTTTAAGCCGAAAATAATGTCTAAAATTTTTGAAACACTTAATTACTATCATAAGATGTTTTTAAGGTATTGTGGGACCCATCATCCTTTTTTTAAGGTTTAAGGTGGTCAATACTGATAGATAACAATTGCATAAAATGACTCAAGTCCTCTGCACATTTTTGTTAGAAGTGTTCCCTCCCTTGATCATTCTTATAGGTGGTGGTCATAAGTCCAAGTATTGTAGCATCTTAGGTCTTTTGAATGCCTTTTTTCAAATGCAATGGATAAAATGTAATACCATTTTTTTCTTAAAACTCAAAAAACCTTGACCATTACTTTTGATTTTTACAAACTTTTATCATACTAGATAACATATAATCAAAGTATAAGAAAGGATATACTGTGTGTAAATGAATAACTATTCAAAGTCACACAACTTTAACTAATGAATAGCCCATATGTTGCACCCAACATGCTTGATCTTCAGAATTTGCACTATTAGCCACAAGAGCATAAAACCAAGAACAACCACAAAGGAACATTTTTATATTCTAAGATTGAGCAATCAATAGGAACAAGAGATTTTGTTATCATCAATTAAATTGGGCCAACATCTCACAAGATTTTTTTGCCTACACACCTATTGATAACTATCTCCAACATTATAACTATTAAGATCGAATCCAAACGTAGTTCTAACTAGAAACTAACACTATTTCATTAAGCATAACATGATATATGTAATTCTTAACTATTTTTTATTTGGTAAGAGGGGTTTACCCCAAATATCATTACAAGAAAGAGGGAAATGCATGAAAAGTTAAAAAGGCAAAATGATTAAAAAAAAATCATATGTGCCATTGACAACTTAAAATAGCGAAAACAACATGTGCTCTCAGTTCACTAGAAAATTTGGATAGAAGTAAAGTCTTGTGAATCTAGGTTCCTACAAAATTTGTTTATCGTGCTCTTTTCATATGAAAAATATAGCAATGAAGTAATAGGTTTTTAAAAACTTCTATATTAGGATTGGCTCTGCCATAAGAATTGATGGCTGAGAAGAGTGAGTTGATATCGTCATGAGCAATGTATATTTGAAGTCTTTTGGAGATGGTTAACATGATCATTTTCAATAACTACACTTGAAGAAGAGATGTTAAATATATGCTATTTCATTTTTGCAAAGACTAAACCTATTGACCAGAGTGATTCCACACTTTTGAAGATTGTCTAAGGTCAATAGGGCATTGTTGAACATAAGACAAAAAATGAAAATTGCTTAAGAAAATGAGATTTATACCAAGCCAAGTTCGTCTAAGAAGGACTGGAAAGAGAAGGCCAGATAGCTATATATGCATAGTGTGACAACATCTATGTATTTTGAGAGTACTTTTTTCCCAAAAGGAATGATATTATTAGCTCACCTCCTATCAAAGGTTTCAGAAACAAAGTCTCATTGATGCTATTTCTAAGGATGATAGAGATTTATCAAGTTGTTATTTCTCCTTATAACAATAAAGCTTTTGGGCTGGATGGCTTCAATAAGGAATTCTTTGCTTCTTTTTTGGGAGATTGTGTATTTCTCTAAAGCAGTGATGTATATCTTCAATCATAGTAAGTTGTCAAAGGTCACTATTTGTACATTCCTAATTTTAATTCCTAAGGAATAGTTTGCTACCACTTTTCTTAAATTTTGGCCTATCTCTTCATCCAACTTCATTTACAAGGTTGTCACTAAGATTAAGACAAATAGATTATCTAAGGTTCTAATCAAGCAATATTTCATCAAGGGATGTCTATTTATGAAAATAGCCTCATAAGACATGAGTATATTCGGAATTATCAAAGGAAGAAAGAAGAAAAGGAATTTTATATCAAAGTTGACCTTAAAAAAGTATATGATAAAGTCAGATACGAATATATCTTATAGGGTCTTATTTATATTGGTTGTCCACCCAAATGGATATCTTGGGTTTGGTAATGTATTTCAAAGACATCCTTCGGTGTTCTTGTGAATGACTGCAATTTTAGGTTATTTTCTAGTCAGTGTGGTCTAAGTCAAGGTTGTCCTCTTTCACCCTTCCTATTTGTTTTGCCAATGCAAGGTCTTTCTTATTTGCTAGATTGCTATTATTCCTCTAGCCATATTGCAATCTCTTGTCATGGTAATGCACCTTCCATCTCCCATCCATTGTTTGCAAATGGCAGCCTAATTTTTTCTGAGGAGAGCTTGAGTGCAACTTCTAGAATTCTAGATTATCTGTGCCAATTTTAGGTAATCTTTGGTTTGGTGCCAAATGACCACAAAAGTCACATATAATTGTCCAAAATTTGTACACTTCAAAATGAGATTTATGATCTTATAGGTTTTTAAATTGGAGATCTTCTTGTTAGTTACTTGGGTCTCCCACTTTTTTATGGTATCTTGCATTATTTTATGGGTGTGCCTCTCATCATTAAGGTGCAAAATGCACTTTCCTCTTGGAAGAAGAAGCTGCTATCCTATGTTGGTAGATTAGAGTTTGTTAAATGAGTGCTCTCTAGTGTGAAGAATTATTGGTCTCTTCATTTCCTTCTCCCAAAATCTATTACAAAGTAGATCAACCTCCTTCTTATGAACTTAAGCAAATTATTTTGGAAATTAGCAGCGGACAATAATGAGCATCCTTTATTTAGTTGCTCTTTTTTATTGTTAATATTTTGCTAAATTCTTGCGCTTCTTTGGATTGGGAATAACACTTCTTGGGACCAACTTTCATTGAATCTTCTTCTTGGAAATTGCTAGGAGGTGAAGGACAAGAAAATACTTTTGAAACTATTTCTCAATGCAGCCATTTATTTCATTTGGACATAAAGGAATTGCAAATCATTTTGTGACACCTATTCCAATCACTCTCAAATTTTTAGAATCATTGAAACAAATATTTATCTTAGATTTTTTCTTCTTCTAAATTTTCTAGATTTGTTGATGATTTTCCTTTTCTTAAATTGAAATGGGGCATTCCCTCTTGCTTGGTTTCTCTTTGTTTTATGATTGATGTAATTCTCCTTTTGCTTTAATAAAATTTACTTATAAACAAATGCATAGTGCTATGAGATTTTTCTTGATGCCTCAAGTCCAGCCATATATGTAGATTCTACCTATGGTATGTGCGACATGTGATACACCTTATCTTGGAAAGACATTTTTACTTTTAAATTAATTATGGTCTAGCTTCTCAATTGGTACAAAAGTTTCGAAAGTAGTTGTGCACAACAATTAGATAATTCACCAAGGCAATTGATCACCAGTTCAATCGACCTACTCTTAGTAGTTCATAGTAAGTTCTTACCCAATCCATCTCTTGTTTATCTCATCAATTAGATTGAGTAGATCGATCACCCTATCAATCCACTTTCTAGGTAGTTTCTCAAATTTTTTGAATTTGATTCCTAGTTGGCCTAAATTTTCTCCTTGACATGTCCCACCTATAAGTAGGTGTCTTCCATGAGAAACCAAGTAGAGAAGGACTTGTTGTTATAACCCCGACCCCAGGTTCCTTAGGCAAGATTGCAGCTCACAAAATATCAATAATGCGCACTGTTTCCCACATAAAAAGAATAATTATTTAAATTAACATTAGTTATGTGTAAAGGGGAATCTCAAACTTATAAGTACTAATGATAAGTCACATGAACAATAAAATTATTAGAATTATCTCAACGAAAATAAGACAACTAACAAATCTCTATAGCTACTATCCATGTCTCACAATGACATGTTTTTTCTTGCGTGCTCTTAATGTTCCCATGTATTAAACATCATGATTAGATTAAAGACATCTGTGTGTACAAGTAAACACACTAGAAAAGAAAATTCATGCAAAAGAGAAACCACCAATAAGCTTACGCTAGTAAAATTACTCACACACAAATTTACATCCTCATGTATTTAAAATGTATACATAACTATAAAATATAGCTAGCAAGAAAGTAAATTGAAAACATTGCTTCCCTCACTACAACAAGGTCTAGAGTGACACACAAAAAGTTGTCACTGATAATAGGTATCTACGACATGTAGAATATGTGTCTGTTGTAGTTGGTACTTGTTGTGACATGCTTTTAATATGCATAAGCGACAATTGTGCTGACTGTCTATGCTGATATGTTTCTACTACATGCAAATTGGTTAGCCGTCGTAGTTGATATATTTTTGGAATGCTACTTAACATCAGCGACCTCAAAGTTAACCCATAGCTAGCAATTGTTGTTTATAAACATAAGCAACACCAATCATCAAGCATCAATGTCATATGTAAGTGTCACTACTAATGATATGCAAACCCCCCTCACTCTCAAAGATCAATGACAGATGTTATAAGGTTCATCGCTGATGGTATGCAAATCCTCTTGTCCTCAAACATTACCAATGAGGAAGAGTTTTTCATGTTCATCTGCTCTAGTAATGAGCCCAGCGTAAGCTACTCATAGGGAGCTATTGATATTTAAGATCGACGGTGCACATGAGCTCACATGTTAGCGCTAACATGCGCGCTATCAATATCAATAAGCAACTCATATATGTAGCTTACGCTGGGCTCATTGTCGATGAGAACAAGAAAAACACTTCCAATAACGGACATAATTATAATCCCCTCACTTTCTAAAGAAAAATGCTTAAGTAACATTAACTTTGGTACATTAAAATTTTACTTTTATCTTTTTAAAACTACTGATAAGTAGGCCTAAGTAAGCCCCACTCATCAATCAATGGTTTTAGAAAGATTAAAATACAGTTTAACGGGTAATTTAATTTATATCTGTGGCCTTGTTTCTGCAAATCTTTGGGGTCATGAAGCATCAGCCTCAAATGGTACAGACATTCGCTGAATCCCTTTTATTGGTAGTGAATTAGCATGGTCTCTTCAGTTTTCTTCATTCGCTAACTACAAAGGATCTTCTACGCATCATCAACAACTACAGACTGAGTTTCCAAGGACACTCAGAAATGCGTGATTGGGGCTCTCCTGGGAAGCTCCTCCAAAGGAACTGTTGGTGTGACCAATAATTATTCAGGTAATGGAATCAGTTGCAGTATGAATAACTTGCTATTGGCTTTTCCAAGAACATTAAATTCAATTTTTCTCTTTTAGGTTGTGGTTGTACCTTTTTGCTTCTCTTCTTCAATTCCTAATTTCAATGCCTTTAGTGGCAGAGTGATATCTGAGTACTGACATTCACTGTAATTTAGTTTATATCTGTGGCCTTGTTTCTGCAAATCTTTGGGGTCATGAAGCATCAGCCTCAAATGGTACAGACATTCGCTGAATCCCTTTTATTTGTAGTGAATTAGCATGGTCTCTTCAGTTTTCTTCATTCGCTAACTACAAAGGAACTTCTCGGCATCGTCGACAACTACAAACCAAGTTGCCAAGGACACTCAGAAACATGTGATTGGGGTTCTCTTGGGAAGCTCCTAACTTCTCAGCATCGTCGACAACTACAAACCGAGTTGCCAAGGACACTCAGAAACGCGTGATTGGGGTTCTCCTGGGAAGCTCCTCCAAAGGAACTGTTGGTGTGACCAATAATTATTCAGGTAATGGAATCAGTTGCAGTATGATTAACTTGCTATTGTCTTTTCCAAAAACATTAAATTTGATTTTCCTCTTTTAGCTTGCGGTTGTACGTTTTTTCTTATCCTCTTGTTTCCCGATTTCAATGCCTTTAGTGGCGGAATGATATCTGAGTACTGATAACATGATTGTGGCTTTGCATATGTACTTCAGATTCTTGAAATTTTTAGTAAATGTAGAGCTCTCTGATGAGTGAGAGCTGAAGTTTTAATTCTGGTCAGGAATGATTTAAACATCCTGCTGGATTGTTTTTTACCTTACAATTATGGTCTGAGGATTTTAGTACAAAAAAGCTTCTTACTTTGTTGTTGTGAAATAATGGGCTTAACTATGTGAGGTTTTCTGTGAATGTGCTTGAACTCTAATTTGTTTTGTCTGTAACTGTCCATACTTTTATTTTGTTTTGTCTTCCTAGAGCAAAATATATAATAATTCTGAAGACTAGTGTCTGTGTCTTGAATTTTTTTTATACAACATTGCCCGAACTTTGGTTGGTCTATTTTGTTTTTTTCTTTTTATAACTATAAACGAGACTAATCAGCTGATTTCAGAGTATCACCTTACACTCAAATTCATAATTATGCTGAAGAAATTTCAGATTGTAAGAATTCCAAAAAATGATTGGAATTTTTTTAAAAAAAAAACCTTCACAGTAGCTGAAGTTTTTTAACAAATTTTGAAAACTTTTATCGATGATCAAGATCGTCGCTAAAGTTAATATCCAAATGATGATTAAATTTAAAAAGAAATATTACTTTCAACATCGGTTTTCAGACTGTCAAAATTTTTTTTTTTAAATTTTGAAAATTTTAGCAATGGCCAAGACCGTTGCTAAAGATAATATTTGAGTGTCACTGAAAGTCCTTCACAGTAGTGACGTTGGGAAGGACTTTCAATGACGGTCTCAAAGCATTGTTGAAAGTAGCTATGGCCGTCATTTATAGTTTCAGCGATATCAGCAATTGAAAGAACAATGACGTCGATGTGACTGTCACTGATAGTATCAGTGATGGTTCTCTATACTTTCAACGGTGCTTTGCAACTGTTGTTGAGAGTCATATTTTTTTGTTCCCTCAACCATATTTAAGTAAGTCATATCCATATTTATATCTATACTATATTTAAAGTAAAATATGGGGCCAAAAAATTTTTGTTTTGAATTAGTTTTTTTTTGTTGATAGGATTGTTTTGACTTAGTTGCCCACTATATTAATGATAATGTTAATTAATAATAGGGATAAATAGGTAATTTAGTTTTCCCTTTTAAAAGCAACTTCTCTATGAACAGAGCCTTCAAAATCTATTAATGATTGTGTATGCCCATGTGGACTAGCATTGATCAAGTCACGTCAACATGCATGAACATATTCCTATAAAAAATCAATTTATAATGTACTTTTGAGCACATTAGGATTCAATAAAACTAAAAAGGTTGAATCAATTACTGGTTGCTCAGGTCTTTCCTTGGTGGCCACGGCACTGAAGAGCTTGACGTTGGGGCAGGCCAAGAGCTTGCTCATGATGGTGGACGACTGGACATGAAGAGGGTCGCGTGCTTGATCACCACGTGGTTGTCTTGCTCGTCGAAGTTGAGAAGAGGACCGAGAAAAGTTGGCCGCCCAACCAGATGCCGCCACTAGGACTCATAGACTGCTCGATGATGGCCACTCTGATGTTGGGGTTTTTGCTCATATCATAGGCGTAGGAGAGGCCGGTAGAAATAATGAGTTATCTCTCAGAACAGAGATGTCAATCCTGAGATACTCCAAGTGTTTCGCCCACGACTAGCTGTAGATAAGGATGTCGTCAAAGAAGACCAAGATGTAGCGGCGGAGGAAGGGCCTGAAGAGATCGTTCATGAGGCTCTGAAAGGTAGAGGGGGTATTGGTCAGCCCAAATGGCATATCGAGGAACTCGAAATGACCGTCATGAGCGGTCTTATGCACATTGGCTAACTGCACCCGAATCTGATGTTGTTCTTTTTATTTTTTTAAGTCCATACACTTGCCATGTTTTATGACAAGCTCTTTTGCTTCTACTTCCTTTTCTATGTCATTACGTAAATTTCTCTTTCCTAATAAATCATTCTTAAAGTGTTGTTGTACTTGTTCCTAAACTTTTCTATTTTCTCGCATCTTCTGATAAAAGAAATGCTATTTTCCCACGTCTGCTTCATTTTTTATTTAAAACAGTCATTTCCATTTGTTACATTTTTATGCTTCTCATCAACTTTTCTATTAATATGTCATTCACAACCTAAACCAATCTTTTTAACGCTATTCAGTTGAATTTCCAGCCAGGCTTTCATGGTTGATTAGAGCCAATCCTACATTGATAGAGGGTTCTCATTGTGATTGTTATTCCTGTATTATGGATACCTTCTTGCACTTTTTTATTAAAGGCAGGGTGACATGGTGATTTCACCTTTATTGTTAAATTACTGTTTATACGTTCCCTCCTCCAACTGTTCTCTAGGCACAGTGTGTGGTCCACTGCACTGTGCCTTTTTTAATTTATATTGTTATATACTATTAGATATGTTTTTCGAAAGTTAAACATTATAATTCATAGCATTAGATTATGCTAATCAAATGTAAGTAATTCGGATCCAAAAATGCTCATCTTGTAGACACAATACACCAAGTTAGCCACTTCCAAACTGTAAGAACTTACATCTCTATGTTTTATGTGAATTATGCATAGATTTATAGTTATTTATAAGTTTGTCTTTCTATGGTAGATTTGAGAGATGCTGTTCATCATCTATTGGAGATCTCAATGGCAGTCTTGCAATTTAGTGTGACAGGAATATATATCTTAATGATGTAGATGAGACTCATTCGTACAGCTAGTGTTAAGTCTGTAAGAGTTTTTCCAAAACTTTATACTGTGGTAAAGGGTTAATTGTTGATTAATTATTGCCATTTGAAGGGTGATCTGTTTCCTGGAGAAGACAGTTGGCTATGGAGGAATGGGATACCTTCCCTGAGTGTTCTTAGATCACTTAGTGTTGCTACATTACTGGGTGAAAAAAGAGAGAAGTACGTAGATTGTTAGCGACAACCTGCATGGAGTGCAGCATTGCTTGGTCGATTGGCCCGTCCTTGATAACATTGCACAAGTATCTTCTTCTTCTGTGAGTATCTTCTTTTTTTTTCTCCTGTAAGAACTCATTCCATGCATGCCGATGTTGCCAAATTGCTGTACTGTGCCTAGTCATGTGTCTTCTTTCTAAACTAGGGCCTTCTTTCAAGAACTACAATGTCGGGGTCTTTTGGTACAGGAAGACTGAAGTTCACTGAGACATCGATTGCCTTTTCTGTGAGTATCTTCTTCTGTTTTCTTCTGTAAGAACAAATACCATGCATGGCGATATTGCCAAATTGCTATACTGTGCCTAGTCATGTATCTTCTTCTTGAACTAGGGCCCTTTTTCAAGAACTCCACTGTCTGGGTCTTTTGGTAGAGGAAGACTGAAGTTCACTGTCTTCACCGTTCAACTGATATTGCGCACCCAATTTTCCGGTTACATATGGAACAAATTAGTAGTTTATATCATTTTCAACTTGTTATTCTCCATTCTTTCTCGTTTACATGTTTATCATAATCTCGTCATTTATGTTTGTAATAAACTACCAAGAAATATATAACCTATGTTTATCTTCCATGCATGTAATATTATTTCATTCTTGACTTTCATAGAAGTCACAATCCTCAGTTTTGAAATATCAGCCCGGCTTGCCATCACATGGGCTCCATTGACAGAGACACACAAAGGTGTGATCTCTTACTTTGGCCTTTACTATAATCAATTAAGTAAACACAGAATTATGCAAGCAAAAAGTTAAGATAAAAACAATTCCAATTTCAGCATTATTTTTTCCTAGTTTTAACCAAGATAAGGTGATATAAACAATGCGACTCATTCCACGGAATCTCATGAGTACTAAATGTTGTTCTTCCAGCATTCTAGACATGCAAAAAGTTAAGATAAAAACAATTCCAATTTCAGCATTATTTTTTCCTAGTTTTAACCAAGATAAGGTGATATAAACAATGCGACTCATTCCACGGAATCTCATGAGTACTAAATGTTGTTCTTCCAGCATTCTAGACATGCAAAAAGTTAAGATAAAAACAATTCCAATTTCAGCATTATTTTTTCCTAGTTTTAACCAAGATAAGGTGATATAAACAATGCGACTCATTCCACGGAATCTCATGAGTGCTAAATGTTGTTCTTCCAGCATTCTAGACATGTTTTTCCCTCTCAAACCTTTTATATTAGGTTTACAACATAGAAGGACAAAATTGCCCTTAATAAATTAACCCCGTAATTAGGTTTCACTGTCAACAATCTCCCACTTGAAACTTAATTACTCAAAATCTTCATCAACAACTCTCCCAGTTAAATTGATCTCTATCGAATCAATTTTTTAATAGAGTCAATTGCAAGCAAGATAATTACTCCACTCTTACCTAATGCCATTGTGTGATCACCACCATCCTTCTAATGTAGTAGACTAATAGTGGTTGAGCAAACGCTCAATTTCTCCATCGTCACCACTTTAGCGAGCATATCCGCCGAATTCTCCTTAATATGTATCTTTTCTAAGAAGACATTTTTTTCAACAAGTTTTCTCACAAAATAATACTTGATTTCAATATGTTTCATTCTAATATAAAACACATTGTTCTTTATCATATCAGTTAGACTCTTTTTATCACAATAGAGTACACATCTCTCTTGATATTTTTCCAACTCTTTTAAGAATATTTTTAACCACATCATCACTTTGCAAGCTTCAGTGGCTTCAATATACTCTGTTTTTGTATATGAGTTTGTCACAATTTTCTGTAATTGTGATTACCAAGCAACTACTCCACTGCCTAATGTGAAGACAAAACCTAGAGTGCTTCTTTTGTTATCTAGATTATCTCCATAATCTAAATCAACAAAATCAATTATGTTAATCATAGAACTCCCACCAAAGTGCAAATACATATATGAAGAACACTTTAGATGTCTTAGAATCCACTTCACTGCATTCCAGTGCTCTTCACCTAAATTGGCAATAAACCTTACTACCTAACTAACAACATGAGCTCTATCTAGTCTAGTGCATGTGGCTGCATACATCAATGAACATATAACATATGCATAAGGAACCTTGTTCATGCAAGTTATTTCCTCCTGTGTGCTAGGAGACTACTCATTTGAAAACCTGAAGTGAGATACCAAAGGAGTACTAACTAGTTTGGCACCTAACAAGTTGAACTTCATCAAAGCTTTTTCAACGCATTGCTCTTAGGATAATTTTAGCACTTTCTACTCTCTATCTCTTGTAATTTGCATACCAAGGATTTGATTAGCTAGTCCAAGATCCTTCATTGCGAAATTAGATAACAACTATCTCTTGACCATCTCAATCACAGCATAACCTACTCCTATAATTAACATGTCATCTACATATAACAACAAGAGTAAATAAGAAGTTATTTAACCTTTTGTAATAACAATAGTGATCAGAGTAGCAACGATAAAAATCAATGGATATCATAAATCCATCAAATTTCTTGTACCAATGTCTTGGAGCTTGCTTGAGACCATACAAGCTCTTTGACAACCTGCACACCAAATTCTCCTTTCCTCATACTATATAACTTTGGGTTGATGCATATAAATCTCTTCTTCCAAGTCACCATGTAGGAAAGCTGTATTAACATCCAACTGCTCTAAATAAAGATCCTCAATTGCAGTAATGAACAACATCATTCTAATGGCAGCAATTCTGATAAGAGGAGTAAATATTTCTATATAATATACTTCATACTTTTGCTGAAAGCCTTTAACAACAAGTCTAGCTTTGTACCTCTTGCTTCCATAAGCTTCTTGTTTCATCTTGTAAACTAACTTGTTATATAATGCATTTTTACTTAAAGGTAGAGTAACTAACTCCTAAGTTTGATTAGATGTCAATGAATCCATCTCATCCTCTATAGCACGCTTCCACTGAACTGAAGTGTCTATTCTACAAGCTTCCTCAAAGCTTTCTAGTTCACAACTATTAGTCAAGAGTAAATAATTTAGACTAGGATCAAATATTGAATGCATACTAGATGTGCTCTCAGGGTTAGATGGATCAAATATGGAATGCATACCAGATGTGCTCTCAGGGTCAGATGGATCAAATATCCCATTCTTCTTAATTTGCCTAGAACTAGTCAAACAAAGTAGTGTCTGTAAGGGAATAGCTGGAACCTCTGGAATTGCCTGCGAAGAAATATCAACCACCTATTCATGACCAGATGCACGAGCCTCCATGTGAGCTTTATCATCATCTAAAAAATTTTCAGCCTCGAGTTCTACAAACTCATATTCAACCTATTTGATCTTCCCCTTTTGTAGATCTTGACGGTGTTTATAAAACTCTGCCTCATGAAACACAACATCCACGCTCCGGATCACCCACTTATGGATTGGATCTCACATTCTTTAACTATAAGCATCTCCACCATAATTAACAAAGTAGCACTTGTTATACTTTAAATCCAACTTTCCCCTTTGCTCTACATCAACATGCACATAAGCAACACAACTGAAAACTCTTAAGTAATCAATCTTCACCTCTTTCTTTGACCATGCCTCTTTAGGAATGCCTCCATCTAGTGGGTAGCATGAAGACCTTTTAATCAAATATGTTACATTGTCAACCGCATAACTTCAGAATGAGAGCGAAAGGCCACAATGTAGTCGCATACTGCGTGCCTTCTCCATGATGGTTCTGTTAATCCGCTTAGCAACACCATTCTATATAAGTGGTCTAGGAGTGGTTAGGAATTTGTGAATGTCATGCTTATAACATTAGGACTGAAATTCTCTACTACAATACTCGTCTCCATTGTCTGACTTCAAACACTTCAATTTTAACCTTATCTCATTCTTAACAAGTGTTTACTAGTGCACAAAGATAGAAAATACATCTTATTTATTTTTAGCAAAGTAAACCCATAACTTGCGAGAAACATCATCAATAAAAGTAATGAAGTAAGATACCTCTAAGGGATGGAACCTAGGCTGGTCCCTAAAAATCTGTGTATACAAGTTGAAGATGCTCAGACTTGCGCTCTGGGTAGCTTCGGAGAATGAAACTTTGTGTTGTTTGCCCATGACGTAATGCTCACAAAATTCTAAATCAGCACACCTCAAACTGGGTAACTTCCCCTTATCCTGTAACACCTTCATCCCCTTCTCTAACATATGCCCAAGACGACAATGCCACAAAGTGACATCAACTGTATTAGAGGCCACTCCAATAGAGTGCTTATGTCAACTGGATGTCATATATAATGTCCCAATTTTCTTTCCCTTAGCCACTACCGTGATACATTTGCTCATTTTCTCACTATCACTCATAAAGTGCATAGTAACACCACAAGTAGCTAATTGACCAACAGAAATAATATTCTTTGTCAAATGAGGTACAAGACAAATATCTTTTAACACAAGTACAACATTATTATTAAGAAACAAACGTATATCACCCTTATCTATGATTTCACAAGCTTGGTCATTACCCAAATAGTCATTGCCCAAATCACTAGCCACAAAATTTTACATCAAATCTTTTCTAGAAGTAGAATGAAATGAGGCATCACTATCAATAATCTAAGCATCATGTTTAATCTCCATACACAATAACATACAATCAAAATTTGCAACATTAACGACATTTTTGCCATTATTTTGTGCTCCATCATGAGGGGGGTTTGGGCAATCTTTCTTCATATGGCCCTTTTGCTCACGCTGTCAACAAGCTTCATCACCCTTACTGTTCTTGGACTTGGACTGCCCCCTCTTGGATTCCCAACTCCATCCAGCTTTGCCCCTATGAGGTCGCCGCCCCCATCCCTCCAAAGTTAGGGCTAAACCAGATGAAGAAGAACTACCCTTATGGCTTATTTTTTCAGCCAATATCATTCTACAAACATCATTTAACTTAAGTTTATCTCTATTATGAGAACTATGAATAACAACTTTAAATGATTAGCAAAGACTTAAGCAAAATAATAGACTGTATATCTTCTGTAAAATTAACATCTATTGCTTCAAGTAGATTCACCAAAGCATGGAATGGATTCAAATGATTGGCCATGGTCTCATCATTAGACATTTTTAGATCAAAGAAACTAGTAACAAGATGTACCTTATTTGTGGAAGAACTCGCATACAACCGCTCAAGCAGATCAAAGCATTCCTTCGTGATCCTAGCCTTCGTGATATTCGAAGCCACAGAAGAATAAATAGACAACCTGATTGCTCGTAGAGCCTTGCAATCAAGCAACTCCCACCTTGTGATTTCTTCCATCTTGTCTTCACCAACGGGCTTGGTTGTAATCAACGGTTGATAGAGATCCTTTTGGTACAAATAGTCTTCAATCTACATGCACCAAAGTCTGTAATTTTGGCTATTAAACTTCTCTATCTTGAAGTTGGTGTCGTTGGCCATCTCCTCCTGAAGTTTTGATACCAATTGTAGGGAATAAAACAACCCTCATCAGACAAAGTATAAATTTATTATACTTTGGTTCTGGCCAAACAGAGTATAAATTTACTGTTCTCTGCATGTATAGCTAAATAATTGATTGTATAAATTCCAACAAGAAAACAAAGAACACAAGAGAATTTAATGTGGTTTGGCCTTACTGCCTACATCCACGGGATCACATAATTTTACTAGATAGAGAATCAAAATACAAGAGAGTATTACAATGATATCTCTCTAGCACCTCCCACACAACTCACAGACTGAAAATAGAAGCCCTTCTTCTTCCCCAAAGAAGGCTGATTTTCCTTTGGTGCATGGAGGCCTCCTTTCTGTGCTTGGCAAGCTAATTTCTCCCTGGTGCATGACGTCTTGCTCTCCCTAATTTTTGATTCTTGGTTAATCACATTTTGCCCTCTCAAAACTTCTATATTAGGTTTATAGAGTAGAAGGACAAAACTACCCTTAATGAATTAACCCCATAATTAGGTTTCACCATCAACAACCTATTCCTCATTTAATTTATTCAAAGATTTCTTAATAATACCTTGCTTTGCATCATGTATATATACATCATACCTCATCATTGTTGAAGCTGGAACCACAAGTTGAAGAGGACCCATCTTAGTTTCTGCAGGGTTTGAAGCAAATGGCGAGCTCTACCACCTCGCCCTCTGCCTTATACAAGTTACTCTGCTGCAATTGCCAGCTGGAGTGTGCGTTTGCTCCCTACTTCCTATGGGACCAGCCTGCCAAGTTTGCCAACGTGCACAAGGTGTTGGGGCCAGAAACGTGGCCAAGCTCCACCCCCACCAACGGGAGGATCACCAGTGCATTGGACCCTTTTAAGGGTGTAAATTCTGCATATCATAATATATCTTCAGTCCCTCAAAGGTTGGAATTAACACTCCAATAGAGTTTATGGTGGTCTTGAAAGCCTACTTCCCAGAGGCAATTTGATGTTGATCATTTACAGAATTGCTTAGTATTTGATTATCTACAGCTAGTTAGAAATTTTGAACTTAGATGCGTCAGTTTTCTGTTAGCGGCATAAGAACCTCTTGGGGCCGTTACGCATGAGAAAATCCACTTTTCCTGAGATTGTTACAAACCCTAGTGCATGCTTTGTACTGATGTTCAAACGAAATTTTTATATTTCCTGTGAAGCAGGTCTGGCCAGAAGCAGGTTTATGGAGTGGAGGAGCTAGAATGTGAGAAGAGGGCGTGGAAAGAAGACTAATATATTTTGTTCGGAAACCCTTGACGGAAGGTATAACAAAAATCTCTCTACTTGTTTGTTCTCTTAATTTTGTGGTTCAAGAGTGATCATGTGGTTGGAGTGCTTTGTATGATTGTCATTGCTAATCACAACTTCATACACCTTGAAAGCTAGAAGTGACTCACTTAATCTAATTAGTGATTATCTTCTGACTACGCTTTTAAGCGTAGGGAAACCTTAAACAATTAGAGCAGTGATACTTTATTAAGAATGACCCAATTATATTTCTTATTTTATGGTTACATTAACAAAAAAATTGGTCATACTTGTATATACAAGACCGGAAGCTTGCAGCAGAGGGCAACATCATAAAATATCACCAAGTAAAAGATAATGCACGTTAGACTATTTTGGCTCTTAAGAGATCCGGGTCTAATACCTCTTGGATCAATTTGGTACCGTATATAGGAAAACCACAGGAACCCAGATTATGATGCAGATATGTAAACCATAGCTGCATCAGAAGGGGATATTATCCCCAGAAACCATAGCTGCATCAGAAGTTCCAGATTCCAATTAGCTAACAAATTAATATTTTTTGTGGGGAGAGAGATAGGGAGGGACATTGACCTCAGCAAGCGTGTTACAGATGGTTACCTGCGTCCTCAAAACAGTACAGAAGTTTACAATATCTTTTCCTTTACATTTGTTTTTCCTCGTAGGATCTTTTGCAGTTTATCGAATATGATTTTGTTTTGGTGGATAAGCTTGAAAGTGAATTCATGACACATTATAAACTTGAGCAATGATTTGGATATATCCGGGGAACTAGGTGCCCACTACATTTCCCAAATCCACCGAATTCTTATTTCTATTAGATTATGCTTAGAATGCGGAGAGATAGAGACAGACGGACAAGAAGACTCGTTATATTGTCACCTGAGAATTGAGATGGGACTACAAGAAATAAGAGCTCAAGCTTTGCTTCAACAACAACCCATCGCTTCTGCCTATAGTGAACCTCTGGGTCTCTCTGATATCAGAAATCCTTATTCTTGAACTTCTTATTTGTTGTTTTTCTTTAGCCTTTGGCAGTTGTGCAGGACATGCTTCCTGTTAATTTTTTTGCTCATTTCCTCTATTCAGTAATTTCATCATTGTTCACTTTTTTTCAATACATTGTTCAACTGCTGCAACCATTGTATAAAGCTCGTAAAGGATATAACGGGAAAATCATTTCTGGTATGTGGTTAATTTCAAACCCTTATTTATGGGTGGATATCTTATCTACTTAAAGACCTTAAAAGTGTATTGGATTATAGGTACACATACAGAGAGGTAATTGAGACTTGCAGAGAAGTACGAGGCTCATAAGAGAAAGGAAAATAATGAAATTGAGAAAAGGGAGTCAGTGAAGAGTCTGAAATTAAGGTTACAGAGTTTTGCTTTAAATAGGCCATTAATAAGAGAGAACTCAAATTGTATGGTAAGCATAGATTTTAAATTATATTCAAGATATGATTGTATAATAAGAAATTACAAATGTAATTTTTATGTCTATTTATCAAATCGTTATATTTTTATTACTATTTTTTTCATTAGGGACGCTCAATGAGTCTTGCTAATGGTTCTTTTTGTAATAGTGATGCTCGTTATATTTCTCTAATAATCGTATTAGTGATGCTCAATGAGCATCACTAATGGTTACTTTTTAATTTATTTAATAGTGACACTAAATAAGCGTCGCTAATAATCATATTAGCGACGTTTTATAAGAGTGTCACTAATGTATAAGTTTATTAAAAAACTAATCAAATGTCACTAATATATATATTATTAACGACGGGAATTAAACCATCACTAATACATCATTATTAGAATGGTAATGAATCTGTCGATAATACTTTATTATTAGCAACTGGGTGATGAAACTGTCGCTAGATTTATTATTAATGACACAAGCACCCTCATCGCTACAATTACTTATAGTGACGCACAAAAGCGTTGCTAATAGTATTAGCGACGGAAATAATAAATGTCATTAAAAGTACTTTTAGCAACATTTTTTTTCGCTTTTTAGCAATAGTGACTAGGTTATTTGTGACACTTATTAAGCATCGCAATGTCGCAAATAACCTTTAGCGATGCTTTCTATAGTAGTAGCGATGCTTAAGAGCGTCACTAATACCCTTATTTGTTGTAGTGATGTAATCGGGCTAATGATTAGCTCTTATTTCTATGATTGTATTCAAGGTTATCGCTCCATGTTGGCCTTTGTTGTAAGAAGTTTTGATTGCAAAAACTGATTTTCACTTGCAAGAAAATTTGATTAATTATTTCCAACGGAGAGATGCTATTGGTTGCTTTCCTTTCCAATATTCCATAGTATATATACGTTTCCCGCTTAGCCAGAAAAGCATGAAGAATTACTTTGATTAGGCTGACCTAGCCTTTAGTGTGATGGCTCTCTCGCTCCTGGTCATGGACGAAGTATTGGGGTCAAATCCCATTGGCTTATAGATATGTAATTAGCTGTTGAAGCAAAACTATTGTAGTTGTTGTTGAAGCTTTGTCAGCCATCCATCACTTCAACAAATTTTGCATTTTGCAAGAAATTAATTTGTTGCAAAAGATGCTAATTTCGTCCTAAAAGGCTTTTTGCGACAAAAAAGTTCGTCCCAAAGTCGTTGCAAAAGGCTCATCTCAAAAGGTTTTTTGCAACAACTAATATTGTCATAAAAAAGTATACATTTGCAACAATATTATATGTCGCAAAAGATAAGTTTTTTAAACCCGAAAAAATTTGTCGCAAACAATAAAATAGTTAAAAAATAATTTTATATTTGGGACAAAATAAATTTGTTGCAAATACATTTTTTAGAATTATAAATATGTAGTATTTGCAACAATAAATAATCATTCCAAAAGGAGAAAATATATTTGCCACAAATGCATCTCATTGCAAAAAACTACTTTTGATTTATTGTCATTAGTATTTGCGACAACATAATATGCAAGACCTTTTGGGAAGAAAAAAGTTTTTTGCAAAAACATTTGAAATTTGAAAAAAAATATTTTATTGTAGAAAAAATATATTTAAAAAGTCAATAACATTTCAAGTTAAATTTGAACTCAGATATTGCCACTTCCCAAAAAACACTCAACATTGATATCAAACTTATGATATGAGACTTATGCAATTCTCACATTGATATCATATATGCATTAAGGTAGAGGATAAGATATTAATTTAAGCTTACATGAACATTTTCCTTTTCTTTTCCTTGCAAAAGAACAGAAACAATTTCATCCCTGAGTAGAGCTAGAAATTCAAGACAAAATAGGCAAATGCAAATCATGTTACCTACTTGTCTTGGTCTTAGAAATCATTTTTAGGGGAAAGGAAAATAAGAGTTTCATCCTGACAAAAGAAGCGGTGTAAGGTAAGCAATCTAACTAATATATAATCAAGAAGTAACTGAAGCTTCTAGACATCTAGAACCTTTAATTTCTTTTAAAAAAATTATTTTTAAAATAAAAAAGAAAATAAATACTAATAGCGACGTACAATTTTATACGTCGCTATTAGTATCTATATTAGCGATGTATAATTATGTACGTCTCTAATATGATTTATTTTAATTTTTTTAAAATTTTTAAAGAATAAAAAATCTTAAAATATTAAAATTAGAGATATAGTGTGTAGGGAGAGATGAGAGAGAGAGAGGACAGGGAGGAGAGAGAGGAGAGGGAGAGTAATTTTATTTAAAATTTAAAATTTTATTTATTAGTTTTATATTTTTAAAATAAAAAATAAAATTAATACTAATAGTGACGTATACAACCATATGTCACTAATCGTATTAGTGACGTATAATTACATATGTCACTAATATGATTTCTTTTAATTCTTTTTTTATTTTTTAAAATTAATTAATGAATAAAAACTCTTAAAAAATTAAATTATAGGAGAGATAGTGTGTAGGAAGAGAGGAGAGAGAGGAGAGGGAGGAGAGAGGAAGAGGAGAGGGATAAGAGGGAGAGAGGAGAGAGAAAGAGGAGAGAGGAGAGGTGAGGGAAGAGAGAGAGGGGAGGGAAGAGAGAGAGAGGAGAGGGAGAGGAAAGAGTGGGAGAGGAGAGAGGGGAAGCGAGATTAATTAATTTTTTATAAATTATTATATTTTAAAAATAAAAATAAAAAATAAAATAAATACTATTATCAACGTAAATTTTTATACTTCGCTATTAGTATTTATTTTTATTTTATTTTTTATTTTTCAAATAAATTTTTAAAAAATAAAAAATTGAGGGAGGGAGGAGAGAGAGGGAGGAGAGAGAGGAGAGAGGGAGAGAGAGAGGAGAGAGAGAAGAGAGAGGGCAGGAGAGAGAGAGAGGGGAGAGAGAAGAGAGGGAGGGGGAGGGGGAGGGGAGGGAGGAGTGAGAGGGAGAAAAATTTAATTATAAATTTTTTTAAAAATATATAAAAAATAAAAAATGAGGTAGTAGCGATGCATAGCTCTACCTATTGTTTTAATAAAAAATTCAATGAAAGAGAAAGAAGGGGAGGGTGGAGAGAGGGGGAGGGAGGGAGGAGAGTGAGAGAGAAGAGAGAAGAGAGTGAGAGTGGAGAGAGACAGGAAAGAGAGAGAGGAGAGAGAGAGGGGACGGAAGAGAGAGAGAGTAGGGAGGGAAGATAGAGAGAGAGGAGAGGGAAGAGAGAGAGTGTGCGGAGGGAAGATAGAGAGAGGAGAGGGAAGAGAGAGAGCAGAGGGGAGGGAAGAGAAAGAGAGAGGAGGTGAGGGAAGGGAGAGAGAGGGGAGGGAAGAGAGACAGAGGTGAGGGGATACAATTTTTTTTAAATAAGAGTATTAGTGACGTATACATGTATACATCACTAATATTACGATGTATTAGCAACGTATGGGCAGGGAGGGAAGAGAGAGAGAGGGAGGGAGGGAGGGAGGAGAGAGAGAGGTGAGTGAGAGAGGAGAGAGACAAGAAAGAGAGAGAGAGGAGAGAGAGATAGGGGAGGGAAGAGAGAGGATAGGGAAGAGAGAGAGGGGACATAAGAGATAGAGAGTAGGGACGGAAGAAAGAGAGAGGGGAGGGGAGAGAGAGAGTGTGGGGAGGGAAGATAGAGAGAGAAGAGAGAGAAAAGACAGAAAGTGGGGAGGGAAGATAGAGAGAGAGGAGAGGGAAGAGAGAGGAGGGGAGGGAAGGGAGAGAGAGGGGAGGGAAGAGAGAGGAGAGGGGATATGATTTTTTTAAAAAAAATAAGAGTATTAGTGACGTATACATATATATATCGCTAATACTACGTTGTATTAGCAAAGTATACGTGTATATGTCTATAATACAATATTATATTACGTCGCTGATATACCTAGTAATAGCGATGCTCAATGATTATATTTAAAAAAAATGATGCAAGAGAAATTCCACCCGCGTGGGGAAATTTTGCCAGCTGCTTATAACTAACTCCCCCTCCCCCATCTTTCGCCCCGTCACCTACCGCCTCGCCGCCCCGCTACCCAGCCGCCTCCTTCACATCTCACCCCAGCTGCCCTCCGCCCACGGCCCACCATCCTTTGGCCCCCCACCCCCTTCGTTGTCCTCTCCCCCCTTCTGGTCCCCCTTCCTCTTTCACTCCGTCCCATCGCCCACCACCGCACCGCCCATGACCTACCGTCATCTGCCTCTCGCCCCCACCGCCCTCTGCCCACGGCCCGCCATCCTCGAGTGCCCCTCCTCCCTTCCAGTCCTCCTTCCTCTTTCACTCCGCCCCGCCACTAGCCACCCCTCCCCCCACGGCCTACCATCCTCCACCACCCTCACACCCCGTCCGGTCCCTCCTCCCCCTTCTCCGCCCTGCCCAGTTTCCCCTCTCCCTCCGCTCCGGTCCCTAGCTCTGATTTTCAGAGGAGAGGTGGGGGAGGAAGGAGGGGGTGAAGCCGGGGAGAGAGAGGGCAGAGGACTGCGGCGTCCGCGCTGTCGCGGTCCTCCCTCTCCCCTGCTGCCCCCCCCCCCCCCCCAAGCTGGCCTCCCCTACCCCCTGCTACCCCACTCTCCCTCCTCTGATTTTCAGAGGAGGGGGGAGGAGCTGGGGGTTCGAATTCTAGCGCCCCGCCGTCTTCCGACCCCCTCTCAGGCCCACCAGGGATTTTTTTTTCAAATAATTATTAGCAACGCCTAAAAAGCCTAAAAAGTGTTGCTATTTAATTTTTTGTAAATAATTATTAGTGACACTTAAAAAGTGTTGCTATTTAATTTTAATTTTTTAATATTATAATATTAGTGGCACTTTGATGTTTTTTTAAAAAAATTAATCTATTAGTGACGTATAAAAAGTGCCGCTAATAATTCCTTATTAGCCATGCTGATAGATATACGTCGCTAATAATTTATTTTAAAAAAAATTATTTTTCTATTAGCAACGTATAAGAGATTGAAGGTTCATTCTGACCCAAATCAATAAGGAAAGGTAATGGGTTTTTCAATCTCAACTTTGGGTAGTAAAAATCTCAGTTTTTATAATATTATTTGAAGTGGATTTGCTTGATTTAGGCTCTAATGATGGGTTTAGTGAATGCTAATCTTTTACTTTGATTTCTTAGGGTTTTGTCTTCGAATAGTTTGGATTAGTATTCTAAAAGGTTTGGTGAGTTTTTGATAGTGTTTGATACCATGGGTGAAGATTTTAAGGTATTTTCATGGTGTCTCGGTTTTGATTTTTGAAATGAAGAAGAAGGTCAAAACTGCTTTGTTGGTAATCGAATGGCCTACCAAGCCGATTGATCAGCACCACTACATTTTTGGCAAATTTTCAGTTTAGCTGATCGAACGGCATTGCAGGGCGATTGAACGGCTACACAGTAGTTTTGCTATTTTTGAAATTTATGCTCATTTCAATTTTTACTCCATCTAATGATTATAATGGTTATGGGAGGAGTGTTATGTTGAAATTAGGCTACTAGAGGTGTGGAATTGATGATGGAAGTTTATGGATTATGTTTAAGTGTTGTCATGTGGTATTATATTATATGTTGATAATTATGCATGTTGATATTGAAGTAACTTAAACCCTTGAATGTTGGAATTGTTGTGATTAGAATATATTCCAGCAAGAATATTATATGGAAAATGGTGAGATGTGTTCACTTATAATGAGGATGGTTCATGGGTAATTCATGTGATCATGTTGTGGCTTTATGTGTGGAAAAATCATGTTTGTGGGAGTGAACATTCAATTTCACATGGATAGATTTAAGATTTATTGTAGATTTTATTTTGATTTCAGTTGGGAATCATTGTGTTGAATATATTTAAGCGTATGTATATTGTCTTATGAGTTTATGTCAAGCATTGGTCATGTGCTTAGAATATGCATGAATACACACACGTATGAGGAATCTACTATGAAATTGTAGTTAATTATGCCTTAATTATGATGCATGAGGGGACTAATTGGGAGCACGTTCCATGTGTTGGAACCCATGTAGGTCTTACTCACTGATGTATTATGTTATCATGCATTATGGATCGATATTCATGGACGAAGTTTTATCGATGTTTAACTAGAGTTAATCGATTGTATGCAATGGTTGAGATTACGTGTCGGATTAATAATTCGGTGAATTAATCAGAACTTGGTTGGTCTGAAAGGATATGTTTTCGATTTAAGTTCCTGTGTAGAACATGTATACTCCCCGGCTTTAGTCTAGTCAAATTGAGTTATGTGAGGACGAGTTGTATACTTGTCTTGCGGTTGAGATTTATTAAGATAGTCACATTTGGACACTGCGCACCAGAGTACTATGCTTTCGTGCACCAGCTACTACATGTTATAGGTTCCCTATGTGGGAATTTGGACTCTCCCCACCACAGAGATGTCCTTGGTGAACACCCTGCTCTAGGTTCCCTACGTTGGAATTTGGATGTTCTTGGCCAGAATCATCTTTGGCGAGCAAACCTACTCTAGGTTCCCTATATGGGAATTTGGACTTCCTTTGTGGATTGTCCTTGGCAAGCAGAGGGGTTGACTACTACTACATCTTAGTTTTCTTATGGAACTTAGACTATGTCCAGAGCAGGCAACGCCCTAGGTTTCCAATTAGGAATTTGGACTATATTTAGCTTTTGTGGCAATACTTGTGCTTACTCCTTGTTGGAGGCATTCACCATTTGTATTGATGCATGTTTATTATGAATGCTATGCATGATTGTGTATCATGTGTTTGACATGTTTATCGTGCAGGATGAATGAGGTTGATTTGATATGAATGCATAATCAGAAATAGTATGATTGAGACATTATTATGCAAGTTTACATGATATGAATGCATAATAAAAAATGGAATGATTGAGACACTATTATGTAGGTTTATGTGATATAAATGCATGATAAGAAAATGTGTGAATGAAACACTATTATGCGGGTTTATATGATATGAATGTATGATTAGGAAGTGTGTGATTGAGACACTACTATGCAGGTTTATGTGATATAAATGCATGATCAGAAAAGGGTGTGAAATACACTTCTTACGTGATTTATGGGATTATCATGCTTGAATTGAATAGATATGAACAAATACCTATGTGGGATGCATGTTAGGTTATAACTTGAATATTTATGTCTTGACTTGATAAGTATGTCTTATGCAAGCTAATTCTTACGTTTATGGTTAAATAGGGATTTTAGCTAGTCAATGATCAGAAAGTGGTATAGCATGTTCATTTTTGATCTAAATTGCTACATTGTCATGTCATCGTGTTTTCTAATTATTATAGTTGTATTGAAACCATTATTGAGATTTTATACTTACCCTACTTTCCTTATTTTGTTTTGGAGCTGCATGACGTGACATGTAGTTGGACAAGATCTTCTTTATTAGGAAAGGTCGGGGAGAGCTTGGGAGTAGGAGTAGAGGCCACTAGATTTTCCATCTCTCTCTGATTATTTTGTTATGATGTGTTCTTTTTCTGACTTATGAGTTATTATATCTTTAGATTTGTTTGAGACCTTATTTTGAGCCAAATGTGTTAATAATGGATTATTAGTATGTGGGTTTGAGATTTTTGGTTTAATTTAGAGTTTGAGTAACTCTTTTAGTTCTACCTATTTACTATTTCTCAAAGTAGTGCGTAACTCCGTTAATTAGACTGCCCGTGATAAGTCTTCTGCTATTTCTTTAACTGTTTTCAATACCGTCGCACCTATGAGTTGGACTGGCCCTTGAACCTGGTTCGGCTCGGGTCGGGCAGTGCTGGGGCATGACAGGTATAGTATGTTGATTGGTTGTTTATAATGCATGTCCATATACTAAAAATTGAATGTCCTACCATATACATACATGTGGGGTAATTGTGGTGATTGTTGATACTTTGATTAGAAATGATGCATGTATGGATGATAGGAACATGCTTTATGAATTAGGATTAATGTAGGTATTACGTACGTATGTACCATGTTGCATGCATCGTGAAACAGATTTATGAATGAGACTTTATCAAGATTAGCCGTGGTTGATCAATTCTATGCAATTGTGTGATATTGCTTATCAGGTTAATTGATCGGAGGCTTATCAATTCGGTTTTATTTCTGAAAGGATGGGGTTTTATGTCTGAAAGGATGGGGTTTTATGTCCAAAAGGACAGGTTTTTACATCCCTCAAGGACGAGTTTTCCTCTTCGGGTTGAGAAGAGCGGCAATATTACTATAAGTAGACAAAACTATTGAGACCATCTGGACCCTGAGAATCCAGGCTAGTATTGCCGAGTGCACTAGCTTACTATGAGATAATCTTCTCCGTTAGGGAATTTATCTAAACTGTGTAATTCCTTCAGATTTTTTAATCGGGGATTGTCTGGAGTGAGCATGGACTGCTTCAGCTTCGGCTGATTAAGCAAGGTTGATTTATCGATATGCATGGTTGTGATAGTGTGTTAGAAACACTTTGCATACAGGATAAATGTTTATAAATATGCATGATGTGATTGTGTATTAGAGAAACTTCTCATGGGGATTGAATATTTAAGGATATGTTTGATGTTATTGTGTGTTAGAAACATTTCTTATGTAGGTTGAATATTTATGGATATGCATGATGTGATTGTGTGTTAGAGACACTTCTTATGCAGGTTGAATGATTATAGATATGCATGATATACTAGTGTGTTTGAGACACTTTTCATACAGGATGGTCGTTTATGAACATGCATGGATATGTATAGTGTGTATGAGATATTTGTCATGCAAGATGAATATTTATGAAGGAGAATTGATATGCATGAATATGTATATTGTGCTAGAGACACTCTTCATGCAGGATGAATGTTTATGTTATAATGTGATTATTTATGCTATGAATAGTGTGTTTGAGATACTTTCATGCCAAGGATAATTACTTATGGGTAAGTATGTTTAGAATAAGGGAAAGTAATCAGAAATGAGATGTTACATGATACGTTGATGTAATAGACTATTTTGAATGTCGTGGTTGTTTTTGTATTAACGGTTTACAACATTAAAAACCTTACTGAGTTTTATACTCACCCCGTTTTCTCAATGTTTTCTGTTTTGGGGCTGTATGGTGCGATATGCAGATGATCAAGTCCCTCTTTATAAGGTGCATGTGGATGATGATCGGGTGTAGGCGTGGGAGCCTAGAGATCTTACAATCATTTCTAATTGTTTCTGCTGTTTTATTAGAACTTCTTGTTTAGATGACTTTGTCTCATACTCTATTAGCCGTTGTGGCTCAGACTTGTTTTCATATATTATGACATTAACCATATTCAATGGCTTAGTAATTATATTTTTGTGGGTTGAGACTTGAGGATTGTTTTAGAGTCAATGTCCTTTTTACTCTTACTTATTTCTCTTGCACAAAGATAAAGTGTTGTGTAACTCCGTATGTGTGCTACCTATTAGAGGGGTTAAGTCCTCCGTAAATTTTAATTACTTTCTTGCCCTTGTGCACTTTGACCTTCCCTTGTACCAGGTTCGGCTCGAGTCAAGCAGGTGCCGGGGTGTGACGAAAAATCTGCTCCAGCCTCTGATCAGATAGAAAAGGTGACTCACACCTAACAACATAGATATTCACTTTTTCAAGTCCAATTAGAGGTGAAGTAGGCTCTTTGTTTGGAGAAAATGGAGTATACATATCATTCTATGTAAAAAAATGTGATCATTGAAGAGCACACCTCATCCAATTAAGAGTGACATAGTGGTTTCCTAAAATATTATCTCAGCTTTGCACAATCCATTAACACTATAAGAGCAAACATAGGGATTTTACTAATATTGAGTTTCCAACTACTTTTACAAATTAGTGGGTATATCTCCATAAATCTTCCTTACTCATACCTTGCATCTGCCAAGCATTACTTTTGTGCATACCGTGCTCTTATTTTCTATCTTGGTTATTCTTTCAAGAGGGGACCTGCTTATAAATATAGAATTATTTTTTTAAATACATATTCACCTCCCTCTAACTTATCAACTTAATCCTTTATTGAGACCATTGCATAAGCCTATAATCCTTTCAGGTGCTATCATTACTCCACTTCATGTCTTTGTGTAAGTTCTTTGACCGTCTATCCCCTCTTGCTTTGTACTCACTCTATCATACATTAATAGCTCAATTTAGTTTTTTAAAATAAATAAAAATTAATTTATTTTAAAAAACAAAATAAAATTATTAATTTAGGTTAGAGGGAATATTTATTTATACATAAGTTGAGGGGTTGAGGTGGATTCGAAAAATATTTTATACTTAAATTTCTAGAATCTCATATGAGTGTTGTTCATATGCATCGGGTCATATTTGCCTACTCTTTGCACTGTAGTACTCAAGGTGGTCCACGTCCACAATTACCAAAAGATGCTTTTTGATAGTACTCAATGTGGTCCATGGTGCAGTAAATAAAATTATTATAAATAGATGAAGGGTGAATTTTCGGCTGAGATGAGAGAGAAGGAAGTAAATCAGATTAAACATGAGGGAAGAAATTAATAGGATTAACTGGTATGAGCTCCTATAAGACCTAGAAAATTTTAATTTCTTTTCCCAAGTTAGTTCTTTTTAGTGGACTTGACTTACGTTAAAAAGCCCAATTCAGCGGCTCATTTTCATTTTTTGTGTTTAATCTTTTTAAGCAAACAAATTTTAGTTGGTAGGCCCTATTAGTAAATATTTCTTAGAATAAAACTCATTGATAATTTAGGAAAAGTCCTTGTGACAAATATTATCATTTCACTTCACTTAATCACTCTCTCAATTCATCATATCAATTTTTTTGCTAAATATTATCACTTTATCTATTTCGGATTATTAGGAATATTATCTTCTAATTGCCACTCTGAAATTTATATGATAAAAACAAATGAAGCAACTCAATGTGGTCCATGGTACAGTAAATAGAATTATTATAAATAGATGAAGGGTGAATTTTCAGGTGAGATGAGAGAGAAGGAAGTAAATCAGATTAAACATGAGGGTGAAGAAATTAATAGGATTAACTGGTATGAGTTCCTATAAGACCTAGAAAATTTTAATTTCTTTTCCCGAGTTAGTTCTTTTTAGTGGACTTGACTTAGGTTAAAAAGCCTAATTCAGAGGCTCATTTTCCTTTTTTTGTGTTTTATCTTTTTAAGCAAATAAATTTTAGTTGGTAAGACCTATTAGTAAATATTTCCTAGAATAAAACTCATTGATAATTTAGGAAAAGTCGTTGTGGGATCCCTTCGTCCACCCAATCCTACTGAGGCCCAAATTCTCTCTCATTTGGGGTCAACTTTGTTTCATTTTCAGTTTTTGTTTTCTTTTATTTGGATTTTCTATAATTATCCTACTTGATCTCTCTTAACAAGCAAATATTATCATTTCACTTCACTTAATCACTCTCTCAATTCATAATATCAATTTTTTTGCTAAATATTATCACTTTATCTATTTTGGATTATTAGGAATATTATCTTCTAATTACCACTCTGAAATTCATATGATAAATACAAGAAAATTGGATGATTATCATTTAATTAGGAGGAAAAAAATCTATAACCCTGATCATTTCACCATTCAACCCCTTTCCCCCTCTAACTCTCCTCTTTCTCTCTTTTTCCGTAATACTCCTCATAATCATCATGATTTTTGAAAATATAACGAATATTAAATACAATTGCTAAGGATTACCATGTACCAAAAGAGTAATTATATATACTTTGTATTATACAAAGATTTCTAAAATTTGGCATAACATGTCTTTATACATCAGTCAGTACAAAATTTACAAAAAAATACATGAAAAGCACAAAAACTATAATTTTACAAAGAAAAGCTCTTCATCGACTTCTTTGTATTCAAATCACACACCTGCAGAATCTGAGGGTAGGTGAGTAAATTTATACTCAGTAGGCTGAGTTAAGTTCTAAAAATATGTATGTAGAAATATCGTATCATCTATCTTTCAAAATCTAAAAACATCGTCACAGAATGTCGCAATACCAGATGACTTACACCCATGCTCATTGGGCAACGGGAGACGGAAGGAAAGAGAATTTCCCATGATATCCCAGTCCTGTACGCGTCGGAAGCCAAATTTGGCGGTATCCAGAATCATCATAATAACCTTTAGTTTCGAGAAACCAAGGACTATCCAGAGGGTACGATTACCCAAAACTCGGAGAATTTTTCGAAAAGAGGAGAGACTTTTAAAGACAGAATAAAAACCATAAACCATATCTTATAAATCCACTCACATATTTTATTATTATCTTAACAACAATCATGTGTGATTTTTTAGGATCAGCTTGATATCTAGTACATACTCCTACACTTAAGTAAATATCTCGGCGATTAACAGTTAAACACAAGATATTACCAATCATGCTTCTATACAAAGTTTGGTCAACAGATTTACCTGAAACATTTTTACTTAATTTGATAGAAAGAGGCATAGGTGGCTTAGCATATTTTGCATCTTTAAGTCCAAACTTCTTCACAAATTCTTTAGCAAACTTTGATTATGAGATGAAGATTCTAGAATCAGTTTGTTGTACTTGCAAACCAAGAAAATAAATTAGTAAACTTTCCATACTCATTTCAAATTCCTTACTCATATCTTTTGCAAAAGTGTTGACAAGCTTATCATTTGTGCAGCCAAAAATGTTGTCATCTACATAGATCTTTGTCAGCGCAACATGTTTTACATATTTATTGACAAACAATGTCTTGTCAATACCTTCTTTTGTGTAGTCCTCCTTTGTCAGATATTGTGTCAATCTATCATACAATATTTTTGGAGCTTGTTTCAATTTATACAAAGCTTTCTTTAATTTGTATATATAATCATAACAATGAGGGTCAATAAAACCATTAGGCTATTCAACATAGTCTTCACCTTCCAAGTTTCTATTCAGAATATCACTCTTGGCATTCCTCTGATATACTTTAAATTTTAAATGACAAACTATAACAAGAAGTAATCTAATAGATTCAAGTTTAGCAACAGGAGTAAATTCAAAACCAATGCCTTATACCGGTGTGTAGCCTTGAGCAGCTAATCTTACTTTGTTTATTAATTACCACAGTACCTTGTTCATCTGCCTTGTTCATATACATCCACTTTGTCTCTATGACATTACATTGCTTAGATCTAGGGACAAGAAACCATACTGCATTCTTAGTGAATTTTCAAGTTCCTCTAGCATTGCAATTATCCAATTCTCATCCTGAAGAGCTTCTTCAATCTTCTTTGGTTCAGGAAGAGATACATAACAAGAAATTTTTATTTATTTTTCCTATTGATGTCTTGTTCTCACTCCTTCATTGATGTCACCAATCACATTGGTTTCATGATGGTCTTTTTTAACCTAATTAGGTACTTGAATAGTTTGAACTTGCGGTTCTTGCTCTTCTTCTTGAACATCACTTTCATATATGTGATCATCATGAACTTCCACCTGTTTTTGTTCTTTATAATCTGCATTACTAAACACATTAACTAAATCATCACAATCATAACAATCATCAAGTTTTTGTTTTCCTTTCCCTTGTTGAATGTTTTGATTTTAAAAAATGTGTGCATCATTTACAACCATATTAAAGGACTCAATGATAGTTTGGGTTTTTTTTAAAAAAAACCTTGTATACCCTACTTGTCAAAGAATATCTAATAAAAATTCATCATCATTCTTATTATCAATTTTTCCTAAGGCTTCCATATCTCTTAAGATATGAAAATGACTTTTACAAGTCATAAAGGGTTTAGACTGTACTAGGTCTTAAATAAACTCTATTGAGGGTGTATGTTGCAATGCTTACAACTTTTGCCAAAAAATGTTTAGCCAAATTCTTGTGTCTAAGGATGGGCTTCCAGTGGATGAACGTAAAGTTGATTCATTCATGTTGTGGCAAAGACCTACTAGAATATATCAGGTATGCAATTTTCATGGGTAAGTACATTTATGTGGGTGTTGAACAAATTTCTTTTACCATTTATTGGTAGCTTTGTTACGGTTAACTTTGACAACATACTTATTTATAGTTCTGATTTTATGACTCACTTTCAACAATCATGAAAAAGTTAGTTCCATTCCTTGGGTAAGTTCTGTCTAAGGAAGGATTGACTTCCATTGAATGAACATAAAGTTGATTCAGTCAAGCTATGGCCAAGACCTACAAGCACACATGAGGTACAAAGCTTTATTGGGTTAGCTTCTTTATATAGGAGGTTTATCTGACATTTTTGTACCATCTTGACACCTATTACTGACTGCATGATGTCTAGAAATTTCATATGGAGTGATGAAGCTTAGAGAGTCATTAGCCTTATTAAAGAGATTTCACCACTTGTATTAACATTGCCTCATTTTGTAAATCCTTTTGAATTACAATGTGATGCTTCTAAGGTAGGTAATGGGGTTGTCCTGAGTGAAGACGGCCATCCAAATGTATACATTAATGAAAAGTTACTGGGTGCTAAAGGTAGATATAGTGCTTATGATCTATGCCAAGTTTATTCTATATTTTGATCATGCAACTCTTAAATATATAAAGTGGCAGATGCTCTGAGCCATCGAGCATGTTTGCTTACTACTATGCATATCCAGGTATTTCGAATTCAGGTTCCTTTCAGGACTTATTACTTGTTGACCCCTATTTCTCTAGTGTCCTGGTTGATGCTAAAAAGGGAAAGAGATCTGACTACGTGTTGCATGAAGGGTTTCTATTTGTGGGTATCTAGCTATATATTCCATTATCTAGTTTATGTGTGACGATCATAAAATAGCTATATGAGGAAGGTCATATGGGTAGAGATAAGACATTCCATCTTGTCTCTTCTTTTTATTTTTGGTCATTTATGCATAGAAAGATGTACATGATTATAGGAAGATGTCGTGTATGCCTTTTCCTATCCCTAAGAAACACAATCTGACAGCAATATGGTATTTGTTCTTGGCTTACTGCACAAGAACAAAGGTATGGATGTTATCTTTGTGGTTGTTGATAAATTCTCTAAGATGACACACTTTGTAGTTTGCAAGAAAGCTATTGATGCATTGCATGTTGCCTTGTTATTCTTTCGAGGGATGACTTACCTTTGTCTAGTATATCAGATTGAGATACTCACTTTTTAAGTCACTATTGGCATTCTTTCTAGAGGTTAGCACACACATCATTATTTCAATAATGCTTATCATCCCAAATTGATTGTTAGACAGAGGTAGTCAATAGGTCTATGGGAAATTTGTTGAGATGCTTAGTAGGTACTAATTTGAAGTATTGGGATCAACATTTGTACAAAGCTGAGTTTTCTTATAACAATAGTGTAAACAAGAATACATGTTTTAGTCCATTTACTACTGTGTTTTGCTTCAACTAACACTCACCATTAGATTTGGCACTTATACAAGATGTGAAGTGTTTAAGTGGTAGGGCTATAGATTTTATTACTCACTTGTAGGATGTTCCTATTGACAATAAAAAGAAATTATAGGTATGTCACTGAAAATTACTATTTATAATGCACATAATAATGTCACAAAAAAATAACTATTTGTGACCCTTTTTTAAAAGCTTCACTAATAGTTGTACTATTTACGACGCTTTTAAAACAACATTGCAAATAGTTATAAGTTTTTTAAAAATTTTAGAACTATTTCCGACGATTTTAAAAAAGTGTCATAAATAGTGGTAATATTAATGACACTTTAAATAGAAGTGTAGCAAATAATATAATAAATTTTTTTAAACAAAATTAAAATTATTGGTGACGGTTTTTTAAAAGTCTTGCCAGTAGTAGTATTATTTGCGACTCTTTTAAAAAATGCCACAAATAGTCTTTTTTTTTAAATAACCTTATTTTATTTGTAACATTTTTATGAAAGTGTCACTAATAGTTTTATTATTTTATTTTATTTTATTTTTATTATTTGAATATATAATATACAATAAATAAGTATTAATTTTTTTTAAAATCACAAATATAGAATAAATAAATAAGAAAAAAAACTCCTACTTTCTCCCTACTCATAGTTGGGGCTCATATACATGCGCGTGAGTGAGAGAAAGAGTGCAGGGAGAGAGTGAATGAGCAAGAAGAGACAGGCGAGAGAGAGACAGAGAGAGAGAAGAGATGAGATTACAAAGAGAGAGATGTGAGAGAGAGAAGAGAGAGAGATGTGAGGAGAGAGAGTGACGAGAGAAACATGAGGGAGAGAGGAGAGGAAGAGTGAAGAGAGAGAGTGAAGAGAGTGAGAATAGAGAGTGAGTGAGAGTAAATAGAGAGAGAGAGAGATGAGAGAGCGAGATGAGAGGAGAGGAGAGAGATACACACAAAGAGAGAGAAGAGAGACAGGAGAGAGAGGAGAGAGATGAGAGTGAGGAGTGAGAGAGAGAGGGGGGGCAGAGATGACAAAGAAGAGAGAGGAGATAGAGAGTGAGAGAGAGAGATGATAGAAAGAAGATAGAGAGAGATGAAAGAGAGAAGGAGAGAGATGTAGAGAGAAAAAGCGAAGAGAGATATAGAGTAGATGTGAATATAATAAATTTGACATAGACAAAAGTATAGAGAGCGGGAGGGTCATTGGACTCAGCTAGAGGAGAGAGATAGAGAGAGCATGGGAATTTAGTTTTAATTTTTTAGATATTTTATTTCTATGCGTCGCTATTGCTTTCTAATTTATTTTTGTTAATTTTAAAATATAATATATAAAAAATTTAAAAATATTAAATTCCCTTGCTCCATCGCCTTTGTTCGTCAGGGCCAGGGCTCACATTGAAGCGCATTAGAGAGAGAAGACGAGAGAAAGAGAGAAGAGAGAGAAAAAAGAGGGAGGGACAGAGATAGAAGAGAGAGGGAGAGGAGAGAGATAAGAGAGAAGAGATGAGAGAGTGAGAAGAGAGAGAGAAAGTGGGTGGATAGAGAGAAGAGAGAAAGAGGAGAGAAAGAAGGTAGAGATAGAGAAGAGACGAGATATGAGAGGAGATAGAGGGAGGGAGGGTGTAGAGACAGAGGATAGAGAGGGTAGAGTCAGAGGTGAGAGAGTGGAGAGAGAGGGTATAGAGACAGTGGAGAGAGAGAAGGTAGAGAGAGGAGATGAGATGAGAGGGTAGAGAGAGGAGAAGTGAGAGAGAGGTGTGAGATGAGAGGAGAGAAATGAGAGAGAGAAGAGAGAGAGGGAATGAGAGGAGAGAGAATAGAGAGAGGAGAGAGGGTGAAGAGAGAGAGGGGAAATTAAAAAATGAAATTATGTATTATTTGCGACACATCTTAAAGTGCATTGCAAATAGTCGTCTTATTTGCAATGCATGTTTAAGAGTATCGCAAATAGGGGTCTTATTTGCAACATATCCTAAATTGCATCACAAATAAGGTCTTATAAAGTGCGTCGCAAATAGATGTGCACTTGTGAGATTGCAATGTGATGCAGCGTCTCAAATAATCATGTTTTTGCGATGCATTTGATGAAGTGTCGCAAAAAAGCCAAAATTTCTCCCATGCATGAACTTTTACTCGTCAGCAATGCATGGGCGAATTTCGCCTGCACTTATTAAATGGGCCTCATCCCCTCCCATTTCCTTCCTCCCCGATCCACTTCGGAATCTGGCAATGGAGGAGGAGGGCCCTCCGGCACCATTGATGGGCTTCCATCCTGTCTCCGTCCGGCCCTCATATTGCCCCACTCTAGCTACTCTCCAGCAAGGCTACCCCTTCCCCCTTGGCGTGGCACTAAGGCAGGGCACTTTAGCAATAGAAGGGCGTAGTAGACCCCTATTTATCAATAATACATTTTATTGACCTATCTTGTTATCATATATGCGATATGGATTAAGTGTTGACACGGGCCATGCAGAGTATGAGATCTTTGGCCCATTTAGTAGGAGTGATCCTCTCGTTCTCACATTCTTGGAAGTCTCGCGAGTCATCTAGGCTAGATGTACTCCACATGATTTCCTTCGGATTCGTTGTACTCCTAAAAATCATTTCCTTTTACCACGTCCAATCCCCATTTTTAGCAAGTCTCCGGAGTCCTTCAATCCATTCTAAACGCAACCCAGTTTTCCAGATTATCGGAACAATATGTTTTTTGCAATTCAGCAAGCACTAAAGTGGCTTCCTTTGATTCCCAGTTTTGAATTCTGCTATTTTCATATGTTTTTTAATTGGGAACCAGTTTTGGATTGAAACTGGGAGGTGGCTCGGTTTTGGTTCATTCTCTAGAACACAAGATTGAGAAGGAGAAATTTTTTACTTTCTATCGATCATCTTTAAGTAGGTACTTTATTTTCTATATGCCATATATTTTGATTTTGATCGTATAAATCAGTGTCATCATCAGTAATTCGTCACCAATATTGAGATAAGAACTTGGGTATGAGTTTATTTGTGACCTAAGGGTATATTCATCATATAGGATTAAGTATTAAAATCAAAATAATATAGATTATTTTTATATCGAGTTAGGTAATATGAAAAAAATTCTAAATTTTTTTGATAATAATTTCTTGTGCACAATTTAGAAATAAAGAAGAATTTTTTATATTCATTAATAATAAGCTTAGCGAAAGTTATACATAGAATCCCTTCAGCAACAAAATTAATAATACACTAGGTATTAACATATATATCATTAATTTCGTGATTTTTATATATAAATTGCGCTAAGCTTATTGTTAGTTAAAAGTAAAAAAAGCTCTTCTCAGAAATAATTATATACTGATTACTAAAGAAAAGTCTTAAACATGAGTCACAAACTGCGGCCTAGCCACTGACTGCTTTAGTGGACAAGGGCATCCTCATATCTTACGGTAAAACACTAAGAATAAATTCAATAAGGGCAGAGTACGGTGGGACCTCCTCTTTTCAACTTCCAGTCACCATTTGTACGAAAAAAACTCGTGAGTTAACCAAGCAGGCAACCTGCCACTGGATAAGATAAAACTATCTGTAAATGCACACGTACTGATTTTTTTATTTTTCGATAACCCCCACATGTTGATCTTCAACAACCATACAGCTGGCTTTTTTTATTTATATTTAACTGCTGCTTCTTACATTTAATTGAAGTCGAGCTATTTCTAAAAGAAAATATGTGATGGCCTTTCATAATCAAGTTGAACATTTTGTCGATAATTAAAAAGAGAGTTGAAGCCACATACTCCTTTATTAAGGGCAATGTTGTAAGGAAGAGAAGGTAAGAAGTCGGAGAAGGGGTAAGCTGTTAGATATTTATCCGGCATCTCGTACCTTAGGCGCACCTACCTCTACAAGTACTGCCTAGCTTAGGATGGTTCTTTTATTTATTTTACACTATTTTATTTAAAATATTTTTATATATAAAGATATTTTAATTTTTTTATAAATAATTTTATTTTAATATATAATTATAGGTAATTTGTAAATTTTGTGTGTCATAAAGTCCTTTGGATGAGTCAAGGCTCACTTATATGCGTAAGCCTAAATATCATCGGTCATCAATTTTTAATTCCATGATGGTAATTTCTCAGTGGATAAATAAACTTTCTACCCCTCCTACCAATGGTGCCTTGGTGCAAAAGCCCAGGTATAATTCTTATCTTAAATTAATACCTAAACAAAAATATTTAAATTAGTAAACAAAATTGACTAAAATTAATTTATTTTAGTTTTTATTACATAAATAAATAATTTTGATATTAAAAATAAATAAATTAAGATTACTTATTTAGAGGCTCTGTATTTAAAATTTTCAATTTATTTATAATAACTATGTGTAATAAAATTAGGAAAAGTAATTATTTGTATATAGTTTTCTAGAGCTGTAAGTACGTGGATTTTACTTTGTTATTTTTTGGTTGCTGACAAGAAACTTTAGTAGATATATAGTACCTGTATGGCTCCGCGGAGGTCACATGGGTGTAGGGCAGTGATCAGTCAAGATGGACCACATGCCAACATTCAATAGTTTTGACCAGTGTCTTATACAAAAAAAAGACAAAAAACAAAGGCAACAAATAGACTAATCCTAGTCTCAAAAGAGGTTTTTGCAATAAATGCATTTGTCGTAGAAGTTTTTATTTTGTTAAAATTATATTTTTAAGATGAAAAAAAATTTGTACACTTTTGTTAGTAAGGCATCACAAAAAGTTATTGCAACAATTTTTGTTGTTGTAAATAGTAGACACTTTTGCAATGAATTTGTTTGTCGTAAAAAAGTAATTACTATGTTGCAAATAAATATAATTTTTTGTGTTAAAAAATATTAAAAATATGCCTCAACCCACAATTATATCGCAACAGCATTGACATGTACACCAAATTAAATTTGTCACAAATGATTTTAATGTATTTGAGACAAGCTGCATATGTTGCAAAGGCTTGATATTTGAATATTTTTAAAAAGTATTAGCAACAAACCATAATCATCACAAATGATATTTATGTATTTGCAACAAATTGCATATGTCCCAAAAAGATTGACATGTATATATTTTTTATAAATATTTGTGGCAAATCAATTTTATCGCATATGATTATAACATATTTGCAACAAAATAAATTGCATTTGGGACAAGAGAAATTTGTTACAAAAGAGCTTTAACATAATAAATGTTAACTATTTGGGACAAATTTGAATTATAGCATATACATTAGCACATTAATTGCAATGGCTATAACTAATTATTTGGGCGGGTGGGCAGGGGATGAAAGATATTTAAAAATATATAAATTCAAGAGAGTTGTATATATTAATCTATATAAATTAATAATACAAATATATCTTAATAGGATCAACATAAATCATTCACTTACTATTTGATTTCAATAAACTTAAATATTTTAATATTAAACTAAATATCATCTATTGTCTTATAAACCATAAATCTAATACATTTTGGCTAACTAAAAAATATTAAATAATTAGAATGAAACCAATAGCAATGTAACTTTATCACAAAAGAAATAAGAAGATATGTATCATTTTCTTTCATCCTAAATTTTGATCATTCTTTTGAACTCCCCTATTTACCTATAAATATATAACATTATATAGTAAGCATGATGTAGTAAAGAATCATGGTTCAAATAATTTAGATTTATATAACTAGACATAAAATTAAGACTTAAAATAAGCTTTATGTGTGAAGATGCTTTGTACCTAAACCCATGAATATGATTGTATCACTTATTGCTCCATTAGTTTTAGAATCATCGACCCTAGATCAAGTTGTTTTGATCTAAGAGTATGCACATCCATTTTTAAAGATTTTGCACATTTTTTAGCCGCCTCAACCCTCATATTATCATTCTTATCATCTTGAGAATGACTGCCTAATGAGATAGGCATTAAGTCATGCCTGAGCTCATTAATGTATCTTGACCTTGTACCAAGAATTAATTAAATATATCATTCTTCTTAGATTTTGTTATAGGCCCCTCTTGCCTAGATGCATCAACCTTATGATTCATTTATGCCTGCAAAAAAATATGTACAAAGTAAATTCCAAGATTATGTTAGAATTTTAATAATTAAACAACAAATATAATATATAAATTAATATTCATTATATGTAGAAGTCTACAACGCGATGTCACCCAACTCTTAGTTTTTTTTAAGTGTGTAGTTTTATAAAATTTTACTAAGTTAGGCTCCTCATCTGGCTCTTTTTCTTGTTGATTAATTCAATTCATCTAAGTACAACAAAAAATTAGTACACTATACAAAGTAAAAAAAATTTAATTGTTGAACATACTTTATGATATGAAATATATGTACACGATACCATCACTGCGAGAACTCTGACAAATGACTTTAAACTAATAGTGTGGTTCATAGTTAACTTTGCACGATTATCCTTATTTGTTTGGCTTTTTAACTGTATAAAATAAATTATATATCATACACTAAGTCATTTAAAGAAAAAAAATTGAAATTTAAATGACATCATACATTGTAGTTGTCATCCTTAAAATTTTTGCAAATTTTTATCCACTTATTTAGAGGAATCCCATCGTAAGGTGTTGAGGTGCCATACTTCTGATAATGTGCATGTGCTCTATTCTAATGGGACTGAAATCGAGTAACTAAGAATGTATTTAGTGCCCTCTTAACTTATCCTCCATGTTAATATCAAATTTGGACTAAAAAAGTCAATTTATTTATCAAATGTTAACACCAATAATTTAATTTGAAAGACAATAAAGAATTAAAATCATTGCATATGCTTGCAACAATAAGGGCCTTTATCTAGGTTTTGTCAACTCTAGGGACCTTGGACCATCTTTTGTGTATTAGTTTTGCATAAGTACAATACAACCTTCTAACCTTGCTTATAAACTCTTGGGCCCTCATGAGAGTTTGTAATTAGAACTCATGTACAACACCATTTAAGACTTAAGAAGATCACAAGTCACAGAAATTCAAAAGAATAATAAGGAACAACTACTAAATTCAACCAAATGAATAATAATGGAACAACTATTGAATTCAACCAACATTCAAGAAAGGCAATAAAGTTTCTGGGAACAACTATTAGTAACTCAGCAATAAAGTTTCTAAGAAAACTAAGTGAAAAGTGACCATAATTGTCTAAATGCATAAATCGCAGCTAACTTGAATGCAAGCTCACTAGAATCCACAGCATGCAATGCACCATCTGTCCAAACAATTCGAATATTTTCCATAGGGTGCCCTATCAATGAACTACTGCAAGAATTCCAACCACATATTAATTTAAAAAAGAAGACCAAAAACAGCAGCAAACAACACTCTTGAATTGCTCAGCAATAAAACTCATAAATTTTTTGCTTCTTTAAAACCTTTTTCAATAGCTGGGATCAAGTTAGATGGTATAACTTGCCCAATAATCATATGGTTAAATTCAAACTTGGTGGCCGAATCAAGAGGTAATGGCTCAATATATCTTCACAAAATATAATTGAATAAGATTATTAAAACAATCTCACACATAAATAAACGATACCTGTATATGTGCATATCACAATAAAAAATGTGAATTCACTTGCATGTGCCACAATAACTATATCTATTAATTCATGTATTAACAAATAATTTTTTTAAAAAAATAAAAATAATAATTACAATGGGTTTTTTAGCCACAAATAAATAAATTTTCTTAAAATTAATATGGATTATAATTATATTAATAAATTAGTAATGTCCACATAAACATATTTATGAAAGGAAAAACTATTTTCATTGTAATTATTAATACATAAATTTATTTTTATAAGTATATTTTTTATTAATAAAAGGGCTTTGTTCAAATAAATGGAATTGTATAATAAAATAAAACATATATTTATCATTAAAAAAATAAATAATTAACTTAAAAAATACACCATTACCATACCTAGTTCATCGATTTGCATTACTTTTCTTCATTGTAAATGGAAAATTAAGGTAACAAAGTGACAATAGGTGTAGTGTATAATCTTATTGATCATAATGTAAGCATTATACATACTAATTAATATATGATATGTTGCAAACCTAACAATAACATAATAAATAATTATTTATTTTTTAATTTACATAAAAAAATAATTTGGCCAATAAGTACTCGTAAAGGCAACTAAATATGGTCATTAAAATTAGAAGGGTTGAAGTGTAAAGATCTTTGAACACACCCTCAAACTTGTCCATGTATTAAGAGTATTCACAATTTTAGCACGTCAATGCCTTCACTTCTTACCTCTTTCAACATGCTACAACTGTGCATGCCCTCAACATATAGAGGCCATGATACTTTGAGCACATCACCCACCCTCAAGGACCTAGTTGATCTTTAATAGGGCTGTAAATGAGCCGAGCTAGCTCGTGAGCAAACTCGGCTCGGTTAGGCTCGGCTTGAGTTAAACTCGACTCAAATTAGGCTTGACTCGAACTCAATTTAAGCTCGAATAAGTTCAAGCCGAGTTTGAGCTAACCCCTGTTCGACTCGGCTCGAATAAAACTCGAACTCGATGCTACTCGACTCGACCTCGACCTCGAGCTCGAACTCGAATATAATTTTAAAATTATATATAAATAATATATATACATATTTTATATAAATATAATTATTAATTTAAATACATATTTATAATATACTCCCTCCATTCTTAGATTAATAGCTCTGTTTGATTAGTTCATTTTGAAAATTTTAATTGAGTTATTAATCTAAGACGAATGAAATATATAAAACGACATCTAATCACATATTTATATACTAATACTATGTATCGTATTAATATATGAGACCTGTTTATATGAGTCAAGGCTCACTCACGACTATGTGAGTATAGATGTCATACATCATCATATTACGATATAAGAACACACATAACTCGGGAGGTAGATTAGTGTATGTCTTCTTGCGCATTTGGATTTCGATCTTTCCTAAATAATTTTTTATTTTTTACATTTTTTTAGTGATTATATGTACATAAAGAGAGAAAAATAATAATGTTGCATTTTTTTAGCATATGTAACTAAAACTTATTTGTCATAGTTTTCTTCTTTCATAGTGACTATAATCAAATATTCATGTTGTAGTCGTAATACTTGTTAAAGTATATTAATTAATATTTAATACTAAAAGTATATTAGTATATGTGATACTTCATATACTTTATATTTATATATACATTATTTTTATTTTTTTAGTTCGAGCCCAGTTCGAGCCAAGGCTTATGATTCACTTATTCAAGTTCGAGCTCGGGCTCGAGCCAAGCTTTGAATTTCTAAATCGAGCCGAGCTCGAACTAAAAGGTTCGAGTTTATTCGAGCTTCGAGCCGAGCTTCAGCAGCTTGAGCTCGAGCCGAAATAGCCTAATACTCGGCTCAACTCGGCTCGTTAACACCCCTAATCTTTAATTAAGTATTCATTTTTCTAGTAGCGTAGAAAAATATATATGTTACATTGAAGTATATAACAAATTTTGAACACTAGCTTAAAGTGTGATCATTTGTCCTAAAAAGTAACTTTTAAGGACCAATATTAATTTGTGTCAAAATGTTTGGTTATAGTTCTTTTGTGATGACTACCTAAATTGTTGCAAAATAAAGGATCTTTTTGTTGTAGTGTCTACCTTAATGAAGTGTAGGCTGTGCAGCTAGCTTCTTCTAGACATAGTCGTGCTAGCATTTTCATTTCAAAACATTTACTGAATTTGGATTAGATTGAAAAGATGAACTGAATTTGCTTAGTGTTTATTTAATTTAATCAATACATCTCTAAGCATTCCTTAATTATATATCTAGTTCAAGCCAAGAAGAATTTTTTTCTCATGATAATTGAAAAGAAGAAGAGAGTTTTTATAGGAGCAGTTTTGTTATTAATGCTTCATCTCAAAATAAGTATTCTATTTAGTTTTTTTAAAAATAAATAAATTAACATCATTTAAAAATACAAAATATTAGCATATTTTTATCATTTTGTACATATTAGCATGAAAAAAATTACATATTTTTATATCACCGGATTTTTTAGCTCTATTACATAATACCTACTTTTAAAGGAGATCAGGTAAATCGGTTAATTAGGGAGGACATTTGTGGTATCAGATATAGATACGAGGGTATGTTTATCTAGAAATTAGGTAAAAGCTGGTAATATATAATAAAGGGAAAAAAATAGGTGATATGAAAGTATACAATCTTCATCGAAGGAATCTGTAAATTGCCAATTAAAATATGTGTTCTATTTATTTTATAAAATAAATGAATTTTAATTTATTTTAAACAAATTAAACAAAACACTTATTTTGAAAAAAGAGCAGAACTAGTCATGGTACATGCCAGTGCCTAATCCATACAGCGGCTCTGAATATCTTTGATTTCTATATGGATTTGCCCTTTAGCCCTATGTGAGCTGGTTACAAAATTGGTGAAGAAAATATTTTCGATCCTTAAATTTTTTTTTTGCAATATTGGGCCTTTGATATTTTCATCATTCAATTTTTTTTCTTGGAACAATAACAAGCTCGCTGTATACGCAAGCATCCTTGTCGTTTGCATTCATTGTCATTGTATTACTACTTATCACTTTATCTCTTTGTCTCCTCTACAGTAGTCTCCAAACATCTATAAATAGGTGCACAGGGTATAGCATTTCTTTCATCCTTCCCCACATACTCCTAGCCTTTACTCAGTGAAAGGATGGTTTCAAAGACTGTTCTTGGTTTGGGTCTTCTCCTGGCAGTTTTCCTTGCCATTTCATCTGAAGTGGCAGCTAGAGACCTTCCTGAGACTTTCGCGGAACAGTTTAAAGGTGAAAAAACTTGCTAGTGTTTTTATACTACTAACTGTAACATTTAGCTACTAATCACATTTGGGCCTGATGTCTGATGTCTAACATCTATACCAACAACTGTCTAGTCTCTAGCTATTTTCCCCAGGAAGGACAACGGTTCTTTTCCTCTTTAACAAAAGATTTATAATTAGGAATGCCAGGATGTCCTGAGTTATATACCCCTTGCGCATGATAGATGAAACTTGTGTATGCCCTATGGAATTACTGTGTTCTTAAGGCCGGTTCTTCTGTCTCTTTAGTCGAGTTACTCGAATTAACCATATACAATATACAAATTACTTTTTGAGCAGCATTTGCTGGTGCAGGTGAAACATCTGTTGGGGACCATGGTGGCGGTGGAAGGGGTGGATACGAAGGCAGACTCGTTTGCCGGTGCTGTGGTTTCTTCCAAGGTTTCTGCATCTGCTGCGGAGGAACATCAGAACGGCTTATGTTACCTGTGTATGCATAATGCGTCAAAACTAGAGACCGCAGCTTCCTTATGCGCCACTTGTGTAACTGCTGCAATATGGCTTATGTTACCTGTGTATGAATAATGCGTGAATGCAACTAGCTTGTTGCTTCACCAATGTCCCTTAAAATAATGTTATCAGGCACTTTGTATGGAACGTATTGCCTGGCTACTAGACAGTAGTCGGCTTTACTTCTGTTTCTTAAGAAATGGTTTACTGAACTTAGTAGCTTTTATTTTTCATTTCTGGCCGGTCATTCTTTTACTTAGATCTTCCATGAAAAATTTCTCCAGAGAAATCTTTCCTTAATTCAAATTTTAGCTACAGCTGCAAATCCAACGAGTAGTGTACCTGCAGATTAAGGGTATAAGGTTCAGGGAGAAGTCGTCCCAAGTTCAGGAAGTGAATTATGGTCTAACGTGTGCATTAATTTGCCATTAAACCTTATACCCTTAACTAAGAGATTGGAAACTATTTCTGTTTCTTATGTATTCGTCAATTATCATAATTTTGCTTTATTTAGCCAGCACCCATGCTTAGGTTTAATTTATTTTTAATGAAAAAATATTTACATCTATCTAATACACATACACACACACGTGTGTGCATTACAGGCCAAATAGAAAGTTATTTTTATTTCTCATAAAAACAAAGAAAGTTATTCTTATCACTATAATTTTGCACCCTCAACAATCACTTAATTATGCTTATGCACCCTCCGGTTGACCATGCACATACAAATGAAAATAATGGCTCCGGCTTTTCTATTATATAAGTCAAACAATCTCTACACTTTTAGGAATTTGGGTACTATTATTTCAATTTAACCAAAAAAACCCAAGTGTTCACCCTTTATTCTAGGTATAGTTTTAATGAAAAAAATTAAGGGTTTACCCTCCTTTCAAGTTTAGTTTAATATTAAAAAAACACCTTTCTTTGCCTGCCACTGCCCTAATAATGCAATGTGAGTGGGCTTATAGTTTAATTGCTAAAGCCTAAGAGTGTCCAAACACTATGTAGGACCCAGGAAGATATAAGAAGGCCCAAGAAGATAAAGACAAGATGAATGCACAAACCCCATGAAGAAAGGAGACGAAAAACCATTCTAAAAAGTCAAATTCGTCATGAGCTGTGGTGCAGCATTAAACAGCCCAACCAGATCATTCTAATGGCCTCAATCTCAATAGTTGACATTTCTTTTTCTCTAGGCATGCCTAGGATTAGGGCTGCCAATAAAACTAATACCATTACCATTGTTGTTCATAGTTGTTGCAAATAAATTATAAGGAATAAACATGAAATGAAAATGAACACATATATTAGATATATACCAAATAAAACTACTTGTTCTCTAATGATTCTTTCATATCATATGAGTCCAACTCTAAAACATCCATCCACTGCTTATTTCAGAAGAATACCCAATGTGAAAAGAATGACAATTGCCTTGTCACAACCAATTGTCTTTAAAGGTGCATGTCTTGTAGGCAAGAATGAGAACACATGAAGTAATGCACATCATCCATTAGTGTCTCTTTAAAGTAATGTTCTAAAACCCAACCCCGACCCTAACCCGTATTAGTGGCAGGTTTTGGTCAACTTGGGTTTACTGAATGGTGACATCATTACCTTTTTTTTTTTTAGAGTCCCCCCCATATTTTAGAAAAAATTTCACTTAAACCTATTCAAAATCTCACTTAAGCCTATATTTTCATTCAAAATTTGTTGATTCCAACCTATTAAAATAAGTAAATCATCATTTCAAATTTTGCAATCTCATGTACAAAAATAATTTGTAACATAATCATGATTCCAATCAACATACATCAAATCTCAAAATAAACTACCTACACTACTCAATCAAAATTAAAAAAGCTAACACTCAAATCAAGTCACATCAAGATGGGACAAACAAGAGTTTGGTTCTATTAGCCCAAGTTTGAGCTTTAATTTATGATAACTTGAGTCTAGCTTCAAGTAGAATAGAGCTTAAGAGAATATCAAAATGAATTAAGTTTAAGAGAATATAAATGTAAATTACAAATAGATTTTTTTCCAGAAAACTACAGTTAGACATGAAATGCTAGAAAGAGCAAACATAATGACTGGTTGTAAGTAGTTAAATTGGTTCAATAATTATTTGGGATTTGAATGATATATTATGTTGAGTAAATCACAATGGTGAATCATAACATGAAAATTATTGTAAAAGACTATAAGTCAATTTCTTTTGAAATTAAACCACTTAAGATTAATGGGTATAATTTTTAAAGATGACGAACAAGTAACAAATAAATAGGTATGAAAGAACTTTCTCCGTTACCTTTTATTTAGATAACGGTCGGATAAAATTTTTCTCTTATTTACACATCAAATAAATTGAATCATACCATTTAACTTCTTAATAGTACAATACAAATGATAAAATGGGTACCATTGACAGCCCTACATAGGAATTGTTTTCCCATTTCATTACACCTAGAATCTTGTTAAGTTACATTAACATTTTAACTACTACATTTGGACTAATTTTTTAATTTGGAAGCCTATAAATAGGCCTCATATGTAATTATAACGACCATTTTTTATTACAATTAACCCAAGGGGTTAGGGGTAATTCTATACGTTTTAGTTAATTGTTAGGGGGTTTCAAGGAATAAAATCTCCGTATATGGGTAGAGCTCGAAGTAACGAACATAATGAATCAAATAACATGTGAAACAAAGGTTGGGAGCGTAAGGTATGACATTGTGAAGTGTGCCACATGGGTAGGGCTTACTTGAAAAGTATAGGATAACTTACCAATGTGTAGTCTATGAAGGGCTCGCTGATACAAGTTCATCGGTACAAAAAATACATGATTCCTACTCAGGGGTAGGAAGTTATCACATTTTAAAATTGAGATATTATGTGAATAAAATAATATAAAAATCATATTAAAAATAAGAGAAAATGACAGAATGGTTGGCATCAGCGACGCAGCCAGTGGCTTCATTAGCCACGCGGCCACGCCTCTGCCACCCATCCACAAGATGGGGCCCACGTGATGTGGGCTAGCTCTCGCGCGTCACTTCTCTCACTCTCACTTCTCTCTCTCCCTCCCCCCTCTCTCTTCTAGTTCTCTGTCCGCTTACTCTTACAACTCTCCCTCTTTCTGATTTCTCCCTTCCACGTATGTCAACGTGAGCCTCGGCTCTAAGGATAAAAGGGGAATTTAATTTAATTTTTTAGATTTTTAATTATAAATTATATTTTAAAAATAATAAATATAAAATAAAACTAATGTATTAGTGACACATAAGGAAAAGAATCACTAATACCCTAGAGTCACTAATACCCTAGGTATTAGTGACCCTAGGTATTAAAATATATTAGTTAATAAAAAATTTTAAAAAATCATAATTAAATTCCTCCCTCTCCCTTCTCTCTCTCTCCTCTCTCTCTACTCTCTCTCATTTCTATCTCCTTCTCTTCTCCCTCTCTCACTTCTTTTCTTTATATTCTCTCTCTCCCTCCCCCCACTCTCTTCTAGCCTTCTCTCCTCTTTCTCTTCCCTCTCTCCTCTATCTGATCTCTATTTCTCTCTCTCTTTCAAGCGCGTTAGCGTGAGCCACGACTTTGAAAATAAGAGGGTAGGAGTAGGTGAATTTAATTTTTTCTTAAATTTTTAATTATATATTATATTTTCAAAATAATAAATCAAAAATAAAATTAATGTTTTAGCGACGCATAGGACAAACCATTGCTAATACCCTATATATTAGCGACATATGTACGTAGGCATTTCTAATACCTGGGTATTAGCCACACAAATTACTATGCGTGGCTAATATATTTTCTTTTATTTCCTTTTCATTTTTTTAAAATATATTATTTAATAAAAAAATTTAAAAAATTAAAATTAAATTCCTTATTCTCTCTACTCTCTCTCTTCTCACTCTCCACACTATCCCTTCTAACTGAATCCCTTCACTCTCTATCTCTCTTCTCTCCCCCTCTCTCACTTCTCTCTCCTCTATCTCTCTCTTCTCCTTCTTTTACTTCTCTCTTTTCTATCTCCTCTCTCTACCTCCCTCCTCCCCTCTCTATTCAAGATCTCTCTTCTCTCTCTTTTTCTCTCTCTTCCACACACATCAACATGAGCCCCGACTTTGAGGATACTAGGGGAGAGAGTAGGGAAATTTAATTCAAATTTTAGATTTTTAGTTATATATTATATTTTTAAAATAATAAATATAAAATAAAATTAATATATTAGGGACTCATGGTAAAAAGTAAGGGAAATTTATTTATTTTTTTCTTATATATTTATTATATATGTAAATATTAAGTATTTAATAAAATATATTATATTTATGAAGTTCATTTAAAATTTTGTATTATTTATTATATATTATATATTTTAATATTAAATATTAAATAAAATAATAAAATTAATAGTCTTAATTTTTTTTAAAAATTAACTTTATTTTTTTAAAATTTATTTTATTTTAAAAATTTATAACTATTAGCGACACTTTTTCAGAAGCATCACGAATAGTAAAACTAAATTAGCGACACTTTGATAAAAGAGTCACACATAGTTATAACTTTTGCAATGTTTTTTGATGCGTCACTAATAACCCTTTTTGTTGTAGTGTGACTTAAGATCATATACATCATGCATCAGAATACTTAATAATTTAAGTTAGTTATATATGATATGTCAACTATATGTTTGGAAACACAAAACTTAATTTTGTTTTTTTGAACTTTTTATAAAAATAAATTAAACAACCACTAAACAAACTAAACTATATAAAAAACTAAGAAAAGTAGTTTTTATTGTCATTGATGTCCTAAAAGATTTTCATACAAAACAAGGGATAAAAAAATTATAGAACTATTTTGGGTAAACAAGTCTAATAACTTTTCTAAGATTAATGAACTATTGATATCAAAGGTTTTGTGAAAATATCAACCAATTAAAACTCTGATGAAATATGTTTTAAGTTAACAATTTGATCCTAAACTAAATGTCAAATAAAATGATATTTTATATCAATATATTTTGCATGTGACTGTTGAAGAGGATTTTGTGAAATTTTAATTGAACTTAGATTGTCACAATATAAAGTCATTTTGCCTTAACATTTTCCAATCAATTAATATTCTTTTCATTGACAATAATTGAGTGCAACAACAATCAACACTTGTTTATTCAACTTCTATATTTGATAAAGAAACAAAAACTTACTTTTTACGATGTCAATGTCCACTTGAAGTACTCTTCCTATCTTGTACATTCCCTGCTAAATCAACATTTGAATATTTTACTAGTATAGAAATAGTGTCTAATGAAAATTATAATGCATATCTTGTAGATCTACTCACATATTTTATTATTCTTTTAATAGAAATCATCCGGAATTCCTTAAGATCTTCCTGATATCTAGCACATACTCATACACTTAAGAGAATATCTTGTTGACTAGTAATTAAGTACAAAAGACTACCTATCATAGTTTTATACAAAGTTTGTTATTAGGTTTGCCTAAAGCATTTTTACTTAACTTAATGGTAGGAGACATAGGTGTCTTAACATATTTTACATATTGACATCTAAATTTCTTCAACTATTCTTTAGCAAATTCTGATTGTGAGATAAAAATTCTAGAATCAGTTTGTTGAATCTACAAAATAAGAAAAGTTAGCACACCTTCCATACTCTTTTCAAATTCCTTACTCATATCTTTTGTTAAAGCTTTGGCAAGCTTATCAAATGCATATCCAAAAATGATGTCATCCACATAGATTTATGTCATCACAACATATTATCTAAATTTATTGACAAACATTGTATTATCATAAGCTCCTCTTGTATAACCCTGCTTTGTAAGACACTATGTTAGTTTATCATATTATGCTCTTGGAGCTTGTTTAGATCCATACAAAGCTTTTTTCAACATATAAACATAATCAGGATGATAAGGTCAATAGTATCCTTTAGTTGTTCGACATAAACTTCCTCTTTCAAGTTCTTATTAAAAAAAACACTCTTAACATCCTTCAAATAACAAATCATAGCAAGAAGCAATCTAATAGATTCAAATCTAACAACTAGAGTAAATGTTTCAGCAAAATCAATCCATTCACTTGTGTGTAGCCTTGACAAAACCAATCTTGCTTTGTCTCGTACCACATTATCTTGTTCATCTATCTTGTTCTTGTAAATCCACTTTGTACCTATCCTAGGTCTAAGGACAAGAAACCATACATCATTCATTCTAAACTGACTTAGTTCCTCTTACATTACATTAATTTGATCTTCATCCTAAAGTGTTTCATCAATTTTCTTTGGTTATGTAAGAGGTACATAACAAGAAAAATTTAATTGATGTTTTGTTCTCACTCCTTCATTGATATCACTAATCACACTTATTTCAAGATGGTCTTTTTGAACTTAATTAGGTACTTAAACAACTTGAACTTGTCATTCTTGCTCTTCTTCATGAGCTTCAAATTTATGTATATGATCATGAACATCCACCTGTTCCTATTCTTTTCGATGTGCATCACAAAAGTACATTAGTTGAATCATCACAATAATAACAATCATAAACTATTTGTTTACCTTTCTCATATTGAATATCTATATTTAAAAAAAATTGCATCATTTATAACCGCATTAAAAACTTCATGACAATTTAAGTTCTTTTATTTAAAATCTTGTTTTCCCTACTTGTCAAGGAATATCTAAGGAAAACCTCATCATCACTCTAGCTATCAAATATCATTATCACTCTTGCTTCCAAAGACTCGAAAATGTTTGACAATTATTTGGACTGTACAAGGTCTTAAATAGACTCTATTTAACATGTATGTTACATTGCACATAGATTTTGCCAAAAAATATTTAGTTAAATTGTTTTCATTTAACATAACTCTAGCCATTTCCTAAATAGTCTTAGTTTTTCTTTCTTTTAGCTATTATATTTTATTAAGGGGTTTTAGGAGTGGGAACTCATGATGAACTCCAAGTTTGTCACAAAACTCTTTGAACCTAAAGTGAGTGAAACCACTTGTGTCATCAAATGTTTTAAATATGTAGGCCACTTGTGTTTTGTGAGGTAAGGTTAATTGTTTTGAATACTTCAAAAGCATTATGTTTCTCTCTAAGAAAATCTACACAAGTGAATCTTGATTGGTCGTCCACCATCATCGAGATGCACTTTTTACCACCTAAAATAGTTGTTTACATTGGTCCTTTAAGGTCCATGTGTGTCAACTCCAATGGTCTCTCAGTTTTCACATGTTTCAAAATTTTCTTGATGGAATTTTGACTATTTACCCTTTTGACAAGAACTACATACAAAGTTTTTAGGAATTTTCAAAATAGGGGCACCTCTAATGATCCATTCCTTTGTTATTTTTGCCGAATCAATGTAATTCACATGCATTAATCTTTGATGCCACAAGTAAGTATTATTAAGCAAGGACAAGTTTGTAAAATAAATATGATCATCAAAATATCAATTATCTTGAGCTCTTAAACCTCTCGCACAAATCATTCTAGATTTGTTAATAATATAAAGCCCTCTTTGTGAACTTATAGTAAATCCAGAATCACAAATTTAACTAATACTTAAATGATTAACTTTCAAACCACTCACATACAAAGAATTATTTAAATCAGGCTATCTATAATTTTTTAATGTGCCTATCCCATCTATTTTTATGGTTATTTTCTCCAAAGGTAACTTTGCCATTATACTTCTCAACCAAATTATTAAACCAAGATGTTTCATTAGTCATGTGTTATGAACATCCACTATCTAGGTACAGCATATTAGAATGTTGTGTTTTCATTGCAGTGTGCACTACATGGCATTTCATGTCATCTTTATTTATCAAAATTGTTTTTGTTTTCACAAATTCTTGATGATTACTCAAGTTTTTATCATGGTTTGCATTCTCAAGAATTTTTGTATTAACTTTTTCTTCCTTCTTGTCATAACCATTATGAGCGAACTTATGAGAGGCTCTTAGTGAATCATGTGTGTGAGCCTATGCTTAAGATTTTAAACATTCGCATTAAATTCCCTTGCATTTTTTCCCATCTATGTGATTTTTCTTAGCAAGTCTATCTTAACATTATTTCTCACAATTTTTTCTTTCTTCCCTAATTGTTCTTATTTGGCTGAAATTTTGTTCCTAGTTCATTCTTACACAATTATTTTACAACCAAAAGTTGAGAAGTTGAAGTACCAGCTCCATTATCATAAAATTTTCTAGTCTTGAATAATTTACTGCTTCCTAATGAATTTGTGTTCTTTTGTCCCACATATCCAAAACCACTTTTATATCACTTCTAAATTGTCTAAAAGGAAGAATTTTATTGAGTATTTCTTTGCCTTCAACAAATTCTTTCAATTTTAAATTAGAAGTTTTCAAAACCAAAAACATACATAGTCCAACAAACCAAAAACACACATAGTTCACAAACCAACAAGTGGTAGCTGACTTTATTTGAATATTTTTGAGATTATTCTAGTATTTTTGGGGTTTGATTATGCTTTCGGTTAATATGGAATTCAAAAACATGCTCAGTTTGTCTTTGTATATTTCAAATTTTGTTGTGGCTAAGAATAACCATATTTTTGATGAATTGAAAATAGAGCAAAATTTCCTACTACAAAAAAACCATGGGACATTCTATCAAGATCAATTATGCACTATGTAAACAAAATATTAAAAAATTATCGATTGCATAGACAAAAAACTCATTTTTCTTTAAACCTGATGGTTCTTCACACTAGTCTTAAATTCTCATTCAACCACTCCTAGGTTGTTTACTGACCATAACTTGATCTTCTTCTTCTTTATGCTCTCTTTATCAACGTAGACGTTTCATGTCCCCCTTGGAATGAATCTTCTATTCAGTTGAACTTCTTAGCAACAACCTTCAGCAAACATCATGTGTTTTGTGCTTTAGTCACTCATTTTCATTAGATTTAGTAAATTGGATGTCGTTGTTTTTTGAATTAACCACATTGAAAGATTAATTGAATAGATTTTACTTGCCTTGAGGATGTGTACTTCATTCCTATGGGCCGGTTTTGCGGCTCCTTGAGCGCATGTTTCCTCCCCCGGGTTGCAAAGAACATATTTTCTATAATAAGATAATTTATGTGATTTACTAGACTTGAGGATCCAGGCTGGTATGTATGTGTACATCGGCTTACCTGGCTGCAATTTCCCAATTAGGGATTTACTCAAACTGCTCCAGTATTCCTTTCTAGGAATTTGAACTTTCTTTGGGACTTCTTGGGTGAGGAGGGTTGCTCTAGTTTTCTATTTTAGGATTTTGGACTAACTTTTTAGGATTTTTAGGGTGACCACATTGCCCCGGCTTTGGCCGGTTGGGTATTTTGTTCTATATTATGAGACATTCATTGGAGTGTTATACACAAAGAAAGTTTGGCGTACCATTGTCAGGGGGCCTGTTTGAGGTCGTAAATGGCTTTGTAGAGGCGACAAGCGTGGTGAGGGCGGGAGGGGTCAATGAACCCAGGGGGTTGGGCCATGTAGAGTTCCTCCTCAATGGTGCCATGAAGGAAGGCATTGGAGACATCAAGCTATTTGATGGCCCAGGCATTGGAAAGGGCGAGGCTAAGGACATTGCGGATAGTGTATGGCTTGACCACGGGACTAAAGGTTTCATGGTAGTCTTGACCTTCTTCCTGAGTGAAGCCTTTGGAAACTAGGCATGCCTTGTACCTAGAGATTGAACCGTCAGGACCACGCTTGATCTTATAGGTCCACCGGCATCCAATGATGTTTGAATCAGGCGGGGGTGGGACAAGGATCCACGTGCCTTGCCAGAGGAAGGCCCCATACTCAACGCACATAGTATCACACCACTCTAGGGTTTGGGAGGCAAGGCGAAAGGAGGTGGGTTCAATCTGGCGGGGGGGGGATTGGGCGGTGAGGGAAAGAGGGATTCGAGGGCAAAAGATGTTGGCTTTGCTATGGGTAATCATGTGGTGGATAGGGGCTGGAGGGAAAGGAGGGGGAGAGGGGAGGGAGGAAAGGAAAGCGGTGGGCGAGAGGGAAGGGATGGGTGAGTGGTGGGGGGAAGATGAGGGAGAGTGGGGGGAAGGGGAGATAGAGTTGAAGGGTAGAGGGGAGAGATGCAAAGAGGAGGGAGGTGTTTTAGGGCGGGAGGAAGGAACGGGAGGTAGGGGTAGAGGTGAAAGGAGTGGGGGGGTGGGGGGTGGTGATGGGGAATGGGAGCGAAAAGGAAAGTCATGTTCGACGAAGCGGACATGGTGAGAAATGTAGACTCGGTGACTAGAGGGGTTGAGGCAGTGATAGCCTTTGGTGGTGGGACAATAACTGCTAAAGACACAAGGAATAGATCAGGCATCAAGTTTGCGTTGTTTATAAGGGCTGGTCCATGGATAATATCAACAACCAAAGATGCAGAGGTGGGAATAGTCAAGAGGAGTATTGTGGAGGAGTTGATAGGGGGAGACATGATGGAGGGTGGGGGATGGAAGCCAGTTGATCAGATATGTGGCGGTGTATGCGGCGTCAACCCAATAGGTATGAGGCATGTGAGCAAAGGTAAGTAGGGAAAGGGTGATCTCAATGATGTGGCAGTGTTTGCATTCAGCAACGCTATTTTGTTTAGGGGTATGGGGACAAGAGAATTGGTGAATGATGTCACGAGTGTGGAAGTGAGAGGTGAAGCGGGAGTTGACAAATTCGCGGCTGTTGTCGGAACGAAAGGTGGTGATATGGTAGGGGAAGACATTTTTGACCATGGATTGAAAGGTAAGAAAGGTGCCAAAGGTGTCAGACTTAAGTTTGAGGGGATAGAGCTAGGTATAACTGGATTAGTCATGTACAAAGATGATATAATATTGATAGCCAAGGAAAGAGGTGACCGGGTAGGGTCCCCAAGGATTAGAGTGGATGAGTTCTAAGGGACGAGTGGTAGAGCAATGGGAGTGTGAGAAGTGTAATTTATGGGATTTGCTAACATGGCAACTGTTACAATCTAAGCCTTTTATTTTGGTAATAGGAAATGAAAAAGAAGACACTATGGTGTTGACTGTGGCTGAGGTGGGGTGGCCAAGTCATTGATGCCCAGTAGTGGAGGAGTAGGTAGTGGGGGTAAAAGCACTTGGGGTGGGGGGGGGGTTAGAGAGTGGGTAGGCACTATTCTGACTGGGACCATGAATTGAAAGGTTAGAGGAGTCGACGAGTCTTGTTATCCTGGATAGACACATCAGAGGCAGAGAAGGTTAAAGAGGTGACCGGGTAGGGTCCCCAAGGATTAGAGTGGATGAGTTCTAAGGGACGAGTGGTAGAGCAATGGGAGTGTGAGAAGTGTAATTTATGGGATTTGCTAACATGGCAACTGTTACAATCTAAGCCTTTTATTTTGGTAATAGGAAATGAAAAAGAAGACACTATGGTGTTGACTGTGGCTGAGGTGGGGTGGCCAAGTCATTGATGCCCAGTAGTGGAGGAGTAGGTAGTGGGGGTAAAAGCACTTGGGGTGGGGGGGGGGGGGGGGGGGGGGTTAGAGAGTGGGGAGGCACTATTCTGACTGGGACCATGAATTGAAAGGTTAGAGGAGTCGACGAGTCTTGTTATCCTGGATAGACACATCAGAGGCAGAGAAGGTTAAAGAGGTGACCGGGTAGGGTCCCCAAGGATTAGAGTGGATGAGTTCTAAGGGACGAGTGGTAGAGCAATGGGAGTGTGAGAAGTGTAATTTATGGGATTTGCTAACATGGCAACTGTTACAATCTAAGCCTTTTATTTTGGTAATAGGAAATGAAAAAGAAGACACTATGGTGTTGACTGTGGCTGAGGTGGGGTGGCCAAGTCATTGATGCCCAGTAGTGGAGGAGTAGGTAGTGGGGGTAAAAGCACTTGGGGTGGGGGGGGGGGGGGGTTAGAGAGTGGGTAGGCACTATTCTGACTGGGACCATGAATTGAAAGGTTAGAGGAGTCGACGAGTCTTGTTATCCTGGATAGACACATCAGAGGCAGAGAAGGTTAGAGAGTAGTCATTATCACATGAAATTTTGTGGACAGAGAGGAGAGCGTGAGCACTAGAAGGTGTGTGGAGGATAGTGGGTAGGTAAGAGTGTGGAATGAGGGAGGGTGAGGGAGGTGCAGCCAGTGGAAGAGACTAGAAGGGATTATCCATTACCTATGTTTATGTAAGGGGGGCCAGGGTGGGGGGAGGGAGAGGTGAGTTGGGTCACGTCCGGGGTGATGTGATCACTTGCACCAGAGTCTAGGAGCCAGTTAGAGGGGCGTTGGACGCCTCCTTGAGGGCTCATAGCAAAGGCATGGTTCCCGGTGGGACCTGTGTACGAGGCATTGAAAGGTGCACCGCATTTAACAACACTGTGGTCAGGGGAGCCACATAATTGGCTGGTGGGGCATGGGGGACGAAAGCCACCATGTCCACAACCATAGCGCCAGTTACCCCCACCCCCTCGATGAAAGTTGGGGCGGGGAGGTCGATAGTGATGTACAGGGGGAGAGGGAAGCAATCAAAAGGCTGCATAGGTAGTAGCTGGTGAGGAGGCCGTGGTGGTCAGTGGGACACCCAAGGCGGGGCTGAAAAGAAGTGGGGCCAAGGCCGCTATGAGGGGACCAAGGAGGGCCTATGAACTGGAGGCGGCAATGGCAGAGGGAGAGCTAGTCGAGGTGTCATGGAGGGTTGTTGGGTGGGCTAGCGGCGGCCTGATGGGAACGGCTTGCTGGAGTTGGAGAGCTGCGTCTTCGGCAAGAAGGAGATTTCACAGTTCGACAAGAGGGACGAGGGTGCAACGACTGTAACATTCCTGATTTTTTGTTTTTTTTGTATATTTTTGTTATTTTCTATATATTCTGCAATCTTCTGCAGTTTTCTGCTCGTATTATCGGTAAATAAATTTGACGCTTTGGCGTATCTGTATTGGTATTATTCGTTGCCATAAGAGTCGGTAGTGGAGTTTAGTAGCAGGTCATGGGCCTTGACGCATCACAGAAAATATCTGGCATAAAAACGGGAGAAAAAAGGTCACAACATGAAGGAGAATTGAAAAGGAAAATTTATATATAATATAAAATAAATATATAACGAATCAGACGTGCTGAGGCACACCCAACCCATTTAGTTTGTACAGTGAACCGGGGGGCAGCCCCTTCACTGTACGAGGCCGGAGGCGGCATTGCTGATGGCTGCCAGCTTCCGCCCAGCTGGCCTCGACTTGGAGACACTGCCTCCACCTCCCCAGCCTGGCCTCGCCGGCCGCTACCTCTCTGCTCCCCTCTTTTCCATTTCGGCCCGAGAGACACTAGATCATGGAATTTTGCCTGATTCGCCACCGCCGGTGGTTGCATGGCATCCAAATAGTCGCCACGGTTCTACCCCAACCAGAGCAACCTTCGACCACTGGTGTCTCGGCCTCCCCGCCTCGCTTTGCCACCATGAGGTAAAAATTATTCTGCCTCTATTTTTCAGTTTTCTGTTCATTTCGACCTGTGGCTATGCCGTTGGTCGCCAGCCGCCGCCAGGCCTCTGGCTCTCTTTCGGCCAGGCAATGACATGGCCACCACCCTGTGGCCCAGACCGCCGCCTCCCTGGACTGTGACCCCTCCTTTTTTCCGGCCGCCGCTGAATTACCGTTGGTCCTCCCCCGGCCTGGTGACGGCATGGTAGTCGCCTTGGTCGCTGCCTCCATGACCCCTCTGCCCAATTTTGATCCGAACAGAAATTGTGCCCCAATCTTCTGCCTTGTGTTTACGCTGTCCCCCGCAAACCACCGATCCACCTTCGATATGCCACCTTGAGCCAACATTGGCGAGGTGCCTATGTCTGGTCTCCCTTGACCCAATTGGTCCCTTTTTGCTCAACCGGCCAACCCTTGTCAGAGAAAATTCTGCCCTTTTCTCTAGCGGCATCCATTCTCTGTAGTCAGACGTCTGACATCACAATGACGTCCATTTCACTTACTGTGATCCGGTGACTGTTAGGTCCTGCCGTCTTCTAAGTTTAGTCCCTGGCCCTGCCTGGCCATTCGTGGCCCGACGATCCATGTTTCCTACCCCAACTCGGTGCACTATCGCCCTCAGAAACAAAATTTACATCTTTTAACTAAAGGTTTTGCTATCACTAGAGTTAGCGAGAGGACAGTCAAACCCTGACTTGACCCAATAATTGGAAGGGGCCGCCACTCCCGGCCTCCGTTGCATATCTTTTGTACACACCAAACCTAAGGCCAACCTAGTGTCCCGCCTGACGTTGCATGGACTTGGGCCGTATGTCCGACCAACGTGGGCTTTACCCCAGCCCAGTGACATCAAGGGCCAATAATTCTGACCCGATTCTAGCTCTGCACCCACCTTTTGTTATGCATGACCCAAAACCTACAGGAAAGAGTTCTCGAATTCTGATTCTTCCAAAGGTAAGTATTATTGTAAGCCATTAGTGTCCTCCACCATATGTCATGCTTGATGCACGATCGTCCGTACGATGAATTGGTTGTGGGTATCGTTTAGAAATGGCGTCGCCTTGGTCAGCCACCTGCGCCAAGCCTTAGTGCCTCAACGTATGTTTATGGAACGTCCCCACCATTAGGCAATATGGCCATTAAAGCCCTTCGTCTCTCCTATGTCCATGTGTACGCAAGCAAGCCCTCTGCCATGTGGTGAGGTTTCGTTAATGCAAAATTGTTGCCGTTGGATGTGGTCCGCTGTCCATTTTAATGTTTTGTGGCCAACAAAGTGTTTTAAACTATTGGCCGACCTCCAATCAATCAGCTACCATTTCCAATGGAATGACCTTGTGCCCGGCCGCCTTAGTGCGTCCAAACCTTTGGCTTCGAGTGAAATTAATCTAACTTTATTGAGATTAATTTCAGCATCTTTGAAAATCCTCGGGACACAACAACTCTCTCAGTGCAATACTTTTGGCCGCCTATTCCACTATTGACACCGCCACCATCATTTGCTCACCATCAAACTCCTGTGGATTATGAGGTAGGGGACCTTGAACTTGTAGTTTATTATAGCATGCTTTGATTGCATGCTAGGAGTTTATAATTTAATGTTTTGCATGATAATGCTAATTAAATGAGCATGTTTTATATATGTGAATCATGCATATGTTATCGAGAACTAAAGGTACGACAGTAAGTAATTGGTGAATTATATGTGTGTGAGCTGAGTATGTGATAAATATGTGTGGTCGATGAGCACGAGTACATGCGTTTGTTTGTAAGTTTATCAAAAGGGTGCTTCGTAGGCTACGACATGGAAATTGTGATGGTATAACGGGCGAGGAAAGATGTAAGATGGACTGCCGAAGGTTGGATTTGATGAGACTGAAGAATTGGCTTGGATTGAGTTGGGTAGTACATTGGAGCAGTAAGCAAAAGACCTAAGCCAAGTAATGATTTGGAAGATTCAGGTTCTTAACATCTTTGGGGGATTGTGAATTAGTGAAAGTGGACTACATAACTGTACCACATAATGTACGTAAAATTAATTGTAATAGAAAAATAATGAGTAAGGAATTAGTAAGGGTATGATGTCGGGACTTAAGTCTAAGGGTTTCATTTGAGGAGTTCGAGTAAGATGATTCAGTTTCATGGCGGATGGTATAAGATGTAAGGCCGTAAATGTATGATGGTAAGATTATCAATATGGAATATGAGTTTAAGTAAGACTGTGCAGAGATTCATAAGATTGTAAGTGTTAGGGTGGAAGATGAGCTAAGTAAAGGATGTCACCTTTGTGGATTAGAGCTTTAGAACGGGGGCAGTTCTAGCTTGGTTGGCTAAAGATTGTAAGATGGAAGTCATTCCGATCATAATTGTACGTGCAAAAGTTACCTAATATGAACTTAAATGTAAGTAACCCTAATTTTATAACGTTGTGAGTTTGAGATTGAGGGTTTCGATGGATTAAGTTCCGTTTTGAGCCAGTCGATAAGTAATTGTCTGAGCATCCTTCCTAGTCTAGCCATGGTGTTATCCTGTGGGATTTAGTCTTGGTGCTATTTTTTGGCCCAGACGTTTATTGCTCTGTTGAGAGCACTGCAAGCTTCTGCTCTTCATGAGCTCTGTACGTTTTCTGCCTACAGATGGCATTGTATGTTCTGCCCAAGAGTGGCACTGTAAGATTCTTGCCCAAGAGTGGCACTGTATGTTTTTCCGCCCTAAGTTGGCATTGTATGGCCCCAACGAGTTGGCATTTGCGTGCTCAGGTAATTAGTATTATAGATCTACTCTTACCTGTTTGATCCTATGCCCCATGAGCATAAGTGTGCCTTACCTTCGAAAAAGTCCATAGTGTCTAGTTGCTCCCCGAAGGTTTAGGTTATGCCCCAATGACATTCCATTCCTTTCTGACACTGGAGCTTATTAATTGTAATGAGCTTCAGTTGTCGGTAGTACGTGTACAATAGTAAGAGTAAGTTATGTATTTCAGATTTTGAGTAAGTTGTACGTGTAAGATCCAGAGTAAGTGTAAGCTTCTAAGGAAGATGTAACAGTATGTTTATGTGTAAGGTAAGTTCGTACGAATAAGGTCATACGAGTATGTATATGTTGTAAGTGTAAGCGTACGATTGTACGAGTAAGTTGGTGAGACTTTGATTCAGACTGTAAGTGTAAGCGTAAGTGTAAGTGTGAGCGTAAGTGTAAGTATAATTTCAGCTAGTACGACTGCATGTGTGTAAGATACATTATTTGTGCTGCATGTATTTGCTTAATGTATGATTGCATGAATGATGCATCTATGTATGAACTTAAGAAGTTCATTGACTTTTTCCCCTACATGGTATTTTCCTACTGAGTATGAAAATACTCACCCTATCTTTTTAACCCCTTCATCTAGAGGCTTTTGCAGGTCGATTGATAGCTGTTTGAGACTGAATTTTTCCCCGTGGTGGATAATTCTTCTTCAACCTAGAGTGCAGCTAATTCGTAGTGAGTTATGTGGATTTTAGTGCCATGCTTTCTTGTATTATATAAGGTGAGAGATAAATGTATTATTGTCTAGACTTGTGTATATATATATATATATATATATATATATATATATATATATATATATATATATGAATTAGAACATAGACTGTTAAAGAACTTGTACTCAGAAAGGTCTGAGATGTATTTCTTTTTAAAGACCATGGCCATGGCGAGTTTTACTTATATGTTTTCGTTTCGGGTCACGCCTGAGAATTTTAGTTTGGTCGTATGTTGAACTAATTTATGAAAACTGTTTTCACACATTTTGAGTTTTGTTGGTTCATTTGATTTACATCCAAATTTTAAAATAAATTATTTGTAGGATTTTTAATTAAATGTAAGGAAAAACCTTGGGCGTGACAGTGAGCACAAATGCCAGCGAGGTAGTTTAGTTAGGAGGCAAGCCGGCTAGAGTTGATGGAGCAGGTTAGCGTCATTGACCTTAATGCTGACTGTAGGAGGGAGGCTATGCCAGTTGCGCCGAAGCGGTAGCGGTGGAGTTCCTCCATGAGGTGGATAACAACTATTGGAGAGGCAGACAAGTATTTGGCGGTGACAACATTCCAGAGGAGGTCGCGGTGGAGTAGGTGAGAAAGTGGTGGACGAGGGTCAGATCGATGGTGGTGCGAAGAAAAATGAGCATGTGGTGGTCCATGGAGATCCAATTAGAATAAGAGGGACAGGTAGAAGAGTTCGCCAGCGAGGGACACGACAGAGTACCGTCGACATCGGGTAGTAGGTGATAGGAAGCCAGAACAGAGGAGGTGGTCGTGTGCCAGACTTGAAAGTTGGAGCCATCGAGGCGAACAATGATGAGGCTGACCAGGTTGGAGACAAGAAACTTAATGGAGGTGGGGACAGTTTGGAGGAAGTCTGCCACGGTAGGGTGAGCGGTTGGCAGTGGGGCTTAGATGTGTTGGAGGCGGTAGTGGGCACTAGAGATGTTAAGGAATCCATGGGGAGGAAGGGGAGGAACGGAAGTTGTGAGGGGAAAAGAAAAGGGGGAGCTTTGCCGGAGAGGAGGGCTGGTCATGGAGCGACAGTAGGGGATGAGAGGTTGGAAGTGGGGAGGGTGAGAAAAAGAGGTGAGAGTCGAGATGCGGGGTGAGGGGAGCGGCTTGACGGAGAGCAAGCGGAGCGTGGAGAGAACTAATTGGAGGACGGGCAAGTGGATGCGATAAGACAGGGGATGAGGAATAGGTGGATGGAGAGTATGGTGGCCGGAGGAAGGGTGTTCGGTGGCGAGGGATAGGAAGCTATGGACGGGCGGAGGGTGAATGTGGAGGGCCAGCGATTGGGCAAGCAGCTCTGAGGAACAGTGAAATGGGGAGAGATTTCTAAGAAGACGATGGCGTACAGTGGCACAACGGAGGTGATGGGGTGATGCAGCAGGTGAGAGGGACAGGGGGAATAATGAGGGATGAGAAAGAGTGATGTACAGACATAGAGAGGGAGAGGGAAGAGTGAGAGTTGCAACATCAAGTGAGGGGCTCAAGGGGTGACAAAGAAAAGATAGTAGGGAGGGAGGACCTCACGGTATGTTTGAAAGAGGAAGGGCTTTAGCCTTACCCGGCTCCGATACCACGAAGTTGATTTGAATAACAATTATATAATGGTGTTGTACAACATATATATAGAAGACCTTAAGATACAGGGTAAATCCCATAAGAATATTACATATAATTACATAACCATGAAAATATTACAAAGGATTATATAACATGACCGAGGTCGCCTTCCCCCTCAACCTGACTGAACTTTGTTTCCTACAACCTGGCCTATGACCACCTTCCTTCCCAATTGAACCAGCTGAGCCACCTCAAGTCCTTCAACGTTAGCCATAACATGCTATGGGGGGAGATCCCGCAAAGCGAGAATCTCTTACCATTCAACGAGTCCGCCTTCGAACACAATTTATGCCTCTGCGGCAGGCCTCTAGGGGCTTGCCCATGCTGCCTTTTACCCGTCAACAAGAAAAAATTGACTGCCTCCAAGACTGCTGTGCTCTTTCCTGTTACTAAGTAGGAGGAGACGCCATCGCCCAACCCGCTGCGTCGCTTATAACGACGACAGCTAGTCCGTACTTACTAAATAAAGCAACGTTTGCGTTGTGGCTTGTTTCTTGTACGATGATGATGTCGGACTACAACAGTACGGTTGTGTTGTACTAAGTTTTGCTTTTAAGTGCTAAGTTTGATTTAATAAAAGGCGCCTCCTCGTTTCATCGTGGCGGGCACCCTTTGCTTTGTGATTATATGGCTTTCAAACTGATGTTTTTATTGATCGATATGTTTATATTTACACCCCTAAAAGCAATGACAATACAGAATTCCTAAGCCTTGAAAGAATGGAATCGCCCTATATGAACTGATGGTGAGACACTGTTACCACATTCCAATTCATGCGAAAATACTTGCCAATCTGTAATCATCTTTTATAAATTAAAATCTTTAGGAGAACCTTATTTTATGCGATGCAGGCTATGAATCTTGGAGCCAGACTCCTTTAACCTACCGACAGAGCAGTGGTGATGGAAACTTTACAGACCTAACCAACTTATGGTTTCAAGATGACAATATGATGCTCATGTTTTGATCTGCATACTTAAAAGAAATTTGCCAAGACATCAGGTGCTTCGGCATCAGTAGCTGAATTCCCGAGACAACAGATTTTAATGATTGTTGTTGGAGGGAACCTATAATGCTTAACCAGTATCATAGTAATAAAGATATGCATCTCAATCTTTTTTGATGAATTGAGTTGGAAACTTGGTGTCGCTGCAGATCAATCTCTTTTTAAAAGGAATGAGTTGCTCTGGTTTCTTCATGTTGACTCTTAAGCTCAAACAGCTGTTTTTGTTGTAATCTTAGGCTTATGTAATATATTTATTTCCAAGTCCTATAAGATATCCGTGTTATCCTTAATATCTACAACTCTGATGTGAATTCTTAGAATTGGTATAGCAATAGTGATGAAAATAAGTTTTAACGCCGATAGTTCCCAGGGCCTCTATTAGAGCCCTCAGAAACCTTCTCGAACATATCTCACGGTGGGTGCCCCCCGACAGATTATAAAGTATCATACGGTGGGCACCCACATAAAAAAGAAAGGGCATGTAGGGAGCCCCGAAAAACCTTTTGGAACGGCTCTCATGATGGCTGCCCCTCGACAAATTACTCAGTAACATAAGGTGGGCGCCTACCGAGAGAGCAAAGGGCCTGTAAAAAGCCCCCGGGAAACTTTTTGGAATGACTCTCATGGTGAGCGTCATTCGACAGATTACAAAGTCTTATATGGTGGGAGGCCACCTAGAGAACAAAGGGTTTGTAAGGAGCCCTAAGAAACTTTTTGGAACGGCTCTTACGGTGAGTGCCCCCCAACAAATTACAAAGTCTTGTATGGTGGGCACCTACCAAGAGAGCAAAAAGCATGTAAGGAGCCCTGGGAAACCTTCTGGAATGGCTTTCACAGTAAGTGCCCCCGACAGATTATAAAGTATTATACGGTGGGCACCCACCAAGAGAGCAAAGGGCTTGTATTGGAGCCCTGGGAAACTTTTTGGAATGGCTCTCTCGGTAGGTGCCCCCCGACATATTACAAAGTCTCATATAGTGGGTGCCTACCGAGAGAGCAAAGGGCCTGCATTGGAGCCCTGAGAAACCTTTTGGAACGGCTCTCTCGGTGAGCGCCCTCTGATAGATTACAAAGTTTCATATAGTGGGCGCCCATTGAGAGAACAGAGGGCCTGTATTGGATCCCCGAGAAACCTTCTGGAACGACTCTTTTAAGGGGGGGACCTTCTGGAACTGCTCTTTTAAGTGGGCGCCCCCGACAGATTACAAAGTCTCATACGGTGGACACCCACCGAGAGAGCAAAGGGCATGTATTAGAGCCCCGAAAAACCTAATAGAATAGCTCTCTCGGTTGGCGCCCTCGGCAAAAAATAATGTCTTATATGATAGGCGCCCGCCATATGAAACGTCCAAATTGTATTGAATTCTATTATTCGGACTTACACCTAGAAGTGAATTTTCACACCCATAAGTGAATGAAAATTTTCATTCAAATGCATTAGTGTAGAAGGGAGTATATTGGCTATCACATTGCATATGAGTATAACTGGATAATGCATTTAAATTTTGCATGTAACAACAAAAATAAATAAATATTTTTGTGGTCTGGGGCTTGTAACTACAAAAATAAATAAATTTTACATTGGAAAATGACCCGGTGTCAGCTCAAGGAAGGCCATTTCATAGATGCACGTATTGAAACCTGGTGGCAAGTACTCCCCAATTAAAAAATAGAATCAATATACACGCATTGAAATCTGGTACACATTGTGGAAGCAATATGTTTTGACAGTTATACATTAGTTCCTCCAGTAACTGAGAAAAGAGCAAGCATTTGTGACAAATAGAATCAAACAATTGAGTATTTGCAGTAGGCTACTGTATTTTTTTCAAAAATTCAGATCTTTAAGCATATTGATCTGACTTGATTAGTTCAATCATCTTAACCACCTCAAACCTCGTTGGTCTCGTTGTGGATTCTGGTTCTAGGCATTTCATGGCAATATTGAATACAGCCTTGACTTCATCCATGGAAAAGCAAACATGTCAAGGGCAAACTCCTCCCTCTTATCTTCAACAACTGCTTTCACCTGTCTCACCAAACATCCACCAATGTCTTCTTGTTCTACCACTTTCCTGCATCAAAATCTTCCATCTAGTAAAGAGGACTTCATCCTCTTCAATCTCTCCATAATAGTCCACTGTATCTGCTCTTCAGCTTCAGCGTCAGCTTCAGCTCAATGTAAAGAGTCCAGCAGCATTTGAGGCAGTAGCAAAACTCATTTGTGAGATGGGTCTCGGATGAGGTCGAGTCCAACAACATTTGAGGCAGTGGCCTTTTATCCTCGAACATTGAATCCCTGTAAACATATTTCATAAGAAATTTACATAGATTTACACAGATTTCCTAGGGGATTTACACAGATTTTATAGGAAATATACCGAACATATATCAAGTAAAGACACATGATCTTCTTCAATTAACATGTAATAACTCTTTCATCAGCATTTGCGTCCAACTCATAATGATAAGGAACAAATTAATTTAACTCCTTGTCTACATGAACATTCTCATAAAAACACAGGTATTTGATTGCCAACAATATATTCCACAAGCCTATGTACGACCAACGAATCTACTAAAGTGATTCTACATATAAAGCAAATGGGTCCCACATATATGGATAAAAAACAGCTGAAACCGTGAAAATGGAAGGGAAACCAATCAAACCCACATCCAGAAAAACACTCTGAATTGGAAGAGCACATATATTATGATGGGAAAATAGGAGTAAAATCAATCAGTCATCTCATCCATATGAGCATTCTCCATGGACTGACCAACACATGTATAATAATTATTCTTGGGTCTTCGACCTATGCATCAGAAAAAGCTAAAACCGAGGACAATAGACAAAAACCAACGAAACCTATATACAAAAAAACACAGAGAATTGGAAGAACAGAGATATTATCATACGAAAAGTGGAATTACCTTGAGAGGCAGAGGACACCTCCAAAGGAACGATGAAGGAAGACCGCAGCAAGAATCCCCATTGAAGGCAGCACTAGTGAAGATAGGGAATCAAGTGTGAGTTTTTAGCACACAAGACTGCCGCCTACGATGGTGAAGAGATGTAGGCAAGGAGATGGTGGAGAGGAAAAGGAGAAGGTTTGAGACAACTGAGTCTTTGCAACTGATGAGAGGTATTTCCACCGCCAACGAAGGTGATGAGAGGTTATGGCATCCGAAACTGAGGGGAAGAAGAGGAAGCTGATGGGGGAATTTAAGGCGGAGGTTAATGGGGGTACACAGTGAGTAATCTGGAGGGGTGATAAAGTAAAATTAAATTAAAATTTTAATTCAGAGTTTATTGAACAATTGTTTTAAATTAACTCGGTGTAAAAAAAATAACGAGGTACTGAGGGATATTTGGGGGTGTAGATAGCTGCATTCTAATATAAATTGCAATCGCTGAGCTAATTATCTTGGCTCCCATTTATTATTAAACCCAAGATATATCAAATAAAGAAGGATGCCGTTGAACACTAGTACTGATCTGATCGCAATTATTGGATAGCTCTGCTTTAAGTCCCATTTGGTCCTCATACCTCCTCACTTCCTTCTCATTCCTTAATAAGGTAGGATGAACAAATATACAAAACCAGAACAAAAAAGGTCACAGCTAGGAAAATAAAAAAAGTCATGGTTATTGCAAAATTTTACAAACACATGCAGAAATTAACTTCTAAGTATCTCACTATAAGTTAAAGTGGAGTAAAAAATGCTAATACCCACAATTTCATGTCATTCTCTTTTTGATATATAATTTAGAAATTTTATTTAAAACTCAAATAGGGAGGATACATGCATAATGAAGAAAGAATAGAACAAACCCACCCAACAGAGAGAGAAGAAAACACAGCAGTACTCAAAATTCCAAGAAACAAGAAACAAGCCGCAGGCTAGAAAGGAAAAACTATGTCATGCCAGAAACCGGACCGGAAGTGATAATTTTGGATGATGTTGTCTTTGAGGGCAAAGCCATCCAAAATCGTGCTATCTTGGGAGACAATAACCCTCGCGAGGCCAGCAGCACATTCCTGCATGCCCTCAAAAGTGTGTCTGTTTCACTCCTACCAGATGAAGGATATGTAAACTGTAAATAGCGTTTTGAGAAGGATGGCAGCAAAGTGATTCACATGGATAAAGTGAAGAAGCCATGAGATTTCGGCACACTTGGCGAAGAGTATCTTCCAGGCCTTTGAAAAAACATGTGATCCATGAATTATGAGTTGTTTTCTTTTATTAGTAAATTTTGGGGCAACACACGTTGCATTAAAAATAATGCTTCCTCTGTCCTATATTAATGCCTATTTTTCTAGTTTTTGTTATTTTTATCACGACAGTGAAAGTTAGGTGACTAGTAAAACTTTTAAAAATAACTTCATATTTGGCCCAAAGATCATTTACATCAAATACCAACATTCATCCACACATTCACATTCACCCACACATCTACATGGACAATGTTTAAAAATTGATCAATATCATCAATTGTTTTCTAGTAATTAGACTAACACCATTCACATCAAATACCAACATTCACCCACACATCTACATAGAAAATGCTCAAAAATATGTTCAAACGCCAACATTCACCCACATATCCACATCAAATACTCAAGGACCAACACCATTCAACACCTACATTTACATCACAATGTCCTTAGCTATGACATTTACATTTGCTTCATGTCTACATAACAAAAGAGAATATTTTATAAACCTACGCCAAAGATAATTACACTATATCACCATTACATGCAACTAAAAGTCACACATACATTCACTACAACAAAACTTATTATTAGCGACGCTTTTATGCATCGTTAATAGTACTATCAGCGTCGCTAATAGTTATTAGCGACACATATAAAGTGTTGCTAAATGTGTCGATAAAACTGTAGTCGCTACTGAATATTAACGACGCTTACTTAAAGCATCACTAAAAGTATAGTATTAGCAACGTTTATAAAGCATCGCTAAAAGTATACTATTAGCAATGTTTATAAAGTGTCACTATTAATATAGTATTAGCCACATTTTTTATTAAGCATCGCTAATAATATAGTATTAGCAATATTTATAGTGTCGCTAATAAAAAATATTTTAATTTTTCTTATAATATAATTTTTAAAAAATAATAAATTAATTAAATAATTAGTAGTGATGCTTGTTATTAAATGTCGCAAATAAGATAGTATTAGTGACGTTTGTGTAAGGGTCGCTAATGTGTATAATTATTTAAAAAATATTCAAAAAATTTATTTATAAGTAAAAAAATAATTTAACACTATTAGCGATGCTTGATAAGTGCGTCGCTAATAGCATAAAAATAAAATAAATCTACTAGCACACTCTTTAAGAGCGTCGCTAAAAAACATTAAATTAAAAAAGAAAAATCACCAAACTGGGTCAAGAAATGACACACAATGCGTGTCAGGCACCTGCACGGGGCACATGGTTGTGCACACCCGCACATGGCATGGAGCACAGGGCAGTTCACACCCGTGCAGGGTGGGGGTGGTGGGTCAATGACGACCCGCAGAAGCGCGTTGAGGCGACATGTTTCTGCGGGTCATCTTCAACCTCTCGACAGAGATGTTAAAGCAAGTCCTCTTGCGAAATTTTTTTGCCTTCTGTCATCCGGCGAGGCCCGCCGATTCCCAGCCTTCAGAAGAATTTTTGCCCGACGGAGAGGATGCAATAATCAACGGCTAGAAGATGAGTGGAAAACAAAACCATGGCGAGACGAGAGCAAACGGTGGCTGGAGGACAAAACTCCTCACGCATCCAATCATCAACCGTCCCATCTTTTGAATGAAGCTCCTCATCTCTCTGCCCAAACACATCTCCCTTCAAAACCACCTCCGCTGATGAGGTAGTGTTTGGCACGAGAGACTAGCCTGGCTCATCGGAGATGCCAGATAGATCGTCATCCTCGAACCCAAAGATGTGCCTTTCCTGTCCCCGCCGCTGACAAAGAATGGACAAAGAGAGGCAAAGAAGGTGGACGCGGTGGAGAAGAGAGAGGATGCTTTGGTTCCAAAAGAGGGACGACAGCTAGAGGTGTTGGAATATAAAGGCATGGGTGGAAATTTTCCCGAGTGAGAAATTTTGTGTTGGGCACGAAATTACTCAAACGAATTTCCGCCAGCATAATATGTTTAGCGACGCTTAAAAGAAGCGTTGCAAAAAGTTTCCATTTGCGATGTTCATAGCTGAGTGTTGGAAATTGTAAATACATTAGCAACGGTGAAAAGTTAGCGTCGCTAATACAGGTGATATTAGCAATGCTCTCTTCCAACCGTCGCTAATGTCTTCAATTTTTTAAAAAAAAAATACTATTTGCAACGCTCAATTCTGGGTGTCGCTAATATTCTTATTCATGGCGATGCTTCCAACTAAGTGTCACCAGTTACTATTCTATACCCCTCCCTCTCTTTCCTCCTCTCTCTCCACTATCTCTCTCTCTACCCTCTTTCTCAACCTTCTCTCTACCCTCTCTCTTCTCTCATTTTCACTCTCCTCTCTCTCTCTACACTCTCTCTTCCCTCTCTCTCTACCCTCTCTTCCCTCTCTCTCCTTTTCTCTCTCTCATATCTCTCCCTCCCTTCTCTCTCTTCCCTCTCTCTCTCCTCACCCTCTCTCTCTCTTCTCTATCTTCTCACTCTCTCTCCTCACCCTCTCTGTCCTCTTTCTGTCTCTTCCTCTCTCCTCTTGCTCATCTCTCTCCTCTCCCTCTCTCTCCTCACCCCCTCTCTTCTCTCTCTACCCTCTTTCTCTCTCTCCTCTCTCTCCCTCTCCTCCCCTCTCTCTCCTCACTCTCACTCTCTCTCTATCTCTATTTTAATTTTATTTTTTAAAATAAAAAAATACTATAAGCGACGTATACATGTATGCCTTGCTAATAGTATAGAGTATTAGCAACGTATAGCTCTATATGTCACTATTAGCGATGCACACCATATGCGTCTATGTGTCGCTAAGACTTAAAATTTTTGAAATTAATCCTCCCTCTCTCTCCTCTCCTCACTCTCTTTCCCCTCCACTCTCTCTTGCCTCCTCACTCTCTTTCCCCTCCACTCTGTCTCCCCTCCTCTCTGTCTCTCCTCTCTCTCCCCTCCTCTCTCTCCCCCTCTATCATCTCTCTCTCTCTTCCTCTCTCTCCTCTCTCTCTTCCTCTCTCTCTCTCTTCCTCTCTCTCCTCTCTCACTTCCTCTCTCTCTTCCTCTCTCTCTCCTCTCTCACTTCCTCTCTCTCTCTTCACTCTCTCTTCCTCTCTCTCCTCTTTCTCTCCCCTCTCTCTCCTCTCTCTCCCTTCTCCCTCTCTCTCTCTTCTCTCTCTCCCTTCTCCCCTCTCTCTCCCTTCCTCCCTCTCTATCCCCTCTCTCTCTCTCTCTCACTCTTTTCCTTTCTCTCTCCCCTCTCTCATCCCTCTCTCTCCCCATCTCTCTCTCCCCTCAGTCTCTCTCCCTCTCCCTAGCTCTCTCTCTCTACCCCTCTCTTCCTCTCTCCTTTCTCTCGCTCCTCTCACTCTCTTTCTTCACTCTCCCTCAAGTTGCTTCTTGTAGGAAAAAACAAAGTTTGTGATCATCTTTTTGAAGGCATTGACCTCAGGGATGCCTCCTTTTCTGAAGTAACTGCAAATAATGTAGCAATTCTATTAAGTTTTTCATAGGCCATAGCCAAAAGCAAAAGATCACCTAAAAAGTTATTTGTGCTTCTTGATATGTATAAAGTAATGCATGAGCTTCAACTAGAGGTATGACAATTATCATGGTGATCACTACAATAAAAAGGACTATTGGCGACACTTTTATGCGTTAAATGTGTCGCTAATAGTCCCATAAGCATCACTAATGACTATTAGCGACATATAATAAATGTCGCTATAAGCGTCAAAAAAACTATCGTCGCTATTACCAATTCGTGATGTATAACTAAAAGCGTCGCTAATAAGGCATAATTTTGAAGATTAAGGCTTGGAGAAGAGAGGTAAAACAATAGTTTTATACCTTCAAAATAGATTGAAATGATGGGGGAAGTCGAGCTTAAGAAGAGATTAAGAAAAACCTAGAGATTAAGCCAAGGTTAAGCTAAACTCAACTTTAATCATTTCCTTTCCGGGCCTAATTGTGGATTAGGCTCTAAATCTCTTGGCTAAGCCTATTCCTTAATAGGAAAGAGTTGTTGACCTTTCCTTTTATAAGAGGGGTTGAGCTATACCTAATAAAAATGTAGACTAGAAATAGAGTTTTTAACTAAAATTATAAAATTTGGAATTTTAACCCAAAATTAGGTCTAGAAAATTATAAAATTTTTTATAGTTTCTTCCATTGATGTTTGGAGTATTTTGGTCCAAAAAACCCAATTTCGTCGGTGGGGCCCACAGGGGGGTCCCGCCAAACCCTAATTTTCAAAAAATTGATAAAAATTTAAAAAAATCCTAAAAATTCAGGTTTAACCCAAAATTACTTAAAACTAATAATTGTGAAGTTTTTTTTATTAAAACCTTTAGAGACCTATTTATTTTTGAAAATCACCGAATTTAATAAAAAAAACGCTTAAACCACACGATAACCGATAAATAATCATTAAAATTGTAACGACCTGACCTGAGCTGAGTCCATAAAATCACTAATAGAAAATTTTATCTTTTCTTAAGCCAGGAATTATTGTCTATGTGCGAGAGGTACCGCATTCATCTATGCACTATGGAGCTTGAAGGCTTCCTTATATGTAGACTTAGGCTGTATCATACACATACACACAACGAAGCTTCATAGTTCATCACGTGTAAAATAGAATCAAAACATATATTTATAATTAATTTGGATCGAACCAACATTGATTTATTGTTAGTTACCTACGTATGTATTGGATATTATTCCAATATGATCGGATCCGAATGTAGTTCTGCCAACGGCTTATACATAAAACAAGCATCACAAAATTATATATGTTAAAATACATATATACTGATATTTAATCGGAGTTATATAAAAACTCGCCATATATCGGAGTAAAGCGGAAGTTAATAAGTTAACAAAATCAGACATCTCACTCTACCACAGAGCAGGATCAAAACTATATGCACACGTCTCACTCTATCACTGAGCCGAGACCGAACACACACACACCACACGTCTTGCTCTACCCTAGAGCAAGAAGGAACATAAACATGTCACATCAAAACATAGCAGATTAAATCACAAAGGATCATGGCATAGGACACAACCTGATTTAGCATATGCAGCTCTATAATTTAAACGGGATGTCAAAAATACTTACTCCCTTCATATTTTGTAAGGTAACGGTATTCGAAGTTGCTCATTCCTTCTTGGCATCCTCCCCTTAGGATCGAAAGGCAATAGATAGAGCTTCCTCTAGCCTCCATATGTTCCTCGTCTTGCACTAAAAGACTACGTACAAACGTTAGTCTTGCCAGAGATTCTTCTTGTTTTCTGTGCCAGTGGGTAGCAGACAAAACCTCCCCTACAAGGATGTTTCTCACACATCGTGGCTCTTCAGTGGGAGACAGAGCCTCCCCTACTATGGATTGCTTCTTTTATTGTGGCCTGACAACTTCAGACAGAACCCCATCTTGCTCCTGACCCCTTTTTCTTACTCCAGTGCCTGAGGACGACGGGCAGGGCCTCTCCTTGTCTCAGGGTATTTTCTCCTCATATGATCGCCAACTAAGAAAACAGACCCCTCCATCATGTAGGACACACTCGATTTAGTAAAGAACGTCTCTCAAACGGTCTAAATCGGAGTCAAGATGGTCAAAAACAGAGAAAACGATGTTTATCAGTACTCGAAGACAATGGACAGGACCTCTCCTTCTCATGGGGCATTTCCTCCTTATACGGTCTCCAACTCAAAGAAAGAAACGCTCCATTGTGTAGAGCATGCTCAATTTACTAAAGGATGCCTCTTGAACAGTCTTAATCGAACTCAGGACGCTCAGAAACATAGAAGAAGAAGAATTGTCTAAAAATAGGAGACAATGGGGGTTTTATAGGCCCCCAAAGCGCCAAAACAGCGGCGCCACATTGCCAGAAACCACGGCACCGTTGTTTCGGTGGCACCGCCAGTAAAACCACGTGGCATGCCCGTGGTGCCTGCCAAAACGTGCGGTGCGCTGTGGCGCCCGCCGTTTCAAGCTGCACGCGCAGTGCGACACCCACGTGTAATGCGCACGGTGACTTCGCGTCATGGCCGTGTGTTACGCGTGCCACGGTCGCGCGTGCCTAGTGCACATTGCATGCACCTCTTGTTTTTATTATATATATATATATATATATATATATATATATATATATATATATATATCCAAATCTTCAAATGCGCATAACTTCCAACCCCATATTTGGATTTGCGCATTCTTGATACCGTTCAACTAGTATCGATGCACGCTTGAATACTAACTCGCTTAAAGCAGCATATTGTACTCTTTTCAAGTGGGTCTAGCCTATTTTCCACTCTTCTCGAGGTCATAAATTCCGATCCCGACCTCCATTTTAGGCATTATTTGATTCGTTACGCTCGTTTCTTCGAGCTCTACTCATATACGGAGGTTTCAACCCTTGAAATCATCTATAAGTTATCAAAAAAATACTAATTACCTCTAACACCCTTTGTTAAACGTAATCGAAAAAGCGGAGTATTACATTCTTCCCCCCTTAAACGAATTACGTCCTGGCAATTTGCCCAAAAAAATGATTCAATACTCATCTAATTCAGAATAAATATCTAATAAAATCCGATAATTGATCGGATAAGTAACCGTAAACAAAGTTCAATAAATCGTAATCAAATAAATCATATATAAAAGGAATCCAATCTTAAAATTGGATAACACATTCACAAACAAAATCTGATAATTTATGATCAGATAAAATATTTTAAACAAAATCCAATTTTAAATATAAAATCGAATGAATAACATCATGCAAAATTTAATTCTTAATTTAGAATCAAACAAATAATCATTCTGAAATCTGATATGCCATTCAAAATCAGACGTATCATTTTTTCAAAGTTTAATAATTCAAACGTTCATCAAAATTTGATAAATCGTTCATAAACGAAATTTGATAGTAAATTCAAAATCAGATAAATCATTTTTTAGAAATTCTGATATGTCGCTTAAAATCGGACATATCGTTCTTTCGAATTTTGATAAATCAATCAATCAATCAGAACGCTGTGATACCTAATCGCTTACTTCTGCACTCATGGGGACATGGAAGACGAAAGGATATGAGCTTTCCCATGATGCTCTACACTTATGCGTGCTAGAACAGAACAATATTTCGGTGGGTATCTTTATTTAACTCCGCGATACCAAACGGCTTATATCCGCACTCATGAAATCATGGAAGACAAAGGATAGGAGATTTCCCATGATGCTCCACACCTGTGCACGCCAGAGCCAAATTTGGCGGTATCCAGAATTTATAGCTTTTGGGCTTTATACCAAATAAATATCCAAAGAGTCCGAAGACCCATCGAAAACTTCATTGTCGAATCAAATTTAGAACAAACATTTTCAAATAAACCAGATTTGAAATCAAAATTTATTTCAATACACTAGTAGAATTGACCTTGAAGTTATCCACTAACACCTCATGTCCCATACCACAGGTGTTTGATGGTTTCTTCTTAGTAATTCCATAGGCAATTGGGATAAATTTACTAAATTTCAAACCTATTTTCAAATACCCAAGGATTTGAAATCAAAATTTCATATCAAATCTACCAGCATATTAAACCTTAGAGCAATCCACTAACGCCTGATATTTCATATCATAGGTGTTTAGTGATTTCTCTTCAGGATTTCCACAATTTTTTTCAAAACAAATTTGCTTGAAGATCAAGAAAACTTTCAAAATACTAATATTTCATATAAATACATCGGTAGAATTTACTACGAAGTTGTCTATTAACACCTCACCTTTTATACCATGGGTGTTTGATGGTTACTCTGAGGTGGTTCCACCGCTTTTGAAAATAAATTTATTTCTGAATTAAAAATATTTTCTGAAACAAACCATTTGAAATAAAATTTTCATTTCAATACTCAAGTATAATTAATCGTAGAGTTTTCCACTAGTGCCTCATGTCCCATAGCATGAGCGGTTGGTGGTTACCCAATAGTAATTCTACCCACTTTGAAAACAAATCAATTTCAGAATTAGAAAGATTTTCTAAAATGAACAATTTGAAATCAAATTTTATTTCAATACTCGAGTAGTTAACCATAGAGTTTTCCACTATTGCCTCATGTCCCATAACATGAGCAGTCAGTGGTTACCCCTTGGTAATTCTACCACATTTGAAAACAAATCAATTTTAGAATTAGAAACATTTTCTAAAATGAACAATTTGAAATCAGATTTTATTTCAATATCCTGGTAGAAGTAACCATAGAGTTTTCCACTCGCACCTCATCTCCCATATTTTGAGCGGTTGGTGGTTACCTCGTGGTAATTCTACTATGGTTTAGAACACATTGAAATCGAAGTTGTAGAAAACATTAAAAAATGTAACGAGTCCAAAACAAAATTTTCGATCGAGTCAACTTCAAAATCAAAATTTGTAAAAATTAAAGTTTAAGATTAAATCTAAAACCACACTTTGTAAAACAAAATTTCAATTCATTCTCGATGAAAAATTGGAATTTGGAAAAATTGAAATCTGTCTTAGATTCATTGTAACACATGCAAAATGGAAGTCTAAATTAAATCTAAATCAACTTATGCAAAAAGAATTTTCATATAACTTACAATTAAAATTTATAATTCATATAAATCCCGATGTCACATATACAAAATGAAAAGTTTATAAAAAAAATTAAACATGACGCAACGCATTCAGACTTAAACTATAAATAATTTTCAATTGAAAAAAGAAAATTATCAAATTGATGTTTGCATCAAAACTCATGTAACACATGGCAATAAAAACCTCAAATAACTCTTCGATTAAATCTCATACTATATCAAATGCAACATATTCAAAGCAAAAATTCCAAATCAATTCTAATTTAAAATCGACATCTATAAAGTCTAAGCTTGCCATCAATTAGTTACACATACAAAGGTTAAAAATAAAAATTACTTCTAATTAAATAAATTAGATTTTATCAAAATTAAAGTTTGAGATAATTTTTATATCACACCAACATAATAGAATTACAAGGCAAAATCTAATACGACTTATTCATAATGACATATTCAAATCATTCTTTATTTAAGATTAAAATTCATAAGATTTACATTCATGGCAAATCCATTGCAAGGTATGCAAACAGAAATTTTAATTCAAAATCTACTTAAAAATCAAGTTCATAAAATCGGAGCCCATATTAATCTAAAGTTGCATATGTAGAATAGAACATTCAAAATCGAAGCTTGTATTAAGTCTAAAGCTACATGTGGAGAACATATAGTTCAAAATTAGATTTTGGATTAAAATCTAATATCGTACATGCATAACCAAAAGTTGAAAATTAGAATTTAATTCAAATCAACGACAACACATCTAGAAGAGAAATTTATTTCAAATTTAAAATAAACATTTATTTCAAAAGAATCACAACATATTCAAAATAGAAATTAGTCAAAATTTTTATTAAGATAATAAATAAAATATTATACTCTCGTAGACAGATTAATGCTCCTATACCATTGTAATGACCCGACCCGAGCTGGGCCCACAAAATCACTAATAGAAAATTTTATCTTTCCTTAAGTAAGGAATCATGGTTTATGTGTGAGAGGTACCACATTCGTCTACGCACTACGGAGCTTCAAGGCTTCCCCATACGTAGACTTAGGATGTAACGGACACAAACACACAACGAAGCTTCGTAGTTCATCGCGTATAAAACAGAATTAAAACATATATTTATAATTAATTTAGATCGGGTCAATGTTGCTTTGTCGTTGGTTGCCTATGTACATATTGGATATTATTCCAATACAATTGATCCGAATGTAGTTCTGCAAACGGCTAATACATATAACAAGCATCACAAAATTATATACATTAAAATATGTATATACTGATATTTAAACAGAGTTATACAAAAACTCGTCATATATCGGAGTTAAGCAGAAGTTAATAAGTCAGCGAAATCAAACATCTCACTCTACCATAGAGCGGGATCAAAACCACATACACACGTCTAGCTCTATCACTGAGCAGAGACTAAACACACACACACACACCACATGTCTTGCTCTACCCTAGAGCAAGATGGAACATAAACATGTCACATCAAAGCATAGCAAATTAGAACACAAAGGATCATGACATACAACACATTCTAATTTAGCACATGCAGCACTATAATTTAAATTGGATGGCAAAAATACTTACTCCCCTCGTGTCTCGTAAGGTAATGGTATTCAAAGTTGCTCATTCCTTCTTGGCATCCTCCTCGTAGGATCTAAAGGCAGTAGATGGAGCTTCCTCTAGCCTCCATACGTTCCTCGTCTTGCACTAAAAGACTACATACAAACATTCTCCTTGCCAGATATTCTTCCCATTTTCCGTGCCAATGGGCAGCAGACAAAACCTACCCTACTCGAGGATGTTTCTAATACATCGTGGCTCTTTAGTGGGAGACAAAGCCTCCTCTACTCTGGATTGATTTTCTTGTTGTGGCCTAGCAACTTCGGATAGAACCCCGTCTTACTCCTGGCCCCTTTTTTTTACTCCAGTTCATGAGGACGACGGGCAAGGCCTCTCCTTGTCTCGGGGTATTTCCTCCTCATATGATCACAAACTAAGAAAACAGACCCTTTCATCATGTAGGACACACTCGATTGTCAAGAACGCCCCTTAGACGGACTAAATCGGAGTCAGGATGGTCAAAAACAGAGAAAACGATGTTTATCAATGCTCGAGGACAACAGGCAGGACATCTCCTTCTCATGGGGTGTTTCCTCCTCATACGGTCTCCAACTCAAAGAAAAGACTATTCCATTACATAGAGCACACCCAATTTACTGAAGAACGCCTCTTGAACGGCCTTAATTGGGCTCAGGATGCTCAGAAATGGAGGAAAAGAAGAACGGTCCAAAAACATGAGAAAATGGGGGTTTTATAGGCCCCTAGCACGTTGAAACAGCGGTGTCGTGCCGCCAGAAACTGCGGCACCTGCCTAAATGCGTGGCACACTGCAGTGCATGCAAGTTTGTGCCATGTGTCATGGCCACACGTTACACACGCCACTGTCGCAAGTGTCGCGCCGCGCCTCCTGTTTTTATTATTATTTTTTTATATATATATCCAAATCTTAAAATGCGCATAACTTCCTACCTCAGATTCGGATTTGCGTGTTCTTGATATTATTGGACTCGTATCGACGAGCCCTTCGATATTAACCCACTTAAAGCAGTAGATCATACTCTTTTCAAGTGGGTCTAGCCTATTTTCCATGCTACTCGAGGTCATAAATTCCGGTCCCGACCTCTATTTTGCCCATTCTTTGATTCGTTACGCTCATTTCTTCGAGGTCTACTCATATATGGACATTTCAACCTTTGAAACTATCTATAATTTATCAAAAAATTCACTAATTACCTCTAATCCCCTTGGTTAGACGTAGTCAGAAAAGTGGGGTATTACAAAAATAAACCGGTTCAAGATGAGGGATCTTACAATATCCATGCTCTTTAACATTTAATGATAGCACCTTAATAAAATCACGAGTGAAAATCATCAAAAAATACAATTTGAAACAAGTGCAACATCACACTAGACTTAAATAAGCATATTTATTACTACACTTAAAACTAGACATGGCACCATCATTCACCCACAATTTGATCATAATGTGTGAAGGCATACAAATCCATTCTCATGTCATAATCTTGTTGGAATCATACTTAAAATATGAAGAATCACTTAACATGGATTTAGATAAGAAATCATAACATGCTTAACCAAATAACATGTAATTCACATAATACTTAAACATTCATCATAGCTTCCAACATTAAATTCATGCTCTTCTAGTAGCTCTTCTTAGCATAAATTACTCATCATAATCATAATAGATGGTATTTAAGAAATAGAACATGAAAATGAGCAAAAATGGGTAAAAGGGCAAAACTACTGTTTGGACATTTGATCAGCCAGAAGGTCATTTGAACATCTGGCTGTTCGATTGGCCTATATGGTCATTCAAACGCCAACACAATCGTTGTGGTTCATCTTCTTCCTTGCGAACTCAAAACCGAAACTTTACAAAATTAGTATGACCATTTGAATCTTGCACCCAAACATCATAATAATGAAATTAAAGCTTAGGAAACAATAAATTTAGTCATTTATCAACTAAAATACGAATAAATCACAAGAAAGATTAAGCTTTTCTTAATCTGCCACTAAAGCTCAACTCCAAGCAAACCTACTTGAAACTTCACCAAACTCAAATCCGAATACACAACCTATTTTGGAAGAAATCTCTTACCTTCAGTGACTTTTTTAACCTGAAATCGATGCTCCAACTCCTTTAAAATTCTACCCACAATAGGGTTTTGTTAATACTTGCATAAAATCCTCTTAAAAATGCCTAAATCGCTTAAAAACTTGTAGATCTAGGGTTTATTGAGTTAAAAAATAAAATTCTTTCCATAGAGGTTTAAAATAGAGGTCAAAATCAGAAGCTTAATAAAGGATAAGAATCGAGATCAATCCTTGGATGAAGAAGGGATTTAGAAAGTTTAGGAGAAACCCTAGGTAATTAATAGAAAATCAAGCTAATCTTTACCTTAATAACCTTTCCTCTTTGGAAATAGGGATTAAGGCCTCCTAAGCTCTGGAACCGTCCCCTTCCCAATTGAAACACTTAATTACTATTATAAGATGTTTTTAAGGTATTGTAGGACCCATCATCCAGATTTACGAATGTGGGGCCCACGGCAAGTCCAGCCCCCTAACTTTTGGGGAAAATAGTCAAAAATTCTGTAAATTCCAGAAAAAATTGAATTGACTTATTTTAACATAAAAACTATCTAAGCGAACAAATTTTATTAAAACCTTAGTTAACCACCTTAAATTAAAAAATAAGTCAAAACTAACCAAATTAATAATAAACCACTCAATAACAACTAAATAAAATTAAATAAACCAATTAGAGTTTATGGATCTTACACTTTTGGTGTTGAAAAAGTGGAGTAGGACTATTGACTTCCTTTTTTTAAGGTGGTCAACACTGATAGATAACAATTGCATAAAATGACTCAAGTCCTCTACACATTTTTGCCAGAAGTGTTCCCTCCCTTGATCATTCTTGCAGGTGGTGGTCATAAGTCCAAGTGTTGTAGCATCTTAGGTATTTTGAATGCCTTTTTCAAATGCAATGGATAAAATATAATACCATTTTTTTCTTAAAACTCAAAAAACCTAGACCATTACTTTTGATTTTTACAAACCTTTATCATACTAGATAACATATAATCAAAGTATAAGAAAGGATATACCGTGTGTAAATGAATAGCCATTCAAAGTCACACAAATTTAACTAATGAATAGCCCTTATGTTGCACCCAACATGCTTGATCTTCAGAATTTACACTATTAGCCACAAGAGCATAAAACCAAGAACAACCACAAAGGAGCATTTTTATATTCTAAGATCGAGCAATCAATACGAACAAGAGATTTTGTTATCATCAATTAAATTGGGCCAACATCTCACAAGATTTTATTTGTCTACACACATATTGATAACTATCTCCAACATTACAACTATTAAGATCAGATCCAAACGTAGTTTTGAATAGCAACTAGCACTATTTCATTAAGCATAACATGATACATGTAATTCTTAACTGTTTTTTACTCGGTAAGAGGGGTTTACCCCAAATATCATTACAACAAAGGGGGAAATGCATGAAAAGTTAAAAAGGCAAAAGGATTAAACAAAAATCATATGTGCCATTGACAACTTCAAATAGCGAAAACAACATATGCTCTCAATTCACTAGAAATTTTGGATAAAAGTAAAGTCTTGTGAGTCTAGGTTCCTTCAAATTTTGTTTATTGTGCTCTTTTCATATGAAAAATATAGCAATGCAGTAATAGGTTTTTAAAAACTTCTATATTAGGATTGGCTCTGCCATAAGAATTGATGGCTGACAAGAGTGAGTTGATATCACCATGAGCAATGTATATTTGAAGTCTTCTAGAGATGGTTAAGATGATCATTTTCAGTAATTACACTCAAAGAAGAGATGTTAAATATATGCTATTTCATTTTAGCAAAGATTAAATCTATTGACGAGAGTGATTCCACACTTTTGAAGATTGTCTAAGGTCAATAGGCCATTGTTGAACATAAGCCAAAAAATGAAAATTGCTTAAGAAAATGAGATTTATACCAAAGCAAGTTCGTCTAAGAAGGAATGGAAAGAGAAGGCCAAATAGCTATATATGCATAGTGCGGCAACATCTACGTATTTTGAGAGTACTTTTTCCCCTAAAGGAATGATATTATTAACTCACCTCCTATCAAAGGTTTTAGAAACAAAGTCTTATTGATGTTATTTCTAAGGATGATAGAGATTTATCAAGTTGTTATTTCCCCTTATAACAATAAAGCTTTTGCGCAGGATGGCTTCAATAAGGAATTCTTTGCTTCTTTTTTGGGAGATTGTGGATTTCTCTAAAGCAGTGATGAATTTCTTCAATCATAGTAAGTTGTCAAAGGTCACTATTTGTACATTCCTAACTTCAATTCCTAAGGAACAGTTTGCTACCACTTTTCTTAAATTTTGGCCTATCACTTCATCCAACTTCATTTACAAGGTTGTCGCTAAGATTATGACAAATAGATTCTCTAAGGTTCTTCCCTCTGTCATTAGCACTAATCAAGCAACATTTCGTCAAGGGATATCTATTTCTAAAATAGCCTCCTAAGACATGAGCATATTCGGAATTATCATAGGAAGAAAGAAGAAAAGGAATTTTGTATCAAAGTTGACCTTAAAAAGGCATATGATAAAGTCATATAGGAATATTTCTTATAGGGTCTTATTGATATTGGTTGTCCACCCAAATGGATATCTTGGGTTCGGTAATGTATTTCAAAGACATCCTTTAGTGTTCTTGTGAATGACTACAATTGTAGGTATTTTCTAGTCAGTGTGGTCTAAGTCAAGGTTGTCCTCTTTCACCCTTCCTATTTGTTTAGCCAATGCAATGTCTTTCTTATTTACTAGATTGCTATTATTCCTCTAGCTATATGACAATCTCTTGTCATGGTAATGCGCCTTCGATCTCCCATCCATTGTTTGCAAATGGCGTTCTAATTTTTTCTGAGGAGAGTTTGAGTAAAACTTCTAGAATTTTAGATTATTATATGTGCCAATTTTATGTAGTCTTTGGTTTGGTGCCAAATGACCACAAAAGTCACATATAATTGTCCAAAAGTTGTACACTTCAAAATGACATTGTTGATCTTATAGGTTTCCAAATTGGAGCTCTTCTTGTTAGTTACTTGGGTCTCCCACTTTTCTATGGTATCTTGCATTATTTTATGGGTGTGCCTCTCATCATTAAGGTGCAAAATGCACTCTCCTCTTGGAAGAAGAAGCTACTATCCTATGCTGGTAGATTAGAGTTTGTTAAATGAGTGCTCTCTAGTGTGAAGATTTATTGGTCTCTTCATTTCCTTCTCCCAAAATCTATTACAAAGTGGATCAACCTCCTTTTTATGATCTTGAGCAAATTATTTTGGAAATTAGTAGCGGACAATAATGAGCATCTTTTATTTAGTTGCTCTTTTATACTGTTAATATTTTGCTAAATTCTTGGGACCAACTTTCAGTGAATGTTCTTCTTAGAAATTGCTAGGAGGTGAAGGACAAGAAAATACTTTTGAAACTATTTCTCAATGTAGCCATTTATTTCATTTGGACATAAAGGAATTGCATATCATTTTGTGACACCTATTCCAATCACTCTCAAATTTTTAGAATCATTGAAACAAATATTTATCTTAGATTTTTCTTCTTCTAAATTTTCTAGATTTGTTGATGATTTTCCTTTTCTTAAATTGAGATGGGGCATTCACTCTTGCTTGGTTTGTCTTTGTTTTATGATCCTTTTGCTTTAATAATATTTACTTATAAACAAACGCATAGTGCAATGAAAATTTTCTTGTTTCCTCAAGTCCACCCATATATGTAGATTCTACCTACAATACGTGTGATATGTGATACACCTTGTCTTGGAAAGACATTTTTACTTTTAAATTAATTATGGTCTAGCTTCTCAATTGGTAAGAAAGCTTCAAAAGTAGTTGTGAACGACAATTAGATAATTCACCAAGGCAATTGATCACCAATTCGATCGACCTACTCTTAGTGGTTTACAGTAAGTTCTTACCCAATCCATCTCTTGTTTATCTCATCAATTAGATTGAGTAGATCGATCACCCTATCAATCCACTTACTAGGTAGTTTCTCAAAATATTTGAATTTGATTCCTAATTGGCCTAAATTTTCTCCTTCACATGTCCCACCTATAAGTAGGTGTCTTCCATGAGAAACCAAGTAGAGAAGGACTTGTTGTTATAACCCCGACCTGAGGTTCCTTAGGCAAGATTGCAGCTCACAAAATATCAATAATGCACATTGTTGCCCACATAAGAAGAATTATTATTTAAATTAGCATTAGTTATGTCTAAAGGAAAATCTCAAACTTATGAGTACTAATGATATGCCATGTGAAAAATAAAATTATTAGAATCATCTCAATGAAAATAAGACAACTAACAAATCTCTATAGCTACTATCCATGTCTCACAATGACATGTTTTTTCTTGTGTGCTCTTAATGTTCCCATGTATTAAACATGATGATTAGATTAAAGACTTTTGTGTGTACAAGTAAACACACTAGAAAACAAAATTCATGCAAAAGAGAAACCACCAATGAGCTTACGCTAGTAAAATTACTCACACACAAATTTACATCCTCATGTATTTAAAATGTATACATAACTATAAAATATAACTAGCAAGAAAGTAAATTGAAAACATTGTTGCCCTCACTACAAAAAGGTCTAGAGTGACACACAAAAAGTTGTCATTGATAATAGGTATCTACGACACGTAGAATATGTATCTATCATAGTTGGCACTTGTTGCGACATGCTTTTAATATGCATAAGTGACGATTATGCAGACTGTCTATGCTGATATGTTTCTACTACATGCAACTTGGTTAGCTGTTGTAGTTGACATATTTTTGGAACGATACTTAACATCAGCAACCCTCAAAGTTAATCCATAGCTAGCAATTGTAGTTTATAAACATCAACAACACCAAGCATCAATGACAGATATAAGTGTCGCTACTAATGATATGCAAACCCCCCTCACTCTTAAAGATCAATGATAGATGTTATAAGGATTGTCGCTGATGATATGCAAATCCCCTTGTCCTCAAACATTAACAATGAGGAAGAGTTTTTTATGTTCCTCGGCTCTGGTAATGAGCCTAGCGTAAGCTACTCATAGGGAGCTATTGATATTTAAGATCGACGGTGTACATGAACTCATATGTTAGCGCTAATATGTGCACTAACAATATTAATAAATACCTCTTATATATAACTTACACTGGGTTCATTGTCAATAAGAAAAAAAAATACTTCTAATAAAGGACCTAATTATATTTTCCTTTCTTACTTAAAAAAAAATACTTAAGTAACATTAACTTTGTACATTAAAATTTTACTTCTATCTTTGTAAGCCCTACTCATCAATCAATGGTTTTAGTGGGTGAAAGTTAACGTCAGCACCACTTTCCTAAACACCCCCGTCCCCACCCGGTCGCATTCCCTTCTCCCGCGGAAATTTTCTCGCCTCGTTCCCTTTGTTCTTCACCGGCGGCAGCGGGTGCCGGAAATCTGCGACCGAACAATGAAAGCTTTTCATAAAGCAAGTTCCCCGCTGTGGTAATTACCTTTCCCGATTCAATCTCCCACTTTACTCCCTTGCCCTGCTGATTCCTGCCGTCTTCGGCTCCTTCTCGCGGCCATCGCCGCCGGTAATTCTCAGCCTACATCGCCCTCTTCTCTTGTGCCTAGCCTCCGACTCTGCCTCCTGCTCTCCCCATACAAGCTCGTAGTCTCCAGCAACTCTCCAGTACGTTTGAAATCTATGTGCTCAAGGCATGGCAAGTCTCTTATTTCTTTCTTTCTTTTACTTCACTACTTTATGCTAAAGGTGGAGCCTTTATCTGTTTTCGGTGGAGTTTTAGGTTTACATGGTTTTTGCTGTCACAATCCTTGATGAAAATTGACGTCTCAATTAGCTCCGAAATGTCCATGGCGACATAGAACGCTCACATACAAACATCTCACCACTTGTAGGATGGCTGGGTCTTATCCATCATTTCATAGCGTAATTTTTTTTTGCCATCTTTTAATGATTGATATGTCTATTTCGTGCTCAAGATATGTACCACGCTCTGAAGATTTGTGACACTGGCAGTTCTTTTATCTGTTAGGGTAGGGTAATGAAACATAGAAATATAGCTAGGAATTAATAATGAGGTTGTGGAACCTATAAACCCAAATAGAGAGAGTAGGCTCAAATGGAGTTTCATCCATTGATGAGGCATAAGAATTTGTTTTTTTATTGTGGTTTGAAAATATGTTTTTTTCAATAGAGACTGGTTTGCTTTCTTAGGTTTTGGAGTGGAGCGGTAGATTTGGGATTAGGAATTTGAAGCTAGATCAGGTGAGGATTCTGTGGTAAAACTATGCAGTGGCTAGTATTCTGATGATTATACCTAAGTATTATACCACCGTAAGTATTTTTTGCATATGATGCTTGTTTACTCCTACATGATACTTGGTACTTGCATACTCCTTTTTTATAATGTGAAGCAGAGGGAAGAATATTGGGTGCTTGTTATTGCAAATTTAAAGCAGTAGTTATGATCCATTCATAAATTTAAAGCAGTAATTATGAAAATTTAGTTATGCAGTGGTTTTAATATGCTTTGCATACTCTGTTCTGTGTTTTCACATGTGAAGAAAATTATTATTATGCTTTGACAAGACCTAACCTAATAAAAAAATTCTTCTGCTGAGACTTGAATACTCTTAAAGTTGTGATTCATTAATTTAACTTTCTGCCAACAGAGTTCCATATTATCTACTCTATATGATTAGTGTAGGAATAGTGCAAATAATCTGATTAATTTAGGTATCAAGCAGAAAATAACCTTTTCCTAGAAAGTAAATAAGAACAACTTCTTATTATGGCAGACTATTAGATTTCACACATGTCAATTTAATTTTGAAGTAACATGGCAGACTATTAGATTTCACACATGTCAATTTAATTTTGAAGTAACATGGCAGACTATTAGATTTTATATGTGACATGATGATCAAGTGAATTTAGTTTTCTTAATCCCTTATTAGAGGGTTGTGTCATAAGGATGCTCTAGTTTTTTGTTTGAAAGCTATGTATGTAGACACTTTTATATTGGTTCAGATACGTTATATAAACTTGACTTTGACAAAAGCTATTCATGATTGAATATCAACTGATCAGTTGAGTTTTGTGAAAATGAATTAACCTGATTTTATGAATTCCACTTTCATATTTAGGGATTCAATATCTATCACAATAATTGTCTTATTAAGGTTTGTACTTCTGCTCTTCTTCTTTGCTACAAATGTGAATTTTTTGGCTTTCTTTAAGACAAAATCTGAAACTTTGCAGTGTTAGTATGTGCTTAATGATTCAATGAACTGTTGGTTATAAGTAAATTCATGCAGCTAGCATATCATGCTTGGATGATTAGCATTTCCTCCACTATGTTGTATAAATTACTTTTGTATGCATTTATACTTTGTTTTAATCTTCTGACTAATGTATTTCATGAACTTTGCTAATGATCAATGTGTGTTTCTCTTCAGCCATTTTGGAGGATTTGGAACACTACTGGAAGTGGCAGACGCGGAGTTATGGGTGAGGAATTTCATTTGAGCAATTTGGTCTTCATGGTATTTAGATTACAATGCAGACCAGTGCCAATTAAGATGTTTTTTCTTGTTTACAGGCATATAAGAAGCTAATTGTATTGAACCAACTTTTGACAAATTGGGTTTTGAACGCACAATTGCATTTCAAAGGCTCAAATCTCAACCGAAAGGGATCCAGAGAGACCACTTGTTTCTGATTCTCCACTCCATTATACTTACTTTTTTTTAAAATATCTTTCTATCAACTAACAAAAGTGATTGCCCATTAAAAGATTGGATTAAAAGATTGGCCTTTATTTTTTTTGTTCTATTTAAGTATGACTTGCTGCTTGCTATTGAAATTTTTAATGTTAATTTTCAGCCCATCTTTACAAAATGAAAACTGTTGATGAAGATTTAGTTTATGTTGGTGATATCTTTCTGTTACTTTTCTAAACTTTTCTCTGCAGTTATGTCTGGCTTGCTGAAGTTAATGCTTTTTTCAATATAAGTCATGCATCTGTTGCTGGACAGGTAATTTAGTTTATATCTGTGGCCTTGTTTCTGCAAATCTTTGGGGTCATGAAGCATCAGCCTCAAATGGTACAGACATTCGCTGAATCCCTTTTATTGGTAGTGAATTAGCATGGTCTCTTCAGTTTTCTTCATTCGCTAACTACAAAGGATCTTCTCAGCATCATCGACAACTACAGACTGAGTTTCCAAGGACACTCAGAAACGCGTGATTGGGGTTCTCCTGGGAAGCTCCTCCAAAGGAACTATTTGTGTGACCAATAATTATTCAGGTAATGGAATCAGTTGCAGTATGAATAACTTGCTATTGTCTTTTCCAAGAACATTAAATTTGATTTTTCTATTAGCTTGTGGTTGTACCTTTTTGCTTCTCTTTAATTCCTAATTTCAATGCCTTTAGTGGCGGAGTGATATTTGAGTACTGACATTCACTGTAATTTAGTTTATATCTGTGGCCTTGTTTCTGCAAATCTTTGGGGTCATGAAGCATCAGCCTCAAATGGTACAGACATTCGCTGAATCCCTTTTATTTGTAGTGAATTAGCATGGTCTCTTCAGTTTTCTTCATTTGCTAACTACAAAGGAACTTCTCAGCATCATCGACAACTACAAACCAAGTTACCAAGGACACTCAGAAACGCGTGATTGGGGTTCTCCTGGGAAGCTCCTAACTTCTCAGCATCATCGACAACTACAAACCGAGTCGCCAAGGACACTCAGAAATGCGTGATTGGGGTTCTCCTGGGAAGCTCCTCCAAAGGAACTGTTGGTGTGACCAATAATTATTCAGGTAATGGAATCAGTTGTAGTATGATTAACTTGCTATGGTCTTTTCCAAAAACATTAAATTCGATTTGTCTCTTTTAGCTTGCAGTTGTACCTGTTTTGTTATCCTCTTTTGTTTCCTGATTTCAATGCCTTTAGTGGTGGAATGATATCTGAGTACTGATAACATGATGGTGGCTTTGCATATGTACTTCAGATTCTTGAAATTTTTAGTAAATGTAGAGCTCTCTGATGAGTGAGAACTGAAGTTTTAATTCTGGTCGGGAATGATTTAAACATCCTGCTGGATTGTTTTTTACCTTACAATTATGGTCTGAGGATTTTAGTACAAAAAAGCTTCTTACTTTGTTGTTGTGAAATAATGGGCTTAACTATGTGAAGTTTTCTGTGAATATGCTTGAACTCTAATTTGTTTTGTCTGTAACTGTCCATACTTTTATTTTGTTTTGTCTTGCTAGAGCAAAATATATAATAATTCTGAAGACTAGCGTCTGTGTCTTGAATTTTTTTTATACAACATTGCCCGAACTTTGGTTGGTTTATTTATTTTTTTCTTTTTATAACTATAAACAAGACTAATCAGCTGATTTCAGAGTATCACCTTACACTCAAATTCATAATTATGCTGAAGAAATTTCAGATTGTAAGAAGTTTTCCAAAAAATGATTGGAATTTTTTTTAAAAAAAAACCTTCACTGTAGCTGAAATTTTTTAACAAATTTTGAAAACTTTTATCGATGGTCAAGATCGTCGCTAAAGTTAATATCCAAATGATGAATAAATTTAAAAAGAAAAATTACTTTCAGCATCGGTTTTGAGACTTGTTGAAATTTCTTTTAAAAAAGTTTGAAAACTTTCTTTTAGCAATGGCGAAGATGTTACTAAAGATATATTTGAGTGTCACTGAAAAGTATTAAACCTCATAGGCGACGTTGGGAAGAACTTTCAACGACGGTCTCAAGGCATTGCTAAAATTAGCTATGGCCGTCGTTTATAGTTTCAGTGATATCAGCAACTAAAAGAACAATGACGATGATGTGACTGTCGCTGATAGTATCAGTGATGGTTCTCTATACTCTCAATGGTGCTTTGCAACTGTTGCTGAGAGTCATTTTTTTGTAGTTCCCTTAATCATATTTAAGTAAGTCATATCCATAACCATATTTAAAGTAGTTTTGATTTAGTTTTTTTTTGTTGATAGGATTGTTTTGACTTTGTTGCCCACTATATTAATGATAATAGTAATTAATAATAGGGATAAATGGGTAATTTTGTTTTCCCTTTTAAAAGCAACTTCTCTATGAACCCAGCCTTCAAAATCTATTAATTATTGTGTATGCCCATGTGGACTAGCATTGATCAAGTCACGTCAACATGCATGAGCATGTTCCTATTAAAAATCAATTTATAATGTACATTTGAGCACATTAGGATTCAATAAAACTAAAAAGGTTGAATCAATTACTGGTCACTCTGGTCTTTCCTTGGTGGCCACAGCGCAGAAGAGCTTGACGTTGGGGCAGGCCAAGAGCTTGCTCATGATGGTGGAAGACTGGACATGAAGAGGGTCGCGTGCTTGATCACCACGTAGTTGTCCTGCTCATTGAAGTTGAGAAGAAGGCCGAGAAGAGTTGGCCGCCCAGCCAGATGCCGCCACTGGGACTCATAGACTGCTTGATGATGGCCACTCTGATGTTGGGGTTCTTGCTCATCTCATAGGCACAAGAGAGGCCAGCAGAACTGACACTGGCCACAATCACGCTGGTGTTGGCGTAGGTGAACATGTCCATCATGTAGTGGCAAGTCATCTGATGAGCGACGATGAACTCCTTGATGGGGTTGAACTAGAAAGACGGGAGATCATACTTGAGGGTGGTGGTGCAAATGGAAATGGAGAGCTTGGCTACTGAGTGTGGAGGAGCGGAAGGGCTGGAGGCTAGGGCAGAGGGAGTGGCCATGGAGGGAGGGGCTGCAAGAAGCATTCAATGAGAATTTTAGAAAAGAGAAGATAAACCCTTAGAAATAAATTCAATCCAAAAAGCTTATTTAATGGCAAGCAAACAGTTAGAACCCCTTTTGTTTTCTGTTAAGATTCCAGCAATAAGCAGCTAATTTAAAGTGGTGGGAGTTACAACTCCAATCCATTGAATTAAGAATCTAGAGCCTTCATGTGTATTACAATAGCCTAGCAGCAGGGCGGCGGCCATTCTATGCGAGAAGTGGGAGGGAGGAAAATGTTGGTCTACATGGGCATTAGTGCACGGTTAGTGTGGGGACCCTCATCTCTAAATCGGTTTTTGGTTTTTTCTAATTATCGGTTATCGTAAGGTTAACGCGTTTTCTGATTTATTCGATGGTTTTGTAAATAAATAGTGTTTATGATGGTTTTAACTAAAATTAACTTTAAGATTAGTGATTTTAAAACAAATGTAAATTTTTGGGATTTTTTTGAATTTTTACTATTTTTTTAAAAATTAGGGTTTTGGCGGGACCTCTGTGAGCCCCACCGTCGAAATTTGGGTTTTTGGACCCAATGAACCCAGATGTCTACTTAAGCCCATATAAAAATTTTTAGAATTTTTTTAAGCTTAATTAGTGCTTAAATTTATAAAATACTTATTTTTAGCCTATTTTTCCTATTTACACCCCATAACTTACTCATATATACCCCAATTCTTACTATAAAAGGCCAAACCTGAGCCATTTTGGGAATAAGCTGAGGAGGAGAGGTCAGACCTAATCCTCAATTAGGCCCGGATTAGAAGGTGTTTAAGGTAAGCCTATTCTAATTAATTACTAAACTCTAGCTTTCTTCTTAATCTCTTCTAAATTTACCATTTCTCTTTTGTTTTAATTCGTTTTTGAACATAAAAAATTATTGATTTGTATTTTACTATAAATTCTAGATTTTAAATTTTGATTTTTATGATCAACAAGCCCTAGATCTAAATTTTAATTAGGGATTTCTTTGGTAAATTATTTTTAATGAAGTTTAATCCAAACTATATGTTTTTGTAAGGTTTTAAAGAATGGTGACCCTCAAATCCGAGCTTAATCAAGTGATAAGATAATGGACCTTCGAAATTTCAGTTTATCAATGGTAAAACTCTTAATTTTTTGGCTTATTTCGAATGGAGTTTCTTGATTTGGTGTGATAATGACATGATTAAAAAATAAAAATATTTAATCCCGATTTCTTAGGGTTTTGTATTATTATGATGTGGTTTAATATTCTGGAAGTCATGAAGAACTTTTGATGATGATTAGGGTGTTGGATGTTGATTTGAAGTGTTATTAATGGTGTTTCGATTTGGATTTACGAAAGGAAGAAGGTGGTCAGTTCTGCCTTGTTGGCGTTCGAACGGCCCTGTTGGGCGTTCGAATGGCAACACTATTGGATCGACGGTTTTTCAGTTCAGCCGATCGAACGGCCTGCTTGGCGTTCGAACGGCCAAACTATGAATTTGAATTTTTTTCGTTTAGCCGATCGAACGGCCTAAATGGCGTTCGAACGGCTACACAACAGAATTGTGTTCTAATGTATGATGTTTATTTCGATGATTCCACTTGAGCTTGTCAATTTCATATGAATGTGGAGTATTTTAAACTATATTACCCTACTGAAAAAGCATGCTATTGAGGTTATGAAGTTTAGATATATGATTAGAGATTTGTGAAATGATATATGTTTTGTGGCATGATGTTGGAATTGTCATCTTAAAATTATTAATGGTTGATTTTCTATGGTTAAGCATATTTCAGTAGAACTACAACCTATTATTGGATTGATTTGTCATGATAAAATATAGTTAGTTGATATGTGAATGTTGGTGAATGTTATGATTTAAGGATGAAATGAAAGATCTTATATATGTTTAGCCTGTGGTTGAGTTTTGATTTGAGTTATGATTGTAACGATTCTTCTCATATGACTTTCGCTGGAATTCATGATCTAATGTTAATTCACATGTGTAGTGTGGTAGTGAGTTAATTTGAAGCATGTTGACATACATTGTGTGAGATGCTTTCTTTCACTAGGTACACACACGTGGGGTTTAATGATGATGTTGAAGCTTGATATTGTGATTATAAATGATACATTAGGGGCTGATGAGAGCACTTATCATGGATTAGGATTGATGTATGTCTTACCCACGTATGTATCATGCTGCATGCATCATGAAAACAGATTTTCAATTGAGGCTTTATCAAGGTTAATCAAACTTGACCGATTGGATGCAATATGGTAAAATTGTGTGTCGGATTTATCGGTCGCGGATTAATCGTAAGTTCATTGGTCCGAAAGGACATGTTTTGATTTGAGTTTCGGTGTGAAATATGTGCACTCCCTGGGTTGAGTCTAGTTAAATGGAGTTAAGTAGGGATGAGTTGTGTACTTATCTTGTAGATTGAGATTATTTATGATTCGCTGGACCCTGAGAATCTAGGTCGTTTGTTCGAGTGTACCAGCTTGCTAAGTATTGTTGCTTGGGACTTTAGTCTTGATAAGCAGGGTTGCCCGGGAGTTTAGACTTGATGGGCAGGCGTTGCTCAAAGGCGTTGGCCATGAGGAGTAGGAGTTGCTCGAAGGCGTTGGCCTTGAGAAGCACGAGTTGCTCGAAGGCGTTGGCTTGAGAAGCAGGAGTTGCTCGAAGGCATTGGCCTTGAGGAGCATGTCTATTTGATAAGGGTTTGCTTGAGGGCTCCGGTCTTGAAGAGCAGGTTTATTCTTTATGTGTATGGACTTGCATTATGGATTAGTGTGTATGTGATACTTATACATGCATGGTGAATGAAAATAATGTTATGTATGAGGGAATATGTATATTAGAAATATATTAATGTAGGTTGATTATAATATGAAGCATAAAGGAATATGTATGTTAGAGATATATTAATGCAGGTTGTTATAATGTGATGCATGAGGGAATATGTGTGTTAGAGATATATTCATGCAAGTTATTATTATGTGATGCACCATGTAAATTTTTGATTTTAATGATTATATTGTTATGCTATCGTATTTTCAATGTTGATAGTGATATTAAAAATCATTGCTGAGTTTATTAAACTCACCCCTTTCTTATGCTTTGATTTGGGGCTGCATGGTGTGACACGTAGACGGACATGATCTCCTTTTTGAGGAAAGGTCAGAAATGGCTTAGATGTGATTATGGAGATCATTGTGTGATTTATCTTCTTTGGTTTTATGCTTTATGTTTAGAACCTTTGTGTAGGGTTCTTTGTTTTGGATTTATGTCACACTTTACAGTTATGTTTGCTTAAGACTTTTTTGAGCCAGTGTGGGCTTTAGTTAACTAAACATGTAGGTTTGAGATTAGTTGTTTACTTTGTGATAAGCAACTCTTTTTTTTTCCTTATTTACTCTTCCTCAAAAGATTGTGTGTACTCCGTAATTTTGTTAAATCGCCCGTGGTTAGGGTTAAGTATTCCGCTAAATCATTTCTCAATTTTCTTTCGTCGCCCCCGCGCGCTTTACTGGCCCTTGGACCGGGTTCAGGTTGGACAGTCAGAAACCTGGCCACATGCATGAACTAAAAGGGCATTAGTGGGCGGCAGTTAGGGTTGGTAATCCGGCTGGGCTCAGGCCCACCTGAGCCCGTTTATTTAGAGCCTGAGCCCGTTAAGCCCGACACTCATAGCCTATTTAAAGGCAAATGGTCATGATGTAACGACCCGACCTGAGCCGGGCTCATGAAATCACTAATAGAAATTTTTTTTTTCTTTGAGCCAGGAATTATCGTCTGTGTGCGAGAAGTACAACGTTCGTCTACGTACTACAGAGCTTTAAAGCTTCCTCGTACGAAGACTTAGGTTGTGACAAACGTATACACACAACGAAGCTTCATAGTTTATTTTGTATAAAATAGAATTAAAATATATATTTATAATTAATTTAGATCGGGCCAACATTACCTTTCCGTTGGTTGCCTACGTACGTATTGGATATTATTCCAACACAATCGGATCTAAACGTAGTTCTGCCTAACGGCTACTATAAAATCATATACGTTAAAATACGTATATATTGATATTTATAAAAATTCATCATATATCGGAGTTAAGTGAAAATTAATAAACCAAAAATGTACATCTCGCTCTACTACCAAGCGGGATCATAATCACATATACACGTCTCGCTCTATCACTGAGTCGAGACTGAAAACACACATTACATGTCTCGCTTTACCCTAGAGCGAGACCACATACGTCATATAAGCATACATCATGACATATAAAGTACACAACATGGCATATAAGCATATAGCACAACAAGCATACAGATCGTAGCATAACACACATCATAACTGGCACATGTTCAATAATTAAAATGAGAGATTATGAATGCTTACTCCCATCATAACTCGTACGGTATCGGTATCTACGGACAAAATTATGTCTTGCTCCGGGTCTCTTTTTCTTGTTCCGATGTTCGGGCAGGGCCTTCCTTAGTCTAGGGGCATTTCCTCCTTATAAGATTGTTAGCTCAGAAAATGGAACCCACCATCGCGTAGAACACATTCAATTTAGTCAAGAACGCATCTTAAATTGACTAAATCGGAGTTAGGATGGCCAGAAACAGAGAAAATAAAGTTGGTCGATACGGGTAGAACCTCTCCTTGTCTTGGGGTGTTTCCTCTTCATACGATCGTCAACTCAAAAAACGGAACTCTTCATCGCATAGAACATACTCGATTTAGTTAAGAACGCCTCGTGAATCGACTAAATCGGAGTTAAGATGGCCAGAAACAGAGAAAATAAAGTTGGTCAATGCTCGAAGGTTACGGGCAGAACCTCTCCTTGTCTTAGGGTGTTTTCCTCCTTATACGGACTCCAACTCAAAGAAAGGACCACTCCATTGCGTAGAGCACGCTCAATTTAGTAGGAAACGTGTCTTCAACGGCCATAATCGGCCTCAGAACGGTCAGAAACGGGGGAGGAGAAGTTCTCGGTCCAAAATGAAACGAAATGGGGGCATAAATAGCCCCCGAGCCACACCAAAACCACAGCTGCGCCGCTGGTTTTGGGCGGCGGCACCCGCAGTAATGCGTGGGTCATGCCCGTGCGTTACGTGGGTCGCGAAAATGCCGCTCCCGCATTACCGCGGGCGCGCACGATTTCACGGCCGCGCGCCGAACGCGTTGCGGTGCGCGCCAGTTGTGCGCCGCACGCCATTTCTTTATTATTATTTTTTTTATATTCAAAATTTCAAACGCGCGTATCTCCCTATCCCGGATTTGGATTTGCGCGTTCTAGGTACCGTTGGACTCGTATCGACAAGCCCTTCGATATTAACCCACTTAAAGCAATAAATCGTGCTCTTTCTAAGTGGGTCCCACCTATATTGCACGTTTCTCAAATATCGTAACTTCCGGTCTCGACCTCCGTTTGACCTATTCTTTGATTCATTATGCTCGTTTCTTCGAGCTCTACTCAAATACGAAGGTTTCGATGGTTAAAATCATCTATAATTTATTTAAAAAAATTACTAATTACCTCTAACCCCCTTGGTTAGACATAATCGAAAAGCGGGGTATTACACATGAACTGGTCACGGGCTCTTAACGGGCTATAACTATATTCAACTCAAAAAAAAATATTTTTGACCTCATAATGAGATATAACTTGAGCATACCATAAAATTTGATTATCACAGTCAAATATTTATTAAAATTTTTTATTTTATTATTTTTTAAATAAAAGATAAATATAAATTTTTAAATCCTATTTAGATATAAAACCATCTCAACAAATTAGCCTACTTAATACATTTTTTAAAGGGGTTTTAATTTCTCTTGCCTAATGAAATTATTGTTTTATATTTTTAAATTATTACAAGGTTAAAGGTGATTTTCTAAAAAAATTTACAAAAAACCTAAAAATTCTTAGACGCCACAAATGAGAGGGTTGACAAAGTATGTAACTTCTTCCAATGCTAAAATAGCTTCCTTTCTCTTTAATTTGTGCATCCAAACACAATTTCATGAGATGAAATGGGCTAAATTAAAGGGTTGATTCGCTATCAAACAATCTCAAAGTATTCTACTCCCTCTATCCTATATTGTGTCTTATTTAATTTTTCAAATTAAAATAAAATTAATTTATTTGAAAACTTTAAATAGAATTTATAATATAGGATGGAGGGAGTATTATTCTCTTACACATTGTATGTCCATGAGTTATAAAATTTACTGGCTTTGATTTTGAGCTAAGCATTCTATTTAAGAGGTAGGCAGCCCATAAAATATGTTACAGTGTCAAGTGTTATGCATTATATCCTTTGAGGTTTTGAAATATGACACTAATGCCCTGTTTCAAGCTTTTAAGAAAATAACTTGAAAATATGATATTAATTTCCATGACCAGAAAATGATTAGCTAAATCATAACGTAGTTGTCACTAAATATCATGTAAAAGACTGCCATAAGCAACAAAGGATTTTTTCTATATCGAATGATATGTACATCTGTTGTGTTTTGCCTGTGCTTCTCTTTGGATGAGGTAGTTACAGCAGGAGTAAAGTTCACTTCCATCCAATTCTCTTCAACTTGAATAAATGTGTAACTTCTTGTTGGAAGAAGCAATGGCAGGGAAGTTCTAGATTCCTGTTGGATCCTACTATGCCCCTCATTCCAAAGGATGGTCTTTTTTGCTTAACAAGTTGAGGACAAGGAAAACTCAGCACAGAGACGTTATTTCGTAGTCAAACACTTATGGGAGTGGTAAATTAACAAATAAACTAGTGCTAATGACAATTATTAAGTTCATTAACTTATAACTTCTGGATATTATTATTTGAAACAGCCAGAAAAAATAACAAACTCCGGAACGTTGAAGAGTACACAAGTTTGATCCGTAACCTTTCTGCAATTTTGGGAATGGATTTTTGAGACATCATAATCAAGGTGCACCCCAGTTTAGACAGATCAAATGCCAAGCAATCGAAAAACATAAGCGATGGCATTTTGGCTAAACTCGATAGTACTGTTCCATCTCTTACAGTCTGTAAGTTACAGAAGAGAAAAATATCATTAAATAGATTTCTCTGATCAGCGAAGAGTAAGAGACACATCTGGAACATTCTAAACAGAGTAGAATTTTCAGCATTAAGGCTGAATTTTGCATTGCAATTGAGTAGAATCTCCAGCTAATCAAACTTGGGAAATCCTTGATAAATTTGTGGAGTCTGATGGATACACCTTACGAAGATAAAAAACTATTTGCTCATGTAACCAACTATAAATCAGCATCAGCATCTGAAGTATCAGAACCAGGATGTCTAGCACTTGACATACTCAAACAGGTCTCAACACTAAGCATATGGGAAATTACAAGTAATTATGTTATGGAAAGACTATCAACACTAAGCATGCTCCATATGCCTGACACGAATTGCAGGATTGTTGGAGTCCTTAATGGCGAAGACCAAGGCCAACGGAGAGTGGGCCTTTACCAACAGAGGAATACAGTACTAGTTTAATCCAAGAAGTCATAGAAGAATATGAGGGAGGGCCAAAATGGATTGGCCCTGAGGGCCCAGGTAAAACTGATGAAGAGGGAAGAGGAACCATTGACACTGTTATATCATAGTCACGATGATATAAGCGCTCTAATGTTGCAGGAGAAAGAGCAGCCAAACTTTCACATCGAAGAACATTCACAAGAAATTTCCTCCTAGTTAAGCCCTTTCCATCCTTCAATCCGTCAGAGTGTTTCAAGTTCTCATCAACTGGTAAATCAATGTCTGCTTTGAGGTCCTGTTGATGCAAGTCATTTTCAGACATGTTGATCGAAGTTGATACAGTTACAGGGATTCCAGAATCAGATTCAATCAAATCAGAACCAACCTGAGTCATTCCTGATTGTAAAGAATTTAACCTTTGGTCTCCAGTTACAGATCCAGCTTCAGTTTTCTCAAACTTTACTGAGTTCTTGGTTGCACCGCCCTCAGATATACCAAAAGCAAAGTTCTCAATCGACTGTGAATTTGATTTTTTTTTATTATCATCTAAAGTGGGACTCTGCAACTCTGCTCTATCATAAACCTCATCAGTATAAAGTGATTGTGATTCTGATCCATCACAAGATGTACCAGAATATGATGATTGTGATACCCTTTTATCATAAGATTCCTTCATTTCATGAGCAACAAAACCACCTGATTGCAGAGACTCAAGTACATAACGCAAGCTATGTGCATGGTTGGCAAATTCCTGCAATTCACCCTCAAACTTTTTACCTTCGAATATAGTCAGATCCTTGCACAGTTCTGTGATACTGGCATCTCCTAGCTTTCCTGCTTCATACAAAGTCACTGCATGGGACTTCAACCCTGGAACAGAAAAATGTACACTTATATAATGATTTAGCAATTTAAATTTATAACGGAGCACATGAATTTTGAAAAAGAAACAGTTAATTCAAAATTTTATTAACATAATTTTCTTTTTCAAGATAGGGAATATTTTAGTTGTAACTGGTGATCAGCCCAGGAATATCTTGTATTATGCAAGAACTCAACCAATTTAATTAGAGATAAATAGGTAAATAACAATATATATTTTAGTAAGTTATTTTGGATGATAACAATCAAAAGGGAGAGAAAAGAACCCCTATTAGCTATTTACCTTAGATCTACATTTGTTCATGATATCAATAAATGCATTTCCTCCTATTTCAGTCAGTCTCAATGCATCTGCAGCACTAAAATTGGGAATACTATCATATGGTTGCTCTGCAAGACGCAATCAGCAAAAATTAGGATATTGCTTTACCTCTTGAAGAAGGCCACATTGCATACTCACAAATTTTCATCTAGCATATATGGAGTAAATATTACACATCCAACTTGTAATGCATGACAGCTTTACTGGTTTACTTTAAAAACGTTATCTTGGTCCACTGATTTCAATCAGCTAAAGATTGATTTCATTGCTATCTTTTGCAAAGTAAATTATTTCTGTGCACAGTACAAACTCGCTGGATCAAATCATTGGCCACCACTTCCCCTACAAAGCTTCCAACTGCAATGAGGTTTCAGATAAAGATAACCAAATACATAAATACATGAGTACAGTGACAGCATAACTCACTGTTTAAACTACAAAACTGACACATCAAGAGCCCTCCAAATGCTACAAGGGTGAGTATTATTGAATAAGGAGACTTTCACAGAAAACCCACCAAATTTCATCTCATGACAGATGTAGGTCTCCCCATCTGAGGAAACAAAAACAGCCTTGTGCAAGAGGAGATTTTAGTTCAATCCACTAGAATCAAGGACCAGGACCCAAAGAGCGTGAAATATGGCAAGTCCTTGATCCAATTAATCCATGTCCATTTCTTTTACACTATGACCAACATATAGCCTGTAGTCCCATTACAAAAAATCCCAAACATATGATTCATGCATAACACCCATTCACTAAGATTCGTCGATTACCAAATAAAAATTGTTATTTTTACCTATTTCAATCTGTGGCTCTGGACGGAGGCCTATGAAATGGAGATGTCTTCGCTCTAGTTCGTGGGAGAGGGGAGGAGAAAAAGAGCCGCCGCCTCTGGCCTCCTGGAGATGTCGCCGCCTCGATTCGGAATTGCCGCACTGGAGAGTCTCTGTCTCCGGAGAGTCTCTGCTCTAGTTCGTGGGAGAGGGGAGGAGAGAAAGAGTTGCAACCTCTGGCCTCCTAGAGATGTCGCCGCCGCTGGCCTCCTGGATTCGGGGTCGGGACTTGGAGAACGAGAACGAGAATGAAAATGGGACTTATCGATTCACTTTACAGGAGCCCGACAGCAGCCCGTTTGTAATTAATTATACGGACTCGGGCCAGGCCGGTCAAACGGGCCCGTTTGCCATCATTAGCGGCGGTTGTTCACTGTGAGATAAAGGATGCAGAGCTTAGTTGTAGTTCATCTGCCTCGACCCAGTGCAAAAACTTGTCACGCAGTTGGATGGAGATGAAGAGTTGGAGTGGCAGACCAGACCCGACATGTAACAAAAAAGACGTGACCGGTACCCATGACACCAACCCTTACATGGGTGTAAAAAATATTAAATTACTAAACCAGGACCGGTTCAGCAATAACATGTTACTTGGGTAATTATCTCATACTTATAATGGAGTACTCAAAAATTCAGATGACAAATTATATCTTAATATTGTATTGCGCAATGGTATTTTTTGTTATTGATAATGTTGTGTTGCGTAGTCATGTGTTCTATTTTTGTTGAAAAAAATAATATGACATCTCCCGCCTTGTATTACTTTCTATGTTTAGGACCTACTATATTAGTGTTATTTTATTTTTCGGTACTTTCCTTTTAGGATGTAATAACTGTATTAAAGGGTGGTGGCCCGCTAATTAGCATGGGGCCCACTAGTTGGCATGCACCCCAAGGAAGTTGCGCCCTCTATAAAGGCTGGTCATCTTCCTTCTTTGTCATTATGTAGAATTCAGAATTATTTCTCTTATTTCTTCGTCCAAATTTTTCTCATTTCTTCTTTGTGAAGCTAGGTATCGTTTTTGTTTGATCGGGACACAACATTAATATCAAAGCCTCAACGATTTGCCATAGCTTGATACAAACAACTGGCAGTAGCTCCCGAGACACAACTTGAGAAAGAACAAAGAAAACATGGCAAATAGCCCCAAACCAGCGATCGAACCGGATGATCCCTCTGTGCTCTCCTAGATTATGGCCAAACTCGACCATTTAGCATGGTGGTTGCCCAACTTTAAGTATCCCCTACAATGCCACTTTTGTCCAGGCTGTAGCCAACCTTGGCTGAGTTGGGCGAGCCTTTGCAACCCCTCGGATCTCGCACCCCTGGCTTTCAAGCATCATCCGAGAGAGGTGCACCAACCCGAACATTTAGTCCGCTTCGACATTTGATCAGCAGAAAGAAGGACATGTAGGCTGGGATATGAGAGGCCTTCCATATGTTCAAGGAAATGCATCAATGGTGTCGCCCCACAAAAATCTGGTCTACGAGTTCGATGATGATTGGGAGTACTCTAGCTCTCGTAGAGGTCTTTGAGTTGGGGATGAGCCACGTTTAGCTCATCTTCAGTTCCCATGCTACAATAGAGATGAGGACCCAGTGGATTGGCTCTACAAGGCAGAGAAATTCTTCATCTACGATAGAACTCACTCTGAGACTGAATGGTTGTGCATAGCTGCTTTTCATCTAGATGCCAATGCTTCTGTTTGGTTTCAAATCTTCGTGAAGGAGGTCCACTTCCCAACTTGGACTTCTTTCATCAATGAGCTTTGTGTCTAATTTGGTCCCAACGAGTTCCAAGATTTCAATGAGATGTTGTTTACCCTGCGTCAAACTATTACCATGTGAGCCTACTACACCTTGTTTATGAAGATTTGCGAATCGCCTCCCTGATTGGCTGATGGCAACCCTCATGGGAGCTTTTAAAAGGGGGCTCAAACTAGAAATTTAGGATGAGATTCACTATTTTCCTTATACTTCGATGCGCGAAGTCGTGTGTCATGCACAATTGAAGGAAAAGAAGCTGGCCCGATAGTGAAAGGGAGGCTGATTGGCCACTTCTTCGAGGCCCCTGACTAGCATTGTGCCCTTCTCTATCTCAGCAACTAGCCTTCCCACTAGCTGCCCTAGCCAGCCATTTGTCCCAGATGGATGAGCGGCGGTCTAAAGACTTGTGCTTCATTTGAAATGAAAATTTTGTACCAGCAATCCATGTTCCGTCCGAGGTAGCTTGCTAGTTGAGGAGGCTAATTAGGAGAATTATAGTCTTGCCCAGGAAGCACCGCCCCCTTATGATAGTGTGCTGCCTAGGATTTTGGTGCACGTTTTTTTAGGGGCCTTCACTCACACCATGTATATCCAAGGCCACCTCAAGCGGCAGTAAGTGGCCATCCTTATTGAGTGTGGCTCTACCCATAACTTCATCAATGATAAGGTGTCACAATGATTGGGGTGTTTTGTGACTAATTTGAAGCCGTTCAATGTCTTGATCGGTGATAGCAAACACCTTCGGAATGTTGGGGAGTGTGCACAGGCTTCATTATCCATCTTGGGCCATACCTTCACCACGAATCTGTTCTTTTTGTGGATGGATGTGGTGTTGGGAGTTCAGTGGCTTCAGGAGCTTAGTGACGCTATATGGAACTTCCATGATATGATCATAGACTTTGAGGTGCACAGGGAGTGGGTGGTCATCAAAGGTTCTCAGTTGGGCTCTTTGCAGTCTACCCAATCAGTGAGCTACCTCTTTCAGTTTGCACTTTAGGGAATTTTCCTTTAGTAGCATGTCGCTATGGATGTGTTGTGCTCGATGTGGGAACAAACAGTACCTTGAACTCTCATGCAAGAAAAGGGAAGAGAGGAAGAAGAAAGGGTAGAAGTTCTAAATATTTAATTGCATAACCAAAACAAAGAGGAATGGTCGACCCATATAGGGAGACGACCCACTCTCCTAGGGAGTCATGCCAGCTAATAGAGCAGGCTATCCCGTGGGCCACTAGCTGGTCCAATAACAATTATCATCCAATTACATAAGGAAATAATAAGCTAATACATAAGAAAATAGCCTAATGCACTAGGAGAACAAGGAAATAAAGTAGAGTCTGGTGAACGTGCACAACACTCTACCATGCTTCTGTTATTCGCCTTGACCTCAAGGCAACTAAGCCGGGTAGCGAGTCATGAACTCGTCCCTAGAGATCCACGTGGCATCCTCATGGGGCTAGCCCTGCCAATAAACAAGCACCTCTATAGTAATACAACCCAAACAGTGGACCCGACACTTATCAAGCACCAAAGCTGGACCAGGATTTGGAGGCTGGACGCTGGATCGGTCCCATCAAAGGAGGTGGTAGAGCATCAGTGGCGAGGGAAGAATCTCCTACGCATTGACGGAGTTTTAGACATGGAAGACGGGGTGGACTAAGGAGCCAGGCAGTAGAGCCAGACGGTAAGCCGCTAGCCGATACGTTCCACCATAGCATATGGACCATGGAAGTGGGGGGCGAGCTTGAAATGCTTGGGTTGAAAAAAGGATGTTTGGCACTGAGGGAGGATAGAGAAATAAACCAAGTCTCCCACCAAAAACTCTCTATCAGTGTGATGGCCGTCATAAATCTGTTTCATCCAATTCTGAGTAGAAGACAAGTTTTCCTTAAGCTGGCAAAGAACCTCATCCCGTGTCTATAGCATATAAGCTACCTTGACCACAGAGGAGCGGTGAGGTACATAAGATAATATGGTTGGTGGAGGCCGGCCATACATCACCTTAAAAGGAGTAAAGCCTATGCGAGTGTGAAATGCAGTGTTGTACGACCACTCCGCCCATGGAAGAAACTGAAGCCATCAGCTGGGCTATGACATAGTGAAATAGTGAAGATACTGCTCCAAATAACGGTTCACCATCTCTGTCTGGCCATCCGACTATGGGTGATTATGGTCCACAAATTTAGTTTCCTTGATTATGGTCCACCAATGATCTACCTCTCCCAAGAAGACAAATATTCCAAGGGCAACTTTTTTATTCTCAGGTACTTCCATTGCTTCAAAAATCTTCTCAATTTCTTTTATCCACTTTTCTGCCTCCTCTGGTTCTCCTTCACCCAAGAAGGTGGGGGCAATTTTCTTAAACCGTTCAGCCAAATTATTCTCACCCTTACTCCTGCCAGATGAGTTATCACTAAAGGGAATTGGAGAAGGTTGTGCTGGTGACAAAGAAAGAATAGGGTGATAACCTTGCTCAGCTAAGCGTTGAACAAGATTTTGTAGCAACACACTCATAGTTTCGGGTGCTACTCCTCCCGATTCAGACTTGGTCTAGCTACATTATTATTTGGAGTTTGCGGCTCTTGACCATGTTGTTGTGATGATGATATCTAGGTTCAAAACGATGGTTCAAAGTTATACTAAGTCTACTTAACTAAGTAAATTGTAGTGATAGAAGTCATTTATTTCTTCACTTTATGCATTTATAGACATAATTTCCTGGGCTCCGATACCAACTGTCATGACCCGAGATTTTATAAAATATATCAAGAGTTAAAAGTAAAATCATAGCTTGCTCGGGTCGCAACCATAAACATAACGTGAGATATTTTATTTCCCAGGAAATATACTGTCTATGTACAAACACATAAGTAAAGATATAAACAAGTCTTCTTAAGCCAAAAATATGAAAATATACTTAGAAAACTATTGGTGTGATCGTAGACTCTGTGGTCACTAGCTGAAGCTCCCAAAAAGTATCTTTTACTACTTTCTTCTATACCTGTCTATTCCACACCGGGCCCTGCAAGGTCTGGGGAGTGGTGAGTATTTTAAACTACTCAGTAAGGGTACTTATCCTATTAGACATAAATATAACATCTAGCAGTTTGTAAATCACAAGGTAAATAGATAATATTTATCGAAAAAGTTGTAAGGGTGTGCCTCTCACCCAAAAACTTCCCTAGGGCTTCTTCCTACGTATCAAAGATGCTTCTAGGGTTTGTATTACTATTAAAGAATTTGTTGCGGATACAAAACATCGGCCTCTTACTCTACAAATTTTCATAAAACACTTTGTGCTTGTAGAGGGAAGAGCCACCCGTGCTCATGGGGCGCCGGGATCTAGAGAGCAGAGAATTTTCCCATGATACTCTCTACCCTAGCGCGCGTAACCTTGATAGTTGCCCTTCGTTAGGGGCGAATCAAAGACCTTTTCCTTCGTTAGGAGCTCACCAGGCTAATGTGCGTACCGTGTATCCGATTCCAAACTAGATTTCCCTATGTACTCTCAATTATAGAACTCTATTGGTACGTCTACCAATTTGAGTTCCAAACAATTAAACCTCTTATATACCCGACTCAAACAGGAATTTCCTTCTCTTTTTCTTCTTCTACGAAGATCAATCTTTCAAAATCCTAGCCTCGCCTTTACAAGTCATGGTCGTGTTACTGACAATGATTATAAAGATAGGGTTAGTCGCTCGTTCCAACAAGACAGTTACCCCTTCTCTATCTCATCTCAGCAACTCAGTGGTCATGATTGTACGTATTTTCTAAAATTATTTTTGTAAGGACCCTCATCTTTAAACCGGTTTTGGTTTTCTTTAATTATTGATTATCGTGAGATTTACGTGTTTTCTGATCTTATTCGGTGATTTTGTAAATAAATAGAGGTTGTGATGGTTTTAACCAAAATTAACTTCAATATTAGTGGTTTTAAGTGATTTTAAAACAAATATGAATTTTTGAGATTTTTCGGAATTTTCACTATTTTCCCAAAAATTAGGGTTTTGGCGGGACCCCTGTGGGCCCCACGGTCGAAAATTTTATTTTTGTGTCAAATGAACCTAGACATATACTTAAGGTCACACAAAAATTTTCAGAATTTTATTAGGCTTAATTCGTGCTTAAATTTGCAAAATAACCACTTTTAGCCTACTTTTCATATTTACACCCCAAAACTTACCTTTGCCTACCCCAACCCTTACTATAAAAGGGCAAACCTGAGCCATTTCCATTTTTGGGAATAGGCTAAGGAAGGAGGTCTGGCCTAATCCCCACTTAGGCCCGAATTAGAAGCCGATTAAGGTAAGCTTGCTCTAATTAAGCATTAATCCATGGCTTTTCTCTTAATTTCTTCTAAATCTACCATTTTCCCCTTGATTCAATTCGTTTTTGACCATCAAAAGCTACTGATTTGTGTTTTACTACAAACCCTAACATTCAAAATTCGATTTTTACTACCAACAAGCCCTAGATCTAAGATTTAATTAGGGATTTCTTAAGTAAATCGATTTCTATTGGTGTTTGATTCAAACTCATTGTGTTTTCAAGGATTTCAAGAAGGGTGACTCTTCAATCCGAGCTTAATCAAGTGCTGAGGTAATGGGTCTTCGAAATCTCTGTTTATCCATGGTAAAACTCTTCATTTTTGGCTTATTTCGAAATGGTTTGCTTGATTTAGTGTGTTAATGGTAAGATTAGAAAATGGAATTATTTAATCCCGATTTCTTAGGGTTTTGCATTATTATGGTTTGGTTTGATATTCTGGAAGTCAAGGAGGACTTTTGATGATGATTAGGGTGCTAGATGTGGATTTGAAGTGTTATCTATGGTGTTTCGGTTTGATTTTGCGAAAGGAAGAAGATGACTGTACTGCCGTGTTGGCGATCGATCGGCCTTGCAGGGCGATCGATCGGCTGAACTGAAAATTTCAAAATTTTGCGTGTAACCGATCGAACGGCCTAAAGGGCGATCGATCGGCTACACAGGAAATTTGCATGTTGTGTGTATGATGCCTATTTTGATGATTCCACCTTGGCTTGCCAATTTTATATGAATGTGGAGTGTTTTGAGCTATGTTAGGCTACTGGAAATGCATGCTATTGAGTTTATGGAGTTGAGATATATGCTTAGTGATGGTGGGATGACTTATGTTTTGTGGCATGATGTTGGAATCGTTATTTTGAAATTATGAATAGTTGTTTCCCTTTGGTTAAGCATATTTCAGTAGGACTATAATCATTGTTGGACAGATTTGTCATGATAAATTATGATTAATGGTGTGTGAATGTTGGTGAATGCCATGACTCAATGATGAAATGAGTGATGTTATAGGTGTTTAGCCTTTGTGGTTGAGTTTTGAATTTAACTGTGATTTCAACGATTCTTCTACTATGATTTCCACTGGAATTCATGTTTAAGTAGAAATTCACATGTGTGGTGTGGTAGTGAGTTGATTTTCAAGCATGTTAATATGCATTATGTGAAAGGCTTCTACTAGTTACACACACACACATGTGGGGGTTAAATGATGATGTTGAAGCTTAATATCGTGATTATGAATGATGCATTAGGGGCTGGTGAGAGCACTTATCATGATTAGGATTCATGTATGCTTTGCCCACGCATGTACCATGCTGCACGCATCATGAAAATGGATTTCCAATTGAGGCTTCATCGTGATTAATCGAATTTGACCGATTGGATGCAATATGATGGAATTGCGTGCCGGGTTTATCGGTCGTGGATTAATCGCAAGTTGATTGGTCCGAAAGGACATATTTCGATTTGAAGTTCCTGTGTGGAACGATTTGGAGTTCCTGTGTGGAACGAGTGCACTCCCTGGGTTGAGTCTTGTTTAATGGAATGATGTGGGGACGAGTTGTGTACTTGTCTTGCGGATACGTGAGAATATTTTTATGTGTGTCATCTGGACCCTGAGAATCCAGTGTGGTATGCCGTGTGCACCCCGCTACCACGTGTTCTAGGGTTCTCTGTGTGAGAACTCGGGCTCTTCCCTCCGCAGGAGATGTCCCTGGGCGAACACCCCTGCTCTAGATTCTCTGTGTGAGAATGGGACATCCTTGGCCAGGATCGTCCAGGGCGAGCAGTATTAGGGATTGACAACCCCGATCTTTCTTGAATTCTTGTGTAGAATTTTGTACCATGACACGCCTTCGTGGCCTTGTCTATGCTCCCGTCTGTGTGACGTCAATGTGTGATTACTCCTTGATGGAGGTTGATTGTGATAACATTATGTATGTGGGAATATGTATGTTAGAGATACATCCATGCATGTTGATGTTGATGTTGTGCATGTGGAATATGTATGTTAGAAATATATCCATGCGGGATTGGTTATGATGTGAATGCATGTGGGAATATGTATGTTAGAGATACATCCATGCATGTTGATGTTGATGTTGTGCATGTGGAATATGTATGTTAGAAATATATCCATGCGGGATTGGTTATGATGTGAATGCATGTGGGAATACGTATGCTAGAGATACATCCATGCAGGTTGAATTATGCATTTTTGTGCAGTGTTAAGTGATATGAATGTGTGATCAGAAAGTGATGCACCATGTAAATCTTTGATCTGAAACGATCTCATTTCTAAGCTATCGTATTTTCTACGTTGACAGTGATATTAAAACCATTGCTGAGTGTTAAAACTCACCCCTCTTTTGTGTTTTGATTTGGGGCTGCGTGGTGGGACACGCAGACGGACAGGATTGCCTTTTTGAGGAAAGGTCAGAGGTAGCTTGGGTGTGATGATGGAGATCGTTGCGTGACTTTCCTTCATTTTGTTTCATGTTTTATGTTAGAACCTATGTGTAGGGTTCTTTGTTGTGGATTTATGTCACATGTTACAGTTATGTTTGCTTATGACTTATTTTGAGCCGGTGAGGGCTTTACTTAAAACTAAGCTTGTGGGTTTGAGATTGTTGTTTACTTTGTGTTAAGCAACACCTTTTTTTTTCCTTTTATTTACTCTTGCTCAAAGGATTGTGCGCACTCCGTGTTGCTGTTAATCGCCCGTGGTTAGGGATTAAGTCTTCCGCTAGAATCGTTTCTCAATTTCACTTCGTCGCCCCCGCGCGCTTGACAGGCCCTTGGACCGGGTTCGGCTCGGGTCGGGCATCGCCGGGGCGTGACAATTTTGATAGAGCAACAATTTCATAAAAACCGTCTTTCAATCTTACCATACTTTTAAAATAATGGTGAAGCTAGATTTTCTTTATATCACATATAATATGAAGCATAATTCTGAATTAAATTCAAAAGATAAACACTTAATATAACAAGTATACGAGGCAATTATAAAACATACACAGAAAGTAACTAGAATTATTCATATAAACTTTTAAAGACAACCAATGCAAGTATTTAAGTCATAAAAGAGGATAAAAGCCCCTACCTCGAGTTCCGTGCGAGAAAATAAATGATACTCCAAGTAGTCCGAAATTAAATAGAAGATTTCAGGGCTATATAGATCTCAAAATAGAAAAATAACTCTGCCATGATGTTCAGCACACTTGATTTTGGTAAAAATGCCTCTTAAACGACTTAAATTGGACTTAAAACGAAGAAGAAATGAAGAAAAGAAGTTTTGAAATGAACTGAATCAGAACTGGCCACTATTTATAGGAAAAAGACAATGACGCACATTTGACACGTGTCAGACACGCGTGACGCGTCTAACGTGCTTCAGACGCGTCACTGACGCACGTTAGTTTTCTAACACTCGTCAGTGTTCTAACACGCATCAGATTTCTGGCGCTCTTTTTTTTTTTAAATCTTAAAAGTCTTATATCTTTTTATCCCGATATCGGAATTACGCGTTCTTTATACCGATAGACTCGTATTAATGAGCCCTTCGATACTAGACCAAAGTTGGGTAGGTTATCTCACATTTTAAATTAGGTCCCACCTATATGACACGTATCTCGAGGTCATAATCTTTCATCCCAACCTCCATTTCGCATGTTCTTGGGTTCGTTACGCTCATCTCACTAAGCTCTATTTAATATACTTTACATATAAAAATTATAAAAAAGTACTTAAAAGCTTATGGATGTTACAAGAAGTGCCCTGTAAAATGAAGAACTCCCACCAGAACTAAGATATGAAGATCCTGTCATGGTCAGAAATAATAGTACGAGGCATGTCGTGGAGTTTGGCCACCTCCCGAACATAGAGCTCAGCCACTGTCTTGGCGGTGATTGGGTGGCTCAGAGCACAAAAATAAGCATACTTGGTCAACTGATCCACCACAACTAGAATCATCAACTTGTCTTACATTATGGGTAAGGCCTCCACAAAGTCCATCGAAACATCCTCCCAAACCTTGTCGGGAATGGGCAATGGCTAAAGCAAACTGGCAGCGAATGTCGTGGCAAACTTCACTCTCTGACATACATCACAGGCAGCCACGTACTCCTGTACCGCTCGTCGAATACCCTACCACATAAAGCTCGGCTGACCCACTTATAAGTGTAGAATGCTCCTTCATGATTGGCCACTGGAGTGTCATGGAAGTAGGAAAGAATGCACTTGCGTAGATCATCAACATCCAGTACCCAAAGATGGTCATTCCAAAAGAGAAGATTATCTCCCCACAAAAAGAAGGGACAGGCAGCTAGCTCAGCCTGGATAGCTGTAATCAAGGTCTGTGTCGGAGGATCTTCAATATATGTCTGTTGCAACTCATCAATGAAGGGGCAGGACAAAGTAGAAATGGCCAAGCAGGAACCAGAGGTAGAGCTGTGAGAGAGGGTGTCGGCCACCATGTTTTTTGACCCTTTCTTTTAAACGACCTCATAATCATACCTAAGTAACTTACTGACCCACCGCAGCTGTGCTAGAGTGGACATCCTCTCCTCAAGGAAGTACTTCAGGGGTTAGTGGTTGGTGCGAATGAGAAACCGACGGCCGAGCAAGTAAGGCCACCATTTATCGACGACGAGGACAATAGCCAACATCTCCTTCTTGTAAATGGACAGGGACAAGGAGCGGCTAGACAAAGCCTTGCTAAAGTAGGCAATGGGGCGCTCGTCCTGCAACAGCACCTCCCCTAGGCCCATCTCAAGTATCCGTTTCCACCACGAAGGGGCGACTAAAATCAGATAAAATCAGAATAAGGGGCCGATGCCATAGACTGCTTCAACTCGTCAAATGCCGCTTAGGTAACCTCATTCCATCCAAATGCCTCCTTCTTTAGAAGCTCTGTTAGGGGCCGAGCAATCTCTGCATACTGGTTGATGAACCACCTATATTAGCCAGAGGCCCAAAAAACCCTGTAATGCACGAACACAAGTGGGCAACGGCCAAGAGAGCATGGCCACCACCTTCAACGGATTAGTGGCTACTCTGTCCCGAAAGAAGATATGCCCCAAATAATCAACCTGTGGGCTGCCAAATGAACACTTTAAACGCTTAAGAAATAATGAGTTATCTTTCATAACAGAGACGACAGACTTGAGATGCTCCAAGTGTTCCACCCATGACTGGCTATAAACAAGGATATTGTCAAAGAAGACCAAGATGTAGCAGCGGAGGAAGGACTTGAAGAGATCATTCATGAGGCTCTGAAAGGTGGAGGGGGCGTTGGTCAGCCCGAACGGCATAACGAGGAACTTGAAATGGCCGTCATGAGTCCGGAGGGCAGTCTTGTACACATCGGCTGACTGCACCTAAATCAGATGGTAACCCGACCAAAGGTTGAGTTTACTGAAAACTGTTGCACACTCATCTAAAAGTTCTTTGATCAAGGCTCTGGAATATTTGTCCTTGACGGTGATAGCATTCAAGGCTCGGTAGTCCACACAAAACCATTAAGTGTTGTCCTTCTTATGAACCAACAACATTGGGGAGGATTAGGAGCTTGTGCTAGGGCAAATGATACTGGACTGAAGCATGTCAACCACGAGGCATTCGATCTCCGACTTTTGGATGTGAGGATAACAGTAAGGGCGAACATTGGTTGGCAATACCCCAGGAATGATGGGAATATGGTGGTTGTGAGGTCACACTGGGGGGAGACCCTTCAGCTCAACAAACACGTCCCGATGTTCGACCAATAAATTGAGAAGATCCAGAGGTGGCTCATCATGAGGCACCTCGACCGTTGCCCGCTGCTGCAAGAGGAACCTCTGAGGTGCGAACTGGAAGAAAGAACTCGCCGACTGGGCTGAGAGAAGAGTGCCCGGTCGGGATCCTTCAATCCAAACCCACTGCCCATGAACTTCAAAGTCCATAACCATATCTCTGAAGTTCCAGACCACGTCACTGAGCTCTTGTAGCCACTGAACCCCTAACACCACGTCTGCCCCCTTCATGGGTAGCAAGAAGAGGTCGGTGATGAAGGTGTGACCCTCGATGGCGAGGGCGGCCTGAGAACATATGTTAGAGCTCCTGAGATGCTTCTCATCCCCAATCAACACATCACAGGGCTTCGAATAGGACATGAAGCAGCCAAGACGCAAAGCGAACTTGTCATTAATGAAGTTGTGGGTGGAACCGCTGTCAATCAATATGGCCACTTGCTGCCACTTGAGGTGGCCTTGAACCCACATTGTATGAGGAGTGAATGCCCCCAAGAAGGCATGTACAAAAATCTCAGGCAGCATGCATAGTGGGCAGAGTCTACCCTGTCCTTCATGTCCTCCTCAATCTCCTTAACAAGGAGGCTACCTTTGACGGAACAACGATGTCCTGGAACAAACTTTTCATCACAACGGAAACATAATCCTTTAGACCAATACTCCTCCATCTGTGCCAGTGTAAGATGACGAACAATGTGGCCTAACGGAAGGGGTTGTTGGCCAGGTCGGCCTAGCATTGGGCTACTTGTCGGGGCGGCAAGGGGACTAGCTCTAACATTGGAACGTGGTAAGTGCCCAAGCCGCCCCCCTCTCTGCTGTCAGGCCAACTTTTGTTCCTTAGTTTGTGCATGCCGCACGACGTCCCGCATACTGGCGCATGGGAAGTGGCACATCTCTTCAGAAATTTTGGGTTTGAGACCTCTCTTGAACGTGCCCACCAAGGTTGCCACTGGCCAGTCGGGAAGGCAGTTGGCCACCTTCATGAACTCCATGTAATAGGCCTGGATAGTGGTGGTTTGGCGCAGCGTGAAGAGCATCTCGTTGAAATCCTCGAATTTGTTGGGTCCAAACTATATGCACAGCTTGTCAGAGAAAGTGGCCCAATTGGTGTAACACACCTCATTCTCAAAACTCTGGAACCATACGGAAGTGTCAGCATCCATGTGGAACATGGTTGTGCAGTCGTTCAGCCTCGGAGTGTGTTCCCTAGTAGGCAAAAAATTTATCAGCCTTGTACAACCACTCTACCGAGTCATCATCCCCATTGTAGCGGGGAATTGCAGGCGGGCCAAATGGGGCTCAGCTCCTCCCCGTGGTCCTCCATGAGGCTCTGGGTACACCTATTTGTCCTCCATCTCCTGAAACAGGTTTTTGGGGGGCGGCACCATTGGGGCATTCTCCCGAACACCTGATAGGCCTCGTATATCCTAGGCTTGGCGCCTCGCTTCTCCAGCATGGTCAATGGTGCCAAAGTGTAGAGGAACTTGTGGGACACACATCTCCTTGCCTACCGCTGCCTGGGTCCCCAGGCAGCGCTATTCTGGTGCCTGCGTAGTTTCTCCCTTTTCCATGTTTGCAACCGGTGGTTTGGATAGGAGTGGCGTTGATGGCGCTAAAGGACCTGCCTGGAGTTGCGCAATGACCATGGTCAAGGACTCGATCTTGGCCATAATCTACGCCAAGGTAGTAGCGCTGATGGTCTCCTGAGCGGTTTTGGGACTGTCTGTTGAAGCTTCAACCTCCTTCTCGGGCTGAGCTTCTGGGGCCGTGGCGAGTTGCTTGCCTTGCACCATGGCCGGGGATAATGAAGGCTCCGATACCAATGTTGTGCCCAATGTGGTCACAAACGGTACCTTGAACAATGTGGTCACACAGGAAAAAGGAAGAGATGAAGAAGAAATGGGAGAATTTCTGAATATTCAATTACATAACCAAAACAAGAGGAATGGCCAACCCATATAGGGAGATGACCCACTCTCCTAGGGAGTCACGCCAGCTAGTGGGCTAGGCTATCCCGTGGGCCATTAGCTGGTCCAATTACAATTTCTCCTCCCATTACATAAGAAAATACTAAGCTAATACATAAGAAAATAACCTAATGCACTAGAATAACAAGGAAATAAAGAAAATAAAGTAGAGTCTAGTGAACGTGCACAACAAGATGTGAGCCAAGACATCCTTCTAGAGAATCTACTTGCTCTCTTGGCGGAGCATGAAGATATCTTTGCTGAGCTAAGGGGCTACCTTTGGTGCGACCCCACGATCGCCACATTCCCATCATTCTTGGTGTTTAACATGCAAATCTTAGACCATACCGATACTTTCACATCAAAGGCGGAGATTGAGCACTTAGTGGTTGTCATGTTCTAGTTAGGTATCATCCAATCGAGCACTAGTTCTTTCTCTTTTTCAGTATTACTTGTTCGGAAGAAAGACGAGACGTAGAGGTTCTGTGTGGACTACCAGGCACTTAATGCCATCACCGTCAAGAGTAAGTATCTTATTCCAGTGATTGAGGAGTTCCTAAATGAGCTAACCAGCAGGACCGTCTTTAGCAAACTTGATCTTTGTTCAAGGTATCATCAAATTCGAGTGCAGCCAGCTAATGTCCACAAGAGGGCTTTCCGCACCCACGACGGCCACTTTATGTTCTTGGTCATGCTATTTGGGTTGACCAATGCATTGGCCACCTTCTAAAGTCTCATGAATGACTTGTTCTACCCCTTCCTCTACCGTTTTGTCTTGGTCTTCTTCGATGACATATTAATCTACAACATGTCATGGGCAGATCACTTGGAGCATCTTAGGTCTGTCTTATCTATTTTGCGAGTTAATGCATTATTCCTTAAATGCTAGTACTCCTTTGGCAGTGAACAGGTGGATTACCTAGGCCACATCATCTCTCATGAAGGGGTTGCTATTGTGACAACTGCTATGCTCTCATAGTTGACCCCCACTTGCATCCGGGCACTCTATAGATTTAGGGGGCTTATAAGGTATTACTGGCGCTTCATTATCCAGTATGGATCAATTGCTAGTCCCCTCGTTGCCCTCCTCAAAGGGGTTTTTTTAAATGGACAGAGGCAACCCAAGAAGCCTTTGAGAGGTTGAAGCAGGCCAAGGCAACAACAGATGTGTCGGATGTTGATCTTGCAGCAGTTCTGCTTCAAGGTGAGCGGCCTATTGCCTTTTTCAATAAAACTCGTTCTGGTTGCTCTTTATTACTATTAGCCTATGAGGCGAAGCTCGCCATAGTGCATGTAGTCACCAAATAACATTTGTATCTACTCGGCCACCTCTTCCTCATCCGCATAGGTCATCAACCCTTAAAGTATTTCCTTGAGCAGTGGGTGTCCATTATGGTGCAACAACGGTGAGTCAGCAAGCTTTTGAGATATGATTATAAGGTGGCATCCAAGAAGGGGCCAAAAAACATGGTGGCAGACGATCTCTCGTTGACCTTTTAAGGGGTCTTGCCTTGCACAATTTATACCCTCTTGTCCTTTTATACCAGAGCTACAATGAGCTTACTTAGAGCACTCATCCACCCATGAGCTGGTTACTCGTCTATAAAGCGACCCTATTGCCCTTCCCTTCATTGTGTGGCAAGATGAACGTCTCTTTTGGAAGGGCTAACTGTGGGTGCTAGATGCATATAACCTTTGACGACACATTCTTTCTCATTTCTATGACACACCACTTGTTAACAATAAGGGTTCCTTCCAAACGTATAAGTGGGTCAATCAAAGCTTCATATGGCAAGGTCTTCGGAGGGCGGTTCAGGATGTTGCTTCTTGTGACGTATGTCAACAAGTGAAGGATGCCACTACATCACTTGCTGGGTTACTTTAGCCACTTCCTATTCCCGAAAAAGTCCGGAGAGATGTGTCTGGATTTCGTAGAGGTCTTGCCTATAGTGTAGGGAAAATTGGTGATATTGGTAGTTGTGGATCACTTGTCCAAGTATGTACATTTCTATGCCTTAGGCCATCCATTCACTGTCAAAGCAGTGGTTGAGATCTATGTTCACAACATGGCATGCAACATTGTTTCTGATCAAGACTGGATGCTCCTTTTTTAGTTTTGACGTGATTTCTTTACACTTCAGTGCACTGAGCTTCATATGAGTACCTCCTATCACCCAATGAAAGATGGACATAGTAAAGTGGTTAATTGCTGCTTGGAGCAGTACTTGCGGTGTTTCATCTGGGATCAGCCCCACCGATGGCTCCAATTGCTCCCTTGGGCAGAATGGTCTTACAACACAACCTATCATATCAGGGCTGGGTTCACTCCCTTTGAGGTAGTTTATGGGTTCCCTCTTCCTATTGTGTTGCCCTATGTGCCACAACGCTCTTCTGTGGCTGAGGTTGATTATATGTTCTAGACATGAGATGAGGTTATCTGACAGCTTAAACTCAATTTAGAGGCCACTCAGAACCGTATGAAGCAGGTGTATGATAAGAAGCATACTGATTGGGAGTTATATGTGGGTGATCTTTTTTATGTCTCAGTGATTCTTTAGCATCAGACTAGCTTATTTCAAGCTGAGCATGCTAAGTTAGCTTCATGTTATTACAGTCCTTATTCCATTATCAATCGCATCAGACCTGTGGCTTATCGCTTGGTATTACCCACCGGATCATTGGCGCACTGCTTTATTGAAGACCCGACACTTGTTTCTAGTGCCCCACCTCTGCCATTAATGGGACCTTTTGAGCCCGACGTACCCACACCCGCAGTTGTGCTTGATAAGCAAGGGGTGCGTCATTCTGGCCACATTGTCATCGAGGTACTGATGGCTTGGCAAGGTTAGCCTCTTCAGGATGTCACTTGGATGCTTAATGACATGTCAATGGAGCGCTACCCCACTTGGTCACCTTGAGGACAAGGCAAAAGCAGAGCATGGTGGAGTGTTGTGTACACCACTTAGGGGGTGAGACATCCCCACCTTATACTACTTTTCATATTTTGGACCTACTATATTTGGTTTACTTTAGTTTTCAATATTTTCATTTTTGGATGTAATAACTGTATTTGGGGGGGGGGGGGGGGGGGGATTGATTATGATTTGTTATGGACCAACTAGTGGCCCGCTAATTAGCATGGGGCCCACCAACTAGCACACACCCCAAGGTAGTCGTGCCTTGCATAGAAGGCGTCGCCTTCCACCTTTGTCGTTATGCAGAATTCAGAAGTATTTCTCTTCTTACTTCATCCAAACTTTTTCCCTTCTCCCTTCGTGAAGTTAGGTACTGTTTGTGTTTGATCAGGACACAACAATTTATTCAGTGCATTGTTTTCAGTCGGAGAGTGGCTATTCGTAGCTTTTACCTATATTAGGTTTTCCAAGGAAAAATTTTTGTGTGATGGTGATTGCATGTTTGTAAAAATGATAGTTATTTAGTTTTTATTGCTTCTCAATTATGTCAAAAGAGGTCATATTTTATAGTTCGTTGATTAAGTAATCAAGTATTTGGGACATGCAATGTGATGATCTGCTACGTGACGAATATTAAACTCAAAACTGGTACATGAGGTGAATTAGATAGTGTTTTTGTTTTCTATGGATTTGTATGTTATTTTAATGAATGGTTTTCAAGTAGTAGAATTTATTTATTGTGTGTTTGCTCAAAACTATTTCTATTTGTGCCTAATTGATTCATTGTGCATGCAATTTATTCTAGTGTTAATAAGGATTTAGATGTTGAAACTATTGTTGAAAAAACCATTGGTTAGGGTAAAAAAATTAAGAAGCTTGAAATAATTATCAAATCTAACAAGGAGATAATTGACTCAATTTTTAAGTTAAAATTTTATTTAGTTGAAGAAAAAATTAATAAAAAATAAGGTTCAAATTTTAAAAAATAAAATTGAAAAAAAAGAGTGAAATATTTAGATGTCTACTAATAAAAAGTTAATGAATTTAAATATTAAAAGACAAATTTTATTGAGAAGATAATATTTTTAGAGAATAACATTAATGAGACATTAGAGATAAATAAATTTTGTACATTTAATAAATTAATAGTAATAAATGAAGATTAAGATTTAGATAGTCAAATTCTTTTAGTTCCAAAGGTATTATTAAGTTTGTCAAAGTTAAAAAACCTATGAAAACTAGAAAATAATTTTTTCTTCTTAATTAGATAAATTTAAGCATTAAAATATTGAGAATGTAGTATTAGTCTAATCGATATAGTAGATTACTAGATTGTTCTTAAAACTAGTACTTTTAATAAAAATTAAGAGTTCTATTATTTTTTAAAATAATTTTTTTATAAGTGAAAATGATTAAAACTTAATATTCACTTAAATTCACACTCAAAATATCAATAAATTTGCACATAAACACAATAATTTACATGGAAAACCCCAACTAAAGTAAAAATCGCAACAGCTTCAATGAACAAAATCAACATACTAAAAATCAAAATTTTACATTGACATAAACAAACTACCAACCTTGTTTAGACTTTAATACAAGCTCATGTTGTTTAGATCATTGCTGCTAATCTTAAAGTTGTCTCCTTAAACACTTAAAACTTTATTCTCATTGCTTTGTCTCTATCTCTTTTTAGTCTACAACTCCTCTTGTTGTCTTGACGTTGGCCTTATAAAAATCTTTAATCTTTTATTAAAGACATCTTGCAACTCTTCTTTAAATGCTCTGTGTATTAGCTTCTTTAGTTGTAAAATATCTTCTCCAATGCACTATAAATCTTAAAAACAAAGCTCAAGTAAATTCTTCTTTATAAAACAATAAACAAAGGAGTAAATTTTTTTTCTCCTTTCCCATCTAGGTTTTACTCTCTAATTTCGTAATTTTACAACTCTTATATATCTTATTAATTCTATTTAGGTCTTGTGCTTAAATAAAGAATAAAATAAAAATAAGAAGGTCTTAATTTAGGTAGACTATTCTTAAAATGATTAATCATTTTAAAAACCGATAGATCAATCACTATTTTTAATGTGTACAATTATTAAATCGATTGATCGATTTTAAAAGCAATCGATTAATAATTCTTGGTTTCGTTTTGTACATGTCTGAATCAATAAGTTGATCGATCATTTACTCCTTCACCTTTAATAGCGATTGATTGTTTACTCATTCACATTTTATAGCAGTCGATAATTCTTCCTACGTTTTTTAACATTTTTTGTCATTTTACCGTAAATCCTTCTAAAACGTCTATAATCAGTTCTTAACTATTTTCAAGTGATTTATGTATACCAATGTAACTTAAATAAGCTTAAATATCTCTTCACTTCTCAGTTTTCCACTTTGATTTATAAGAATATATCTATTTTTATTTTTAAAGTATATCAATTGCAAATCTAATTGTACTACAACAACCTCAACTCAAATTTTAAGACTTATTATATATATCTGGTTTTTAAATATAATTTTAAAAAATAAATTAGTTAATAAACTAGACATATGACTTATGTGTTTTTACAATCTCCCCTTTAGCTATTTATTGTCAAAATATAGCATATCTAAAAATTAAAATAAAATTATAACTCTTCATAAAGTGCATTGACTTTCAAATTTGACAAAATAATTTGATATTATAAATATTCAACATATACTCAATTAATTTAAACTCATTAATTTAGAATTGAGTTTGAAAACCTTTACATAAACCTCTATTTATCTTGTACACTTAAGATCAAATCGATTTGCATAGCATTGTCCAATCAATTAGGAAGATAAGCGTTTTGATTTTCATTAATTACTTTCTCCTCTTTTTGACATAAATAGACAAAAAGTTAAAGTCATAATTAATAAAAATAAACAATAAATACTTAATTAAGTTATAATCATCATATAAAGACACTAAAGTAAAATAAACTATTAAATTAACTTATGTCCAACACATCCCATAATAAAATCAGTTTCAACAATACATATCATTATCATCATCAAATAATAGTGGCAATAATGTCAAGTATCATTCTCACCTGAAAGGTATAAGTAATTTGGCAATCGTTTTGTCTACTCACTCATTCTTTACACCCCAAATATCATACTGAGTAATCACATGAAGTAATCTAAAGTCTCGTATCATTGAATGTATAGGCAATGAAACCTCAACCTCAGGACCTTATCACAAACTAAGTAGCAGACAATTGACTTTATAGCAAAAAGTTATATTTAATAAATAGAAATGTGAATTTTCTCCTCTCGTACCCAATAACAATGGTAATAATGTCAAATGTCATTGTTACCTAAACTCCTCTAGCAATACCTACAAGTGCACCATCATCCTCCAAGTAGAGTAATGCATATCAATGTCTAACAAGCCTAGGGTAGACCTACTGCTATACGGTAAAAATAGTAAAAAAGTAGTTCATCCAATATGTTCTAGCCTCTATCCAACTTGTTACAGTCTCTAATGATATATGGACCAGGCTCCTATCACATCTAATAAGTCTAATGATATATGGACCAGATTGCTATCACATCTAATAAGTCTGACCTAATATGAACCATTGTTAGATGATCTAAGATCCCCAGTGCATGGTTCTACTGTCTTTTGCTTCATTAGTCTCCCCATCTATATTAATTGACATATAAATTAACCCAGAGCTAAGTATAGACAAGAAATAAGGATATAACAGGAATAAATGACCTATAAGTTCAAATGGCAACAAGTTTTAATCAAAGTATTTCCAAAAAAAAGTAAACTTAAGCACAAATTAGAATTTAACCCCTAGCACATGAAATATAGCAGAAGCAATTAAACTGTGAAAATTTAAACAAGGTTCTAAACTAATATAATTGTAAATCTAATTAATATCAAGTAGCAAAAATAATTTTTTTAATAATTAATCATCATCTACTAATTAGAGTTTATTATAAGTCTAATCAATCTAATGGATCACTAGATTGTTCTTAAAACTAGTACTTTAAAAAATAAAAATTAAAAGACATACACTTTATATCATCGAATTTCAAATAACCTACTTACCCTCTTATCGTTGTTGGATTGAAATTAGACAAATATTAATATATATATATATATATATATATATATTATAATATATTTAAAATATATAAAATAATATATTTTTAAAAATAAACATATATTAAATAAAAAAATTTTATATTCGATGGTGGAAGAGGGTATGCAACCTACTAATTGTCGTTGGATCGAAATTAGACAAATATTAATTTATTTTTAATATATCTTATTTAAATACATATGGTATATTATAAAAATATATTAAATAATATATTTAAAAAAATAAATTATATGTTAAATAAAAAAATTTTATATCAAATGGTGAAAAGAGGCATGCAACCTACAAATCCCCTTAGAGTTATTTATGTCGTCAAATAGAAATCTCACAGCCTCACATAGTCAGGGATCACAGCGACACACATGAGCTCCGTCTCACAAAAAGTAGACTTAAGAAATTAATTTAATTTTTTTTATAATTATATAATACAATATAATATTTAAATAATATATATTAAATATAAATTAATATATTAGAGTTTCGATTCAATGACGAACATAATTCAGAGAATAGGTAGGATGCAAATTCCCTTCCACCATTAGAGATAAAAACCTTTATTTAATAAATGTTTTATTTTTTAAAATATATTATTTAATATATTTTTTATAATATACTATTTACATTTAAATAATATAAACTAACATTTGTCGAATTTCAATAATACGTCCCAAAGAGTCGGGGCTCGCACTGACTCTTGTGAGCCTAGTCTCACATTAGGGAATGAAAACATTAATTTTAATTTTTTACAAAATTATATATAAATTATTTTAATTTTTAACATAATTATATAATATATATTGATAGAATGAAATAATATATTTAAGATATTAAATAAAACATTTAGAGTATTAGTGACGCCTATGTATATCCATCGCTAATGCATATAGTAGTTGTGATGTATATAGATATGCATCACAAATACATATCATTTTGTGACACGTATATTATGCATCACAAATACTATATATAAATATGTATTAATAAAATTATATAATATATTCAAGATATTAAATAAAAAATTAAATTTTGAGTATTTATGACTTATATATCTATATATATAGTATTTGTGAGGCATATATTATGCATTGCAAATACATATAATATTTGTAATGCATTTCACTATGCTATGTATAGTATTTGTGAAACATTATAGGTTGCAAATACTACAGGTATTTGTGATGAATAGTTATATGTGTTACAAATATTTTATATTATTTGCAACGTTTGTTATTAACCGCCACAAATAGGTTATTTGGTGGGGGTGCGAAGGGTATTTGCGGTATTTTATTGATAAGCGTTGAAAATATTTATATTAATAGTAATATTTATAAAAAATTATTGCTACAAGTATAAGTATTAGTTATGTATTAGTGACACTCTTTTAGTGGTCACTAATATATGTGTAGCAGAAAGCGCAATTTTTTTATAGTGTATAATGAGGATATTTGGGTGGCGCTTTTGAGAAGAAATCAAACTTCCCCTTTGAATGCAATATTGCACTCTCACGGGGGAAAATGATTTCTCCTCTAACGTTCTTGCGGAGGAGATTCTTAGCTCCTAAGCACATGCCATTCATATTAGCGAACGTTAATATAAACATATTGATAAATAAGAATTTCAGTTTGAGTAGCATAAGATCAGAAAAGCAAGGGAGTGCCCACCACGATGAAACAAAGGGGTACCTGTTATTATATCAAACTTACACAGCACCTAAAGCACAACCTAGTACAGCTGTAGTCCAACATCGTCATAGAGGAAACTAGCGACAGCCCAAACGTTGTTTTATTTAGGAAATACGCAGCAGCTAACGTCGTTACAAGCGACGAAGTGCGTTGGGCGATGGCGTCTCCTCCTACTTTGTGATTGCAAAGAGCGCAGCAAACCTGGTGGCAGACGAGTTGCCTATGCAGCACGGGCAAGCGAGGAGAGGCACGCCGCAGAGGCAAACATTGTTTTCGAAGGCTGCATTGAAGTTGCTGGGACGACCGCTGGGGATCTGGCCCCAGAGCAGATTACTGCTCACGTTCAAGAACTGGAGTCGGACCAGCCGCGAGAGTTGGCTGGAAGGAGTGGAGTAGGCCCGGTTGTCGGAAACATCGAGGACAGAGAGATTGAGAGGGAAAGCTACCTCTGACATGTTAAAATAGAACTCATTGCTAGCGATGCTGAGCGTTTCTGTCGGCTTTTCCTCGCCGAGCAGGTACTCGACGCCGCTGGAGAGTTTATTATGCGAGAGGTCGACATCCGTCAACTCCAAGTTGGCCATGGAATCGGGCAGCGATCCGTTGAGCAGATTGTGATCAAGTTCGAGTTTTCTGAGGGAGAGGAGTTCGCCGATGGAGGATGGTATGGCGCCGCTTAGCTGGTTGTCTTTGAGATAGAGCTCCACGAGGCTTGACAGCGGGCTGAGGTTGTCTGGGATTTGGCCGCTCAGATTACTGATATGGTTGAAGGCAAGGATCTGGAGGGCGGTGAGGTCGGCAATGTTGGGGCTAATGCTGCTGCCACTCTCCACGGCGATGTTCTCGACTTTGACATTAATAACGCGGCCCTGGTCATCGCATCCGATGCCCACCCAGTCGGAGCAGCAGTCAGTCAATGAGTCCCAGCTATCGAGGGCCACGGGATTGCGCATGGACTCTTTGACGAGTAAAAGAGCGTCTCGGTCGCCTTGGCTGCACGATTGTGCTGCGACAGAGGTGCCGGAAGCCATGAAGGCGATGGCAAGGATCATCATGAGAAGGGCTTGGGAATGGGAAGCCATGGTCAGCATGTGTTTGAGGAGAGTCTTTGGGTTGAGGATGATGCCATCCCCACCCTTATTTTGGGCTATGTATAGAGGTTCATCACAACTCCAATAATTGTGATTAGGAATAGAAGTTAAAGCTAGCTCAAGAGCATATTTCATTTGGGTGTTTTGTTGTTTATAGACGAGCGGACGGCAGACTTTGAAGGGGACATTTTCCATCGTACGAATATCTTTGACGTTACGTTCTACATCTTTTACGGATTTTTCTGACCCCGGATTACATAACTAAAATATGGACGGTGCAGAACACTTGATGTGGCTGTCTCTAAAACTAGTCACTTAGCTTTGTTCACAAAAAAGGCTAGACAAATTTGGGGAGCAGTTCTATGCTCCCTCCCTATTATGTTCACGAAAAAGGTTAGACAAATTTGGGGAACAGTTGTATGCTCCCTCCCAATTTTGTTAATTGCTTTAATACTTCCCACCCCCCAACAAAAAATCTTTATATAGGAGAGTGTAGAAGGTAGGGGTGCTAATGAGATGAGCTAACTCGTCGAGTAAAGGTGTCTTAACTTGACTCGATTCGAATATGAATCTACTCGAAGTAACTCAGCTTGAACTCGACTCTAATTCAAATATTTTTTAGTTGAGTTTGAGTATACCTTGGCTTGACTTGATTTGACTCGAATAAAACTCGAACTCGGCTCGAATTCGACTTGTACTCAACTCAAACTCGAATTTGAATGAAATTCGTAAATATATATGTGACACACATACACACATATATTATATAAAACTACTAAAAATACATATAATACAAATATATAAATACCTTAATGGTATGGAGGGAGTACATATATGTTAATAATAATGACATGTTCATAGAAAACTACTAAAAGATGCATATATGATTAAACATATGAACACAAAATATAACATAAAAATAAATAAATAAAATTAAAAATAAAATTTAATAAATAAGTAAATAATATTATTTATACTTTATTTGGTAATATTATTTTTTACCAAGTAATTAATATATATTGGTATAATGAGGTAATATTAATTAAGTTTTTGCACTCATTTTTATGCATTAAAATTTATGATCAATATAAAGAAGTATAAATATTATTTAAAATAACATGGGCCAAGTATACAACTTTGATGACGGAGTGATAAAATTATATTTGATAAATAATATATTTAAATAAAAAAATTATTATATTTATTTAATGGACTACTTAACACAAAAGGTGTTGTAGGTGCAGCAGTAAAGGAGATTGTTCTTTTTGGCAATGTCACAAGCGAGCCAAATTCAAGCCAAGTTATGTGGTCATTGTATATTGATTTAAGCTCAAGCACGAGCTTGAGCTTATGGTTTCTTTCTTGAGTTGAGCTCAAGCCAGATAATTGGTAGCTCAATCGAGTTTAAGCCAAGCTCGAGCCAATATCCAAAACTTTGAGTTTGAGCCGAACTATCCCAAAACTCGACTCAGCTCGACTCATTAGCACCCCTAGTAGAAGGTGTTCTAAGTAGTTTTTGAGGAAAATACATGCATTCTAAAAAGAACGTGACTATATACACCACCAAATACCCCTCAGTACCCCATTACAAAGAAAAAAATGGATAATTTCGAGTCCCTTCAATACCCCATCTGCCTCCAAGAAATTTTTTATGTGATTACTCCAAATAAACCTACAAAGAATAATGAACTGCCGACATTTTCCTTACGAGTAACCTTCTCTTCCATGCTCCATCAGAATTCACTAGGCTCCTCCACCCTTCTGCCCTGCTTCGCCTGGGTTTAGCCTCTGAGCATAAACACCCTGCTCTGCTCAATGCTTCCATGCTTCATCAGAAGCCACTTGTCTCTCTTAATGCCTCGTGCACTCGCTGCTCACCATCTCCCTCACTCACTACCTCTTTGCACTGCCTCCTAACCTCTACACTCCCATTAGAAGGCAAGGGTTACAAAGAGAATCCTACCACTTCAAAGTCTTGTGTCGGTGTTGCCCATGTCTCAAACCCAACAACCAGCTCCAGTGACAAATCCCTGCAAATTTCATGTACGAATTTCATGCATTGGTATTGGCCCATGAAAGTGCTCATAGGGATTTAAGGTGCATTGGTATTGGCTCGTGGAAGTCTCTGTAGGGATTTATGGTTGTTGTTTTTTAAAATTAAATGGGATATTAGTTTGAGTTTGGACTCTTGCTAAATTTGTTATAGAAGTATACCGAAGAGCATGTTGGGCAGTGTGAGAACATTAGGTCTGCTATGTGCTAAAGAGGGTTTTCACAATTCTCTTATTAAACCATTAAACAAAATGCTTGCATAATTGATCATCAGAGGCTTTGGAATGTGGGTGTCTTGATGAAGACAATGGAAAGGAGCACGTTGAAAAGCCTTTGATGAATTATGTTATGCATACATAGCTCCCTCCACGAAATATGCTACTTGAAATGATGATTTCCATTGAATTTTAAAGATGAAATACGGCGTTGAAAATCTGTTGGAGGGCCTCTTGAGAAAATTATTATTTGTCAACCACATGTTCACCATATATTTGATGATTTTCTTCTTTATATTATAACTTATTAGTTGCATGCCTTTTGTATATCAAATTGGTATACTTTTGGGTCCCCAAATGAAATGGGGTAATGAGCGGTAAATGTGATCAACCCAATTAAAGATTTATATGATTATAGGAGTATTTGTTTGTGAAAAGATTGAATTGCATTGGAGCCCCAGTAATCTTTCTGGAACTGCTCTCACGATGGGTGCCCCCTGACGGTTTTCAAAGTATCATATAGTGAGCACCCACTGAGAGAGCATATGGCTTGCATTGGAGCTCAACAATCTTTCTGGAACTGCTCTCATTGTGGGCACCCCCTGACGGATTACAAAGCATCATACGGTGGGAACCCACCGAGAGTATAGATGGCCTACATTGGAGCCCTCAAAATCCTTCTGGATTTGCTCTCACGAAGTGCGCCCCCCGATAGTTTACAAAGAAACATATGGTGGGCACCCACCAAGAGAGCAGATGGCCTGCATTGGAGCCCCGACAATCTTTCTGGAATTTCTCTCATGGTGGGCACCGTCAGAATATATCATTCAATGGGCACCCACCATGAGAGTAGATGGCCTGCATTGGAGCCCTGAAAATCCTTATGAAATTTCTCTCCCTGTGGGCAGCTATCTCAGAGAACACCCAATTATACTTTCAATTGAACCCACCTAGAGTGAAGTGTTTAACAATAGGGAGCACTTAAAATCCATTGTATTCACATGAAAGATATATAAAGTGATAAAATAGCCATGAACGACCTATTGAAAGAAATGAATTATGTGAAAAAATAGAATTAAACATAAATTTCCAAAACCTTGCAGAAGTGCTCTCAAGGTGGGTGCTCGTCAATAGATTAGAAGGAAGCATACGGTGGGTGCCCACCAAGAGAGCAAATGGCATGCATTGGAGCCCCGACAAATCTTCTCGAACAACTCTCACAATGGACTCCCCTTGATAATTTACAAAGTCTCATATGGTGGGCGCCCATCGAGAGAGTAGAGGTCCTACATTAGAGCCCCATAAACCTTCTGGAATAGCTCTCACGGTGGGGCGCTCCCTAACAAATTATGAATTCTCATATAGTGAGCGGGGTACACAATGAGTAATCTAAAGTGATAATAAAGTAAATTAAAATTTTAATTCGGGGTATATTGAGAAATTATTTCAACTTAATACAGGGTAAAAAAGTAATTAGATATTAAGGGGTATTTAGAGGTGTAGATAGCCGTTTTCTTCTAAAAAGCATAGCGTTCTATATTAATTGCTCCAGCTTAATTTAAGTTGTTACATCAGTCTCTTGTGCTTCTTATAATTACTTGTTAGGTGAATCTTTCAGGTGCCCTCACCGAAATAGGTCATGTTGACCCCCTCGCAACACCCCCTTCCTCCCCAATGTCTGCTGCCGCTTCGGCTCCTGTGAGCTCCCCATCTACTCCTGTCCTTGTGAGATCTTCGCCACCAACGCCTACAGAGAAGGCTCAATTGCTGTTGGAAAGCTATCGTCTGCTTCTGCTAACGGAACGAGGGGTGAATCAGAGCTGCCAAGGCCCTCTTCACCCAATCTCCCTCAACGGTCCCAATTCGGACGAGGGAGTTGGTCATGGGCAAAAACATGGCCTTCACCTCGGCAGTTTATCCCGGGTGGAGGGGAATAGGAGAACCAGATCGACGCCCCAGCATCAATGGTCTTCCTGCCAAAACACCTTGTCCAACCTCTAAACCATACGGTCACCCTCCCTCCATCTCATATTTTCAAAAATTTCACCTTTGGTTTTGAGTTTCAGTTGAGATGGAGAACCGGCAATTCCCATGGCCGGATAGTCAACACTCTCTAATGGGTCTACTCTAGATTGCCTTGGAATTGGCCAGACCCTAAGGGAAAATGGGTATATCATGGTTAGAGGCAGAAGAGAGACATGATTATTATCTTGATAAAAATGATGAAAAATAAAAATTGAAGCTATATTAATATGTTTAGATGTCGTCCGGAAGCATTTTTTATGCTCCATACCATTAGTGCGCCGAGCTTAAGAAATGTTTGGGAAGCATTGGTTTTCAAAATCAATGGTGCATATGGTGGCACACATTAGCATGAGTAATACTTATACTAATGTGCGCTATCATATATGCCATCGATCTTGAAAATCAATGTCTAGGTATTCCTTAGGCTTAACTCATATTCCTCTTGGAGCATAAAAAATGCTTCCCTTATTTAAATATAAATATAGATCGACCATCTTCTTACTCCATTAATTTAAACATTTACCCCGCATAAATTAAATGGAATCTGTCGTACTCAGGCCATGTTATTTTTTAGGGTACTTTTTATCATATTTTATCCTCTCGCTACTTGTAAAAGAAGTACCCACCCAATATCATATTTTATTCTCTCGCTACATGTAAAACAATCCCCTAACCTAAACCCTAATTTGGATATGTATTTTTCTTGTGAGACAAGCCATAACTTGCGTTCTCCCTCCCTCCTATCCCTCTCATGGTATATAGCACCATCTTTCGTTTCCTTTATAATAAGAAAAATTACTCTCAAGGTCGTCATGTAACCACTGATGGCCTAAAGAAAAGGCATTATATGTGATTAAACCCGACATGTTATCATAACTAGTAACAATGTAGAGACATAGGTAGTAAAGAATGGTACAAATGATAAGTGTAGTTTTTTTATAATGAAAGATGAGTAGAAAAAATATAACACAATAGAATGAGCCTTGCCGAATGTAAAGAGCTTCAAATACAATTCAATAAGTTATTAAATAAGGGTCATATTAGATAGATAGTCTTAAACCATGTGCAATATTGGCAAACTTGCTTGAACAAAAAAAATGATAGTTGACACATATGCATGGATAGACGACCAATAAGTATGATCTATCAGTTACTATTCCTCACCTAGTGACCTATTAGATAAGTTATGTGGATATTCAACAAGCTAGCTTTAAATAATGGATATCACTAAATTTCAATTAGACAAGGCAGTGATGAAAAACTGTGTTTAAAACAAAATATGGCATATATGAGTAGTTTGTTATATCATTTGGCTAATCTAATGGCTCAAATGTATTTATGAAGGTCATGAATCAAATTCTTCGACCTTTACCTATAGCCATGGAAGGCAGTATCGCTATGGATGACAGTATTAATGATCGTGGATATGGGTACGTGCTGATGATACGTTTGGTATGCGCCGAAACGGTTGTAAACCCTTTAATATATATAAAAATATATTATAACTAATAATATGCTATTATAATATTTCATTTAGAGCATGATAATGCAATAGAAGGTTGTATCAACTGATATAAGTGCTCTAAAATTATTTAATTTCATAACCATACACTTTACTCTCTTTGTCCTCTACAAACTATTATTCCCTTCATACCTATTAAGTGCTTTGAAATTAATTTATTTTTGAACCAAATAAGATATTTAATATAAGTTACATGAATATTATGGAAAAACTCATATGGTAGATATTTAAGTAAATGCATAATTGTGGAACACTATATTTAAAAAAATTATGTAAATCATATAGACCCACATATATTGATCTCATAATTTTTTTAAAAATATTTTTAATATAATAAAAATATCATCATCTTTAAACCTTCAAAAGAGGTTGAATTTAAAATATGTTTTTGTTTTTAAGAAAAAATTTAGAAAAAAATTAAAAAAATATTTTTTAAAATAAAAAATATTATAGTATCGATACGGTATGGCTAATATGTCTTATATGTATTGTGGATATACATGGGAGACATATCACCTTCTGTACCGTATTGGTCGATACACACCTGTATCGGTCAATACGCACCCGTATCGGTTGATACGCACCCTTATCGGCTGATACGGCCTTCTATACCTGCAGCTTTATAGTGGGTTAATTTGACAACATATTTATCATATTTAAACTATGTTAAATTAGTTTCTCATCTCTCTTTACTCGTTATTTTTTTTAATAATTTTATCCTTTATTCCTAAATATAATATTCCAAGTCTTCATGAATTTGAACAAAACAATCCCTTCCTTGTCTCGGTGAAAAACACTTATTATCTTTCATAAAAAAATTGTAACTTTTTGATAAAAATTTATTTTATTTCCACCTTAATAAATTATGCATAGCTTCTCTTCTCGAGCCAACACCCAGATTCCAATTTATGGCAGGATAATGGAATTGCTAGGACCGTTCCAAAAATCGGACTTTTATGATTTAAATGTTACTTACGTGAGGATGTTCATGTCAAAGTGCTACTTCTTCTTTTATACACCATTGATAAGTGAGTAGGGATGTAGACCCTAATCGTGAATATTGTCGGGAGTATGAAGCAGCAATTTAACGTATAAATGTTAACGTCGTGAAAACATATTTCTAAAAAATAAGTGGCTCGTAGTTCGAAAAAGGTGCTCGGAAAGCTCTAGTACAAGCTAGAAAAAAATCAAACATTGTTATTTTTTATTGTAAAACTATTTAAGTTTTTAATATTATTATATATTAAATACAATGTGGTGTCTATTTTAACTTGGAAGCTAGTGAAATTAAATTATAAATTTATTAAAATAAAGTACTTGAAGACCGAAGTTAAAAAAAAATTTATATTGTCCATTTGGGCCGACAGCCGGTGGCCGCCCGCTCCCGTCGAAATTTAGAGCTAGGCTTATCTTTTTGGGGCTTGCAGCCCTACCGACAAGAAGGGCATCAATAAAAGGCTTCCATGCCTTCCGGCACCAGTACCGGCTACCGGAAAGAAGGATAACTTTTGTTTTTAAATTGGGGTACTGATTATGAAATCTAATGCGGTAAACTGAGGGAGATGTTTTTTCAATTTGAGGAGAAGCAGGAGTTTCATGGGTGCATATGGCCACGTCGTTTATTAAGTCAAACTTGTACAGCTGCTAAAGCAGAACCTAGTACCACCCAACCGGACTGTCGTAGTCCTTCTACGCACTCCACAACGCACACTGTTTGTTTTATTTAAGTGTCGTCGTCATAACCGACGCAGTGGGTGGGGTGATGGTGCCTCCTACATTATTGTAGGATGGAGCGCAGCAGTCTTGGAGAACTACTGTCGGCTTTTCTTCGCCGAACAGGAACGAGGCGCCGGCGAAGAAATAGTTCTGGGAGAGGCCGACCACCGCCAAGTTCAAGTTGCCTACGGACTAGGGAATCGATCCGTTGAGTTCGTTGTTGTGGAGGTCTAGGATGCTGAGGGAGAGGAGGTTGCCGAAGAAGGATGGTATGGTGCCCCCTAACTTGTTGTCATTGAGGTGCAGCTCCTCGAGGTAGTCTCTGTCTCTCTCACTAACTTGTTTTATGTGTTTGCCACTTCTTTTTAATTGTTTTCAGTAATCTCTCGCATTTCCAGTTAGGATTCTGGTTGTATTTTTTGAGTACTTTTTTCTGTGCCATTTGGATTTCATGAAATGGCCAAGTAAGAGATTATGTGGATTGTTTGTGCCATTCATTGGATACCCTGGGTCTGTCGAGAATTATTTATTTTCTGACCCTACTAGGGATTGTTTGTCCCTAACTAAACATACCCCTATTCTGAGGGATTTAAGAAGCCTTTGAAAACGTCAAGAACATATGTTTTACCTGTTCTATCTTGTTGTTTGTGAAAATGGTGAATTATATGCATATGCATTTTCTAAAAGAACGTGGTTATATATATCCTATTTTTATCTTTGTGTCCCCTATTGTTTTTTTATTTTTTGATTTTTAATTAAAATCTCTCGTATCTCCTATTTTATCTCATTTCTATTTTTTCTACTTCTTTTCTTCCCCTTTTCTTCTTCATCTCTGACGATCTTTCTTCTTCATCTCTGGCGCCGATGACAATACCAGTGTTCTTTTTTCGCCGTCGCAGCTTATTGTAACCGCTAGCCACGGTGAGCTGGCTGTGACCATAGCCAGCAATGGTTACGGTCAGAGGGCCAGCAATAGCTGTGGTCAAAGGGCCTATGTAGCGAGAGGGCCGGTGAGGCTAGATTGGCCACACACGAGGCCGGACTGGCTGCAGGCCTATGCTATGCTCGGCCAGTCTGGCCGTGCTGTGCATGTGTCGTACGTGGCCAGTCTGGCCGTGTATAGCAGCAGCTAGCGCGGCTTGTGCTGGTCGTGCCGTGAATGACCAGCACAGGCCGCTGCTAAATCTGGCCATGCCGCGATGGCTTGCACATGCCATGGCCATATTTGACATGTGCTGGCTGCGCTGTGCCGTCCATTGCCTGTGTAGGCCAACGCAGCGCGGCCAGATTTAGCCTGTGCAGGCCGTGCATGGCGATTTGGCCGCGGCTAGTTTACTGGTGTGTAGGCCGGATTTAGGGGTTGCGCGGGCACCAGAGTGGTTGCCGTCATTATTATCGTTATTGCCACTGTTGCCTGAATAAAAAAATAGAAAAATTTAATAAAATAAGGGATGTATGAACAAAATAAAAAAAATAAAAAAAATGAAATAAAAAAAAACCCACTCTTTACTTTATTTTGGGGGATAATAATAAAAAAAGTTTAAAAATTATTTCTTTTCTAAGTGTTCATGTAGGTGAGTTAAAAAATTAATTGGAGCATACATGCAAGCAACTGCAGTGGACATAAAAGTTGAATACGTTAGAACGCCGACCTGGGACTAGCTGAAGTATATACTGATCACTCCAAGGTCAACAGAGGACTAAATTGGACTGCTCAGTACACCTGATTTGAAAGAAAGTCTGCGGATTGTATAGAGGTGGCAGAAGTTACACAAGAATGGCTATGGGCCCCCTTCAGCCATGATATCTTAATTGGACCGGTGGAGGTCAGGCAAGTTAAAATAGAAGAGCTCATTTATGTATCTCCGCCGATTATTGAATCTGGTGGAAGAAATTGGGACAATTTTTTTTCGGAGATATAATTATAGATGTAGTAGCCGCCCATTTGTTCATAATTATCATGTAACACGGAAATCGAATATTTATGCAGTTATGAGCTTTTTTACGCATTAGTTTATATATAATTTTGAAGTTAATTCTTTGAGATTTACGCCGGTGTCATATTTCGGTATATGGTTCATCGAGCTAGATAAAAGTTGGATTTTAGAATTCTTAGTTGCATGGATGAACCTTTTTTCCGTAGAAATGTAGAAAGTACGCACGAAATGGCTAGCATCTGGTGTAAGATTATGTGGGGAACAAGAAGGCAGCAAGGTTTATGGTTTAATGTAGATCATGTTGGGCTTTGTTTTGTAATAAAATATACAGTGGCCTAACTGTTTCAATTAATACTATTTTGGGCTTTTATAAAACTGTTTGGGTAATGGGCCTAAGTCAAAATACTCATTAAGCTGTGATTTTAAGTAGCAAATTTGAACCGTTAGAAGACCTATGGATAAATGGTCATAATTCTAAGGTTCTTAACAATGGTGTCCTGGTTTAGTTATAAATATACCATTAGCTATCCTAATTCGGTGTCTTTAAGTGAGATTGTTCTCAGCCAAGTTCTAAACCAAAAATACTATTGTGTGATTCTGAAGAGGATTTGCAGAAGATCAAACTATGTTGATTCTAATGGCTACAGGTATGCCTAATCTCCTGAGTTTAAGTTCTATCAGTTGGTATCGAGCATGGTTTATTAATTGCAAGTTGAGTAGCCGGACAGAAATTTTAAACTTTATGTTTACTGTAGTAAAATTTTTTATATCCGTTGTTTGCAATTTTCTGTTCATTGTTCACTGTTCATTGGGCAGCTGCCGCACAGCCGCCGGACTGAAGGCCAGAGCAAACGCGCCTATCAGAGCCGCCGCCGCTAGGCATTGGGCTCTGGCCGGTGTCGTCGCTACGCTGGTCCTCCGGATTCGTTTGAACAGTCCGACCGCAGCTTAAAATTTTTGATTTTTTTTGTGAGCGCGCCGGTTTCAATTTTTCCAGCTGCCGTCGGCCTCCGGACATCGCCCCACTTCCGATCCTGCATGGTGCTGGCCACCACTACCTCACTGTGTATGGGCTCTGGTCGGTGCCGCTACTGCATTTAGAACTTTTTTCGGTAGTTTTTTTATTGTCTCGATTTAGATCTGCTGCCAGTAGTTGGCGTCTGACTTAGGGGTCGGATCTGGAACCTCCGCTGTCGGGCGGAACATTTTTCGGCACCCTAAGCCGCTGTCGGGAGTCGCATACAATCGCCGGGACTTTTGCTATCACTATGCGTTTTTCCGATCTACACCGTACAGGCCGTCGCTCTCCGTTTCATGACCGGATTTGGAATTGTCATTGTCGGACGGAAGTGTTCCCTGTCTTCGGGCTTGACAGCAGGCTACAACGGTCGAAGGCGGGAGGAGTGTTTCCCAGCCGGGTCTGAGACCTCTCGTCGTGGCGAGAGGTTGAAGACGACCGGGTCGTCTTCAGACCCGCCTATCGCGGGTCAGCCCAGACCTGCTCGCGCATGTCACTACTGACCCGCATCGTGGGTCACTGCTAATCTGCGCGGTGCAAACTGGTTTTGTTGACCCGGTTTGACCCAATTCCGGGTCAAAAAATACATTTTTTTCTTTTTTTTCCTTTCTTGGAATTTTTTTTTCACTATTGATTGCATGTATGTTATGGATGTGTCATTTAATTATCATGTTTAAGGCTTTAATGCTAAGGGCCAGCCAGGGGATTATATTGCAATCGTATGTTTTATCAATTTTATTTTTAAAATTGCTGAGCGCACCACTTATGTAATTTTATGAGAGAGTGTACATTATACTCATTGTAAGCGACACTAGAATTGAAGGACCCTATCTGGAGGCAGATGCAGTCATGAAGAATTAATGTACATTTTCTTTCTATTTTAAGGGCTTATAGCTTCCAACTTGTACATTTTTTTAAAAAAGATTGTATAAGGACTTTGGACTATATATATTTTTTTAGTTGTGGTATGTGGTGATGGAACCCCTAGCTGAGTCCCAAAAGCCTGATGACAAAATTGACATTAATGCCCCTGTTAATTTTGTATATGAATATTTTATACTTGTTTGATAATTAATTGCATTCATTTTGTTATTTGAAATGGTGAATAGCACAAATTTAGATCCCACGTCCATTGAGATAATTTAGGAATGGCCAAAACATCCTATGTTATTTGTCAACGTGTGAATCATATAGAATGTTACTATGAGGTACATAGATTCACATACATAAAAATATTGTGCTATCATCAAATTCTGATTATGTGACAAAGACTGTCATCCGGCCCCAAAGGGAGGTGGTAGTTAGCATTACATAATTACGATAGGGTGGAAGGTTATATATTTTAACATTGGTGAATCCTTATGCCCAAAGGTGTGGGATTTTCCTGTCATGTTTTATGTATAACTCACTAGCCTTCTCATGAAACAAAATTAACATTTGTTTCTATATAGCTTAGTAAATTTGCTGCAGACTACAACCTTTGCCCAAAGGGAGGTTTACAATTTTACTACATGATCTTAGCATTGACTATTTCATACTTATGTTATTGTTTCTTGCCCTCTTTAATGTTTGCATGTATTTATTCTTTTATTGTAGCTTATCCGTCTTTTATTTCTGACCCTAATCATCACCTTCCATTATTGTCTGAGGACAATTTTACGGATTGGAATGAAAAAGTTCTTTTACTGTTAGGGTGCATGGACTTGGACTTGGCGTTTTGTATGGATGCACCCACCACTCCTACGAAAAAAGGTATGCCAAGTGAGGTAGTATCTTTTGAAAAGTGGGAGCGATCTAACTGCTTAAGCATGATGCTCATGAGGTCTCACATCAATGAAAGCATTAGGGGATCCATCTCAGAATCCGCTACAGTCCAAAAACTTTTGAAAGCTATTAAAGCTCAATTCAAGAGTTCTGATAAAGCCTTGGTCAGCACCTTAATGTCCAAGTTGTCATCCATGAGGCTAACAGATGACAAAGGGGTGAGAGAGCATATCATACAAATGCGTGATATTGCTAATCAGTTAAACAACATGAAAATAAAGATTGATGATACTTTTTTAGTCCACTTTATTCTGAACTCCTTGCCTACACAATATGGGTCATTTACGATCTCTTATAACACACATAACACTCAGTGGTCCGTCAATGACCTTCTGAGTATGTGTGTGTGGGAAGAGGGGAGACTTAAGCAAGAGAAGTTAGAGAGTGCCCATCTAGTTTCTCATAAAGGACAAAAGAAGGGTAATCATGGTGCTTCAAAGAAAAAACTTGTAAAGGTGTGCCAATGAAGTTTACTGGTGTCACCAAGGAAACCAAATGCTTTTTCTACAAGAAGAAATGACACATGAAGAAAGATTGCCTTAAGTATCAGAAGTGGCTTGCCAAGAAAGGAGGTAATTTCATGTCTTTAGTGTGTTATGAATCTAATTATGCTGATTCTCATCATAATAACACATAGTGGATTGACTCTGGTTCTACAATCCATATTTCCACTGTCATGCAGGGGTTTCTCAATCTAAGAAAACCAAATGATGGGGAGCACAACATCTATTCTAAAAATAAGATGCGTTCGAAGGTTGAAGGTGTGGGGACATATAGATTTGTTCTCCATACAGGATACACCTTAGATTTAGAGAGAACTTTCTATATTCTAAGTTTTTCTAAAAACTTAGTTTCTGTATCAAGACTAGTGCCTCATGGCTTTAATTTTTAGTTTATGAATTCTTTATTTTTTATTATTAAAGATTCAGTCACAATTGGTTCTGGTTCTTTGATTGATGGATTATATTGTCTCTCTTTGCATGTTTCTTTTGAACAATCTATGATGTCTATGTAAGGAAGTGTTATTAAAAAGAACTCCTCTATGTTATGGCACAGGCGGTTGGGGCATATCTCCATTGACCGCATAAAGAGATTAGTAAGAGAAGGAGTTTTAAAAACTCTTCATTTTACTGATCTAGAGATATGTATAGACTGCATAAAGGGAAAACAGACTAACAAGTCTTTTAAGGGTACTAAGAGGCATGATAAGAAATTAGGCACCATACACACTGATATCTGTGGATCGTTTAGTACTCCCTGTCTGAATGGTCAAAGGTATTTCATTACCTTTATAGATGATTATACCATATACATGTATCTTTATCTCTTAAATGAAAAGTCTAAAGCATTTGATGCTTTCAAGACTTATAAGGCAGAGGTAGAGAAATAATCTGGATTGAGTATCAAAATTGCTAGATCAGACAGAGGAGGGGAATACTATGGCAGGTACACAGAGAGTGGACAAAAACCTAGACCATTTGCACAGTTCCTGAAGGAAAATGATATTGTTGCATAATACACAGTACCAGGTACACCGCAACAAAATGATGTTGCTGAAATGAGGAACCGTACTTTGATGGATATGGTGAGGAGTATGATCAGTAACTCCTCTCTTCCTCTCAATATGTGTAGTGAAGCCTTAAAGACAGTCGTGTACATTTTAAATCGAGTTCCATCTAAAGCCATTCCTAAAACACCTTTTGAGCTATAGAATGGATGGAAACTTAATTTAGATCATGTACACATCTAGGGTTGTCTAGTTGAGGTTAGGGTGTACAATCTACTTGAGAAGAAGCTTGACCCTAAGACTATTAGTGGATTTTTCATTGGCTATGCAGAAAGGTTTGGTTATAGGTTTTATTGTCCATCTCACACCCCTACAGTAGTCGAAGCATGAAATGCACATCTTCTTGAGTAAGACAACTTCAATAGGAATATTTCCCCCAAACACATTGTGTTTGAGGAAATACGGGTTCTAGTTGTTATACCCACATCCGGTGGAGGAACATATGCTGCATCACCAATGGTGATTTCAGAGCAGTCTCTACTTCTTTCACCATCCCCTCAGGAACAAGTTGCTGAAGTTCCTATTGCACAGACACCTCTGCCTGTTGTTGACATAGGACTTCGAAGGTCCTCAAGAGTAAGGAAACCTGCACTCCCTTCTGTCTATCTTGTATACCTCTAGGAGTCTGACGAGAATGTTGGACTCATTCAAGATCCTATTACATATTCACAGGCCATGTCTGGAGATAACTCTAGTAAATAGTATGATGTCATGCAGGACGAGATAAAATCTATGGTTGATAATCAAGTCTCGGATCTCGTAGAGTTACCGCAAGGCGCTAGGACTCGTAGCTGCAAATGGGTCTATAAGACTAAATTAGATCCATCTGGTAACATTAGCAGATATAAGGCCCGACTTGTAGCCAAAGGTTTTTTTCAGAAAGATAGTGTTGACTATAATAAAACCTTCTCTCCAGTTTCTACGAAGGATTCATTGAGAGTTATTTTGGCCCTTGTAGCTCATTTTGACCTGGAGTTACATCAAATGGATGCCATGACGGCATTCTTGAATGGGGATCTTGAAGAGGAGGTGTATATGATTCAGCCTGAATGATTCACCTAAGATAAAGGAAGTCATCTGGTTTGTAGACTCAAGAAGTCAATATACGGACTGAAACAGGCCTCTCGACAGTGGTATTTGAAGTTCAACGATGTTATTACTTCATTTGGTTTTAAGGAGAACATTGTTGATCAATGCATATACCTTAAGGTTAGTGGGAGTCGTTACATGTTTCTGGTCTTGTATGTTGATGACATTTTACTTGTAAGCAGTGACTTAGGGATGTTGCACGAGACTAAGCAGTTTCTTTCTCAGAACTTTAACATTCAAGATTTAGGAGAGGCATCATGTGTCATAGGGATTGAGATCTACCGTGATAGATCTAGAAGGATCCATGGGTTGTCTTAACAGGCTTATATCAATAAAGTTCTAAAACAGTTTAACATAGAAAACTGCACACATAGTGCAGTTCCTATTGTGAAGGGTGACAAATTTGGCTTGTTCCAATGTCTAAAGAATTCTTTGGAGTTGGACAGTATGAAGGACATTCCTTATGCATCGGCAGTTGGTAGTATGTTGTACTTGGAGGTCTGTACAATACCTGATATTGTCTTTGCTATGAGAATGCTGGGTAGATACCAAAAACATCCAGGGATGGATCATTAGAGAGCTGCAAAGAAGGTTATGAGGTATCTGCAAGGAACGAAGGATTACATGCTTACATACAGACATTCTGATCATTTGGAACTAGTTGGATACATAAATGCAGACTTTGTTGGTTGTGTTGACTCGAAAAAGTTGACATCGGGTTATTTTTTCCTTTTGGCAGGTGGTGTTGTCTCTTGAAAAAGTATTAAGCAAACCCTTACAGCATCGTCGACTATGGAGGCAGAGTTTGTTGCTTGTTATGAAGGCACGTCATATACTACTTGGCTGATGAACTTTGTTACATGACTTACTATTATGGATTTCATATCTAGGCTATTAAAGATGTTCTGTGATAATAGTACTGCTGTATTTTTCATGAAGAACAACAAGGGTGGAAGTCGAAGTAAGCACATCGACATCAAGTATCTTGTTGTTCGGGATCGTGTTAAAGAAGGGACAGTTGTTATTGAGCATATAGGTACTGAGCTTATGGTTGCTGATCCAATGACTAAGGGCTTACCTCCTTCTTTGTTTAAGAGTCATGTGGATCGTATGGGTCTTATTAGCTCATCGTGCATTTGATTTTGCTTCTGTACTTCTGGACTTTACTCATTTATCATAGCAGTTACAGTTTTTTTTCTCGTTTTGTCTCATTTTTAGTGCACTTAAGTATGAGACAATATTTGCAAAATGAGTGGGAGCATGCCTTCACTCATAAATATTTTTTGCCACATATAACACTCAAACAGAATGAATTAGTTGCATTGTGATACATGGAAGGCAATGTTCTCCTCTGAGGACATAACCCGCCTTGATTCATGCAATTATGACATTTTGTAAGAGTATATAGTTACCACATACAGTTTGAAGGGTATTATTTTTTCAAAGTATTGTATGCGCATACGAAAGTCATTTTAAAGTTTCCCATTACCTACTTGGTTATTTTTTAACTAAAATATTTTTTCTCAAATTTAGTTTAATTGAGCCAAGTGGGAGATTTTATTCTTTCTATGGCTCAATTGAGAAGTTGTACCAAGTGAGAGAATGTTGGGCTTTGTTTTGTAATAAAACATACAGTGACCCAATTGTCTCAATTGACAATATTTTAGGCTTTTATAAAACTGTCTGGGTAATGGGCATGAGTCAGAATATCCATTAAGTTGTGGTTTTAAGTGGTAAATCTGAACCGTTGGATGACCTATAGATGGATGGTCATGATTCTAGGGTTCTTAATAGTGATGTTCTAGTTTAGTTATAAATATACCATTAGTCATCCTAATTTGGTGTCTTAAGTAAGATTACTCTTAGCCAAGTTTTAAACCAGAAATGCTATTATGTGATTCTGAAGAGGATTTGCAGAAGATCAAGCTTTGTTGATTCTAATAGCTACAAGTATGCCTAATCTCCTGAGTTTAAGTTTTATCATACCATTGTTCGTATTTGATTGTTCAGAAAGTAAAATGTTCAAAGGTCATCTTTGACTAAGGAAATAAATCTCATGGGCAAGAGTATTTCCTCAACGACTCCATTAATAACCAAAGACGTTTTTTTTTTTATAAGGAAATTAATTTCATGGTCAAGATTGTTTCCTCAAAGACTCCTGCAATAAACAAAGATATATATTTTTGGATAAGTCAAGAAGCAGAAGAACGACTCCATTAATAACCAAAGACGTTTTTTTTTGGATAAGGAAATTAATTTCATGGTCAAGATTGTTTCCTCAAAGACTCCTGCAATAAACGAAGATATATATTTTTGGATAAGTCAAGAAGCAGAAGCATGTATAAGACGAACTTATGGTTCACTCAAACATTCGTTTATGATATGAAGAGTAGCTCTCACGATTTTGATCTTACAAATTCGTCATGATACATTGCAATCATGTCCTGGGTAGAGTTTACAGAACGGTGGCTGATTTCCTTTCTCATCAGATTAATCCGACGACGTCACAAAAATTTAAAGATATACAAGAATGAACTAATTTTGTTTGACCTACAAGTTGTTTGACCAGTTTAAATATATGTGAGGTTTCTATAACATATTAATATCTCCTGTAGCTCAGTCACCAGAAATCGTGACAGGAACAAGATCCATCAATGAAATGGTGAAACCTTTTCGTATCTCTTACCACAATACGTCGGTTCTCAATCTTTGATGCTAACTTCAGAAAAGCATGGCAGTCTTTGCACGTACGTAGATTCTATATAATTCGGATACTTGATCCTTTAACAGAGGTAATCAAGGCAAATGAAACAGCAAAATTTTCACTGTGGTGAAAAATAGAGTATTCCTTATCTTCATAGTGTTCAAGTTTTTGCAACGTGGATTTTGTGTTTAAAACATATCCAAATCCTTGCATTTTGAACTTCAGTTCTTCCAGGTTTACATATATCAAGTGTATCTGTGGATGGTCTTTATCGTTCTTGGTAAAAATATGAAGTTTGCCACTGCAATCTACCCAACTCTTAGATCATTCTTTCTTCACACCCCTGTCTCTCATCATCCTTAGCATATTTGCCTTACCCTCCCACATACCAAGCATTGCGTATATATTTGATAACAGGATAAAAGCAGAAGGCTCATTTACTCCTAGCTCCAATATCTTCTCACTTGCAAATTTTCCCAGTTCTAGATTTTGATGCACCCTGCAAGATGCCAGCAAGGTCTCCCATACCATTAAATCAGGCTGACATGGCATAGAATCAATGAAGGCCATTGCAACATTGAACCTACCGGAACGGGTATACAGATCAACCATACAAGCATGGTGCTCCTTTTTATCCATTTTGTGAATCATGTTATAATACTCACAGCCTTTTGCAACAAGACCTCCATGACTGCAAGAAGTTAAAACTCCAAGAAAAGTGACTTCATCAGGCCTAACACCTTCTTTCTACATCTGATAATATATTTCAAAAGCCTCTTCCCCAAAACCATGTTAATCAAGTCCAGTGATTATTGCATTCCAAGAAATTTTGTTTTTCTCATTAATAGAGTGAAAAACCTTTAATGCAAAATTAATATTTCCACATTTAGCATACATAGTAGTTAGAGAATTTTCAACAGAAAGATAATTTTCAAACCCCATCTTAGCAGCCATCGATTGAATTTGCTCACCTGTCGAAAGCCTTGCTACTTCAGAACATGCCCGAATTGAACTTGTGATACCAAGTACACCTATGTTAATGCCTGAACGGCATACTTCCTGGAACAACCAAAGACCGTCGTCGTTGAAGCCGTTCTGAACATAGCACGTGAGTAGAGTTGACAAAGAAATGACGTCATTTTCTTTTATCTCTGTGAAAACCATTTGTGCATATCTCACCTTTCCCGTGTCTTCCATAAAAAGTAATTACAGCATTCCCAACGGCAACTCAGATATCAAGCTGCTTCTTGTTGCATAGCCATGAACTTCTTTTCCGTTTTCTACTTTACTTAAAGCAGAGCATGCACCCAAAACACTGGCTAAAACAAATGCATCAATGCTAACATTATTATTCACCGTATTGCCGAAAACATCAATTGATTCTGTATAAAGACCATTTCGTATATAAGCCCCTATGAAAGAGGTATATGAAACAGTGTCCTTCCGTTCAAGCCTACTAGCCGCCTTAATTGCATCCTCCATTCCCTCACACTTGCCATATATGAATACAAGAGCACTTCCCATTGGACGGTCTACTTCGACCCCAAATTTTACAATGCACCCATGTAACTGCTTCGCCTGGTTGATCATCTTCTGCTCATCAAATAGTTCTGTCAAACTCACGAATGTCACATTCAGTGGCCTAATTCCTTGGCTGATCATCTCTTTAAAAAATTCAAATGACAAAATTTTGCGTTGATTTACTCCAGAATTAACTAAACTTGTGACCATTGAATTCCATGTCACAACATCATGCTTTGTAGTTTCAGCAAAAAGACACCAACACATGTCAATCATCCCACATCTAGAATACATGTTGATTAGCGTGTTAACCATAAATGTATCATATCCAAGTCCTAGTTTCACCAGACTACAATGAAATTGAACCCCTGTATCCAAGTCCTTGGATTTAGTGGACTTGAGAATGCTTCCAAAAGCAAAGTTACTCCTGCCAAAATTTTCTCTTTTGTAACATCATATGCCCACATACTCTTTTATTGGTTGGCTTATTATGCATGGTGGTCTACTCAAGGATAAAAGTTAAGAAAAATGAGTTCTATTAGTTAATCAATATGTATTATGCAAGAATGATCTTGAATGTACTGCTCATCTTTTTTTCAATGTTCATATTTAAAATGGATCTATCAATCTTGAAGTCTATTGTAAATTTATTAAGGGTGCATTCGATGTCTAATGATCCTATCCTTTTTGTTACTCAATGTCGAGCCATTGGTCAAAGAAATAAACATTTCGGTTTGATTCTCAAACTATTCCTCCTATCTACTTCATTTGGAGAGAGCAAAATAGAAGAATTTTTTCTAATGAGTATACTCATAAGAGATATCTTTTTAGAAAAATTGAACAAGAAATCTATCTTTATGTGTCTTCAAATTCCTTTATTATCAAAATTGTGAAAGAGTTACATTTCTTATCCTTCAGTTGGAGATTGTAATTTGTCTTCTTTTTAGGGTCTGTTTGGATTGGTGGAAAGCAAAGGAAAGGAAAGGAATCTTCTTAAAATCTCTCAGTTTCAACTATTTAGTGCAACGTGGAAAGAGAAACTAGAGTGAAAAGTGAAAGAAAATAGATGAAAATTTGGCCCAAAAATTTTCTACCCATCAACCCATGGATTTTGGGAGAAAATCATTATACTAAATACTTATAACATCAAACGACGTACTCAGCCCCCTGCCCTGAGCGACCGCTTCATAGCCATCACCACAGAAGCACCGTCATCGGAACGCCCAACATCCAAAGACAGAGGAGATAAAAAAATAGAGTAAAGAGGAAAGACATAGAACAGAGTGAGATGTTGATGTATTCCTTATTTTTCCTCTACTTTGGAATCCTTGAAGCTTTCTGGCTGCCACAATCCGATCCATCTTCTTCATCATCATCGTCATATTCATCTTCTTCATCATCATCATTTTCTTCATCATTATTATCTTCGTCTTCATTTTCTTCCTCTTCATCATCTTTTTCATCATCATCATCTTCGTCTTCATTTTTGTCATCATCATCTTCTTTTTCTTCTCCTTCATCATCTTTATCATCATCATCTTCTTCTTCTTCTTCTTGTTCTTCTCCTTCTTTTTCTTCATCATCATCATCATTATCTTCTTCTTCTTCACTCGGCTTCTCCTTAACCTCCCTCTCCTCCTCATTCCGAGGGAAGCACAACTCCTCCTTAACCTCCTCTCCTCATTCTGTGGGTAGCCATCCCCCTTGAACGAAGCCGAGCGTCAGTTTTTAGCTCCAAGCTTCCCACACCAACATCAGGCGACCCACTTAGCCCAGCCCTGTGTGACCGTGTCATAACCGTCACCACAAAAGCATCACCGAAGACAACGCAGAAATGCCCAACATCCAAAGATAGAGGAGATAAAAAAATAGAGAAGTGAAGAGAAATGCATAAGACGGAGTGGGATGTTGATGTATTCCTCATTTTTCCTCTTCGGAATTATTAAAGCTTTCTAGTAGCCACAATCCAATCCATCTTCTTCTTCATCATCTTCTTCATCTTCATTGTCATCATCTTTTTCTTCTTCATCATCTTCTTAAATATCATTATCTTCTTCTTCATTATCATCATCTTCTTTATCATCATCATCATCATCTTATTTATCATTTTCTTCTTCTTCCCACGACTTCTCCTTAACCTCCCTCTCCTCATTCCAAGGGAGACACAACTCCTCCTTAACCTCCCTCTCTTCCTCATTCCAAGGGCAGCTAGCCCCTCTGAATGAAGCCGAGGCATCTTTCTTCGGATTAGAGCTTTCCACACCAACATCAAATGACCCATTCAGCCTTGCCCTATGCGACCGCATCATAGCCGTTGCCACAGAAGCACCACCAAGGACAACGCAGGAACGCCCAACATCCAAAGATAGAGGAGATAAAAAAATGGAGAAGTGAAGAGGAAAGCCATAGGACGAAGTGGAATGTTAATGTATTCCTCATTTTTCCTCTTCATCGGAATCCTTGAAGCTTTCCAGTGGCCACAATCCAATCCATCTTCTTCTTCATCTTCATCTTTTTAATCATCGCCTTTATCTTTTTCTTCTTCATCTTCTGCTTCTTTATCATTTTTATCATCATCATCATCTTCTTCTTCATAATCATCATCTTCTTCATCTTCTTCTGTATCTTCATCTTCTTATTCTTCTTCTCCTTCTTCTTCATAATCATCATCTTCTTCATCTTCATCTTTATCTTTATCATCATCTTCTTATTCTTATTCTTCTTCTCCTTCTTCATAATCATCATCATCTTCATCTTCATCTTCTTCATTATCATCTTCTTTTTATTCTTCCTCTTCCCTCAGATTCTCCTTAACCCCCCACTCCTCATTCCAAGGGTTGCACGGCTCTCCTTAATCTCCATCTCGTCTTCATTTTAAGGGCAGTCGGCCCCCTTGAACGAATTTGAGGCATCTATCTTCGGCTTTGAGCTTCCCACAGTAACATCAGACGACGTACTCAGCCCCGCTCTATGCGACTGCTTTATCATCATCATCATCATCATCTTCATCTTCTTCTTCTCCTTCTTCATCATCATCTTCTTCTTTTCTTCCTTCTTTTGTTTCTTCTTCTTCATCATCATCATCTTCATCTTCTTCTCCTTCTTCTTTATCTTCCCTCGGCTTCTCCTTAACCTCCCTCTCCTCCTCATTCCAAGGGAGGCACTGATAAGTACGAAATCTATAACTATTTTATATGCCTTTTTACCTTATTTGCTAGTATAGATTAGGTTAATTTAGAGTTAATTATGATTTATTTAGATTAAGATAGATATTAGTATTTCAGTCTAATTATTAATGATTTTGTAGTTATTAGTTGTTTAGACATGTATTTAAATCAAGATGGAATTTTAATTATATTATACATGTCTAAAATATGGTATTTTATATTTTGTAGGTAAAGTGCGCTTATCGAAGTACTTGGACGATGTTTAAAATGATTAAAAATAGCCTTCACATGCTTTAAAGTGATTTGGACAACTTTTTGGAGTTATAAACAAGTTGGAAACTAATATGGACACGAAGGAAAGCTTAATGAACAGAATATGAACAGTCCGGGAAAACAGAAACACTGTAGTCGATCGATCGGGCATGTAGGGCGATTGATCGGGATAACGTGAATTCAGATGAAAATACAGTGTAGCCGATCGATCGGGCGTGCAGGGCGATCGATCGGCATAACGTGCAGTTTCCTTGTTTGACCCAAATTCTAATCCTTTTCATATTGGACTTCTTCCTACGGAATTTATGCCTATAAAAAGACATATTTGGCTTAAAACCAGGGGATTCCAGTAGATTTTAGGAGGAGAAAAAGGAAGAAGAAGATGGAAGAGAATTCAAAGCTTCTAATGGAGATTCAAGTGCTTTCTTCTACCATGGAAGGCTAGACTTTTCTTTTACTTAGGAGTTGATGAAGCTATAGATAAGTTTCAGTTTCTTTTCTTTTTAATTTAGATCTCAGTTGTGAATGATGACAATTGTATGATATGGATTTCCTTTTTAATGGAAGAACTTTTAATGTTTATTCAAGTCTATGTTGATTTATTGTCTTGTAGATGATAGATTGATGTGGTTTTGATATTTACATCGATTCTAATTTCTGTGATTTAGATGAGATGGTCATACAATAGTTTTAATGTTCAGATAATTAATGACTTGGATGAGTTATACTAAGATTAGACGGGTCATGCCTATAGCTAGTTTAGTGTAGATGATTCGTGCTATTGTCGAAGATAGTTCATGCCATGGAAGTTAATTAATGATTCTTTTTGAAGTAATTCTAGCTTGTAGCTGAGAATACTTGTTCATGTTCACACTAGATTTAGATTAAAAGTTAAGTAATTGTTATGGTTCTATAGTGGATTCAATTTCCTAAGGAAATTCCATCAAATTAATCTCTTATTTTAAACTAGTTGATTCCTTTCTTTTGCTTAATTTAAGTTTAAGTTGTTTTTAGTTTTTAAATCAGCAAATTCCTCTTTAGATTTAGTAATAACCCATCCGTCCCTGAGGTTCGACAACCCTTAAATACTTATCCTAGTACAATTACCTTGTACACTTGCAAAGGGTTTAATTATAAACGATCAAGTTTTTGGCGCCGTTGCCGGGGATCGAACCCGGGTCACCCGCGTGACAGGCGGGAATACTTACCACTATAATTATAAACGTAAGTTTTTGGCGCCGTTGCCGGGGACGGTGTTGATTTGTTACTAAATTAGTATTAGGATAATTTTATCTAATTTAGATTCAGTTTACTTTAGTTTTTAGGTTAATTTTTAGTTTCTTACCTTCTTTTAATTTGATCTTGTAGGCGGAGTTGAAGATCGTGCTCTCTACACTTGTGGCCACAAGTGGACATCCCAAGCATAGTGCTTCTTTTCGGTTTGCAAGATCCTTTTCTCTCTTTATTTTGATTTATTTTTAGTTAGTTTTTGTTTGTTATTCCCTTTTTTTTTTTACATTTAAAATTGTGTGGTGTGTTTGTTGTGTATGCGTGGTCGTCGCTCCTTACTCCCCCGATTAGTACCATTTGACCCTGAGCCTGAGCGGATATCTAGGAGAACTGAGTTGCCCTCGACCTACATCCCTACACCCCCAAACTCACCTGCCAATTCCTCCTCCCACACTACTTCTAGCCTCATCATGGATGAACATCAGTTAGTAGATGCACCACTTAAAGCTCTAAGGGAGTATTACACTCCCAATGAGTACACCTCTCCTTCATGCATTAGGTTGCCAGCGGTCGCTGCCCAAAATTATGAGATTAAGCCCAATGTCATTCAAATGCTTCCATCCTTTTATGGGCTTAATAATGAAAACCCGTATAGGCACCTAGATGACTTCTTAGAACTATGCACAACTTTTAAGCTCTCAAATTTAACCGATGAGGCTGTTAAACTTCGCCTTTTTCCTTTCACATTGAAAGATAAGGCTAAGGAATGGCTTCACTCATTAGAGCCAAACACTATCACAACATGGGCCCAAATGCAACAAGAGTTCCTTAAAAAATATTTCCCCATAGGTAAGACCAACCAAATGAGAAAGGCCATAACCACTTTTGCCCAACTTCCCACTGAACAGTTCCATGAGAGTTTGGATAGACTTAAGGACCTTCTTAGGAGGTGTCCTCATCATGTTGTCCCTAAGTGGCAATTAGTGCAACGTTTTTATGAGGGTCTTACTGAACAAAACCGTCATCTTGTTGATGCAAGTTGTGGGGGTACCTTTTTGCTAAAAAATAAAAATGAGGCATGGAAACTTTTTGAGGACTTGAGTGAAAATTCTCTTCAACATGCTGCGTTGAATGGAAATGAGAGTGGATTATCTACCTTGAACAATGCCCCCTCTAGGGGTGGCTTGTATGAAGTCAAAAACCCATTAGACCTCTCTTCTAAAGTTGATACTTTGATTAGGAAATTGGACCTCCTTATGACTTCAACCTATCAGCCCACTCCCTTCACTCAAGATGCATGCACAATATGCCTTAGCCCAGCCCATACTATCATTGAGTGCCCCTCTGCCTCTCAATTTCCTGAGCTTGTCCAAGACCATGTGAATGCTACCCAATCCTTCCCTAGGGCTGAGAACAATCCATTTTCAAACACATATAACCCTGGGTGGAGGAATCATCCTAACTTTTCTTGGCAGACACAAAACCAAGGGGTTATGGGTAACCAACCCCCTAGGCAACCATTCCAAGTCCCACCAGCCCATATCCACCAACCTCAAGTGCAATCCCCATATGTCCAACCCAATAGGAGTCCAAGTTTTGAAGAAAAGGTCTTGAGTGCCTTGCAAGGCATTCAATCTCAATCCCAACTCCTCCACTCTCACACACAATCTATAGCAAAGTTAGAAGCCCAAATTGGACAATTAGCTAATGTTATTAACAAGAGAGAGATGGGGATGTTGCCAAGTCAACCATTACCAAACCCTAAAGGTCAATTTCAGGTAGAGGGAGCTCCTCCCTCTAATGCACAAGTTAATTCCATAATGACCCTTAGGAGTGGGAGGATTGTTGACAAGAGTGTTGGGGGGACACCAGTGACAGATGATAGGAGTGAGGAGTTAGAGAGGGCAACCCCTAATGAACCTCAAGTAGAAGTTAGTGTACCACATGAGAAGGAGTTTGTATATCCTTCCCCTTCCTCAGAGCCACAGTCTAAGACCACTTCCGATGGATCTTATATCCCTAGGGCACCATTTCCTCAGTGTCTTGACCTGGCCCCACCATTTAGAAAAAGCACAGCTAAGAATGATGAGATTCTTGAGACTTTCAAACAAATCAAAATTAATCTCCCCCTCCTAGAAGCCATTAAGCAAGTCCCTGCTTATGCTAAGTTCCTTAAAGACCTATGCACTCATAAGCGTAAATCCAAGACCCATGTGTCTAAGAAGGTCTTTCTCACCGAACAAGTTAGCTCTCTTTTAAAGTTTGACACCCCACCTAAGTATAAGGACCCTGGAGTACCCACTATTTCTTGTGTCATAGGTGATCACTCCATCCATAGAGCCCTCCTTGACCTTGGTGTGAGTGTCAATCTACTCCCTTACTCGGTGTATGAGAAACTAGGGTTAGGTGAATTACAGCCTACATCAGTTACCTTGCAGCTAGCCGACCATTCTGTGCGTAAGCCTCAGGGAGTCATTGAGGATGTCTTAGTGAAGGTTGATCGGTTCTTTTTCCCTGTTGATTTTATTGTCTTAGATATGGAAACTGGTGCCAACTCCACATATCAGATTCCTATCATTCTAGGTCGTCCTTTTCTTGCCACAGCTAATGCATCCATAAATTGTAGGACGGGGGTAATGGAGATGACCTTTGGGAACATGAAAGTGCAACTAAATATTTTTGATGTGTCTAACCATTTGCCTGCAACTTCTAGTGCTGAATGTTTTATGGTAGACAATTTTAGATTTGATGCTTATGATAGAGGTCCATCTTTTGTAGCATCAACCCATAATCAAGTCGTGCCTTCTAATTTTTCTACATCATCTTTTTGGAGACTTAAGAGAAGAGCTAATGCTAATATCTACCAGCCGCCCTGATATATTTGTGAATGTTGGCAATGTCTGGCTGACGACATTAAACTTAGCGCTTCTTGGGAGTCAACCCATGATTTTGATATATTTCTTTACCTTTCTTTCGTTTATTTTCTTTGCTTCATTTAGGCTTTATTTACTTGTTTTCTCAGTTTTTTTTTCTCATTATAGTTTTTCTTCTTTTATGAGATATAATACTTTAGGTTTTGGGGAATGCTCATCACTTATATTTATTTCTTTTCTCCAATACTATGTACTTCACTTTTCAGATTAGTGGATTAGTTATGCTTTCAGGTGATATCTTTCTCTCTCTTACTTATTCTTGTCATTGTAGTATATATTTTCTTTCACATTGAGGACAATGTTCAGTTTAGGTTTGGGGGTGTAGAAAGATATTTTTCTTTATTTTTTTAGGATGTTTTAGACTATTTTCTTTTGTTTTCTTTTCTTTTAAGTGGGTTTTATCGCTTATTTTCTTTTAAAAGTATATGTCTATTTTTAAAGAGATCAATTTCATGAAGAAAGTTCAAGTAATTAATTAAGTGATGAAAATGATTAAGTGAGTAATTTCTATTTTATTTTTATTATCTTGGATAATTGTGCTTATATTTTTAAATCACATTTCACACACATGAAACTTGTAGGAATATAATTTTATGATTTATTACTTGTAATCTTAGTGGGATATCTTTAACTGAGCATATATTTTTGAAAACTTGGCAATTGAGTAATTTTTAATATTTTATGATAGATTTTTATGCTTAGCTTTTATTTGAAAAAAAATGGGATAAGTGTGTATAAAAAAAAAGAATGAAAAAAAAAGAAGTGAAAAAAAAAGTTGAAAAAAATAGATTGAATGAAAAAAAAATTGATGATGAAAAAAAAAAATTAAAAAAAAAAGGTTTGTTTCTCTTTTTACTGAGTAACCGGACCTTGTGCCTAGGCAAGTATAAGGGATCGCGTCAAAAGGTGAAAAGTTGAGATAAATTCTTTTATGACTTGCTTGGTTCTGTAGCCTTTATAGTTCGAGTTATTAAGCCTGAGGGGTGTTTCAACACCTAGTGCCTTGAGCCAACTGGATTAGGGACACTGGCCCAACGCTTGTTACATGGACTATTTAGAGAGCTTAATAGAACTAAGTATTGCACAAGTCATATTTTGAAGTATATTATGCTTTTATTCCCTAAATTTAAATGAAATTTGAAGGCTTTTACATGAGAGTTTATTATGCGATGTTAAGGATGAAAGATTGTCATTGTTATATTTTTGAGTTAGTAAACTTTAATGAGATTAGTTAATGGGTCACATAAGATATGCTTGTTAATAAAGAATGAAATTGTATGACTACAAAGTTTCTACACTTTATGTTTTTGAAATGTATATATGTAGTTGCACAATTATTTCTAAGATGGGGTTATAGAATGGATTATTCCTTACTTGAAAGTGATTAGATCTTAATTGTTTACTTGTTTCAAGTATTTGTGGTTGGTTCTTTTCAAAAATAGTTATGTGTTTTTAAGAGAAGATTGTTTTTCAAATTTTTGTTTTCTTGTTTGTTTGTTTTATTTTTCTTAGGTTTAGATGTTTGTGGGTATCATTACTGCAAACCCTCACGAGACACAACTCGTCCAACTAGGGACACCTAGGGGTTTAAAGGCTTGTTGCATATGCTAAATGCAATCGTGATTCCCTACGAAAGTGGCTTTTATTTATTTTATTTTTTTAGATTAGTTATTTTATTTTATTTTTATTTTGCTCGAGGACTAGCAAAATATAGGTTTGGGGGTATTTGATAAGTATGAAATCTATAACTATTTTATATGCCTTTTTACCTTATTTGCTAGTATAGATTAGGTTAATTTAGAGTTAATTATGATTTATTTAGATTAAGATAGATATTAGTATTTCAGTCTAATTATTAATGATTTTGTAGTTATTAGTTGTTTAGACATGTATTTAAATCAAGATGGAATTTTAATTATATTATACATGTCTAAAATATGGTATTTTATATTTTGTAGGTAAAGTGCGCTTATCGAAGTACTTGGACGATGTTTAAAATGATTAAAAATAGTCTTCACATGCTTTAAAGTGATTTGGATAACTTTTTGGAGTTATAAACAAGTTGGAAACTAATATGGACACGAAGGAAAGCTTAATGAACAGAATATGAACAGTCCGGGAAAACAGAAACACTGTAGCCGATCGATCGGGCATGTAGGGCGATCGATCTGGATAACGTGAATTCAGATGAAAATACAGTGTAGCCGATCGATCGGGCGTGCAGGGCGATCGATCGGCATAACGTGCAGTTTCCTTGTTTGACCCAAATTCCAATCCTTTTCATATTGGACTTCTTCCTACGGAATTTATGCCTATAAAAAGACATATTTGGCTTAAAACCAGGGGATTCCAGTAGATTTTAGGAGGAGAAAAAGGAAGAAGAAGATGGAAGAGAATTCAAAGCTTCTAATGGAGATTCAAGTGCTTTCTTCTACCATGGAAGGCTAGACTTTTCTTTTACTTAGGAGTTGATGAAGCTATAGATAAGTTTCAGTTTCTTTTCTCTTTAATTTAGATCTCAGTTGTGAATGATGACAATTGTATGATATGGATTTCCTTTTTAATGGAAGAACTTTTAATGTTTATTCAAGTCTATGTTGATTTATTGTCTTGTAGATGATAGATTGATGTGGTTTTGATATTTACATCGATTCTAATTTCTGTGATTTAGATGAGATGGTCATACAATAGTTTTAATGTTCAGATAATTAATGACTTGGATGAGTTATACTAAGATTAGACGGGTCATGCCTATAGCTAGTTTAGTGTAGATGATTCGTTCTATTGTCGAAGATAGTTAATGCCATGGAAGTTAATTAATGATTCTTTTTGAAGTAATTCTAGCTTGTAGCTGAGAATACTTGTTCATGTTCACACTAGATTTAGATTAAAAGTTAAGTAATTGTTATAGTTCTATAGTGGATTCAATTTCCTAAGTAAATTCCATCAAATTAATCTCTTATTTTAAACTAGTTGATTCCTTTTTTTTGCTTAATTTAAGTTTAAGTTGTTTTTAGTTTTTAAATCAGCAAATTCCTCTTTAGATTTAGTAATAACCCATCCGTCCCTGAGGTTCGACAACCCTTAAATACTTATCCTAGTACAATTACCTTGTACACTTGCAAAGGGTTTAATTATAAACGATCAGGCACGACTCCACCTTAACCTCCCTCTCCTCATTCCAAGGGCAGCCAGCCTCCCTGAACAAAGCTGAGGCATCTTTCTTTGGATCCGAACTTTCCATATCAACATTAGATAACCTATTCATCCCCACCCTATGCGACCTATCACGGACTGAGTTCCGGACACCCCACCAACTTCCTTTTTAGTTTCCTTTCATGTACTTTCTTTATTTTTATGTATTTCACTTATTTTTGTTTTTGGGTGCAACCATGTCCGTACAGCCACTTATGTTGCCACTCCAGCCATATACAAAAAATCTCTTATGCTATATAGGGGGGAGTGAGTAGTTGTGCAAGTTGGCTAGTGTTGTTGCCCCCATTGCTTGTAAACATGTTGATAGTGAATGCATTCATCTTCCATGCTTGTGTTCATTTTCTTCCTTGCAATGTGACTCACTTTTGCCCCCTACCATTTTGCTTTGCATGCGCCCGCAAGTGATTGCGCAACGCACCAGTGCAAAGCAAACCGTTTGTCCCATCGAAGGCTTGCTTAGTGGGCTATTTGCCTACAAGTGCCGTACGGCCGGCTGCCCCAAAAATCCCGTCCGTGATAGTTGGTATCAGAGCCAAAGAAAAAGAAAATCCATCCATAAAGCTTCCACTTGCGATGCCGAAGTTGGTAGTAGGTGAAGCCAGTGGGGCCGAGCATGTCGCTCTAGACCCACAACACAGAAAATCATCTAAATGGCAGGACTGCATGGAAGCCTTGGAGGAGCAAGTTGCTCCCTTGGCCAGCGGACTTCTTGTGTTGGAAGAGAGAGTGAACTCTCTTGAAAAAGCGGAAAAACGGAACCGCGATATTGGAACACAAAATTGTGCTGTCAGTATTGAGAACCGCATGATGATCGAAGAATCACAAGCGGAAGTTGAGAAATTGCGTGAGGAGGTACAAAACCTGGCTGCACAAGTGAGCCTTCTCCTCCGAACGACGGCCCAACAGGAGCCTGTTGCAGCCGTCAAGCGCCCCAAAGTACCGGAACCCAAGGTCTATCAGGGAGCGCGAGATGCTAAAGAACTGGAAAATTTTTTGTTCGACATGGAACAATATTTTTGAGCTGTTCACCCAGAGTCAGAAGAAGATAAGATCACAATGGCCACGATGTACTTATCCGGCGATGCCAAGCTTTGGTGGATGATGAAGTACGAAGCGATTTTGAATGGTTGCCTTGAAGTAAATACTTGGGAAGACCTGAAGGGTCAGCTTAAGACCCAATTTTTGCCTGAAAATGTGGAATTCATTGCCTGACGGAACCTCCGTCGTCTCCAACAAACGGGAACCATTTGTGAATATGTCAAATAATTTTCAGCTCTGATGTTGGACATTCGCGACATGGCCGAGAATGACAAGCTGTTCTACTTCCTTGAAGGCCTCAAGCCTTGGGCCCAAACAGAGCTGTACCGGCGCAAAGTACGTGACTTATCTGCGGCTATCACAGAAGCCGAGCGCCTCACCGATTTTACTATGACTCAAGACGACACAAGGAAACCTGGGTTCTTTTAGAGGGACCAAGGCTCGCGACAAGGTCAAAGGGACCAAAGTTACCCGAGCGAGTCTCAAGACAAGGGCAAGGGTAAAGTTTTTGAAAAGAAGCCTTTTTACAAAGACTTCGGCACACGGGCCGATAGTTCCACTTCTGCCACTCGGCCGTTCCAACCCACTAACCGGAGGGGTCCATTGTCATGCTTACTATGTGCCGGGCCCCATCTTACTTGGCAATGTCCACAAAAGAAGGCGCTTAATGCCCTCGTTGCAAGAGAGTCAGCCCGACTTGAAGAAAATGATGAAGTTTCTGGCGACGAAGGGGGAGCACCCACGATGGGAGCACTGAGACTACTCAACACCATTGAGGGTACTCAAGGTAAACAATTACCTCAAGTAAAGGGTCTAATGTACATCGAGATCCACCTAAACAACATCCCAACAAAAGCAATGGTGGACACAGGAGCCACCCACACCTTCATATCGGACAACGAGGCAAGACGCGTAGGGCTAAAGCTCATCAAAGATTCCAGTCGAATGAAGGCGGTGAACTCTGAAGCTGGACCTATCACTGGGTTAGCCAAAGATGTTCCCATTTGGATTGGCAAGTGGTCTGGCACGACAAACCTCATGGCCGTCCCCTTGGATGACTTCTAAGTTATCCTTGGGATGGAGTTCTTACAGAAAGCGAACATGGTCCCGATGCCACATCTGGGGTCCGTTTGCATGTTCGAAGCCACCAATCCTTGCATGGTACCGGTTGTGCAGAGGAGCAAGATAGACACTGCACATCTATCCGCACTGCAACTAGACAACGGATTGAAGAAAGGTGACCCAACATACCTTGTGGCTCTTTGTATGGAAATTCAACCACAGGGGGATCAACCATTGCCGATAGAAATTGACGCTGCTTTAAATGACTATGCCGATGTCATGCCCAAGGCCTTGCCAAAGTGTCTGCCTCCACGGCGACCCATCGACCATGAAATCGAGTTGGAGCCAGGCGCAAAACCACCAGCCCGCGCCCCATACCGGATGGCACCCCCTGAACTTGCCGAATTGCGCAGACAGCTGGACGAATTACTTGATGTGGGCTTCATCCGCTCTTCTAAAGCCCCTTTTGGTGCCCCGGTTCTATTTCAAAAGAAGCACAATGGGAGCTTGCGCCTTTGTATCGACTATCGGGCGCTGAACAAATTGACTGTGAAGAACAAGTACCCCCTCCCGCTCATCGCGGACATGTTTGACCAACTTGGGTGTGCTCGCTACTTCTCTAAACTGGATCTCCATTCTAGTTACTACCAAGTGCGCATCGCTGAGGGAGACGAAGCCAAGACCACCTGTGTTACTCGCTACGGGGCATTCGAGTTCCTAGTCATGCCTTTTGGCCTTATCAATGCACCGGCCACCTTCTACACACTTATGAACAATATTTTCCATGACTTCCTTGATCACTTCGTGGTTGTCTACCTCGATGACATTGTCGTCTACAGCAATACCTTGGCCGAACATGTTACTCACTTGCGAACCGTTTTTGAGGTCCTTCGCCGGAATCAACTATATGTCAAGCTGGAGAAGTGCTCATTTGCATAACAAAAAATTCTCTTTTTGGGACATCATATTGGCGGTGGACAAGTTTGCATGGACCAAGAAAAGATTTGTGCAATCGAAGATTGGCCGGCCCCCACCAAAGTGAAACAATTACGAGCTTTCTTGGGTCTCTCCAACTATTACAGGCGGTTTGTACAAGGGTATTCACAAAAAGCTGCCCCTTTAACGGACTTGTTGAAGAAAGATCGCCCTTGGTGCTGGTTGGACCCTTGCAAGGAAGCCTTTGTTGAACTAAAGGCAGCGATCACACAGGAACCTGTGCTCCGTCTCCCAGACTACTCGAAGCCATTTGAAGTACAAACGGATGCCTCTGATTACGCCATCGGGGGCGTTCTCTCACAGGAAGATCATCATGTTGCCTTTGAAAGTCAAAAACTCAACAAAACAGAGCGACGCTACACCGTACAAGAGAAGGAGATGACCGCGGTTATCCATTGCCTGCGCACCTGGTGCCACTACCTCTTGGGTTCTCGCTTTGTCGTCAAAACCGACAACATTGCGACGAGTTACTTCCAGTCACAGCCCAAGTTATCTCCCAAACAAGCGCGGTTGCAAGACTTTTTGGCCGAATTTGACTACATATTGGAATACAAACCGAGGTGGATCAATGTCGTTGCTGATGCCCTCAGTTGACAGGATGAACTGACTGAACTGGCCACCCTCCATCTTACAAGCATCAGCTTTTGCACGACCGATCTACATCATTGCATTCACTCAGCAATGGAGAAAGATCCCTTCGTATGCACCCTCCTCCAGCAAGTGAAAGAAGGCAAGACTCGTAAGTTTTGGCTTGATAGTGGGCTATTGATGATGAAGGGACAAAGGATCTATGTTCCAAAAGCAGACCACCTGCGGAAAGAACTCCTTCACAAGTGTCACGACACTCCTTGGGCTGGCCATCCGGGTATCCACCGCACATTAGCCCTTCTAGAGCGGGCATACTTCTGGCCTCACATGAGCGATGATGTTGAGGCGCATGTTCGAACATGACTTACTTGCCAACAAGACAAAGTGGAACACGACAAACCACGAGGCCTCCTTCAACCGCTGCCTATACCACAGGGCCCTTGGGAGTGCATCTCTCTTGACTTTATCTAGGCATTGCCCAAAGTTGGTGGATACGGCTCAATCTTGGTGATTGTTGACCATTTCTACAAATATCTACTTTCATGCCCGCACCCAAACATTGCACCGCTGAAGAGTCTGCCCACCTCTTTATGAAGAATATCGTTAAGTATTGGGGTGTGCCCCAAACCATTGTGAGTGATTGAGATGTACACTTCACAAGTCATTTCTGGACAGAACTATTTAAATTGCTGGGGTCCAAGTTAAGCTTTTCATCGAGCATGCATCCTCAGACAGATGGTCAAACCGAGCGCGTCAATGCTCTCCTTGAAGAGTATCTTCGCCACTTCATTAGTGCCAACCAGAAGAATTGGGTCAATCTCCTCGACATTGCCCAATTCTCCTACAACTTACAAAAGAGCTCCGCCACCAACCAGAGCCCGTTTGAGTTGGCCACGGGTCGCCAGCCTGCCACGCCCCACACATTAGCTCTGGGTTATACTGGCAACAGTCCCCCTGCCTTCCGCCTCGTACAAGATTGGAACATCACATCAGAGATTGCTCGTGCCTATCTTGAAAAAGCCGCTGCCCACGCCAAAAAGTGGGCCGATCAAGGCCGCCAACCTGCCACCTTTAGTGTGGGGGATCTCGTGCTCGCTAAGCTCAACCCTGCTCAACTCAAGATCTTCCCCATACCCATCCTCCAACGGGTCGGGAAGGTATCCTAGAAAGTGCAACTACCACCATGGATACAGATCTACCCGGTCTTCCACGCTAGCTGTTTGAAGCCATACCATGCCGATGCTGAAGATCTTTCAAGACACCACCTTCCACGTGGAAATCCCAAGGTCACCACCGACGTCCGAATTCTTGACGAGATCATCGCCGATCGCGAAGTTGAATGCGGCAAAGAGCACATCCGTGAATTCCTCATCAAATGGCGGGACCTTCCACACAGCTGGGAGCCAGAAGAAGAACTCCTCAACCACCATGTTGATCAAGTCAAAGCCTACCTCCAGAAGAAGCGCCAACGAGGACGTCGATGGAATTGAGTGGGGGAGCATGTCACGGACTGCGTTCCAGACACCCCACCAACTTCCTTTTTAGTTTCCTTTCATGTACTTTCTTTATTTTCATGTATTTCACTTATTTTTGTTTTTGGGTGCAACCATGCCCGTACAGCCACTTATGCTGCTACTCCAGCCATATACAAAAAATCTCTTATGCTATATAGGGGGGAGTGAGTAGTTGTGCAAGTTGGCTAGTGTTGTTGCCCCCATTGCTTGTAAACATGTTGATAGTGAATGCATTCATTTTCCGTGCTTGTGTTCATTTGTTTCCTTGCAATGTGAGTCACTTTTGCCCCCTACCATTTTGCTTTGCATGCGCCCGCAAGTGATTGCGCAACGCACTAGTGCAAAGCAAACCGTTTGTCCCATCGAAGGCTTGCTTAGTGGGCTGTTTGCCTACAAGCGCCGCATGGCCGGCTGCCTCAAAAATCCCATCCGTGACAGACCGCATCATAGCCATCACCACAGAAGCACCGCCAAGGACAATGCAGGAATGGCCAACATCTAAAGATAGAGGAGATAAAAAAATAGGGAAGTGAAGAAGAAAGGCATAGGACGAAGTGGAATGTTGATGTATTCCTCATTTTTCCCCTTCATCGGAATCCTTGAAGCTTTCCAATGGCCACAATCCAATCCATCTTCTTCTTCATCTTAATCTTCTTCATCATCGTCTTTATCTTCTTCTTCTTCTTCTTTATCTTTTGTTTTTTTTATCATCATCATCATCTTCTTAATCTTCTTATTCATCATCATCATCATCTTCATCATCGTCTTCTTTATCTTTATCTTCTTATTCTTCTTCTCCTTCTTCTTCGTCATCCTCATCTTTATCTTCTTCTTCTTCATCATCATCATCTTCTTCATTTTATTTTTCTCCTTCCATCAACTTCTCCTTAACCTCCCACTCCTCATTCCAAGGGCGACACGGCTCCTCCTTAATCTCCTTCTCCTCTTCATTTTAAGGGCAGCCGGCCCCCTTGAACGAAATCAAGGTGTCTATTTTCGGCTTCGAGCTTCCCACACTAACATCAGACGACCAACTCAGCCCCGCCCTGCGCGACTATTTCATAGCCGTCACCACAAAAGCACCATCGTAGGAATGCCCAACATCCAAAGACAGAGGAGATAAAAAAATAGAGTGAAGAGGAAAGGCATAGAATGGAGTGGGATGTTGATTTATTCCTCATTTTTCCTCTACTTTAGAATCCTTGAAGCTTTCTGGCCACCACAATCAGATCCATCTTCTTCATCATCATCTTCATCTTCATCTTCATCATCATCATCATTTTCTTCATCATTATTATCTTCTTGTTCTTCATCATCTTTTTTATCATCATCATCTTCGTCTTCATTTTTATCATCATCATCATTATCATCATCATCATCATCTTCTTCTTCTTCTTCTTCATCATCATCATAATCTTCATCATCATCTTCTTCTCCTTCTCCTTCTCCTTCTTTTTCTTCTTTTTCATCATATCATCTTTTTCTTGTTCTCCTTCTTTATTTTCTTCTTCTTCATCATCTTTTTCATCATCATCATCATCTTTGTCTTCATTTTTATTATCATCATCTTCTTCTTCATCTTCATCTTCATCTTCTCCTTCTTTGCATCATCATCATCATCTTCTTCTTCTTCTTCTTCTTCTTCATCATCATTTTCTTCTTCTTCTTCTTCATCTTCATCATCTCCTTCTTTCCCTTCTTCTTCTTCTTTATCATCTTCATCGTTGTCATTATCATCATCTTCATCATCATCATCATAATCTTCTTATTCTTCTCCTTCATCATCATCATCTTCTTCTTCTTCTTTTTCTTTTTCTTAATCATCATCATCATCTCCTTCTTCTTCTCCTTTTTCTTCTCTCGGCTTCTCCTTAACCTCCCTCTTATTCTCATTTAGAGGGCAGCACATCTCCTCCTTAACCTCCCTCTCCTTATTCCGAGGACAGCCAGCCCCCCGGAACAAAGCAGAGGCGTATGTCTTTGGCTCTGAGCTTCCCACACCAACATCAGATGACCCACTCAGCCCTGCCCTGCGCAGCCACATCATAGCTGTCACAATAGAAGCATCGCCGAGGACAACGCAGGAATGCCTAACATCCAAAGATAGAGGAGATAAAAAAATGGAGGAATGAAGAGGAAAGGCATAGGATGGAGTGGGTGGAACGGTGACAATTGGGGCACGAGTCAACCATGGCCAGAAAGAGGAAGTTGCAGGGACGTGACAGGGAGGGGCAGAGTGTGAGAGCGAAGCACGTAACTGGAAAGGTTCAGGCGATCATGTTGCACCTTACTTTGCACGAGCTAATGTCAACTGCCAAGCTATGTTAGGCGTGCGTTGTACTATATGTTAGTCGCATTTTTTCCTTATTTCTAAATACCAAAGACACAGAAAATTAGTACGATTAGTATTTTTCAAGTTGTTTACCTCTCTTCTCTCTCACTCTGACTCATCTCTCTCCAGCTCTTTGTTTTATAAGTTGTTTCCCCCTCTAGCCGTCTTTCCCTCTTGCATCAGCCCTCCTCTTCTATCTCCCTCTCCTATCTCTTCCCCAAGTTCATCATTTTAGGCCTTGCCCTCCTCTGCAACCTTATTTCTAGTGTTGGCAAACCGGCTCTATGCCCATTTGACTGGCCCGGCCCAAGCCCGTATAAGTAATTACAAACAGGTTGCTATTGGGCTTGGTCTTCGCTACAGGGGCCCGATAAGTCCCGCTTTTGATTTTCATTCTCATTCTCACTCTCCTGAGTCCCAACCCCGAATCCACTCGCCCCCAAGTTCTTCTCCAGTCTCCATCGTTGTCTCGTGTAGTGGTGCTCCACTTCCAAATCACCCAACTTATCCAACCTCTCCTCATCGGCTTTTCGATCACCGGCTTGCGACAGAGGAGTGGACAAGTGTAAAGGTAGGGGACAGTGGTCATCCCGGCTATCTATTGTGTGTTTCGTCCTACCCTTATTAGGGTTCACCCTCCAGGTATTCTTCTCATTGCCTTCCCCTTATTGATAGTCGTCCTCCACTTTTCAGCCCCTTCTTGTTTACTATTGCGGCTACTGCTATTACTACCCTTTATCTCATTTCTACCCCTTATTGTGATGCTATTGAAATTCTCTAGAAATTCCTGAGCAGCCACCAGAAATTCCATATACTTCGTCTCTGTATCATTTTCTTTGTTGTGTTGTATTTCTAGAAAATCAATTGAATTAATTGTTTTTCCTAGAATTATTGTGCTGAAAATTTCCCCAAATTTGTTGTTAGTTTCCACTTTGGCTTTTAGAGACAATGTTGAGAGCAATTGCGGCCAGAAATGAGAAGTATTCTCCATCAAAGGGCCTCATTTTTGGGTACTACATCACCATACATGGATTCGGCTATGCAACTCGCATTGTCATGGTACCCAACCCATGATCCTACTGAATGTTTAGTTATTCATGTCACGCCTAAGGTTTTTTCTTTCATTTAATTGAAAAGTTTGCTAATATTTTATTTCAAAATACAAATGTAAAATAAAAGAACCAACAAAATTCAAAACAAATGAAAATAATTTTCGTAAATCAATTCATCATACGACAAAACTAACATTCTCAGGCTGACTTGAAATGAAAACATAAAAATAAAACTTGCCATGGCCAAGGGCTTTAAAAACAAATACCTCCCAGACCTTTCTGAGTACAAGTTCTTTAACAGTCTATGTTTTAATTCATACATATATGAACAAGTCCAGAAAATAATACATTTATCTCACCTTAATCAATGCATGAGATCGTGGTACTAAACTCCACATAATCTCACTAATTTTGTTGCGATCCAGGTTGAAGAAGAATAGTCTACACAAGGAATAGTCCAGTCCAAGAAGCTATCAATTGACCGGCAAAAGCCTCCGGACGAAGTGGCTAAAAAAAGGGTGAGTATTTTCATATTCAGTAGAAAAATACTCAGTAGGGGAAATCAATCAATGAACTTCTTAAGTGCATACATAGATGCATTCATGCAACCACACATGAAGCAAGAAGTACACGCAACATAAATAAAGTGTCTTACATACATACGATTATACTGGCTGAACTTATACTTACTTTTGTAGCATACTCTTACACTTACACTCTAAATTAGAGTCTTACTAACTTATTCGTACAATTGAATGTTTTCTCATATAACTTACACAAACTCATACGAACTTACTCATACAATCTTACTCTTACTTACAAACTTACTCTTACTGTCTTCCTTACAAGCTTACACTTACTCTGGATTTTACACGTATAGCTTACTCAAAATCTGCAATATACAACTGACTCTTACTATCATACACATATTATCGACAACTGAAGCTCATTACAATTAATAAGCTCCAGCGTCGGAAAGGAAGGGAATGCCACTAGGGCATCACCTTAACCTTTGGGGAGCAACTAAATGCCATGGACTTTTCTAAAGGCAAGACATACTTATGCTCATGGGACACAGGATCAAATAGGTAAGAGCAGATCCATGATACTACTTACCTGAGTGTGAAAATGCCCACTCTCTGGGGCCGTACAGTGCCAACTAAGGGCAAAAAATATACGTTGCCACTCTTGGTTTGAAATCTTACAATGCCACTCTTGGGCAAAACATACAGTGTCATCAATAGGCCAAAATACATATAGTATCCACGAAGGGCAGAAACTTACAGTGCTCTCAATAGTACATCAAACATCAGGTCCGAAATACAGCACCAAGACTAAATCTCGCAGGATAATACCATGGCTAAACCGAGAAGAACACTCAGTTGATTACTTATCGACTGGTTCAAACACGAAACTTAATCCCTTGAAACCCTCAGTCTCAACTCACAATGTTATCAAAATTAGAGTTACTTACCATTCAAATTCATATTAGGTAACTTATGCATGTATAATTATGTTTAGAACGACTTTCGTCCTACATTCTTTAGCCAACCAAGCTAGAACTGCACCCGTTCTGAAGTTCTAATCCACAAAGGTAGCATCCTTTACTTAGCTCATCTCCCACACTGACACTTGCAGTCTTACAAATCTCTGCACAACCTTACTTAAACTCGAATTTCATACTGATACTCTTACCATTATACACTTACGGCCTTACATACACCATCCACCTTAAAACCGAATCATGTTACTCGAACTCCTCAAATGACACCCTTTAGACCTAAGTCCCATCATAAAACCCTTACTAATTCCTTACTCATTGTTTTTTATTAAAATTCACATTATGTACATTATGCGGTACAATTAAGTTGTTATCTCTTATTAACTCACAGTCCCTCAAATGTGCTCTGAATCTTAAGTCTTGGAATCCTTACATCCCCTACACTTCTTGCTCATTGCTCTAATGTACCAACCAGTTTAGTCTAAACCAATCCCCTAACCACATCAAATCCATCCTTTGCCAATCTTACGTATTTTGTAGCCATAAATCATTCATTCGACAAACATCCCATCCAATGCACATGCCCTTGCCCATCATCCACACAGATTGATCACATGCTCTAATCACATACAAATAAATCAACTTCTTATTATCATACCCTTAGTCTTTGTTAGCATACACATAATTCACATATAAAAGATGCTCATTTAATTAGCATATGTGATGCAAATTATTAAGTTAGAAATTCTTAGCATGCTACTGCACAATTAAAGCATGAGACAAGTTCAAGGTCCCCTACCTCATAATCCACAAGAGTTTGATGACAAGCAAATGACGGTGTGGCGTCGATGGTGGAATAAGCGGCCAAAAGCATCACACTGAGAGAGTTGTTGTCCCGAGGATTTTCAGAGATGCTAAAATTAATCTCGATAAGGTTAGATTAATTTTACTCAAAGCATAAGACTAGGCACACTAGGGTGGCCAGACACAAGGTAGTGCCACTTGGGATAACAAGAGCGATCAAAGAATAGGAGGTGATTAATTGAAGGTCGGCTAACGTTTTAAAACACTTGTTAGCTACAAACATTAAAATAGACCACATACTACATCTAGCGGTGACAATTCCTCATTGTCGAAGCCTCACAACATAGTGAAGGGCTTAGTTGCTTACTCACGGACAGAGGAGGGACAAAGGAGAGCTTTAACGGCCATATTGCCTAGTGGTGGAGTCATTCCAACACACACATTGAGGCACTAAGGCCTGGCGTGCATCAAGAATGGTTTACGGTGGAGGATATGGGCACGACATCGGTCGAGCCTTCAATGGGCTGATTCTAATAGCTGACAATATTACTTCCCCTTGGAAGAATCGGAATTCAGGAACTTTTCCTGTAGGTTTTGGGTCATGTGGAACAAAAGTGGGGGTGCAGAGGTAAAATTGGGCCAGAATTGTTGGCCCTTCATGTCACTGGGCTGGGGCAATGCCCACATCGATCGAACATACGGCCTAAGTCCACGTGATGTCAAGCAGGATAGGTTGGCCCTAGACTAGGGTGGGTCACTCCACAGCTATCAAAGGCGTAAAGCTAGGGGGCGTACGTTTTGGGCAGAAGGCATGCAGGGGAGGCCGGGAATGGCGACCCCTTATCATCATTGGGACAAGCCGACGTCACAGCTATCCACTGGCAAATGTTGGTGGCGGCAAAATTGTTAGTCAGAAGAAACAATTGAACTCAATTTAGTCGAGGTGACAATGTGCCGAGTTAGAGCGACATACACATATTGTTGAGCTACGAATGGCCAGATGGGGCATGGGGACAAACTTGGCATACAGTGGTGACCTAGCAATTGCAAACCACGGCGAGCTGGACTCTAATGACCTGTTTTCCGGTTACGCTTAACCCGGGTGGGTTAAGGGTAATTCAGTAAATTTGTGATTAAGTGTCAGGGGTTTCAAGGGATGAAATCCCTGTAGATGGGTAGAGCTTGTAGTAATGAGCGTGATGAATCAAAAAACGCGCAAAACAGAGGCCGGGAGCGAAAGCTATGGCCTCGGGAAGTGTGCTACATGGGCGGGACCCACTTGAAAAGAGCGGGTTACCCTTTTTATGTGTGGTCTTGTATTGAAGGGCTCATTGATATGAGTCCATCGGTACATAGAACGCGTGATTCCGACTTCGGGGTAAGAAGATATCACGCATTTAAGTTTAGATATTTTTGGATTAAAATAATATGGAAAAATATTATTTTAATTAGAAGAAGATGAATTAGCTGGCGTCAGCGCTGATGCTAGCAGCTGCGTCAGCGGCGCCGCCCAACGCACGGCGTGGTGCCGTGTGGCAGGGGGGCCCACGGGGTGACCCGCGCGACGCGTGGGAGTTGCTCATTGCGCCTCGGCGGCGCAGGTCCGGGCCCCTCGCGATGCGGGGCGCGACCGCACCCTGCAAGTGCAGCTCACGTCCGCACGCTTCATGTGCGTGGCCAGCATGTCACGTGCTGCGTAGGCGCACGACGCGTGGCACGCGCATCTCCGGAGGCGTTTCGTACGCCCTTGGCTTCTTCCCTATAAATTGGATTTCCATTCTATTTTCCGGAGGAGCTTTCAAACTCATTTGGAGTCCATTTTCTTCCGTTCTTGAGGCGTTCCTAGCTAATTCAAGGGTGATCTAAGCAACGACATGGTCCATTGATTATTTATAATTAAACCCTTTGCAAGTGTACAAGATAATTGTACTAGGATAAGTATTTAAGGGTTGTCGAACCTCACGGATGGATGAATTATAACTAAATCTAAAGAGGAATTTGCTGATTGAAAACTAAAACAAACTTAAACTTTAATTAAGTAAAGGAAAGGAATCAACTAGTTTAAAAGCAAGAGATTAATATGATGGAAATTACTTAAGAAATTGAATCCACTATAGAACTATAACAATTCTTTATCTTTTAATCTAAATCTAGTGTGAATAGGAACAAATATTTTCAGCTACAAGCTAAAATTACTTCAAAAAGACTCATTAATTAAATTCCATGACATGAACTATCTTCGACAATAGCACGAATCATCTACACTAAACTAGATATAGGCATGACCCATCTAATCTTAGTATAACTCATCCAAGTCATTAATTATTTGAACATTAAAACTATTGTATGACCATCTCATCTAAATCACAGAAATTAGAATCGATGAAAATATCAAAACCACATCAATCTATCATCTATAAGACAATAAATCAACATAGACTTGAATAAACATTAAAAGTTATTCCATTAAAAAAGAAATTCATATCATACAATTGTCATCATTCACAACTGAGATCTAAATTAAAAAGAAAAGAAACTGAAACTTATCTATAACTTTATCAACTCCTAAGTAAAAGAAACATCTAGCTTTCCATTGTAGAAGAAAACACTTGAATCTCCATTAAAAGCTTTAAGTTCTCTTCCATCTTCTTCTTCCTTTTTCTTTTTATAAAATCTACTAGAATCCTTTGGTTTCAAGCCAAATATGTCTTTTTATAGGCATAAGATCCGTAGGAAGAAGTCCAATATGAAAAGGATTGAAAATTGGCTAAAACTAGGAAACTGCACGTTATGCCGTTCGAACGCCCTACATGCCAGTTCGAACGCTTATACTGAGTTTTTCTTCAAAATTATGTTATCCTGTTCAAATGGTAAGTGACCCCGTTCAAACGGCTACAGTGTTTCTGCAATCTGAACAGTTTTTCTGGATAGTCCATATTCTGTTCATTAAGTTTTTATTCATGTCCATATTAATTTCTAACTTGTTTATAACTCCGAAAAGTTATCCAAATCACTTTAAAGCATGTCAAGACTATTTTGAATTATTTCAAATATCGTCCAAGTACCTTGATAAGTGCACTTTACCTTACAAAACATAAAATATCATATTTCAGACATGTAGAATATAATTAAAATTCCAACTTGATTTAAAAACATATCTAAACTACTAATAACTACAAAATTAATTAATAATTAAATTAAAATATTAATAACTATCTTAATCTAAATAAACCATAACTAACACTAAATTAACATAATCTATACTAGCAAATAAGGTAAAAATGCATATAAAATATATATATATATATATATATATATATATATATATATATATATATATATATATTTCATACTTATCATCCATTCCTCGAGTTGGCGCTCCCATAAGGGAGGAACAACCCGGGGTAAGAGGAGGCTCTATCCGCCACCCTCCTACCCCAAGAGAGAGAGAGATGGCCTGGAGAGAGGAGGCTCTGTCCTCCGCTACCGGGCCAGATTAAGAGAAGTGGCCCGAAGTAGGGGAGGCTCCGTTCTCCACCAAAGGGCCACAACGTGTGAAGAACACCCCGAGTAGGGGAGGTTCTGTCCGCCGCCCACGGGCGGCGCAGAAAACGAGAAGTCTCCGAGAAAAGGGAGAGTGGGTAGGGTCGTCTTTCGGTGCATGGCAATGAACGTATGGAGGCTAGAGGAGGCTCCATCCGCTGTCTCCGGATCTGAAGGGGATGACACCCAGAAACAAGCATCCCGAATACTGCTACCTCATGAGACATCAGGGGAGTAAGAGTTTCTTATCTTCTATTTTAATTATAGAATTACATGTGTTAGTCATGATGTATGCTGTCTTGCTCTGGGTGAGAGTGAGATGGGTGGTGCGTATGTTTATATTATGATATGTTGTGCTTATATGCCATGATGTGTGCCGTCTCTCTCTGGGTTAGAGAGAGACGGGTGGTGCGTATGTTTATATTATGATATGTGCTTTTATGCCATGATGTGTGCCGTCTCTCTCTGGGTTAGAGAGAGATAGGAGGTGCGTATGTTTATATTATGATATGTGGTCCTTATATGCCATGATGTGTGCCATCTCGCTCTGGGTTAGAGAGAGACGGGCTGTGTGTGTGTTTATCTTATGATATGCTATGCTATGATCCATATGCTTGCTATGCTTATATGCCCTAATGTGTGCCGTCTCGCTCTGGGTTAGAGAGAGACGGGTTGTGTGTATGTTTATATTATGATATGCTATGCTTATATGCCATGATGTGTGCCGTCTCTCTCTGGGTTAGAGAGAGATGGGTTGTGCGTATGTTTATATTATGATATGTTGTGCTTATATGCCATGATGTGTGCCGTCTCGCTCTGGGTTAGAGAGAGACGGGTTGTGCGTATGTTTATATTATGATATGTTGTGCTTATATGCCATGATGTGTGTCCTCTCGCTCTGGTTTAGAGAGAGACGTGTTGTGTGTGTGTTTAGTCTCTGCTTAGTGATAGAGTGAGACCTATGATTGTGTCCCATCTCACTCTATGATAGAGCAAGACGTGTGATGTGTACGGTCTCGGCTAAGTGATATAGTGAGATGTGTGATGTATGGGGTCTCGGCTCAGTGATGGAGCGAGACATGTGATGCGATGGTCTTGCTCTGGGATAGAGTGAGGCATGTTGTGGTGGATGTGTGGTGCTCGTGTCTATGATAGAGCGAGATGTGTGTTGCTGGTGTTTTATCGGGCTTTTGTATAACTCCGATTAAATATTTAGAGATACGTATGTTATACGTATATATTTTTGGCATGCCGGTTGTATGTAGTAGCCAATAGGCAGAACTACATCCGGATCCGATCGTATCGGAGTAACATCGTGGATGTTATCCGATATGTACGTAGGCAACCAACGGCAATGCAACGTTGGCCCGGTCCGAATTAGTTATATAATTAGGCCAGTTCTTGCCTATGCGCAACGGAGCGCTAAAGTTCCGTAGCACATAAAGGAATGTGAAGACTCTCACACTCAGAGTGTGCTGCTCTTGGTTCTAGGTTAGTTTTTATCGATTTCGGACCCCCGGCCCGGGTTAGGGCGTCACATGGACGGACACCAATTGGTGTTTGTCTAGAGTCTAGCGGTGGTGAATCGACACCACTAGATTGAAACTGTGTTTTGGACTGAGTGGAGCAATGGGGTGAAAGAGAGGAAAAGTGCACGAGTGGTGGTTATTTGCCATTATCGGCTTGAGACAGAGTCGGCGACGGTGAGCCAAACCTCTTCTGATTACTCACAGCCAAAGAAAGACAGAACAAAAACAACCAAAATAAGGGAAAAAATGATCTCACTAGATCGAAAAATGGCTGAAGGAGAGGCGATTGGTTGGGAAGACGACAGTATGGTTTGGGGGTGGTGGTCTTTTGGGCACCGGGCCGAGGTGGGGCCAAAGGCCATTTGGCGGCGGGCGGCCACCACTAGCACAATCGACAGCTGCAACCCAAACAGAACAAAAAAGAGGAGGGTGGCAGAATTTTTTACCTCGCGACGGCGGAGGGGCTGGGAGGCCAGGACGAAGGTGTCAAGAGATGGTCATGGCCTGGTTGAAGCCATGGCGATGAGCTAGTGGCCATGCAGGTAGACGCAGCGGTAGATCCAGCAGAAATTTGAAAAGGGGGTCACTGGGCCAAAATGGGAAATGAGAGGAAGAGGCAATGGTGACCGGCGGGGTTAGGCCAGGGAGGCGGCGGCAGCAGTGCTAGGCCAAGGCTGGCCGGGCGGCAGCCGGCGATCGGAAGCCCCTCCGGCCTACCATAGTGAATTGGGACATTGTTCATCCTAGTGGGTCAGGCGCGCTGGTCGTGCCCTATCGGTTTTTATATGTTATTTTTTCTTTTTTTTTTCATCTCTTCCTTTCTTCCAGTTTTAGTCGCGTCTCGTCCGATTTTCGCACCGAAAAATTTCTAGGATGCACGGAGGCCCATGATCTGCGACTAAATACTACTCTCAACTCTTATAGTCATGAATATTACAAATATTGATCTGCCGAAGTGTCAAATTTCTTTATTGAAAATACGAGTAGAAACTTCAAAACATTACATAAAATTACAAAAATATGTAGAAAAATTACGAAAAAATGAGGGATGTCACAATTCAATAGGGAAGCAATGATGTTTCCGTTTTGCTTCTGTTTGTTTGAAAATTCATAGATATGTTGGTTTAAGGTGAAAAAGGCTCTTCTTTTCCGTGGACATAATTCCTTTTTTTTGTTTAGATGACAATGAAGATGTTATGCTTTTGATATGCTTATGATTTTGATTGATATTGCGTTAAATTGGACTTTTCAGTCTGAGCGTGAGTGAATTGTTTATCTAGCTTGGGTTCTACATCCTTGATTGCCTAATTGAGCTGCATTTGACTAGTGTTGTTTTTTTTTACCATGACTCCACTCTTCATTAGACAGACTGTTTACATCATAGTAGACTGATGTGGTCTTATACTGTAAGTTATATATTTTTTGCTGGGACTGAAAGAATTTGTTCCTGGTAGAGCGAGTTTTTTGTGAGGAGGATGATTCACAGTTTAGGCTTGTACCAATGTGCTTATTGAATTATATGTAGCATGACCAAGTGATCTTTAGGTTTTTATAAGTAGTGTTCTCATAGTATTGCTCGATCGTTTTAACTAAATCCAAATTCTGTCTTTTTTCTGTGGTGCAATTTTTTCTCATTTGTGCCTTTTCTCCACTAAATTTCTTTCGTTGCTTTTAACTAATCCTTTTATCTTTTTGGGGCTTGCAGCCCTACCCACAAGAAGGGCATGAATAAAAGGCTAGAGCGGGATTGAAAAGTGGAATTAGCATCAGTACCTTCTGGCACCAGTACCGGCTACCGGAAAGAAGGATAGCTTTTGTTTTTAAATTGGGGTACTGATTATGAAATTTAATGCGGTAAACTGAGGGGGATGTTTTTCAATTTGAGGAGAAGCAGGAGTTTCATGGGTGCATATGGCCACGTCCTTTATTAAATCAAACTTGTACAGCAGCTAAAGCAGAACCTGGGACTACACAACCGGACTGTCGTAGTCCTTCTATGCACTCCACAACGCACACTGTTTGTCTTATTTAAGTGTTGTCGTCATAACCGACGCAGTGGGTTGGATGATGGTGCCTCCTCCTTACATTGTCATAGCATGGAGTGCAGCAGTCTTTGAGGCAGACGATTTCTCGTGGGTGCATTTGCAGCATGGGCAAGGGTGGAGAGGGTAGCCGCAGAGGCAGAAATTGGGGTCGAAGGCGGATTTGTCAAAGGCGTTGATTTTCTCGCTCTGCGGGATCTTCCCCCACAACAGATTATGGCTCACGTTAAAGGAATAGAGGTTGTCCAGCCGCGTCAGTTGGATAGGAAGTCTGTCGAAGGCCAAGTTGTAGGAAACATCGAGCACAGTCAGGCCGAGCGGGAAGGCCACCTCTGACATGTTAAAAATGAACTTATTGTGGGAGATGTTGAGCTTTATTGTCGGCTTTTCTTCGCCCAACAGGAAAGAGGCGCCGGCGAAGAAATAGTTCTGGGAGAGGTCGACCACCGTCAACTTCAAGTTGCCCACGGACTCGGGGATCGACCCTTTGAGTTCGTTGTTGTGGAGGTCTAGGATGCTGAGGGAGAGAAGGTTGCCGAGGGAGGATGGTATGGTGCCCTCTAACTTGTTGTCATTGAACTACAGCTCCTCGAGGCTTGACATATCGCCGAGATTGTCTGGGATTGAGCCAGACACACCGGTGTTTGAGATTGAGAGGTTTACGAGATTAGTGAGTTGAGTGATGGTGGATGGGATTACACCGCCGAGATCAGGGATATTGTCGATGACAAGGGACTCGAGGGAGGTGAGGTCGCCAATTTGGGAGGCGATGTCGCTGCCTTCCACAACGTCGATGTTCTTGAGGTAGACACTCGCAACGCGGCCCTGGGCATTGCAATATTTGATGCCCTCCCAGGAGCAGCAGTCGGTCGCTACAACCCAGGAGGAGAGCTCCGAGGGATTGCCCAAGTGCTCTTTAATCAGCAAAAGGGCGTCTTGGTCGACTTTGTTGCATGATTCTGCTCCGGCCGGCGTGCCTGTAGCCACTAAGGTTACGGCAAGGATCATCATGAGAAGGGCATGGGAATGGTCGGAAGCCATGGCTAGCTTGCGTGATTGAGGAGAGTATTTGGCTTGAGGATGCCATGCCCCCCGTGCCTGTGGATATTTATAGAGGTTCAGCTTGCTCGTCACACCTCCAATAATTGTCAGCACTGAAACAAGCGCTGTAACTTATTTTAACATGAGTAATGTTATTATGACGTTGAGAAACGTACGTCAAAAGCAGTTTTCTTTTAACATATATCACCTTAAACAAACATATATTTTCTATCGTACGAATATCTTTTGACAAACTTTCTAAATCTTTACCAATTTTGGGAATGAGACGCAAGTTTTATCTTGTTCAGGAGCAGTTGTATATGTCTTTTTTTATATAACAGATATATATATTAATTTAAAAATACCTCAAGTTTTCTAAGTCCAGGTATTGTAGGCCATCGAATTTATATCTAACTACCTATATTATTTATGACATTTTATGCCCTAACTTTGATGAGCCATCAAATTTATATATATCCAAAGGCTACAACGCAATGGTTCATGTAATCGACGACCCATAATGAAATTGGTAGTAGTATCCAGTCAACTTAATAAATTCTATCTATAGTTAATTTTTAAAATATTTAGTGAGCCATCATTAAATGTGGGCATGGGATGAAGGAAAATGAGTGGCAAATCATAAGAAAAATATTTGTATATTTAAGACCAATTGATGAGTAGAACCCGCTTTTTATAGTTAGGCGAAGTTTTAACCCTCAATCAACAGCTTAAATTTGACATGGTTAAAAAGATAAGCTCGACATATTGAAATGACCCTAAATTTAGTAGTTCCTTATATTCAAATGAGATATTTAAATCGTAATTAGTTACATACTTATCTTACAACTTTAAAGACTCAAATTAAAAAATATAATCTTAACCGTTGATATAATAGTAAGATGAAAATATTATATAATATATATATAAGGGATAGTATCAAGTCAACTTTGACAAATTCTATATTAAGTTTATTTTTTAGAGGGTTCTTATTGGTGGGCTACCATCAAATGGGGATAGGGGACCAAAGGGATGAGTAACAAAGTAAGAGAATAAAATTGGTATATTTAAGGTGATCAATTAAAAAAATCAATAGCTTAAATTTGAGCCCTATATAATAGAATGATCCCAAATTTAGTAGAGCCCCATTGGCCCTCATTTTTTACGATACTCTTGCTATTTTTATCTATCCCACCTTAAATAAATATTAGTAAAATATATATTTTAAAAATTAATTTAATAAACCCTTTTATCAAGATACTTTAAATTTACTTTATATATATATATATATATATGAAAAAGTTTATATGAGCCCGGGCTCATATAAACTTACGTGAGCCCGGGCTCTATGGGCCCTTGAATTTATATCCGACAGCCTATAATAATTATGGGTTTAACCAATGAGTATAACCATAAGTATTATAAGCCGCCGGATATAAATCTGACGGCCTATAGAGCCCAGACTCACATAGGTTTATATGAACCTCGGCTCATATAAACGGGTCTTTTATATATATATATTTATATATATGAGCTTTTTACCTCGTAATAAATGAGCACCTACCGGTCAGATATTCATCTTATCTAAATTAAATATAATATGTTATACTCGGGCCTCAGTATATTGGGAAAGCCTTCCCACTGCAGCTCACTAGTCGGGAAGTAGGCTGTCAGATCATATTCTCAAAGAAAAAGGCATCTAATAGCCCAATTGCATAGCTGTAGTGAGCACTGCCGCTCTCTGGCTAGCACTCCTCTATTATAGTTTTTACTGTTTCTATTCTTTCCACAGTCAAATCATCAATCGTAAAGGGTTAAGATGACCACCACCACAAGATTGATTATTGAAGGAAAAATTGTAGGCAGTAAATAAGGTAAGAGAACAACAAAAAGACATTCTTTGCATCTAACAAAGGCAGGTTAGAAAAATTGAGAACAACAATTCTTCTCAGGGATCATTACTCGAGTTGTAATTGGCTGGTAAACCTTCACCAGCTTAGCGGCTGGTGAAGATTTGCTGGCCATTGATCACCCCATGTATAGCTCACAATTTTCATGCAAAGTTAAATTTTTGTGACAGTTTTACGCATTAATGTGTGCGGTCCATTTTTAAGTTATCCATGGCCAACAAACCTTCACCCGCCACTATGCCGGTGATGTTCACCTGCTGATCAGATTCGCATTACTCTATAGAAATGTGCATATAAATCAATGACGTCCTGTTTTCACTGTTAAGGCCAAAATATCAGCCACAATTTTGCTTCTCTGAAAATGTGTTGAATAGAAATAACAGGTAATTTGCATAAAAGTTTTGCTTGCTCCAAATTAATGTCTAATAGGCCAAGAAATTGATGTCGCCTGACATATCATATCAACCAACACCATTGAATCCGATCCAACTATTAGCAGCATGAAATTAAAGGAAATAGCGTAATGCATACCATTAGTGAATGCTTCATCTTTAGCAACCATGTTCGTGCTTTGGCCGCAAGAATGATATCTCTTCAGATCCGCTGTGTGAGTGCTCCACAGCAAATCCAAAGCCAAGAATGAAGATAAAGCTAAACGACCCTCCATTTGAGCTTCTGATAACCGCCTCCGCCCCTAAACTTACCACCACCGCGATTACCTCTAGAAGAACAATCCACATTTAAGAGGTGGCTTATTACATTTTACAATTGTCAACTAAGGGGTTTTAAACTTAAAATTTTAAATCTTCAAACGAGAGAGCATGTCCATGTCTTTCTTAGATATCTTCAGCAAAGGTGGGGACACAGTCACCTTAACAAATATTCCAAACAACAGAATTAGCATTCATTCTACTTTGATATATATATATATATATATATATATATATATATATATATATATATATATATATATATATATATATATATATATATATATATATATATATATATATATATATATATATATATAATGAAGAAAGGAATAATCACCGTGAAGAGAGAAGCCAAAGTTTTTCATTAATTCCAGTTAACAAGAAAGAAATGTCCAATCTTAAGCTTTTTTTCTTTTACTAAGTAATGCTAATAAGGAGTGTCACTTACACCGAGGCCCACATCCAGTACCTCATCCTGCTGCAACCCAGAATGCTAGCTTGCCGGGTTCAGAAAAGCATCTTGCCCAAGTTCGAACTTCTCCATAAATTGATTTTCTCCTGATCAGACCCCTTTGTGTTGCTGGTGAAGAACTGATTAATGGTGAGAAATATGTTGAAGTCTTCTGATTTAGGTCCCATCCTCAATTACCTCTGCTCATTCTTGCCCCAAAACAATGGTGTCAATGGACTTTTTGTCATGGAGAATGCTATTCATTTTCATGACGAATTTGTTGAAGGTCTCATTTGACAGAGGTCATCCGGAGATTTTCAATGACGTTAAAAATACGTGAATCATAACATGTGTAATATAGGTTAAAAATATAAAGAATATTAACGAGAAGTATGTTACATGCATGGGACCCACACAAAAAAAATTTCTAGAAAATATAGTGAACTGGATCCCATTTGATAGAACACGTTGAGAATTTTGCAACGATATCTAGAATGCATGAATTCGAATTTGGGAGTAAAAAATATAACATTATGAAGTTAAAATAAACATAACCTATAAGTGAAGCCCATGTAGTATTAGCATGATAAGTGGAAGCCATCTAAAATAATCCAAGTAAATGCTTTCACTAATATACACTCAAATCTCGTACCAATTTAAATTTGTATTTTAAAGTAATAAAGATAAAAAAATAGATAAATGTGGAATTAAGGGTAAAAATATGTGTTAAATAGGTAGAATGTAAAAATCATATTGGCACTCAATTTGCTTTATAGTGATGCAAAATTACTAAACAATATTTTTCAACTTTTCCTAGCAAATCCTTTTGAATGCCATAATATTCACAATCCACTTAATTTATTTTGTGACATTGTCGATCTAACTTTAAAAAGTTTTTTTTTTTTACCATAAGAAGCCATTACATGTATGGTCAAGAAGATCGGCTTTGTCTTTTAATAAAAGAGAAAAAGGGAAAGAATTCTGTGACTTTGAGAATTGGGAGAGTCCCACACTTCAAATTAGATATTTGAGTTACAAGAAAAGGATGTTGATAGCTATACATGGAATTTGTACACCAAATTCTTACACCCATGAGCTGGCATGTTTACATTGGATAGTAAAAGTAATAACCCATTTTTTCATAGATCAACAAAATCCCACCACCTTAGGGGTCTATGACTTTGTTGAATAAATTTGGTGTAGCCTTACCATTTGAGATTCACTACAAGAAAAAGGACTTTTAGCGATGCATTTATATGTCGCTATTAGTCATATAAGCATTGCTAATGACTATTAGTGACTCATTAATAATGTCGCTATAAGCATCACAAAAAGTTCTGTGCGATGCATAAAAAAAATATCTCTAATAGGCACTATTAGCAACACATATTTAAACATCACTAATAATAAATTATTAGAGACACTTAATTCTTGCGTCGCTAATAAACAATTATTAGTGACATTATATATATGTCACTAAAGCAAAAAATTATTTTTAAAAAAGTAACTTATTAGCAACACATAATTATATACATCGCTAATAATTCGTTGTTAGTGACACTTTTTAAGCATTGCTAATACAAAAAAATATTTTTTAAAAAAATAAAATTTAATTATTAGCGACGCTTTACCAAACGTCGCTAATAAGAAAAATAATAATAAAAAAATTAAAAAGTCTTTAGTGAAGCTTTTAAAAGCGTCACTAAAAGCCTTAAAATATTAAAAAAAATTGTCCTGGTGGTGAGCCCTGGGAGGGGAGAGGGGCTGGATTTCAGCACCCCGCCAAAATCCGGACAGTCCTATCTATCCCTCCTAGGGCTGGGGGGAGCACCAGGTTCCAATGCGGAGCTGGAATCTGGTGCTCTCTCTCCCGGGACACGAGAGAGAGGGCGGGGTGGGAAGGAGGGGGTGGGGGCTCCTTGCCGGAATCCAATAGGGGGAGGGGGAGAGGCGTCGTCTCTTAGGGTCCCCCCTTCCTTCCCCTCTGTTTTTAAGAGGAGGGGGGGGGGGGAGCAGGGGAGGCAGAGCCAGGGGGGGGGGGGAGCCAGGGAGAGGGGGAGTGGGAGGGAGGAGGGGGTTGGATTCCGATCGTTATCCGCCCCCTCCCTCCCGCTCCCCACCTCTCTCTCTGGTTCCCCCTTCCCTTCCCTTTTTCGGGGGGGGGGCAGGGGATTAGGGTAAGTGGAATGGAGGAGGGCGGGGCGGAGGGGAAGGGAAAGGAGATAGTGGAGGGGAGGGGGGGAGGGGGAGGGGAAGGGAGGAGGGTGGAGGCACAGCCGGAATGCAGCGGCGGCAGGGTGGAGGCGCGGGAGAGGGAGGGTGGAGGCATGGCGAAGGAGGGGCGGAGATGCGGCTGAGGAGGGGGGAGGAACGGCAGAAGCAGGGAGGAGGCACGGCGGAGGCAAGATGGTGATACGGCGGAGGAGGGGTGGAGGAATAGCGAAGGCGGAGGAGGGCTGGGGGATGGGAGAAGAAGCGTGCTAGAGGAGGGGTGGGGAGTGAATAAATACCGCGCGGCCGATTTTGCGCAAGCGGTATTTTAATTTCGCTGTGCGGGCAAACGAAAATTCCCTGCTTGGGCATACGTTTTAGCGACGTTTCTTTGGAAACATCAACATTTCTTTGGAAACGTCGCTACAACATTAACCTATTGTGACGTATAGAAATGTCGCTAAAGCATTCCCGTATTGCGACGCTCATTGGAAACATCGCTAAAACAATTTCATATTGCGACCTTAATTTCAAAACGTCACTACAACTTTCACATATTGCGACGTTTCTTTAGAAACATCGCAATTGGTAAATATTTGTGACGTATAATATGCTTCGCAAGTGATATGGTGTTTTCTCTCCCTCTCCCCTCCTCTCTCCCTCTCCCCTCTCTCTCTCCCTTACCCTCTTCTCTTTCTCCCTCCCTCTCTCCCTCTCTCTCTCCCCCTCTCTCTCCTCTCCACTCTCTCTTCCTCTCTCTCTCTCCCCCTCTCTCCCTCTCCACTCTCTCTCTCCTCTCTCTCTCCTCTCTCCACTCTCTCTCCTCTCTCTCCCTTTCCCACTCCTTTCTCTCCTCTCTCTCAATCCCCACTCTTCTCTCTCTCAATCCCCTCTCTCTCCTCCCTCCTCTCTCTCTCCTCCCTCCTCTCTCCTCTCCACCCTCTCTCCACCCTCTTCTCTCTCTCTCCTCTCTCTCTTCTCCCTCTCTCTGTCTTCTCCCTTTCTCTTCTCTCTCTCCTCTCCTCTCTCTCCCTCTCTCATCTTTCTCTCCCTCTCTCTCTCCCTCCCTCCCTCCCTCCCCCCCTCTCTATATCCTCTCTATTTTATATTTTTTAAAAAAAATTATTTAAAAAATAAATAAATATGTATTAGCGATGTATATAAATATACGTCGCTAATAAATTTTTATTTTTTATATAATTTTTCAATAAAAAAATATAAAACAAATAAAATAAAATTTTTTCCTCTCTACTCACCCCTCTTTCTACCCTCTCTCTCCTCTCCCTCTCTCCCCTTCCCCCTCTCTCTCTCTCCCTTACTCTCCTCTCTCCCCTTCCCCTCTCTCTCTCCCTTACTCTCCTCTCTCCTCCCTCTCTCTCTCCTCTTCTCTCTCTCTCCTCTCTCTCTACCCTCTCTCCCTCTTCCTCTCCCTCCTCCCTATCTCTCTATCTCTCTCCTCCCTCCCCCTCTCCCTCCACCCTCTCCATCCCACTCTCTCTCTCTCTTCGATCCCTCTCTCTCCTCACTCTCACTCTCCAAGCACTCTCTTCACCATCTCTTTTATTATAAATTATATTTTAAAATTAATAGTAAAATTTTAGAAATAAAACATATTATATATAAATAGTAAAAGTTTAATCTATTATTAACACTAGTTTTTATTAAAAATTTAATATTTATTTATTGTATATAAAATAGTAAATATTGAATAAAATATATTATATTTAGGAAGTTTATTATAATTGTTAATATTTTTTTATTAAATAAAATTAATTAATAAAGCTATTAGCAATGTTTGCCAACAATCATCGCTATTATAAATTGTATTTGTGACGCTTATTTACAAGCATAGCTAATAATTCAAATTTTTTTTTTAATTCATTACTATTAGTGACATTTTTGTAAGCGTCGTTAATAGTAGCACTATTAGCGACACTTTTGAATAAACGTTGCTATTGTGAAAGCCATTAGCGACATAAGCGTCACTAATAGTTATGTTTTTTTTATTTAAAATATATATCTTTTAGCGATGGTTGTGTAAAGCGTCGCAAATAGGGGAACACTATTTGTGATGCTTATAATAAAACATCGCTAATATTATTAGTATTAGCGACACTTTAAAGTAAGCGTCGCTAATATATGACTATTAGCGATGCATACGAGAATGCGTTGCTAGTAGTTCATTCTTTTTGTGACGTGTGTTATTCGTCGCAAATAGTTATTTTTAGCAACGCTTAGCTTTGAGTCGCTAATACTACATTTTGTTGTAGTGAGTCATTTACCATGTATGGTATGAAATTTGTTCACCAAATTGTGGCCTTGGGGTTTGGTTAATAACCGGGGGAGACATCTACTTGAATTTGGAGAATTGAAGGAGAGTCAAAGAGATGGCAATTGTATGTACCTATATGGTAAAGAACTTGTTCAGTGCCTTTAGGCTTGGTTAATAAATGATTTGCAGGATAGAACTAGAAAAAGAGGGCTAGGGGAGCCACGAAATTGGTACAAAACTTGAGGAGCATGTGGTCCCACCTAAATGTAAAAATCATGTGCCACAAGACCCCCAGCTGAAAATAATTAACCAATAGAATTTGATTGGTTGGGTGGTTGTGTTGAAGTGGTGATACAAACTAGTTCACATTGACATATATGGAATGTTGGGATCACACAAAGGAAAAACAAAAATTTCTCTTTGGCTATCAACCGATCTCTATAGGCGATTGATCGGGCAAATGATTAGTCAATCAATTACAAACATATCCAAGTGATCGATCAGAACGTGAAAATGTTTAGTGCAAAACAAAGCCAAGAGTTAGTGATCAATCGCCCTATTTCATTTTGGATTAGTATTTCATTCCATTTTGGTTTCTTTTTAGTATTTTGCTTTCCTAAGAGTCTTTACTCTGTATTCCTTTGATTATTTAGGGATTTTCTCATTACGTTTCCTTAATTTTGATTGGTTATTCATAAGGTAGTTAGAAATTAGATTCTTTATTATAGTTATGCCACTAGGAGTTGTATTAATATTTGGCTCTTCCATAAAAGCCATAATTTCTATAATTTTTTGATATTTTGAAGAAGAAGTTATTCGTTTCTCCTTTGTTTTCCTTCTATTTTATGTAAATTTACCATTGAAATTTTTGAGAGAGGAAAGTTATGTGTGCCTGCACCAAAATTTCTCAATTGACATTCCTGTTGCGCCTGAGATTTTTCATCATATTTTCTTGAATTTCATGAATACATTTTGTAATATAACAACTATAAATTGGTAAAATTGATGAAATACAAAACCTATGAAAGCAATTTATAATTTAAAACATCACACCAATTTTCCCATCCAAATTTTTGGTCATTCGATCAAACATCCTTAGTCGCTACTCAAAAACAAATGTACGAATAAATTACCATGATCATGGGTTTTAAATACAAATCTATCCCAAGCATCTGTGAGTGTAAGTCTTATAAACAGTCTATAGTCTAATCCAAATTACAAGTCTAGAAAACATAAACATCTTCAATCTCATCTCACCGAAGATATCAGATCGTGGCACAAAACAATACTCGTAGTGAGTAAAGGATATATCTAAGTCAAAGGAGTTCTCAGACACAAACCTATAAAAGTCTCCCAACCATCAAGGCTAAAAATAGGGTAAATGAGTATTTTAATACTCAGTAAGAAAATACCCAGTAGGGGGGTTCTAAATAATAAACTTAGTAAGTCTATACATAGATGCGTTTATGCAACTTAAACATGAAGCAGGTAGGCAAATAATAATTGTTCACATACGCATACAATTATGCCAGAAACATGCCATCAAACCAATCTTACACATACTTGTACGGCCTTACTCATACAATCTTACTGGTATAATCATACACTTATGTAATTTACACATACTTGTACAACCTTACTCGTACAATCTTACACATTCTCGTACAACCTTACTCGTAGAGTCATGCTTAGAAACATACGCTTACAATCTTACTCAAAAATTTATACTTACTTAGAAACGTACATACTCATACAGTCGTACAAATACTATCGACCACTAAAACTCATTATAACTAATAAGATCTAGCATCAAAAAGAAAATGAATGCCACTGGGGAGTCACCTTAACCTCCGGGGAGTGACTAGACACCATGGACTTTTTTGAAGGCAAGGCACACAAATGCTTATGGGGCACATAATTAAACAAGTAAGAGCAGTTCCTTGATACTACTAACTTGAGTGCACAAACATAAACACTCACACATTAGGGGTCATACAATTGCCCACAATTTAGTGGTCTAATAGTGCCAGGGCCACTCTTGGGAAGAAATCATACAATGCCACTATTGGGCAGAATCATACAACGCTCTTAATAGAGCACCAAACGTGTGGGCTTAAAACAACACACAAACCAAATTGAAAGCATGCATCACTCTCAACAGAACATTAGACATCTTAGGCTCAAACCAACACAAAAATAACATCTCGCAGGATAAACACTATGTCAATACATGAGAAATGCTCTACCGACTCATTATTAGCAAGCTCAAATACAGAACTTAATCCGTTGAAACCCTAAGGTCTTAAACTCACAACATTATCATTAGTTTTGCTTATAATTCATGTTTGAATTATGTAAGTTATGCGGTACCATTATTCTATAAAACTCTTAAACATATAGTACTCTACTAATCAAACCGAAATTGAGCTTGATCTAAAACCCCAGTTTGTCAGGGCAGCAAACTTCACTTAACCCGTCCAACGTACAACATAACTCACCATACACCAAAGTCTTACATATATTCAGAAGTCATCAAATTGAGCTCATTAGAGCCAACCCCAGTTATCACCCTCTTACCTCACTTTTTATGTTTACTTTTCATTTCATAACATGTATGTTATGTTTGTACAATTATTCAACACTCTTACTGTCTAACAATCTCCCAACATACGCTCCAGTCCAAACCACACCAATCTACTCCAATCCTCGCATGTCAAACTTATATTTGTCGTCTTCTATCATACACTTACACATCCATAGCCAACTCCATACCAAATCCTCTTACCATCTGTCACCCATACATCTGCCCCCCCCCCCCACACACACACATATCCATCGCATAGCCATCATACATATGTAAATCCATCACACATATGTATAATATACACATAATTCCATACATAGCTTACCAACATACTCGTTAGTCATCACTAGCATACACAAAATCCACGTACGTAGGTTACCAACATACACGCTAGCCATCACTAGCACATACATATTCAGCATATGTAGCTTACCAACAGAAGTGTTTTTCATGCTCCCTCCTCACTGTAATCCGAGCATAAGGAATACCTAGGAAGCGTCCATTTTCGAGATCGACAATGCACACGGTGGTGCACGTTAGCGTAAGTTACTTAGGCTAACATGCAATAGCGTGTGCGCCATTGATCTTGAAAATGGACAGTTCCTAGGTGTTCCTTATGCTTTGCTCATTGTCAGAGTAGAGCATAAAAAATCCTTCTCTTACCAGCATACTCGCTAGCCATCACTAACACACACATACTTTGAACATACTTACAGCTACATACATGTCATATGCATTTCAAGATGACATAATTTATCCTCATACAACATACAAATGGATTATTATTTATCATCGAAAGCATTGAATCATGCAATCCTAGCATGTTGTTACACATTCAAAGCATGCTATCATGAAATTACGAGTTCAAAGCTCCCCTACCTTATAGTCCATAATGTTTGATGGCAAACACATGATGGTGACGGCATCAACGAAGGAGTTGGGGACCAAAAACATTGCCAAGTTGAGAGGGCTACTATCCCGAGGGTTTAGGAAGTGCTGGAAGCAATCACGGCCAAATAGGGTGACACAAATAAATGTGGCAAAATTCGTGATACATAGCACCACACTAAGGGTGACCGAGAGAAAGGTCGTGCCAATGAGTGGCAAGTATGATCGGAAGACGAGGTGTACTTACTAAAGTTTGACTGGCAGTTGAGAAGTACACAGCCGGCTGCAAGATGTTGAAATCGGTCATGGACAATACCCAACTACGTCGATTTTGCATCTACAAGGGCCCACATAAGGGAGGAGGGCATGGCGCGACACTCAAGAATGGAGGATAGGTAGAGGAGGGCTCTGGTGGTCAAATCAAATGGTGGCAGAGTCATGTAATGGTCAGATGGCGCGAATGCGGCACCTAAACCCTCACCGCACTTGTAGCTACACACACACAAGCCAAAGGGTTGGGGGAGAGGGCTGGACAATGGTGGACCAAGGCCCAAAAAGGGAAATAGGGCTAAGGTTGTGGTGGTGGCCAGCGTAGATGATAACATAGCCAATCACCACCCATAACCAAAACTAATGGTGCGGGTGGCTGTGCGTCTAGCATGGTATAAGGCAAGGGGAAAGTGGCTCATTCGAGGCGGAGGCATAATCGGGCCAAGTGGGACTGGCTCTCGTTGTCGCCAAACCGGGGCAAAGGCCACGATGGTCAAATGGCCCGCGGCTCGCAGGTGGCAACAACCAAAGACGCACCCAAAGTGTCTGACCACGCAAAAAAATAGAGGAACAGTTATTCAATGGTGGAACCGGGTGGAGGAGTGCAGCAGAGACTTCATAGAAGGTCAATTTGGCTAGACATGGGATGGAGGGGTTGTGTCCGATCGAAAATGGCCAACGGTGGTGAACAAACAGTCGTTCGATGGCCAAATTTGTTTTGGCACAGTGAGAAGGAAAAAATGAGGAAGAGAACTACAACTTGCAAAGGAGCAAGGAGAGCATGGCAGCAGCCTTGGTTGGTGCCTATGGGATCCTGGCGGTTGGATGAAGATAAGTCTAGTGGAAGGCGGCAACAAATGGAGGCAAAATAGCCCTCCTGTGCCCCAAAAATGAATTTAGAATGTGTAAAAAACTGAGGAAAAGACCGGTACCTCATGGAGGAGCGGAGAGATGGTGGCGGTCATAGCAGGTACCAACGGACTCGTGGTGATAAGGTGAAGTGGATCCTGACAAGAACCTGTGGAATCCAATGATGGGGAGGCACGACGGAGCGACCAGAAACTCTCTTGAGTTTCTCTCTAAACATTCTAGACATCAAAACTCTCTCGGGTGTCAATCCATTCCAGATTTATATATCTTATTTTTTCCCTTTTATGTCCCCATCATGCACTAAACTCCTGTCTGTGCATCGAAAGCACATGTCAAGGCCCACAACCTACGACTAAGCCCCACACCTGACTTTATGTGTATAATACTAAGGTCAAATACATAAATACAAATGTGCCAAAGTGTCACATTTGTCGACCAAAAATGATTAGAAAAATAAAAGAAAATTATAAAAAAATCAGAGAGAAATAATGGACATTACAGTTCATCCCATCAATCCAGTCCTATATGAGTTGATGGCCATACGCAGGTCCAACATGTCACCTCCAAACCAAAGAGGGCATGTCGCATGAATTGATGAGATCAATGATTGTCATAAAGTAGCAAGGTTGTCGCGATAAGTTGAAAAACTAACACTTCATATGGCTGATTTTGATGGCCTTCGTTGCTCGCCAAAACCCTAAATTGGCTCAGCCCAATGACTAAGTCAATGATGATAAGCCAAAGGTTGATGCTCCCAGCAAGAACCCTTTCACCAAAGCTGCTGTTCGTGGTGATGTGGAGATTGACTAATTGCCTCGCCATAAAGCTGTTCAACATGGGAAACTTCCACTATGAGAGCCAAGGAGACCAGAGATTTATTCACTCCTGAGATGATATGCTATGGTGATTGATGTTGGGAGGCCATATTGAAGATTGATACCCCTAAATTTCATGGGGGAATGCATTCCAAAGAGTTCTTATATTGGGTTGCGAATGTAGAAGGCATCCTTAACTTTAAGGAGGTTCCGTAACATATGCGTGTTCCCTTGATGGAGACTCATTTTTTAGATTGAACAGCCGCATGGTGGCAAGAAATCAAATATACCTGTGCATGACAAGGCAAGCCAAAGAGCGTCGAATGGGAAAAGTTGAAGAAGCATATGTAATAAGACTTTTTTATCCTAAACTTTGTTCCTATGATGTATAAAGCGATTGAATGATCAAAATCAGTGAATGTCTACACTAAGGAGTTCTACCAATTGCTAGACCATAATGACTTGGCAGAATCGAAAGAATAATTGTGTCTCATTATAGTGGAGGTATACGACAAAATCTTAAAGAGACCCTAAATTTGTTTTGTACTTTTCCTTGTCAGAAGTGCATTATAGACTATTTTACTTGGAGAGCAGTAAGGCCACTTTAGTTGCATCTTTGGGATGACTGATGGCACTTCTCTAGCCACATCAACCACCACAAATTCTGGTAGTGTGCAAGTCCATTCTAAGGTTGCACATCAAAGCACTCAGAATGCCACCAAAGCCTCTACAAGCATTGGTCCAAAGTGTTTTAAATGTGGTAGAATTGGTTATAGAGTGGCAAATTGTCCTCGTAATAACATAAATGGAAAAGATTCACTAAATATGGTAAGAATGTTGAGTTTAATGATGTTTTTTTATTACACTAATCATATATATGCTGACGAACCGAATGAATAGATAGTGGAAGGTGATCACAAAAAAGCTTTGGTGACATGTTGCCTTTGCTTTGCCTTCGAGGATACGAAGGGTAATCATTGGTCGAGGAATAATATATTTCACACTAGCACTATTTGGAGCAAGGTTTTCCATCTTGTGATTGATTCGAGAAGTTGTGACAATGTAGTGGCTGAAGAGAAGGTTCAAAAGTTTCAATTGAGCACTACAACCCATCCCCATCCATACATATTTTCTTGGATGAAGAAATGAAGTGAGGTATAAGTCTCTAAACAATGTTTAGTCCCTTTTTCTATTGGTTCTAATAATAATGATAAGATATGGTGTAATGTTGTTGTTGTGGATACTTGTCATTTGTTACTTGTGCATCCTTGGCAATATGATCGATATGTGATGCATGATGGCTGTAAGAACACATATAGCTTTGTTTGGAATAGCACAAAATTATTCTTGAATACCCTAAGGGTGAGGTGATTAAACCCCAAAGCAAAAAAAAGGTGACTTTGTTGTCTAGGGAAATTTTTCTTGAGGAATTGAAGAGGAATGATGTTGTTTATGGTTTAGTTTCTAAGGAGGATAATGTAGGTGAGGACATTCCTGAAGAGGTTAAAACTTTGGTGCATGAATATGATCATATTTTTCTTGAGACCCTGTTCAATGGATTGCCACCCCTTAGAAACATCTAACATCAGATTGACCTAGTGCATGGATCTACACTACCTAAACGTCGCAATTATAGGATAAGTCCAAACTAAGTAGCATGAGGATCTTCAGAAGCAAGTCCTTAAATTTTTTGTCAAAGGACATTAGAGAGAGTTTGAGTCCATGCCAAAGAAAGATGATAGTTGGCACATGTGTGTGGATAGTGGGAGTCATTAATAAAATTACTGTTAAGTATTATTTCCCTTTTCCCCAAGTTGATGATTTACTTGATCAGTTGAGTGGTGTTTTTATCTTTAGCTAGCTGGATTTTAAAAGTGGTTATTATCAAATCAGAATTGGACTAGGTGATGAATGAAAGACAACTTTCAAGACCAGAGAAATGTTATATGAATTGTCAGTCATGTAGCACATTCATGAGAGTAATGAACCCAGCTCTGCGACCATTTATTGGCAAATTTGTGGGGGTATATTTTGATGATATACTTGTTTATAGCTTTGATATTGATTCTCACTTGCAACATCTACGAGATGTTCTAGTTGCCTTTGCAGGGATAGACCTTTTGTACCTATCAAGAAGTGTTCTTTCATGTGACATTGTGTACTCTTCCTTGGGCTTGTTGTCTCAGAGGATGGAATATCTGTATATGAGAGTAAGGTTGATGTGGTAAAACATTGGACAATACCTACTAATATACATGAGATACGAAGTTTCCTTGGGTGACTTCTTTCTATCAAATCTAGACTCCCCATTTTAGTACCATTATGGTCCCTATTACTGATTGTATGAAGTTAAAATCTTTTGTTTGGAATCATGCAGCTAAAAGTGTCTTTGTTCTTATTAATGAAAAACTTATTTTAGTGTTTGTATTAGTCATACCTAACTTTGCCAAGTCTTTTGATTTATATAGTGATGCTTTACAAGTTGGTATTGGGGCTATCCTAAGTCAAGATGGCCGTCCAATTATTTATTTCAGTGAAAAGTTATCAGGAGCATGAGCAAGATATAGTGCCTACGATGTTGAGTTTCATTCTGTTGTCTAAATTCTTCAACATTGGAGGCTGTTGTGTACGATGACTAGTCTTTTAGATGACTCCCCAAACTCTACTTTATTTCTTTAAGTTTTGGCATTGGAACTATTTCTTATTGTAATAGCTTAGTATTTGCTTTGCTGTCATATTTAGATGTAAAACATTGGTGGTTCAGTTAGTTGTCCAGGCTAGCTGAACCACTAATTGGCGTGTCCACCTAGGGAACGTCAGCCTAGGTTGGGTTGGGCATGACTCCCTAGGGGGCTAGTCGTCCCCTATATGGGGCGATCTCCTTCTTGTTTTCAATTATGCTATTGAAATTACTCAGACTTCTTCCCTTTCTTCCTTGCTTCTCCCCTTTCACTACGTAAATCTCCTTGATATCTATTGTGCCTACGTCAGGCACATCATTGGTATCGGAGCATTTATGATCCCTGACCATGGCTTGAGGCAAGCAGGCTGCCGCTATCCCCGAGGTTCCTTCGGAGAAGGAGGTTCCTGCCTTAGTGTCCGCGGACAACCCGAAGGCCATTCTTGCGGCAACCTGCGAACCCACTCTCTTAGAAATTATGGCTGAGTTGAAATCCATGAACATGCATCTGGCAAGCATGGAGGCGAAGAGCGAGGTGGCTGTGCAGTTCCAGGCTGCGCGCGCAGCACCTCTTCTACCTGGGCCGCCCCTGCTGTCCTCAAGAGGGGTGGGCCATCACAGCCCCCCGAACCGATCTTCCCTGGCCCTCCAGCACCAGCACACATTGACACAAGAGTTCCCCTAGGCTCGGTGCGATTTGACATGTTGACCATGCGCTGGAAGGGAGACACCAGGTCTGGGACATGCGAGGCACACAAGGTGTTCGAGAAAATGCCCCTATGATGCTGACCCCTCAAAATCAGTTCCAGGACGCAGAGGAGGAGTGGGAGGAGTATCCTGGGCACAGTGGCGGACCATGGGGGGGTGCTGAACCCTGTTTGGCTCGCCTATAGTTTCCCGCTATAATGGCGATGACGACCCTGTAGAATGGCTATAGAAGGCGGAAGAGTTTTTCGCCTAACAAGGAACGCATTCTGAGGTTGAATGCATGCACATCACCGCCTTCCGCCTCAATGGGGATGCTTTAGTTTGGTTCCAGAGTTTCGAAAAAGAGGTGCGCTACCCCACCTGGGCCGCCTTCTCTAACAAGCTCTGTATTCAGTTCGGGCCAAATGAATTCTAGGACTTCAACGAGATGCTCTCCATCCTGCACTAGACCACCACTATCAGTGCATACTATACAAAGTTTATGAAGGTGGCCAACCACCTCCCTCAATGGCCTATGGCTGCCTTGATGGGTATGTTCAAGCGTGGTTTAAAGCCTGAGATTTCTAAGGAAATGTGCCACTTCCCTTGTACCAGCATGAGGGACGTTGTGCGACATGCCCGCATCGAGGAGGAGAAGCTGGCTAGGCAACACAGAGGTGGGAGACTTGGACATATGCCATGGCCTGCCCTGAGCACCAACCCACTGGTCGCACCTACCAGCATCCTGGCAACAGGCTGCCCTGGCCAGCAAGCCGTCCCGCCCAACCAGATTGTTCGACGTCTCACCCCAGCCCAGATGGAGAAACGCCTGTCTAAGGGGCTATGTTTTTGCTGCGATGAGAAGTTTGTTCCAGGGCACCGCTGTTCTGTTAAGGGTAGCCTTCTCGTGGAGGAGATAGAAGATGACAACGAAGGGGGGGCCGGAGTTGATTCATTTTCCCCGGATGATGTGCTGCCCAAAATTTCAGTCCATGCCTTTTCGGGGGCATTCACTCCATGCACGATGCGAGTGTAGGGCTATTTCAAGCGGCAACAAGTGGCTATCTTGATAGATAGTGGGTCTACTCATAACTTCATTAACGACAAGATAGCCCATTGGCTGGGATATTTTGTCTCAGATTCTAAGCCATTTGATGTGCTAATTGGCGACGAGAAGCATCTCTAGAGCTCCGGTGTTTGTGCTCAGGTTACGCTCGCTATCCAAGGCCACACGTTTGTTACCGACCTCTTCTTGCTGCTTACAAAGGGGAAGGATGTGGTGTTGGGCGTACAATGGTTGCAGGAGTTTGGTGATGTGGTTTGGAACTTTCGGGACATGGTGATGGATTTTGAGCTTCACGGACAGCGGGTCCGGATCGAAGGCTTTAGGCCGGGCACCCTCCTCTCATCCCAGTCTGCGAGCTCTTTCTTTTGGTTCGCCCCCCAAGGGCTTCTCTTGCAGCATCGTGCTACTTTCGAGGTGATTCAGGACAAGATGCCTCAAGATCTCCAGGCGTTGTTGGTCAACCATCAGAACTTGTTTGCAGAGTCGTAGGGTCTTCCTCCCGTCCGACCTCATGACCATCAGATCCTCATCATTCCGGGGGTGGCCCTGGCCAATGTCCACCCTTACCGTTATCCTCACATACAGAAATCAGAGATTGAGCGGCTCATGGCTGACATGCTCCAATCTGGGATCATTTGTCCTAGTACAAGTTTGTACTCGTCTCCGGTGCTGCTGGTTCGCAGGAAGGACGGGTCGTGGCGAATCTGTGTTGACTACCGCGCCTTGAATGCAATCACCATCATAGACAAATACCCATACCGGTGATTGAGGAGTTGTTGGTGGAGCTGATAGGTGCCACAGTCTTTAGTAAGCTCGACCTACGTTCAAGGTATCACCAAATTTGGGTGCAACCAACAGATGTGCACAAGACCGCCTTCCGGACTCATGATGGCCATTTTGAGTTCCTCGCCATGCCATTTGGGCTGAACAATGCCCCCTCCACATTCCAGTGCCTCATGAACAATATCTTTAGGCTGTTCCTCCGCCACTATATATTGGTCTTCTTTGATGATATCTTGGTGTACAACAGATCTTGGGCAGAGCACTTGACACATCTTAGGTCGGTCTTCTCTATCTTACAAGCTAACTCCTTATTCCTGAAGCATTCGAAGTGTTCCTTTGGCAGCCCGTAGGTTGATTACTTGGGCCATATTATCTTGTGGTGTGGCATTGCGACTTACCCGGCCAAGGTGGCCGCCATGCTCTCTTGGCAGCCACCCACATGCATTCGGGCACTCAGGGGTTTTCTTGGCCTTACAGGTTATTATTGGTGGTTCATCAATCGGTATGGTGAGTTAGCTCGCCCCTTACAGAGCTGCTTAAGAAGGGGGCTTTTGCTTGGACTACGGAGGCGCAAATAGCATTTGAGGAGTTGAAGCAGCCTATGGCCTCCACCCCAGTTTTGCTCTTACCTAACTTCAATCGGCCTTTTGTGGTGGAGACGGATACTTTAGAGGCAGGCTTGGCGGCGGTTCTCTTGCTGGACGAGAACCCTATTGCTTATTTCAGTAAAGCCTTGGCTGGCCGCTCCCTATCCCTGTCAGTGTATGAGAATGAGATGTTGGCTATCGTCCTCACAGTTGACAAGTGGTGGCCTTACTTACTTGGCCGCCGATTCCTGATTCGTACTGATCACCAGCCTCTAAAATATTTCTTGGATCAGTGCGTGTCTACTCCCTCTCAGCAGCAGTGGGTAAGCAAGTTGCTTGGATATGACTATGAGGTCATGTACAAGAAAGGGTCAGAGAACATCGTGGCCGACGCTCTCTCTCGCAGCACAGGGCTGGTCTCTTACTTGGCTTTCTCTACTTTATCTTGCCCCTTCATTGAGGAGTTACAACAGGCCTATCGTGTGGATTCTTGGATGCAGGATGTGATTGCTGCCCTCCAGACTGACCCTGCTGCCCTACCATTCTTTGTGTGGTGGGATGACCTTCTCTTCTAGAAGGACCACCTATGGGTCCCCTGATGTTGCTGACCTCCGCCACGACACTCCTGTGGCTGGACACGAAGGGGCCTTCCACAACTACAAATGGGTCAGCCAGAGCTTCATGTGGCAGGGTATACGTCAGATTGTCCACAAGTATGTGGCCGCTTGTGATGTTTGCCAGAGGGCTAAAGCTGCCATGACTTCCCCCTCCGATTTGTTGTAGCCCTTTCCTATTCCAGATAAGGTTTGGGAGGACATCTCGATGGACTTTGTGGAGGCTTTGCCCGTGGTGTAGGGTAAGTCCGTGATTGTGGTTGTGGTGGATAGGTTGTCCAAGTATGCTCATTTCAATGCGTTGGGCCATCCCTTCACCGCCAAGACTGTAGCTGAGCTTTATGTTCGTGAGGCCCGACTTCACGGTATGCCCCGCATGATTGTTTCTGACCATACTAGGATATTCCTTTCACAATTTTGGCAGGAGTTTTTCACTTTACAGGGATCTTCTCTTCACATGAGCACTGATTATCACCCCCAGACAGACAGTCAGACTGAGATGGTTAACCGTTGCTTGGAGCAGTATCTTCTATGTTTTACTATGATGCAGCACCGCCGATGGCTTCAGCTTCTTCTATGGGTGGAGTGGTCTTATAATGCTGCCTATCATACTTGCGGCGGGTTCACTTCGGTTGAGGTGTTGTATGGCCATCCGCCACCGACTGTGTTATCGTATGTCCTCACCGCTCCTCCGTGGTGGAGGTGGACTATAAGCTGCAGACACGTGATGAGGTCTTATGTCAGCACAAGGAAAATTTATCCTTTGCCTAGAATAGGATGAAGCAGATTTATGATCATTGCCATACTGAGCGCGAGTATGAGGTGAGTGACTTGGTTTATGTGTCGGTTCTTCCTCATTGACAGACCTCCTTGTTTCAGCCTAAAAACTCCAAGCTTGCTCCCCATTTCCAAGGTCCCTAAACTATCGAGGAGCGTGTTGGTCCAGTGTTGTGCACGATGACCAGTCTTTCATATGACTCCCCAGTCTCTACTTTATTTCTTTAAGTTTTGGCATTGAAACTATTTCTTATCATAATAGCTTAGTATTTGCTTTGCTGTCGTATTTAGATGTAAAACATTGTTGGTTCAGTTAGTGGCCCGGGCTAGCCGAACCACTAACTGGTGTGTCTACCTAGGGAACTAGGCCGGCCTGGGTTGGGTTGGGCACAACTCCCTAGGAGGCTGGTCGTCCTCTATATGGGGCAATCTCTTTCTTGTTTTTGGTTATGCTATTGAAATTACTTAGACTTCTTCCCTTTCTTCCTTGCTTCTCCCCTTTTACTGCATGAAGCTCCTTGATATCAATTGTGTCTACATCAGGCACATCAGAGGCGTTATTTAATACATGAAGAGTTTATTCTATGTTTTAATCATTTTGTTTTTAAATATTTTAATAGCCAAGAGAAATTCTCTACTAGACATACACAATAAGAATCTTATTTGGAGGAGTTCAATTTTGTACTTAATCATAAGTTTAAAGTTCAGAACAAGGTTGCAGAAACCTTGAGTCATCGAGGATGCTTATTCACTAATATACGTTCAGAAATTATTGGTTGCAGATTTTTTCTTTGCTAAGGTTTTATCTAAAATTGAAATAGGACAAAAATTAAATTATTTGTTGCATGATGGAGTTCTGGTCAAAGGTAATTGATTATGTGTTCTTATTTGTAGCTTGCGCTTAAAGATCATTAAGGAGTTGCATGATGAGGGTCATATAGGAAGAGATAAGACTTTTCAACTTGTTTCTTCTTCTTATTTTGGCCATCTGTGTGCAACGAGGTGTATAGATTTGTTGGGAGGTATCACATATTCTAGATAGCTAAAGGGAGCCTTATTATACATGCCTTTGACTACCCCATCTCAGCCATGGTCAGCCATTAGTATATATTTTGTTCTTGGACTACCCTGCACATAGAGTGGGATGGATGCCATCTACATGGTTTTTGACAGATTCTCCAAGATGATACTTTTTATTGCTTGTAAGAAGACCAATGATGCATCTCATGTTGCATTACTATTCTTTCAGGAGGTATATTATTTACAAAGTTTGTCATTGTCTATTGTTTTTGATAGAGATACTTGTTTTCTGAGTTATTTTTTACATTCTCTATGGAAACTAACAAATATTTCTTTGGATTTTAGTAATATTTATCATCCCTAAACATATGGACAGATAGAGGTAGTTAATAGATCATTAGGAAACTTATTGATAAGTTTAGTTGGTGCTAATATCAAATCCTGGGATCAACACTTATATAATGCTAAGTTTGCTTAGTACATGCTTTAATCCTTTTACTATTACTTGTGGTTTTAATCCTTGTTCTCCATGGGATCTAGCTCATATTCCAGATGTGAAGAGGTTTAATGGACGAGTTAAAGACTTTATATCACACTTACATGATATTCATTCTAATATTATTAAGAGATTGTAAGTATTTAATGATAAGTATAAGGCAATTGGAGATTTAAAAAAAAGACACGTGGACTTTACTGTTGGTGATTTTGTATGAGTTGTTTTGATCAAAGACATGTTTCTAGTTGAAGAGTATAATATATTATTATCAAGGATGATTGGGCCTTTGGAGATTATTCAAAATATTAATTCTAATGTCTATCGACTCAAGCTTTTAAGCCACATTCGCACTTCTGATCTTTTTAATGTTAAATATTGAATTCCTTATCTTGGAGATGTTTTAGATGATGATAATGTGAATTCAAGGACAAATTCTATTGAGCCAAGGGAGGATGACATAGACCAGTTCAGATTGACATATATGGAGCACTGGGATTGCACAAAGAACAAACAAAATTTTCTCTCCGGTGATCAATCGGTCTACAGACGATCAATTGGGCGAATGATCGATCAATCACTTACAAGTTTATCCAAGCGATCGATTAGGATGTGAAAATGTTTGGTGTAAAATGAGGCAAAGAGTTGGCGATTGATTGCCCTATCTCAACGATCAATCGATCTTTTAGCGATACTATTTTTTACTTCGTTGTGGATTAGAATTTTATTCCAATTTGATTTCTTTTCGGTACTTTGATTTTCTAGGAATCTTTATTCTGTATTCCTTTGATTATTTAGAGATTTTCTCATTAGTTTTCTTTAATTTTGATTAGTTAGTCATAAGGTAGTTAGAAATTAAACTCTTTATTTACAGTTATGCCACTAGGAGTTGTATAAATATTGGCTCTTCCATGAAGGCCATAAGTTCTATAATTTTCTGATATTCTAAAAAAGAAGAAGAAGAATGTATTCCTTTCTCTGTTTCTTGCGAATTACCAATGAAATTCTCAAGAGAGGAAGGTTGTGTACGTCTGTAGCTTAATTCGTTGAGCGATGTTCATCCTACCAATCTAGCCCTTTATCAAATTGTCAAGGGTGATTGCCATAGATCCCTTGGCTGTAAGTGTTCGATCTAATTCTAAAATTGTAGCCCATACGATCAATAATTGTAATTTAAATTATTAAGCAATCATAATTTTTGACAAAAAATGTTGTGGTCTCCGTTGAAAAACACTATTTTACGTTAATCACTCGTTATGTTTACAAATACATAGGAATGATACGATGGAAAAAAGCAAGTTCGTGACAGTGAAGATAGTTGCCTGGTTCTCTCTTTGGTGTCATCTAGATTTGGCTTAATCTAACTCTTTCTGTCATATATCTATGTTATTGTATTGTGCAAATTTCAGAATTTAATGAGAGAAATGAATTAACTAACATCAGCAAGAAAGCTGGGCAAATAATCATGGAAGGTAGTGGTGAGTGCAATGACGTTTGGAACAGGCTAGCAAGGGATTTTAAAAAATAGCTAAAATACCCCTTCCCACTTTGAATCCCAATACACTTAGTTGTTGCATTAGCCGATTTGCCTTCCCCTTGCCATCGTGAGTGACCATCTTTTCAACCACCAAAAAATAGCAATAGCTGGTGGTGGATAAGTCTCATGCCAAGGAAATAATCAAGAATGAAATTTTCAAGGAGAACATGTGATTGCCCATTCCGGTTAAAAGGGACTTAAGTTACTAATGTTGGGAGGAATTTGATACATATGAAAGAAACAAAAAGTCACTGTAGATCTACATGACATTTTTTAATACATATAAAAGAAACAAAATGTGGTTTGTTTGTTTTTAAAATATGGTTGCCTTGATGAGATTATAATTGTAAAATATTTAAGAAATTCTCCTTTTTATGTGACTTGAAGTGGGAAGTTTGTTGAGTTTTTTGGCGGGAACCCATTTAGAGAGTTTTTTGGAGGGGGTACCCCCCGCCAAATATCAGTAAACTAGACAGGGACTTAGAGTCTCTGTGTGATTATGTAAATTTTGCTGGGGGTGCACCCCTCCAGAACCCAAGTAATAATATTTTTGGAGATTTTTGGCCGGGGAGCTCTCCACGGGGGAGCTCTCCACTAGATACAAATGAATTACACGACAACTTAGTACAGTGATTGTGCATGATGTGGGGTTGGGGTGCGAGGGGGGGCAGTAATATTTCTTGAGTTTTTTGGTGGTGGAGCCCCCAACCAAAAACCGGGTAGGAAACTTATCAAAAGTAGAATGAAATTACATTTCTTTTGCTTTTTGTGCAGAGTTTTTCTTTAGTAAAAATGACCTTTTATTTATATTACTTATTTATAATAAGATGGACCACACTGAGTATTATGCAAAAGACATTATGGCTGCTGGCCTTATCTCTATGATACTTTTCGTACAAGACAATTCTAGATCGAGCACTATACAAACTGTAGGACAGATGGGGAGCCCATCCCGGACGCGGTTCATCGTATACGTAACGAGATCATTAGGCCTCTCATCCTGTCCCGATGTTGAAATGGCGTACGCTAGTGACGACCGCTAAAGCATGTTTCACAGGGCCTTTGTAATGTGCAAACGATAAACTTTGAAGGCGTACTATGAAGAGAATCAAACGAGGCCATCAGGGACAAACTTACGTCGCTTTTATTTTTTGTTTTCAAGTGAACTGGAATGAGCTAGACTTTTCCGGTTGCCTGATTCGATATTGACAGCAAGATATGGCCCCTGTGATCAACACTGAGCTCATTTTTGTACCTACGTCGTAAAACAAACAGGCTCTATCATGTCGCACTGTCTTTAGCTAATAAAGTAAAAGTGGATGAAAAAACAATCCGTGCTGGCTAGAAATTGTCGTATATGGAGCTAAACTATTTATGAACATGGTTTCAATTCATTCATGATGTAGCTAGAACTACTACCGCCAGGAACGCTTATCCTCACTTGTGCGACCAAGGCCATGAAAAACATACATGAATTTGCGCTTTGGATGTGCTGGTTAAGAGCCTATTTAAGAAGTAAATTTTATGAGTAGAAAGTAATTTGTTTAAATTAGAAATTACTTTTCGAGTTGAAAACTATATAAAAGGGTCATTTAGTATTAAAATGACTTTCTTAACAAAAGTCAACTTTTAGGTCAATTCAAACCGAATTAATTTAAAATTTAATTTTTTCAAGAACTCTCCTTATGAGGTGAGTTCTTAAAGAAATTACTTTCTGGTTTAAAAATGTGTGAAAAGATATTTTACTCATTAGTCAAATCCGTTTTACCTATTATGTTGAAGGGTATTTTTATCATTTTTACATAAAAATTAAAAGTGAGCTTAAATTTGATTTCTTTTTGAAATTATACTATAAAACCCTAACCAAACGTATCATATTTTTATCTTTTTTGGTCAAAAATTAATTCTCTTACAAAGTCATCTTCTTTCTACTTCAAATTGTTTACCAAACGCCCCCTAAGTTTTAAACTAAACTCGATACCGGGAGCCAAAGCAGGTGGTGGAGGTGGCCCTCATGCCGCCCAGAAGATACAAGTAGGAGGTGGTAGAAATATATTTTTTTGGCGACCCACCATGATACTAATGCATGACAGTGGCTTTGTGGATGGAGAACTTGGGAATTGTTAGATCATTTTTCCAAAGTTTCTCTCTTGCCCCTTCTTTTTTATGTGGCAATCTCTCATGGTTGGTCACTATGCTTTAGTAAAGAAAGCTTGTTAGACAAATCTTTTTTACAAACTAACGTGAAAAGGATGGAGGTCAGGAGGTCTCATACGCATCATAAAAAGAAATACAGAGAAAGAGGGGATAGAAGAATCTTACGTCAAGGAAATTATAAAATCAATGGAATGTTAAAGAACCAGAACAAAGAAATGAAGTGAAGAGTAGGGTCTGAAAATTCTCTGATTTTATATGTTGGTTATTCTTTACATATTTGAAAATTAGTTCCATCTTGTAAAGAATAACCAACATATAAAATCAGAGAATGACATGCAAAGGTAATGCTTTGTGGGTGCAAGGGATGAGTACGAAAGATGTAGAGATACACACAACAATTTATTAAATATAACTAATAATCTTACATCTTCTCTTCAAGTATTTATGTGCTATACACATCTAAACCAGGGCATTAGGTCACAAATATGTTACTCTTGCAGGAGGTTTGCTCTCCAATAATTATATTTTCTAAAGATGATCAACATCAATATATCACAATTACAGGAAATGACTTAAGTCATCCACTTTACTATTTGTCATGTCCCCCAAAATTTAAACCAAACAAAAAAAAAATTAATAAGTTATACCCTAAACCAGGTCATAAGTCAAGTACCCCTAACCATCTAGGATTTTTCAAATGTAAGCAAAATAGTCTTAAAAATTGTTCATTCCTCACAATTCCTTTGAGTGACACCGGTGTGTAAATATACAGAGGAAACACCAACAAAAGATTTTCAAAACAAAGAAATAAAAGGGATGAATAAAGCCCAGCAAGGAAATTAGCTATCATTACATACAATTATGAATACTCATGAACATAATGAAAATATGCATTATTTAACGAAATATAATTTGATATTATTTCAAAAAAGAGTAAATATCATTGAACATTGTTGAATCTAATATGATTTTCAATGTAATTGTAACCTAAATTGAACCTGTTCAACTAAATTATTATTTTCACTGATTATGTGCCAATAGAACTTATGTCCACTACGAAATTACAATGGTTTGTTGTGTCTACTACAAAATCTCAGCGAAAATACTGTAATAAGGATTTTAACCAACTAAGGGCTTTTGTAATGGGCAAGCCATAAAGTTTGAAGGTGTTCCACGAAAAGAATCAAATCACACAACCACTAGGGACCACAATGGGTGAACTGGATTGAACTAAACATTTCGCGTTGATTTATTCAAATTGAAGGCAAAATATGGCCACTCTGGTCAACTATGTGCTCATTTTGTAAGTACGTCATAAAACAAACAAGCTATTGTCGTACACTAGTTAATAAAGTAATGTGGACAGAAAAAAATCCATTAGGGAGCCAGGAAATTGTCCGCTAGCCATACCAGCATTGTGGGAAGCCAATTTCATGTAAGCAGTGCAGCTAAACAATTTTTTATCATAGTTTATCATGATGTAGCTAGAACTACTCTTTCCAGGAGTGCTGGCCCTGTCTTACATGACCAATACCATGCAAACACATGGCATGCGCTTGGGTTGTGGCCAGCACGCGGAGGCCCGCTCAACAAGGTACATATCGATGAGTATTTACGGGCAAGCAGTTGTAGTATTAGTTGATACACGATTTGTTTCCCCGAAGTTCAAGAAATTAAAAAAAAATTGTTTCCTTCATCTTATATTAATATTTATATTTTAAAAAATAATACTTTTTTATTATAAATATAAAACTTACATTTAAGAGCAGGAAAAATAAACTCATAATATTTTTTTAAATACTCAACCACTTAAATTTAATAAAATTAAGTTATTAATATAAAATAAATCTTTTTTCTCAAATGATGCTATTAATTAAGGATGGAGAGTTAAAAAAAAGAGGGGATAGAAAATCCTTACCTTAAGGAAATGACAAAATCTATGAAATAAAAAAATCACCACAAATAAATGAAGTGCAATATGAATAGTGCCTGAAAATGGTAAAAGATCTATGCAAAGGTCTCTACCAAGGATTGCATTGACCTAGAGGGATGTTAATATAAGTTAGAGTATGGCACACAAAACCATGTTTGGTGGATGCAAGTTAGAAATTAAATCAGAGTATGGATGCATAAACTATAAACTACTCTCACAAGGCGTGTTGTCTTGACTTCCATGACCTATACCACGAAAACACATGGCATGAATTTTGGTGTGATAGAACTTAATGTAAGAGATTTAGGCATACCTGTAGCTATTAGAACCTTCAATGAAGTTTTTTTGCTAATCTTACGCTAATTTTCTTCAGAACCACAATGTATTTCTAGTTTAAAATTTGACTGAAAGTAATCTCGCTTAAGGCACCGAATTAAGATGACTAATGGTATATTTATAACTAAACAAGAACATCATTGTTAAGAACCCTAAAATCCTGACTGTCTATCCATAGGTCATCCAATGATTCAGATTTGCCACTTAAAATCACAGCTTAATGGGTATTCTGACTCAGACCTATTATCCAGACCGTTTTAAAAGCCCAAAATAGTGTCAATTAAGACAGTTGGGCCACTTTATGTTTTATTACAAAAATAAAGCTCAACATTCTCTCACTTGGCACAACTTCTTAATTGAGGCATGGAAAGAATAAAATCTCCCACTTAGCTCAATTAAACTAAATTTGAGAAAAATATTTTAGTTAAAAAATAACCAAGTGGGTAATGGGACACTTTAAAATGACTTTCATATGTGCAAATAATTTTTGAAAAAATAATACCCTTCAAACTGTATGTGGTAACTTTATACTCTTACAAATGTCATAATCGCATGAATCAAGGCGGTTATGTACTCAAAGGAGAACATTATCTTCCATGTATCACAATGCAACTAATTCCTTCTGTTTGAGTGCTATATGTGGTAAAATATATTTATGAGTGAAGGCATGCTCCCACCCATTTTACAAATATTGTCTCATGCTTAAGTGCATTGAAAAAGGAGACACCATGAGAAAATGAACTGTAACTGCTATGATAAATGAGTAAAGTCTAGAAGTATATAAGCAAAATCAAATGCATGATGTACTAATAAGACCCATACAATCCACATGACCCTTAAACGTAGAAGGGGGTAAGCCCTTAGTCATTGGATAAGCAATCATAAGCTCAGTACCTATATGCTCAATAACAACTATTCATGCTTTAACATGATCCCGAACAACAAGATACTTGATGTCGATGTGCTTACTCCAATTTTCACTCTTGTTGTTCTTCATGAAGAACATAGCAGCACTATTATGACAAAACATCTTTAATGGCCTAGATATGGAATCCATAATAGTAAGTCTTGTAACAATGTTCATCAGCCAAGTAGCATGTGACGTGCCCTCGTAACAAGCAACAAACTCTACCTACATAGTTGATGATGTTGTAAGGGTTTGCTTAATACTTTTCCAAGAAATAGCACCACCTGCCAAAAGAACAATATAACCTGATGTCGACTTTTTTGAGTCAACACAACCAGCAAAGTCTGCATCTGTATATCCAACCAACTCCAAATGATTAGAATGTTTGTATATAAGCATGTAATCCTTCTTTCCTTGTAGATACCTCACAACTTTTTTCTAGCTCTTTAATGATCCAACCCTAGATTTTTCTTATATCTACCTAACATTCCCATAGCAAAGGCAATATCAGGTCCTGTACAGACCTCCAAATACATCATACTACCAACTGCCAATGCATAAAGAATTTCTTTCATGCTTTCTAATTCCTAAGAATTATATGGACATTGGAACAAGCCAAATTTGTCACCCTTCACAATAGGAGTTGCACTAGGTGAGTAGTTTTTCATGTTAAACCAGTTCAGAACTTTATTGATATAGGCCTGTTGAGACAACCCAGTGATCCTTCTCGATCTATCATGGTAGATCTCAATCCCTATGACACAGGATGCCTCTCCTAAATCTTGAATGTCAAAGTTCTGAGAAAGAAACTGCTTAGTCTCGTGCAACATCCCTAAGTCACTGCTTGCAAGTAGAATGTCATCAACATACAAGGCCAGAAACGTGTAACGGCTCCCACTAACCTTAAGGTATATGCACTAATCAACAATGTTCTCCTTAAAACTAAATGAAGTAATAACATCATTGAACTTCAAATACCACTGTCGGGAGGCTTGTTTCAGTCTGTATATTGACTTCTTGAGTCTACAAACTAGATGACTTCCTTTAGCTGAGGTGAATCCTTTAAGTTGAGTCATATACACCTCCTCCTCAAGATCCCCATTCATGAACATCATCTTGACATCTATTTGATGTAACTCCAAGTCAATATAAGCTACAAGGGCCAAAATAACTCTCAATGAATGCTTCATAGAAACTGAAGAGAAGGTTTCATTATAGTCAACATGACCTTTCTAAAGAAAACCTTTAGCTACAAGTCGGGCCTTGTATCTGCTAATGTTACCATTTTCCTTCAGAAACTATGCAAATGTCCAAGTTTTTGTCCACTCTATGTGTACCTGCCATAGTATTCGCCTCCTTTGTCTGATCTAAAATTTTTGATACTCAATCCAAATTATTTCTCTACCTCTATCTTATAAGTCTTGAAAGCATCAAATGCTTCAGACTTTTTATTTAAGTGATAAAGATACATGTACTGGGTATGATCATATATAAAGGTAATGAAATACCTTGGACCATTCAGACAGGGAGTACTAAATAGTCCACAGATATCAGTGTGTATGGTGCATAATTTCTCATCATGTATCTTAGCACTCTTAGAAGACTTGTTAGTCTGTTTTTCCTTTATATAGTCTATATGTCTCAAGATCAATAAAGTCAAGAGTTTTTAAAACTCTTTCTCTTACTAATCACTTTAAGCGGTCAATGGAGATATGCCCCAACCGCTTGTGCCATAACATAGAGGAGTTCTTTTTAATAATTGTTCCTTGCACAAACATCATATATTGTTCAAATAAAACATATAAAGAGAGACAATATAGTCCATCAATCAAAGAACCAAAACCAATAGTGACTGAATCTTTAATAATTAGAAATGAGGAATTCATACACTGAAAATTAAAGCCATGTGGCACTAGAACTTGGAATATAGAAAGCTCTATCTAAATCTAAGGTGTAATATGTATGGAGAAGAAGTCTATATGTCCCCACACCTTCAACCTTCGAACACATCTTATTTCCAGAATAGACATTGTGATCCCATCATTTTGTTTCCTTAGACTAAGAAACCCCTGCATGACAGTAGAAACATATATTGTAGAACCAGAGTTAATCCACCATGTTTTGTTATGATAAAAATCAGCATAATTAGATTCATAATACACTAAAGACATAAAATTACCTCATTATTTCGGCAAGCCACTTCTAATACTTAGGATAATCTTTCTTCATGTGTCATTTCTTCTTACAGAAAAAATATTTGGTTTCCTTGGTGACACCAATAGACTTTATTGGCACACCTTTACTAGTTTTCTTCTTTAGAGCACCATAATTTCCCTTCTTTTGTCCTTATGAGAAACTAGATGGGCACTCTCTAGCTTCTCTTGCTTAAGTCTCCCCTCTTCCTATATACACATACTCAGAAGGTCATTAACTAACCACTGAGAGTTATGTGTGTTATAAGAGATCTTGAATGTCCTATATTGTGCAGGCAGGGAGTTCAGAATAAAGTGGACCAAAAAAGTGTCATCAATCTTTATTTTCATATTGTTTAATTGATTAGCAATATTACGCATCTGCATGATATGCTCTCTCGCCTCTTTGTATATGTTAGCCTTATGGATAACAACTTGGACATTAAAGTGTTGGCTAAGGCTTTATCAGAACTCTTGAATTGAGCTTCAATAACTTTCAAACATTCTTGGACTGTAGCGCATTCTGGGATGTATCCCCTAATGCTTTTATTTATATGAGACTTCATGAGCAACATGCTTAAATGGTTAGACTGCTCCCACTTTTCAAAAGATGCTACCTCACTTGGCATACTTTTTTCCATATGAGTGGTATATATCCATACGAAACGCCAAGTCCAAGTTTATGTAGCCTAATAGTAAAAGAATCTTTTCCTTTCAATCCATAAAATTGTCCCTAGACAATAATGGAGGTGCTAATTAGGGTAAAAAATAAAAGACAGATAAGCTGCAATAAAAGAATAAATACACGCAAACATTAAAGAGGGAAAGAAACAATAACATAAGTATGAAATAGCTAATGCTAAAATTATTTATTAAAATTGTAAACCTCCCTTTGGGAAAAGGTTGCAGTCTGCATCAAAATTACTAATCTGTATAGAAATAAATATTTATTTTGTCTCATGATAAGGCTAGTGGGTTATACATAAAACATTACAGGAAAGTCTTACATCTTTGGGCATAGGGATTCACCCATGTTAAAATATATAACCCTCCACCCTATTCTAATTATGTGATGCTAACTACCACCTCCCTTCAGGGCCAGATGACAACCTTTGTCACATAATCAAAATTTGATGACAACACTATTTTTATGTGAATCTATGCACCCCATGGTAGCATTTTATATGATTCACTTGTTGACAAATAACTTAGGATGCTTTGGCCACTCCTAAAGTATCTCAACTGACGTGCAAACTGAATTTGTGCTAATCACATTTTCAAATAACAAAATAAATGCAATTAATTATTAAACAATTATAAAAAATATCCATATACAAAATTGACAAGGGCATTAATGTTAATTTTATCATCAGGCTTTTAGGACTCGGCCAGGGGTTTTATCACCACACACCAAAATTAAAAATATACTTCAAAGTCCTTATAGAGTCCTTTTTAAAAAATTTGTACAAGTTGGAAGCGATAAGCCTCTGAAATAGAAAAAATATACATTAATTCTTCACTACTACATCCGCCTCAAGACGTGGTCCTTGAATTCTAGTGTCGCCTATAATAGGTATAATGTACACTCTCTCCATCAAAGTTACATAAGTGGTGCACTCAACAATTTTTAAAAACAAATTGATAAAATATACGATTATAATATAATCCCCTGGCCGGTCCATAACATTAATAAAGCCTTAATCATGTTAATTAAAAAACACATCCATAACATACATGCAATCATAATTGTATATAAAAAAATAAATCCAAAAAGGAAATAAAAGATATTTTCTTCTTTTTTGCCCAAAATGGACCAAACTGGATCTGGAGACCCTGTTTGGGCTGGGTCAGCAGCTGACCTGCGCCACGGCTGACTGGTGATGCAGGTCAGTGAAAAACCCACCTGAGCATAGGTTAGAACAGACCCGCTCCCAGTGCAGGTCGACGACCCCTAGAAGCAATTCGAGGCGGCACGCTTCTGCAGGTCGTCTTCAACCTAGCGGAGGAGATTTTCTCCCCGCTGCTATCCAAAATTGTGTAAAATGTGCTGCCCGATGGCGGCCATCACAGATCCAGTGGGTCTTATCGGTGAGTGGTGACCTGTATGGGCGTTTCAGAAAACTCACAGTGCATGGAAAAATCCCGGTAACTGTGCAATTCAGCCACTGGCAGCCTAGGAGGTCAGAAATCATTCCGCCCAATGGCAAAGGTTCAAGATCTGGCCAACGATACAAGCAATCAATGACGTCCGGTTGAGGCTCTCCGAATCGAAACCGACGACATCAGAACTAGAGGAACAACGGCTCTGTGAGCGGTAGCAACGCCAGCCAGCACCCAAACACGGTGAAGAGGCGGGGCTGGCCAGTGCCTGGTAGGATCATAGACAAGGGGTGACGACCGGAAGCCACAGTGGCTAGAAAAATAGAAAATCAACACGCAGAAACAAAAAAATCAACTTTTTAGCCACTACCGGACTGTGCGATCTAATTAGGACGGTCAGTGCAGCGGCAGTTCCGACTTAGAGCGCAAGGCCTGATGGCGTCGGCCTGAGCCCAAGGCCTGCAGTCTGGCAGTTGTCCAACAGCTGCTTCGCAAAAATAGTAAAACAAAAAACTTGCAATGATAATTATTACAATAGAAAACAGCAACGACAGTAAACATAAACTAAATTTTCTGTTGGTCAAAAAATTTTATGAACATGCAATTAATAAACCTGCCTCGATACCAATTGATAAAACTTAATGCAAGAGATTTAAGCATATATGTAGCCATTGGAACCTTCAATGAAGTCTTTATGTGAATCTTCTGCTAATCTTCTTCAGAACCACAATGTGTTTGTGGTTTAGAATTTGACTAAGAGTAATCTCACTTAAGGTACCGGATTAGGATGGCTAATGGTGTATTTATAACTAAACCTGGACACCATTATTAAGAACCGTAGAATCCTGACCATCCATCTATAGGTTATCAAATAGTTCAGATTTGCCATTTAAAACTACAGCTTAATGGGTATTCTGACTCGGGCCCATTACCCAGACAGTTTTAAAGGCTCAAAACAGTGTTAATTGAGATAGTTGGGTCACTTTATGTTTTATTACAAAAACAATGCCCAACATGGTGCACATGGGATCCATTTATTAGGGTACACATCATTGAGTATTTATGGGGTGCAAGCATTCATCGCATTAGGAATATGGTATTCAAGAAAATAAAAGTGCAAAGTGATTTTTGAAAACACCTTGAAAAGGTTGGGGATTAGGAGGTACCCTACCCAGCATAAAAAGAAATACAAAGCAAGAGGTGATACAAAAACCTTACCCCAAGGAAATTACAAAATGCTGGAAGGCTAAATAACAAAACGATCTCACTGAAGGATTGCATTGACAACGAGGAAGGTGAATATATTTCCTAAAAATCTGTGCAACGATCTCACTGAAGGATTGCATTGACAATGAGGAAGGTGAATATGTTTTCTAATAAATAATTGTGTTTTGTAATCTAGAAAGAATAACTAAGACAGAAAATCAAAGTATGGTGCACAGAAGTAATGGTTGGCAGATGTAAGGAAAGCTTACAAAATATAAAATTTAAATTATTAGATTTTTTATAATCCACACAAATCAAAATTGATAATTATGTGATTCTATGTTCCGGGATTTTTTCTGTATTCATAACAGATCAAATTGTCCCCAATTTCTTGTGAGAAAAATTCAATAATCCTTGATTGATTAGGAGTCTGCATCATCGAATTATGTAACTTGAGATCCAATTACGTAGAATTTTTTGCATTGCGTAGCAATTTCTAAAATATGAACTAATTAGTTTTTGGAGTCCAATTGGGCTCTCAATTTAATTTTGAGTCACTGACTATTTTATTTGGATGTATGCCAGATTTTTTAGCATCAAATATTTGTGAGTATCTTTCCAAAATTTCAGTCACAACACCAAAATTAGAATTTTGAACTTTATTGCAGATGTTTAATGCTATGAACCTTGATAGAACACTAAATAAACTTTTATCTTGAGAGATAAGGGTAAATGCAATAGAGATTTGTTTCATGCAGTGGACTTTAGTTAGTTGTTTTTATTACTTTAGATGATTCTAATAACTTTGCCACACGGTGATTCATTTGGCAAGACTCATGTTACTTGCAAGTTTGTAATTTTATTTAATTGATACTAAATTATTAGTAAATAATTATTATCATCTCAAGTGAGCCACACTGTGATCTACCTGTCACAATCTCCTATTTTGTTTTCAGAAATCCATGTTCGCCTTTGTTGCAAGAAATTTTTATTGAAAAATTTGATTTTCACTTTGAAGAAAATTAGATAAATTATTTCCACAAGATAGATGCTAATGGTTACTTACCTTTCCAATATTCCACAGTGTACATAAGTTTCCCCCTTAGTATGAAGAAATACTTTGATTAGGTCAACCTAGCCTTTAGTGTGATGGCTCATTAAATCACTCCTGGTCGCTAAAAGTTGGCTACAGAAAGTGTCGCTACAAGTATATTATTAGCGATGCTTTTAGTAAAGTGTCGCTACAAGTTGGCTTATTAGCGATGCTTTACAGAAAGTATCGCTACAGGTTGGCTTATTAGCGACGCTTCATAGAAAGTGTCGCTACAAGTTGGTTTTGTAGGGACGCTTTATCAAAGTGTCGCTATAAATTATATTTTTTTTTTTTAAATTTTAAGAAAATAACTAATAGTGACAGTTTTATAAAGCATTGCTACTGAGGATAATTTTAGTGATGCTTTATGAAAAGCGTCACTGCTTAATGATACTAGTAGTGATTTTTTAAATAGCATCGCTAATAAGCCAACTTGTAATGATGCTTTGCAAATCCGTCACTAATAGTTACTTTCTTTAAATTTAAAAAAATAAAAATAATACTATTTGCGATGCTTTATAAATAGTGTCACTAAACATATATTTATTTGTGACGTCTCTAAACATATACTTATTCTCGACTCTGCATAAAAAAAATGTCGTTAAATGTATACTTATATTCGCGACACTTAATAAAAAGCATCATTAATAAGTTACTTGTATCAACACTTGACAAAAGTATGATGAACGTGTTTGAAATTTTAAAAACTTAAAAATAACAATATGGTTTAAGGGGTGGTATGTCCATGAATTTACAATAACTATTAGCTATAACATCTCTAAATAGCCAATATATATATATACACTTATCAATACTTAATTAATTTATTTAGAAAAAATAAAAACACAATGTAAACCCAACCTATTTGAAGGTTTAAAGATGTGATAATGTTTTGAAATATTAAAAATAATTTGTAAAAAAGTTATGAGATGAATACAGGCCATATATAATTTCAACATATATAATTATTTTTTGAAAATCTAATGCTCCACAATTAGCTTAATATCTCGACTTATGTTAGAGGAAGATCATGGTATAATTCTTATTTATAAATAACATAATATATATTATGAAATATTTAATTTAATATATTAAAAAATAATTTCTTATATATATTTAATATATAATAAAATAAAAAAAATTAATGTGTAAAATATAACTCTAATTTTAAATTATATTAACATAAATATTAAAAGCATTACTAATATTGTAATGAAAGCATACGACTTATTTGCACATTTGTGACTAGTTTTATTAATTTATCGATGATAACTTGGCTAACAGACGTATATGTTATAACATGTAAATAAAGACTAGCTAGTTTTTTTACATTTGTGCTAAGACATTTGACTTAATCTCTCGACTTATATTAGAAGAATATTGTGTATGTTATTCCTACTTACAAAATAAGTAATATAAATTATGAAATACTTAATCAATTAAATATATAATATAATTAAATTATTATTTTATTTGATAATTTATATAATAAAATTAAATAATATAAATTATGAAATACATATATTAATAAAATTCTTATATAATTTTTTATTATATTATGTAATAAATTTGTTAAATATAACTATTTATTAATACTATTAAATTATATAAATATAAATATTATGAAAAATATTACTGTTGCGGGAACATGAAGACTTGTAACTTATTTATCTATTTAGGACCATAGTATTGTTGTTAATTATATATAGTTGGTAATAATTTGCCCTCTAAACTAGTGTGCTATTAATTGTCAATCAATAATAAATTGCCCATCTAAGGTACGTGTTATAAGAGTAAATAGAGGCTAGCTAGTTTTTTATATTGCCTAAACAATTAGATATATATCTATCGACTTATGTAAAAAGAATATCTTGTTGTTGTTCCTACTTAGAAATTTAGTCATATGAATTATGAAATGCTTAACTAATTAAATATATTATATAATTAAATTATTATTTATTTTGATAATTTATATATAATATAATTAAATAAAATTAATTATAAAATTTGTAATATAATATAATATTTAATAAAAATTTAAAATAATATATTTAGAGCTTTTCATCATCTCTCTCATGCATCCATATATATTATGTTTTTTTACAATTTTTTTGTCATTTGTTAGTTGATTTAACACGTCCTCAATTTACCAAATTTCACATATTTAGTAATTTTTAAATCCTAAAGTGCCTCGTCCTTCTATTAATTTAACTCAAATATGTAGTCGGGTCAACTTCAGTTTCAAGATATCAATACCCGATTTGATAAAAGTTATAAATATATATATTTTTTGTATTTTAATTAAATTTTTAATATTATATTAAATGGTATAGAGAGAGGGAGAGAGAGAGAGAAGAGAGAGCAGGAGAGGAGAGATAGAAAAGAGAGAGAGGAGAGAGTAGAGAGAGAAGAGAGATAGAGTAGGAGAGGGAGGGAGAGAGAGAAAGTATAGAGAGAGGAAGGAATTTAATTTAAATTTTTTAATATATTTTTACTAAATATTATATTTTAAAAATAATAGATATATATATATATTAGTGATGTATAATTATATACGTCACTAATACATGACCTAATAGTGACACTTTTATATATACGTCACTAATATATGTGTGCCTAAATCCCCATTTCCTCACAGGCTAATCAACCCTAAAAAAATGCACAGTTTGGAGATATTTTAGAGGTATTTAAGCAACTAAAGACAAACATCATAGTCCTTGATGCTATCTAACAAATTCCCTCTTATGGTAAAATTTTAAAATACTTAGTCACATTCAAGAGAAAAACAAATGTTCCAAAAAAGTCATTCTTCACAGAGCAAGTCAATTCTATTCTTCAATGCAAATTTCATGTCAAATATAAGGATCTTGGTTGTCCCACAATTTCATGCATGATAGGGGATCATCACATTGAGCGGGCTTTGTTTGATTTAGCGGCCAGTGTAAATTTATTGTCATATTCTATGTATGTTGCAATTGGGATTGGGAGATTTGAAACCCACATCAATGACACTTCAATTAACTAATAGATCTATAAAAATTCCTCGATGTGTTGTTGAAGATGCTTTGATTAAGGTTGACAAATTTTACTTTCCAGTAAACTTTGTAGTCATTGATACTTAGCATGTTTAGAATATCCATGGGCAAATTCTTGTTATTTTGCTTTGTCCTTTCTTGGCGGCACCAGATCCACCATGCCACAAATACCTCTCATGGCTCTCCTCTGATATGTCAGACACTGTAGGGTCCGGAATCCAATTCCACCTCTACCCTCTTCCCTGATCACCCCCCTCTCCTTAGTGCTCCCCCTCTCATTATTCCTCTTGCCCCCTACTCCGAGTTACCCCCTCTAGTCGATAGACTGGATGAGGACTCTCTAGGGGCAAGAATTCGGCTCCCCCTCCACCCTCTCTCCCCAACGCTCCTCCCTCTCTATTTTCCTCTCGCTTTGGGGGCTGGAATTCAGCTTTGCTTCCGCCCCCTTTCGCCTCCACTCCCCTCTCTCCCTAGTGCACCCCCCCCCCACCCCCCACCCTCTCTATTTCCCTCCCACCCCCCTTCTACTCCCTAGTTTTCCCCTCCTCCAGTTGACAGACTAGAGAAGGGGGCTTTGGTAGCCGGAATTCGATTCCTCTTTGAATTCCTGGTCCCCCTCCTCCAGTTGACAGATCGGATGAGGGGGCTTTGGGGGCTAGAATTCGGCTCCCCGCTAGATTCCGGCACCCCCTCCTCCCCCCTCTTCCGGGTACCCCCCCCCCCCCCCCCCCCCCCGCTAAAGACTTTTTGTAATTTTTTTTTTACATATTAGCGATGCTAATAATTTTTTTTATATTTCTAATTTTTTAAAAAGCATTGCTAATATAAAATATTTTTTAAAATCTATTTTTTGATTAGTGGCGCTTCTTAGAAAATTTTGATTAGACTATTTTTAATAATTTTATTGAAAATTTAAATTTTTAGAATTACACATTGCTAATATTTTTTTTATATTTCTAATTTTTTAATATTAGTGATTTATAGTTATGCATTGCTAATACTTAATTAATAGTGATGCTTAGAATTAAGTGTCACTAATACTCACTATTAACAATGCATAATTATGCATCTAAAAAATATAATATTTAGTGACGCAAATTTAAACGTCACTATTGTTAGACTATTAGCTACGCTTAGTGATAAGTGTCGCTAATGAGCAGTAGCGACTACAGTTTTTAACATATTTAGCGACACTTAGAATACTATTAGAGACATTTAAAAGCGTCGCTAGTAGTACTATTTGTTGTAGTATCATCCTTAAAATGAGAGATCTGATTATTTTGGGCTACAAAACTAAGCTTTGTAATGGGGTGTTAAAAACCTCTTGCCTCTTGTATTAGTTTGAGAGGTGCACTATTTATTAACAGGGGGCAATTTTCTTGACAAACTAGCTTTCTCTCTTCACAATGGGTTATGTCTTCTCAAAGGTGCTGCTACTATTTGTAGCTATGAAGCATTACTTTATGAACCTACGTAGACCTTCCCTTTCTAATGCAAGGGAATATTGATGGGAAGTATGTCACTGGATAAATTTAGCTATCGGCGTGCTCAACCTTCATCTTCCACGAAGTAAACAAGTATTCTCATAAAATAGAGGGAAACGACCGAGAAGGAACTCTTGTTCTTCTTCAATAGATTTCTAGAGAAAATACACAACAATGGCTACCAATGAGGCACTAATTTCTTATATAGGCCTCTGTGGCACAAATTGTAAATATTAGAGTCCAATATTTCACTACAACACAACAAACCCATAAAAAATAGAGAAAATAAAACAAATGAATCCTAAATAATTAAGACACCTTATCATGAAGACTGCTGACAAAGTTCAAGACCATTTGACAAGGACTCATGACTCGAAATTCCAAATTAAAATGCCAAATTCCTATTTAACCCGGAATAGAACGATTGATCGCACACAATGACTAATCCTTTGTTTAGGGGAGAATATCAAACGTGCACCAATCAATCATTCGTGTATACTAGATTACATTCCCAAGGCTCAACGGCATGTGATTGATAGCCACAACATGCAAATCGATCATTACAAGTACTATTGAGAATCCCCTATTCTTGATCCCATTTCTCCATATATTGTGAACTCAAGTGTATTGCATCACTTTCTTCGGGTCAAGACTCCTATGGATAGCTACTCCAACTGGGAAACTCACTTTCAAATCAATATGGAACTTCACTAGGCCTCACCACCTCATCGCTACCTGGTTTGAATAAATCTGGTTCAAGCATTATTGTGCGATCTTTCTTCTCATAACTTCCTATAATAAATGGGCTCCTCACCCTTGTCAAATTATCAAGCAGAGGCTTCTACCTTGCTAACAGATGATCTCTACGTCTTTTTGTCTTGAAAAGTTCATTCTAAAGCTTCTTTTGCTTGAAAATTCATACTTAATATGACTATCCTTATTCATTATATTCAATATTTGGTTAAAAATGGGGAATCTATTGCCTTTTAGTTTCCTTGGACTAGACCATTTACTTTTTTTATTAATAAGGTAAAAAGGGATGTGAGCTCCCTTCTATTAAAGCAAGCAGGAAACAAAGTGAAAAGTACAAGTAAAAGAAATTACTAATGCCATATTCTTTCAACAGTGAAAGGAAAATTGGGAACATTGTTAGAAAGATGAGAGTTGGCAGCGACATCAGCTCTATCTTGACTTTTACACTGCATATAAAGGGATCTCTTGTGGATACTTTCATTTTTGAAGATATGATTATTTCCTTCTCTCCATAAGAAGTAAACAACGCAAATCATAAACAACTCCAAAAGCAACCTAAGATCAGGAATAGAATGAATGATTGAAAAGGTAAATATGCTGAAGAGTCTGATGATACTGATTGCAAGAGATATCCACTTTGAAAAATCTAAATATGTAGTACTCATGATTCATTTAGAATAGCCGCAAGCGAAAAAAATGTGATTGGCCATTTCTAGATCTGCCTTGCAAAGAATACATCTATTAACAAATTGAATGCTTCTAGCTTGGAGTTTATCCAATGTAAGAAGATGACCATATAATATAAAGTAACAGATAAAGGAATGACGAGGAATATGGTGTTTAAACCAAACAAGGTTGGTCCATTTTAGCATAGGAATGTGCTTCGATAGAACCTTGTATGTATATTTTGTTGAAAAATTACCTAAGGAATAGACTATTTACTTTGTTGAACCAATTTGGTCATCACGTGATCTCCCAGCTTGATAGAATGCAGGACCGCTGATTGCATGGATCATAGTTGATATATTCTCCCTTTCAACAATAATCTTAGGGTAGAGCAGCTCAAGTAATTGAACCTTATTCTCCAACCCTAACTTAGAATTTGATAAAATCCTTTTGAGATAGATGCATACTGGAAGATTAAGCTTGGAATCAGTCTATAAAATTATGAAGCATGAGTACTCTTCCAATGTGTGGCATCATCTTGTTTGGTTTAAAGGATATATACTGCACCAATTTCTTTATTTCCTGGTAAATGAATCATGGGCAACTTCTCACTCTTGATAGAATTGAACAACTTGGAGTAGTTATTGTCAATAGATGTTCCCTTTGCAAGAATGATGATGAATCAATTGATCATATTTTTTTTCAAATGTGGCTATTTAAAATGGATTCTTATTGTTACTTTCAGGGTTTCCAGGTTGGATCTTCTTCTTCTTCTTTTTTTTTTTTCGAAAAGGTAAAAAAGGGCAAGAAGACTCCCTTCAATTAAAATGAGTGGGGTACAATGTCAAATAAAGAAAGGATACAAGAGAAAGTAAATTATATATGCCACCTAGTAGCAACGAAGGGAAATTCACTAATCAGCTTAGAGAGGTTGGCTTTGCAATTACATAGGCACGAACTTGACTTTTACACTGCTTGAAAAGGAATATCTTGTGATTGAATTCATTCCTAAAGATACGATTATTCCTCTCCCTCGATATGAAATATACAGAACAATCATGAATGACATGGTTGAAATAATGAATATGATAAAGAGTTTGTTGGGCTTGACAGCAAGAGATGTTCATTCTGAAGAATTTGAAAATAGAGCTCATTATCTATTTAGAGTAACCATAAGAGAAGAATATATGTGGAGCTCATTCATGATCAGCATTGGAGAGGATTCATTTGTTAACAATATGGATACCCCTAGCTTAAATTTTCTCCCACTACAACAAAATGTAGAATTAATGATGTATTTATTAGCAACGTAAAAGTAAGTGTCGCTAAAGACAAGTATTAGCAATGTATAGAAAAGCATCGCAATAAAGTCATCTCTTAGCGATGCATAAATCTATGCATCGGTAATAGCAGATATATTAGCGACACTTTACTATACGCGTTGCTAATAGTTGACTTATTGGCGACGCTTAGTATAAGCGTCGCTAATACTTATTAATTATAATAACAATAAAAAATAAAATAAAAACTTTTCGCAATGTATAGAAATATACGTCGCTAATAGTATAAGTATTAATGACATATATTTCTATACGTCGCTAATACGATTTATTTTATTTTATTTTTTTATTTTTAAAATTACTTTTTTAAAAAAAAATTATAAGAAAATTAAAATTAAAGGAGAGAGAGAGGAGAGGGAGACTAATTTTATTTTGATGTAAGTTTTTTAATTAATTTTTATATTTTTAAAATAAAAAATTAAAATTAAAATACATACTATGTGCAATGTATAATTATATACATTGATAATATGATTTCTTTTATTTTTTAAATATTTGAAAATTAATTTTAATGAATAAAAATTCCTAAAAAATTAAAATTAGAGGAGAGATAATGTGTAGGGAGAGAGGAGAGAGGGAGGAGAGAGGAGAGAGAGAGAGAGAGGAGAGGGAGATAGAGGGTGAGGGAGAGAGAGAGAGAGGAGAGGGAGAGAGAGGGGAGAGGGAGGAGAGAGAGAGGGAGGAGAGGGAGAGAGAGGGGAGAGGGAGGAGAGAGAGAGGGAGGAGAGGGAGGAGAGAGAGAGAGGAGAGGGAGACAAAGGGTGAGGGAGAGAGAGAGAGAGGAGAGGGAGAGAGAGGATGAGGGAGAGGGAGAGAGAGAGGAGAGGGAGGAGAGGGTGAGGGTGAGGGAGAAAGAGAGAGGAGAGGGAGGAGAGAGGAGAGGAGGGAGAGAGTGGGAGATGGCGAAAGAGGAGAGGGAGGAGAGAGAGAGGGGAGGGAGAGAGAGAGAGAGGGAGGGGAGAGGAGAGGAGAAGAGTGAGAGGAGAGAGAGGAGAGGGTGTGATAGAGAGGAGAGGGAGGAGAGAGAGAGTGAGAGGAGAGGGAGGAGAGAGAGGTAGGAGAGGGAGGGTTATTTTATTTTATTTTTTGTATATTTTTTAATTTATTTTTATTTTAAAAAAAAAATTAAAATTAAAATACGTACTAATAGGGACGTATAGTTATAACATACATCGTTATTAGTATACGCATTAGCGATGTATAAGATTATACTTCACTAATGCATGATCTATTAGCGATGTATAATTATATACATCGCTAGTATGATTTCTTTTATTTTTTTAATATTTTAAAATTAATTTTAACAAATAAAAAATCTTATAAAATTAAAATTAAAGGAGAGAGTGTGTAGGGAGAGAGGAGAGAGAGAGGAGAGTGGGAGAGAGGAGAGAGAGAGGAGAGGGAGAGAGAGAGGAGAGGGAAAGAGAGATAAGTATGAAATATATATATATTTTATATGCTTTTTTACCTTATTTGCTAGTATAGATTAGGTTAATTAAGAGTTAGTTATAGTTTATTTAGATTAAGATAAAAATTAGTATTTTAGTTTAATTATTAATAATTTTATAGTTATTAGTAGTTTAGATATGTATTTGATCAAAGTTGGGATTTTAATTATATTATACATGTCTAAAATATGATATTTTATGTTTTATAGGTAAAGTGCGCTTATCGAAGTACTTGGACGATATTTGGAATAATTCAAAATAGTCTTGACATGCTTTAAAGTTATTTGGACAACTTTTCGGAGTTATAAATAAGTTAAAAATTAATATGGACATGAAGAAAAACTTAATGAACAGAATATGGACTGTCTAGAAAAACTGTCCAGGTTGCAGAAACACCGTAGCCCTTCGAACGGGGTCACTTACCGTTCGATCGGGATAACGTGATTTTGAAGCAAAACTCAATTCAAGTGTTCGAACGGGCATACAGGGCGTTCGAACGACATAACGTGCAGTTTCCTAGTTTTAGCCAAATTTTAATCCTTTTTATATTGGACTTCTTCCTACGGATCTTATGCTTATAAAAAGACATATTTGACTCAAAATTAAGGGATTCCAGGAGATTTTATGAAGAGAAAAAGGAAAAAGAAGATGGAAGAGAACTCAAAGCTTTCAATTTAGATTCAAGTGCTTTCTTCTACAATGGAAGGCTATACATTTCTTTTACTTAGGAGTTGATGAAGCTATAGATAAGTTTCAGTTTCTTTTCATCTTAATTTAGATATCAGTTGTGAATGATGACAATTGTATGATAAAGATTTTCTTTTTAATGGAAATGCTTTTAATGTTTATTCAAGTCTATGTTGATTTATTGTCTTGTAGATAATAGATTGATATGGTTTTGATATTTACATTAATTCTAATTTCTGTGATTTAGATGAGATGATCATACAATAGTTTTAATGTTAAGATAATTAATGACTTGGATGAGTTATATTAAGATTAGATGAGTCATGCCTATAGCTAGTTTAGTGTAGATGATTCGTGCTATTGTCGAAGATAGTTCATGCTATAGAAATTAATTAATGATTCTTTCTTAAGTAATTCTAGCTTGTAGCTGAGAATACTTGTTCATATTCACACTAGATTTTGATTAAGAGTTAAGGAATTGTTATGGTTCTATAGTGGATTCAATTTCCTAAGTAATTTCCATCATATTAATCTCTTATTTTTAAACTAGTTAATTTCTTTCTTTTGCTTAATTTAAGTTTAAGTTGTTTTTAGTTTTTAATCAGCAAATTCCTCTTTAGATTTAGTAATAATTAATCCGACCTTGAGGTTCAACAACCCTTAAATACTTATCCTAGTACAATAACCTTGTACACTTGCAAAGGGTTTAATTATAAACGATCAAGTTTTTGGCGCCGTTGCTGAGGACGGTGTTAATTTATTACTAAATTAGTATTAGGATAATTCTATCTAATTTAGATTCAGTTTACTTTAGTTTTTAGGTTAATTCTAAGTTTCTTACCTTTTTTTTTTAATTTGATCTTGTAGGCTGAGTTGAAGATCGTGCTCTCTACACCTGTGGCCACAAGTGGACATCGACAATCATAGTGCTTCTCTTCGGTTTGCAAGACCCTTTTCTCTCTTTATTTTTAGTTCTTTTCTTAATTAGTTTTTGCTTATTCTTCCCCTTTTTACACTTAAAATTGTGTGGTGTGTTTGTGGTATATGCGTCGTCATCGCTCCTTACTCCCCCAATTAGTACCATTTGACCCTGAGCCTGAGCAGACATCTAGGATAGCTGAGTTGCCCTCGACCAACATCCCTACACCCCCAAACTCTCCCACCAATTCCTCCACCCACACTACTTCTAACCCCATCATGGCTGAACGTTAGTTAGTAGATGTACCACTCAAAGCTCTAAGGGAGTATTACACTCTCAATGAGTACACCTCCCGTTCATGCATTAGGTTGCCAGCGGTCGCTGCTCAAAATTATTAAATTAAGCCCAATGTCATTCAAATGCTTCCATCCTTTTATGGGCTTAATAATGAAAACTCGTATAGGCACCTAGATGACTTCTTAGAAATATGCACAACTTTTAAGCTCTCAAATTTAACCGATGAAGCTGTTAAACTTCGCCTTTTTCCTTTCACATTGAAAGATAAGGCAAAGGAATGGCTTCACTCATTAGAGCCAAACATTATCACAACATGGGCCCAAATGCAACAAGAGTTCCTTAAAAAGTACTTCCCCATAAGTAAGACCAACCAAATGAGAAAGGCCATAACCACTTTTGCCCAACTTCCCACTGAATAGTTCAATGAGAGTTGGGATAGACTTAAGGACCTTCTTAGGAGGTGTCCTCATCATGTTGTCCCTAAGTGGCAATTAGTGCAACGTTTTTATGAGGGTCTTACTGAACAAAACCGTCATCTTGTTGATGCAAGTTGTGGGGGTACCTTTTTGTTAAAAAATAAAAATGAGGCATGGAAACTTTTTGAGGAGTTGAGTGAAAATTCACTTCAACATGCTGCGTTGAATAGAAATGAGAGTGAATTATCTACCTTGAACAATGCCCCCTCTAGGGGTGGCTTGTATGAAGTCAAAAACCAATTACACCTCTCCTCCAAAGTTGATACTTTGAGTAGGAAGTTGGACCTTCTTATGACTTCAACCCATTAGCCCACTCCCTTCACTCAAGATGCATGCACAATATGCCTTAGCCTAGCCCATACTATCATTGAGTGTCCCTCTGCCTCTTAATTTCCTGAACTTGTCCAAGACCATGTGAATGTCACCCAATCCTTCCTTAGGGCAGAGAACAATCCATTTCCAAATACATATAACCCTAGGTGGAGGAATCATCCTAACTTTTCTTGGCGGACACAAAACTAAGGGGTTATGGGTAACCAACCTCCTAGGCAACCATTCCAAGTTCTACCAGCCCCTATCCACCAACCTCAAGTGCAACCTCCGTATGTCCAACTCAATAGGAGTCCAAGTTTTGAAGAAAAGGTCTTGAGTGCCTTGCAAGGCCTTCAATCTCAATCCCAACTCCTCCACTCTCACACACAATCTATAGCAAAGTTAGAAGCCCAAATTGGACAACTAGCTAATGTTATTAACAACAGAGAGATGGGGGCATTGCCAAGTCAACCCATACAAAACCCTAAAGGTCAATTTCAGGTAGAGGGAGCTTCTCCCTCTAATGAACAAGTTAATTCCATAATGACCCTTAGGAGTGGGAGGATTGTTGACAAGAGTGTTGGGGGGACACCAGTGACAGATGATAGGAGTGAGGAGTTAGAGAGGGCAGCCCCTAATGAACCTCAAGTAGAAGTTAGTGCACCACATGAGGAGTTTGTATCTCCTTCCCCTTCCTCAGAGCCATAGTCTAAGACCACTTCCGAGGGATCTTATATCCCTAGGGCACCTTTTCCTCAGTGTCTTGACATGGCCCCACCATTTAGAAAGAGCATAGCTAAGATGGATAATATTCTTGAGACTTTTAAACAAGTCAAAATTAATCTCCCCCTCTTAGTTGCCATCAAGCAAGTCCCTGCTTATGCTAAGTTCCTTAAAGACCTATGCACTCAAAAGCGTAAATCCAAGACCCATGTGTCTAAGAAGGTCTTTCTCACCAAGCAAGTAAGCTCTCTTTTGAGGTTTGACACCCCACCTAAGTATAAGGACCCTGGAGTACCCACTATTTCGTGTGACATAGGTGATCACTCCATTCATAGAGCCCTCCTTGACCTTAGTGCGAGTATCAATCTACTCCCTTACTCGGTATATGAGCAATTAGGGTTAGGAGAATTACAACCTACATCAGTTACCTTGCAGCTAGCTGACCATTCTGTGCATAAGCCTGAAGGAGTCATTGAGGATGTCTTAGTGAAGGTTGACCGGTTCTTTTTCCCTGTTAATTTTATTGTCTTAGATATGGAAACCGATGACAACCCCACATATCAGATTCCTATCATTCTAGGTCGCCCTTTTCTTGCCACAGCTAATGCATGCATAAATTGTAGGATGGGGGTAATGGAGATGACTTTTGGGAACATGAAAGTATAACTAAATATTTTTGATGTGTCTAACCATTTGCCTACAACTTCTAATGTTGAATGTTTTATGGTAGACAATTTCAGATTTGATGCTTATGATAGAGGTCCATCTTTTGTAGCATCAGCCCATAATCAAGTCATGCTTTCTAATTTTTCGGCATCATCTTTTTGGAGACTTAAGAGAAAAGTCAATGCTAATATCTACCAGCCACCCTGATATATTTGAGAATGTTGACAATGTCTGACTAAAGACAATAAACTTAGCGCTTCTTGGGAGGCAACCCATGTTTTTGATATATTTCTTTTCCTTTTGTTTATTTTCTTTGCTTCATTTACGCTTTATTTACTTATTTTCTCAATTTTTTTCTCATTATAGTTTATCTTCTTTTATGGGATATAATACTTTAGGTTTGGGGAAATGCTCATCACTTATATTTATTTCTTTTCTCCAATCCTATGTACTTCATTTTCAGATTAGTAGAATAGTTATGCTTTCAGGTGATATCTTTCTTTCCCTCTCTTACTTATTCTTGCCATTGTATTATATATTTTCTTTAACATTGAGGACAATGTTCAGTTTAGGTTTGGGGGTGTAGAAAGATATTTTTCTTTATTATTTTTCTTTTAGGATGTTTTAGAATATTTTCTTTTGTTTTCTTTTCTTTTAAGTGGGTTTTATAGCTTATTTTCTTTTAAAAGCATATGTCTGTTTTTAAAGAGATCAATTTCATGAAGAAAGTTCAAGTAATTAATTAAGTGATGAAAATGATTAAGTAAGTAATGTCTATTTTATTTTCTTTATCTTAGATAATTGTGCTTATAATTTTAAATCACATTTCACACACTTGAAACTTGTAGGAATATAATTTTATAATTTATTACTTGTAATCATAGTGGGATATCTTTAACTAAGCATATATTTTTGAAAACTTAGAAATTGAGTAATTTTTAATATTTTATGATAGATCTTTATGCTTAGCTTTTATTTGAAAAAAAATGGGATAAGTGTGTATAGGAAAAAAGAATGAAAAAAGATTTTGAAAAAAAAAGTTGAAAAAAATTGAATGAAAAAAAATGATAAAAAAATATAAAGGTTTGTTTCTCTTTTTACTGAGTAACCGGACCTTGTGCCTAGGCAAGTATAAGGGATCGCGTCAAAAGGTGAAAAGTTGAGATAAATTCTTTTATGACTTGCTTGGTTCTGTAGCCTTTATAGTTCGAGTTATTAAACTTGAGGGGTGTTTCAACACCTAGTGCCTTGAGCCAACTGCATTAGGGACACTGACCTAACACTTGTTGCATGGACTATTTAGAATGTTTAATAGAACTAAGTATTGCAAAAGTCATATTTTGAAATATATTATGCTCTTATTCCCTGAATTTAATTGAAATTTGAAAAGCTATTACATGAAGGTTTACTATGAGATGTTAAAGATAAAAAATTGTCATTGTTATATTTTTAAGTTAGTGAACTTTAATGTGCTTGGTTAATGGTTCACATAAGATATACTTGTTAATAAAGAATGAAATCATATGACTATAAAGTTTCTACACTTTATATTTTTAAAAAATATATATGTAGTTACACAATTATTTTTAAGATGGGGTTATAGAATGGATTATTCCTTACTTGAAAGTGATCAGATCTTAATTGTTTACTTGTTTCAAATATTTATGGTTGGTTCTTTTTAAAAATAGTTGTGTTTTTAAGAGAAGATTATTTTTAAAATTTTTATTTTCTTATTTTATTTTATTTTTTCTTAGGTTTAGATGTTTGTGGGTATCATTGCTGCAAACCCTCACGAGACACAACTTGTCCAACTAAGAAGTGACTTTTATTTATTTTTCTAGATTAGTTGTTTTATTTTGTTTTTGTTTTACTCGAGGACTAGCAAAATATAGGTTTGGGGGTATTTGATAAGTATGAAATATATGTCTATTTTATATGCCTTTTTACCTTATTTGCTAGTATAGATTAGGTTAATTAAGAGTTAGTTATAGTTTATTTAGATTAAGATAGAAATTAGTATTTTAGTTTAATTATTAATAATTTTATAGTTATTAGTAGTTTAGATATGTATTTGAACAAAGTTGGGATTTTAATTATATTCTACATGTCTAAAATATAATATTTTATGTTTTGTAGGTAAAATACGCTTATCGAGGTACTTCAACGATATTTAGAATAATTCAAAATAGTCTTGACATGCTTTAGAGTGATTTGGACAATGTTTCGAAGTTATAAACAAGTTGAAAATTAATATGGACATGAAGAAAAGCTTAATGAACAGAATATAGATTGTCCAGAAAAACTGTCCAGGTTGCAAAAACACTGTAGCCCTTCGAACGGGGTCACTTACCGTTCGATCGGGATAACGCAATTTTGAAGCAAAACTTAGTTCAAGTGTTTGAACCGGCATGCAGGGCGTTCGAACGGCATAACGTGCAGTTTCCTAGTTTTAGCCAAATTTCAATCCTTTTTATATTGGACTTCTTCCTACGGATCTTATGCTTATAAAAAGACATATTTGGCTCAAAATTAGGGGATTCCAGGAGATTTTATGAAGAGAAAAAGGAAGAAGAAGATGGAAGAAAACTCAAAGCTTTCAATTTAGATTCAAGTGCTTTCTTCTACAATGGAAGGCTATACTTTTCTTTTACTTAGAAGTTGATGAAGCTATAGATAACTTTCAGTTTCTTTTCTTCTTAATTTAGATATCAGTTGTGAATGATGACAATTATATGATAAAGATTTTCTTTTTAATGGAAATGCTTTTAATGTTTATTCAAATCTATGTTGATTTATTGTCTTGTAGATGATAGATTAATATGATTTTGATATTTACATCAATTCTAATTTCTGTGATTTAGATGAGATGGTCATACAATAGTTTTAATGTTAAGATAATTAATGACTTGGATGAGTTATACTAAGATTAGACGAGTCATGCCTATAGCTAGTTTAGTGTAGATGATTCGTGCTATTGTCGAAGATAGTTCATGCTATGAAAATTAATTAATGATTCTTTCTTAAGTAATTCTAGCTTGTAGCTGAGAATACTTGTTTATATTCACACCAGATTTAGATTAAGAGTTAAGGAATTGTTATTGTTCTATAGTGGATTCAATTTCCTAAGTAATTTCCATCATATTAATCTCTTGTTTTTAAACTAGTTGATTTCTTTCTCTTGCTTAATTTAAGTTTAAGTTATTTTTAGTTTTTAATCAGCAAATTCTTCTTTAGATTTAGTAATAATTAATCTGACCCTGAGGTTCGACAACCCTTAAGTACTTATCCTACTACAATAACCTTGTACACTTGCAAATGGTTTAATTATAAACGATCAAGAGGGAGAGGGAGGGAGGGGAGGGGAGAGGAGGGGAGGAGAGTGAGCGGAGAGGGAGGAGAGAGAGAAGAGGGAGTTAGAGAGGAGAGGGAGAGAGAGAGGAGAGGGAGAGAGGGGAGGGAAATTTTATTTTGATTTTTTGTAATTTTTGTAATTTTTTTTATATTTTTAAAATAAAAAATTAAAATTAAAAATATATACTAATAGCAACGTATAGTTATATGCGCCGTTATTAGTATATGCATTAGTGACGTATAATTATTATACGTCATTAATATGTTATTTATTAGCAACTTATAATTATATATGTCACTAATATAATTTCTTTTAATTTTAAAATAAAATTTTATAATTAATTTTAACGAAGAAAAAATTTAAAAAAATTAAAATTAGAGGAGAGAGGAGAGGAGGCGAGAAAGAGGAGAGGGTGAGAGAGAGGAGAGGGAGAGAGAGAGGAGAGAGGGAGGAGAGAGAGGGAGAGGGAGAGAGTGAGAGAGGAGAGGGAGGAGAGAGAGAGATGGAGAGAGAAAGAAGAGAGGGAGAGAGAGGGGGAGAGGGAGGAGAGAGAGAGAGAGAGAGAAAGGAGAGGGAGAGAGAGAGAGGAGAGGAAGGTGATAGAGGGGAGGGAAGAGAGAGAGGGGAGGCCAATTTTATTTTGATTTTTTGTAATTTTTTAAATTAATTTTTAAATAAAAAAATAAAAATTAAAATACGTACTAATAGTGACGTATAGTTATGTATGTCACTATTAGTATATGCATTAGTGACGTATAATATTATACGTCACTAATACGTGATCTATTAGCGGCGTATTATATATGTCATTAATATAATTTCTTTTAATTTTTTTAAATATTTTAAAATTAATTTTAACGAATAAAAATCTTTAAAAATTAAAATTAGTGAAGATATAATATGGGGGGAGAGAGGAGAGGGAGAGAGAGAAAGGAGAGGGAGGAGATAGAGAGGGGAGGGGAGAGAAGAGGAGGAGAAAGAGGGGAGGGAGGAGAGAGAGGAGAGGAAGGAAAGGGAGAGGGGTGGATAATTTTATTTTAATTTTTTGTAAATTTTTTAATTATTTTTTATATTTTTTAAATATATATATTAAATATTAAAATTTTAAATAAATTTTTAAATTTTTTTTGACAAATGATACGTGTCTCCCTAGTTTACATTATTCACAACGTAAAATAATAAACGTCGCTAAATACGACAACCAAAGCACGACAACTTTTTTACACCCGCGCCATTCGTTATAGTGCTTCCCGCATTCCTCTGCCGTGTGGCACAGAACCTTTTCCCCTATTTCCCCCCTTTCCGCCTGGTCCCGGTGTTCCTCTGCCTGACTATCTCCCTGTCAAAGATCGTCAATACTCACGAGCTCAGCCCGATCCCTTTTACGGAGACCGAACAGAAAGAGAAATTCCCGTGGCGATCTCACTCCCGGCGTCCGCCTCCTCCGGCTATAAGGCTCCTGGCTCCTGCCTGACTCATCATCTCCTCTCAACGATCCTCTGGCTGACACCTCGCCCCATTGCAGTACGGTGCCAGATCCAGAAGGAACGCTCAGCGGCCAGGGGTTAAGGCTCGTTGGTGACCGGCAATAGGCCCAGGTACTTGGTGCAGATGTGGGGGAAATTTTTTTAAAGCTACATGACATAGAATACCATCATGTAGCAAATTGTGGCAGCTGAATATTTGGGTTGGGTAATGGGAGTAATTTTGATGATGTTTGCTGCAGTTTGTGGGTGATGATTTTAGATGTAATTTTGATGCTGTTTGTTGCATGTTTATGCTTGTTTATTCAGGTCAAGTGAAATCGCATATATTGTGTTTTTCGCCTGGATCAATTTGGATTAACATGTTCTTTAAAAAGGCTGACTTTCATTTTCCTCTGCGTCATGAATTCAGCTGACTCAATCTAGAGAGGCGTCATCCAGTATTTGGTGTCTGCATTGTTCTTTCTTTCTCATATTAGGAGTTTCTGGCATTGGTTCCTTGCCACTAAATTTCTGAATCTTCTAATTCCATCTCACAGACCAGACGATGAGATATTTATATTTTTAATTGATTTGACATCTTTAGAGTTTTTTTTTTGGGGTAGTGATTGGATCTCTGAATTCATATCTTTCCATTTTTGTTTAATTAGGACCAAGGGATAATGGGGAACTGTTTTTGTTTAATTAGAACATAGGTTGCTTGAAGAATTGATAATGGTGAACTGGTAGAAGTGCGACCTTCCATTTTCCCGTGTTATGCTTTTCACACTTAGAAAGAAACTCTACTTTTTTTAATTTTGTGATAACAATGATAAATTGAATGCTTTATTTTTGTTGTTGAAAGGTTTTGTGGGAAGTTAATGTGATTCATACATCCCTATTTTTGCTTCATTAGAAATTGGAGTATCAAGAAGTTTTTTTTTCCTAGAAAATTGCACATTTTAATTGACAGGATCATTTCCTCATAGTTGGGCATCAAAATATTTGGTATTTACTGTTTATTGTGTGTGTATGGCACTCACTGAGCCGCAATGTTTATTCACAAGACTTGTCTCATTTTTCTCTCCAGTTCCACCAAGTGTGGTGTGAGGTTGCTGAGGAAACCAATCCTTTCTAGCAAACTGTATGGGGAGGTGCCTTTCACAAAGGTAAGCCTTCAAATCTCTCTTATTAGCAAATAAGATCATCCTCTTTCCACCTAGACTTACTGAACTTAATATGGGTAGTAGTTTGTCAGCCTTCTTTGCTTTAATTTGCCACATACTACTTGCTTAGATTTTGCTAATTAACCATTAATTTCAACTACTCGATAGCCATTGGTTTTATATTGTGGGTTACGTATTTTTTTTTCTGGTAAGAGTTGTATCCGGCTTCATTCCCATTAAGAAGAAAAAATGCTTCTTATGTTTTGTTTTAAATTAGTTATGCCCTATTTTTATTGATTGTGCAAAATTGTTATTTGTATCAGCCAATCAATTTTTTGGTCTATGAGACTATTTTGTATTTTTTCCTCTAAATGTTCAGAGGTATTAGCGATCATGACAAGTTGATTGGATCAACTTAGTGTGATTTTCAATTCTGGTCATCCTAAGAACGCAATGCTATACCATTGCAGTTTCTTTTGCAAATTGGATATTCCATGACGTCTACTTTTAATGTATTGATATCGTATATTACTTATAGACTGTTGCATAATTATCGTATTTACTTACTGACTGTTGATATCATATCTACATTTTAGAAAAACATAATTAGATATTTTGTTTCATTGTATTTTCCAACTCATCAGTCTAAATTTTAAAGGTCTTGTAAATGTGCAGGATGAGAACTGCTATAAAGCTGGACATGGGGCCCATGTTAACCTCAAGCGTGCAGAACAAGCCCGAGTAACTATCACAAAGATTCCATGTATTTTATTTCCTTGTGACTTAACATTTATCTTCTAATGTTCATTTTTTGAGTGATAAGGCGAACTATTTTAATCCTCTGTTTTGAACTGAATCCTCTATCTAACTATTAGTACCTTCTGAATTTTGTGCAGAATCAGAAGAAATTGCAAGATTTGCTACTTATGGAGAATGAAGCATTGTATGGCTCTAAACCTAGTCCAAAATGAAGCAATAGCTTTAGGAAGCTAAATGGAATCCACTCTAATGGTAATGGGTCCATGGCATTGGGAGTGCCACTTCTGAAGGGGCATCTATACTTCTACTGATTTTTTATGACATTTTTTTAGTTTCTATACTTCTATTTATGCAGGATCATGGTGAGGAAATTTCTTTGCATCTTTGTACAGATGACCTAAAAGGATACAATGAAATGTGAGTGTATAAAAATGACTTTGCTGCATGAACTGTAAGTTTGCAAATAAAGTAACCTTTATATAATTGTTTTATTAGATTGGTTCAATTTTTTAAAAAATTATTTCCTTCTTTTACAGATACTCTGAACATGATTCAAATTTTTTTACTGGCATTGTTGGTATTTTCCTTCTTTCTCATTCATACATAGCACTGATGTCATCACCAACATTCCCTCATTATTGTTCTTAAATATTGGGTTTTGCCTCCTATATAACTTTAGATCTTCAATTTTGTTTTTACCTACAAAATCTATGCTCCTGCATCCTCCCTCGTATGTTTCTTAAGACATTTCAACATTTCCATTTTATCTGGTTGAAATTCCTATTATATTCCTTGCTTTCCAAGACGACTATCTAATACTTCATTATCAAATAGCTTTTTCCTGGATTTAGTATAATGTGCTGATGTTTTTCTTATTATCCATATGAAGAAGTAGTCATTTTGGAATGCGATAACAAATTGGTTAATCAAATATCTTCTGTTGTTTGATTAACAAGGTATAAACCATTGAGGAAAACTTTTGGATTTAACCTTAGTCACATTATGTGGCTTTATTTGGGTTTTTAAGTGAACCGGAATGAGCTAGACATTTCCGGTTGCTTGATTCGATATTGACGTTAAGATACAGCCCCTGTGATCAACACCGCGCTTATTTTTTTTAGGGTCTTTAGCTAATAGATTAAAAGTGGACAAAGAAAATTCCATGACAGAGACAGGAATGCTCGCTGGTGAGCATTCGTTGTATATGGAGCTAAATTATTTATGAACATAGTTCAATTCAATCATGTTTAATTCAATTTACTTTCTTCTATTTCATCTCAGCCAAAAATTCACCCTTCTTCGACTTATAATACTTCTATTTATAGTACGATGGACCACATTGAGTACTATATAAGGCATATTTTATTATGGTAATTGTGAATGAGGACTGAGCGTGATCAGAGACACTGAACGTCAGAGTTGAGCAGGACGGACTTGAGAGAAGGAAAAGTAGGCAAAATTATTAGTGTAGCGTTTGCTATAGGCCTCATCTCTATGATACTTTTCCTACAAGACAAATCTAGGTTAGCCATCCTTATAATAAAAAAAATTCTAGGTTAGATATCCTTACAATAAAAAAAATTCTAGGTTAGCCATCGTACAAACTCGTGACTAGATTGGGGGGATCTCCTTCCGGACGCGTCTTATCATCCCGAGATTGTTAAGCTTCTCATCCCGTCCTAATGCTCAAATGCTTACGCCAGTGAGGTTCACTCCATTGAAGTCCAATTTTATCACTGCTGTGTAAGGCATTGAAGGGAAATTCATGAACAATCTTAGATAGATTAAAAGTGTTAATTATTTGTCACAAAAGAAAAGGCAGAAAGTGTAAATTGGCTCTTTGCTCCATTTTGTTAACAAAGAACCTAAAATCAGGAAAGCACGGCTTTCTCCTCCAAATACCACTTATGAATGGAGCTCAATAATTTGAAGGCAAAAAAATCCATGGGGGAGACAGGAAATTGGCAGCCCATGCGATGCTTGTTGGTGGGAGATCACATTATCCACGAACAAGCATCCTCTAGGCAGTAATAGGAATGTTGCACGCCCCCTTGTGCTATTAGATTTTGATTCAGTGGCTTTCAAATCCCGAGCTCACTCATATGGGACTAAAGAAATATTTGTATTGTATTCATATATTAAATAATATATAAAATATGTCAGATTACCTATGTTATTTGCGATGTTTATTCATAAATGTCACATATAATTGACTATTTGTAATGTGAGTAAATAGTCATTTAATGCACAAAATTTTGTCAATGTTGTGTATTTCCTCTCCCCCTATTTCTTGCAGGAGGATAAGAAGTGGAGGGGCTCGTATGCACAGGATTCCACCCCCCCCCCACTAGTGCCACTCTCCGCTGCTCCCCAGTTGTTGCCAATAGAAGGAGTAGGAGGTGGGTCTCCTAGACAACGAACTCCTCCTGCCAAACATATAAAATTGAGTGCAGAGTGAACCAAGTTCAATGATAGATTGAAGATTAAAGCACTATAATAAAAAGGACTTTTAGCAACGCATTTATGTGTCGCTAATAGTCCTAAAAGCATCGCTAAGGACTATTAGCGACGCATAAATAACGTCGCTATAAGCATCGCAAAAAGTGTCGTCGCTATTGCCTTTTAGCGATGCATAATAAAAACATTGCTAATAGGCACTATTAGCGACGTATATTTATACGTTGCTAATAAAATAATTATGTTGCTAATAAAAAATTATTAGCGACGCTTAATTTTTGCATCGCTAATAAGCAATTATTAGCAACATTATATATACGTCGCTAAAGAAAAAAAATATTTTAAAAAATAAAAAATAACTTATTAGCGATGCATAAGTATATGGTCGCTAATAATTTGTTATTAGCGATGCTTTTTAAGCCTCGCTAATATGAAAAAAAATTTTAAAAATAAAATTCATGTATTAGCGACGCTTTACCAAGTGTTTCTAATAAGAAAAATAATAAAAAAATTAAAAAGGCTTTAGCGACGCTTTTAAAAGCATCACTAAAAGCCTTAAAATGTTAAAAAAAATTATCCCGATGGTGAGTCCCGGGAGGGGAGAGGGGTTGGATTCCGGCACCCCACCGAAATCCAGACAGTCCTATCTCTCCGGCGCTAATAATTATTTTAAAAAAAAAATCAAATATCGACGCTTAGCTAATAATTTTTTATTTTTTTAAAAAATCCCCGTTGGACCCGATGGCCCACCGGGGAAGGGAGAGGGGCGGCAATAGGGGGAGGGGCGACTAGAGCAAGGGGTGGGGGGGGAAGGAGGGGGGTGAAGAGGAGGGGATAGGAGCAGGGGGAGGGAGGGGGTGGAGAGAGGGGAGTGTGGGGGCCTGCAGGGGGGAGGGGAGGGGGGTGGAGAGGGGTGCTGGGCAGCGGCCGGGAGACGCGGCGGAGGGTGATAGGGCTGCTGGAGAAGGGGGAGGGGAGGGAGGGGGGACCAGAGCAAAGGGAGAGGGGGAAAGGGGCAGGGCGGAGAAGGGGGAGGGGAGGGGAACCGGAGGATGGGAGGGCGGTGGAGAATGGCACACCATGGGCGGAGGGGCGGAGCGGCGGCAGGCGGTTGGGAGATGTGATGGTGGGCGGCCGGGAGATGCGGTGGCGGGCGATGGGGCGGCTGGAGCAGGGGGAGGGAGAGGGGGAGACCGGAGCGAGAGGGACAGGGGGAACGGGGCAGGGTGGAGAAGGGGGAGGGGGGACCAGAGGGGTGGGAGGGCAGCGAGAGGACGGCATGCCGTGGGCGGAGGGGCGGCGGGCGATGGGGCAGCCGGTGTAGGTGGAGGGGGAGGGAGGGGGAGACCGGAGCAGAGGAAGAGGGGGAAGGGAGACCGGAGGGGTGGGAGGGTGGTAGAGGATGGCACTCCATGGCTGGAGGGGCGGCACGGCGACGGGCAGCCGGGAGGGGCGATGCAACGGTGGGTGGCTAGGAGACGCGGCGGCGGCCGACGGGATGGCTGGAGCAGGGGGAGAACGAGGCAGGGCGGAGAAGGGGGAGGGGGACCGGAGGAGTGGGAGTGCGGTGGAGGATGGCATGCGGTGGGCAGAGGGGTGGCGGGCGGCTGGGAGAAGCGGCGGTGGGCGACAGGGTGGCTGGAACAGGGGGAGGGAGGGGGGACCAGAGCAGAGGGAGAGGGGGAACGGGGCTTGGCGGAGAAGGGGAAGGGGGACTGGAGGGGTGTGAGGGCAGCAGAGGATGGCAAGCCATGGGCGGAGCGAAAGAGGAAGGAGGGGGCAACGGAGGGGATGGGGGTCCAGAGGACGGGTCACGGTAGGCGGCGGGGGCGAGAGGCGAAGGAGGTGGTGGGGCAACGGGATAGAGAGACGGCGGGGCGGGGGGAAAGATGGGGGGGCTAGGGTTTAGTTATAGGGAGCGGGCAAAATTTTGCGCACATGTGAAATTTCGCTGCGCGGGCAAAATTCCACCTGCGGTATTTTTTTAAAAAAAAATTACATTAGCAATGCTCATAGTAAGCGTCGCTAAAACAACGTATATGAGCGTTGCTAAAACAACGTATACTAGCGATGTATAATAATAAAACGTACCACGTAGCTAATGAAACATTGTATTAGCGACGTATAAATATATACATTGCTAATACTCTAATTTTTTAAAATGAAATTCACATCCCCTCCCCTCTCTCTCTTTCCTCCCCTCTCCCTTCTCTCTCTCCTCCCTCCCTCTCCTCTCTCTCTCCTCCCTCTCCTCTCTTCTCTCTCTCTCCTCCCTCTCCTCTCTTCTCTCTCTCTCTCCTCCCTCTCCTCTCTCTCTCTCTCTCTCTCCCTTCTCTCTCTCCTCCCTCCTCTCTCTACTGTGTCCTCTCTCTCCTCATTCTCTCTCCCTTCTCTCTCTCCCTCTCTCCTCTCTCTCTTCCCCTTCTCTCTATTTTATATTTTATATTTACAAATTAATGAAAATAAAATAAATTAAAATATATTAGCGGCGCATAGGCATATACATTGCTAGTACTAAGTGTATTAGCGACATATATGCTTATACGTCACTAATACCTTTTTTATTTTTTTAATTAATTTTTAAATAAAAAAATTCCTCTCTCTCTCCTCCCTCCCTCCACCCTCCTCTCTCTCTCCTCTCCCTCTCCCTTCTCTCTCTACCCTCTCTCAATCTCCTTTATCTCCTTTCTCTCTCTCCCCTCTCTCTCTCCTCCCTCTATCTCCCTCTCTCTCCCCCTCTCTCTATTTTATATTTTTTATTTAAAAATTAATAAAAAATAACAAATACAAATATATTAGTCAATTTTTAATCAATTTTTTTATTTTATTAATCAATTTTTAAATAGAAAATAAGAAAGAAATAAAATAATTTTTTTTATCTCTCTCCTCCCTCCCTCCAGCCTTTTCTCTATCTCCTCTCTCTCTCTACCCTCTCTCTCTCCTCCATCCGTCCACCCTCTTCTCTCTCTCCTCTCTCTAACTCCATTCTCTCTTTACCCTCTCTCTCTACCTTCTCTCAATCTCCTTTATCTCCTTTCTCTCTCTCCCTTCTATCTCCCCTCTCTCTCCTCCCTCTATCTCCCTCTCTCTATTTTATATTTTTTATTTAAAAATTAATGAAAAATAACAAATAAAAATATATTAGTCAATTTTTAATCAATTTTTTTATTTTATTAATCAATTTTTAAATAAAAAATAAGAAAGAAATAAAATAATTTTTTTATCTCTCTCCTCCCTCCCTCCAGCCTTTTTTCTCTATCTCCTGTTTCTCTCTTCTCTCTCTACCCTCTCTCTCCTCCCTCCGTCCACCCTCTTCTCTCTCTCCTCTCTCTATCTCCATTCTCTCTCTACCGTCTCTCAATCTCCTTTATCTCCTTTATCTCTCTCTCTCCCTTCTGTCTCCCCTCTCTCTCTCCTCGCTCTCTCTCCCTCTCTCTCTCCCCCTCTCTCTATTTTATATTTTTTATTTAAAAATTAATAAAAAATAACAAATAAAAATATATTAGTCAATTTTTAAATAAAAAATAAGAAAGAAATAAAATAAATTTTTTTATCTCTCTCCTCCCTCCCTCTAGCCTCTTCTCTATCTCATCTCTCTCTCTTCTTTCTCTACCCTCTCTCTCCTCCCTTCGTCCACCCTCTTCTCTCTCTCCTCTCTCTATCTCCATTCTCTCTCTACCCTCTCTCTCCCCCTTCTCTCTCTACCCTCTCTCTCCTCCCTCTTTCTCTCTACCCTCTCCTCTCTCTCCCTCTCTCTTCTCTCTCTCTCCTCCCTCTCTCTCTTCTCTCTCCACCTTCTCTCTCCTCTATCTCTCCACACTCTCTCTCCTCCCTCTCTCTACACCCTCTCTCTCCTCTCTTTCTCCTCCCTCACTCTCTCTCTCTCTCTCCTCTCTCTCCCCTCTCTCTCTCCCTCTCTCTCCTCACCTTCTCTCTCTCCTCTCTTCACTCTCTTTCCATGCACTCTCTTCACTCTCTCTTTATTATAAATTATATTTTAAATTTAGTAATAAAATTTAAAAAATAATATATATTATATATAAATAGTGAAAGTTTAATCTATTATTAACACTTGTTTTTATTAAAAATTTAATATTTATTTATTGTATATACAAATAGTAAATATTTAATAAAATATATTATATTTAGGAAGTTTATTATATTTTTTAAATATTTATTTATTAAATAAAATAAGTTCATAAATATTAGCGACACTTGTAAACAAGTGTTGCTATTAGAAATGGTATTTGTGACATAAATTTAAAAGCGTCGCTAATAATTAATTTTTTTTTTGATTCATAACTATTTGTGACGCTTTTAGAAGTGTCTCTAATAGTAGCATTATTAGCAACACTTTTGAATAAGCGTCACTATTGCTAACTCTATAGCTATGCTTAATACAAGCGTTGCTAATAGTTATATTTTGTTCTTTTTTTATTTAAAATATATATCTATTAGCGACGCTTATAATAAAGCATCACTAATATTATTAGTATTAGTTATGCTTTTAAGTAAGCGTCGCTAATATATCACTATTAGCAATATGCGTCACTAATAGCTCATATTTTTTGTGACACATTTTTATTTGTCGCAAATAGTTTTTTTTAGCGACGCTTAGTTATGCGTCACTAATACTACATTTTGTTGTAGTGAAGACTAGTCATAAACAAGAAGGTCTTGTTTGAAGAGGATAAAAGAAGATGGAGAAAAAACAAGGATGAAAAACTTTTAAGACTTGGAGGAGAAGACCTATAGGCTAATAACAAAAAGAAGAGAGAGATCTAAGCAAAATGAGTATGTATTAGAGTCTTCACAAAAGGTTGGTGGTTGGTTTGTGTCAATATGAAGGTCTTACTTGCTAATGCATCAATTTAGCCGTTGAGAAGTTATCATGGGTTTTTAACCTAGTTTGGGTTCTCCATCTATACATCATGTGTGTGCTTTGCATATTGATGGTTTGGTTGCTGATTATAATGATAATGAATTTGTAGGGATTAGGATTAATTATTTTTATTACTTAAGTAAAATTCCAACAATAGAGGCTAGAACTCTTAATTGCTTACTTGTTAAAGTACTTGGGTTATGAGATATCTAGTGATCTGTTAAGCCATTTAGACAGATAGTAAACTCTCAATCCGTATATGAGGATTTTTTTTGAAAATTTTATTTTGAATCATACTATCCATCATGTTTTTCATTTTATTGTGTAGCAATTTTTCTTAATTTAGTAAAATTTTCATTCCTAGAGAAATCTTGGTTGTGATAGGGTTTGCTCTTGCATTCTTTGCTTGATTTACTTATTTTTCTACCTAGAATTACTTATGAACCTTACTGATTGTATGCCTAAGTTGTGTCTTTGCCTTGTGTGCTTAAAGTTAGTTGCTTAATTTTGGTTTGTTTTATATGAAATGGTTGCTTCAAATAATAACTGAGCATGGGGGCTTAGGAAATCCCATAAATCGACCACCCTTTTTTGATAGTCAAAACTTTTCATATTGGAAGAATAGGATGAAAGCCTTTACTCAATTATTTGATGGCAATGCTTAGAAAACTGTGATTAAAGGTGGGAATCTGCCAATGACCAAAGACAAGGATGTAAATTCAATTATAAATGATGAAAGTGAATGGGATAAGAATGAGACTATACTTTCTAATGAAATAGTAAAGCCCTTAGTGAATTATCTAATGCCGTAGAAAAATCTCAGCATAGGTTAATCTCTAATTGCACATCGACTAAAGTAGCATGGATTGTCAAATAGCATGTGGGAACCTAAGCTATGAAAGTGTTTTGGTCACAAATGCTCACACTACTTTGAGAACATTATGATGAGTGAAGAAGAGAAATTTTTATAATATTATGCTAACATATTAACAATGTTAACATGTGATTAACTGGGAGAGCTAATACCAAATTAGCTTGTCGTTAGGAAGATCTTAAGGTCCTTGCCCTCTAAATTTAAAATTAAGGTGTTTGTGATTAATAATTCTAAGAAAATTAATACCTTAGGCATTGAGAACTCATAAGAAACTTAAGAATTGTTGAGATGCAAGTGGTGTCTTACGATAATAAGAAAGAACAATTTAAAAAATCAAAAGGAAAAGAAACTGCCCGAAGAACAACTAAGAAGTCTTCCAAGAAGTCTAAAGCTTTAAATACCCCAAAAGAATATAAAGAAAGTTAGAGAAAAGTGAACAAATGTTCTTTTTGACTAACTTCAAGAAATTTTTTTAAACTCAAGGAAGAGACAAGGGGAAAGAAGAGATAAGAGACAAAACAAATAATATAGGAAGTACATGAAGTGCTTTATATGTAGTAAGTTAGGTCATTTTATTGTTGATTGTCCAAACAATAATTCTGACAGTTCTTCTAACTAAAAGGAAAGGAAATTTATGGGGTTTGATAAAAAAATAAAGGGAAAGTGTAAGGACTAGTATTCTTGAGCCTATTTCAATTTTAAGATACTAAAACAAAGAGACCAAACCAAACACAGCTCACGAAGATGCCAATTTTACAATTTTTTTGAAAAATATGATAGATTCTTATAAGCTAATAACACCATTCCCAAGTTCCAAAAAACAACACAATGGTGAGGAATTATGAGTTTACTTGAATAGTGAATGTTCACTTGCCAACTGAACCATTCCCTAATTTTATTAGGGAATACAAATAATAGTGAATGTTTACCCTAAACCATTCCCAGTTCATGTGGGAAATGCAAATAATAAAAAATTACTAATTTTATTATTGTGTTATGGCTCTCATTCAATAAAATTTAAAATTTTGACACTACCCTTCAATTTGAACCTATTTTGTTATATCTATAATTTTGCCTTAATGATTAAGTGATAAACTAAGACTATTGGTTAATTGACAACATACTTAGAAATCCTTAGACCCTAATATGTACTTTTAGATAAATTAATAAGAAGTTTTAAGAACATAAAATTAACCAAAATACTCTTTATAGGAAATCACAGTTATGAGTGCTGAACTTGGTATTTTGGGAGGCATAATAAACTCTTACTATGTAATAATAATTAGAATATACATAAACCTAGGCTAACTAAGATCATTTTGAGATCTCTTAAATACACAATTAGGGCCCAACTATGTATGATCTTTGGCAATTAATGTTAAGCCTCATCATTTGTTATGATTAAACAATGTTTATGATCTTGTTCATGCATGCATGTTTATTGGGATGCTTGATATTAGAACCTCATGCATATATATATATGCAAGTCATTCTTACATTATGTAGTTGATAATAATTCTATGTGTTACACATATGAGAATATGTTGATAGTCGTTGTATCGAAGGTGCTTCATGTTGCATATAACTCATGTTTAGGATTTTATTATTCATGTTGTACCTATCCATTCTGATGAACATTGTATTTGATGATGAATTCTCTTAACTATATGTTTGGAGTCATATAAAGATTATGATCTAGTTAGAGTTGATGGGTTTCATGTAGACTCTAAGCGTTGGATGAACTCCTCGTAAGCGTGTTGGAAGGGCATTGGAATAGCCAAGGAGAAACCATCTGACACTTGTGATATGGGACACAATGTGTCAATGGTTAGCTCTAAGGTTTGTTATGCTAGTGTGTAGTAGAAAGTATTTTTATTCCATTACTAAATACTCATAGTATGAGACATGAGTACTAGTGTTGACATAGAGGCATTTTTACGTGCACATCAAGAGATATGCTGCCTAGTAGTGATTCTTTAAAGTGTGTGCTGTGGAAGCTAATGTTCAAGTGGGATTATTGTGAAACCCATGAGAGAGAAGGGTGAGTTATTGAGTAGAATGGCAAGCTTGTCAATGATTGGTCATGGCAATTTTAGGGAGTGCAATTATTTTTAAAGGGGCAAGGATGTAACATCTGAAATTTTCTAATTTCCTAATTTTTTAATGGAGGGCATGTTGATATTTAATAAGTTTAACCCTTTAACATTCTTAGGTGAATAATTTTCTAAATAGATAAAATTTAGGTCTGGGATCAATATTGTTAGAAAGTAGACAAAAAGCACTTTAGAACGCCACCAAGAATGTGCAAATCGGAGTTTAGATGAGAGAGATATGACTAATTAAAATGTACTTGATGTGTTAGGCTCATTTGCCTGAATTAGACCTAGATGTGGACCGTTTACTTAGTTATGTGGGCGTAGTTAACTTAAGTGATGGGAATTGGGATTTATAGGCCATTTTGGATTGCCCAATGGTGGTTTAGTTTGTCAAAAGTCCTTAGAGGATTAGGGACCCTAATCCCCATTATAACTATAAATACCCCATAGGGTTTTTTGATGTGAGAGTTTTTGGAGTGGCTGAGATTTCTTGTGCTCTAACTTCTCTCAAGGTGACTCAACTTGATCTACTTTATAATTCCTTAGGTTTTCATTGAAATCAAAGGCTTTTCTTACATGATCTTTACCTACATGTCTTCTTCTATTAGACACAAGGAAGCACTTGAAATCACTTGTTTATTATAGTTTTTGAGTCTCAAGTTGGTAGAAATCATAGTTTATGCTTAAAGTTAATGAAAAACATAATTTTTCGATTACATATCTTTTTATTTAGGAGGATTGGAAGTGCTTCTCTATCATAGAAGTAAGGAATTTTATTTTGATAGTGATTTATTACATTAACACCATGTTTAATGTGGTTAATTATGCTTCTAGATGATTAATGGTTATATGGCTTGTTTCTTCTCTTTGAAAGATGTTGATGTACTTTTTGCATGCTTTAGCATGGATTAGATATTATTTTTCACACCTAAAGATTTAGAATTTACTACATGAGGATTATGATCATTTGATGATTGATTGCAATGATTTTTTGTTAAAATCTCAATCTTTTGTAATTATGTTTGCAATGATCGATCGCCCAAGACAACTGATCAAACACTAAGAGTTACTGTCTTCTACACTAATCAATCAGGCACTTTTCCAATCGATGGGCCAACCAATTGATCCCCCATATAGGCCGATCAATCGGCCTAAATGATTGTTTGCTGGTTTTAAGAACCGATAAATTGGAAAAGCACTCAATCGATTTTCATACTTTTGAAGGGTCTTTTGCACATAGCTGGGTAAGTATTGATGATGTAAAATAGGATTCCATATGTATACTTGCATATAATGTTATCCAAATTAATTCATGTTACATGCAACATGTTCAAGTTTAGATAATTGTAGTTGCTAGATTATATCTTAACACGATATAGTATGATCACTTATATTTGCATAAAAAATCATGCCTTATGTTCCTTTCATCATGAAAATAGTTTTGGAACTATGTTTAACTGATTATTTTGGCTTTTTGTTGTTTTCAGGATTAGCCATATTGGGTTTCGAATGAATTGATTTTTCGTCCAAAATGGAGGGGGTTTTGTCCAAAAGGGTAAAGTTTTATGTTCCTAAAGGGCAAGATTTTTCTCCTCGGGTTGAGATGACAAAGATTATTTATATACTATTGAGACTTTTAGAATGGGTTTTAGGCTGGTCATGTCTGTGTGCACCGGCTTACCCTTTTTTTTTTCATCTCCAGCTTGGAATACTGGGTTCAAGATTAAGGTATCAAGTAACACGTAACAATATGTTTTTTAGTTACTCTGATTGTTACATTATCTTGTGATTCCCTTTGGATGCATTTTATGAGATTAGTTATATTGTTGTGTAAGGCTTTTGGATACACTTCTGAGATTGATTTACACTATGTGTGGATAAGGATTTACTATGAATCTTGAAACATGTATTAGGGTGTTAATGTAAGTTTTCAAAATCTTGCTAGTCTATACTCACCCTTGTTTTTGTTTTGAAAATCCTTTAGGATCCCCTGTGTGATTTTGTCATACAGGTGCTTAGGATGATTTATATTGTGAATAGGGCGATAACTAAAAGATGTTGTGTGGGGGTAGGCTTGTCCTAAGGGACAGTAATAAATAAATTAATTGAAGGAACTTTGGTTAGTATATTGATAGTGTTTACATTTCATAATGGTGTATTTTCTCTTGTAGATTAAAAGGCATATGTTTATGGCATTGTACCAGGATCTTGTATAAGACTACTTTGCCTTAACTATAATGAAAGTAGTTCAATTTCTTTTTATATTCACTAGATTGTTTTTAAACGAAGTCCTGACTCATCTTTTATTTTGATTTAACTGAGGCTTAGGTTAAAAGTTGTTGTGTCCTCTCTTGCATGATAGAAAATGTTTCAAGCTACTTATTTTAATGAGAGCTCTTCTAAAGAAGTAACATTGTGCAATTATACTGCCTTCAATGCAGGTGTGAAGGAAGATTGTTCTATTAAAGCATCTCATGAGTCCACTTCTCTTGAAGAGAACTCAGATTCTGACTTAGATTTAGATGAGTGCAAGGGATTCCTCTAACCATTTCTAGTTTTATACCAAGTACCTAGACAGAGAGTTGAAAATGAAAGTTGATGAATTAGTGCACTTATCTATTGAAGAGTACAATATTTTGATGAGATGAATATTAAGCTTGAGAGGGAGGTAAATGTTCTTAAGAATGACTTTGAGAAAGAGAAAGAGATAAATCTAGTACTCTCAATAGAGAACCTATGTCTTTAAAAGAGAAATTAGATTGGTTCAAGAGTGACATGAAGATGTTGGGGGCCTTGTTGAGCATATGTAAAACTAATAAGTTACACTTAGGCTTTAGAAATTGTTTGTCCACCCCCTTAGCAAAACCAACTATCATTATGAAGGTAAAAGAGAGTAACCAAATATAAGATAGTGCCCAACCCACCCACCTGGTCAAATGAAAAAGAGTTGAAATTAAACTCTAGGATTGTAAGAGTTTGTAACATATGCCATAAATATACATATATTAGAAAGGAGTGCCAAAATAACCACCATTCCAAACTTAGCTTAAGGAAGAAGGAGAAAAGGCCTCCAAACCATATAATCCTTAGACTACCTCATCAAGTGTATGAAAAGAACATGAAGAGAGAGTAGGTGAAGAAGATTGATTTTTAAGCATTGAAGGATTAACTAGGAAGAGTGAGCAAGAACATCTTAGATTGCCGTAAAATTGGTTGACTAGGCAAGGTTAAGGAACAAGTCATCTCTAAGTAAAGAAATTGAGCTTTTGTCCATGATTAAACGCTTTCTATTTTTTGTGGCATACATGTTTTTAGTTTTTACTTTATTTTACTTTGTTTTTATGTTGAATTTATTCATAGGTTTTAAATAAAAAAAATTTGAATATGATCAAACACACAAAAAAATTAATGTAGCTTCTTGCTTGATTTTTAAAATTTGGTTGTCTTGATCAGATAATAGTCATGAGATGATCAAGAAATTGTCATTTTTATGTGATTCGAAGTGGCAAGTTTATGGAGTTTTCTTGAGCAGGGTGCCCCTCACTAGAACCTAAGCAATAATGTTTCTTGATCTTTTTAGCAAGGGGAGCTCCCTACCAAATAGAATCAGATGAGGGGTACCCTCAGTCTGATTGTGCAAGGTTTTGTAGGGGCACGCAGTAATGTTGAGTTTTTTGGTTGCGGGGAGGGGGGGTTGAGACAATAATGTTTCTGGAGATTTTTGGATGCGGGATCCCACCCACCAGATACAAATGAAATAGTGCATGGTTACGCAAGAGGGGGGGGGGATGCAGTAATTTTTTAGTGTTTTTTTTTGTAAGGGGAGCCCCCTGCCAAATAGAAATGAATCAGATGAAGACTTATCGCAGGGTGTAATATTTTTAGAGTTTGAGGATGTGACTCCCCTTTACTCTTTCTCTCTCTTTGGAGGTGGGCAGCCAACTAAGGGTCGGCCGGATAAAACATGGGATGGGTAACTTCCCTGAAGTAAACAAAATTACTTCTCTTTGTTTTTGTGTGGGAGTTTTTGTTTGGTCAAAGGCCTTTTTATTTATAGTACTTCCTATTTTTCGTAAGATGGACTACAGTGAGTACTATGCAAAAGCATATTGTCCTAATTCTATCATGTGTTGTCTTTTTGTGCCTGTGGACCTTATCTATATGATTCTTTTCGTACAAAGACAATTCTAGGTCGGGCACCATACAAGCTTGAGGTCAGATGGGGAACCCACTCTGGATGCAGCTCATCGTATTCATAATGATATTGTTAAACCTCTCATCCTGTCCTGATGCAAAAATATTGACGCTATTGATAATCATGGTATTATGGCCAAATTTTAACAGGAAAACAAGGCTTTCTCCTCCAATTTCCAGTTATGTTAGCTCATTATTTTGTGGAATTATTATTTATGTTTTATATATACATTGCACCTAGCGTAAAGAATGCATGAGAGCAATCCATCTAAAAATTCAATAGAAAACACACTAACATACATTAATGTCATGCCAAATAATGCTAATCGATATGCTCGCTCACAGTAGGGAATATGAAAAATGCTTCCCATTATTCTATATAAAAAATAATCACCCCCAGCTATCTTAGCCTTAATCAAATGAGGGCTTTTGTAATGTGCAATTGATAAAGTTTGAAGGCGTACTCTGAAGAGAATCGAATGATGCCATCAGGGACCACATTATGTGGCTTTATTTGGATTTTTAAGTGAACCGGAATGAGCTAGACATTTCCGGTTGCTTGATTCGATATTGACGATAAGATACGGCCCCTGTGATCAACACTGCGCATATTTTTTTCAGGGTCTTTAGCTAATGAATTAAACGTGGACAAAGAAAATTCCATTACAGAGACAGGAAATCGGCAGGCTACGCGATGCTCGCTGGTGAGCATTTGTTGTATATGGAGCTAAATTATTTATGAACATAGTTCAATTCAATCATTATCTAGCTAGAACTACCAACGCCAGGAACGCTTGTCCTGACCTGTGCGACCCACTATGACACTAATGCATGATCAGTGGCCTTGTGGATTGGGAACCTATTAATTGTTATATCGTTTTTCCAAGTTTCCTTCCCGGCCCTTCTTTGTTGATGGTTGCCACAATGCTTTGGTAAAGAAAACTGGGTCAGGCTTCTAGACAAATCTTTTGTCTAAACTACCTTGAAAAGGATGGAGGTTAGGAGATCTTGTACCCATCATAAAAAGAAATACAAAGAAAGAGGGGATAGAAGAGTCTTACGTCAAGGAAATTACAAAATCAATAGAATGTTAAAGAACCAGCACAAAGAAATGAACTGCAGTAAGAGTAGGGTCTGAAAATTGTCAGATCTATTCAATGGTCGTAACGAAGGATCAAATAAATAACTATAGGGACGCGAATATGTGTTTCAAAAATAATTACATATTTGAAATTTTGTTCCGTCTTGTAAGACTAACCAACATTTAAAAGCAGAGTATGACATGCAAAAGTAATGTTTGGTGGATGCAAGGAATGAGTAAAAAAGATGTAGAGATACACACAACAATTTATTAAATATAACTAATAATCCTACATCTTCTATTCTAGTATTTATGTGCTATGCAAAGCTAAACCAGGGCATTAGGACACAAATATGTTACTCTTGCCAGAGGTTTGCTCTCCAATGATTATATTTTCCAAAGATGATCAGCATCAATATATCACAATTATAGAAGTGACTTAAGTCATCTATACTTTACTTTTTGTCATGCCCCCCAAAATTTAAAACCAATGAAAAAGTAAATTAATAAACTATACTTTAACCCGGGCTATGAGTCAACACTAAAAAACGGGTGGGCTTCAGCGGCCAGATTTTAGCGACAGTTCCGTAAAAGCCTCCACTAAATGTATGTAATTAGTGGGGGCTTGGAATCACCCCCTGCTAAAGTCATTTAAGCCATGACTGTGCGAGGTGCATCATCAAAGCAGCCGGAAGAAGGAGCACGGGAGTCCCTAATTCTTCCCACGCATGTAAAGTGTTAATGGAACTACATCGAAGCTGCCAACATTGCTCCCCACTACAGATCAAAGAAAAAACCCCTGTGGTGCAGGATTAATTAAGCACTAATTCTTCTTGAACACAACAAGAGATTAATTTTGCAACATGTGGAGATTGATAAACAGAAGAAAGGCTATGTTTTGAGGGTTGTTCGGTTGATCAACCACTGAGGCAGGGATCAATTGTCAACCTTCTGGCCAAGAGGAGTGATCTGACATCCATACAGAGTGAAGATCAATTATTCCATTTTGTTTCTCACCAGTAAGTTGATCAACATACTGTAAATAATTTGTTTTATCATTTTGTTTCTCTAGTTGGTACTGTTTAATATTTTTTCGCAACACTACAACAAAATGTATTATTAGTGATACAAAGAAAAATATCGCTAAAAAAAACTACTTGTGATACTTAAAAAATGTATCAAAAAATTAAATATTAGTGATGTTTTTTATAAAGAGAGAATGAAGAAAGAGATGATGGCTAGAGTGAGAAGAAAGAGTCAAGAGAGGGAAGAGAGAGTAGAGAGAAGAGAATGAGAAGAGAGATGAGAGAGATGAGAGAGGAGAGAGGAGAAAGAGAGGCGGAATAAATTAAGTTATATTTTTGAGATTTTTTATTATATTATTAAATTTTAAAAATAAAAAAAATTCAAAATAAAAAATATTAGTATTGGTGAAATTTTATTTAAATTTTTTATTAATTTTAAAATATATTTATAATAAAAGAGAGACTAAAGATAAAGAAGAGAAAGTGCATAGAGAGAGGAGAGGATGTTGACATAAAAAAAATCAAAGTCAAAATTTAAAAGTCAAGATTTTGGAGCATGACTAGCTCTGAGTAAGACCAAATTTTTTAATGGACAAAGTCTCTGAAAGTGGACAAAGTCTAAAGAAAAAAAAGTGAAGAAGCAAAATATAATCCTACATTAGTAGGAATGGACTAAGACTTCTAGTAAAAAAAATATTATGTGAGGACCTCATGGGGCCTCCTTACACTCAAAGTTAAATGGCTAAGAGAGACTTTGTAAGCCTCACGTAGCGACATTAAAATAAATAAATAACTAAATCCCAATTACAAAGGGTTGTGTGAGACTCATAAATCTCACGTAGAAGTAGCCATAAAACCAAAATAAGTAAAAGACTAGGTGAGACTTGTAAGTCCCACATCAAGTCTTGTTTTGTAAAAACAAATGATAATATTCAACCATAAAACGACTAAAATGGCTAGAAACACAAAAAAAATCATCAAAGAACTCAAGATAAAAAAATGAAATGACGAAGTTAAAAAAAATGTGTGTAAAGAAAGTGATGAAGTGGGGAGAAGACTAAGTCAAAGGTATAATATTGGGACTTCCCCTTTTACTTTCAAAACTACCTTCACCACATTCCCACTTCCCACTAACTCATAACTCTCCACAAACTACACCCACGAACTACCCCCACGTACAACTCATCCCACTAACTCACCCCTACTACTTGCTTAACTATACAACTCCAATACTATAAATACCCCTTCGTTTTCATAAGGAGGGGCTTTTGACTTTCAAGTCTACAAAACCTTAAAAAAGAAATCTAGAAGTCTATCACACACCAAAAGAAATCTAAATCCTAAAAAGCCTTGACCTTTTGAAAATCAAAGAAGTTCAAGAAATCGCAGAACAAAAAGAAATACACAAGAAAGGAAGAACTTGTGCAAGGGGAGCTCTCATCCTCAAGAAGAATTTTCCTTGTTTTCTTATTTTCTTTTCTTTTCTCGAAATATGAAAGTTTTAGCCACTTATTTTAATAAATTCCAAGTTGTTTCTTTTGTTTTTGTTATCTAATCAAAGGGTTTTGAAAATTGATTAATCACCACTACTCCATCTAAATTGTAAAGAGTATTCTAGATTAATCAAGAGAAGGTCATCTCACAAAAAAAAATATTTTTTTTCTATCTCTTGCAATGAAGGATTCTTGACTTGTGCTTAAGTGTTTGACTCTTACAGTACTAGTCATCTCTATGACAATATTAGAAAGACAATATTGGAGTTTTCATAAGTGAGAAAAAATTGTTACCCAATGATTTTGAACTACTAAGTGAATGTAACAACATAGAGCAAATTTTATTTGACTTTGAGTCTAATGATTGGTGTTCCCCTCTAATTGATTTTTTCTTACATAACATCTTACCCCAAGACCCATCGAAGGCTGCAAGCATGAGGCGCCGAGCCCCAAAGATTTATTATAATGCAAAAATGAAAATGTTGCGTCGAAAGTCTTAAGATGGGATTTTACGAAGGTGTTTGTCACAAAAAGAAGCTTAAAAAGTAATCCAAGAAACTCATGATGGCGTTTGTGGAGCTCACCAGCCTAGTCCAAAATTACAGGATAGGATAAAAAGGTTGGGATAGTACTAGCCTACCATGATAAAACATTGTATAGAATATGTAAGAAATGTCAAGCATGCCAATATCATCCAAACTTTATACATCAAGCACCTGTATTCTTACACCCTACAACTGCTTCTTGGCCTTTTGAAACGTAGGGAATGGATATCATAGGTCCAATTACGCCTAGCTCATCAAAAGGTCATAGGTTTATAATCACAGTCATTGACTACTTCTCAAAATGGGCAGGCTATAGCTCTTCGTGAAACAAAAACTAAAAATGTATTAAAATTCTTGAAGACTCATATTATTTATAAGTTTGGAGTCCCAAGAAGGTTTGTGCATGACAATGGACCTCAATTTGTAAATTATAAATTTTACCAATTCTGTGCAAAGTATGGTATTAAGAGTGTAGCCTCAACTGCACACAATCTTGCTGCCAATGGGCTTGCTGAAGCTTTCAACAAGATTATATGCAAACTCCTAAAGAAAGTCATTTCAAAGAACAAAAGGGAATAGCATGAAAAGTTGCTACAAGTATTGTGGGCTTTTCGCACCACAGTTCGAAATGCAACTCAAGCGACACCTTTCTCCCTTATTTATGGATGTGAAGCGGTTTTACCCTTAGAAATTTAAATCTCATCGTTAAGAGTGGCTTTGGCTAATCAATTAACAAATGATGAGATTATCAAGCTAGGTCTACAAGAATTAGAAATTCTTGACAAAAAAGGCTACAAGCACAGCAAACTACAGACACTACAACAAATTTCAGTATTAGTGACGCATGTAAATGTTGCTAATAGTACCATAAGTGTCGCTAATGAGTATTAGCGATACATAAAAAGCATCACTAAATATGTCGATAAAACTACAATCGCTACTACTTATTAGTGACGCTTGTTGTAAGTGTCGCTAATAGTATAACATTAACGACATATAAAAAACGTCACTAAATACGTTAGTATTATAGATGTATACCTATACGTCGCTAATATATTACTATTAGTGACACTTATCATTAATTTTTTTAAAAAATAAAATAATAAAAATAGTTTGCCAAAAATGGAATAAAAAATTTATTTTGTTATTCGCAACGCTTTTGAAAGCGTCGCTAATATGAAATAAAAAAATAAAAAATTCATTAGCAACGCTTTTAGAAGCATCACTAATGACTTAATAAATTAATAAAAAAAACCCGCTGGTGGCATGAGCAGGGACCATTCCTCAAGTTTGTCAACCGGAGGGGGGGTTGGAGGGAGGAGCCATAATCCAATGGGGGGGGAGCCCCCTGGCCCCAAAGCCCTTTCCTCCAATCTGCCAACCGGAGGAGAGGGGGCAACAGGGAGGGGGGGAATTGGGAGGGGGAGGGGAGAGAGGGAGAGCGAGAGGGAGGAGGGGGGTGGGGGACCGGAGGATGGCCGGCCCCCCCATCCCCCTCTCTCCCCGGCTCCACCCCCTCCTTCACATCCATCAAAAATCAGAGGGGAAGGAGGGGGGAAGGGAGGAGCCGGGGGTGAGAAGGGGGGTAACCGGGGAGGGGAAGGGGGGCAGAGCAGAGTTGGGTGGACGGCAGAGGGTGGATAGGAGGCTGGGGTGTAGCGGGGTGGACGAGAGGATGGGGTGCAGCCGGGCAGCTGGGACACAAGCAGAGACTATAGTTGTGGTGCAGAGGGGTGGAAGGTGACAGTGGAGGTCTGCACCCAGCAATGGGTGGAGGCAAGGAGCGAAAGAAGGACGAAAATTGCTCATGGGCAAAAAATACCTGCGCGGGCCAATATATATCGCCTGCACGATCGATATTTTGCCCCGCATGGGCATTTTTTGGAAGCGCATTTTTTTTACTTATGACGCTTAGAGAGCGTCAGAAATAAACATATTTGCGATGCTTTGTCTATGCGTCGTGAACATTTATTTTTTGCCGGCTAATAAACATACCGTCGCACATATTATATCTTAGCGACGTTTTCTTAAACGTTGCAAATAATATTTATTTACGACAATTATACATCAACGTAGCTAATATCGTATCATTTGTGATGCTTACACACAAGCGTCGCAAATGCTCTTACTTTCTCTGCCTTCCTCTCTCTCCACTCCCTCTCCTATCTCTCTCTTTGCTTTCTCTCTCTCCTCTCTCTCCCATTCCTATCTATCCTCTCACGCCCCCTCTCCTCTCTCACTCCCTCTCTCCTCACTATCCCATCCCTCTCCTCTCTCCTCCCTCTCTCTCTCTTCTCCCTCTTATCTCTCTCCTCCCTCTCTCACCCTCTTCTCTCTCTCCTCCCTCTCTCACCCTCTTCTCTCTCTCCTCTCTCTCTTCTCCCACCACCTCTCTCTTTTCTTTCCTCTCTCTTTCTCTCTCTCTCTTCTCCCACTCACCTCTCTCTCTCTTGTCTCCTCTTTGTCTCTCCCTCCTCCCTCTCTCTCCTCCTCTTCTCCCACACTCTATATTCTCACTATTTTTTATTTTTTATTTCAAAATTAATTAAAAATATAAATAGATAAAAATATTTTAGTGAGGCATAAGATTATATATTGCTAATACTAAGCGTATTAACAACATATATAAAGGTATTAACGACGTATATGACTATACGTCACTAATACTTAAAGATATTAACAACATATATGCCTATTTGTCACTAATATTTTTTTATTTTTTAATTAATTTTAAAAAAATAAATAAAATAAAAAAATTTCCTCTCTACCCTCTCCTCTCTCTCTCTCTCTTCTCCCTCCCTCTCCTCCCACTCTCTCTCTCCTTCTCTCCACCCTCTTCTCTCTCTCCGGCCTCTCTCTCCCTCTCTCTCCTCCCACTCTCTCTCCTCCCTCCTCTCCCTCTCTCTCTGCCTCTCTCTTTATATCCTCTCTATTTTTATTTTAAAATTAATTAAAATATAAATAAATAAAAATGTATTAGTGATGCATAGGGCTCTACATCACTAATACAAAGGGTATTAGTGATGTATATAACTATATGTATCATCTCTATATAACTATATGTTGCTCTATTAAAGGTATTAGCGACATATATCATTATACGCCGCTAATATATTTTTATTTTTTTATTTTTGATTAATTTTTAAATAAAAAATATATAACAAAAAAAATTAAAAAAATTCCCTTTCTCTACCCTCTATCTCCTCTCTCTCTATCTCTCATCTCTCTCTCCTCCCTCTCTCTACCCTCTTCTTTCTCTCCTCTCCTCTCTCTCTCTTCTCCCTCTCCTCTCTCTCTCCCTCTCTCTCTCCTCCCTCTCTCCTCTCTCCTCTCTCTCTCTCTCTCCCTCTCTCTCACCTCCCCCTCTCTCCCTCTCTCCTCCCTCCCTCCCCCTCTCTCTATATCCTCTATTTTATATTTTTTATTTAAAAATTAAGTAAAAATAAATAAATAAAAATATATTATCGACGTATATGTCTATACGTCTCTTCTATATTTTTATATTTTTAATTTTTATAATAATAAAATAAAATTTTTTCATCTCTCTCCTCTCTATCTCTCTCTCCTCCCTCTCTCCACCCTCTTCTCTCTCTCCTCTCTTCTCTCCCTTTCTCCACCCTCTTCTCTCTCTCTCCTCTCTTCTCTCTCTCTCCTCCCTCTCTCCACCCTCTTCTTTCTCTCCTCTCCTCTCTCTCTCTCTTCCCCTCTCTAATCTTTCTCTCCTCCCTCTCTCTCCCCTCTCCCCTCCCTCTATCTCTATATCCTCTCTATTTCATATTTTATATTTAAAAATTAATTATAAATAAAATAAAAAAATATATTAGCGATGCATAGGACTATACGTCACTAATACTGAGGGCATTAGAGACATATATGCTTATACATTGTTAATATATTTTTATTTTTTATTTTTTATATAATTTTTAAATAAATAATATAAAATACATAAAATAAAAAATTTTCCTCTCTCCCTCTCTCCAACCACTTCTCTCTCTCTCTCCTCCCTCTCTCTCCTCTCTCTCTCAACCTACTCTCACTCTCCCTTTCTCGTCTCCCTATCTCTCTCTTTCTCCTCTCTCCTCCCTATCTCTCTCTCTCCTCTCTCCTCTCCCTCCTTTCTCTCCCCTCTCTCCTTCCTCTCTCTCTCCTCCCCCTCTCTCTCTCACCTCACTCTCTCACCTTCCCCCTGTCTCTTCAATCCCTCTCTCTCCATGCACTCTCTCTTTTATTATAAATTATATTTTAAAATTAATAATAAATTTTAAGAAATAAAATATATTATATATAAATATTAAAAGTTTAATCTATTATTAACACTATTTTTTATTAGAAATTTAATATTTATTTATTGTATATAAAATAGTAAATATTAAATAAAATATATTATATTTAGGAAGTTTATTATAATTTTTTTAATATTTTTTTATTAAATAAAATTAATTAATAAAGCTATTAGTGATGCTTGCCAACAAGCATCACTATTAGAAATTGTATTTGCAATGCTTATTTACAAGCGTTACTATTAGAAATTGTATTTGCGATGCTTATTTAAGAGCGTCGCTAATAATTAAAAATTTTATTTTTTTATTTTTAAGTCATTACTATTAGGGACGCTTTTGTAAGCGTCGCTAATAGTAGCATTATTAGCGATGTTGTTGAATAAGTGTCGCTATTGCGAAGGCCATTAGCGACGCTTAAAAAAAAGCGTCGCTAATAGTCATGTTTTTTTTATTTAAAAGATATATCCTTTAACGATGGTTATGTAAAGCGTTGCAAATAGAGTTACTATTAGCGACGTTTAGAATAAAGTGTCGCTAATATGATTAGTGTTAGCGATACTTTAAGGTAAGCATCGCTAATATATGACTATTAGCGACGCATACGAAAAGGCGTCGCTAATACTTCAATTTTTTGCGACACGTGTTTATTCGTCATAAATAGTTATGTTTAGCGACACTTAGCTTTGCATCGCTAATACTACATTTTGTTGTAGTGAGAGTTGTATCAGGCAAGGATGATTGGGACTTTCAATAAAAAAGTTAAACTAAGATCTTTCAAGAAGGGCGATTTAGTGCTCTCCATCAAACGACCTATGATTGTCACGCATAAGTCAAAGGGCAACTTTGAACCAAAATGGGAAGTGCCATATGTTGTTGAAACCGTCAATTCAAATGGAGCTTATCGACTCTTGACACAAGAAGGTGATTGGTGTATGCTACCAATCAATGGGAAATTTTTGAAAAAGTATTACCCCTAAATTGTTGTCGCAAAACCTACTTCAGTGTTTAAAAAAAATGTGTACATGTTGATGATCAGACTTTTTCTTTTTGAGCTATTTGAAGTAATTGTTCTTCACAAAGTCCAAGTCATCTAAAAAAAAAGTTGTCCGTTTTGCATTGAAACATCATTGGTGATGTTATTCCATTTTGTAACTAATTAGGCCTTGGTGATGTAATACACATCATGAAAGAAGTAGTGTTACTTCAACTATGTTTGATTTTAAAAGTTATGTTTAGAGTCCCCTCTTAAGAAAAGAAAAAAACCCTTAAGGCAAGAAAAAAAAAGTTTAGTAGCTTAAAAAAATATAAAAAAGGGGAAGGGGTAAGCAAGCTTACTGTCTTCACTCTTTAATATATATTTTTAAATAAATTTAGAGCAGAAAAAAAAACTTCAAAATCAAAGTGATCAAGTCTAAAGTTCTCAATCCCCTTAGAAAGAAACATAATAAGACTTGCATCACTCTTTTGTAAAAAAAAATTCATCAAAGGAAACAAGTCTAAAGTTCTCGATCCTATTGGAAATAGGCATAATGAGACTTGCAAAACAAATCAAAATCAAAGAGAGTAAGCTTAAAGTTTTCAATCCCCTCGAAAAGAGAGATAATGAGACTTGCATCTCTCTTTTGAAAAATGAAAAATAAAAAAAATTTAAAAAAAAGAAAGCCTAAAGTTCTCGATCCCCTCGGAAAGATATATAATAAGACTTGCAAAATAAATCAAATTGAAATCAAAGAGAGCAACCTAAAGTTCTTAATCCCCTCGGAAATAGAAATAATGAGACTTGCATATCACTTTTGAAAAAAAAAATAATTTTTTTCTTTGCAATATGAAAGTTTAAAGTTCTCAATCCCCTCTGAAAGAGAGATGATGAGACTTGTAAAATAAATCAAAATCAACGAGAGTAAGCCTAGAATTCTCAATCCCCTTGGAAAGAAAGATAAAGAGACTTGCATCTCTCTTTTGAAAAAATAAAAAAATAATCTCTCAAAAGAAGCAAATCTAAAGTTCTCAATCTCATTAGAAAGAGACATAATGAGACTTGCAAAACAAATCGAAATCAAAGAGATGAAGGGCAAAATTCTTAATCCCCTCAGAAAGAGACATAATGAGACTTGCATTTCTCTTTTAAAAAAATAAAATAAAAATCAAAAGAAACAAGTTTAAAGTTCTTAATCCCCTTGGAAAGAGACATACTGAGACTTGCAAAATAAATCAAAATTAAAGATATCAAGGCTAAAGTTCTCAATCCCCTTGGAAAGAGACATTATTAAACTTTCTCTCTTTAAAAAAGATGAAGTTGTTTTTTAAGAGAAGAAAGTCTAAAGTTCTCGATACCCTTAGAAAGAGACATAATGAGACTTGCAAAAATAAATCAAAATCAAAATCAAAGAGAGCAAGCCTAAAGTTCTCAATCCCTTCAGAAAGAGAAATAATGAGACTTGCATCTCTCTTTTGAAAAATAAAAAAATTATTTTTTTAAAAAATAGAGAAAATGAGGCTTACATCTATCTTATAAAAAAAAATTCAAAAGAAGCAAGTCAAAGTCCTCAATTCGACATCGTGAAAGTTACAAAATGACTTACAAAACAACAAAAAAAAAGAACCTTAAGATTCCCAATCCCTCGGAAAGAGAATTAGAATTGCAACAATTTTTATATGTCATTGTGTAGGTTATAAAGTTAAATTTTAAGTCCTTAGATGTCTGTAAATTACACCTCTATTATTAGCAGAAGGAAAATGAGCTCGCTCAAATATCAAAATAGTCTTGAACCTAGAAATAAAAAACATGGGGCACCCTATTAGCCTCAATAGTGTATAAAAAAAAACTGGTGGTGGCTTCAGTTGAGCCTATGACTTACTGTCTTATTAAGAATTGAACTGTATACATTAAACCATAAAAAAAAAAGTTAGAAAAATCAATAATGGCAATGCATACTAATGATTTTTGCCTTTGATCCAACGACAACAACATTGACTAGTTAATGTAAATTTTAAAAAATAAAGATTGAAGGACAAGTTTTAAGAAAAGGTTTGCTGCAATATTGACTAGCTAAAGTACCCATGAATTTGTATCGAAAGATTATAAGGCATGTGTGAACTCATTATTATCTCCACAGCTCTATCCATTAGAACTTTAAAATTCCCATCAAAATTCAAACGGGTTCCATACGAAGTAATTTGAATTGCAAACAACCCAATAAAAGAATTTAATAGTAAACCAGGCATTGCTCTCACAACCTTTTCTGATGAGTGACTGTTCCATTTATAAAGCCATTCCACTGTCACCCCTCAGAGAGAGGCTATCTATTGACATAAAAAAAATCAAAGTCAAAATTCAAAAGCCAAGATTTTGGAGCTTGACTAGCTCTTAGTGAGACCAAATTTTTAAATGGACAAAGTCTCCGAACCAGACAAAGTCTAAAGAAAAAAAAAAGTGAGGAAGCAAAATCTAATCCTACATACGTAGAAATGGACTAAGACTTCTAATAAAAAAAAATTAAGTGAGGACCTCGTGGGGCCTCCTTACACTCAAAGTTAAATGGCTAAGAGAGGCTTTGTAAGCCTCACGTAGCCACATCAAAATAAATAAATAGAAAAATCCCAATTGCAAAGGGTTATGTGAGACCCCATAAGTCTCACGTAGAAGTAGCTATAAAACCGAAATAAGTAAAGACTAGGTGAGACTCGTGGGTCCCACGTTAAGTAAAAACAAAAAAAATAATATTCAACCATAAAAGACTCAAATGGATGGAAACACAAAAAAATATCATCAAAGAACTCAAAGTTTGGTTTGGATAAAAAAAATAATGAAGTTAAAAAAAAATGTGTGTAAAGAAAGTAATGAAGTGGGGAGAGACCAAGTCAAAGGTATAATACTGAGACTTCCCCTATTACTTTCAAAACTACCTTCACCACATTCCCACTTCCCACCAACTCACTCTCCACCAACTACACCCATGAACTACCCCCACAACTCACCCCTACTACTTGCTTAACCGTACAACTTCAATGATATAGATACCTCTTCATTTTTATAAGGAGGGGCTTTTAGCTTTGAAGACTACGGAACCTCTAAAAAGAAATCTAAAAGTCCATCACATACCAGAAGGAATCTAAATCCTAAAATGCCTTGACCTTTTAAAAATAAAAGAAGTTTAAGGAATCGAAAGACAAATAGAAGCACACAAGAAGGAAGAAGAACTTGTGCAAGGGGAGCTCTCATCTTCAAAAAGAATTTTCCTCATTTTCTTTTCTTTTCTTTTTTCTAAACTTGAAAGTTCTAGCCACTTCTCCTAGCAATTCTTTTTTCCTATTTTAATAAATTCTAAGTTGTTTATTTTATTTTTGCCATCTAATCAAAGGGTTTTGAAAATTGATTAATCACCACTACTCACTCGAAGTTGTAAAGAGTAGTTTTAATTAATAAAGAAAAGGTTGTCTCACATAAAAAAATGGTTTTTCCTATATCTCTTGCCTTGTGCTTAGGGAACTACCGAAATGCCCCAACAGTGGAGAGGAGAGAGAGAGATTGAGGAGAAAGTGTAGAGAGAAAAGAGAGAAAGAGAGAGTGAGGAGAGAGAGAGAGAGTGGGGAGAGATTGAGGAGATAGAGTGAAGGACAGAGAAGAGAGAGTGTAGAGGAGACAGAGAGTGAGGAGAAAGGGAAAAGAGAGATAGAGGAGAGAGAGGGTAAGGAGAGAGAGGGATAAGTGTATTTTTCATTATATCTTATGTTTTAAAAATTAATAAAATAAATTTAATAGCAATGCTTAGGTTAAAACATTACTACTACCCAAGGTATTAGTGATGCTTAAACATAAGTGTCACTAATACCTAGGGTTGTAGCAACAATTTCTTCTAAGCATCACTACTAAATTTATTTAATTTTATATTATTATTTTAAAATATAATACATAATTAAAAATAAAAGAATAAAAATAAATTCCCCTACTCTCGCATCTCGTATTCAGAGCTGGGGCTCACATTGACATGCATGGGAGAGAAGAGAGATAGAGAGAGAGTAGAGAGGAGATAGCGAGAGAGTGAGGAGAGAGAGAGGGAAGATAGAGCAACCAGAGGAGAGAGAAGAAAGAGAAAGAGGAAGGAGGGAGGAGAGGGAGGGTAGAGAGAGGGTTTGGAGTGCAAGAAGAGAGAGGGTAAGGAGAGGAGAAGCAATCGAGGGAAGAGAGAGAAGAGAGAGGGTAGACAAAAGTCTAAGTGTATTTTTTAATTATATAATGTTTTAAAAATTAATAAAATAAATTTAGTAGTGACGCTTAAGTTAAAACGTCACTATACCCAAGGTATTAGCGACACTTAAACACAAGCCTCGCTAATACCTAGGGTAGTAGCGATGCTTACTTCTATGGTCGCTATTAAATTTATTTTATTTGATATATTATTATTTTAAAAATATAATATATAAATAAAAAATCTAAAAAAATTAAAATAAATTCCCCTACTCTCTCCCTCTTGTCCTTGGAGCCGAGGCTCATGTTGACACACGTGCGAGGGAGAGGAGAGAGAAAGAAGAGAGAGAGGAGAGAGAAAGAGGAGTTGGGCCTCACATTGACGCATGTGGGAGAGAGAGAAAAGAGAGTGTACAGAGAGATTGAGAGAGAGAAGAGAGACAATGAGGAGAGAGAGAAGTGAGCTTGTAGAGAGAGTGAGAGTGAGGAGAGAGGAGAGGGACTGAGGAGAGAGAGGAGAGAGAGAAGAGAGATTGTAAAGAGAGTGGTGTAGAGAAAGAGAAGATAGAGTGACAATGAGGAGAGAGAGATAGTGCGGTGAGAGAGGGGATAGAGAGCAAGGATTAAAGTTTTAATTATAAATTATTTTTAATTTTTTTAAAAATAATAAAAATTATAGGAGTGACGTATATAGGTATGCATCGCTACTACCTTAATATTCTAGTTACTCATAAGCTTATGCGTAGCGACATATTTATGTACGTGTCTCTAGTACATAGTGTAGTAGCTAGTGTTGCCGCATGTACATATGTGTCTTTAGTTTTGCCAAACCCAAAATCGATACCACTTAAGAAAATTATATCCTGAATCTGACCTGACCCGTACCCTACCCGTTTGACACGAATAGAATAAAAAATAATTTTTAAAATTTTATTTAAATTTTCTTAAAAAGTAATATTAAAAAATACATAAAATGGTAAAACTCGACCCGACCCAAATGGGTCGGGTTTGTTTTTTAAAAATTGACCCGAATATAAACATAAAATATATAAATTTTATATTTATATTCGGGTCAATTTTTAAAAAACAAACCCGACCCATTTGGGTCGGGTCGAGTTTTACCATTTGCTTGACCTGAGTGGCATCCCTAGTAGTAGCGACGCATATACTAGTTTTCTAATTTTTAAAAAAATAGTAACACAAAAGAGAGGGGGAGAGAGAGATAGAAGGGGAAGAGAGAGTTTGGGAGAGAGAGAAAGGGTCGAGAGAGATATAAGGGGAAGAGAGTTTGGGAGAGACAGAAAGGGCGAGAGAGGATTGAGAGAGTGGGTAGAGCGGGAGAGGATTGAAAGAGAGATGAGAGAGAGGATGAGAGAAGAAAGGTTGACAGAGAGGGTTGACTGAGAGTGTAGAGAGAGAGATGAAGGGGGGGAGAAGTTAAAAAAATTACTATTAGCGTCTCTAATAGAACAATAAGTGGCGATGCTTATTCTTAAGTGTTGCCACTGGTAACACTATTAGCGGTGCTCACCACTAAGCATTGCTAATAGATTTTTTTTTTTTAAAAAAAATTCATGTTATTAGCGACGCTCGGTAGTAAAAGTCTCTAATAGGATCCGTATTAGCAGCCGTGAAGATTCAGCGTTGCTAATTCGTTTACTATTTGCAATGCTAGCTTCCGAGTGGCCCTAATAACTTAATTATTTTAAAAAAATACATCTATTAGCGTCGTATCGAAAGAATTGTCCCAAAAGACTCTAATTGCAACTCTTTGAAGTGTCCCACAGATTGCATACTTTTTGCTATGCTTCTTTTGAAGCATCACCAAAATTATTACAAGGGCGAATTTTCGTCCGTGCCTTTATATCCCATGGGACACCTACAACTGCAAATCCTTCTGCAAGTCCACCCCTTACTATGTCCAGAACCAGACCATCCTTCAAGACGAGGACGGCGACCCCAACTGGCTCTGCTGCCAGACTCTCAATCTCACTGGCATCGGCCTTGCTGTCTACATCAAGGGAACTTTTTTTTTCAATCTTCTTGATCCGGCCACCTCCGCCTCCAGCATCGCCAACTTCTAGCCATCATTAAGATCAGGTAGGATTCCAGCCTCTCTGATCTCCATCCTCCAGCTACCGTCCACTATAGTCCATCCACCGTTCTTTTTTTGTTTGTGATGCTCTTCAAGAGTGTTGCAAATAGAGTTATTTTATGCCTCTCTGACACATTCATAAGCATCACAAATGAGTGATAGAGACCCCATTTTTATTGATGCATTTAACGATGCTTTCTAAGCATTGATAATATTTATTAATGACACTTGTATGACTATTGGCGACGCATAAAAGTGGGACGCTATTAGTATTTTTTTAATTTTAATTTTAAAAATATAAAAATTAATAAAAATATTTTAAAAAAACTTAAAATAAAATTACTCTCCCTCTCCTCTTTCTCTCCTCTCCCTCTTCTTTCTCTCCTATCACTCTCTCTCTCTCCCTCTCCTCTCTCTCCTCTTATTTCAAATTTTTATAATTTTTTATTTTAATTTTTTTTAAAAAAATAAAATTAAATAATTCCTATTAGCTACGTATAGAAATATATGTCGCTAATGGCTATACTATTAGCGACATATATTTCTATACGCGCTAAAAGTTTTTATTTTTTATTTTTATTATAATTAATAACTATTTGCGATGCTTAAAACAAGTGTCGCTAATAGTATCTTTTTTCCTTTTTTATTTAAAATATATATTTTTTAGTGACGTTTGCATAAAGTGTCACAAATAGGTCAACTATTAGAGATGCTTATAATTAAGCGTCGCTAATATGATCAGTATTAGTGATGCTAATAAGTAAATGTCGCTAATATCTGACTATTAGCGATGTATATATTTATGCGTCGCTAATAGTTGATTTTATTGTGACATTTCTATATGCGTCGTAAATAGTTATTTTTAGCGACGATTAATGCGTCGATAATGCTACTTTTTGTTGTAGTGGTTTCTTAGTAATTCCCAATTTCCATCACTAAACAAAACATTAGAATTTACCTTTACCAAGAAACCAAAGTCAGCATGACAACCTAACCAACATGGTTAACCTAGACTTATCATGATCAGTGCAACCAAATATGCAAGTGTCACTTAGTGCGATGTAGGCAAGACATAGTGCTATTTAGCTACTAAGGAATGAGCACCCAGAGATCCAAGTTCCATACCATAGACAGCTATGGTTTCACCTTGACATTGCACTTACACAATGTAGGGCATCTCTAGTATCTACATAGACTAACTTCACCACATAATGAGGTCTAACTCATGATGCCTTGAATATATATATATATATATATATATATATATATATATATATATATATATATATATATATATATATATATATATATATATATATATATGGAAAGAGTTTATATGAGCCCGGGCTCAGATATGCTTATGTGAGCCCGGGCTCTATAGGCCATTGGATTTATATCCGATGGCCCATAATATTCATTGGTTTTATGAGTATTATAAACCCATGAGTAATATGGGCCACCAGATGTAAATCCGACGGCCCATAGAGCCCGGGCTCACATAGAGATATATGAGCCCGGGCTCATATAAACGGGACTCTCTCTCTCTCTCTATATATATATGTTAAATTTAAATCACATCGCATAGTAAAATATAGGTGCAAGCATGCATATGTCAAATACACACAACATCTATACATCTAGTCATTCAATATTAAAGAACATATCCCACATTATTATCATAAATATTCACATACTCTAGATAAACATATCATGGAGCAATATTTATAATAACACGTATACTTATTTATCTATTCAAGTACACATATACTCATACATTCAAGTATCATGATTATAATTAACCTACCCTTATATGGATTTGAGAGATATCGTGCTTGCTAGTTTGTAGATCATCAAGTAAGCGCAATTAAGAAATAAAATAAGATTATTTACACTAATTCCCTAAATGTATGGAATTTATATATATTATATATAAAAAATGTAGCTTTAACAATTAAATCATAATAAATCACAAAGACTTTAAAAATTCACGAGATTTTTTTTATTAAGTAGAAAAGAGAGGAGCCTTGCCTCTATTAAAATAAGCGGGAAATAGTGTCAAAAATATAGAAAAGAAGAGATTACATAAACTGTAATATGAATTTTAAATTGTGAAAATAATTCTCTTATGAGTGGATTCATTTATGAAAATGCGAGTATTATCTCCTTCCTAATGACGTAAACAACACAACTAAAGAAGAGCTTCATGAGTAGACGCAAATTTGGAATAGAGTGATCAAAAAACTCAATGTGATAAAGCAGCAGTTGAGAAATTCATGAGATTATTACTGAACATGACTTCCGTAATAAAAAGTTCATATAAATTTTTGCACCTCGAAAATCAATCACATGGACATTGTATTGGAAGTTAGAGGGATAATTCCTGAAAAATCACATAAAATCAATATAATTATAATCACATCATGGTGAAAATAAAATAATGTTTCGACATATACAGACTGACTTATGGATTTTCCAATATCTAGGTGAGAATATCATGTGAATTAAAATTTCACAAACATATAGGAAAAACAAGAAAATACCCAAATCAAAGCAACAATCAATTAGACCCTATTATAACAATCATATAATTCCTTATGTTTTTAATAAAAATTCATAAAAGTAAATTCATCGATTAGTTCCCTTACAGCCAATTTCCGATTCGGCCTTGATCCACGAACTTGGATCCTACAAAAATCAAAGAAACCTTTCTATGAATGATTCAAGACAGTAATGAATTCAAAAGGAGATATTAATATAACATGAGAGACTCTATGAGAGAAGTTTGAATCAATAATGATTCAATTGAAAGAGAGATTAAAAGAAAATTGAATAGAACTTGAAGAGAGAGAAAAATATGTGACGATAGAAAATGAGGGGGAGAGAGGGGAGTGGTGTGTGATAGGGGAGAGGGGGTTTCTTTGCTTGTTTTGAGGTTTTTTCCAAAAAAGAAAATCTCCTCTAATCAAAAGTAGTTAGATTGACTTAGCCTGAGGAGTTCTTATGGGCAAGCTTAGGGGTAGTTAAGGGCCAAGATCCTAGTTGGTTATGAGGTTGAGAGAGAATAGGTCAAAGATCTATCTAGAGAACCACTTGCAATGACCTCTTAGCAATGAGAGAGAGAGAGAGAGGGAGAGAGATGCACCAAGTTCTAATTGATTGGATCGTAGGTCCCACAAAAAATTTATGTAGGCTTGAATGGTAATGTACCCCTAACTTTAAATGGTCATATCTCAGGCATATGAAGTTTGTTTTAGGTTTTCTTGTGTGTGTTCTCTTCATTTTCGTGTCTAGTTTCTAATGCAAGAAGTTTTATGTGAGAATTAAATGTCAATTAAGATATATACTATTTATAAAAATCTAGGGTTAAAAACCCAAAAGTTAACGGGTTGGGTTTACTAATGTCTAAAAGTTCAACTAAATCTCTAGTTCCAAAAACAAACACTCACACTCCCAAAAAACCAAACATAAATCAAAAGATTTCCATAAGTTCGGAGAAAGAGTAAAGTTGTTTATTGAACTCGTCCAAACAATCCTAGGCCCTCAATGTGACTAAACATTCTAAAGTCAATTTTTGAAGTAATAAAATGTTTAAAAATATTTTTAAAAATTTTCAGTTATTAAACTTTTCCCTGTGGTGTGCTCTCCTTTTCTTGCTAGAGGTGATTGTCAATCCAATCTTTTGTGCCTTTTTGAGGAGTTTGGCTTTGATCTCCTTACAATGAAGTGTCTCTTATATGTTGATCAATCACTCTTTATAATTTTCTCTCTTCTCAATGCGAATATATAATATATGACACAAGGGTAAGAGAGATAATCCCAATCTTCAAGTCACATGAACCTATGAAACGGGAATAGAATTGAAGCTCAAATGGTGCTTTGGATTGTTTAAAATGATATACTTTGATGACTTCGAGGCTAGACCTTATAAAGGTGAAGAGATTCTTCCACTTGATCCTTTTTTGTAAGGCTTATCTCTCAAAAGATACGATCATCCACTAGTTGATAATTGGAGACTTAAAATAGAAATAATCTATTTGAATTTTCAAGCCATTATGAGGGAAATGGATCATGTCCGTTGAAAGAGAAGTGACCACTGTAATGTAACAACTTGTCTTTGACTTCGACTGTTTTGAATTGGTAGACCATTGTCAGATTGCTCTTTAAAATTGAACATCCAAATTCAAAGGTAATTGTAACTGATATGCAACTGACCGATATGCAACCTCCATTTGGTAATTTTCATTGGTAGTTTTATTGGTCATTCTTTGGTATAATTTTCGATTTACCGATTACCAACTACTCTCTATGAGTGCAGTTACTATGTAACACAAGTATATTGGTAGTTTTGTACAGTGTCTTCCAGCTGAAAATTATAATTGACTTTGATTGAAATTTCAAAACATTGAAGCTTTGTGTTGAGGGAGAAAATAGAAGATCAAGTACTTCTCAAGTATCAAGAAAGACAAACATATCATTTGATTGCATACATGACATCGTCAATGACCAGGTTTCTCCAAGTATTAACACTAAGATCGTATCCTTAACACGATCTCAAACTGATCGTACATTATGTAACACCCCCTGTTCTGATTATGCATATACCGATGGGTTAGAGGTAATTCCATAATTTTATGTTGAATGTTAAGGGGTTTTAAGGAATGTAATTCCCATGTATAAATAGAGTTCACAATAATGAGTATAATGAATTGAAGAATATGCTAAACGGAGGTTGGGAACGAAAGTTACAACCTCGCGAAGTGTACCACATGGAAAGACCCACTTTAAGTGAGAGATAACCTACCCATGTGGGGTCTAGTTTTGAAGGGCTCGTTGATACGAGTCCATAAGTACTAAGAATGTGAGATTCAGACTTTAGGGTAAGAAGTAATTGTGTTTTGAAGTCAAAATTGTAATTGAAGGAAATAATAATAAAATATTGAAAAGATGTCGTCAACGCATCAGCGCCGTGCTGAGCCACATCGTAATCACACCAAGCTGCACGATCTGGGTTGTCCATGTGACATGGGACCACCGGATCGCATAGCTCCGCATGCGATGCAATGCACAGCACGTCGAAGTGCACCGACCATAAATAGTGGTCATTTCTATGTTGACATGTGGCGCGCATTCCTGAGGGTATATGTGTTTTCCCTCGTATGCTCGCACGACTTTTCCTATAAATTTCTCATTTCCGTTCAAAATTTTGGAGGAGTTTTGGGAGTCGTTCTAAGTCCATTTTCTTCCATTCAAAAGGCATTCTTATCTAATTCGAGGGTGCTCTACGCAATGGAATTCTTTGAGTTAGTGACTTTATGAGAGAGAAATGCCCCAGGATAAGAGGAGACATTGTCCATCGTCTACAGACTTGTAGAGGAAAAGGTGTCTCTGGCTAAGGGGATGGGAAGTTCTTTCCATCATTTATAGATGTGTAGAGGAAAAAGTATCTCTAGGTAAGGGGAGGTTATGTCCATCATCTATGGATGCATAGAGGGAAAAGTATCTCCGGGTAAGGGGAAACAAACGCGTAGAGGGAAAGGTGTCTCTGGGTAAGGGGAAACAGACACGTAGAGGGAAAGGTGTCTCTGGGTAAGGGGATGTTCTGTTTGTCGTCTATGGACGTGTAGAGAGAAAAGTGCCTCCGGGTAGGGGAGGTTCTGTCCGCTACCTACAGGCACGAAAAATGTAAAGTGTCTTGAGTTAAGTTATGTCTGCCACCTTTGGGCCACAACGAGGGAAATATCGTGGGTCAAAGGAAGTGACTGTTTGTCGTCTTCATACATAATGAGAAAAATGTGCTGAATCTAGAAGAGACTTTGCACGCTATCTTCAGATCTGAAGGGAAGAATGCCCAAAAGGAATTAACAACTTTGAGCATTGGTACATCTCTGGACATCAGTGGAGTAAGCATTTCTGACCTTTTGATTAAATTATATAAATACATGTGTTAATTAAGTTATATGATTTGCCATGAATTGACATATGTTGACATGTTTTGATTCGATATGCTTTGGTATAATCCGTGGGGATCTGAGCTACTCTGAAATGTTCTGTGATAATTTGATATGCTCCGATCTGATTCGATATGATTGGTATGGTTGAACAAAATCTGTTATGATATTATGGGATCTGATGTGTTCCAAATTATTTTGTTGGGTGCTCTGCCCTAATGTGCGATAGAGTGGGATGTGTGAATTTGTTGATTTATTGGCTTCTGTTTAACTTCGATGATTTATAGGATTTTCATCTTATTCTGAATGCTTTATTTTTATATACAGTATATGTATTTTAACATATAGGATTTTGTGATACAAGATGTATGTAATAGCCGATAGGCAGACCTACGTTCGGATCCGATCGTATTGGAATAATATCGTAAATGTTATCCAATACATACATAGGTAGCCAATGGCAAGGCAATGTTGGCCCGATCTAAATTAGTTATAAAATTAGATTTGTTCTCATCTACACACAACGGAATGTTAAAAGCTTCATAGTGTGTGGAAGAATGTTATAACTCTTGAACACAGAGTCCACTGCTCCTGGTCGGTCTCATTTTAAGTTTTCAGATTTTATGAATTTTAAATAACCCCAGTCTAGTTTGGATTTTTGGGTTGGGGCATTACATGTTAGGACACACGACTGAATGTGGCTTCATGTAAAAATATGCGATTTATACACAGTAGATGTCATTTGCATGATAACACGACATAAGCAACTATTGTGATATTGATAAAACAATCGGCTGAAGTTATCTTTGTTATCACATTTTCTGGGAAACGACTTTGGTACATATCGTTTGATCAAATACATGACATCTTCAACAGCCAGGTGTCTCCATGTGTTAATGCTATGATCATATGCTTACTAACACGATCTAAAATTGATTGTACATTAGGACACACGAATGAATGCGACTTCATGTAAAGACATGTTATTCATACATAGTAGATGTCATTTTCATGATAACACGAACTAAGCGACTATTGTGAAATCGATAATACGATAGGCTGAAGTTTTCTTCCTTACCGCATTCTCTGGAACATGACTTTGGTACATATCAATTGATAGAATACAAGACACCGATTAAATGCAACTTCATGTCAAAACAAACATGATAAAAAGATGTAGTTCAGTTCTAGTGGAGAATTACACAATATGGGATATGAAAAAATAAAGTTGTTAGTTAATTTTGTAATAAAAAAATTATATTGTCTAATTACAATTCATGTGCCTCCGGATCAAATTCCTTGTCTATTTGTGCCCGAAGAATAGCAGCATAGATCTACGGCCTAACCAAGCTTATTATCTCCGTTTGTGTAAAATCAGGTTCAAGGATGCTCCCTACCAGCTTCGCTATGTAGTATATGAGGTACAAACCACAATCTTCATTTGTTTCTTGATGGGGCCATTTGTTGATCTTAGTCATTGGCCACTTTGTTGCACCCTTTATCTTAAGGGCCTTCTCAATTCAATGTTGCACACATTTCTAGACGATGTCCGCTGCTGCAAAGTGGTGGCCATGGTCACCCTTTAGTGGGTTGTACCACTTAAACCTCTTCTCCTTGCTGTAGACATTAAGTAAGAGAAAGTGGCCCATGGCGTAGATCAGAATGAAACCGCTCTCCATGTTTACATTTCTCTCAACAATATGATAGCGAGTTGGCCCTCCTCCACTAGACTGTTGGCCGACCCAAGGTTAAAATAGTACTTAATGGAGAACTTGCCAAAAAAATAGTTGGGGTAGTTGCATGGATATCTCAAATTGCGTTCATCAAGAAGTTGGAAGATGTCTATCACCTACAACAAACCCATCATGATAGTCATGACACAATGATTGACAGGTCGTGACATATATCATATGATAAGTGATTATTTCATGAGATCGATAACACGATGAATTTCCAAGTCCTGTATTAACCAACACACTATTCATACATCAACAATAGAGACAAGAAATTAGCATATTATGCAAACAACGATATGAGCAAATATCATGTTACCGATAAAGCGATATATAAATGTTCTATTTCATTAGTTATGCACTCATGTGATTAATAATACAAGATTGTTTAAAACATACAATCAATTAAATGATAGTACCTCACTCGTTATGCACTCCTGCTATAATAGGGATAGGTAGTCAGCATAGAGGAGAGCAGCTATGGGCCACTATTTGTATGGATGCGCCAGAAATTCCATGACAATGTCCTTATTTACAGTCTTCTAAATCTCAATGTGGGACACCAACTCCGTGTGAAGATAGTCCTAAGGCAACACATGTGCCTCCTCCTTATTTGTCTTCTTCACTGCCTTCTCTTCGACGTCTATCACATTGCGGATACTCTCTAGTACTTCCTGATTAACTGGAGGAGTATCCAATAAATTATTACCACTGGAGCTAGCAAATTGAGGCCACTGGTTCCGGGGTGGGAGACTTTGGTTGTGATGGAGAAATAATGTATAGGCCAAGGACCGATGCAAGAGGAACTTCGTCACCTAGCTTTGCCTTATGTTCCAAAATTTTTGTGGGTCCAAACTTGGCTATCTTCCCCTCCACGTAGCTGCTGAAATGCTTCATCTTCTTCGAGCCCTAAGCGACCACCTTCTTGACTGCCTCCTCACTTCTGGTGGTTCAATGGTGGTGTACCTCAACTTTTGGGGCACCAGAGGTAGGAAGGGTGCGACAGGGGCAATTTTTTGCTTAATATCAGTTTTTTCGACTTTTGAGGAATTGCTTCTTTATTTGTGGGTTCCCCTCCTTCATTTATTTCCCGGGGTTGTTCCAATCCTTCCAAGGGTTATTCTGGTCATGCCAGGGGTTCTTCCGATCCCTCTCGGGGTTGTTCCTCGACATCCAGTGTTGTTCCTTGACCTCTCAGGTTTGTTCCAAGACCTCACAGGGTTGTTCCTCAACCTCCTGAAGTTGTTCTAGGACCTCCCATGGTTGTTCTTCGACTTCCCGGGGTTCTTCCTCGAATTTTGGGTGTTGTTCCAGGACCTCCTGGGGTTATTTCTAGACTTCTTCATTTATTTTCTAGAAATTTCTCATTATCATGGTCCTTTGCAACTTTAGACCCTTCTTCTTCCTAATTTGGGAGGCAGCTTGCAGCTGCCTTTTCTTTGCATTTAAGAAGTGAGCAATCACATTAGTCAATAAAACGATACGCATGCCAATCATCTTTTAGCTTACACGATGAAACTTCATATCGTATTCAAGAAAAAACAAAAATTGCCCTAATCATGTTAACAATCACATGACCACAACCAATTTGTTTTCTTAACAAATGCCTGGTTCAATGATCGTGTGATCAATCACATAACCACAATGAAATCATCTTTCTTAAATCATGACTGTTGAGGTTATCATGTACTCAATTACACAAATATCCTCATACAAACACGATACATTAAAATGTCGTACTTACTCAAAATGAATCTCTCGTCTACTGATTGAGGGACATGTACTGGTTGATCTTCATGGGCATATACTTGGTGAGCTTCTCTTGATTTTGAAGCTCAACTTACACGAACCAATGACGATCCTTAGGTTCTTTGTAGAGGGTTTGATGCATGAGGGACTTTCGATTGAGGGAGTTCATGCAGTCTGTCACGGCCCTAGACATCCTAGCCCCAGCACGTGTCACGGGTAGTCTGCTCCGCTACCCTGTGACAGGTCGTATTGTCTCCGGCTCTTGAGGGGGTTACATCTATTCTATGAGTCTTTTTGCTACCTCTAGGTCGTGTTTAACCTGCTTGAGTGTAGCTTCAACTCTCTCATGTTTTATCCCTGCTCACCATAGAGAACAACCTTCTCCAAAATAACATCACAAATCCCGGTCATGACATCAACTAGCATGACATATAATTCAATGACGTCTTGGCTCAAATGTTTATGCCTTGACATCTGGCCATGGTGGGCGTGGACAGGTTTCATTGTATGATGTATCAATGTATGCGTTCCAGCCTTGTTAGCCTTCAAGGTCGCCTTTTGGCCATTCATCAAGTGGGCCTCTTCAACAATTAGCGTGATTCGCATAATAACTTGGAAGTCTAGCTTCAGACACATGAACACCTCCTCATACCACTTCCTCATCTGGTGATGGGCTAGAAGCTTCTATCTCGCCATTTCATCAGCTAGGTCAAGTTTAGCGGCCTTCTCCATGTCACTCAAAAGATGGGTAAATCCGGGTCATCTCTTGTACCTCAGGCTACATGGAGGACCACTGGGAGCCCATATGGATGTATGCTTATAAAACTATACCTAGTGGACAATACAAAAGAAAATAGTTAGTACTGTAAGTATGACAATTTAGTTGTGTTAAGTATAACACGCTTCACGGCCAAATTATGTTACCAATTACATAATAGTTCATTATCGTGTAATGTCCTATACACGATATGGTACTTAGTCATCTTACCGATCACATGATATTTCTATGTACGTGTTATACCTCATATTTTCAATAACACGATTGACTTGATATCGTACGAGCGATGTGGTGATATACATGTGTTTGTATAAATATCAAGTCATTTGAATGACAATAATATCATTTATCATGATATCTATAATATGGGTGTTACCTAGAGCATAAATAAAGCTCTAACGAGAATTCTAGCAGTGGCAGAGCGCTCATCCTGTCTACTCATGATACTCCAGTGGACTAATGATATGCCTCTCATTAACATATAATGCACGGTCCTAGCCCAATTGTAGCTCCCCTCGACCGACAGGTCATCTATGTAATCACACAGAGCCGGGGATACAGCTTTGTTGCTCGATGCGAGTAACACCAAGACCCCCATGTGCACCATAGCCAACCATGTTGTCTTCGTCATCCACAGTAAGGGGTAGTCTTTTAAATTTACACAAGTTCCTTTTTCCACTCAAACCCATGATCATTGCCACTTCATCCGCAGTAAGGGTAGTCTTTCGCCCCTAAGTTTGAAGAATCCTATGAGTTATCCTAACACTCACCAATGTGAACATCCAGGTGCGGCCTGGAGATGATGTTGGGCTCACAATCATATACTGGGTAGAACCCCACCAGTCTCCACCAAGATAACCTTGCATCCTGGACATAAATCTACAAGGTCTTTTGATAGACGAAGTCCAGTAGGGAAACTATTTATTTCCAAACCTTGTCTTCTCCCGTAGATTCTCTTCTTCTTGTCTTCTGCTACCTTCATAGACTTCATCATTCATTGTAATACTCTAACTTTATGTCTACAAAATTGGATCAATATATGTATATCAATAATAGGTCATGACCATAATCAATAGTTGCATTAATTCACATTATCTAACTAACTTTCTTATATATGATAAGTATATATATCGTGTTACTGGATATACAATAAGAGGACATCTCATGCACTATATCATAATGGTTGAATATTGTGTTGCAAGCATCTTATCGAACACACGATATATGACTTATCGTCTTTCTAAAAACACAATATGATGTTTTAACTACTTATGTCGTGTGTTCTATTACATGATAAATAAAAAATCGTGCATACAAATATACAATGTAGATTTTGGTAAATGCCTTACAATGAAACTGATCTAAGATAGATTAACCCCTTGATCGGTTGCTGATTTTCTCCAAAGTTCACTCCTTTACTGAGATCACTTCAAATGAAAGCTTGCTATATGGCCAAAACTTGCTTTGTGGTGTACAGTTTAAAAATCATCTTGCAAAGCAGATGAAACAAAAGTAATGCTGGAGTATTTTTAAAAATCTTCTTCCAGAAACAAAAAATCTTTAATCTTCAAAAAACCATATGGAGTTTTTTGCAATCACTGGTCAGATAGGTCGCAAAATCTTCCCTCATGCTACGTGAATGTTGATTAATGCTCCAAATGATGAAATCGATGGTGAGATGGGTCAAAAATTAAAACGGACTTTCTCACGAAGGAGTCGTTGACGTCTAAAGTCGTTTGCCTGTGAATAGGACTTCATAAAGGTTTTACATGATATAAAACCGTATTTCAGGTAAGGTGATTTCTTATCCAAAATTTACATTATATCATATTATTCTAAGTTTGATGAAATTTGTGTTTAAAATCCAGGGAATATGGAATTTTGTAATCTTCGGCCAAAGCAATAAGGAAAAAACTCTCATACTAGGGCAATTGCAGATACATAGGTTTTTTAGGAAGTTGGCTTTTTAGGCAGTTAGATAAGCTTCGAAGGCTCGATATCTCATTTACATAAATTTCAACATGATTCAAAGATTGCAGGTATGCCAATTTCCGAAGCTCAGCTGTAGTGAATCTCGTAGTAAGAGGCCTATGAAAATATAGATGTTCCAAGTTCTTTAATTCCCAAAACTCATCTGGCAACATCTCAGTGCCTGCTAAACTTAGAGGAATCTCAGTCACAAATTTCATGAAAGTGTTGCGAAAGTTTACAGTGAAAAATGCCGAAGAAATGTCTTCACAGTGAAAAATAGTCAGGAAAAGAGCTTTGCCCTACACAGTAGGGTGAAGCCGGTGGCTATGGTAATAAGCTAGCAAAGGTAACAATGGCGGAGCAGGAATTAACGTAGGAGCCGTAATTTTGGATTTTTTAAAAATATAATGGCATAACAGTAAAAAAAAGGGACTTACAGGTATAAGAAATTTTTTTTATAGGACTCGCCAAACAAAATGATTTTGGTCGTGCCGTTTATTAAAAGCGGTAATTAGGACCTAAAGGTAGTTTTCTGTTAAAAGGAAAGTTTGTTAATTTGTTTTAACACGTAATTAGCTAGCCTAATCTGAAAGAAGCTCCGGTTGTTCTCAGCATTAATACCCTTCGCTGAATAAAATATCCTCGTATTCTACAAAAATGCGTGTTTAAAACCCGTTTAAAACCCGTTTCTTTGGGTTGTTAAACAAATCTAGACGAGGCCATCCATTGATTAGGACGGACCTGGAGAGCCTTATCTAATAAACACTAAACTTCACAACACCTATCCCAAGCTTTTGCCAGCAAAAACTTCTCTTATGTCTTCTTCCACTTCGTCTCCTTCTTCTTTAACCATCGCTCCTCAGGTAAGGCCAAACGACGAAGCTCCTAACAGGAATAGTCTCAGTAGCACCTGTGGATGTAAACACCCTGCCCATGTTCAGAAGCAAGCTATCATCTTCGGCACAGCGCTGGTCATGGCCCTCGGCTTCCACCTCACCAGTACTGAGCCGGGCATGAGAACCACCACCGTCCTTACGATCAGGGCCATCTCACCAGGCTTCGCCTTGGCCTCAGCCATCCAGAGGGGCCTCATTCGACCTAGATGATACCCAGTGTGGAAGTGGCACTCCTTGTTCAATGCGGGTGTTGGGGTGCTGATCGTCGTCTCCGCCGTGGTTGGATGTCTCACCTCTGTGCCAACCTTCTTGGATTGGTTCTTGGAAGTGGCAGTCATCATCGTCACTACCATTAGGATCTTGTTGCAAAGTCCATCGGGCCAGTAAAGACAAGCCAGGAATCCATGTGACACACTAGACCACCAAAGCAACACGCTACTAGACCGACTATGCATTTCATATGGTCTATATTTTGTTATCTTAGATTGAAATAGCTGGATAGTATTTGATCTGTAGCTCTTTACATAACTGCCACTAGGGCATGAATCTTTTGTTCGGGGCCATTCATGTCTTCCAGACCATTAATTACTTAGCTATAAAAGCAGAAGAGAACTTCTTTTCTCATTCATTATATCCTCTACTTCGGTTATCTTCTCGCACCTCTCCATTCACCAGACATCAGTCTGTTTTTTTATAAAAAAAAGGTAAAAAAGGGAGGAGACTCGCTTCAATTAAAACCAGGAAGGAATAGAGTCAATGAACAAAAAAAAAATACATTTGCCATCTAAAAGCAATGAATGGAAACTCACTAATGAGCTTAGAAAGATAAGAATTGACCCCCTAACTTGACTTTCACAATAATTGAAAAGGGAACGTTTATGCTTACCTTCATTCAAAAATATACAAACTATTTCTCTCTTTCGAGATAAGGTAAATGGCACAATTCAAGAAGATTTTTAGCAGTAGACCTAGAGCAGGAATCTGGTAATCAAAATAATGTATATGATGAATAACCCGTTGTGATTGATGACAAGAGATGTTCACTCTAAAGAAATTAAATATAGTACTCAAGCTCCATTTAGAATAGTCACAAGAAAAGAAGATATGCTCCGATGATTCTATATCAATCTTGCAAAGGATATACCTATTAACAATATGAACACTTCAACATTGAATTTTATCCAACTAAGAAAACGTCCATGAAACATATATAAGCCAACTAGTAAAGGAATGTCGTGGAATGTTATGTTTAAACTAAAATAATGTAGTCTACATTAACGAAGGAAAAGGCTCTGATAGAAATTTGTAAGCTGACTTTAAACTGAATTTTCCAGACAGGTTAGATTCATGTGAACTAATAGTCTGCAGAAGATGATCACATCTTAAATTGATATGATGATCCCATTTCCAACCATTATTAACCAAGCAATATGAGATTGAAGCCAACGTGTGACATACCCATCTGATGAATCTCTTTGCCCATAACTATACAAGAGGGTAAAGTTACCTACCCAGGGATCCAGCCAAAACAAAGTGGTATGTCCATTGTTGATCTTGTAGTGGATAAAATCAACCATTATATTCCATAAAGAAAGAATACTTTTCGAGGAATATAAAGCATAGGGTGGAATATCATAATAGAAGTGTTTTTATTATATTACTCTGACAACTTTATCCATAAATAAATCTTTTCAGTGAGAATTCTCTAGAGTTGTTTGGAAAGACCAATGAGACACCAATCCTTCACAGATGTAAGACCAAGGCCCCCCCCTTAGCTTTGGGCCTACAAGCTTTCTTCCAACTCAAAGGATGATATCTCGGACTATGATCCAAGGTACTCCATGGGAATTTTGACATCAAAGATTCCAGCTTATGAATGACACTAGTAGGAAGCATAAAGTAAAGAGACCAATATATGTGCATACTAAAAAGAACAGACTTCATAAGTTTTGACCTCCCAGCATAAGATAGTAGCTTCATTTTCTAACCAGCCAGATAGGAATGAAACTGATCCAAGAGAGGGGCACACAAAAATTCATGAAGGCAGCCTAAAAAAAAGGGGAGCCCTAAATAGCAAACTAAGAGAACTCCTTCTTTGAAGTTGAAAATTTGAAGGATGGTAGACTTATGATTACAATTTACTGAGAAGAAAATAGAACTTTTTAAATCATTAGCCAACAAACTATTAAGCGAGGAAAATAGATCTAGATCTTCCTTTATACTAGAAGTAGAACCAATGGAGGCATGAGAGAATAGAAGCACATCATGAGCAAAAAATAAATGAGATATGCACAAGGCATGCCAATGTATAGGAATAGTAATTCTCCCATTAAGATGAAAGTCTGCAAAAATATTAGAAAGAGATTGCATCACCAATACAAATCATAAGGGGAAAAGAGGATAGCCCTATCTCAAGTCACAAGAGATGTGAAAGTACCCATAATTACATATTGATAAGCATACTGAAAGAAGCTGAGAGATGCACTCTTTTGCCCAATGGATCTAAGTAGAAGGACAACTGATATCAGAAAGAGCAATAAAAATAAAGTCCCACCTAATTTTATCATAGGTTTTCTTAAGGTCCACTTTAACACAAAATTCCTTAGCATGTTTTTTACTATAATAATTATGAAGAAGCTCATGGGCCACAAAATATTATGAGTAACAAGCCTACCCTTTAAGGGAGCTACTTGATGGTTACTAATAATTGAAGGAAGAACACTACCAAATCTGTTAGCCATAATCTTTGTAATGGTCTTGTAAATAAAATTACAAAGAAAGATAGGCCGAAACTTATCAAAAGAAGTAGCACCTTTTTTCTTTGGGGATAAGGGTCAAGAAAGTACTATTAAGAGCTAGCAACATAGTACCTAAAATGAAGAAGTACAACACCAGTTGACCGAAGTTTTCTCCTACCATATCCCAAAATTGCACACAAAATTCCTGGGGGAAACGATCAAGACCATGAGCTTTATTGGCTGGGGAAGAAAGCACAATTTGATAGATTTCATCAAAAGATACCAGCTCAATAAGCATATTGATCTGATCACCGCTCAAATGCTTTTTAATGCGGGAAGTAGTAAACAGGGACTAGTAGAACTTAGTAGTCTCCTTACCAATAGCATAAGGTGTGTCTAATTAACTTATTGCCCAAATAATCTTCGACACAATAGATAGAATCACGACTTCTCTTATGGGAAGCAACTATATGGAAAAACTTTGTACAACAATCCCCTTCCACAAGCCATTTAGCTCTAGATTTCTGTCAAAAGTAAGATTCTTCTTTGGATAACTCAAGATTGTAAATGGCAAGAGCCTTGGCATCTTCCATAATAAGAGCATTGTTAAACGGGTCATTTTTCAATAAGATCTGCCAACGCTAAAGCTCTGACTTAGCACTAGCAACCCTATTCTGCACTTGCCCACAAGTGTCCTTGAACCACTATTTGATGTTAAGTCTGGAGTTTAAGTTTATGAACCAAGATAAAAAGAGGATTACCACTTATCTCAAAAGACCATGAAGAAGAAACCAGATCACAAAATCCCTGCATGCTCATCCAATAATTGAAAAAACTAAATGGCTTCATCCTCAAAATGGCAAGCAGAGCAATATCAAGCAAAAGAGGATAGTGGTCGGAGACTTGTGGGAGAAGGCAACGAAAAATCCCTCCTAGAAATCTATTAATCCAATATGAGTTACAGAAAAATCTATCTTAAAAACAATCATGTTGTATCCCGCGCTCTTATTAGACAAGGTGAATAAAGAATCACAATTAATTTCAAGTAACCCAACATGATGAACACTAGAATTAACCTCAGCTAAATAAGAAGACGAGACAAAAATACCGCCAATTTTCTCTCTCAAATGGAAAATGGAGTTAGAGTCTCCAATCAGAATCCAAGGGGACACAAAAATAGAGGCCTTGTGACCAATTCAATCCTAAAGATTCCTTCAATCATGTAATAAATTGCTAGCATAGACAAAAATACGTTCAAAGGAGAAATTATTAGAAAGTCTAATAGTCAGACAATGAATAAATTGAGCTCCTTCCTCTACTTTGTGAATAAAAAACAATGAAGCATCTAACCAACCCAAATCCTTCTAGAAGGAGAGGACATATAATTATCCAAGAAAGACCAGTTGAAACTAATAGAAAATTTTATTTGTTTGGATTTCCCTTCCTTATCTCTAGTCTCATTCAGACCCAAAATGCCCATAGACTGATTACGAATTAAATTGCCAATTGAAACAACTTTGTTTAAGTGATTCAATCCATGGGTGTTCTAAGAACAAGACTCATCAAAGAGGTAAAGAATTTTGGCCTTTACCAAGACCAGATCTGAGTTCTCTATTAGAAAGTTGAAAATTATTAAGTGTTTTCTTGATAGCTTTTGTCTTTCTTTCTAGTCTTCTTACTGCTTACCTCCACAAACTTTTCATCATGCTAAGTAGTTAGGATAGGGCAAGAGAACCAAGCCTTTTAGCATTCAATAAGGAAATATGATCATGAGAAGAAACATGAAAATGAGGTCCAATAATATTTAAAACATCATCATGAAGGACTGCTGAAAGTCAACATAGAGCTCACCCCCAAGAATAGAATGGCTATTAGAAGTCTTATTTAAATCAATATTAATATCATCATTCACCTGTTTATCACAAGGCATTGAAGAGGAAGCAACATGAGGAGAGCAAAATCCCTTGCAGTGAATATTCTAAATAACTCCATCTGCATTCTTAGAATGAATGTCTTTAAACAAATGTTTCTAGAAAGGTTCTAGTTATTATAGAGACTGAGGTACCTGTGCCTGTAGAATATGTACGCTAGGAACACGACCAGCAAAATTACCTCGACTCTGGAATCCTTCATTAGGTTTGATATAATGACGAATTTGAGGACCCTATGAGGAAGGGATAGCACCCTTGGGCAAATTGTTTGTGGACTCTTGACTACCTAGGGTGTAGTACAAACCTTATTTGAATGATCAAAGCACTTGCATTCTGTGCATATGTTTGACTTCCATTCATATGTGACTTCCTAAAAAAAACATGTACCATCTTTCCACAAAATATGAAATTCTTCACACAAGCTGCTTGATCTGTCAATTTCAACACAAATACGAGCAAATGAGAGTCTCTTTTTGCTCTTAAGGGCGTTAGTCATTTTTTATTTTAAATTACAATTCATTGATTTTAAAATATAATGTTAGTCGTTAGGGATTTTATATGCGCATTTTAGAATGTAGCGTTAGTCGTTCAAGATTTCGCACATGTATTTTAGAATGTAGTGTTAGTCAATTAAATTATGATTTAACCTCCATCGTATCTAAAATGCAAAATGATAAGGCTTTTATGCGTTGTGTGTGCATTTTCAATTACGACCACCCCCCCTTTGTAATTGAAAATGCACACAAGTCGAGTGAAGCTTCATCTCCTTCGCGGAGCCAATCTCTATCTTTATGGAATCTTGCTCTTTATCTATTGTATATTTCCACCACCCAACTCCCAATGTACCCTCGGTTAGTGCAACAATTTTATAGTTCTTTGGGGAGCTCAGAGGACTTGACAATCATTGGGCAAGTTAATGGGACTATGGTGAAAGTGAGCCCAGACATCATAGCTTCCACTCTATATGGGCTTTCAGATGCCTAAGGATTGTGTGATTACAGGCAGACTTCAGGGGATAATGCAAGGCAGATCTTTGGACACGTCCATCATGTCATTGTATAGGAAGATTTATGTAGTGCACATAAGGAGAGGTTAGATGGGAAGATGGCACAAAATTTGTACCAACTTTTTGAGTTTGCTAATGACGAGGAGTTATTTCTTTTATGTATTTTCATTTTGATCATACTTGAATTATAATATTGACATAGGGTTGGATGATATATTTTGAGACGTCACTGCAGCAAAAAAGACTATTAGCAATGCTTTTATGCACTCACATAAGCGTCAAAAGAAGTCCTATCACAACTACTAACATACGATGTATATAAAAAAACGTGTTGCTAATAATATTTATTAGCAACACTTTTTTCTGCAATGCAAATACTTAATTTATAGCGACATTTAGTTTTTAACATCGCTAAAATAATAGTATTTAGCAATGTTTTTTGTAAAATGTCACTAATATTGAAAATTTTGGCAACCATATACAAGTGTATAATATTAGTGACACTTTTATAAAAGAAAAGCAATGCTAATAAAATACTATTAACGACACTATAATGAAGCGTCTCTGAACATATAATTTATTAAAAAATAAAAAATGCCTTATTAGCAACGCTTTATTAAAACGTCACCAATAGTCATATAATTTAGAAAAAATAAAATATGCCTCTGGCGGGAGAGGGGGGAGGAAGGAAGGGTGAAGTGGCACTAGACGATGGTGGGAGGAGGAGAAATATGGCTTTGTAACACCTGTGTTTTGATTACGCCTAAACCGAGGGGTTAGGGGTATTTATGTAATTTTTAGTTAAGTTTTAAGGGGTTTCAAATGATGGAATATCTGTTTATTGGTAGAGCTCGAAGTAACGTGCATGACAATTCGAAATAGAGGTTGGGAGCAACACCTAACTTTGGTGGGGTTTGCTTATAATAATAGTTATCAGGCGAGCATTAAGATAACACATTTTGAGGCACTTTATGGGCATCTGTGTCGATCTCCTCTTTGATGGAGTGAGGTCGGAGAACATCTCCTTACTGGTCCTAATCTTGTGCAACAATCGGTGGAGAATATCCAACTTATTCGGGAGAGGTTTTAAAAAGGCACAAAGTCGGCGAAAGAGCTATGCTAATAAATGACGGCAAGAGTTGGAGTTTAATGTGGGGGATCATGTAGTTCTCAAAATATCCCCATCTTGTTGGGTGGTACGATTTGGCAAAAGGGGTAAATTGTCTCCTAGATTCAACGGTCCATTCGAGATCTTGGAGAGCATTAACACCATGGCTTATCAGGTGGCTCTACCTCCTCGGCTTGAGAACATCCATAATGTGTTCCATGTGTAACGTTTTCTGAAGTATGAGCCCGATCTGTTTCACATATCAGATTTCGAACCTCTGAAGTTGAGGGAGGACCTTCCTTATGTGGAAGCACCAGCTTGTATCTTGGATAGAAAGGAGAAGACTCTTCGGCGTAAGCTGATTACACTAGTAAATGTTTCATGGCACAATCATGAAGTTGAAAAAGCGACTTGGAAGCAGGAAGATGAAGTAAGAGAGAACTACCCCAACCTTTTTGCCGCCAATTGTTACCGAATTTTGGGGAATAAAATTCTTAAAGAAGGAAGAATGTAAGATCCCTAAACTCTTATCGGTTTATTTAATTTTATTTAGTTCTTATTATGTGGTTTATGTTAAATTTGGTCAATTTTGACTTGTTTTTAAATTTGAGGTGGCTAACTAATGTATTTATCAAAAGTTTCTTTAATTTGATGGTTTTTATGTTAAAATAAGTCAATAGTAATTTTTGGAATTTTCAGAAATTTTGACTTTTTCCTAAAAGATAGGGGGCAACACCTGTCGTGGGCCCCACATTCAGAATTGGGATGATAGGTCCCAAAGACCCTAAAAATGTCTTATGACATAAATTAAAAGTTTCAAAATTTTTAGACACCAATTTGGACTTAAAATAATCAAGTTTTCCATTTTTAGGGTTCATTTCTATTTATAACCCACATATTTGTTAGGTTTACGCTAAAGCCTACTATAAATAGAATGGCATAACCACTTTCCCAATTAGAAAGGTCTGGAATCTAGAGCTTAGGAGGTCCTAATCCCCAATTCCAAAGAAGGACAGGTGATTAAGGTAAAGATTAACTTAATTTTCCATTAATTACTAAGGGTTTCTCCTAAACCTTCTAAACCTCTTCTTTTACTAAGGGTTAATCTTGATTTTGACCTCTATTTCAAACCTCTATGGAAGCAATTTCATTTTTGAACTAAATAAACCCTAGATCTACAATTTTTTAAGTAATTTAGGAATTTTTAAGCGGATTTATGCAAGTATTTACAAAACCCTATTGTGGGTAGGATTTTCAAGGAGTTGGAGCGTCGATTTCAAGTTAAGAAAGTGACTAAAGGTAAGGGATTTCATCCTATTTAGGTCTGTGATTTCATATTTGAAGTGTGGTGGAGTTTTATGTGGGTTTCCTTGGAGTTCAGCTTTAACGGTGGATTTAAAAAAGCTTAATCATTCTTGCAATTTCTTGATATTTATATTTATAAATGGCCAGATTTACTATTTCATAATCTTGAATTTTATTATTATGATGTTTGGGAGTGAGATATGAAGGCTTAAGATGTACATGTGCATTTTTGGTTTTGGGTTCAAAAGGAAGAAGATGAACCAGAACTTCTGTTCTGCCGTACAAATGGCCATGTAGGCCGATCGAATGGTTAGGCATTCAAATGGTCCTACAGGGCATTCGAACACCAACACAATAGTTTTGTTATTTTTGTTATTTTACTCATATTCGTATTTTTTCTCTTAAGTATTATTTCCTATGTTTATGATGGGTAATTTTTGCTAAGAAGAGCTACTAGAAGGGCATGAATTTTATCTTGGGAGCTATGATGAATGTTTAAGTATTATATGAATTACATGTCATTCGGTTAAGCATGTTATGATTTCTTATCTTGAATCCATACTGAGTGATTCCTTATATTTTAAGTGTGATTCCAGCAAGGTTACAATATGAGAATGGACTTGGATGCTTTCACATGTTATGTTGAATTATGGGTAAATGAAGTTCCATGTCTAGCTTAGGTTTAGTGATGTGTATGCTTACCAAAGTCGAGTATGACTTGTATTCGACTTGGAATCGTGTTCTTCGATTATTTTCAATCATGATTTTAGTAAGAAACCATGATTTAATTCCAATAAGCATGTGTGTAGTATGCTGATAGGTTGTTCACAATGCATGTCCAAATGCTTAGGATTGAATGTTACTACCATGTACATACACATGTGAGGGGGAGTAATTACGGTGTTTGTTGACCCTTATGATTAGAAATGATGTATGTATGGCTGATGGGAGCACATTTCATGAGTAAAGATTCATGTAGTTATTGCTCACGTACATATCATGTTACATGCATCATGAGATGGATTTACGAATGAGATTTATTGAGATTAGCCATAGTTAATCGATTGGATGCAATTGAGTGATATTGCTTGCTGGATTAATCGATCGATGGCATATTGGAATTGGTTGGTCCAAAAGAACACAATTTCGATTTGAGTTCCTACTTGGAACATGGATCCTCCCCGGGTTGAATTGAGTTGAGTCGAGTTGAATTGAATGCGACTAGCATTTCTTAATATAGTCATTTAGACCATGAGAATCTAGAGTGGTATGCCTTTGTGCAAATGCTACCACGTATTCTAAGTTTCCCTTATAGAATCCAAACTCTTCCACTGCAGAGATGCCCAGAGCAAACACACTACTCTAGGTTACCATAAAGAATTCGAACGTTCCCGGCCAGGATTGTCTAGAGCGAGTACATTACTCTAGGTTTTCGTAAGGAATTTGAACTGTGCCTAGAATGGCTAATGCCCTAGGTTTCTATTTAGGAAATTGGACTACGTCCAAAGCGGGTGGTATGATTGTATATCTCTCCATGATAGAGACATTCACTATTGTTGATGATGCATGTATATGAGATAATATTATACCTAGTTTACATAGGTTGTATAATTGTGATTATGTGACACATGTAAATTTATTATGAATAATCATGATGTGATTGTGTGTTAGAAACACTTCTCATGCTTGTTGAATAATTATGAAAATGCATAGACATGTATAGTGTGTTTGAGACACTTGTGTTTATGAAGGAGAATAGAAAAGCATGAATATGTATGATGTGCTAGAGATACTTTTCATACAGGATTGATGTTTATGTTATAAAGTGATTATTCATGCTATGAGTAGTGTGATTGAGATGCTTTCATGTAGGATATTTACCTTTGGGTAAGTATGGCTATGATAAGGGAAAGTAATCAAAAATGATATATTATATGATATGGAGATGTGATAGACCATGTTGTTATGCCGTGGTTGTTTTCTGATTTATCGTTTCCGTATTTAAAACCTTACTAAGTTTATACTCACCCCATTTTTATGTTCTGTTTTGGGGCTACATGGTGCAACATGTAGTTGGTCAAGATCCTCTATATGAGGAACGGTTGGCGAATGCTTTGGAGCAGACATGGAAGCCTTGAGACTCTACTATGTTTTCTAATTTATTCTGCTATGTTGTTGGAACATTCTGTTTGGTAGACATTGTCCCAAACTCTTATAGCCATTGTGGTTTTAGACCTGTTTATGACTTTATGATTCTAACCATGTTTGTCAGCTTAGTGTTCTAAGTTTGTGGGTTGAGACTTGAGGACTATTTCAAAGTTAAAGTCCTTTATACTTTTGCTTATTTCTCTTGAATAAAGATTTAATGGTGCGCAACTCTGTATGTGTAATTGACCCTCTAAAGGGTTCAAGTCTTCCACAAATTTAAACGCTTTGGATCTGGTTTGACTCGGGTCGGGTAGGTGTTGGGGCGTGACAGAAAATTTTTTGGTATCGGAGCACCTCTTTGTCCAATAGTAAATAAGGTTAGGTGATGAGTTTTAAGAGTTAATGGGGTGTGCAATGATAAAGGATGTAGGCATAACTAGGGATGTGGGATTTTGTTCATTGTTTGTCTTTAATGTTTGCTGCTTGATTGTGTTGTTTGTTTGCTGGTTTATGTTACTTGTATGCTTGTGTTTGCTCGTGCAATTAGGCCTTGTGATTTAGTGAGCAATTGTTGTGTAGATGGCTGGACATAATCACATCGGCACTAATGATTATCACATGGCTAGAGACCCAAGAGTTGGCAACGTGTTAACTGCCATTGAAGGGTTGACACACATCATGTGGACTTTAACGGGAGTTATTCAGACTACTGTGGTGATGGAGAAGGGCCCAAAGAAGTACCTCTTAGATGAGGGACAGACTAAGCGTGCTAGGCAGAGGACCCTCAGGCACAGCATAAGAAGTCTTGTGGTAGTGATCTTGGGCAGATGCATACTCGCCGCGTGCAGCCAATTGACCATAGTTGTCGTTCCCACATCATCTGCTATTTCTAAAGGCAACAAGGGCCTTACAAAAGGGAGTTTCATAAGAGAGTTTAGGGTGATGCCAGCAACGTTCAACATGTTTGCGACAACCGTAGTGCCAAAGTCAAATGCTTTAGGTGTAAGCAGAAGGTGCACTACATTAATAATTGTCCCTAGAAAACTATGGGTGGCACACTTGAGCATCAACTGGTTCCTCAGGACCAAGAATTCAGAGAGAGACTCCAAATCAGACAGTTGGATGCAAACTGAAAGAAGCCGGCTAACGAGGTAAAAGGGTACGCTATATTGGCAATGGGCCAGCTACCGGTTCTTCTCACTCATTGTGGATTCATGGGCATGAGATGCATATTGATTTGATTATCCTGCCTATGCTTGATTTTGATGTAATTTTAGGCATGGACATGAGGTTAAGTATCATGTATATGTGGATTGTCAGGGAAAGAAGATGATGTTCACTTTGCTAGATGTTAAGTCTTTTATCTTCCAGGGTGTTAAGTGTCCTTGTGGGAAATTCTTGGGGTCTTCTTCTAAGGCTAAGAGGTGGATTTTCAAGGGATGTGAAACATTCCTTGCAAGCATCTTCGGGATTAATTCGGCGTTACCTTCTCTTAAATCAGTACGAATTGTGGTGGAGTATGCAGATGTTTTTATTAGTGACTTATCGTGGTTTCCACCGGAGAGGGAGATAGAGTTTTATATTGATCTTATTCCAGGCACATCTCCTATCTCCAAAGACCTATATCGTATGGCTCCAACCAAACTCAAGGAGTTCAAGTCTCAGTTGCAAGACTTGATAGATAAGGGATATATCCGACCGAGTGCATCTCCTTATGGCGCACCTCACTACAACAAAATGTACTATTAGCGACGCTTTTCAGCATGGTTGCTAATTAATGAATAATTATTTTAAAAAAATTAAAACATTTAAAATAGATTTTTTAACTATAATATATTTTTCAATATTGACTATTTGTATAAATAATAAATAAATAAATAAATTTTAATAAAAGGCAGTGTCAACAATAGATTAAATTTTTTGAAATATAATATATTTTATTTTTAAAATTTTCTTATTAATTTTAATATATAGTTTAGAATAAAAGAGATAGTGAAGAGAGAAAGGAGGGAGGGAGGGAGGCAGAGAGAGAGGGAGGAGAGAGAGGGAGGAGGGGAGAGAGAGGAGTGTTAGAGGAAAGGAGAGAGAGAAGGGGAGAGAGAGGAAGGAGAGGGGAGAGGGAGAGAGAGAGGGGAGGGAAGGTTGAGAGAGAGAGGACAGGGAGGAGAGAGAGAGGGGAGGGAGGGAGGAGAGGAGAGAGTGGAGAAGAGAGACACGAGGGAGGAGAGAGAAAGGAGATAGAGGGGGAGGGAGGAGTGAGAGGGGAAAAAAATTGATTATAAATTATTTTATAAAAATATAATTTTTTTTATAAAAAAGAGGTAGTAGCGACACATTGCTCTATGTGTCGCTACTAACTAATAGTAGTAGCGATGCTTGGTTCTATGTGTCGCTTCTACCACTTTTTTTAATAAAAAATTCAATGAAAGAGATAGAGAGGGAGGGAGGAGAGAGAGAGAGAAGGGGGACAAAGAGATAGGGAGGGAGGATAGAGAGGAGAGGGAAAGAGAGAGAGAGAGAGAGGAGAGGAGATACACAGAAGGGAGGGAGGCGAGAGAGGAGATAAAGGGGGAGGGAGGAGTGAGAGGGACAAAAAAAATTTAATTATAAATTATATAAAAATTAAAAAAAAGAGGTAATAATGATGCATAGCTCTATGTGTCGCTACTACCTAATAGTAGTAGCGACGCTTGGTTTTAAGCATCGCTACTACCTCTTTTTTTAATAAAAAATTTAATGAAAGAGAGAGAGGGGAGGGAGGGATGAGATAGGTGGGAGGGAGGAGAGGTACAGAGAGAGGAGAGAGGGGGAGGGAGGGAGGATAAAGAGGAGAGGGAGAGAGAGAGGAGAGGAGAGAGAGAGAGAGAGGGAGGGAAGGAGGAAAGAGAGAAGAGATAGAGGGGGTGGGTGTAGTGAGAGGGAGAAATTTTTTTAATTATAAATTATTTTAGAAAAATATAAAAAATTAAAACAAAGAGGTAGTAGCAACTCATAGAGCTATTTGTCACTACTACATCGTTTTTAATAAAAATTTCAATGAAAGAGAGAGAGGGGGAGGGAGGGAGGATAGAGAGAGAAGAGAGAGGGTGGGAGGAGAGAGAGGGGAGTGAGGATAGAGAGAGGAGAGGGTGGGAGGAGAGAGAGGGGGAGTGAGGGAGGAGAGAGAGAGAGAGAGGAGAGAGTGAGAGGAGAGAGAGGAGAGGGAGGGGAGGAGAGAGAGAGGAGAGAGGAGAGAGGAGAGGGAGGGGTGGAGAGAGAGGGGAGGGGGAGAGGAGAGAGAGGAGAAGAGAGAGAGGAGTGGGGAGAGAGAGGAGGGAGTGTGAGAGGAGGGACAAGAGAGAGGAGAAAGAGAGAGAGGAGGGTGGAGAGAGAGGAGATAGGGGGAGGGAGGAAGGAGTGAGAGGGAGAATTTTTTTTTAATAATGGATTATTTTTTAACAATATAATTTTTTTTTAAAAAAGAGGTGGAGTGATGCATAGCTCTATGTCGCTACTACTATTATGTAATGCATCGCTACTACCTCATTTTTTAATAAAGAATTCAATGAAAGAGAGGGGGGGAGGCAGGGAGAAGAGAGGGATAGTGAGAGAGAGAGGAGAGAGGGAGAGTTAGAGAGAGAGGAGAGAGAGAGGAGATGTAGAGAGAGAGGAGAGAGAGGGGGAGGTAGGGGAGAGAGGAGAGGGAGTGAGAGAGAGAGGGTGGAGGTAGGGGAGAGAGGAGAGGGAGCGAGAGAGAGGAGAGGTAGAGAGAAGAGAGGAGATAGAGGAGAGGAGAGAGAGAGAGGGGAGGGAGGAGGGAGAGAAGAGAGAGGAAAGAGACAGAGAGAGGAGGGAGGAGAGAGAGAAGAGAGAGTGGGAAGTAAGAGGGAGAGGGAGAAAAAAAATTTAATTATAAATTATTTTTAAAAAATATAAAAAATTAAAGAAAAAAGCGGTAGTAGCGACACATAGAGCTATGTGTTGCTACTACCTCCTTTTTTAATAAAAAATTAAATGAAAGAGAGAGATAGGGGAGGGAGAGAGAGGGAGGGGAGGGAGGGAGGCGAGAGACAGGGGAGGAAGAGAGAGAGGGGAGGGAGGGAGGAGAGAGAAGGGGAGGGAGGACCAACAAAGAGCAGGGAGTAGAGAGAGGGAAAGTGGGGAAGAGAGAGAGGAGAGCGAAAGAGGGGAGAGAGAGAGGAGGGGAGAGGGAATGAGGGGAGAGAGTGAGTGAGTAGTGTAGAGAGAGTGAGTGAGGAGAGAAAAATAATAAAAAAACTATTTTAGCAACACTTTTGTATAAGCGTTGCTAAATATGGTAATAAGTAGCGACATATGAATTTTTACGTCACTAAAATATTACTAATAGAGACGCTCATCAGAGGTGTCACTAATAATTTAAAAAAAATAGAATTACGCAGGCGAAATGCTGCCTGCGTGCTACTTATAACTAACCCCACCCCATCTTTCGCCCCGCCGCCCTCCGTCCATGACCCTCCGTCCTCCAGCTGCCCACCCCCTCCATTGCCCCCTCCTTCCTTTCGGTCCTCTTTCATCTTTCACTCAGACGTACCGTGCGCCGCCGCCGCCTTCCACCCACGGCCTACCGTCCTCTGGCCCCCTACCCCATACTGCGCCCCCTCCCCTACTCTGGCCCCTCTCCCCCTGCTGCCCCCACCCCTTACTAACCCCCCCCCTCCTCAAGTCGGGGGTCTTGATTCCGGTGCCTTCCGGCACCCTCTACCTTCCCCAGTCGGCCTAGTGGCACACTGGGTTTTTTTGAAAAAGAATTCATCTTTACCGATGCATACCAAAGCATTGCTAAATCATGTTTTTAATATTTTAATATTTATTTACTGCATTTTAATTTTTTAATATTATAATATTCGCAATGCTTTGAAATTTTTTAAAAACTTAATTCTATTAGTGACGTATATGTAAGTGTCGCTAATAAATTTTTATTAACAATACTTTCGTATTTATAACGTTGATACATAATTTTTAAAAATTGTTTTTATATTAGAGACATATATAAAATTGTTGCTAATAAGGATTTATTTGCGACACTTATATTTAAACATCGCTAATAAGCAATTTTTAATTCTTTTAAGTGGTTTTTATATTAGTGACGCATAAGAAAGTGTTGCTAATGACACATCATTAGCGATGAAAAAAGATAAACGTCGCTATTAAATAATATTTAGCAACATATACATATGTGTTGCGAAAAGGTTGCTATTAGTGACGTATTTAGCAAGCATTGCGAATAGTCAATTGCAATGACACTTTTTTTTATGCTTTTAGCGACATTTATTATACGTCGCTAACAGTCATTAGCAACATTTAGGGGATTATTAGTAACGCAAAAATGCGTCGCTAATAGTATTTTTTGTTGTACTGCCGGTTCTCTTCGTGAGGACGAAGGATGGTTCCCTTCGATTATGCATCGTCTACCAAATGTTGAATTAGGTAACCATAAAAAACAAATACCCCTTACCCCATATTGAAAACTTATTTGATCAGTTGCAATTAGCACAAGTATACCCGATATGGACATTATGAGTTTCTAGTGATGCCTTTTGGTCTCACCAATGCACTAGTGTTATTCATTGATCTAATGAATGGTCTTTAGGCCATATTTTGATCGATTCGTAATTATATTTGTGGACGATATATTAATCTATTTGGCTATTGAGGAAGAACATGAGGTGCATTTGAGAGTTTTCTTGCAAACTTTACGAGAGCATCAACTCTTCGCAAAGTTTGATAAGAGTGAATTTTGGTTGGAGAAAATGCATTTCCTTAGTCATGTTATATCAAAAGATAGTGTTGCAGTTGATCCTTTGAAAGTTGAAGTCGTGTTAAGATGGGAGTAACTGAAGAACGCATCTAAGGTTTGCAGTTTCTTAAGGCTCGTAGGGTACTACCATCGGTTCATTATGGGCTTCTCTAGCATTGCAAGCCCTCTGACCAAGCTAACTAGGAAGAATGAGAAGTTTGAGTGGAACCAAGCATGTGAAGAAAGCTTCCAAGAGTTGAAGAGGTTGACTTTAGCTCCAGTCATGACTTTTCTTTATGGGAGTGGTGGATATCTGGTCTATAGTGACGTTTCACTTCGTGGTTTGGGTTGTGTACTAATGCAGCATGGGAGAGTGGTAGCTTATGCATCTCGACAACTTAGAGTGCACTAGCAAAGCTACCCCACTCATGATTTAGAGTTTGCGGCCTTGTTATTTGCATTGAAAATTTGGTGTGGCTAACTCTATGGTGAGAAGTTTGAGGTGTTCACTGATCACAAGAGCTTGATGTTATTATTCACCCAAAGGGACTTAAACATAATGCAAAGGAGATGGTAGGAGTTCCTTAAGGATTATGACTTTACTATCTCTTATCATCCCGGTAAAGCTAATATGGTGGTGGATGCCTTGAGTAGAAAATCAGCCACTTGGATAGCTTGTGTTCGTGTCCAAGAATGACTTTTGTATGAGGAAGCCATTGAGCTTAAACCAGAGTTAGCTATGAGGATATATGCAGTTGGTTTACCAACCTATCTATAAGCTCTAGCTTGGTTGATGATGTGATGAATGCTCAAAAGAGGGATGAGGAGACTTGAGACTTTAAGGCTAAGTTGAGGGAGAAGGCAGAGATAGACTTTGAAGAGAGGGTTCAATGGGAGCTTGACTTATAGAGGCCAGTTGTGTGTGCCAAACTCCTTGGAGCTAGTGGAGGCCCACCACTCAGGGGAACCAAGATGTATCATGACGTGAAGATGACTTTTTGGTGAAGTGGTATGAAGAGGGACATTGCTTCATTTGTATCCAAATGCCTTATTTGTCAACAAGTCTAAGCGGAACATCGTCATTCGGGTGGTTTGCTACAACCCTTTCCTATCCCGGAGTGGAAGTGGGAGAACGTGACTATGGACTTTGTTTCCAAACTCCCGAGATCGCCAAGTGGTAATGATGCAGTGTGGGTCATCGTTCATCAACTCACCAAGTCTGCGCATTTTCTTGCAATGAGGATGACTACTTCCCTTGATGAGCTAGTTGCCTTATATGTGAAGGAGGTTGTGCGGCTGTATGTATTCTAGTGTCTATTGTTTTCGACCGTATTCGTCGCTTTACTTCCCAATTTTGGCAGAGTTTTCAGAGAGCCTTGGGTACATCATTGCATCTTAGCTCAACCTACCATCCCCAGACTGATGGACAATCCGAGAGGATTATCCAAACACTTGAGGACATGTTTCGGGTGTGTATACTTGAGTGAAAGGGCAGTTGGGAGTAGCAACTACCTTTGGTGGAGTTTGCTTATAATAAAAGTTATCAGGCGAGCATTAAGATTGCACTTAACGGGCATTCGTGTCAATCTCCCATTTGTTGGAGTGAGGTCAAGAAACATCTCCTTACTGGTCCTGGTCTTGTGGAACAATCAGTGGAGAGATCCGACTTATTTGGGAGAGGTTGCAAACGGAGTAGAGTTGGTAAAAGAGCTATGCTGACAAGCGAACACACTGCTCTAGGTTTCCGTTAGGAATTCGGACATTCCCGGCTAGGACTCTCGAGAGCTAGCAAACTACTCTAGGTTTTGGTAAGGAATTCGAACTGTGTCCAGAGCGGGTGGTATAAATGTATATCTCTCCATGATGGAGACATTCACTATTGTTGATGATGCATGCGTATGAGATAATATTATACCCAGTTTACACAAGTTATGTAGGGATAATTGTGATTATGTGACACATCAAAATATATGTTATGAATAATCATGATGTGATTGTGTGTGAGAGACACTTTGCATGCAGGTTGAATGATTATGGATATGCATGGACATGTATAGTGTGTTTGAAACACTTGTTATGCACGATGAATGTTTTTGAAGGAGAATAGAAATGCATGAATATGTATGATGTGCTAGAGATATTCTTCATGCAAGATGAATGTTTATGTTATAAAGTGATTATTCATGCTATGAGTAGTGTTATTGAGATACTTTAATGCAGGATAATTACCTTTGGGTAAGTATGGTTATGATAAGGGAAAATAATCATAAATGAGATATTATATGATATGTTAATGTGATAGACTATGCTGTTATGTCGTAGTTGTTTTCTAATTTGACGTTTCAGTATTTAAAACCTTTCTGAATTTATACTGTAAGATCCCTGAACTTGAACCGGTTTTAATTCATTATGTTTAATTACTTTTATGAGGTTTAAGCCGTTTCTGGTCAATTTTGATGATTTTTAAAAATAAAAGTGATTTCCAAAGGTTTTCAAGAAAAATAACTTCATATTTGTGAGTTTACGTGAATCCAAACCATTTGTGAATTTTTAAGAATTTTTGGACTTTTCTCATATTTTTCAAAAATAAGGGTTTGGCAGGATGCCCCTGTGGGCCCTACGGTCAAATTTGGGATTTTTGGTCCAAAACGTCCCAGACATTAAAGGAAGTCACTACAAAAAATTTTAAATTTTTTATAGCCGTAATTAGAGTTTAAGTCGCCAAAACACATACTTTTAGTTAAAAACTTTATTTATACCGAAAGGGTTAGTTAGGTTTACACAATGCCTTCTTATAAAAGGAAAGGGGTTGAGCCATTTATAAATTGGGAATAGGCTGTAGAAGGGTGTTTAGAGTCTAATCCCCAATTAGGCCCAAAGAGGAAGTGATTAAAGGTATGTTCTTCCCTAATCAACGCTTAATCTACAACAACAAAATTGACTATTACCGACGCATTTAAGCGTCACTAATAATACCATAAGTGTTGCTAATAGTTATTAGCGATGTATATAAATCGTCACTAAATGCGTCAATAAAACTGTTGTCGCTACTGCATATTAGCAACACTTACTTCAAATGTCGCTAAAAGTTAGTATTAGCGATGCTTATAAAGCATCGCTATTAGTATAATATTAACCACGCTTTTTATTATACATCGCTAATATTATAATATTAGCAATGTTTACAAACATCGCTAATAAAAAATATTAATTTTTTTTAAATATATTTTTTAAGAATATTTTATTTAAAAAATAAATTAAATAAATAATTATTATTACCGACGGTTATTAGTGAACATCGGTAATTGTTATAATTATTTAAAAAACTATTACAAAATTTATTTATAAATAAAAAAATAAAAAATAAGATAAAATATTATTTAAACAAAAAAATGAAAAATCACATTTTTTTTAAATAATCCGGTTTGGGCCGGGTCTAAAACCTGACCCGCATGCGGCCAGGTCAAAAGCGCGCGGGTCAGTAAGGACTCGCACGGCTAGGTCAGATGCGGCCTTAGACGCAGGTCAGTAAGGACCCACGTGGGCCCCGTTTGACTGACCCGTGCGGGCCGGTCATAGACGACCCGCCTGCGCGGGTCGTCTTCAACCTCTCACCGCAGCGAGAGGTCTCAGATCTGCTCCCAGATCCACCGCACCATTAGCAAGTCACAACCGCCCAGGGTGCCGGAAAAAAGGTCTGCCTATCGGTGGAGGTTACAGATCCGGCGCCTATTACAAGCAGACAGTGGATAGCAGCGAGATGACAGCGGACAAAGGCGAGACGACAGCCGACAACGACTGGAGGACTGAAATCCCCACGCACAGATATGCACAGGAGACCATGCACGGGCAGTTGGACAACCACGCACGGGGTGGCTAAATGACAAAGCACAAGCAGCTGGACAACCACGCACGACGGCTGGACAACCACGCATGGGCATCTAGTCCGGCTCGTCGGAGACACTAGATGCATCTTCATCTTCAGACCCAAAGCAACACCTTTTCTGTCTCCGCCTGGTTCCGAAATCTCGCTGGAGGTGTGGGATATAAAGCACGGGCAGAAATTTGGCCAAGCGCGAAGTTTTGCCCCTGGGCACGAAACTTTGAGCTCGGGCGAATTTCTGCCCAGGTAAAATGTATAGCGATGCTTCGATAAAGAGTCGCAAACATTTTTCATTTGCGACGCAATGAAAGCGTCGCAATTAACTTCATTCGCGACGTTAGAACTTAAACATCACAAATTGTAAATATATTAGCGACAAAGAAATGCAGCGTCGCTAATACAAGTAATATTAGTGACGCGCATTTCTGACCGTTGCTAAATGTCTTAAATTTTTTTTAAGATAAAAAAACTATTCAATTCCTCTTCTTCTCTCTCTTCCTCTTCCCTCGCTCTCTCTCCTCACCCCCTTTCTCACTCTCTCCTTTTTCTCTCTCTTCACCCCTTTCTCTATCTCCTCTGTCTCTCCACCCTCCTCTCCCTTTCTCCTCTCTCCTCTCTCTCCTCTCTCTCTCTCCTCCCTCTCTCCTTTCTCTCTCCTCCTTCTCTCCTCTATCTCTTCTCCTTCTCTCTCCCTCTCTCTCCTCCCATTCTCCTCTCTCTCTTTCATCCCTCTCTCCTCCCTCTCTCTCTCCGCTCTCCCTTCTCTCTCTCCTTCCTCTCTCCTCTCTCTCTCCTTCTTTTCTCTCCTCCCACTCTCCTCTCTCTCTCATCCCTCACTCCTCTCTCTCCTTCCTCTCTCTCCTCCCTCTCTCTATTTTATACCCTATTATTTAAAACTTAATATAAAATATAAAAGTATTAGTGACGCATATAAACATGTCGCAAATACTAAGAGTATTAGTGACGTATATGCTTATACGTTGCTAATACGTAACAATATTAGCGACGTATATGGCTATAAGTCGCTAATACATTTTTATTTTTTATTTTTTTAATTAATTTGTTAAAATAAAAAATCTCTCTCTCCTCTCTATCTCTCTCCTTGCTCTCTCTCTCCCTCTCTCCTCTCTCTCATTCCTCCTTCTCTCCTCCCTCTCTCTCACCCTCCTCTCTCTCTCCTTTCTCCCTCCTCTCTCTCTGCACCCTCCTCTCTCTCCTCTAAGTTAATTTTTTTAAGATTTTTTATTCTTTCAAATTAATTTTAAATAATAAAAAAATTAAAGGAAATTATATTAGCAACATATGCACCTATAATTTTAATTTTATTTTAAATTATATAAGTATTTATTTTAGTTTTACTTTTTATTTTAAAAATATAAAAATTCATTAATTTTTTTAACAAAACCAAAATAAATTCCTCTCTTCCCTCACCTCTCTATCTTCCATCCCCTCTCTCTCCACCGTCTCTCTCTCTCAACCCTCCTCTCTCTCTCCACCCTCTCTCTCCCCTCTCTCCACCCTCACACTCCTTCCTCTCTCTCCTCTCTCTGTCCACCCTCACACTCCTTCCTCTCTCTCCTCTCTCTCTCTCCTCCCTCCTCTCTCTCTCCTCTCTCTCTCACCCTCCTCCCTCTCCTCTCTCTCCCCCTCTCTCAACTCCCTCTCCTCTCTCCTCTAATTTAAATTTTTTAAGATTTTTATTCATTACAATTAATTTTAAATAATAAAAAAAATAAAAGAAATTATATTAGCGAGGTATAAATATATACGTCGCTAATACATATACTAATAGCGATGTATAAAACAATACGTCGCTATTAGTATTTATTTTAATTTTATTTTTTATTTTAAAAATATAACAATTAATTAAATTTAAAAAAAAGAAATAAATTCCTCTCTCTTCCCTCCCCTCTCTCTCTCCACTCTCACTCTCCTTCCACTCTCTCCTCTCTCTCCACCCTCCTCTCTCTGTCCTCCCTCTCTTCACCCTCACTCTGCTTCCTCTCTCTCCTCCCTCTCTCTCTCCCTCTCTCCTCTCTCTCTCCTCCCTATCTCCTCTCTCACTCCTCCCTCTCTCCTCTCTCTCCTCCCTCTCTCCTCCCTCTCTCCTCCCTCTCTCTTCTCTCTCTCCTCCCTCTCTTCTCTCTCTCCCCTCCATCTCTCCTCTCTCCCTCTCCTCTCTCTCCTCTAATTTTAATTTTTTAAGATTTTTTATTCTTTCAAATTAATTTTAAAAAATAAAAAAGTATTAAAGAAAATTATATTAGCGGAGTATAAAATTATACGTCCCTAATACGTCAAGTATTAGCGACATAAAAATGTATACGTCAATAATACATGTATTAATAGTGACATATAAAACTATACGTCTCTATTAGTATTTATTTTAATTTTTTTAGTTTAAAAATATAAAAATTAATTAATTTTTTAAAAAAACCAAAATAAATTTCTCTCTTCCACTCCTCTCTCTCTCCCTCTCTCTCCCTGCCTCGCTCTCTCCTCTCTCTCTCTCTTCCCTCCCCTCTCTCCATGCTCTCTCTCTCCACCCTCCTCTCTCTCTCCATCTCACTCTCTCCTCTCTCTCTCTCTCCATCTCACTCTCTCCTCTCTTTCTTCCCTCCCCTCTGTCTCCACCCTCTCTCAATGTCTCTATCCTCTTCTCTCTCCTCCCTCTCTCTCTCCCTTTCTCTCTCTCCATCTCGCTCTCTCCTCTCTTTGTCTTCCCTCCTCTCTCTCTCCACCCTCCTCTCTCTCCCCTCCCTCCTCTCTCTCCACCCTTTCTCTCTCCCCCTCTCTCTCCTCCCTCCCTCTCTCTTCCCTCCCCACTCTCTCTCTTCCCTCTCTCTCTCTCCAATCCCTCTCTCCTCACTCTCACTGTCTCTCTCCATGCACTCTCTTCACTATCTTTTATTATAAATTATATTTTAAAATTAATAATAAAATTTAACAAATAAAATATATTATATATAAATAGTGAAAGTTTAATGTATTTTTAACACTAGTTTTTATTGAAAATTTAATATTTAGTTATTGTATATACAAATAGTAAATATCAAATAAAATATATTATATTTAGGAAATTTATTATAATTTTTTTAATATTTATTTATTAAATAAAATTAATTAATAAAGCTTATTAGAAATGGTATTTGTGAAGCTTATTTAAAAGTGTCGCTAATAATTTAAAATTTAATTTTTTTTATGTTTAATTAATAACTATTAGCGAAGCTTAAGAAAAATGTCGCTAATAGTTATATATTTTTTCTTTTTTTATTTAAAATATATATCTTTTAACAAATGTTGTATAAAGCGTCGCAAATAGAGGAACTATTAGTGATGCTTATAAGAAAGTGTCGCTAATATGATTAGTATTAGCGACATTTTAAACTAACTGTCGCTAATATATGACTATTAGTGACGCATACGAAAATGCATCGCTAATAGTTCATTTTTTTTCAACATTTGTTTATACGTGGCAAATAGTTATTTTTAGCGACCCTTAACTAAGCGTCGCTAATAAATGCATCGCTAATACTAGATTTTGTTGTAGTGATCATTAGGGTTTTTCCTAATCCTCTTAATCTTATCTTCCTCCATTGATTTAATCCGATTTCAAACTATTTAATCACTGCTTTACTCCTCTATTTCAAACCCTAACCTTCAAATTTTCATTTTTATATCTCTTAAGTTGTAGATTTAAGGTTTGCTTTATGATTTTCAATGTTAAATCGGGTTTAGATGTGTATTAATATAAAAATCATGCTTTTGGAAGGTTTCGGAGGTGATTGAATGATAAATCCAACTCAAATCAAGTGGAGAGGTAATAGGTTTTCAAATCTCAGACTTGTTATGGTGAAAATCTCGATTTTTATGGGTTTTGCTTGAATGGGTTTTCTTGATTAGGACTTTAATGGTAGATTTATGAAATGTTAATATCTTGTCTTGATTTCTTAGGGTTTTACCTTGGAATGGGTTCAATTAGCTTTTTAGAATGTTTAATTAAATTTTGATGGTGTATGAAGCTTGAGATGAAGGTTTTATGGTTCAATGATGGTGTTTCGATTTTGAATTTCGAAAGGAAGGAGGCTCGAACTGCTTGTTGGTAATTGTTCGGGCCAACAGGCTGATCGATCGGGCCATTCAAATGGCCTGCCAAGTCGATTGATTGGCCACACAATACTTTTTATCCTTTTCGATTTTCATGCTTATTTAGGTGTTTTCCTCCCAATTTATGCTTCCAATGTTTATGAAGAGTGTTTTATACTAAAATTAAGCTACGGGAAGGGTGTACAATTTGTGATGGAGATTTATGAAGTATGTTTAAGTACTTGTTATGTGGAATTATATGTTGATGTTATACATGTTAACATTGAATTATCTTGAATCTATGGATGATAAAATTCTTATGATTGGAGGATGTTTCCATCATGGATATTACATGGCAAATGATAAGATATGTCAACATATAATGAGAATGGTTTTGGGTGAATAATGTTATTATGTTATAGCTTCTTGCGTAGACTAATCATGTTTGTAGGAGCTAAGCATTTGATTTCACATGAATGGATTTATGGTAGATTTAACCCTAGATTTAATTTGGTAATCATGATTTGAATGTGTTTAAGCATGCATGTATTGCCTTATGAGTTTATATCAAAGCATCGGTCATGTGCTTAGGAAATGCATGAGCACACACGTGTGGGGAATTTACTATGAAATCATGGTTATTTATGATTCGATTATTGATGGGAGCACCTTCCATGGGTTGGAATTTACGTAGATCTTGCTCACGGATGATCATGATTTCATGCATCATGGAATGGACTTTATGAATGAGATTTTAATGATGTTTAGCTATGATTGATGGATTGTATGCAATGATGTGAGATTGCGTGCCAGATTAATTGATCATTGCTTAATCGGAACTTGGTTGGTCCGAAAGGATATGATTTCGATTTGAGCTCCTGTGTGGAACATGTACACTCCATGGGTTGAGTCGATCTGAGTTGAGTTGAGTGGATTTGAATTATTAATGCGGTTGAGATTTACTTATTGAGATAGTCATATTTAAAGACTGAGCATCTATAGTGGTACGCCTTCATACACTAGCTACCATGTGGTCTAGGTTCCCTATGTGGGAATTTAGATTCTCCCCACTGTGGAGATGTCATTGGTGAACACATTGCTCTAGGTTCCCTATGTAGGAATTTGGACTTTCATGGCCAGAATCATCTTGGGTGAGCAAACCTGATATAGGTTCCCTTTGGGAATTTGAACTTCCTATATGGATTGTCCTGGGTGAGCAAAGGGGCTGACTACCCCTGCCTCTTAGTTCTCTTAGGGATTCGGACTGTGTCCAGAGCAGAAAATGCCCTAGGTTTTTGGTTAGGAAATCGGACTATATTTAGCTTTGTGGCAATGATTGTTTTTACTCCTTTATGGAGGTATTCACCATTTGTTGATAATGCATGTGTATGAAATAATATTATTCGCAGATTACACAGGTTGTGTAGGGATATTTGAGATTATGTGACACATGTGGATATGATTTATTATACATGATTTAGAATAGTGATTGAGACACTTATCATGCATGGTGAATGATTTATGAATGTAAATTATTTGAATGCATGATATGAATCATGTGATTGAGACACTATTATGCAGATTTATGTGATATGGTTTCATGATCAGAATGGTGTGGTTGAGACACTATTATGCAAGTTTATGTAATATGGTCGCATGATCATAAAGTGTGTGAAAAACACTTCTCATGAGGATTGTGCATGCTATTATGCTTGATTTGATTAGATGTGAACTATTAACTATGCAGGATGGATGTTAGGTTATAACTTGATCATTTATGCCTTGACCTTGATAGGTGTGTCATATGCATGCTGGCTCTATGTTTATGGATAAATAGGGGTTAGCAAGAGAATGATAAAAAAAGGGTATACAATGTCAATTATAAATCTGAATTGCTATATTGCCATGCCACGATGATTTTCTTATTATTGTCGCCGTATTCAAACCTTACTGAGTTTTACTCATCCCACTTTCTTTGTTTTTGTTTTGGGGCTGCATGGTTCAACATGCAGTCAGGCAAGACCCTCTGTTTTAGGAACGGTTGGGGAGAGCATGGGATTAGGTATAGATGCCTCTAGACATTATGTTTTTCTGATTACTGTATTATGATGATAGAACATCATGTATGGTCGTTCTTGTTTTCAGACTTGTGTTTATATTATATTTTTAGATCTGTTTGAGACCTTGATTCGAGCCATGTGTGTTCGCTCAGGATTATAAGTATGCGGGTATAAGACTTGTGGATTAGTTTAGAGTTAAAGTCCTCTTTTTTTCTACTTATTACTCTTACTCAAAGGTTATGTGGTGCGTAACTACGCTAGTTAGACAGCTCGTATGAGGGGCCAAGTCTTCCGCTATATATTAATCTCTTTCAATTCCATCGCCCCGGGTTCGGCTTGAGTCGGGCAGTGCTGGGGTGTGACATATACTCACCCAACTTTCTTGTGTTCAGTTTTGGAGCTGCATAGTGTGACATGGAGTTGGTCAAGATCCACTATATGAGGAACCATTAGCGAATGCTTTAGAGTAGGAGTGGAAGCCTTGAGACTCTACTATGTTTTCTAATTTATTCTGCTATGTTGTTAGAACATTATGTTTGGTTGACCTTGATCCAGACTCTTATAGTTATTGTGGTTTTAGACCGGTTAATGACTTTATGATTATAGTCATGTTTGTCAGCTTAGCGTTCTCAGTCTATGGGTTGAGAGTTGAGAACTATTTCAAAGGTAAAGTCTTTTATCCTTTTGTTTATTTCTCTTCCACAAAGATTTAAAAGTGCGCAACTCCGTATGTGTAATTTACCCACTAGAGGGGTTATGTCTTCCGCAAATTTAAATGCTTTGTCACCCTTGTGCGCTTCGACCATCCCTTGGATTGAGTTTAGCTTTGGTCGGGCGGGTGCTGGGGCATTACATCTGGTGCTCCCGCTGATGCGCATGAGCCTAGTCTCACAAAAACAAAATATATTATATTTTGTACTTATTTATTATATGTTTATCAATTTAATAATATATTTTGTAATTTAAATAACAAATATTAAATAAAGATAAATTTATTTATGACGTTAATAATATATGTTGCAAATGATTGCGACGTATATATTTATATGTCACAAATAAAGTTGGTTGTTTGCGACATATAAATATAAAAGTAAAAAATATTCATGTTATTTGCAACGTATAAACTTATATGTCACAAATAATTATAAATTCTATTATTATATTTTTTGTTAAATATTTTATTTAAATTAAATAATATATTATTTAAATTCTTTTATAATTTAAAATTCATGTTATTTGCAACACATAATTATATACTTCGTAAATAACAACTGTATTTTTTATGTTTGTGAGCTATTTGAATTTCCTAATTTCTGTCTCACTTGGATTCACTTTCTCTTCTATTTCCCTTTCTCCTAGTTTCTTAAGTCTTTTGTCTTGAAAAGTTCATTCTAAAGCTTCTTTTACTTGAAAATGCATACTTAATATGGCTATCCTTATTCATTATATTCAATATTTGGTTCAAAATGGGGAATCTATTGCCTTTTATTTTCCTCGGGCTAGACCATTTACTTTTTTTTAATAAGGTAAAAAGGGGAGTGAGCTCCCTTCTATTAAAGCAAGCAGGAAACAAAGTCAAAAGTACAAGTAAAAGAAATTTCTAATGCCATCTTTCAACAATGAAAGGAAAATTAGGAACATTGTTAGAAAGATGAGAGTTGGCAGTGACATCAGCTCTAACTACTTTTACACTGCATATAAAGGGATCTCTTGTGGATTCTTTCATTTTTGAAAATATGATTATTTCTCTCTCCACAAGAAGTAAACAATGCAAATCATGAACAACTCCACAAGCAACCTAAGATCAGGAATAGCATGATTGAAAAGGTGAATATGCTGAAGAGCCTGATGAGACTGATTACAAGAGATATCCACTTTAAAAATCTAAATAAATAGTATTCATGATCCATTTAGAATAGCTGCCAAAGAAGAAAATGTGATTGGCCATTTCTAGATATGCCTTGCAAAGAATACATCTATTAACAAGTTAAATGCCTCTAGCATGGAGTTTATCCAATGTAAGAAGATGACCATATAACATCCACTAACAAATAAAGTAATGACGAGGAATATGATATTTAAACCAAACAAGGTTGGCCCATTTTAGCATAGGAATGTGCTTCAATAGAACCTTGTAGGCAGATTTTGTGGAAAATTACTTGAGGATTAGACCATTTACTTTGTTGAACCAATTTGGTCATCATGTGATCTCCCAGCTTGATAGCTTGCAGGATTGCTGATTGCATGGATCATAGTTGCTAGATTCTCCCTTTCAACAATAATCTTAGGGGTGAGCAGCTCCGCCAAGTTATTGAACCCTATTCTCCAACCCTTAACTTAGAATTTGATAAAATCCTTTGGAGATCAACGCATACGGGAAGATTATGCTCGGAATCAGTCTATAAAATTATGAAGCATGAGTACTCTTCCAATGTGTGGCATCATCTTGTTTCACTTAAGGGACATATACTGCGCCATTCCTTTATATCCTGGTAAATGCATCATGGGCACCTTCTTTTGATAGAATTCAACAACTTGGAGTAGCTATTGTCAATAGATGTTCCCTTTGCAAGAATGATGGTGAATCAATTGACCATATTTTTTTTCAAATGTAGCTATTCAAAATGGATTCTTATTGATACTTTAAGTGTTCATAGGTTGGATCTTATTCTTCTGTTTTTTTTTAAAAAAAAAAGATAAAAAAGGGCAAGAAGAATCCCTTCAATTAAAATGAATGGGGTTGTAATGCCCCACTTTTCTAATTACATCTAACAAAAGGGGTTAGAGGTAATTAATAATTTTTTTGATAAATTTAGAGTGTTTTAAAGGTTTAAACCTTCGTATATAAGTAGAGCTCGAAAAACTGAGCATAATAAATAGTAGAACACACAAAACGGAGGTCGGGATCGAAAGTTAAGACCTTTAGAAGTATGCAATATAGGTGGGACCCACTTGAAAAAATACAAGAAAAAGTAAATTACATTTGCCACCTAGTAGCATTGAACGGAAATTCACTAATCAGCTCAGAGAGGTTGGCATTGGCAATTACATAGGCACGAACTTGACTTATACACTGCTTGAAAAGCAATATCTTGTGATTGAATTCATTCCTAAAGATATGATTATTCCTCTCCCTCCATATGAAATATATAGCACAATCATGAATGACATGGTTGAAATAATGAATATGATAAAGAGCTTGTTGGGCTTGATGGCAAGAGATGTTCATTCTATAGAATTTGAAAATAGAGCTCATGATCCATTCTGAGTAACCACAAGAGAAGAATATATGCGGAGCTGTCGATGCATCTGTTAACAATATGGATATCCCTAGCTTGAATTTCCTCCAATGTAAGCAATCTCCCATAAAGGATTAACCATCTTATGAATGAGTGTTTTGGTGTATGGTGTTTATATGAAACAAGGGAGGTCCATATGAGCATGGAAGCATGATTAATCAAAACCTTATAAGCAGATTTAGTCGTGAACTTACCAAAAGTATTCTGCTTCCAAATGATTGTATTAGCAAGATGATTGAGTATAGGGACATGTTTATTAATGACCTGCGTTAAGTGGTCACATCTCAAGTTTATGTGGGGACCACTTCTATTGACCATTTATCAAATATTCTGAAACTAAAGCTTCATTATGACTCTCCATATGATGAATTAGGCGCCGCCCATAATTGTGTAAGAGACTAAAATTTCTTACCCATGGATCCATCTAGAAAAAAATTTGCTGCCATCATTGATTTTGTACGAAATGAAGTCAAGCATGAAGGTACGCATTAAAAATTACTCTTCCAAAAATAAGAAACATATGAGTGAATATGACAATGCCAAATGGATTAGTTTTGAATATAATAATTGTATATCCATTTAATCTATAAAGAACCCTTCTTAACTAAAATTCTAAAAAATTGCTTCAATAAACTAATAAAACACTAATCCTTTGGAGTTCTAATATCCAGGCCTCCCTCACCTTTAGGAAGACAAACTTTCTTCCATGTCATAGACATGGCAACTTTGTCGAGGACATTTCATTCATGAAAAATGTTTTAATGACCACAATGCATCACCAATAGACATGTGGCAAGGGGGACCTTTGGAACTGTTGGATGTTATTCTTCAATTTCTCTCTCATCACTTTCATGGTCATGCCTAAGCTTTATCTTGTTGGTCACCAAGCCTTAGTCATAAAAGCTGGTCATGCTAGACGAGTCCTTTATTCATTAGCAATCGCCATATGGAACTTGGTGTTATTCTTAATATCTTTGTCAATATTGTTATTTGCTTCATTAGGAGGGAGTAGAATAACACATTTTTAAAGTAGAATACACACATTTTTATGTGAAAACTCTACTTCATCATTTCAACATCAATGATGAGTAGGCGCCACTCATCAATGGTGTTTAAATGATGAAGTAGAGTTTTATCATGTGAAAGCATTTTGCTTTTTTAAAGGGGTTGCCTTGCATAATTCTCAGCTATTTAATAATCTTGAATGTGAAATCCGAAAAAACTAGACTAATTCTTCCTCCTTTGAAATTGCAAATCTTTTTCATGCTTCTTTCCTCTTATTATTTTTAATGCAGTGAGGTGTTGCCCTAAAATTTACTGATTAAAGACAAAATCTCAATAATGCATGGATCACATTTTTTTTCAAAGCCCTTATCCTGAACAGGCCTGGAAGATGCTCCTCACTAAGTAGTGTTATTTTGGACTTCCATGCCGAAATCTCATGGCTTCTTCACTTCATCAAAGTGAATCTCTTTGCTGCCATCCTTCTCAAAACGCTATTTACAGTCTACATATCCTTCATCTGGTAGGGGAGAAATGCACACTTTTGAAGGCATGACGGAATGTGCTTCTGGCCTCGCGAGGGTTATTGTCACCCAAGCTCATACGATTTTGGATTGCTTTTCCCTCAAAGACAACATCATCCAAAATTATCACTTCCTTTCAGGTTTCTGTCAGACGTAGTTTTTCCTTTCTAGCCCGGGGCTTGTTTCCTGTTTCTTGGAGTTTCGAGTAGCGCTGTGTTTTCCTCTCTCTCTGTTGGGTGGCTTTGTTCTATTCTTTCTACATTATGCATGTATCCTCCTTGTTTGAGTTTTAAAGAAAATTTCTAAATCACATATAAAAAAGAGAGTGACATGAAATTTGGGTATCAGCATTTTTAACTCTACTTCTACTTATGGTGAGATACTTAGAAGTTAATTTCTGCTTGTGTTGTTTGTAAAATTTGCAATAACCATAACTTTTTCAATTTTCCTAGCAGTGAACTTTATTGGTCTGGTTTTGTAGATTTGTTCCTCCCACCTTATTAAGGGATGAGAAGGAAGTAGGGAGGTATTAAGACTTAATGGGACTTACCTTCTTTACTTGATGTAACCAATGGATAGATCTAAGCATATAGAGTATTAGAGAGAGTTACCTATGTGTTGATCCCTCTACACCTTGCTTAGTTTGATGAAACTCAACAACGAATCAGTCTGCTCAAACTCCAACACGACCCAGCAAAGGAGAGGAGTACTCTCCTTCCTTTCAGCCTGCCTAGAGCACCTTGGAAAAGCGAGAGGAGGGGCAGCCAGCAGCTTCTCCCAATGGAAGAGCAAATCTCACCAAGGAAGAGAGGGGGCGGCCTTGAGAGAGAGAGGGAGAAGACTTAATTGGGAATTCAAGATCCACAAAGAGGGGGACGCCCCATTCAATTGAATACGAGAGAATATTCTCTCTAATTCTCTCCAATATTCTCTCTTCCTGCCTTCCATATAAAGGTGGGATAAAATAGGCTATTTTTTATGGGCTTTAGTAAGTGGGCTGATTCAAATGGGCCAAGCTGATTATATCATTCCGGTTTAACTAGAGGGTCTAACACAACGGGAGCGGGCTTTGTACCCACAGAGCCTGCAGAGGCCTGAAGCCCTGTACACGGCCAAGCCCGCGACAAGGTCGACCCCTCGCTTGTCATGCAGGTCCCACTCTCAATACCTAATTTGCGCGTCTCGGCCCCACAATGTGAAAATACACACTTAGATATATGTCTAATGTGCACGTGTGACATGTGTGGGTCTTATTCAAATTATGTGTAACGAGGAAACATGTGGTGTTGGCGCGTACGCCCCCACCACCCTTGGACCTCGTGACCCATACCGGTTCACCCGGACCGCGACAAGTTAGACCAAACTAGGCCCGAGCTCATACCATCGTCCAACAATAACCTTGGGGAATATCACTCGCATCTGGTATTTATCACGGTTTCACTTGTAAAATGGTTTTGTAATAAATGTGGGCATCGTGATTCTTAGCTCCTTAGCGCATGCTATTCTCATTAGTTAAGTTGAGCTTGAAAATAAACGTATGGATTAATAAAAACTTCAGTATGATCCGAAAGGAAAGGGTGGGTGCCGCCAACGATGAAACAAGGAGGCGCCTTTTATTGAATCAAACTTACAACTGCACCTAAAGCACAACTTAGTACAACACAACCGGACAGTTGTAGTCCGACATCATCATCATACAAGAAGCAAGACACAAAGCATTGCTTTATTTAGTAAGTATGCAGTAGCTGTCATCGTTATAATCGACGCAGCGGGTTGGGCTATGGCGTTTCCTCCTACTAAGTAATGGGAAAGAGCGCATCGGTCTTGGAGGCAGTCAATTTGTTTCAGATGATGGGTAAGGTGTGTAGGCAAGGGGGCAGAGGGGTGTTGTAGAGGCATAAATTGGCTTCGAAGGTGGACTTGTCGAAGCGACTGACACCCTGTGGGATCTGTCACTTCGGATCGGCTGTGCCACACTCCCACCGGGGTGGGTGGGAGTGTCCAATCAGAGGAATACATGTCACCGAGTGGGTTCAAGCAACGGGTTAATCGGTGACCCGGGTGAAAAGCGGGATTCGTGTGAATGCCGACCGGGCTGAGATATTCTTCGGAGCCGGACCAGGCCAGTGGGGTGCTCTTCACGGAACCTGTTCGCTCAGAGTTCCCGCTCTCACCCACTGACCAGAGAAGAGGCGATCGGAGGAGCCGGTGTGCAACTCACCCAGCCCGGTGCTCCCGCTTCCACCCGGTGACCAGAGAAGCGGCAATCGACGTCAGAGAAGAGTTCTCAGGCAGCAATATTATCAGAGGCACGACCGACGAACTTAGAACTCCCGCTCTCACCCACTGACTAGAGAAGAGGCAATTGGAGGACATTGTTCCACTCACCCAGCCCGGTGCCCCCGCTCCCACCCAGTGACCAGAGAAGCTGAAGGCAGCAATATTCACAACCACTGTCTTTTTGTTGGTGCTCGCTCCTAATTTCTGATTCCCGTTCGACGGTCAAAACTTCATATCGTTGAGGTACAACAAACGAACTTCATTTGCAGATGTGCGTATGTATTTTTTCTTTTGTCCCTATCCATCATTCCAGTGGAAAAAAAAGAACTTTGATTGTTTTTCTATTCCATTTTCTTTCAAGGACAACTTCTGGGTTTTCATTGTTCTGCATTGTGTTTACTGTGCGCCCCTTTGAGCAATGTATCCCCATATTGGAGCAATATTGCTTCAACCTGAAAGCAATATTACTCCAATGGTGTAGCAATATTGCTTTCAGGTTGAAGCAATCTTGCTCCAACCTGAAATGTTTGCTAAGTTTGATGCCTTTCATTTATGTCTTAAGAGCAATATTGTTAGAACAATATTGCTACACCGTTGGAGCAATATTGCTCCAAAGTACGAGCAATATTGCTCCAAGGGTGTAGCAACAATGCTCCAACAATGGAGCAATATTGCTCCAAAGGTGTAGCAATATTGCTCCAAGGTTGTAGTAATATTGCTCCAACCTGAAATGTTTGCTGATTTTGATGTCTTTAATTTATATGTCTTAGAGCAATATTGCTCTAACCTTGGAGCAATAATGCTCCAACGGTGTAGCAATATTGCTTCAACCTTGGAGCATGCTCCAACGATGAAGCAATAATGCTCCAATGGTGCAGTAATCATGCTCCAATGATGGAGCAATAAACCTCCAACGATGGAGCAATAATCCTCCAACGGTGCAGCAATAATGCTCCAACGATGGAGCAATATTGCTCCAACCTGAAATGTTCGCTGATTTTGATGCCTTTAATTTATATAAGTCTTAGAGCAATATCGCTCCAACCTTGGAGCAATTTTGCTCCACCGTTGGAGCATTATTGCTCCAACATAAAATATTTGCTAATTTTGATGCCTTTAATTTATGTCTTAAGAGCAATATTGCTCAAAGGTTGGAGCAATATTGCTACACCATTGGAGCATTATTTCTCCAAGGTACAAGCAATATTGCTACACCGTTGGAGGATTATTGCTCCAAGGTATGAGCAATATTGCTCCAAGGTTGTAGCAATATTGCTGCAACCTTGGATCAATAATGCTCCAACCTTGGAGCAATAATGCTCCAATGGTGCAGCAATAATGCTCCAACCTTGGAACAATAATCCTCCAACAGTGTAGCAATAATGCTCCAATGATGGAGCAATATTGCTCCAACGGTGTAGCAATATTGCTTCAACCTTGGAGCAATATTGCTCCAACCTGAAATGTTCAATGATTTTGATTCATTTAATTTATATAATTCTTAGAGCAATATTGCTTCAACCTTGGAGCATTATTGCTCCAACGGTGTAGCAATATGCTCCAACCTGAAATGTTCACTGATTTTGATACCTTTAATTTATATGTCTTAGAGCAATATTGCTCTAACCTTGGAGCAATATTGCTCCACCATTGTAGCAATATTGCTCCAACCTGAAATGCTCGCTGATTTTGATGTCTTTAATTTATATAAGTCTTAGAGCAATATTGCTCCAACCTTGGAGCATTATTGCTCCACCGTTGGAGCAATATTGCTACACCATTGGAGCATTATTGCTCCGACATGGCAGCAATATTGCTTCAATGTTGGAGCAATATTGCTTCAACGTCGGAGCAATATTGCTTTAACCTTGTAGCAATATTGCTACAACCTTGGAGCAATATTGCTATAATGTTGGAGCATTATTGGTCCGACATTGCAGCAATATTGCTCCAATATTGCCTTATAGTATTTTGATGCACACTAATAAAATGTCTTCGTTTCAAAATTTTCATAATATTCCCTTCTTTTCTTCATAATATTTTTATGGAATTGTGTAGGGCAATCGCAAGAGAGGGGTCAAGTGTTCGATGTGATTGGCATAATGAGGGTAATGGACAAAATGACATTGAAATAGGGACCGAAGGAAACTCTGCTTGTCGTAAATTAGATTTTCATGAAGTAGAAGAAAGAGTAACAAATATTGGAATGGAATTTGCAACAAAGGAAATGGCTTACAAATTATACAATGATTATAGTGCAAGAATTGGATTTAGCATTCGAAGAGGATGGAAATGGAAAAAAGATGGCATAATTAGGATGCGATGAATTTGTTGTTCAAAAGAAGGTAAAAGAGATGAAGATAAAAGAAAAAGAGTGGTGAAGAATCCTCATCCAGAAACAAGAACGGGTTGTTTAGCTCTGATGGTTATCAAGCTTATAGGTGACATGTATAAAATTGTAGAATTTGAGCCAAGTCATAATCACATGGTTGTGACCCCAACAAAGGTTCCATTCTTGAATTCACATAGACGCATGAGTATGTCTCAATCTATGTTGGTTGTTCAGCAACAAGTATAGGCATTCCACCCAAAGATTCTATAGCTTTGCAAGCAAGCCAAGCCTGTGGTCAACAAAATGTAGGGTTTCTTGCATTGGATCTGAAAAATTATTTACGTACTAAGCGTCAAAAGGTGATGGAAAAAGGAGAAGCAGCGGCTTTGTTAGAATACTTCAAAAGAAAACAAAAGGATAATCCATCTTTCTTCTACTCAATGCCGTTGGATGAAGATAGTCTGATAACTAATATCTTTTGGGCATATGCAAGGATGATAGTAGACTATGAGAATTTTGGGGATGTGATTAGCTTTGATACCACGTATAGAACTAATAACATAAATTGGCCGTGTGCATTGTTCACTGGTGTAAATCATCATCGCCAAAATACCATGTTTGGGGCTGCCTTGTTGTATGATGAGACTGCTAATTCTTTTATTTGGTTACTTGAGACTTTTCTTGTGGCAGTGTCTGGTAAGAAACCGGTTACTATCATTACAGACCAATGTGCAACAATGGCTAAAGCTATTCGAATTGTTATGCCGGAAACCCATCATCGCTTATGTATATGGCATATATATCAGAATGCAGCTAAACATCTCAGCCATGTTTTTGAAAGTTTCAGTCATTTGTAAGAGATCTAAAACAATGTATATTTGAGTTTGAAACAGAGGAGTTCTTAGAGGGATGGAATAGGATGATTGAAAAATATACAGTTCAAGATCATCCTTGGTTGCTTCAATTGTTTCGTGAGAAGGAAAAATGGGCTATGGCATATGGTCAACATCAATTTTGTGTGGGAATGAAGTCCACACAGCGCATTGAATCTATGAACAGTATTTTGAGGAGGTATGTAAATTCTAAAATAAATCCCATGGAGTTTCTTCATCATTTTGATAGATTATTAGATGATCGACGTTTTCAAGAGTTATAAGCTGATTTTAAAATGTTGGATAGAACTCCTAGATTACTCATGTTCTCTAAAATGTTAGCACAGGCGGCAAAATTTTATACCCCAGCTGCTTTTGAAATATTTTTAATTGAGTATCAAGATCACTTGGATTGTGAAATTCATGAATATATAGAGAAAGGAACAACAATGGAGTTCAAAGTTGTAGGAAAGCATGGTCACCACAATGTCACATTTGATTTACAAGATCACATAGTTGTTTGCAGCTGTAAGAAGTTTGAATTTGCAGGAATACTATGTAGCCATTCATTGAAAGTATTTGATAATAGATGTGTGAAGATGCTCCCTCCTCAATACATAATCAGACGGTGGTCAAGAGATGCAAAAGTTTAGGTAATAATGAATTCAACTTCAACAACTAGTGACACTGACCCACATAAGGCGATGGGCACACGCTTCATGGAGTTGTCACGTATATTGATTGCTATAGCAGCACGGGGTGCTAAATTTGAAGCGGCATATAAGGCAACAATGATTCAAGCTAAAATAATGTCCCAAGTAATAAATGAGGAATTGAAGTAGACTCATCAAAATGAGCTTCAAGATCGGGCAGCAAATATGCATGACATGTAGAAAAGGATATCAATGACCAAAATGCTGAGGTACCTGCATCAGGGATAAAAATACGGGAGAAACGTGCTCGTGGTGGTAAAGCAGCTGCGAGGAAGAGGGGATGCCTTGAGCGACATCACAAGCAAAAAAAACAATCAAGTCCAAGCACTCAGCAGTCTCCCACCTCATGTACTCAATTGCCTCAATTGCAACTTGGACCTCATATCCCAAAGTTTCAGCCACCTCCAGTAATTATATTTATTCACTGTGTTATAGATACTATCACATGTCTTTTTGTATTCTATATAATTTTAAATTATTGGCATGTATTATAGGATTCATTTTGTTGCGAAGATAATCCTAGATGTATAGAAAGTTTTTCCAACTTACTTGAGGTAAGTTCAATCATTTTCTTTAACTAAAACATTTTCTTTGATAGTTTTAGCAAAATATGATTTTGTAAATTTATTTACATTGTGCATCAGCAAGTCAGTATGTCTCCCACACAATCAAGCCACTTGAAGATTCCTAAACCTCAATTGAGGTTCAGTTGAAGCCAATTTATGTAAAAATAGATATTAATCACTTGTTATTGATTGAACATGAAGTTTTATTTAAATTTTTATAAGCATTTACTAATTACAATTTCAAGTGGTTTTTTATGCAGGAGGTGGAAAATATTTTTTGACATTTTGCTAAGTGATGCTATATGCAATTACAGAATGTTGATAACATTTTGTACCAATTTGTTAAGTCATGTTATATGTAATCTTGGAAGGTTGACGACAATTTGTACGATTTGGAACATATATGAGGTAATTTTTCCTAGATGATGCTACTATGTAACAATTTGTATTGAATCTAGTCTTTGGAATCGAGTTTGTAAAAAAACAAAAGCCAAGTTATTTCGTAGAGATTCTCAAACATGGTGATAAATCCAACTTGGATGAGTGTCACACTAATCATATTACGTAGCTCTCCTTTTCTCATTTCGTTGTTCTGTCTAAATGCTTTCTATTTCTTGTAAATTGGTAGGCACCATTCCAATGAAGATTTTGCAATGAGAGGTAACGAACCCAAGGATGAAGTACAAATTTAAACATGGAAGGATGCTACAATTCGTGAATTGATAGATCTGGTATATTAAGTTTTATATTACCCCTCTTGAAGGCTTTTTTAATACCTTTTTTCCTGGACATGAACTGTACACATTTATAAACCTTTTTAGGTGAATGAGGTTGATCCTCAAGCAAGAAGAAGAGATGCTAAATTGTCGTTTGCTTTTGTATATCCTAATAAGAATGACCGCTTTGTGGTTAGACCTGTAAGAACAATGACTGTCAGTAGGGTTGATTGTTCATAATATAGTTCCTATCAATTTTTGGCAATCATAAACCTGATGATGGAACTTTGATTATTGGAATTGTACCATAATATTCTAAGTTTTATAGTTAGACATGCAACTGATTTGGCACCTATGTTACAGGCAATAATATTGCAATGATGATCTAGTTTTTTAAACTGTTGCTTACCTGCATATGACAGATAAATAGGTACGTTGAAGGAGTTCTTATTCCATCAACTGTGCAATATTCTTGAGATTTTTGAAACCTTTTTAGGTGTTTTTGTGTGATCCACCATTTATGTTTATACTGATATTCACTTGTTGAACTTAAAAAGATATAAAATTTGCTCTATGTTTTAGTAAATTTTTTAGTTAGGAACAAGGGTATGTATGTTTTAGTTAATATGTTCTAGGACATATAGCATTTGGTTATCCATGGACTATTTATTGAGGGTGAATATAGTACTTTGTTGGAAAATGTTCTCCTTTCCCTTTTTCCTGTTAGCATTTGCAGTGTATATTCATACTTGCTTTAAAATGTTCTTCCATTCTTGGGTTTTATTCTTCCTTCATACTTGTAGTTCTAAAGAACCAAGAGCCAAAATGTGTATAATGTTGTATCCTTTTTGTAACTCCGTTGACTCCGGGCCTATTGAATTTGGAAGTGTAATGGGAGGAGTCTCTGGCTTGATAGAGTTAAGTTCTTTTCCAGCCATCTGAATCCCATAGGTTCAGCCACTGTAGTAGTTCTTCCTATTTTCACTGGCCTAAAAATCATTGGCATGTTATTTCCCAATTGTCATTAGCTGGTCGTCACTGCTTGGTCTTCTAGTTCTGCTTATTGGCCATGGAAGCTCTCGTGATTGAAAAAAATTGAAGCCTTTGTATCATTGTCTCGCACAAGTAAAGCCAAATACAAATCAATAATGGGAGGGAGTTGTACGGCCTGGTTCTCTTACTTTTTCTATTTTTTACATCCCGTTAGTATTCATTATATTTCACTCGTTGGGACACATTCCTCTTGGTCTCTCATTTTAGTAAAATCTATCCACTTATCCATAAAGGAAATCATCTGATTTTTTTAGATGTGAATTATTCCGGTGAATCATTGTTAGTTAGTTGCGTCACAGGAGTTCGTCCGTTAACTTGTTTTCAATTTTCTCTTCACTTGCCACAACAATTTTCCTATTTGTCTCATGTTATTGTATAACTCCTAAGTGACTGCAATATATGCTCTTTTACTGCATATCTACTATATCTAACTATTTTGTGGTCATCCATTCATATATCACATTTGATATTATGCGAATAATTTTGTTTCAACATTTTGGTGGCAGATGCCCGTTCCTAGGATAAATGATGGAAATACATTCTACATCTCTTCTCATAGTAGGAGCATTAATGATTTAGAGGCATACTTTTCTGATACCAGGCAGACAAATAGATCTGGTGCTTTCCCAGAAAATAATATTTTAAAAAGCTTTTCAACTGACAAGGAAAAGTCTGGGCCGGTTGCTAAGATCAAAGTAGTGGTATGTTATGATCCAATAATTTTCTTTGGGTTTTGTGCATGTGGTGTGCATTTTTGTTTTCTTTCTGTGTTATAGGTCTTTGACATGTGTTAATAGTAGGTGCGCAAAAGACCACTTAACAAGAAAGAGATGACAAAGAAAGAGGAGGATATCATAACAATTGAACCACATGCAAATTCCCTTACTATTTACGAGACCAAACTAAAGGTTGGTGTCAAATGGTAGTGTGCTGAAACATCAATTGACCATTCCCTTATTAGGAGGCTTGCAATGTGGTCTTGCTTTTTTTTCCCATTGTTTCTTAATTATATCAGCATGACATTGTTCTTAGGGTTTTTAAACTTCTGCATACGTACACACACATACATGCTTACAAGGTTGTTACCAAAAACTTCAAGTGGCACTTCCATTTTTTCATATGAAATGTATATTTTTAGAGCTGAGTCAAGTGGCATTCTGTTAGATTATTTGCACTGTGACTGACTAAATGCTTTGTGATGATATATAAGAGGAGCTCATATTGAAGTTAGTGAGTTAGGGTCAATGAAGCATGGAGAAAGCAGTTATTATTTGGTTCTGTATTGTCTCTAACTTTGTGTTTTGCATAAGCCTTCATGTGCTTTGTGATGATATATAAGAGGAGCTCATATTGAAGTTAGTGAGTTAGGGTCAACGAAGCATGGAGAAAGCAGTTATGATTTGGTGCTGTATTGTCTCTAACTTTGTGGTTTGCATAATCCTTCATGTTATCAACCCTGATCTTCCTTTAACCCATTCCATTAAGTAATATTAAAATTTGCCGAAAATTCCCCCTAGGATTTGTTTGTAATGGCAATAGAAAAGTCCTGCAAAAACTACATTATTTGGCACTTGAGGGGAAAACTTCTGCTTGTTATCTGGACTAAAAATCTTACAGTCACTGACTTTGCTGATAGCCTTCATGTTTTTAACCCTGATCTTCCTTTAACCCATTTCATTATGTAATTTTAAAATTTGCCTAAAATTCCCCTCTAGGTTTAGTTTGTAATGGCAATAGAAAGTGCTGCAAAAACTACATTATTTGGCACTTGATATGAAAACTTTTGCTCGTTATTTGGGCTAAAAATCTTATAGTCACTGACTTTGCTGAGTGCCTACTAAATTAATGAGATCCAAATATTATTGTGCTGTGGTAACTATTGACTTAGTTTTCTTTCCGAAGTAATCAACAAGGTCTTTTTTTGTCCATTAAATAGTGTGAAGAAGACAAAGAATCTCACATTTTGAGTGATAATCATTATGCTGATAACATGCTCCAACAATAGCTAAATTAATTATTGGTGAGAGTTGGGCAATTTGGGAAACTACTAAGTTCCCTTAATTTTCAGTGCCCAGACTTCTACTCTCATCATTTTTTTATGGAAGTACTTCATCATTTGAAATTGCATTTAATTTCAATAGCTACAATTTTTAAAATTGATTCCTAATTTGGTTGCTCTAGCCATATATATCATCCACATGGGAACCAATGGCATTAATCATATTTTTTAGTATTTAAAGATGTCTATCTTGGCTATTTTGAGGAACAAACACAATAGTTTAAATGTATATTTGTGCCCATTTTACCTGCATATACTACTCCTAGTAAATCAAATGAAAGTCAGTGATAGTTTCTCTAAGTGATAGGACATTGCAATGATTTAATACTTTTGAGATTCATTGATAAACCCTAATTATAATAATAAAAAGGAAGATGATGATGAACTTGATTTTCAGTATCCTAATATGTAAATTTTAGCTATAGGATGCTCAACTACCCGGCATGTTTATGAAATGTACCTCAATTGTTTATATAACAATTTGTTGGTTTACATTAGAGGAATAACCGCATTTGAGCCTCAAATTGGTTTTCATTTGAGAATTAGCTTATTGTGGGCCCTAGAGTGGTCCCATGAAGGCGGGATTAGAGATGGGTTATCAAAACAGTGGGTCACCAAATTTGGCCCCATTTTCACATGTGGTCGCCTCCATTTGAGTGTGGAAAGTTTGGTGGATCCCTTTTTTAAAGGCCCGGATTCAATCCCTGTTATGGATCGTAATTAGGATGTTTTAAATTAGGCAATTTGTCTTCATTAGGCAATTACTTCATTAGGGAAATTTCTTATTTATGCTATTATCTTTCATTAGGCAGTTTTCTTCATTAGGTAGTTTCCTTTATTAGTCCAGGTCTAATTAGGAATCTCTACTACTATGTAAAGGGTGACTGCCCTATTTGGAAAAGTAATGAGAAATCAGTTACTCTAATCCCTCATCTCTCTTATAATGTTTGTGGTGTACGGACATGAATGCGTACTTGTTGTGACTCATTTTAATATGTAAAGATATCTATTTAGCAGTTGTTGATGTCTTTTTAGTTATATTGCATCTCATAGAAAATAGACCTCTTTTTCAGGAGCAGCTCGACCACTTTCTTGTGCTATAAGAATCAAAGTTGCAATTGGTGCTGCACGAGGACTCACATTCTTGCACGATTCAGAATGTCAAGTGATATATCGCGATGTTAAAGCATCAAACATTGTCCTTGATACAGTATGTCTAAAGCTGCACATATTACATGATCCCAAGTAGAATGTGTTGACCTCATTCTTATTGTTTGGAAGGGTGGGGCTTGCCTAAGATGGGATTGCCAGTGTTTCTTAGTTGTGCACAATATTGCATACTATGTTTTCCTTTGTCACAATATTGCATACTCTGAGAATCTCACTACGGCCAACAAGCTTGGAGAGGGTGGATGTGGACATGTTTATATGGTATTTCCCTACTTTATTGTAGGGATTTTAAGAACCGTAACTCTACAGAAACATAAGAAAAGAAATTAATTGATCTTTTGTAGGGATGGTGCACCCGCAAAGAATAAAAATTACTGATCTATGAGTTCATGCCCAACGAAAGTGTAGATAAATTTTTGTTTGGTTCATTCTTATCTTTGATCATTTTATTACTTGATAGGTTTGTTAGAGGAAATGAATCTGAAGAAAATACTAAAAGAGTAGTGGGCACCTAGTAAGTTTCATTTGCATTAATATATTAAGTGTGCTCATCAAAGCACTAACGAACTCTGGATTTTAAATTTAATTTAAATTTTCCATTAGTAAATTATCACTTGGAAACACTTAATACGAAACAATTTTTTTGTGAAGAACATCAATGTTCATCCAATATTGTTCTAAACTTGCCGCAATATCGCTCCAACATTGGAGCAATATTGCTCCAACGTTGGAGCGATATTGCTCCAACAATAGCGATATTGCTCCAACAGTAGCGCGATATCGCTCCAACATTGGAGCGATATTACTCCAACAGTAGCGCGATATTGCTCCAACAATAGCGCGATATTGCTCCAACAGTAGCAATGATGGATCGATATTGCTCCAACATTGGAGCGATATCGCTCCAACGTTGGAGCGATATTGCGGCAATGTTTGAGCGATATTGCTCCAACATTGGATCGATATTGCTCCTATGTTGGAGCAATATTGCTCGAACGTTGGAGTGATATTGCGGCAATGTTCGTGCAATATCGCTCAAACATTGGATCGATATTGCTCCTATGTTGGAGCGATATTGCTCCAACAGGAGCGATGTAGGTCCAATGTTGGAGCAATATTGCTCCAACAAATGTGACATGAATCTGACGTCGCACGATTCAGCCACCCCAATGAGGGATATTGAACGTGAAATAAGCTACCTATTGCTTAACAGTGCGTGACACAAGAAATCTGGCTTAGCCAATTACCTTCCAACCTTTTTAATGGATAACCGGGGCGTGTCTCTCTATGCATTAGGGGGGTCGTTATGGGCTGATTTTTTATTTGCGCATTTCAAAATCTAATTAGCATGATGGACTAGCTCTGGTTCAATTGAGCAAATCAAAAGATGATCATCCCGCAAAATGGGGCTGAAAGCATTTTTTGTCATACCAATTAGGAGTTATCAATCATTTATGCTAAAGTGCGCTAACACATACACATTCTCGATTTCTTATGATCCACAATTCAAAAGATGATCATCCCTCAATGGAAAGATTTGATGGAGATAGGACTTATATCTATTACGATAACCATTTTCTAGATTTTTACCCATATAATGGTCCCATTACCGAGATGGTATGGATTATTTTACATCCTTGTCCACCATTTCTCGGTCAGTTTATCAATTACCCATTACCCTTTTATAAGGGTTCATAATTCACTATATTCTCCTATTTTTTAAACACCCCTAAACCTAAAAATCAAACTAGGCAACAAAAAAAGTGAGAGCCACTTAGCATCTACCAACGATCAAAGATAGGCAGAAAGAAGGTATGAGATATAGTATATTTACACATGCCACATATGGATAACAGATGATATGGAACAACTTTTTCATAACCATTCTATTTAGAAAAATATTGTATATTAGTATCATCGTAGTTATTTACCCATCAAATAAATTTGATTGTACTATTTAACTTTTTAAATATACAACTGCATAACAAATACCATCTGGCCAAGTTTCATCAAGATCAAATGGCCTGTTTGTAGCAGCGAGTACAAGTATGTGTTCCCCAAGTTGGGTCATCAGGTCATCGCAATGTATCATAAACACATTCTTAATCTTTTGCATCGCCTCATGTTCCCCAACCCTGGTTCGTTGGCCCAGCATGCTGTCCACTTCATACACAAATATAATTGTTGGAGAGACTTTGGCTGCTAATGTGAATAATGCTCTCACATTTTTCTTGTCCTCCCCAAACCACTTAGAGGTGATAGTGGAGATTAAAACGTTAATAAAACTTGCCCCAGATTCCTTGGCAATACCCTTGGCCATCATTGTCTTGCCTGTACCAAGTGGCCCAAAAAGAAGAATTCCTCAGCAAGGCTTCAATAGACCACCATTGAAAATATCAGGCCTTCGGAGTGGAAGCATAACCAGTTCCTGAAGTAACTCTTTTACATCATTTAGAGCACCTACATCTGCAAATGTCACATTAATTTCACTTGCTGGGATGACCTCAGGCCTAATGCGCTTATCCTCCTTGTTGTCAGGAACTTCCTATTGACAGAGGAACTTGGTTGGTGCATGGAGGTAGGATACATATATTAACAATCAAGGAAGAGAAAGACAACAGGTCGTAAGAGAAGCCCCATATTAAATTAAATTCTCCATCTTGCTAAACAACATCTAATTAGTGTTGGAACACAGCCAAGACAAGTAGTTTAATGAGAGCAAAGATAACGAAATTCAAGCAGCCTTTGCAGAAGTCAATGTACTTACATGCACTTTTGTTGGAGCAGCAGAATCACCGCCTTTCTTGGACACAGTAACAGGTTTCTCTGTTTCACTTTTATTATCAGGCATTGGAGCTTCACCCTTTCCATTAGTGCTCGCACTGGTAATAGCATCCTCTGCAACTTCCAATTACCAGTGAAAAATATATCAACACAATAATCCATATTCAGAAAGAAAATAAGAAAGAAATATATATCAGCACAATAATCCATATTGGACTCACAACTTTGCGGATTTCTTGTTCAAAAACTTTTCCTGCAGCACCAGCACTGAAATTCTCCAGTACTTGCAAGCTCATTCTCAGGTCTGCTCTTCTCAACAATTCATAGGATTCTGAATGGACAATTTCTTGGGCGTTTATAGAGGAGGACCATCTTTTGGTAAAAATTTCTTTGTAATGTCTTCCTTCGTCACTACTGGTAGACTTCAACCATGATAAATATTCTCCAACAAGTCTCCGAACATCAAATTAGAACAAACACACTATAAGTAATAGCAATGCCTATTCGAAACACCAGAATTGAGGACACAAATTCTAGATATCTATATGCAGTATATAAAGATGATAGTAATGGCAACGATATTACATGAAACAGGGCACACTTCACATGCAGTTTATAAAGTGAGAGCATCATGAACGCTATCAAGTTTTCAATTCAAGTTCTGTGAGGATCTAAACTCAGGGCATATTATAGGCTACAGTAGAGATGTGTGCAGCTGGGTAGACTTCCCTAGGAGTTAGCATAATGCAGTTGATGATAGTGAGAAACATTCTGTTTCATTTTCCTTTTTGACGGTCACATGAATACCCATGTATGAATTAGAAACCAGGTTGGTCAGCACAAAGCAAATAAGGATTTAAATATGAATCTTTATGGACCTTAAATTCTTCAATTAGATTAACTCCTGCATTTCGGCATTTCACAAGAATCACAACTAAAATGCTATAGGCCTATTTACGAAATCTTAAAATGCACAAGCATACAGTAAAAGAGAAAATGAAACATTGATTTAAACATATACACAAAACCCTGGAAGATTTCTGATACAACCATCCTTGAGGCAAGCCCATGTCAATAATGCCTCATTTGCATCAGGAATCAGGACTAAGTAAATCACATGTTGAGGTGATTTCCAAGTCTCATTAGTAATGCCCATGTGTCAAGGATAGAGTCCTTTATGTAGATAGCTCTGAAAATTATGAGAAAATAGCCTCCTTCCTCAAGACACTTCCATAATTGTCCTCATTTGTGAAGGATAACGTTGTTCAATATAGCCACTTTCACCATATAAGACCAACTTCTCATCAATAAAATCTGACGAGTGTACAATTTGAGTAAACCATCAATATGGGACTCAGTAAAAGAAACAAACTAATCCGACCAAAACAGAATCAGCCAAATCATCAGTGAACACAACATTTGCTAATGTGGATGAAATTGGAATTCACAATGCTGGAAACAATGGGAAATCTGTCCCCATTGTTTTGTCTAGAACATATCCCAATAATAAGTAATGTTTTAAAAAAAATGCTATCTTTGCCCCAGAAGAAGCAAAAGAATTCAATTAATAGTGTCTGGAAATTGCAGTGATATGGAAAACTTACACGGTCATCAGATAGTGCAAGATTAATAATCTCGAAGCTCATTTTAGAGGCAGGAGACTTGGATACAGATTGCTGTCCTTGGAAGAAGTACTTCGTAACAAGGTCAAGATTCGACAATTGAAGAGTCAACTCAGTCTGCTTCATTGAACGGTCCTTTGCTGTTTCAATCTGCAAGTGATAGATAAAGATGATTTTCTCGTAACAAGTATGTGACATAATATGATTATATATTATCACTACAAAAGAAAGAAGTCTAAAGTGTGGTATATTGCCACTAGGGGAGTCGAGATCAGCATGAATTAACAGCTTCATCTTAGTGCATAAAACAGCCTGTCTGAAAGACATCTAGAACACGTAAGTTGAGACACATGGATTGAATGGCTCAAGATTCACAACCTTGCTCATTAGTGAGCCAAGCCATTCAAATTATAGGAAATATCGCTTTCAAAGAACCGATCAATATCCTAAAGTGGAAGTACAAAAGAGGAAAATTTTAAACCATCATTCACCCACAGTGGCAGCCTTGGACCCCAACCATAAGACTCTCACTAAAGAGGCAAAAGGGATGCACTTTCCTCCAGGACAAGTGAACGAAGGGAGCCATTCAACTGAAAATGGAATGAACTTGAAACCACACAAAAAATAAGACAGAGCGTTAATGACCGGAACAAGACCAAGGAATACCAGTGACAAAGTCTGTTTTATCCAGTAGCTGCTGTCATGCTCCATCTTCTTAGCATAATCTTTGACGCTACCCACTATTTCATTAACTAAGACTAAGTCCTTTTTAGCACGTTCACATTCGTCATGAACAAGAGTTTGAGAGGCAGTAAGCAACCGGTTAGCAATTGCTATTGGTGTTTCAAGCTTGAGCCAAATTCTCTCAGATCCTGCACCCGTGGTTCCCTCCAACTACCTAGTATCTTTTGAATCAAATTTACTTTGCTGAAATATACTCAATCCATGAGACAAACTGTTCAATACAGACATAGTTAGAATAGACTTATAACTACGAGACAAAAAAGATGTATATCACTATAAATTATAAGCAGTTGACCTTTTTGATGAAATGACAAGCTTCCGATTTCGGTATTCAGGATCTTGTGTATTCATCAAATGGTAAGAAATTGCAAACACTACAATCTCTTCAATGTAATTGATGAGAACTGCTGCATCAGCTAGACAAATTGAACCCAAGTCAACACAGTCCAGATCATTTGCTGCAAGTACTTCCATTATGTCGTTTTTCTTATCCAATGACTCAATCAATTTCATGTCTTCTTCTATTTGGGACTTCCAATTGACAAGGTGGGTCTCATCTTCAGGTGGCTTGATCTCAATGTTATAAGGTAATAGAAGAGTGAGTTTCTCATCTATCTCCCTATAATCAGTACCTGGATCCAACGACCTGGAACCAAGGACCAGTACAGGTCCTAATAGTTTTTTCAACATTTTTTGAAACAAAGTGTACATTCTTTGTGGTCTTGAGAGAAGTTTGTCAACATTCCTAACGTAGAGAACAATGGGGTCGGTTCTTGACACTGAAGTCAAAACCTGCCAGATCAATTAAAAAGTAAAACATGTCAGGCATACAGATTACTGATAGATAAATTAAATTTTTCCACTTACTGTAATCATTATCTACCTTGTAAAGATACTGTACAAAGAGTTTCTCATCAAAGGACCAACTGTTGCCACGCTTGAGAGGAGCTGCAAATAAATGGATCAAACAGTAAGACAAAAAAAATAATGTTCAATAAATTATCTAAAATTGAAATGAGCAATATTGAATAGATGAAGCCAAGTCTATGAGGGAAAAAAATCCAACATTGTTTTCCACGGTGCATCTATTATTAAATGCAGCACATCTAGTCATAAACCATTTTTTACAATCTCAACCACATTCATACAACAACAGAATTAGTTACCAAAATGCTAAAATAACCACATCTCCAAAAATAATTTTGCTCAGCTAGAAGGCCACAAAGTGGCAGCTTAAAGATTCGTTCAACAAGATGATAAAAGGCTGATCCTGGATTTGGGGCACATTGTGCCATGATAGTACTAATATCAGTTGTAGAAGAAGCATTTCTATGGAGCTTTGCAGGATTGCGAAGACTTTCAGATTCGCTGCAATAATAAAAAGGGACAGTTTAATCAAGCATTAGAGTACCAGGTGAGATCTGAATTCTCCATAGGCCAAATATAAACTTTTCAAGGATAGCATACCTATAACTTAGTTCCATTCCACTGCTTTGCCTCCTTAATGTACCTGAGATAGAAGAATTTGAGTTTTGATAAAAGATATAAAAAACTTTTTTTAACAACCCAAATGTTCAATGTTCAAAAACATTTTACATGAACTAGAGATGATTTTTTACATACAATTTAAGGTTCTCACCATCACCATAAAGACTCATACTCAATCAATAGAGCCTCTTAGGATCTCTGCAGCCATTCCAAGTCTCAATCGCTGAGAGATATCTTCCTAAAAAAGTTGAAACAAATAAATTTGTTAGTATCCCATTTTGACTGAAGGAATAAAAAAAATGCAATTGACCCATATATCTTATCAACCCCATTATACTTGAGTATAATCAACTGGCAAACCAGAACTAATGCAATATACAGTACGCATGAGGAAGAACCCACAATCAACCCCATTGGATTGGTATGGTCCCTTCTTACTAACGATCTTCCACTGTTTAGCTTGAGGTACCTTAAGGTGCTCCTCAAGAAATATTCCAATGCTTTTCATCTATCATTCACATATTTGCCGAATTAGTTTCAAATCAATTGTTTAAATATGAAAGTTTCTCTTAATCATACAATTACTCACCAGTTTTCTCACATTAGGATGTTATTTCTTATGGCCGTACCCAGGCATGGAATCATACCATTTCACTTCAGTCTTGTCAACATCTACGACCAACAAGTAAAAATGTGCATTGTCACACATTGGTATAAAGATGAAGTCAGGACATTCTTTTTCCACTCCAAAACAAGAGGTTGCTAGCTCCTCCATTGCGTCCTCTGCCATAAGCTTCAATTGCAATTGGCATGGATGTGACTTAGTCCATATACTAACTTAATCCAATACATAAATATTAGACTTTGGACCATACCTTGGCAAAATAAAATTGCAATGCAAAGCTTCCAAAGTGGCATTTGGGGAAGGCATTTCCAGTTGATTTGGAGGCCCTTTGTTGTAGCATATACATGTAAGCATCTATTACCTACATAGAATGAAGCATACAATTAATATAAAATTAGTATTGAATACTTAAGATTTAAATAGATAGAAAGTATAGTCTTACGTTAGAAGAGATGTACTCCGCCTTCAACATATCCACTAAGTCATTATCAGCAACACCGACACCCACCACAGAATGACTCCTATTTGTAATAAATTTTTTAATAGTTTCTTGATCTCGATTACACAAATTGGATAGAGGACTGCATAAGATAATCTTCAATGGCCAGTGAGGGATGATAGGGGATGCTTGCTTGGCTGAGACTTGGGAAGAAGAAACTAAAATGGTTGTGGCCTCCTTATTTGCAGTGATTTCCTTCTTCTCCCTCCTTGTCCTCTTAGTCTCTTGTGTAAAAGGGGTCCCATACTTCTTGCTTTTATATTTTAACCGGAGAGGTCATTTCAAAGTGAGACCCTCTTTATCTCCCTCCCCCTTTCCCTCCTCGTCATTCGTTCTCTCCTCCCCACCTGGTCCCTCCTCTCTCTTATCATCCCCTTTGTCCTCTCCCACCTTTTCCTCATCCGCTCTCCCCTCCTCTCCTGCCTCTCCCCCCCTGCCTCCTCTCCTCCTTCTCCCGCCTCTCTCTTATCCTCCCCTTGCTCCTCTCCACCCTTTCCCTCATCCACTATCCCCTCCTCTCCTGCCTCTCCCCCCTCTGTCTCCTCTCCTCCTCCCTCCTCTCTCTTATCCTCTCCTTGCTCCTCTCCCCCCTTTCCCTCAGCTGCTCTCCCCTCCTCTCCTGCCTCTCCCCCCTCTGCCTCCTCTCCTCCTCCCCCTCTGCCTCCTCTCCTCCTACTCCCTCCTCTGCCTCCTCTCCTACTCCCCCTCTACCTCCTCTCCTCCTTCTCCCCCTCTTCCTCATCTCCTTGCTCTTCTTCCGCCTCTTCCCCCTCTTCCCCTCCCTCCTCACCATCACATCCATTATCATCATCATTATCTCCATCGTCATCATCAACTGCTTCACCAACTTCCTCCTCATCCGCTGCTGCAGGGGAGGTATGTCTCATCTTCTTTGTTGGCCTCTTAACCAGTTGATTGGCCATGTTTTTAAATGTCAAATTTTTTTCTGAAATGGTGTCCATGACACCATGTAGATGTGTAGTACGGTAGCCCTCCTCCTCTAATATATGCATGGTAGTATGCATAACTCCAAGTGCAAAGGCCATAGTGCTGACTTCATGAACAACTTTCCTCCACCAATTGCCTTCACTGGCACCCCAACTCCCATTCCTACCTTCCTTTTTTTCAAGGCCTTTCCTGCCCCTTCAATGAGATATACCTCATTCGCAGCAGGAACCAACACAGATAGAGCCTGTGGTCAACATATGCACAATTATTTAACATACAAAGTTCAATAAACTAAAAAGTTGAACAGATTTTAAAAACTCAAATATTTCAATATAAAAAATAGTGTCCTATTACCTCTTCTGGTCTCAGAAATTTAAACATTTGTGCATATTTGCCCAATGACCTGTGGTGCTTAGCCTCTTTTCCCCCTTTACCATGCCACAATTTGGCCACTTGGCAAATCGGGGCAGCTTCTGCTGCACAGGGGATATGAACAACTTAAAATGCTCAAACACCCAAACCTATAACATATAAAAGATAAAAATTAGCCTTTTGTAACTCCTATGTAATCATGTAAATCCAATTATGTAGCAAGTATAACATACCTGTAGGACAAATGCTGCTCCAATCAATGATCCATGGCCCTCAGACTTGCCTGCCTCCTTTGACACAATCTTCCTATGGAGGGTTGAGGCTGAGACCACTAAAAATTCATAAATAGCTTGAGGCCAGTCATATCGATAGAGGCTACCCATGTCTTTTACCAGGTCAATTAATGCGTTCTTGACCACGGTGTGGGTCTGAGGAAATAGGATGCATGAGAAGATGTGCAAGATGATCGTTCTTGCACAATCCTCCACCGATGTAGGGTCGGTCGTGGCAGTTAAAACGTCCATGGTCTTCTCAATTTCAGATCTTGTAACCTGCTTCTTCCCAAAACGACGCTTACAATGCGCACCCTTCTCCTCACTTTCTTGGGCGAAGACCACCCGATCACCCCCCTTCTTTAGGCCAGTAATGAGGGCCACATCCTCCATAGTGAAGTCCACTCTGCATCCTTTGAATGTTACCCTAGGTTGGTCCTCAGTCCAATAACCCAAAATTTGTTTAAAGAGTGACGCCTGACAAATGATGTTACTGGCGTCTAACAATTGGATGAAGGGGGTTTGGCTAACAAGAGTCTTCACCTCTGGGAAGGTAGACAATATGTTCACTGACTTTGCTAGTCCCCAGGGGAAACAAGGGACTTTCAATGACTCTCACCTATTTCTTCCTGATCCTCCTCCAAGGTCTGAGCCCCTCTTCTTCAATTCAAGATCTTCTGCATCAATACAGATCTAAGTATTAGTAAGAAGGTACATATACGTATAATAAAAGTGTTGAATATAACCCCGTAAATAACATAGCAATATTTAAAATATACATTGGCATCAAATTCAAGATAGTATGAGTATAGCTAAAATAATGCTACAACATTTTTAGCTAGTGTGCTATAAAATTACCAATAATGCAGAAATGGTGTAGCAATAATGTCTTTAAAATGTCGCATATAATTCAATTATTGATAATAGGATTAACATTTAAAATATTGCTATAACAAGAGCAATAATCCTAATGCATAAGCATTAATATTAGTACATCAACAACATCCACAATCATTTTAAACTTAGGGATTAAAAAAAACCTACTTGATTTATTTGCCATGATAGGTATTCAACAACAGGAAGCCTGACTATAGTGAAGACACTGTTCCTGAAACATAAAAAAGCACATTGAAAAAGTTATAATGTTGTCAAGAATTATTAGCATTTATAATTTACAATTGTAGCAATATTGCTTAATCCCTGCATCAATATTGTTGCAAGGTTGGAGTAATATTGCTCCTAAGGTGTAACAATATTGCTCCTACGGTGTCGCAATATTGCTCCAAGGTTGGAGCAATATTGCTCCAATGTTGATGCAATATTGCTCCAACCCTACAGCAATATTGCTCCAAGACTTATATAAATTAAATGCATCCAAATCATCGAACATTTCAGGTTGGAGCAATATTGCTCTGACGGTGTAGCAATATTGCATTTCATGTTGGAGCAATATTGCTCCGACGTTGTAGCAACTCCAATGTTGATGTAATATTGCTCCAACCCTACAACAATATTGCTCCTAGACTTATATAAATTAAAGGCATCAAAATCAATGAACATTTTAGGTTGGAACAATATAGCTTCAACGGTGTAGCAATATTGCTCTAAGGTTGATGCAATATTGCTCCAACCCTATAGCAATATTGCTCCAAAGCTTATATAAATTAAAGACATCAAAATCATCGAATAGTTTAAGACATCAAAATCATTGGACATTTAAAGGTATCAAAATCATCGAACATTTGGGGTTGAAATGATATTATATGGTAAGCATTTAGTTGATACAAAGAGAAGACAAATGGGACTCTGCAATGTTCCAAGGTTGGAGCAATATTGCTCTAAGACTTATATAAATTAAAGGCATCAAAATCATCGAACATTTTAGGTTGGAGCAATAATGCTCCAATAGTGGAGCAATATTGCTCCAAGGTTGATGCAATATTGCTCCAAGGTTATAGCAATATTGCTCTAAGGTTGATGCAATGTTGATCTAATGTTGGAGCAATATTGCTCCAAGGTTGATGCAATATTGCTCCTAGTTGGAGCAATATTGTTCCAACCCTATAGCAATATTGCTCCAAGTTGGAACAATATTGCTCCAACCCTATAGCAATATTGCTCCAAGTTGGAACAATATTGCTCCAACCCTACAGTAATATTGCTCCAAGACTTATATAAATTGAAGGCATCAAAATCATCAGTAAGCATTTAGTTGATATAAAGAGAAGACAAAGGGGACACTCTGAAATGCTTTTATGTGTGGCAGGTTTCGTGAACATGAGAAATGAAACCATTAGGTGTTCACAATCATAATTAGACAGGCAACAAAAAATTCCAAGTGGAAAAGACACTATTTTTCCTGGAAAAATCAAAACAGAGAAGAGGCTTTGGACAACATAATTTTGATTTGCAGGAGACGAAAAGGCCTCACTTTGGCGATCTAGGACTTCAAATTTAAAAATAAAAATAAACACAGAGCATATGCAGTTTCTTCTCTCATACATATAGAAGCGTGGTAAGCTGATCAAAATATGCGAACAAACGAAATGCAAGTGGAGAGAAATGTGGTAAAAAGCAAAAAAACCAGTTTTCTAATCTGGGATGCAGTTGTTTACTAAAGCTTGCAGTAAACACAATGCGGAAAAATCAAAACCCAAAAATTGTGTGTGAAAGAAAATGGAACATAAAGAATCTGGGATGGAGAAGTCACTTGGGCGCGCAGTAGACACAATGCGGAACAATGAAAACCCAGAAGTTGTCAGTGAAATAAAATGGAACAAAAAAACAATCAAAGTTCCTTTTTTTCCACTGGAATGATGGATAGGGACAAAATAAAAAATACATATGCACATCTGCAAATGAAGTTCGTTTGTTGTACCTCAACGATATGAAGTTTCGATCGTCGAACGAGAATCAAAAATTAGGAGCAAGCACCAACAAAAATACGGTGGTTGTGAATATTGCTGCCTTCGGCTTCTCTGGTCACCGGGTGGGAGCGGGAGCACTGGGCTGGGTGAGTGGAACAATGTCCTCCGATCGCCTCTTCTCTGGTCAGTGGGTGAGAGCGGGAGTTCTGAGTGCGTCGGTCGTGCCTCTGAGAATATCGCTGCCTGAGAACTCTTCTCCGGCGTCGATCACCGCTTCTCTGGGCACCGGGTGGGAGCGGGAGCACCGGCTGGGTGAGTTGCACACCGGCTCCTCCGATCACCTCTTCTCTGGTTAGTGGGTGAGAGCGGGAACTCTGAGCGAACAAGTTCTGTGAAGAGCACTCCACTGGCCTGGCCCGGCTCCGAAGAATATCTCAGCCCGGTCGGCAATCACATGAATCCCGCTCTTCACCCATGTTACGGATTAACCCGTTGCTTGAACCCACTCGGTGATGTGTATTCCTCTGATTGGGCACTCCCACCCACCCAGGTGGGAGTGTGGCACAGCTGATCCGAAGCGGGGATCGGTCCACACAGTTCATTATGGCTCACATTGAAGGAGTTGAGTTGGGGCCCCACCTGGTTAGAATCGGAAGGAAGCTGGCCGTAGGCGAAGTTGTGGGAAACATCAAGGTCAGTCAGGTCTCGAGGGAAGGCAACCTCGGTCATGTTAAAAAGAAAGTAATTGTGAGAGATGTTGAGCTTTTTGGTCGGCTTTCCCTCTCCGAACAGGGGCGAGACGCCACCGATGAACATGTTACTCGCGAGGTCGACCTCCGTCAAGCTCAACTTGCCCACAGACTCGGGAATGAGCCACAGCAGTTCGTTGTTCTGGAGTTCTAGGATGGTGAGGGAGAAGAGGTTGCCGATGGAGGATGGTATGGTGCCGCTTAACTTGTTGTCATTGAGATAGAGCTTCTCAAGTCTTGACAGATCGCCGATGCTGTCGGGGATTGTGCCGGAGACATTGGTGTGAGCGATTGACAGGTATGCGAGATTCGAGAGTTTAGTGATGTCGGTTGGGATTTCGCCACTCAGATTAGGGATATAGTTCAAGGTAAGGGACTTGAGAGAGGCGAGGTTGCTAATGCTGGGGGTGATGGTGCTGCCTTCCGCCGCGTTGATGTTCTGGAGCTGGACAACCTCAACGCTGCTCTGGTCATTGCACTCGAGCCATCCCAGTTGCAGCAGTAGCTACCAATGAGAGGAACCCAGTTGGAGAGTTCCGGAGGATCGCCCAAGCTCTCTTTAATGCTTAAAAGGGCGTTTTGGTCAACGTCGTTGCAGAACAATGGTAGTACAACAGAGGTGCCGGAAGCCACAAAGGCGATGGCAAGGATCATCATGAGAAGGGCTTGGGAATGGGAAGCCATGGCTAGTGAGTGTTTGAGGAGAGTCTTTGGGTTGAGGATGCCATGCCCACCGCTCCTGGGGCTATTTATAGACGTTCACCTTACTCGTCACCACTCCTAAAATTGGCAGCAATGGAACACGTGAAACAAACATGTTATTCATTTTACTTGCAACGTACCTCCCATCTAATCCATCCACCACAAGAGCATCTTTAGGTGTCTTCTTGTTTTACCAATATACATGTATAATCCCGCTGACATCAGCTCCATTAAAGTAGACATTTTCCAATATCTTTGATAAACTTTTTATATCTTTATCAATTTTTGTTTGACACCCATGTTTAATTATCTTTTTTTTTATATAAGAGAGTATTATTAAGCTAAAAAACCCACCAAGGGAAACAATACAAAGGGGGAGATCTCCTTAAGAATTAGATTGTTACCTAGCCATTAAAAATGGAAACTACTTAAGATTGGAACGCAAAGTAGAGGTAGTTGTGACATAAGACCGAACTTCATATTTACTCCGCGCAAGAAGCTTCTCCTTGTGCATAGAGGTTCCCTAAAAAATTCTTCAATTTAATTTGCTCATACCAAATAAGATAAACGGCAGAATTAAGAATAATCTTTAGGAGATAACCCAATTTAAGATTGTTCTTGAAAATGGGTGAGATACTAGTGATATGCTAATGAGGAAGATTGGAAGGGGCTTCACCTGAAAATCATAAATACGGATAATATTACTCATTTGGATTAGCTGCACTTGAAAAAAAAATGCTGAGTAATGGATTCTTCATTGGACTTGCAAATGATGTACTAATTAGCTATATGAATGTCACGCTATTGAAGGTAGTCAATAGTAAGAAGTCTATTAAGAAATATCAACCACATCATGAAGGAGCAGCAATGTATATTATGCTTGGACCCAACCAAAATATGCCAATCACATCTGTCACCATAGCTGTGGATAATTTTATAAACCAAACTTGGAGAAAATCATCCATGAGCAGAAGGGATCCACCATACCACATCGTCATCTTAATTCAGCGTGGGCGAAATAGACCCAGTGAACACCCAAAATTCATCTGAATATTTGCTACCTATTTGAGCATTAGTAAATAGCCAAGAACCCTAATGATTACAATCAGAGATGCATGCATTTATATCACTACCTATTTGAGCATCATGTCTGCGCCAAAATATTTTGACTAGAGAAAAGGGACCAGCCCAAGGACAGAAATGGACATTCTTTCCATTGTTAACTTGTATCTAATGTGGTGTATCATAGTATCTCTCATAAAAAGAACATTTTTCTATATGAAAGAGGCATTAACAATAAGATGACAATCCTTTATGGAAGAATGACCAATATAAATAGAATGTATACACTTGGCCTAGAGAGAATTCTTGTCAAATAGAAGTCTCCAAAACAGTTTAGAAAGACCTATTTCGCACGAATGAGATGAAGATCAGACCCCATCCACCTTCACACTTTGGGCTACAAATATTTGACCAATTTAGAGGATAGTAATTCTTAATAGAATTTATGCCTGACCACAAAAAATTGGTCGTGATAGCTTCAAGGATGGAAGTAACACTAGCCATAAGTTGAAAGTCACATTTTTTATCTTGTTCAGTAGAAGTTGTAAGAATCTAATATAATAATAGATTCCTATGTCCAAATTAATAGTTACATTTAGTTTTTAAAAATAAATTAAAATTAGGTCATTTTAAAAAATCAAATGAAATTATTATGTGGAACTGATTGAGTAATAACATAATAACATATATAGAGATAGTAGGAACCACCACACATCAGCCCAAAGGGCACATCCAGGCAGAACCCCCTTACATTAAGCACTAAGAGAGTACAAAAAAGGAAAGGAAGATTGCATTACAGAAAAAGTGAAAAGAAGGATTACAAGGTCCATCTCTGTTTGATAAATGGAAATTATTTACTTTACGATATTTAGGAGGTTATGATCGGATGAAAAACATCCGAACTTACATTTCACATTTTTTTAAGATCAATGTTTTATGAGTGGAGACATTTCTAAAGATGTGATCAATATTTCTCTTCCACAATATTAGACTTTCATTCATTAGTTGATTAATACTCCATGACTGTCTTCCAACACTAGACAGAACTTAGAAGTAAGCTATTGCAGTTGTCAAATGGAGTATTTTATGCAAATGTCATGTGCAACGGTTGACTAAATGAACACCTATCTTCTGGAGCCTGTAACTTGAGGCATTCCACAATATCATATTAGCATCATTCATTCAAGGTGAAACCCCTCCATAATTAATGGATGTGTTGTAGCAACTTTCTTCTCGCATAAATCTTTGAAGAGCTGATCAAATATATTGTATATCTTTGATGAACTTTCTATATCTTTATCAATTTTCTCTATAAAATGATATTTTTACCTTGTTCATGAATAGTAGTAAAAAATATTGTATACATATGTATATATGTATACAATACATTGGTCTTATTTGGTATACTTTTGTTATGGTGACTTACCGGTGTACTTCATTTTATATAATTGAAAATTTTATCAAGCAAAGGAAAGAGGGTACAATAAAATCAAACAAAACAAGAGAACAGGTCAAATCCAAATAAAAAAAGGGCAAAAAAATAGTTGCCATCAAGACATAACTTAACCCAAGTAAACCGTTCTGCAAAGCTAACCAAACAAATCATAGAATTCTAGTTTATTCTATTTTTATACGAGATTAACTTATACCAAGGCAAAATGGGGTTATGAATTATGTGCAGTGATGTATGTGATCTAAAGAAAAACTTGTTTTGTCAATGCTTTAATTGTATATGAGTACAATATAATTGAAAGACGGTTTTGAGAATTATTTCCTTCTAAAAAAGATGATTTTCAAGAATATTTTTTAAAAATACGTACAAGCATGTTGATCGAGTTATTGTGATGAGATAAAGAAAGAGTAATTGTCTTGTTATAGCAAGCAATCAACCCTATCTTTATAGTCACTATTAGTAATGTGTTAATAGCTTGTAGAGGAGAGGTTAGGGTTTTTGAAGGGTTAAACATTGAAGCGAATTATTTTGAAAGGAAAACTTCCAATTACGAGTCAAGAAATCGAAGATTGAGTTATTTGTTTAGACCTTTAGTTCGTTGACCTTCCAATAAAGCTCTAATTGGTTGACGTCCCAAAAGAGCTTATTGAATAGAAGATACACAACTATAGTCTAATTTGGAATCTAATACACAGTACACACTTTTGTCTGTTTAGCCCCTAACAAAGGGCAAGAACCTTTGTTAGCCCCTGACAAAGGGCACAATCCTATAAGAAAGTTACACATTCTAAGGTAAAGAGTATAATGGGAAGACTCTCTACCCTTATGATCTCATAGCCCCATGAGCACATATGTTTCTTCTCTACATAAGCACAGAGTGATTTATGGATGATCCATGAATAGTAAGAGGTGGCTATTTTGTACCTATATAGCATATTTCTTAGGATGAAGTGCTCGGGACACTAATAGTAAGCTATAAGAGCTTACAAACCCTAGTAGCATTTTTTATACTTAAGAAGAAGCTTTAGGAGAAATTTTGGGTGAGACACACACCATTGGTTTATTAAAAATATTATCTTTATGATTATATAATTTGAAACTGCCAAATGTTACATTTATGTCTAATAATATAAATTTTCCTACTGAGTAATTTAAAATACTCAACACCCCTAAGACCTTGTAGAACCTAGCAAAGCATAGTGCACGGGTAGATGGGAATTTATAGGAGTTTTTGACAAATTTCTAAAGAAATTCTACTGCACCATAGGTCTTAAGTAAATAATCTTGTTTATTTTTCTCCTTGTGTGTTTGTACATAGACGGTATATTTCTTGGCGAATAAAATTTTTATACTATGCTTATTCTAAATCCTCCAATTCACGACCTAGGCGACCTCTAATATTAGAATTTAAATTTTATATGTATTAACAAACCTTGGATCATAACAACTAGTATCATTGCACCATAAAATTCTGTCTACAAATACCTAAGGTGGGAAATAATGTTTTGACTAGACTACTTTCCATATGAGTCCTGCGGTGTAGCACTTGAGATAATAACATATTTATGGTAAGTAACATGTCTTGAAAGGTCATGGAATCACCGAGTAGAAACCATAAAAAACGCAAGGTATGGGACATGTGGTGTTAGTGGAGAGCTATAAGGTTGTGCTTGTACAGAGTAAAGTTACTTTTAGGCATCGCAAAGTGCACATGGTATAAAACGTGAGTACTAGTGGCCACTCAGAAGTGACATTACACGTACGCTATAAGATATGTCAACACTGATATGTAATATTCTATTTATACAAAAAAAATTTATGAATTTTTTAATCTGAATGATTTTATTTTTTCCAAGTTAAGTTGGGAATAAAAAAAATCACAAAAAAAAACACATAACCTAAAACATTAGCACAAAAGACCCTAATGCTGCTAATGAATGTTCATAACATAACAAATCACAAGACCCTTACTCATTTTCGGATCGAACTCAACTTCCACTAACATGCTTCATATGAAATAATAAGAAACTGAAATAATTAATAATGGAACATAGCATCAGAATGACGAAAGGAATTGAACAATATAACTAAGGAAATTATGGAGAAGAAGAAGATTTCTACATAGAAATTGGAAAAGAGAGAGAAAGTAAAGTGAGAAAAGAGGGATAAAAAGAGAGAGAAAGTGGGAGAGACATGAGGAGGGGGGAGGGGATGAACTAAAAAGAGAGAGAGGGTTTGAGTGGTGAAATGAGTGGGTCCATGACATTAAGGAGTATCCTTAAGCCTAGTTTTGAACCCATTAGAGTTCAAAAAAGTCCTAGATAAAATAATAAAAATATCTCTATGAGTGGACTAGCTCGCATTTGTATGATTGAAATTATGAGCAAATTTGAGAGTAAAACCTCTTCAGAGGTCAAAGACTTTAAACCCAGGATATGAGTAGATTGATTCCCTTGGGAGAAAATTACCTTATTTACCTTAGAGGCAGTCTAACTCATTTTCAAAAAGATAGCCCTAACGTAAGGAGAGTTATGTCACAAGAGCATGAAGCTTAATAATGCTATAATTAAGTTTGTGCCTAAGTAATACAATCTATTGAGACTTGTATGGGCCCATAATAATTATTATTTTATTTTATCTTTATGTTTACAATTGTTATTGTTATAGTAATTTATCACTAGCGTAAGATTAATGAATAGTTAATCATGGGGACTAGATAGCATTGGATTGGGTCAGAAAACTCATATAAAATAAAGAATAAAATACCCTTAGTAGGGTTTGAGACCAATTTATGGAGTGAACATGGCCCTGAGCTTGTATTTTTTCTTTGATTAATGAACCGGTGACAATTTCTAGTTTCGGTCTTAGAAAGACTGATAAAGTTTCGGATTGCTATTTTGAATCCTCACTTATTGGATGAGTACTAGTAGGGTTAGGGATAGTTATTCTAAGTTCTTGCTTGTTGGTAGCACTAATAGGATTAATGTTGGTTATTCCAAATCCCTACTTGTTGGATAGACAATAATAGGATTTGGGAAGGTTATTCAATGTCTTAACTATTTGATGAGTTGTTGATTTGGCCATTTTGTCGCACCTCCCCATTGGTGGAAGTTTTGTGTAAGACGGGCTCACAATTGATCTTCACAAGATCTTTTTGTGTACACACAGTTAGGGTTCGCTGATATCCTGCTTTGATAGCATCTCCTGCACTTCTATTTAGGTTTAGTTGTGAGCTTAACACTTATATTCTGGCCAGGTCTCTAATGGGGCTAGGTGGCGGTTATGGCACTTCTTAGTAGATTTCAAACCTCACTATGGATGGTACCCCTCAGTAGATGGTCCATGCATGGTGGTTTGTATAATTTATCACTGAGGATGCTATCTATTTTGTTTGGTTATCTATAGGATTAGACAAGGTAATTAATTTTTTAACAAATATGTGTGAGATAATTAATGAGGTTGTTTAATATTTGAATGTTTAACTAGAACAAATAGAACAATTAAATGACTTGCATAAAATATATGCTAGCCAAAAATACTTAAGCATTGCATGTATGGTGTTTATGCTTTATGAGGTGGTATTAGTTTCTAAACATAACTACGTCTAAATCCGATCTTGTAGAAAGAAACATTGGAGTTGTTATCCAATAAAAACGTGGGCAGCTAACATCTTGGTAATGGTAGACTTATTTGAATAATAATTAATCCTATTACTCTTTTGGAAATTCTCCTATTGAGGAAGGAGATATTTTGTTTTTTTTGGTCTTGTTGGTTATAAGTTGTTCATATGGACTAGCGAGACATGATCGTCAGTGGGGGATTGAGGAGGATATTACATTAGTGGGTTCTACATTCTTATTTTTTTAATTCTGTAAGTTATTGTATTTACTAGCGTGAGAGCCAACTTGACTTCATTATATTTTTCATATTGAAAATAGACTTGTACTTAAAATATTACCTTATAATGTACGAATTTTTTTATATGTGTAGAAGTAGTATTTGCTTTGATATTCGTATTTATGAAACCCAATTATTATGATGTGGATATTTAATCAAAGGATTTATTTTATATTTAAGAAAAAAATTCTCCTGATTATTTATTGCATATATTTTATAAAAAAGTTTGAAAACATGGGTTGTGACATGCCCTGCATGAAAAAGGAGGGACAAGAAGAGAGAGAAAGAGAGAGAGATTATAGGAGAGATGATGGGAGAGAAAAGAGGAAAAGGGGTGGACCAAAAAGGGGGGAGAGGGGTTGAGTGGTTGAATTATTGGGGTTATCAATTTTTTCCCTCATAATGATAATCATCCAATTTTCTTTTAATTATCACTTGAATTTCTGAGTGATAATTCGAACATGATATTCATGTATCCACAATAATCCCAAATAGATAAAGTGATTATAATATTCAACAAAAAATTTGATACGATCAATTGAGAGAGTGGTTGAGTAAAGTGAAAAAATAAGATTGGTTAGTTAGGAGGGATAAAGTAGGATAATTATAGAATATCCAAATAAGAGAAAAAGTAAAAAAAAAAAGAAGTAATTATACATTGCGTCATCAATTTAAATTTATTTTTGTATAACTTAATTAGATAAGTTTTCAATCAAATAACATTTATAATAAAGTTTATATTTACAGATAACTACACAAATAAATAATTTACATAAGTATTTTTTTCACTAATACCTAAGTTACCCTTATTCTTTGATATTACCCTTATTCTCTATTATGTATTTGCTCTCTTCCTTCCCTGTTGGTAGCACTATTTTCGGACTCTAATGAGGAGGAACTGCTTCAGCGGCTGGCACCGGCAAATGCCATTGTCAGAAAACGAAAGCGTCATCTCGGTCTCTGTCAGAGCAGGGGAAGTCGGCACTGTACCCGAAGAAGGAAGACCTAGAGGGAGTCATGGATGAGGTGGACAAGCTTCGGCAAAAGGCCCTTAGGCTATTTGTGGAGATTCTGAACCCTATCCAAGGAGGATAGGGTCCGATTCCTGATCTTCGCGGTGGAATTGGAAAATTTTTGGGAATATTTAAACTTTTCCAGCAAAAGGAAGGTAGAGATTTATGAAAATTTTCGGGTAACAACCTACTCGCAGCCATGGACAAATAGAGAAAGGCAGCCTTCGGAGGCAGAGGTATGTAGGCTGTGGTTTGTTAACTACTTTGAGGGAAGGAAGAGCAGGGGTGGCTAACAGAGACTCAGTGGTTTGGTTGGGGTTGTTGGAGGTTTGGTGGCATTGATGGTGGAGAAACATCAGCAGCCTCTATGCTGGGATGGAGGCAACCTTTGGGCAACAGAATGAAGGAGAGGACAAGAGAAGGGCAGAGGGGAAGCAGGACAACACTGACTTTTCAAAAACCTTTCCCTTTCTAAGATTTTTTAGTTACGCCTAATGTATGGAAAACTTCTTTTCTACGACGAACATATTTTCCCATACATTTTCAAAACCTATTAACACAGACTTTATGTTTTATAAGATCTGACACACATTTCCAATAAAACAACAGTTGTGCTAAACCTTGTGTTTAATCAATGCCTGAGATAATTGATTCACTTTACACACACGAATCCAGTCATACGCCTGTACCTAATTTGGCAAGGTTCCTGAGATGAGCAGATTTAATATCTGAAATGCTTTCTACCACAGGCTGTTGATGCTGATTCCATTTCAGAGCTGAGGAGTGAGCTTAGCAACCAGTTAGCTAATTAGAGTCGTAATCAAAAATTGAGGTGGGATTGAATCCATAATGCTTCATTAACCTTATTGATTTTATTATTTAGAGTTTTTGCTTTTGCATATTTTGCACTCTTTGAAAGAATTGAAAGAGAAAAGTAAGAAAAGGTAGATAGGAGAATTGGGGTTGATATTTATCTGTAGCGCAAATATGTTCAACAGCTTATATTCATCCATTGTACCATAGTCATTTGGGGTGCAGCAGAGTTTTCAAGTTACGAAAACTGGGCTCTTGTTGACAGGGGCATTGGAGCTGTTGTCTACAGAGTACCTGAGCTTGAAAACGACCACTTGCTGAAAATAAGCCTTAGAAGCATGGCCACAGAGGACACCACAACCATTTCACTGGTCCTGCCCACTTGGCCTCGGCTTTAAATTTAACATATCAACTGTTTGAAGTTGGCAAAAGTATTACTAAATAAAAAATGGGCTTCTTTTGTAGGAATATGGTGGAGGTGGTCATCGGGATGCCAGCTCCTTCATGTTGGACTCGTCTGAGTTTGAAAAGTGGAAGATTGGGGTCAATTCTTGAACTTAGCAGCAATGCAACTTCAGAAATGCAATTCATTGACACTAGTGAAAAGAGTCAAACCCTCAGTTTCCGCCCTAAGGCTCAGCTTTTGCCAACCAAGAAGAAAAGCCTCGCTGCAGTTCTTTGCAGGATTGAACATGAATATTCAAGTTCTCCAATATCTAATTGAAGAGTTATTTTTTCTAGTCAACAGTGAAGAGAAGTTCTTATTTGGTAGAGTTGTGATTATTTATTTGTTTTGTTGGCCATAATAATTTTAATAAAAATGTGAAATAATGAACATTCATTCACAATTTGCATAATTTGTCACGAGATGCCAAATGTATATTTTTAATTTATCACGATGTACTCCTATATATGATAATTTAAAGTCAGGATAACTGTGTATTACTCACTCCTCATATTTATTTGTTTGGATTTGAAAAAACACTTGTCCTATACTATTTATTTCAAGCTATCCTTCTCTTAGTGGATGGAGTAAAAAGTTTGGTGGGTTTGTCATATTTTAGTTAAATCCAACAACAAAAAAGATAATATAATCTAACATGTTCGATAAGAACAAGTACTGTATTTAATTTTTTGCTATTTTGTATTGGTTATTTTTAGTATTCATTGGTTTCCATATTTAAAGTTTCATGCTATACTTTTTAGCTCATGGTATATGTTTGTAAGAGGTTGGTATACAGTCCTAGTGAAGATAATTTAGCGTGTTAGTCTTGTGTTCACATTCAGGATTTAGGTATATAATTTGTTCTTTTTATTTTTTGTTAGATTCATTAATTTAGAGCCAAGAAAGATAGAAAGATAGGAGAAGAAGAACGATGATGTTGAAGGTGATGACAAATTGAGGTTTGACTTCTAATTTTCTGCTGCATTCGATTACCACTTTCTTGTTGAATATTATCCTGTTACTCAGTTTTATTATGAATGCATATATATAGATGAGAACAAGCAGCTCCGTGTACTCAGTTTTTCTTGTTTGTATTTTTGACTGCAGTGGCATCAGGTGTAGATGTAACATTCTCAGCACCACATTTGCTGATTTGCTTTTGTTTCATTTTGGAAATTTTTTTGCATTTTTGTCTATAAACGAGAGACAGTGGCATCCTGTCTCTTTTTGTTTTGGATTTGCTTTTGTGGTGCATCCTTTCAATTATAAATTCCTAGCTCGTGTACTCAGGTAAACTATTGGTTGCAGGCAACTTTGCTCAATCCTATTATAGACAGTACTACTAATGTGTTGAAGTCTTGCTCCAAAGCTAGTTCAGCGAAGCGAGTTGTACTTACCTCTTCCTGCTCCTCTATCAAATATTGTGAGGATGCGACAAAGGCTTCCCCATTTAATAAATTACAAGGAATATGGGGACTTGAAAAATGCTTATGAACTTCAATAGGAACGAACAAGGAAGGCAAACTAGTTGAAGCTTTGAACAATTTTTTTTTTCTCTATATGCACTATGAAGTAGGCAAAATTTTGTTCTCTTCATTAGAGCTTTTAAGAAGCAATAAGTGTGATATAGATTTTCTTATGTAATAATTTTATGACTTTTGTAAATTCTATAAACATTGAAGCCGAAACCACTTGGACAGAGCTGTATTGGGCTGAATTATTTAATTGATGTCAATGTCCTTTTACGCCACAACACTATCATGTTGTCCCATGAAACTACTTTATTAAATTTTAAATTTTCTATTAACATTTAATATGGTTAATGCCTTATGCTTTTATGATAATTTAGGCAATAGAATTTAATTAGAGTTTTCAAATTTTGTCCTTCTACGAGTTTTTTTAACCTTTTTACACCACAGCACTATCATGTTGTCCCATGAAAATACTTTATTAAATTTTTAAAATTCTATAACATTTAATGTGGTTAATGCCTTACGCTTTTATGATAATTTAGACAATAGAATTAAACTATAATTTTCAAATTTTGTCCTTGTATGAGTTTTTTTGCCTTTTTACGCCACAACACTATCATGTTGTCCAATGAAAATACTTTATTAAATTTTTAAAATTCTATAATATTTAATGTGGTTAATGCCTTATACTTTTATGATAATTTAGACAATAAAATTTGATTAGAGTTTTCAAATTTTGTCCTTGTACGAGTTCTTTTTGCCTTTTTATACCACAGCACTACCATGCTGTCCAATGAAAATACTTTATTAAATTTTTAAAATTCTATAAGATTTAATGTTGTTAATGTCTTATACTTTTATGATAATTTAGACAATAAAATTTAATTAGAGTTTTCAAATTTTGTCCTTGTACAAGTTTTTTTGCCTTTTTACACCACAGCACTATCATGCTGTCCAATGAAAATACTTTATTAAATTTTTAAAATTCTATAAAATTTAATGTGGTTAATGCCTTATACTTTTATGATAATTTAGACAATAAATTTCAATTAGAGTTTTTAAATTTTGTCGTTGTACGAGTTTTTTTTGCCTTTTTACACCACAACACTATCATGCTGTCCCATGAAAATACTTTATTAAAATTTTAAAATTCTATAACATTTAATGTAGTTCATGCCTTACACCTTTATCATAATTTAGACAATAGAATTGAATAAGAGTTTTCAAATTTTGCTCTTTAATGAATTTTTTTGGCCTTTTTTCTAGAACAGCACTATCATGTTGTTCTAAGAAAATACATTATTAAATGTTTAAAATTCTATAAAATTTAATGTAGTTTATGTCTTACACTTTTATGATAATTTAAACAATATAATTCAATTATTAGTTTTCAAATTTCTTGCTTGTATAATTTTTTCTACCTTTTTACGCCACAACACTATCATGTTGTCCCGTGAAAATACGTTCTTAAATATTTTAAATTTTATAAATTTTAATGTGGTTAATGTCTTACTATTTTTACACCTTTCATACCTACATTTAACCTTTTATGCCTCACCTTTTTAATATGAGGCATAAGAGTGGTGAAAGAGAAATTTTGGAATAGATCAAATAGTTCGTAGTATTTTTTCCTCCTTATGTCCATGGCCAGCGGTCTTGATAATATTTTTCATGTTCAATAGGTCTGAGCGGCATATGAATTGCCTATGCAGTCAGACATTTACATGTAAAAAATTTTGTAATGTCCATTCAGCTCCATTTTGATGCATTTCAAGTCCTGTTAATTTTTTTGAATCAGTTCACGTATGTCCAATTTATCAAACACAACATAAGTATTGGCCAAAATTAGTTGTATTAATCCAAGTAAACTCCATATCTGGGATATGGACAAAATTCCACACACCAAGAGAGTTCTCCCACTTCACGGAACTTGGCATATGGGTGCCGGTTATCTCAATAGAGACAACCGACACCCAAAAGCCTTCCAGCTTTGCATCCCTCGCTTACCATTGTTATGGGTTTTTCTATAACCCTTTGTCATTGGACAACTTAATATATTTATAAGATTTTGCAACTGGGCATCTTAATCTAAATAGCATCTTCACAGCTTCTATATCATGTATAATTAGAAGTCCTTTAAAAGGACGTATACAGGTAAGAAAAGGATGTATACATGTAAGAGCACTATGGTCACATGGGTGGGACATGTAAAGTAGAGTGTGAAACCCTCTCTTCAAACAAGATGTTTCTCATCAAGCCAGTAAAAGATGATGAGATGGGCAGCTCTTCTAGTTCGTCAAAGAAATCATTTTCTTCTGATTTGGGTGAAGAGTAATTCCTGAGATCTGGGAAAGAAATCTTGAGTCTTCTTTGATGTTGCCATTAAAAGGTGATCACTCGTATTTAGGAGTATCATTTCTTGAACATCAGTAGTGGGGTATTGGTATCAGCAAAGGCAATTTCTTCCTTGGGGACGTGCATTGGTGGGGTGGGTGAAATTTGGGGAGTGGCATGATTTGGTCTTTCCCGCCGAGAGGTAGAGCAGGGCCGGGATAAGTGTCAGTTGGGCATCTTGCTACCTGCTTTTTAGCTGAACAACCTATTGAGGTGCTGCACCTATAATAGCCCCTAAAGAAGCAGAATGCCACAAAGATCAAAAGTAAAAATCAGGTACACAATACCAGAGATTGCCGAGAAAGTTAGCAACAAAATTATAAGGCTGAAGCTAAATATTATCACATGGAGATTACTAGTAGTTGTAGCTCCCTGATAGATTGACTGACCGAAGACTGGCAAATGGGATCACCTTTAAGCCCATTCCAGCTATATGATTAAATATGAAGTAGCCAATAATCAAAAAATTATAAAGAAGCAGAACATTTTACCTTTAAAGCATGAGGATCTTGACATTTGTCCTTTCCTTGTCAGCATCTACCCCCTTTTTTCATACTTGTGGCCCAAGTTAAAATACATGCATTTAGCAAAAAGAAAAAACAAAAAAAGGTACAAATTAATGCAGAAAAAAATTTCGAATATGGGTCCTAGGTTTGAATCTTTATACTTGAGCCTCCTTATGTTCACTATATTTGTACAGAAATCCCTCAAGTTTATCACCAAATTGCATTTTACTCCACTTAGTTCATGACTTTAAACAACAGAAACATTAACAATTTGATATCTTCTAAAATAGTGCACTTCTGTTGAATGATTCAAATCTGGAGCAGTAAGACTCTTTAGTGTAGCAGAAAAATATTTTAACTGGCTCTTCAATTTCAATAAGAAATTTCAGGGCAGCATGAACATGCTGCCTTTATGCTGCCCATTTTCAAAATCAAATGGAAAATTGAGAGCAGCATGATCATGCTGCCCCTTTGAAGTGTATTAGAAATTTCAGGGCAGCTTGAACATGCTGCACCATTTCAAGTCTTTTAGAAATTCCAGGGCAGCATGATCATGCCCATTTGAAATCTATTGGAAATTTCAGGGCAGCATGAACATGCTGCACCTTTTTTCTACAGTCAATAAGAAAAACAAAAACAAAGACTGCACAGTACAAAAGCTTCCTATACAAATTCAAGTTGAGATTGTCGAAAATAAGTGAAGAAAATAAAACAGGTCAATAACAGTTGGAAGAAAATAAGAGAAGTAAAAGCACGGGAAAAAATGTGAAGCGAGTCGAGATTGTAAAAAATCAGAAAGCCCTAAGTGGACATGATAGAAAAATTTTAAGAGAAATCTCAATAAAGTTGGACCAAAAAGCTATGGACAGAAGAAGAATAGAAAATTTTAAAAATCGATTTAAAGCAAACAATAACATAAAATGGAAGAAAAGTCATAAAAATATGTGTAACATACTTGAAATAACAGTTTGAAGATGAAATTCGCCGGAGGACTGAAGACAAAGTTGTCAAACGACTGAAGACAGAATCACCTTAGGACTGAAGAGAGTCGTCATAGGATTGCCGATAGACGGATAAACAAATCACCGAAGAACGAACAATGTAATCGCCATAGAATGGAAGTAATCACCAGAAGACAGAGGACTAAATCGCCAGAGGACGGAGAAGATGATCGCTGGAGGACGGAGGACGAAATCGCCGGAAGATGGAGGAGAAAATCGCCGGAGAAAATTGCCCACAGTAGGAGAAAATTTCAGGTGATCTGATTTAAAATCGAGGGATGAGCAGAGAAAAGAACATTTACAAGGTGGGTATTTTCGTCTATTTACACAACAACTTTCATTAATAACGTTTTATGTTAGGTACATTTAATAATGTAGTTTTCTGTAATTAATAAGTTTTCTTTGTCTCTATGTGTTAATGCCCAAAAAAAAAATACTGAAAATGAAACAAAGCTGTCTCAAATGGGGAGATAATTTGGCACCTCATTAGGAATGGGTGGACGAAGGGATCCTACAAGGACCTTTCCTAAATTATCGATGAGTCTTATTCTAGGAAATTATTTACTAATAAGCCTCTCAATTGGGCTTTTCAACCTAAGTCAAGTCCCCTAAACCCAACGAACTAGGGAAAATAAATTAAAATTTTCTAGGTCCTATAAGAACCGGTACTACTTAATCCGACTAATTTCTTTTCTCATGTTTAATCTGATTTACTTTCTTCTCTTTCACCTCACCCAAAAATTCACCCTCCTATTTATAGTACGATGGGCCACATTGAGTGCTATGTAAAAGCATATTCTGATAACTGTGAATGAGGACCAACCGTGATGAGGATCACTGAAGGAAGTCCTTGAAGGGAACGTGTTTCATCATTTTTTGGCTAATAAACGATGGACCAACTCGAGTATTATATTGAAAAAAGTAGGCAAAATGCTCTCTATATTATAATGTAGCTTTGTGTCAGACGGCCTCATCTTTATGACACTTCCTACAAGACAATTCTAGGTTAGCCATCCTTATCAAGACAATTCATTCCGTCCTAATGCTCACACGATGCGTTTTATTGTCACAAGATCGTTAGGTTCTCATCCCGTCCTAATGCTCAAATTTTATGATCACTTTATCTATAATAATTCTAAACGTTAGTCAGGTTCATTCCATTGAGGTCCAATCTTATCACTGTCGTAAGGTATTGAAGGGAAACTCATAAACAATCTCAGAAAGATTAGAAGTGTTAATTACTTGCCACAAAAGAAAAGGAAGCAAGTATAAATTGGCTCTCTTTTCCATTTGTGAACAAAGAACCTATAAGCAGGAAAGCATGGCTTTCTCCTCCAATTACCACTTATGCCTGGATCTCAATAATTTGAAGGCCAGGGTATATGAGCACTGTGATCAACAAAACAGGTCTTTTTGCATATTCAGTCTTTAGCTAATGAAGTAATACTTGGCACAAAAAAATCCACGAGGGAGACAAGAAATTGGCAGCCTATGCGATGCTCGTCGGTGGGAGATCATTATCCACTAACCAGCATAGGTTCCATTTATTCATGATGTAGCTAGCATAGGAGCGCTCGTCCTGACGTGCACCATCATGATGCCACGGCATGCATTATGCATTGGGGAGACATTCACCGTGGCACACATCTAATGACAATTTATGGGTCAAATTGATCGGAACATTAGTCAATAATGTGATTTGTTTCTGGAGAAGGAATATGAGGTTCAAGAAACTAACATGTGCAAAATGTTTTTCGAATTGGAGGACCATTTCTTTATTCACCTTTGATTAATAAATATTCCCTCCATCTTAAATTAATAGAGCCATTTCGTTTTTTAAAATGAATTTTATTTATTTATTTTAAAAAATTAATGAAGCTATTAGTATAGGATAAAGGGAATATAAAGCAAAAAGGGCTATGTATTATACCAAGGAAATTACACAATCATTGGATTATCAAAGAACCAATACAAAGACATGAAATGTATTAATGATAGTGCGTTGAAAGGGTTAAATGCCTATGCAATGTTCTCAATTAAGGATCGAATTGATAAGTTAGAGGTGAATATGTATTTTCAAAAACAATTTTATATTTGTTAGCAGGATCCCTCTTGAAAGAATAACCAATTAAGATAGAAAATAAGAGTATAGTGTCCCTACAATGCGTAAGAATTTGAGAGGATTAAAAAAACATCATTAAAAAAATAACTGTTAGAGATGCTCTTATAAAAACGTCACTAAAAGCTCTATTATTTGCGACACTTTAAAAAAAAATGTCACAAATATTCTTCGCGCCTCCATCATGAACTTTATTTGTGATGCTTAAATAAATGTTGAAACTAACATGCCTATTTGTAATGTTTATAATGTCACAAATAACTAATGATAATTGTGACATATAACTATAAACATTGCAAATATACTTATCATTTACGACATATATTACAATATGTCATAAATAACATTATTTATATTTAATATATGTGATTTATATTATAAAATATATTACTTAGTATATATATAAATTTATAATAAATAATTATAAAAAATTTAAATTAATTTCTTCTATCCCGTTTTTGTGAGATTGGGTTCATGCAAGTCAACATGAGCCTAGGCTCTATGGGCTATCGAATTTCGATTCGACTATACACATTTCACAAGGGGTAGGCATGTTGCATGTCCCTTTAAGTCACCGAATTTCAAAAAAATTAAATCAATTTCTTCAAGCCCGTTTATGTGAGATTGGGCTCCTGTGTGTCGGCAAGAGCACCAGCTCTATGGGTCGTCTTATTTGAATTTGATGACACATATAACTTATGAGGGAGGCAGGTTGCATGCCCCCTTACCACATCGAATCTCGATCAAATGGCTCTCAAAGCCCAAGCTCACATATATGGGACTCAATAAATTAATTTCAATTATTTCTTATAATTATATATCATGTATTTATATATTAAATAATTTATTATTTGATTAAATTAAATATATAAAATAGAATATCTGATTATTTGCGAAGTATATACATATACGTTGCAAATAACATAATTTTTAATTGATATAATTGATTTAAGTTGCAAAGTATATTATTCAACCAAACCCTCTAGGCCATGGAATTTCAATTTGACAACGTATATATCTCAAGAGGAAGGCAGGTTGCACGCCCCCTTGCACCTTAGGATCGAGATCTGACAGCTCTCAAAGCCAGAGCTCATTTAGACATAGGGACTAAAGAAATTAATTTTATTTTTTTTGTGATGATATATCATGTATTTATATATTAAATTTTATAATATTTTTTTAAAATAAAATATATTAAATATAACATATAATATATAATTATTTGTTACAAATAGAAATAAACATTGCAAAAAGCATAGATTATTTGTGACATTTATCTATATACATCGCAATTAACCCTCCTTATTTGTGACATATTCGCAAATAACATGATTTTTAATTCATATAACTAATTTATATTATCAAATATATTATTCATTATGTAAATATATCTACATATAAATTGATTACTATAAAAAATTAAATTAATTTTTTTAATCACGTATGAGTGAGTGGGTTAAGGTGTGTCAACATGAACCCCTGCCATGTGGGCTATTGAATTTAGATTTGATGATGCTTATATCTCAGGGGGAGGCCTATTACTTGCTTCCTTTCGTCGTTAGATCTCAAAAAAATAAAATTAATTTCTTCAGTCCCATTTACATTTGATTAGGCTCACACATCATTGGGAGTGCTAGCTCTATAAGCTGTCGAATTTCAATCTAGTGATGGAAATAACTCATGGGGAAGGCGGGTTGCATGCCCCCTTACGCCATCGGATCTCGATCTCACACATTTCGGACTAAAAAAAGTAATTTAACTTTTTTTAATGATTATATATCATTAATTCATATATTAAATAATATATTATTTGATTAAAATAAAATATATTGAGTAGAATATATAAAATAGAATATACGATTATCTGCGATGTATATAGATGAATGTCGCAAATAATCTATGTTATATGTGACATATATGGATATATATCACAAGAAACCTTTTTATTTTCTATTTATATTAACATACATCACAAATAATATATATTTTATTTAATACAACTAATTTTAAATTATGAAATATATTATTTAATATATAAATAAGTAATTAATAAATAATTAAATTAAATTAATTTCTTCATTCCTATTTGTGTGAGACCGGGCTTAGGCATGTTAGCGGGAGCGCCACTTCTTTGAGCCATCAGATTTCAATTTTTCCCACATACTATATATATTGTATTTATATATTAAATAATATATTATTAAATATAAATGAAATATATTACATAGATTGAATTTATTATTATATGGGGAGTAAGATGATGCTTGTGAAATTAGGTGAACAAGTTGAGGATAGAACTATCAATTAGATGAAACTGTCTCAATTTAACGATTAGTCTAAGGTCTCATGAAATGGTGAATGAGGCAAGGGAGCATATGCTTAAAAATGCATCAAACAAGAAAAGAACATCATCTTCACAAGCAATATTCCAATTAAGTGAACCTATGTTATTAAATATTTATATGATATTTGTATATCAAATAATATATAATTATTTGTCCAAAAAAATGGTTATTTGCAATACTTATAATAAACGTAAAAGACAACATTATATATTTGTGACATCTACTATAAATTGTTTCAAATAACCTATGTTATTTATACTCATATCAAGCACAAAATTTTGTCTGTGCCATTTATTTCCTCCTGCCCCCCCCACTCTCTACCCTGCTGTCGGCTGAAGAAGGAGGAGAGGAGGGGCTCCTAGGCATCGATCTCCTCCTCCTCTTGCCAGAGTTTGGATCCCTTCCCCCCCTTCTCCGTTGCTCCCCCCGCCCCACTACTAGAGACTAGAGGAAGAGAAGAGCAAGGCCTCCTCTATGCATGACTCCCTCTTCTCCTCCCACAGGAGTTTATGCCCCCCCCCCTCGCACCTGTGCTATCTCCACTCTCCCCTACTACCGGACAGAGGAGGAAAAGAGGTGGGACTCCTTGGCTCAGACTCCTCCCACTGGACACATAAAATTAAGGAGAGTCGGCCAAGTTCAATGGAAGATTGTAGAATAAAGGATAAACTAATAAACAAGATGTACTTATTTGAAAAGGCTAGAAGAAGACGAAGACAAGACAAGAAGGAGAAAAGCTTTAAAACATGGAGGAGAAGACTTGAAGGGCAAAAATAAAAAGAAGAGAGTGATCTAACCAAAGGAGTTTATGTTAGAGTCTTTACAGGTTCAAAGTTAGTAAGTGTCAATATAAATATCTTACTTGCTAGTGCATTAATTTTGTCATTAAGAAGTTACAGCTGTTTTTTACTCTAGTTTGGGTTTCTAATGTAAGAATCGTGTGCTTGCTTGTGTGTGTTGTATGTTAATGGATTGGCTAACGAATATAATGATTATAAATGCGAAGAGATTAGAATTAATTATTTTTGTTGTTTTAAGTAAAATTTCTATGTATAGAGGCTAGAACTCATAATTGCTTACTTGTTAAAGTACTAGGGTTATGAAATATCTAATGATCAACTAAGCAATCTAGATAGATATTAAAGTCTCAATTTGTAGCTAAGGATTTTTATTTGAAACTTTTCTTTTGAATCATGCTATCTATTAGCCCCTTAACTTGACGGATGTGGAAAGGGCGGCTACTCCCATACTTGGCAGCAGATAGCCAAGTTTTGCTAGGCAGCGGACAACCTAGGCAGCCCCTTGGGCCCGGACGGATGCTAAGACAGCGCGGGAGATGTTCCTGACGAGCTACTCGCCTTGCGGAGCAGGCTGGGTAGGAGTCCTTGCGCAGGCGGGACTCTCGCAGCGAAGCTGGGCGCTGCTTGGACTTAGGGGAGGACTCCTGAGGTGGATAGGATTCAACTTGTGTTGGCTGGCTGCACTCTTAGTTGGAGCAGGAGACCGGGCAGTAGACTCCTAGGACGGACAGGACTCATACAAGCAGTCTGGCTACACTCCTAGGACGGATGGGAGTTGGTTGGTTGGTTCCCTTGGATGGCATGACTCTTGGTGGCAGCATGGCGAAGGACTTCTAGCAGAAGACGGACTCGCGAACACTTCCTTATCTATGCTATCCCGAATTGGCTTTGGGCTGAGAGTTGGACAGGGTGAGGACACTTGTATTGGGTGGGTCTTGTCCTTCTAGTTGCTCTAAGATGGCCAGCCTATGGCTGAGTCTATTTAAGGGAAAGGCTGGGGCGGCCAAGGCATGAGAATGATTTGATTTTTCCTGCACAGCGAACCAGGGAGAAAGAGAGGAGAGCTCTCAGCCTTGGTTGTTCAGCGCTGCCCTCTCCCTACTTGTGTATTTTGACGGACTGATTTACATAGCTTGGGCGGAGACCCTTGCACTAGGTTGGACTGTGTTGCTTTGTGGTTGTTTTGCTTGTTTTCCTTTGCGCATACGAGTGGGAAGGGAAGAGAGTGGCTGTTGGCTGTGCGGTGTAGTCAGGCCATCACGAGTGCGAATGCTAGGCAAAGCTTCGTGCCCATGACAATTGTTTCCGTTGCCGGGATTTGAAGGAGGTGAAAGCTCTGTACGTTCTCTACAAAGGAGTTGGCTGAAGGTTGCTGAATCGCTGGGATACCCGGAAGAGGTAAGGTCCTTGATGGGTTGTTGCTGAACAGATCGGAGATCCATCCTTGCTAAAGCGCTGAGACAAACCGGAAGGAGGTGAAAGCTCTTGATGGGCTTGGCGCTAGGCAGGTTGGACATGCTGAGCCGCTGGAATCCCTGAAGGAGTAGAGGGCTCTGGATGGGCTGCTGCGAAGGTCGTTGGCAGACTTGCTGGGCAGCGAGGTGCTGAGACGTTGGGAGATGGCGTTCACCTTGTTGAAGCAGATTCCAGGATCGGCTACATGGTGGGTTGCAGGTCCTTGGGCTGGCTTGTACTTGGGGGGAGCAGTTTCCCCACATACTTGGCTGAGCGAGGCAGCCAAGGGACGGGCTGTTGCTGCAGTTCGTGGGTTTTCAGGTGGCCGGCATCACCTACATCATATGGAGGGCAGCAAAGGGGGCAACGGTGGTATGGACAATGGGGAGCAGCTGGGCTGGCTGAAGAAAGGTGCTGGCTGTTTCATACCCCAAGGGCCGCACTGTGCAAAGGGCTGTCCGAAACAGGTAAGGTTGAATGCACTTGTCGCTGAGGAGGAGAAGGACGAATCTGAGCATGAGGAGGTAGTTCAGATGAGTCCCTTGTAGCGAATTGGATGTGTTCGGTTGACGGAGTCCCCGGATGAGGGGGCAGCTTTGGGTCATTGAGAATTCGAAGGAAGGAGGGGAGCGGACACCCCATGCCTTGGCTGATCGAAGCAGCTAAGGGGCGGACTGATGCAGTGGTTCGCAGGATGGAGGGTAGCGGGTGTTGCTCAAACCTGGCTGAAGGATGACTTAGGCTGGGCGGAATTTGACTTGGCCGTGGTGTAATGCGAAGTGTTGGCTTCTTGTTGGCAGGTTTAGTGAGGCGGATGGCTGAAGTGCTTCAATCGGTGCACCTGGGAAGTTGGGGCTTTGACGAGGGTGTCGAAGAATCAAGTGCGGGAGGCCTGTTAGCCCCTTAACTTGACGATGCGGAAAGGGGGCGGCTACTCCCATACTTGGCAGCGAATAGACAAATTTTGCTAGGCAGCGGACAGCCTAGGCAGCCCCTTGGGCCCGGACGAATGCTGGGACAGCACGGGAGATGTTCCGGACGAGCTACTCGCCTTGCGGAGCAGGCTGGGTAGGAGTCCTTGCGCGGCGGGACTCTTGCAGCAAAGTTGGGCGCTGCTTGGACTTAGGGGAGGACTCCTGAGGCGGATATGATTCAACTTGTGCTGACTGGCTGCACTCCTAGTTGGAGTAGGAGATCCGGCAGCAGACTCCTAGGACGGACAGGACTCGTACAAGCAAGCTAGCTACACTCCTTGGACGGATGGGAGTTGGTTGGCTGGTTCCCTTGGATGGAATGACTCTTGGTGGCGGCATGGCAAAGGACTTCTAGCAGAAGATGGACTCGCGAAGGCTTCCTTATCTATGCTATCCCGGATTGGCTTTGGGCTGAGAGTTGGACAGGGTGAGGACACTTGTATTGGGTGGGTTTTGTACTTCTAGTTGCTCTAGGATGGTCAGCCTATGGCTGAGTCTATATAAGGGAAAGGATGGGGCGGCCAAGGCATGAGAATGATTTGATTTTTCCTGTATAGCGAACCAGGGAGAAAGAGAGGAGAGCTCTCAGCCTTGGTTGTTCAGCCCTGCCCTCTCCCTATTTGTGTATTTCGATGGATTGATTTACATAGCTTGGGCGGAGACCCTGGCACTAGGTCGGACTGTGTTGCTTTGTGGTTGTTTTGCTTGTTTTCCCTTGCGCATACGAGTGGGAAGGGAAGAGAGTGGCTGCTGGCTGTGCGGTGTAGTCAGGCCATCACGAGTGCGAACGCTAGGCAAAGCTTTGTGCCCGTGACACTATCCATCATGGTTTTCATGTTAGTGTGTGTCAATTTTGCTTAATCCAGTTAATTTTTTATTCATAGAGAAATCTTGCTTGTGTTAGTGTTTGTTCTTATAATATTTGTTTGATTTTACTTATAATTACTTGTAAACCTTACTAATTGTGTGCCCTAAGTTGTGTCTTTCCTTGCTCTTAGAATAATCTTTGCCTTGTGTGCTTAAATTTAGTTGCTTAGGTGCTCTTGGTTTGTTTTAATCTTAAATAGCTGCCTCAAATAATTCAATAGAACACATGAAACAAATGTGTAACTCATTTTACTTGCAACGGACCTCCCATCTTATCCATCCACAACAAGAGCATCTTTAGGTGTCTTCTTGTTTTACCAATATACATGTACATCAGCTCTATTAAAGTAGACATTTTCCAATATATTTGATAAACTTTTTATATTTTTACCAATTTTTGTATGACACCCATGTAATAATTTTGAATAAAAAAACATGTTTTGCTTATCTTTATTTGTGTCAAATTTGTTGTGTATAGGAATAATCATGTTTTTAATGAGTTGAAGATGCTCAAAGCAAAATTTTGTGCTATAAAACATGAGAATTCTCAACTTGTATATGACAAATCCTTATATGAGATTAAAAATATTAAGTTTCTTAAGAAATTAAATTGTAGTAAGAGGAATTGAAAACTTTAAATTTAAAATTTAAAGAATTTATCAAAGGCAAAGAAATACTTGATAAAATTCTCTCATTGTCAATTTGGATGTGACAAAAGTGGTTTTGGTATATTGGACAAAAGGATGGAAATTCCCTAGGAATCATTAAATTTATTAAGGCTAAATATTTAAGTTATCTCTTTATAACTGAATTTGCATTATAAAAACCGAGGCAAAGCCCGGAAAAAAAGCTTGCTACCCTGCTACCCATAAGCTAGGAGCTAGGTGCGAACCACAGAATCCAAGCCTGCATCTTACAAACCAAGATCTAGGAGGAAACCATGTCAAAAACAAAAAATAAAACTAGTAAACTGCCCCCTAAACACTGATTACATTGAAGATTACACACGGACAAGCTGACAAAAAACCAAAACAAGGGGAACAAAATAAAACTTTCACACAAGGAGAAAGCAAGAGCAAACTACAAAAGAAAACAAAGGCCAACCACACTCGAGCTCCCTTGAGAGAGATCACAACCCACTAAGCATTCCAAAAATCAATTAAGAAAGGGCATGCAGCACACACTCTTTCTTTTACCTTGAATTCAATGAGAACTTCCTAAGCTCGGTGGATGTTATCATGAACAAGAATATATGTTTCCTTTTTTTTGTCTTAAAAAGTTCTTCTATTCCTTTCACTCCAAATGAAAGAAACATATATAGTGAAAATAGATTTAAGAACATCCACTCGATTGTAGTGAATGAATGTCAAGAGCCATTGGATCTTACTAGGGTCATCCCCTATATGATGTCTTAACCTGCATTTCGTAGGAATAATTCTCCACACAATCTGAGTATAGAGACATTCAAAAAGTTGATGTTGGATAGTTTCTTCTTTACAATGACATAAAGGACATCTACTAGCCAAACATATTCCTCTTTTCTTCAGGTTATCATGAGTTAAGAATCCATCATTTAGAGCCAACCAATAAAGAAAAGAATATCTACACACCTTATGCTTAAACCAAATTAAATTGAACCATTTTTACCTTAGATATATGATGGCGGAACTAGTTCTAGGCACTCTTGAAAGAGAATTTTCCATTAGGATTTAGCCAACCATAGGAATCATCTTCTTCAATAAGAAGGAGTTTATGAAGATTCAAGAAATGCATTACTTGATTAGTTCTTATTGTCATTGGAGGCAAAAGATTCCACTCACCATGCATCAAACTCACATTCAGTTTGTCAATCAAAGATCCTCCTAGCTGAATAATGGTACGATTCCCAAACATAGTAGCAAGGTTGACACCATCAGCCCACGGATCAATCCAAGTGAAGATATCAGCCCCGTTTCCAACATTCAAGACACAATGGGTATGCATGAAGTTTTTCATCTCAAGAATACACTTCCATGCATAAGAAAATGAACTGTATTTTGTTCCCCGAATTGATTTATGTTTTAAAAAGACACAATGCACCCAATGACACCAAAGTGTTTCCTTAGTAGTGGTCACCCTCCAAAACAACTTTGTTAGACTAGCATTATTAATGTCTTTAATGCTCCTCACCCCCAAACCTCCTTCCTTAATCGGCCGATAAATATGTCTCCAATTAACCTTGTGGAAACCTGAATGAGTGGAGTTACTCTTCCATAAAATCTAGCAAGCAAACTTTCAATTTTCTTGTAAGCTCTTTTTGGAAGCTTGAAAAAGGATGTCCAAAAAAGATTGAAACCCCCAATAACTGTCTTAATCAACTCCAATATCTCTGCATAAGAAAGAAGGATAGATTTCCACCCCTCTATCCGCTGAACTATGCGATCAAACAAGGCTTACACACAATATAAGTAATTCTTTTAGAAGATAACGGCATGTCAAGGTATCGAATAGGGAGAAAACCTGTTTGGAAACCAAAGATATTGTTGATTTCATCAAGCTATTAACATCCAGCTAAGAATAAGTTAGTGCTTTTCAAAATGTTAGCTTGAACACCTCAGGAGCTTGCAAACTAATCAATAGTTTCCTTCATATTTAGAGTTTAAGAAGTGGATTCCTTAGAAAATAAGAAGACATCATCTGTAAAAAGCAAATGGGAGACTGGTGGTGCACCTTGAACATGTAGAACCTCAATGAGACATCTACTGCATTTTCGTTCATGCAAGCATGTTGATCTTCCATACACAATGTAAATAAAAGGGGAGAGAGCGGACAGCCTTGCCGGATACCACACTAGCTTGTGAAATACCCATGATTGGACCCATTTATTATGACACTAAACGATGCTAGACACATACATTGCTTCATCCAATTTTGCAATAACGGGTCAAACCTAAGCTAGGAGTGAACATTGATGACATAGTTTCATTTGATCTTGTCATAAACTTTCCAAAGATCCAATTTAATCCAAAAAAAAATTCTCCTCCTATGCGATACATATTATGCACAAGCTCATGAGGAAGTAAAATATTTTCTCCAATCAATTGACCTTTAAAAAAAGGCGATTGATTATGACTCACCAAATCGTAAAGCACCATTGATAATCTATTTGCCAAAATTTTAGCAATCACCTTGTATACATATTTGCACATTGCAATAGGATGGAAATCCTCAAACATTTGGGAATTAGCTTTCTTCGGGACAATAGAGAATGTTACCTCTTACAAAGAACTCTTTGACTGTATTAACAAAATTGGAGCCAACAATGTCCCAAAAGGATGTAAAGAATTCCTTAAGAAAACCATCTAGCCTAGGAGCTTTTCCATCTTTAGAAGTAAACAAAACTCCACGAATCTCTTCCATGTCAACACTACTCCACAAGAATTGTGATTGAGTAAGAGTTAATTTTTTATGAAATGGAATGTTCACTTTGGGTTTGCACGACAGAAGGGGTAAACATGGATTTGAAGAAATTCTCTGCTTTCTTCCTAATGTCCTCCGTGTTGTTAATTATGTTTCCTTCACCATCAATAATATCATGAATAGTATTAAAGCACTATGAGAAGCCATAGTAGTATGAAAAAACTTGGTACACTTATAACCATCTTTCAGCCAATTTACCCTAGACTTTTGCTTATAAAAGTTCTCCAAATTTTTTCCCTCTTGAATAACCTTCAATCTGACAATCTTCTCTTCTAAATAAAGAGCCTCACCTAGTGGATTAACTTGAAGGCATGCTTGGATATCATGGAGTTGTAGAGTAGCTTGTTCGTGTCTGATTTTCACATCCCCAAATTGTTCCTTATTCTAGTGCTTTAATTCCGTCTTCACCGCTTGAAGTTTTTTTAACAAGACAAAAAGATGCTACCTCTCAACATTTATAGACCAAACATTCTCCACAACCCCTTAAGAGATTCATAGTTTAACCACATCGAATAAAACTTGAAAGGCTTTGGGCCTTGAGGTAACTTGGGCATCATATTAAAAATAATAGGGCAAAGATTAGAAATTTCTAGAGGAGCTAAAATAAGAGTACATTGGGGATAAAATATCATCAACTCTGAATTAGCAAAACCCCGATCAAGACAGGTCATGACAAGGCTGGAAAGGTCTTAATTATTTCTCAAAGTGAAGGCCACAGGACAAGGAATTTCCTGCAAGAAAAAGTTAGAAATGCATTCATTAAAATTTTCAAGCTCCCATCTTGGAGGACTAGCACCCTCAATCTTTCTTCATTCTATCGAATCCAAATAAAGTGGCCGAGAAGTAGAACCTTCCATTGGAGTGTGGATTGCACAGATTTTCCTCCATAATATATTCCTGTCAGTAGTAGAATTAGAGCCATAGATAGTAGTGAAGAAGAATGGTTGACCGAATCCAATGGGTGTAGCATGACAATGGAAGAACTGAACCCCCTCCTCAAGCTTTTGAACACTAAGCACATTAAGGTTCCATAACACAATAATGCGACCAAAGCTATCCGCTGCCAAATTATTCAAATAACACCACCCTCTAACAATATTATTTTTAACTCGCTCAAACTGATGGGCCTTTATTGTTGTTTCACAAAGACTAATCAAACAAATATTGTGACTGCACATCAAATCCTGTAAGACAGTCCTCTTTGCCTTGTGTCCCGGACGACGGGTGTTCCAATTGCAAAGCGTCATATTAATTTTCCTGCGGGGCCTCCCTGCTTTATTTTTCTCCTTGGCTGTCTGCTTTGGCTGAACCCTTCTTTTTCACAGAAATGGCGAAAGATGAGGTATGCCTTTCTTCTTGAGAACTATCAATCTCATTAAGACCATCGAAGGAATTATTGAGAAATCTAGGACTTGTACTAGCTACGGCAATCAAAGGTTTCATACCTCTTTTTCCCACTGATGACCAGTTATGCATGCTCCCGCTGAAGTTGGGTTGTCGCAACAAACGTTCCTAGACTCCCAATACTCTTAGGATTAGAAGGATTATCAATATAGTATAGTGGATTTCCGACAACGTCCTTGAGATGTTTGTCATGTACAATAACAGGTTTGGTTCCACTAGACTCCTCCGGTAGTTGTGAACAACCTTGGTCCACCTCCTCATGGCGTAGAGATGGGGACCGAATTGGACAAGCTGGAAAACCTACTTGGCCAAGAACTCCTACTGGCATGTCATGAGCAATGCCAGCTTGTATTGGTTTCCCTCCAATAGTAATGCTTCTATTCTCACCCTCCGGTTGACTAATTATGGTGGGCTCAATCTCATGCAATAACTTGTGTTGATTCATCTCCCCAAAAATAGGAATATCATTAACATCCGATGGAGTTTCCACAAATAACTGATTCTGCTGACTAAGGGCCCCCATGTCATCTCTCCTGTGCTGATTGGACTCAAAACATAACCAATAAGGCACCTCAGCCGTCTTCTCCGGTTGGCCTATGATCTCAGCCGTTTTATCAACAAGCCGAAAGTTGTGTCCATGGCTGCCACCTCCGCTCTCACCCTTCTTGAGACTTCTCTCCATATCTCGCATGTAGGGCACACATCCACTACGTGATTGAAGGTGCAACATTTACTACATATTTTTGGCTCCCAGTCATATTCCACTTTCTGTGTGAAAGCATAACCATCATCACAAATAACACTAATTCCTTCCGGGAACGTGAATGCAGTGTTTATTTCCACACAAACACATGCATAAGATAGTCTAGTTCGATTTGCTGTAGGAAGGTCCTTCTGGAGGGGGATGCCATGGCTGCTTGTAATCATGCCGAGGCTCTGATCGCCCAATATTGCAAAGGCAAACGTGGCAATCTCACCCAAATGGGAATAGTTTTGATAATATTCCTAATTGGCTTCATACCTGGATGCCATTTTCTCAAGATGAGAGGACGTCCACCAACCGACCAAAGTGTAGCATTTAAGTCTTTGTAGCAATCTTCTGCATTTGCAAACCTAAATAAGAAGAAACCCTCGGCTAGTGATTGCATCTCAATTTTTTCCTCCCATAGATGGGATAGGGAATCCTTTAACCATCTTTAGTAAGGTCGTTTCGCCAAAACATAACCAATAAGGCAATGGAGCCATCATTGCCCTTCGTGAATCAAAATTGTGCTCAGAAATCTGACTGCCGGTTGTCCCAGAAGCTCCGGGTAATGGGGTATAGCAGTGTAGGGGGTGAATGTGAGAAGAGGTTGCTTCAGTTGAGGTTGGCTTGGGGTGGGATAGAGGGTGGGGGAAGAGGTCGGGTGTCCATGGCAGTTTATACGAATATGATTATTTTTTGGTGTATAAGCTTGAAAGTGAATTCATGACACATTATAAACTTGAGCAATGATTTGGATATATCCGGGGAACTAGGTGCCTACTACATTTCCCTAATCCACCAAATTCTTATTTGTATTAGATTATGCTTAGAATGCAGAGAGATAGAGACAGTCGGACAAGACAGACTCGTTATATTGTCACCTGAGAATTGAGATAGGACTATAAGAAACAAGAGCTCAAGCTTTGCTTCAACAACAACCCATCGCTTCTGCCTATAGTGAACTTCTGGGTCTCTCTGATATCAGAAATCCGTATTCTTGAACTTCTTATTTGTTGTTTTTCTTTAGCCTTTGGCAGTTGTGCAGGACATGCTTCCTGTTAATTTTTTTGCTCATTTCCTCTATTCAGTAATTTCATCATTGTTCACTTTTTTTTAATACAAATGGAATACATGGCTTTCAGGGGATATGGAACTTCGTTTGCAAATTTCTGCTACATCATTGTTCAACTGCTGCAACCATTGTATAAAGCTCGTAAAGGATATGCCGGGAAAATCATTTCTGGTATGTGGTTAATCTCAAACCCTTATTTATGGGTGGAGATCTTATCTACTTAAGACCTTAAAAGTGTATTGTGTTTCTAGGTACACATCCAGAGAGGTAATTGAGACTTGCAGAGAAGCACAAGACTCATAAGAGACAGGAAAATAATGAAATTGAGAGAAGGGAGGCAGTGTGAAGAGTCTGAAATTGAGGTTTCAGTGTTTTGCTTTAAATAGGTCATTAATAGGATGGAACTCAAATTGTATGGTAAGCAGAGATTTTAAATGGTATACGAGATATGATTGTATGGATATAATAAGAAATTACAAATGTAATTTTTATTTCTATTTAACAAATCATTATATTTTTTTTATAATTTTTTTTCATTTGGGACGCTCAATGAGTGTTGCTAATGGTTCTTTTTATAATATTGACGCTCATTATATGTTGCTAATAATCGTATTAGCGATGCTCAATTAGCATCACTGATGGTTACTTTTTAATTTGTTTAATAGTGAGACTAAATAAATGTCACTAATAATCATATTAGTGACATTTAGTGAGCATTGCAAATGGTTGATGTTTATTTTTTAATAGCAATGCTTACTAAACATCACTAATATAATTATTAGCGACGTTTTATAAGAGCGTCGCTAATGTATAAGTTTATTGAAAAAACTAATCAAATGTCATTAATACATATATTATTAATGACGGGAATGAAACCGTCACTAATACTTCATTATTTGCAATGGTAATGAAATTGTTGCTAATACTTTATTATTAGTGACAGGGTGATGAAGCTATCGCTAGATTTATTATTGATGACACAAACACCCTCGTCGCTACAATTTACTTATAGTGACGCACAAAAGCGTCGCTAATAGTATTAGCGACGAAAAATAATAAATGTCATTAAAAGTACTTTTTGCGACGTAATTTCTTTTTTGTCGCTGGTTAGCAATAGCGACTAGGTTATTTGTGACACTTATTGCAATGCTCAATAAGTTTCGCAAATAACCTTTAGCAATGCTTTCTATATAGTAGTAGCAATGCTTAAGAGCATCACTAATACCCTTATTTGTTGTAGTGATGTAATCGGGCTCATGATTAACTCTTATTTCTATGATTGTGTTCAAGGCTATCGCTCCATGTTGGCCTTTGTTGTAAGAAGTTTTGATTGCAAAAACTGATTTTCACTTGTAAGAAAATTCAATAAATTATTTCCAACAGAGAGATGCTAATGGTTGCTTTCCTTTCAAATATTCCATAGTATACATAAGTTTCCCTGCTTAGCATGAAAAGCATGAAGAATTACTTTGATTAGGCTGACCTAGCCTTTAGTGTGATGGCTGGTTGGATCACTCCTGGTCATGGATGAAGTACTAGGGTTAAATCCCATTGGCTTATAGATATGTAATTAGCTGTTGAAGCAAAACTATTGTAGTCGTTGCTGAAGCTTTGTCAGCCATCCATCACTACAACAAATTTTGCATTTTTCAACAAATTAATTTGTTGCAAAAGATGCTAATTTCGTTGCAAAAGGTTATTTGCGACAAAAAAAAAGTTTGTCCCAAAGTCGTTGCAAAAGGCTCGTCTCAAAAGGTTTTTTACAACAAAACTAATTTTGTTGTAAAAGGTATACATTTGCAACAATATTTTATGTCGCAAAAGATAAGTTTTTTTGTCGCAAAATGCTATAATTTTATTTTGATAAAACCCAAAAAAAATTGTCGCAAAAAATTAATAGTTAAAAAATAATTTTGTATTTGTGACAAACTAAATTTGTTGCAAATACATTTTTCAAAATTATAAATATGTAGTATTTGCGACAATAAATAATCATTCCAAAAGGAGAAAATATATTTGCCACAAATGCATCTCATTGCAAAAAACTATTTTTGATTTATTGTCTTTAGTATTTGCGACAAATTATGTTGTCCCAAAATGTATATGCAAGACTATTTGGGACAAAAAAAGTTTGTTGCAAAAACATTTGAAATTTGAAAAAAATATATTTAAAAAAATAAATAAAATTTCAAGTTAAATTTGAACTCAAATATTGCCACTTCCCAAAAAAAACTCAACATTGATACGAGACTTATGCAATTCTCACATTCATATTAGTCTTATGCAATTCTCATATTGATATCAGATATGCATTAAGGTAGAGCATAGGATATTAATTTAAGCTTACATGAACATTTTCCTTTCCTTTTCCTTGCAAAAGTATAGAACCAATTCCATCCCTAACTAGAGCTACAAATTTGAAACAAAATAGCCAAATACAAATCATGTTACCTACTTGTCTTTGTCTTAGAAATCATTTTTAGGGAAAGGGAAATAAGAGCTTCATCCAGACAAAAGAAGCGGTATAAGGTAAGCAATCTGACTAATATATATTCAAGAAGTTAACAGAAGCTTGTAGACATCTAGAGCCTAAAATTTTAGTTCTGTTGTTTTTACTTCAATCTACTAAAATAATACTATTTAGAGTGTCGATTTCAAGGAATTACTATTATAACTGAACTTGCCTAAATCCCAACATACAGTTTTTTGTCAACCATTGAACTGAAATGCAATATATAGTACAATTTTATTTTAGCATACCTTGTTCAAAAAAGAAGAATTACCTAGGACTTGCCGATTTTCACATGCTAATCTAATTTTTTCAATTTCACCATTGTCATATGACACCTTCCAATAATATACTGAACTAAAATAAAAAATAAATATTGAACTGATGTCTTTCTTTCTTCACTTAACCATCACCAAGTGCAATTCTCTTTGAACATGTACTTGTGAGACCCTGCTCATTTCTTGATTGTACACCTATCTGAAAACTATCTCAACAATAATTCAACATGTAGAATACTTTCTACATCGTCCTCCTGTTTCTCTTTTGGCCTAAGAATAGAAGGTATAGGAGGTGGTTTCTACAATTTTTCTCTCTGAAAAAGAAATAGAACATAGACATGCGTTGGACCAGTTCTTGTGGCATTTTCTATAACCCTAAAATAGTAATTTCAATGCATTTCCAGAAAAAATATGTAGAAATCCCCGTACCTAAGTGTTGTCATCTGGGTTTTTGAGTATTGCATCAATGACCTGTAGCATTGGGGTAATACCTGTTCCACCAGCAATCTGTAGACAGCTTATCAGAGATGTCAAATTCGACAATAGTAGTGTAAATGAATAATTCTAATGTTTCATTTGAGTGGCCCCAAATGATTGCTTCACTTACCATGCCGATTTACTTTTTCATGTTGGGGCTATACCTGAGCTTTTCAATTGGCCTGGTAATTTATTCAAATGAACCGTAAGTTTAAATATCTAGGCCTCTAGTTCCAAAGCACTTGGCACATTAAGCTGGTTATTTACTCTTTGACTTCCACTACATCTCCTGGCTTTAAACTCGCAAAAGGTTGACTCATTTTTCCTTCAGGGTAAACCTAAAACATTTTAAGGCAACAAGGTAATCATGCACACACAAGTGCTTGGTAATATTAAGAGGAGAAAAGATGATGCATTTCCATCTAATGGTTTACCTTGATTAACAAATCAAAATATCCATTTGCATATGATGTATTTCTTGGCAGTCCACAGAAGTCTGGCCCATTGAAGCTTGTAAAAGCCTCTAGTTTATCAAGTGCACCAGCCTGAAAAATCATATGCATCTCGCCAGCCAATAAACAACCGCATCTTAGTATTTTGAATCTAAGTAATGAGCTGCTTGCAAAGCAGCAAATTCACAGATTGTTACAACAAATATTTCACCAAGCTTCCAGCGATGAGCCAGTCCAACTCATCTCTACAAAGCCCAATGCAGGATACGAACTGACAGGCAACATACGAAAAACAGACTCCCAATTCCATATTACATTGGCTTTTTACAATGAATTTGAAGTATAAGAATATGATTAACAATGATGCAGCATCAACTGCTTCCTGTTTAAATCTAGCAACAGGATGAGGCGTTTAAATTTAATTACCTCCTCAAAAACCTTGGCATATAGTGATAAGGCAACAAGCGAGTTGTACATGCCTGCACATCCACAAGGGCATTCTTTCTTTCTTTTGTCTCTCATGAGGGGCACTATCAATACCGAGAAAAACATTTTGCTTCCACTTGTTACAGCAGAAACAATGGCCCTTCCTACATTGAACATATAGAAGCAGGGGAAAATAGTTAGGAGATAATAAATCAAAACCGCTTAACATAATACTTATATGTGATTATACTAATATATATGTGCTTTCATAAAATGCTTGTTTAAATTAGAAGTCTATCTCATGGTCAAACCATGGAGATAAAGTGATTCCTAAGGATTCTTAATGCTTATCATTGAATCATGTACACATGTTTGTAATTGTTCCCTCCTGAGGAGCAACCACAGTGACCTCTTGATTCAATACATTTGCTTCTTAGCTTAATGCATATATTTATATCTTTCCTTTTAGGCTTTATGAGATGCTTTACCTTGTACATTTGTCATTACTTTACTTGTGTACTAGCTTTTTTTTATAGGTACAATCTCTAGCTAATAGTTTATCTGTTCTGTGTATTAATGGAGAGAGAATCCAGAGCTTTATTTGGAAGAGCTTCAAGCAAAATATAGTCAGCGCTATGAAAAAGTTGATCAGTGAAGGAGGCTGAAGACAAATAGTTCTTGATCAAATGAGAATCATAGTTCTTTTGGATCTGTTGGTTCAATTATAATTAATTAGTTCAATTTACTAACATCCAGAATTATCAAACATACATCAGAAATTTTGCATTGTCAAAGATTTCACACGACATGGAATTCTCACCACTAAACTATAGCCACACATGTACCCAAAATAAATTCACGCAACCATAAATAAATAACTCAAGCATGGCTACAAATAGATAGTTTCCACACCTCTGCCTGCGCACTGAAGGTCTTTAAAGTACGACATTCAGGTTGAATCCAAAATTAAAAATACCACCTTCGACTTTACAAATTGATAGAGAGACAGCAAGAAAGATGTTTTGGTTAAAGAAAATATCCCAAAAAATCTTTAGAGGGGGACATAGATGTGAAGATGGTGGATAACCTCGCTTTCACGAAATAACCAGTCGGCCAAAATCTAATTGCAATGCTGCGAACTAAAGATGAAGATGGTCAATGAAGAGGAGGATGGTCAAGGATGGGGCTTGCAGTGCCGTGGAGGTGGGAGCCCGATTCTAGCATGATGAACCCAGAATCATTTTGACGTCAACGCCATTGAAGCTCTATTGCAGTAGAGCATGATCACGCAGAGCAGAGCAGTGGAAGATCTATTAGGGAAAAATGGACTAGCATACTTGGGAAATCTTGGAGACGATTGAGCAGATCCTCGTGGCTCAGTGGGCTACTGGCGGGAGAGGGAAAATTTATTTGCGTGGGAGTCCTATTTGTGACCGAGGGAACGCTAAGTGAAATATTTGTTACGGGTTGCGTTTTGGCTCAGGATAGGTCGGGTTCCTTAGGCCCGACCTAAGATTGGGAGTTTAGTTCTTTAGACCCAACCTAATATAGGAACCAAATTTTTAGGACCTACTTAATATATCAGAATTAAATGTTTTGGACCCAACCCAACATGAGATAAAGAGTAGGATTGCTACTCTGGACGGGTATACGATAAAACCTGACTTGACCCGACCCTAATGGGTCAAGTTTGGGTTTTAAAATTTAACCCGAATTGCTATTCGGATCGGATTTAGGATTACCATTTATTAAATAGTATCAAGTTCGTATTTGGCAAAACCCAACCCAAATAAGGTTATAAATATTATTTTTATATAATTTTCTTTATATTTTGATAAAACTTGACTCCACCTAACCCGACCCAAATGGGTCGGGTTTTCAACCCTAATAACTATTCAGGTTGGATTAGGGTTTACCATTTCTTAAATGGTAGTGTGTTTAAGTGTTTGAAAAAACCCTTACCCGACCCAGTGGCATCCCTAGATAAGAGCAAAGAAATCCAAAAACCCGAAATAAGAATCGAGAGTCTATCTTGAGTTGTGTAGATTCTAATAATTAAAGCCAAACCGACCTTATTTTGGGTCTATTCTATCTATGAAAAATTAGAAAAATAATATATAACTCAAGGTAAATATGGTTCTGTAATTTAATTAGGAACTCAAGTGAGGTCCATTCTTGAGTTTTTCACATTCTCTATTTGACCTGACCCGATATTTACTCAAATATTTTTTTCTTGGACTCGACTAGACCTGGGTTAATCAAAGGTCGGGTTTTGGTTTTCAACACAACCCTGAGTTGCAATCGGATTCATGATGTGCCCAATGCAAAAATAAACATATACAATTTGTGATGCTTCTTATGAAGCATCGCCAATAGTGATGAGAGAGAGAGGAGAGAGAGTGTGTGAGAGAGAGAGGGTAGATAGAGAGATGAGAGAGGGTAGAGAGAGATTGGAGAGAGATGGTAGAGAGAGAGAGAGGAGACAGATGAGATAGATAGAGAGAGGGTAGACAGCGAGGAGACAGAGAGAGGAGAGGGAGAGAGAGCGAGAGGGTAGATAGAGAGAAGTGAGAGGGTAGAGGGAGAGATGGTAGAGCAAGAGTGGAGAGAGAGATGGTAGAGCGAGAGAGGAGAGAGGGCAGAAAGTGAGAGAAAGAGAGAAGTTAGAGAGAGATTGTAGAGAGACAGATGAGAGAGATAAGAGAAAGAAAAGACAGAGTGAGAAGAGACGGAGGGAGGGAAAGGAGAGAGAGCAAGGAAAGAGAGGAGAGAGAGATCAAGAGAATGAGAGAGAGGAGAGGAAAGGATGAAAGAGAGGGTAGAGAGAGAGTGGAGAGAGGGGACGTAGAGACAATGAAGAGAGAGAGAGGGAGAGAAAGGAGAGGGGGTGATGAGAGAGAGAGAGGGTAGATAGTGAGAAGAGAGAAGGTTGAGAGAGTGTGGAGAGAGATGGTAGTGCGAGAGAGATAGAGGAGAAAGAGAGAGAGAATAGAGAGAGAGTAGGGATAGAGGGAGAGAGTGAGAGGAGAGGGAGAGAGTAGGGATAGAGAGAGAGAGTGAGAGGAGAGGGAGAGAGTAGGGATAGAGAGAGAGAGAGAGGACAGGGAGAGAGTAGGGAGAGAGAGAATGAGAGAGAGAATGAGAGTAAGAGGAGAGGGAGAGAGGAGGGAGAGAGGGGAGAGAAAGGAGAGAGGTAGAAAGAAAAAATATTTAAAATAATAATGTTATTAGATACGCTCAAAAGTGAGCATCACTAATAGAACATTAAGTAGGGACTCTTATTCTTAAGCGTCACCACTAATAATGCTATGAGCAACACTCCTTACTGAGCATTGCTAATAGGCATACTTTTTTTAAAAAAATAATCTATTAGTGATGCTTGGTAGCAAGCGTTGCTAATAGCATCAATATTAGTGATGTTGAAGATTCTGTGTCCCAAATACTTGCCTATTAACCAGCTCACTCACGAGCATTGCTAATTGTAGGATTTTTTTTAAAATTAGGCTATTATTGATGTTCGGTACTAAGTGTCGCTAATAGTATTATTAGTGGCAATGCTTAAGAATAAGTGTCGCCACTTAATGTACTATTAGCATCACTTGCTGTTGAGTGTCGCTAATAGCATTATTTTTTAAAACATTTTTCCTTCCCGCTCTTTCTCTCTCCTCTCTCGTTCTCTCTCACTCTCTTCATTCTCTCTTTCCCCTTCTCTCGTCTCTCCCTACACTCTTTTTCCTCTAATTTTAATCTTTTATAATTTTTTATTTTTATAATTATATTTTTAAAATAATAAAAATAAAATAAAAAGTAAAATTATTTGCAATGTAAATTTTCATGCGTTGCTAATAATTTTACTTTTTATTTCTTTTTTATTATTTTTAAATATAATATTTTATAAAAAATCTTAAAAAAATAAAAATTAAATTCATCTCTATCTCCTCTCTCTTTATAGTTTACACACTCTCTCTAGCCCTCTCACTCTTTCTCTCCTCTCTCTTCTCTCCCCCTCTCTACCATTTCTCTCTCTCTCTTCACTCTCTCTCTCTCTTCTCTCTCGCTATCTCTCTCTTCACTCTCTCTCCCTCTTCTCTCACTATCTCTCTCTCTTCACTCTTTCTCTCTCTACATTCTCTCCCCACTAATTTTAATTTTTTATAATTTTTAATATTTATATTTATAGTTTAAAATAAAAAAATTTTAAAAGTAAAATTTTTAGCGACGCATAGAAATATGCATCTCTAATATATGAGTTATTAGCAATGTATAGAAGTATTCATGACTAGTACCTAGTATATTAGTGACAAATATTTCTATATTGTCGCTAATAATTTTATATTTAATTTTTTTATTATTTTTAAAATATAATATTTTATAAAAAATCTTAAAAAATATAAATTATATTAATCTCCCTCTCCTCTCTCTATGCACACACTCTCTCTACCCCTCTCTCTTCTCTCTAGCCTCTCACTCTCTCTCACTCTCTCCTCTCTCTCTTCTCTCTCCCTCTCTCTTCCAACTCTCCCCTCTCTCTCTTCGCTCTCTCCCCCTCTCTCCTCTCTCTCTACCGCTCCCTCTTCTCTCTCGTCTTTCTTTCTCTGCTCTCTTCTCTTCTCCTCTCTCTACAATATTTCTCTCTCTACCCTATTTTATATTCACTAATAAAAGTTAAATCAAATAATACGAAAAAACTATTAGCGATGCTTGCATAAAAGCATCGCTAATAATAGTAATATTAGCAACACTTTTAATACATCATCACTAATAGTAATTTTTAAAAAATAAATTTATTTTATTTGTAATGCATTTATTGAAATGTCACTAATAGAATAATTATTAGCAACGCTTTTATAAAAGTGTCGCTATTATGAATACTATTAGCGGCTCTTGAAAAATAGTATCACTAATAGTTTTAATTTTTTTAAGTTAAAATATATTTTTTTTGGTGACGGTTTTATAAAGTGTCACTAATAGTACAACTATTAGCGACTTACTATTAGCAATGCTATTTATGAAGCGTCGCTAATAGCTGGTCTATTAGCGACATTTTTTATAGTGTTGTTAATAGTTAATTTTTTGCGACGAATATCTATGTGTCGCAAGTAGTAATTATTAGCGACACTTTTCATTGCATCACTAATAAAAGTGTCACTAATAGTACATTTTGTTGTAGCATTAAGAAATATTTTTTTGCACTGAATTGTAGACTTATGGACCTGAGATGTATTTTGTTATTGTTATACCAAGAGAGTTGCCTCTGTGTAGGTGAGACCTGAAGAAGTGTTGGAGAAAGCTTTACTCATGGTGCAAGAAGTGTTGGAGAAAGCTTTACTAATGGTGCAAGATTCTCTAAAGAACTATCTTTATAAGTGTGATCAGTTGAAATCTATTCGCCAAGATCTTAACGTATACGCAATGGTTTCACTGTTTGCTTAGTTCCATAGCAATATCTTGTTCATGGCAATTTCTAGTTTGATCTTAGATTTGTCTAATGTCCTTGATGATTCATAGCAATTTCTAGTTTGATCTCAGATATGAGATCTGATTTTGTTTAGAAAAAAATTTACATTCAGCGATGGTCTTCACCATCGTTGGAGTTTTTGTTTAAATTTTGAAAGCATTTAGTGACAGTCTTGATCATTGCTATAGATCACCAAGATTGTCCTAGATCGTACTATTAGCGACAGTCCATTAAACCATCGTTATGGCCTATTTTTTGCGACAACTAAAGCCATCGTTGAAAAACTACTTTTAGCGATGGTCTTCAATGACCGTTGCTATATGGGACTTTAGTGACAACTAAAAAAGATGGTATTTATGTTTTTTTATAGTCATCGCTGAAAGCCATTGTGGCAGTCGTTGATACGATTTGCAGCACTGTCAATTGCGATGGTCATCTAGCCGTCGCTATTAGCTTTAGCGACTCCTAGACATCAATAACGATGGCTTAAGTCCATCGATGTTCACCAATTTTTTGGTAGTGAAAGGAGAGAGGGACAGAGGGAGAGGAGAGAGCAGAGGATGAGAGAGTGTAGAGAGAGGAATGAATTTAATTTTGGAATTAGGAGAGAGAGCATAGGATGAGAGCAAGGGATGCATCACAAATACTCTTACAGGGGGTTAATCAATCAAGATTCTAAAATACTGGATTTAAAATATGAGATTTTAGAATATAATCCAAATTCTTAGATTTGAACTGCCAAATTTTAAAATATTTAGATACCCAAATCTTGTATTACTAAAATCCTGGGATTTGAGCTGTTGATTTCAAAATAATTAACTCCTAAAAAAAATTTATTTACAATTTTTAAATTTGACTAATCCATAATTTACTAAAATCTAGTAACTTCAATATGTTATTAACACATAAAATAAAAATACTTATATTTTTTTCCTAAAACAAAATTATTTCTGCATTGTTCTAAAATGCAGCTTCTAGTTAAAATAGGAAAGCTTCTTGTGAGAAGAAAACTTAATAGATAAGGAGACAAAACATAATGAAATTCCAATATCAAATCCTTTATATTCTTTTACTTAGGGTCCATTTATTTTGTCTAAATCTTAATATGAAAAGTTAACTGAAAATTTTGAAAATCCTACCATCTGAATTTCACTCTGAATTTGAAATAGAATCATATCTAAATCTGAATATGAATACATTCAATATTTTCAAAATTTAAAATAAACTATTTTTAAATAGAAAGAAGGAATAAAGATCAAACATGGTGAACCAGTTATGAAAAGAACTCACGCACCCCTAGCACGTAATTGTCACCGGATCCAATCAGAGCAACACATGCTGAATCCGCAATTTTACACTACAATGCTTATGTAGAGGAGAAATGAATTTGAGGTAATACACTAGAAATTTATGAATCATGGAGAATCCAATATCGAGTAACATACAAGAAGACAACTGAATAGAATGACACAGACTTCAAAATTACAACAATGCGGACCCAAAGGAAAGAATTAAAGGCTCCTCTCTCTCTTTTCCCTCTTTCCTCGCCCTCTCTCTCTTTCTATACTCTCTCTTCTCTCTCTCCTCAATCTTTATCTCCTCACTCTCTCTCCCCTCTCTCCTCACACTCTCTTCTCTCTCCTCTCTTCTCTCTCGTTCTATCTCTCCCCTCTCTCTCCTCTTTTTCTCCCTCCTATCCTCTCTCTCTATGCACTCTATTCTATCTCTTCCTCTCTTCTCTCTCTTCACTCTTTCTTTTCTATTATATAGTATATTTTAAATTTATTATGAAAATTAAAATAAAATATATTAATGATTCAATTTTACGAGCCCCTTGATGTGAGTTAATAAAATATATTAACGATGCTATTTTACCAATTGTAGGGAGCTTGATTTCTAGAAGAGTTATTTCAAACTAAAATCAAAGTTATTTTAATAAAATATTTTAAATTATGGTATTCAAAATTTCTTGGGACTTCAGGCTCCCTGCAATTGGTAGAATGCAACACATCAGAAACTATGGTCTATTATGCACTCACATAAGTGGCTTTGAGATAATCACTACAACAAAATGTACTATTAGCGACGCAAAACTAAGCGTTGCTAAAAACTGATAATGGTGACATAAAAAGTGTCGCAATAAAATTCACCATTAGCGACGCTTAATATTAACTGTCGCTAATAGTCATCTATTAGAGACGCTTAATCTAATGCATTGCTAATACCAATCATATTAGTGATGCTTTATACTATGCGTCGCTAATAGTTATGTTATTAGTGACGCTTGAACAAACGTAACTAAAAGATATATACTTATATATATATATATTAATTTTTTTAAAAAAATAAAACTATTAGCGACACTTTTTCTTAAGCGTCTCTACTAGTTTTAACAATAGCGGCGCTTGTGGACAAACGTTGTGAATAGTTCTGAATTTAAAATAAGAAATTAAAATTTTAGAATTAATAACGACATTTCTAAGAAAGCATAGCTAATAGTACTAATAATAGTGAAGCATGTAGACAAGCATCGCTAATATCTTTATTAATATATTTTAATTAATAAATAAATATTAAAAATATGAAAAATAAAATTTTTAGATATAATATATTTTCTTCAATATTGACTATTTGTGTAAATAATACATAAATATTAAATTTTCAATAGAAGGCAATGTTAATAATAAATTAAACTTTCACTATTGAAATATAATATATTTTATTTTTAAATTTTTTTTATTAATTTTAAGATATAATATATAATAAAAGAGAGAGATTGAGAGGAGAGAAAGGAGGGAGGGAGAGAAGGGTAGAGAGAGAGAGCTAGGGAGAGGGAGAGAGACTGAGGGGGGAGAGAGGAGAGAGAGAGGGAGGAGAGAACACTACTCACTCACCCTCTTCCCCCTCTCCTCACTCTCTCTCTCACCCTCCTCTCTCTCTCTCCCTCTCCTTTCTCTCTCCCTCACCTCCCTCACCTCTCTCTCTCTCTCCTCACTCACTCTCCCTCTATCTATTTTATTTTAAATTTTTTTAAAATAAAAAAAATGTTATTAGCGACGTATATATGTATATGTCGCTAATGCTATAGTGTATTAGCGACATATATAGTATGCGTCGCTAATACACTATAGCATTAGCAACATATACATCTATACGTCGCAAATACTATAGTGTATTAGCGACGCATATGTGTATGTGTCACTAATATTCTTTAAAAAAATTAAAAAAATCTCGCTCTCTCCCTCTCCTCCCTCTCTTCCCTCTCCTCGCTCTCTCTACCCTCCCTCCCTCTCCTCTCTCTCTCCCCCTCTCCCTCCCCTCTCTCTTTTCTCTCTCTCTCCTCTCTCTCCCCTCTCTCTCTACCCTCCCTGGCTCTGCTCTCCTCTCCTCTCCTCTCCTCTCCTCTCCTCTCTCCCTCCCTCCCTCCCTCTCTCTCTCCTCTCTCACCTATCTCTCCCCTCTCTCTCCTCTCTCTCCTCACTCTCCCCTCTCTCTCTCCCTTCTCTCTCCTCTCTCTTCCCCATCTCTCTCCCCTCAGTCTCTCTCTCCCTCCTCTCTCTCTTCCCCTCTGTCCCTCCCTCCTTTCTCTCTCTCCTCTCATTCTCTCTCTATTATTATAAATTATATATTAAAATTAATAAGAAAATTTTAAAAATAAAATATATTATATTTTAAATTTTTTAATCTATTATTGACATTGCCTTTTATTAAAAATTTATTTATTATTTATAAAAATAGTCAATATTGAAGAAAATATATAATATTTTAAAAAGTTATTTTAAATGTTTTAAATAATTATTTATTAATTAGCGACGCTTATTTTAAAGTGTCGCTATTAGTTCAAAATTTTAAATTTATTATTTAAAAATAAGAATTATTAGCGAAGCTTTTTCACAAGCATCGCTATTGATAAAACTATTAGCAACGTATGATAAAAAGCATCGCTAATAATTTTAAATTTTTTTTAAAAAAATTTAATAGATATATCTTTTAGGGACACTTATGAAAGCATCGCTAATAACATATCTATTAGCAACGCATAGTATAAAGAGTCGTTAATATGTTTGGTATTAGCGATGATTGAGATTATATGTTGCTAATATATTAGCGACGCTTAATATTAAGTGTTGCTAATGTAATTTTTTTTGCGATAGTTTTTTATGTGTCGCTATTATTACTTTTTAACGACACTTGGCGTTGCGTCGTTAGTAAAAGTGTTGCTAATAGTATATTTTGTTGTAGTGATGTGTGGGTGAATGTTTGTATTTAATGTGAATAGTGTTGGTCTAATAACTAGAAAATAATTGATGATATTAATGGATATTTAAACATTGTCCGTGTAGATGTGTGGGTGAATGTGAATGTGTGGATGAATGTTGGTATTTGATGTGAATGATATTTGGGCAAATATGAAGTTATTTTCAAAAGTTTTACTAATCACCTAAATTTTACTATCGTGATAAAAATAATAAAAATTAGAAAAATAACTATTAATATAGAATAGATGAAGTATTATTTTTAATGCAACGATGTGTTGCCCCAAAATTTACTAATTAAAGAAAACAACTCATAATGCATGGATCACATGTTTTTTCAAAGCCCTTATCCTGAACAGGCCTGGAAGATGCTCCTCGCGAAGTGTGCCGAAATCTCATGGCTTCTTCACTTTATCAAAGTGAATTACTTTGCTGCCCTCCTTCTCAAAACGCTATTTACAGTCTACATATCCTTCATCTGGTAGCTGAGAAACAGACACACTTTTGACGGCATAACGGAATGTGCTGCTGGCCTCGCGAGGGTTACTGTCTCCCAAGATCACACGATTTTGGATGGCTTTGCTCTCAAAGACAATATCATCCAAAATTATCACTTCCTTTCTGGTTTCTGGGATGACATAGTTTTTCCTTTTTAGCCTGGGACTTGCTTCCTGTTTCTTGGAATTTCGAGTACTGCTGTGTTTTCTTCTCCATCTTGTGGGTGGGTTTGTTCTACTCTTTCTTCATTATGCATGTATCCTCATTGTTTGAGTTTTAAATAAAATTTCTAAATTATATATCAAATAGAGAATGACATGAAATTTGGGTATCAGCACTTTTTACTCCACTTTAATATATAGTGAGATACTTAGAAGTTAATTTCTGCTTGTGTTCGTAAAGTTTTGCAATAACCATGACTTTTTTAAATTTCCTAGCGGTGACCTTTATTGTTCTGGTTTTGTATATTTGTTCATCCTACCTTATTAAGGAATGAGAAGGAAGTGAGGAGGTATGAGGACTAAATGGGACTTACAGCAGAGCTATCCAATATTTGCGATCAGATCAGTATTAGTGTTCAACGGCGTCCTTCTTTATCTGATATAATCTTGGGAATATCACTCCGATCTGGTATTTATCATGGTTTCAATGTAAATGGGAGTCAAGATTCTTAGCTCAGAGATTGCCATTCATATTAGATAACGTAAATATAAACAAATCGATCAATAAAAACATCAATTTGAGTGCCATATAATCACAAAGCAAAGGGTGCCCGCCACGATGATAGGAGGAAGTGTCTTTTATTGAATCAAACTTACACAGCACATAAAGCACAACTTAGTACAACACAACCGGACAGTTGTAGTCCGAAATCATCACCATACAAGAAACAAGCCACAAAGCAAACGTTGTTTTATTTAGTAGGTACGCAGTAGCTGTGGTCGTTATAAGTGACGCAGCCGGTTGGGCGATGGCGTCTCCTCCTACTTAGTGATAGGAAAGAGCTCAGTAGGCTTGTCGGGGATGCATTTGCAGCATGGGCAAGAGTCGAGAGGCTCGCCGCAGAGGCAAAAATTGTGTTCGAAGGCAGACTTGTCTAAGCGATTGATACTCCCGCCCTGCGGGATCTCCCCCCATAGTATATTATGGCTCACGTTGAAGGACTTTAAGGAGCTCAGCCGGTTCAATTGGGAAGGAAGGCGGGCAAAGGCCCCGGTGTAGGAAACGTCGAGTTCAGTCAGTTCGAGGGGGAAGGCGACCTTGGTCATGTTATAAAAGAAGTCATTGTGAGCGATGTTGAGCTTTTGAGTCGGCTTTCCCTCTCCGAACAAGGGCAAGACGCTGCCGCTGAGGTGGTTCCTTGCGAGGTTGACCTCCGTCAACATCAAGTTGCCCACGGACTCGGGGATCGACCCAATCAGTTCATTGCCCTGGAGTTGTAGGATGGTGAAGGAGAGGAGGTTGCCGAGGGAGGATGGTATGGAGCCGTTGAACTTGTTGTCATTGAGATAGAGTTTTTGCAGACTCACCGGGAGTGCGCTGGGCAGCGATCCGCTCAGCTGGTTGTGGTCGAGTTGGAGTAAGCTTAGGGAGCCGAGGTTGGCGAGGGAGGATGGTATGGTGCCGCTTAACTTGTTGTGTCTTAGATTGAGCTTCTCAAGTTTTGATAGATCGCCGATGCTGTCTGGGATTGAGCCAGAGACATTGGTGTGAGCGATTGTCAGGCTTGCCAGATTACTGAGTTCAGTGATGTCGGCTGGGATTACGCCGCCTAGATTAGGGATATGGCTGAAGGTAAGGGACTCAAGGTAGGTGAGTTTGCCAATGCTGCGGGTGATATAGCTGCCTACATCCACCTCGATTTCCTTGAGGGTGACACTCGTAACGCGGCCGTTAGTGTATAGGACTATATCTCTCTCTCCTCCCTCTCTCTCCCTCTCTCTATATCCTCTTTATTTTATATTTATTGTTTTAGCGATGTATAGGACTATACGTCATTAATACTAAGGGTATTAAGAACATATATACTTATACGTCACTAATACACAAAAATATTAGAGACATATGTCCCTATACGTCATTAATACTAAAAAGTATTAGTGACCTATATACATATACATTGCTAATACACAAAGGTATTAATGACGTATATGTCTATACGTTACTATTACTCAAAAGTATTACAACGTATATGCCTATACGTCTCTAATACACTTTGTTTTTTATTTTTTAAATAAAAAATAAAAAATTTCCTCTCTCTCTCCCCCCTCTCTCTCCTTCTCTCCTCCCTCCTCTCTTGACCCTATTCTCTCTCTCACTCCTCCCACTCTCTCTCCCTCTCTCCACCCTCTTCTCTCTCTCCTCCCTCTCTCTCTTCTCCCACTCTCTCTCCCTCTTTCTACCCTCTTCTCTCTCTCTCTCTCTGTCCCTCTCTCTATATCCTCTCTATTTTTTAATTTTTATTTAAAAAATAATTAATAAATAAATAAATAAAAATATATTAGCGACGCATAGGGCTCTACGTGACTAATACTCAAAGGTATTAGCGACATATATGCCTATACGTCGCTAATATATTTTTATTTTTAAATAATTTTTAAATAAAAAATATAAAATAAATAAAATAAAAATAATTTCCTCTCTTTCTCACTCCTCTCTCTCTCCTCCCTCATCTCTCCTTCTCTCCTCCCTCTCTCCACCCTCTTTTATCTCTCTCTCCTCCCTCTCTCCATCCCCTTCTCTCTGTCTCTCTTCTCCCTCTCTTCTCTCTCCTCTCTTTCTCTTTCTCTTCTCCCTTTCTCCTCTCTCTCCCTCTCACCTCCCTCTCTCCACCATCCTCCCTCTCTCTCCATCTCTCTCTCCTCCCACTCTCTCTCCCTCTCTCCACCCACTTCTCACTCCCTCTCTCTCTATATTTTCTCTATTTTATATTTTAATTTAAAAATTAATTATAACATAAATAAATAAAAATATATTAGTAACGCATAGGGCTCTACATCGCTAATACTAAGGGTATTAGATATGTATATAACTACATCGCTACTACCAAAAGTATTAACGATGTATATATTCAAAGGTATTAGCATCATATATGCCTATACGTCGCTAATATATTTTTATTTTTTAATTAATTTTTAAATAAAAAATATCAAAAAAATTAAATAAAAAAATTTCATCTCCCTACCCTCCCTCTCCTCTCTCTCTCCTCCCTCCTATCTCTCTCTCTCCTCGCACTCTCCTCCCTCTCTCCACCCTCTCTCTCCTCTCCTATCTTGCTCTCTTCTCCCTCTCTCCTCTCTCTCCTGTATCTCCCCTCTCTCCTCCCTTTCTCTCTCCTTCTCTCCCCTCCGTCCCCCTCTCTCAATATCTTCTCAATTTTATATTTTTATTTAAAAATTAATAATAAAAAAATAAATAAAAATGTATTAGCGACACATAGGGCTATACGTCACTAATACTAAAGGTATTAGCGACGTATATGCCTATATGTCACGAATACTCAAATTTATATACATTGTTAATATATTTTTATTTTTTATATAATTTTTAAATAAAAAATATAAAACAAATAAAATAAAAAATTTTCCTCTCTCTCCCTCTCTCCTCACCCCTCTATTTCTCTCCTCCCTCTCCCTCCTCCCTCTCTCCACCCTCTTCTCTCTCTCCTCTCTCTCTCCTCCCTCTTCTCTCTCTACCCTCTCTCGCTCTCCCTCTCTCCTCCCTATCTCTTTCTCTCTCCTCTCTCTCCATCTCCCTCTTTCTCTCCTCTCCATCTCCCTCTTTCTCTCCTCCCTCTCTCTCTTCGATCCCTCTCTCTCCTCACGTTCTCTCTCTCCGCACTCTCACTCTCTCTCTCCATGCACTCTCTTCAGTCTCTCTTTTATTATAAATTATATTTTAAAATTAATAATAAAATTTAAGAAATAAAATATATTATATATAAATAGTAAAAGTTTAATATATTATTAACACTAGTTTTTATTGAAGATTTAATATTTATTTTTTGCATATAAAAATAGTAAATATTGAATAAAAAATATTATATTTAGGGCATTTATTATAATTTTTTAAATATTTTTTTAATAAATAAAATTAAATAATAAAGCAATTAGCAACGCTTTCAACAAGCGTCGCTATTAGAAATTGTATTTGTGATGCTTATTAACAAGTGTCGCTAATAATTCAATTTTTTTTAATTTAATACTATTAGTGATGCTTTTATTAGCGAAATTTTTGAATAAGCGTCGCTATTGCGAATACCATATATATTAGAGACGCTTGGATATAAGCGTCACTAATACCATATATATTAGCGACGTATATATAAAAGCTTCACCATTAGGGCGTGTATTAGCGACGTATATAACTATACATCGCCAATGTATATAACTATACATCACCAATATATTTCTTTTATTTTTTTTTAAATATAATATTTAATAAAAAATATTTAAAAAATTAAATTCCTCCCTCTCTATACTTTTTCTCTCTTATCTCTCCCTCCCTCCCTCTCCTACTCTTTCCCTCCTCTCTCTCTCCACTCTCACTTCTCTCTCTCTCCTCTCTTTCTCTTCTCTCTCTACTCTCTCTCTTCGCTCTCTCCACTCCTCTCTCTCTCTCTCTCTTCTCTCTCTTCACTCTCTCTATACCATTTAATATAATATTAAAATGTTCAATCAAAATACAAAAAAAAATATATTTATAGCTTTTATCAAATCGGGTATTGATATCTTGAAACTGAACTTAACCGGATTACATATTTGAGTTAAATTAATGTAGAAGGATGAGGCTATTTAGGATTTAAAAATTACTAAATATGTGAAATTTGGTAAATTGAGGATGAGTTAAATCAACTAACAAACGACAAAAAAATTAGATAGAAAATTATACTAAACATACTATATATGAATGAATGAGAGAGATGATGAAAAGATCTAAAGATATTATTTTAAATTTTTATTAAATAATATATTTTATAATTAATTTCATTTAATTATATTATATATATAAATTATCAAAATAAATAATAATTTAATTATATAAAATATTTAATTAGTTAAGCATTTCATAATTCATAATATTTAATTTCTAAGTAAGAATGACATGCAAGATATTCTTTTTACATACGTCGATAGATATATATTTAATTGTTTAGGCAATATAAAAAACTAGCTAACCTGTACTTACCTTAGATAGACAATTTATTATTGATTGACAATTAATAGCACACTAGTCTAAAGGGAAGATTATTACCAACTATATATAATTAATAATAGCACAATGGTCCTTAATAGATAAATAAGTTACAAGTCTTCATGTTACTGCAGCAGTAATATTTTCATCATATTTATATCTATATAATTTAATAGCACTAATTAATAGTTATATTTTACAAATTTAATACCTAATATGATAAAAATTATTTAAGAATTTTATTAATATATGTATTTCATAATTTATATTATTCAATTTTATTATATAAATTATCAAATAAAATAATAATATTATTATATTATATATTTAATTTATTAATTATTTCATAATTTATATTGCTTAATTTGTAAGTAAGAACAACATACACAATATTTTTCTAACATAAGTCAAGAGATTAAGTCAAATGTAAAAAAACTAGCTAGTCTTTACTTACATGTTATAACATATATGTTTGTTAGCCAAATTATCACCGATAAATTAATAAAACTAGTTGCAAATGTGGAAATAAGTCGTATGCCTTTATTACAATATTAGTAATACTTTCCATATTTATGTTAATATAATTTAACATTAGAGTTATATTTTACACATTACATTTTTTTATTTTATTATAGATTAAATATATATAAGAAATTATTTTTTAATATATTAAATTGAGTTTTCCATAATATATATTATTTTATTTATAACTAGGAATTATACTGTGATCTTCCTTTAACATAAGTTGAGATATTAAGCTAATTGTTTGGGCCCAATTCTAAAAAAATATTTCTTTAATCATTTTCTAACACTTCCCATTTTAACCTATTTCCTTAACAAAAAATGTTTAAAATTTTATGTTGTAACTTCGGGTAAATACAATCATCCATAGAAGGCGATATCAATATGGACGACAAAATTGATGATTATGTGTGAAAATTAAATGTTTTAGTAAATAAATAATAATTGTGGAGCATTAGATTTTAAAAAAATAATTAGATATGTATAAATTATATATGGCCCGTATTCATCTCAAAACTTTTTTACAAATTATTTCTAGTATATCAAAACATTATCACGTCTTTAAACATTCGAATTGGTTGGGTTTACATTGTGTTTTTATTTTTTTCTAAAAAATTAATTTTAGAAATAAATTAATTAATTTATTTATTTCGAGATGTTATAGCTAATATTTATCGCAAATTCATGGACGTACCACCCCTTAAACCATATTGTTATTTTTAATTTTTTAAAATTTCAAACACGTTCTTCATACTTTTGTCAAGTGTTGATACAAGTAACTTATTAATGATGCTTTTTATTAAGCGTCACGAATAAGTTTACATTTAATGACATTTTTTTATGGAGCGTCAAGAATAAGTATACATTCAGATAAGTAGCGAATAAATATATCTTTAGTGACACTATTCATAATGCATCGCAAATAGTGTTATTTTTATTTTTTTAAATTTAAAGAAAGTAACTATTAGTGACGGATTTGCAAAGTGTTGCTACAAGTTGGCTTATTAGTGACGCTATTTAAAAAAGTTGCTACAAGTATCATTAAGTAGCGACGCTTTTCATAAAGCATCACTAAAAGTATCCTAAGTAGCGACGCTTTATAAAACTGTCACTAATTGTAATGACCTGACCCGAGCCGGGCCCACAAAATCGCAAATAGAATATTTGATCTTTCCTTAGGCCAGGAATCATCGTCTGTGTGCAAGAGGTACAACATTCATCTACGTACTACGGAGCTTTAAGGCTTCCCAATATGTAGACTTAGGTTGTAACGGACACATACACACAACGAAGCTTCATAGTTCATCGCATCTAAAACAGAATAAAACATATATTTATAATTAATTTGGATGGGGCCAACATTGCCATGCCGTTGGTTGCCTATGTATGTATTGGATATTATTCCAATACAATGGGATCTGAATGTAGTTCTGCCTAACGGCTACTACATACAACAGACGTCACAAAATCATATACATTAAAATACATATATACTAATATTTAATCGAAGTTATACAAAAACTCGTCATATATCGGAGTCAAGGGGAAGTTAATAAGTCAACGAAATCGTGCATCCCACTCTACCACAGAGCAGGATCAAAACCACATACACACGTGCTTTATCATTGAGCTGAGACCGAACACACACACACACACCACAAGTCTTGCTCTACCCTAGAGTAAGAAGGAACATAAACATGTCACATCAAAGAATAGCAGATTAGAGCACAACGAATTATGAAATAGCACACATTCTAATTTAGCACATGCAGCTCTATAATTTAAACGGGATGTTCAAAATACTTACTCCCCTCATGTCTCGTAAGGTAACGGTATTAGGAGTTGCTTGTTCCTTTTTGGCGTCCTCCCCTTAGGATCCAAAGGTAGTAGACAGAGCTTCATATGTTCCTCGTCTTGCACTAAAAGACTATATACAAATGTTCTCCTTGCCATAGACTCTTCTCGTTTTTTGTACCAGTGGGTGGTGGACAGAACCTCTCCTACTCAGGGATGTTCCTCACACATCGTGGCTCTTCAGTGGAAGACAGAGTCTCCCCTACTCTAGATTGCTTCTCTTGTTGTGGCCTGACAACTTCGAACAGAACCCCGTCTTACTTCTGACTCCTTTTTCTTTCTCCGGTGCTCGAGGATGATGGGTAGGGCTTCTCCTTATCTCGGGGAATTTCCTCCTCATACGATTGCCAACTCAGAACCCCTTCATTGCGAAGAACACGCTCGATTTAGTCAAGAATGTCTCTTGGATGGACTAAATTGGAGTTAGGATGCTCAAAAACAGAGAAAAAGTAGTTTGTTGGTGCTCGGGGACAATGGACAGGACCTCTCCTTCTATTGGGGCTCTTTCCAAGTGGGTCCCACCTATTTTCTACTCTTCTTGAGGTCGTAACTTCCGGTCCCGACTTCCATTTTGAGCGTTCTTTGAATCGTTACGCTCGTTTTTTCAAGCTCTACTCATTTACGGAGGTTTCAATCTTTTAAACTCTCTAAGACTCAATGAAAGGTTATCTAATTACCTCTAACCCCGATGACTTAACGTACTTAGAAAAATGGGGTGTTACACTAATAGTTATTTTTTAAGAGTTTAAAAAATTGAAAATATAACTTATAGTGACTCTTTGATAAAGTGTTGCTACAAAACCAACTTGTAGCGACGCTTTACTAAAAATGTCGCTAATAAGACAACTTGTAGGGACGCTTTCTATGAAACGTAGCTAATAAGCCAACTTGTAGCGACCCCTTCTGTGAAACATCGCTAATAAGCCAACTTGTCGCGAAGCTTTAAGTAAAGCATCGCTAATAAGCCAACTTGCAGCGACTCTTTACTAAAAGTGTCGCTAATAATATACTTGTAGCAACATTTTCTGTAAAGTGTCACTAATAAGCTAACTTTTAGCAACACTTTATGTAATGCGTCGCTACAAGTATATTATTAGTGACGATTTGAGGAAAGTGTCGCTAAAAGTATAATTTAGTTGTGACACTTTACAAAGTGTCGCAAATGATAGTTTTTAGCGATGCTTTGAATTGCGTCGTTAATAAAATCGTCGCTAATAACCAGTTTTGTTGTAGTGTATGGAACCAAAAAGAAGTTAACTAACCATCCCCTAGCATCGCACCTTTGGATTGCAAGTAAATGTTATTGGCTATTTAAAAATTTAGTAGACATTACACTTAAGAGCATAGCAAGTTATATTTTAAAGAACATGGGCATAACTACAAACTACAAGAAATGTTGGCGCGTAGGTAATATAAACATAGGAGACTCCTTAAAGCGTGTGTTCTGTAACACAATGTTTACTGATATGCTAGTAATATAACCATTTATATACCCTAGTTTTATATATTTTAGGGTCTATTTTATATTAATATTGGCTTATTAAAGTTTAATTATCTTCTAAATTTGTTTTGGTGCGCAAATTTGTGAAGAGGCTAATTTAGAATGATAGGGATAATTTTTTTGCAAATTCTATAAAAGTTACTCGAGTTGAAAAGAGACCGTATGAAGGAGTTGGCAAAGGACAAGTGAAGCATGAAACAAATGGGTGGAGTCTTAAACAAAGTAGTGGAGAAGGGGTTAACGAGGATGCCTACATCAAATAAATTTGACTTAGGAAAGGCCAACTGATTTCCAAGACTTTTCTTGGGACTCACATAATATTTGGTGTGGTTTTGAATTGCAAACTCATTCTTTTGATTGATTTATATACCAATGTTAAATTAATGATCATTGGAAGGAAGTTTTGGATAAAGAAGACATGCTTTACAAAAGGAATTGTGGTTGTAAACTTTCCATCACCATCACCCATCAGTTGCAACGTAGTAAATTGAGCATTAAAAGTAGAGAAAAGAAATTGGGCATCACGTGATAGAGTTGAAGTTTTTTTTCTCCTTGAACTTCTATTCTCAGCTCCCTATCAGAGACAACATAGCCAATAAAAAAGAAAGGACCAGAAATAGTAGCAAGATTCCATATCCAGAATGGAAGATTAGTTCACAGTAGATCAAAGAAAACTGAAAAATAGAGCATGACAAATTAGAGCTAAGAAAGAAAAAGGAATGGAGGAATAGAAGGATAGGATTATGCATCAAGGAAGAAGAAAGAAAAAGGAAGGGAGAATAAACAGAAAGCAAGAAAATAAAGACGGAATTGAAGCTTACAGAAGGAAAATGTTTGTTGTCCAGAAAACTATTAAAAAGAGAGAACATATCATAGAAGAGTGAGGAATTACAACCGAAGGACGAAGCAATCCATTCCATCCTAAAAAAAAAAGGGCAGACAGAGAGCTTAAGAGGTTACAATTGAAGTCCCAAACCTCAAGAGCATAGAGGAAGTAGAAAAAAATTCTAGTTCATGGGTACTGTAGCAAAATGTTAGTAAGCTAAAGGTTGAAGACAATGAACAATAACCCATAGTTAATGTTTGTGGTACTATAGCAAACAGTAATTTTTGAAAATTTTCCCTCTTTTTCACATCTTGTAAGTCTCTTTTCAATTCTTCTAATAAATTTTTTATTTCTTAGGTCAATGAGTAGCTAAATCTCTTTGCTAGGGCTTGGATGAAGCTTATATTAAATTATAAATTTTCATGATTATGGGACTTGATTGATTTTTCTTAATTGTAGATTTAATATTAATTATTTCTACCTCTTTAATTGATAATTTTTATTTGGATATGAGTTTAGTCATGCTTCTCTTATGATCTAAATTGGTTCTCATTAGTTTCTTACTTAGTTTTATTTTATGTAATATTGAAATTGGGTATTAGTTTTGATTTGAAAATTGTGGATATAATTAATGACTTGATTTGAATCTTTTGAAGTAAGGAGGAATAATGTATTTGTTTATTGTGCATAAGAGCTTAATGATGATATTTTTCATAATAACGAAGATTAAATTCTAGAGTATTATGATATGAATGTAAAAAAATGATTAATGATCATATTTATGAGTTTCCATGATTTAACGAATATGGATTTCTATGGCTTAATGCTTTATTTATTTGATAGTGTTCTATTTATTTTACATTGCTTTCTTATTCTTAGATTAAAGCTTTAGAATTTTAATTTAGATAGTTTAATTGCCTTTAAACTCTTATTTTCTTTTGTTAGTTACTTTAGTCAAGTCATTCTCTTTATATTTGTTAACTAGATAAGGGTACTTGAGTTAAATTAAATTTAGTTTTCCGATTTCAAGTCTCTATGGGATTGACACTCGATTTAGCTGCTTAACTACTATAGATTCGTACACTTGCGAGTAAACATTTGAAATTAAATGACAAGTAGTTGGCACTGTTGCTAAGGACTTGTAATGGAAAACAAATTAAATATAAATGAAGTTTACCCTTCTACTTGTTTTAGCTTAGTGTGTAAAACAAACAAACTAAAAAGGACATAAAAAGGGGTGAAAACAAGGGACAATAGATAGGGGATTAGTTGTGTATGATCTCGTTGCTACATGATCAAACACACCGATTAGTTAGAGTAGATTCAAACCCCCTAGAAAGTAGTGAAATTGAGACTGATCTTCCATTCACAATGGGAGATAATAATACAAAAGCCAAACCCTTTAGAGAGATATTTTCACCAATCTCTATCAATCCTCCCTCATGCATAGTATTGCCCGCTACCACTGCCACATACTTTGAGTTGAAAGCTGAAGTCATTCAACTTCTCCTCACCTTCCATTGTCTTGACAGAGAGGATCCTTACATGCATGTAAAGGATTTTCTTAAAAATCTGTGCTACATTTAAATTTTAAAATTTTTCAGATGAGTCGGTTTGTATATGCTTGTTTCCTTTCTCGTTAAAGGATAAAACTAAGGCATGCTAAAATTCTCTTCCAGCAGTGTCTATTAATTCATGGGAGGAACTTGTTAGCAGGTTCCTTTCAAAAATTTTCCCTATGGCCAAAACCAATGCCTTAAGGAGAGGGATAGTTGACTTTTGTTAATATAAAATATTTTAAGAGAGTTAGGAGAGGTTTAAGGATTTGCTTTTGAAGTGTCCCCACCATGATTTTCAAACAAGGCGGTTTGTGCAATACTTTTACAATGGTTTAACTCGAACACACTATAATATGATTAAATCCATGAACGGTGGGTATTTCTTGACTCTGAATGATGATGCAACATATAAGTTCATAGAGGGTTTGTCTTAGACTTCCCAGCAATGGGATTTTTTGAGCCATAGAGAAGAACTAACCCAAAACCCTTGGAAAGGAGGCTTATATGAAGTAAGGGAAGATTCTTACATGAAAGCTAGGTTAGACTAGTTGACTAGAAAAGTAGAAGCTTTGACCCTTGCTAGAAATATGAATTCCACCAACCATATTCAAAATGAAGTGTTTTCTCTATGTGCAAGTTCAATGAATACTGCACAAATGTGTCCTTCCATGTTAGGTTATTCTGAGTGCTTTGCTGAGTAAGCAAATGCACTAAACAATATTTATGGGAAACCGTTTGGTAGTCCCTTCTCTGAGACATACAATCCAAATTGGCGAAATCATCCAAATTTCTCTTAGAGGCGAAACCAACCACCCATGAATGCACTCAATTTAAGCAGCCCACCCCTCTTACACCTCTATTCCGCATTTAGCTCCTCAAGTTGTTGCACCACCATGTCAACAATCGTCACTTGAAGAGTCTCTCAAAACATTCATGCAGTCTACTAACCATGCCATATTAGAACTTAAAAATTCTAATGAAATGAACACTCAACCATAGCTAAACTAGAAACTCAAATTGACCAGTTAGCAACTCATGTAGGGGAGAGAGAGAAAGGTAAGTTTCCCAGTCAGCCGATACCGAACCCTAAGGGTCAACATGTTAATAATGCATCAAGTTCATCACATGACTAGGGCATGTCCAGTCAATCACCACTCTTAGATCTGGGCGACAGGTTGACAATAATGTAAAAATGCCTAAAGAAGAGAAAACTGAAAATGAAATTTTAGAGAGTGAGAAACAAGAACCCAATGACTCCCCATGTATTTTGGTTGACCCCTGCCCCAGTTAGGAGTTTTGTGCCTAAAGTCCCATTTCCTCAAAGACTAATCAATCCTAAGAAAAATACACAGTTTGGAGATATTTTAGAGGTATTTAAGCAAGTGTAAATAAACATCTTATTCCTTAATGCTAACAAGTGCCCTCTTATGGTAACTTTTTAAAAGACTTAGTCACATTGAAGAGGAAAACAAATGTTCCTCAAAAGGTATTCCTGACAAAGCAAGTCAGTTTTATTATTCAATGCAAATTCCTTGTCAAATATAAGGATCTTAGTCGTCCCATAATTTCATGCATGACAGATGATCTTCACATTGAGTGGGCTTTGTTTGATTTAGGGGCCAGTGTGAATTTATTGTCATATTCTATGTATGTTGCAATTGGGATTGGGAGAGTTGAAACCCACATCAATGACATTTCAATTAGCAGATAGATCTATAAAAATTCCTTAAGGTGTTGTTGAAGATGTTTTGATTAAGGTTGACACATTTTACTTTTCAATAGACTTTATAGTCATTGATACTTAGCCTGTTCAGAATATCCATGGGCAAATTCCTGTTATTTTGCTTTGTCCTTTCTTGGTGACATCTGCCTCCTCGAGTCTTAGATCCACCACGCCACAAAGGCCTCCTCTCACGGCTCTCCTCTGATATGTCAAACGCTATAGGGGCCGGAATTCGACTCCACCTCCACCCTCTTTCCCCGATCACCCCCCCTCTCCTCAGTGCTCCCCCTCTCTATTTTCCTCTTGCCCCCCTACTCCCGGTTACCCCCTCCTCTAGTCGATAGAAAGGAGGAAGGCACTCTAGGGGCAGGAATTCGGCTCCCCGCCAGATTCCGGCTCCCCTCCACCCTCTCTCCCCAGCTCTCCTCCCTCTCTATTTTCCTCTGGCTCCCTACTCCCGGTTCCCTAGACCGAAGGAGGGGGCTTTGGGGCCAAAATTCAGCTCCCCTTCTATCCACTTTCCCCTCCACCCCCTCTCTCCCTAGTGCTCTCCCGCCCTCTCTATTTCCCTCCCCCCTCTACTCCCAATTTCCCGCTCCTCCGGTTGACAGAATGAAGAAGGGGGCTTTGGGTGTCGGAATCTGGTTCCTCTCTGAATTCTGGGTCCCGCTCCCACCCCCTTCTCTCCCCAACGCTCCCCCCTACTCCCTATTTCCTCCCCCTCCTCCGGTTGACAGATCGGATGAGGGGGCTTTGGGGGCCAGAATTCTGCTCCCCGCAAGATTCTGGCACCTTCCCGGTTACCCCCGCCCCACCTTAGTATCTCTCGCTAGCAAGCTCTTTTTTTTTAATTAGCAATGCTTTTGGAAAGCATTGCTAAAGACTTTTTGTAATTTTTTATTTTTTAACATATTAGTGACGCTTTGTAATTAGGAATGCTTTTGTAAAGCGTCGCTAATATAAAATATTTTTTAAAATCTATTTTTTGATTAGCGGAGCTTCCTAGAAAATTTTGATTAGACAATTTTTTATTATTTTATTGAAAATTTTAAATTTAAATATTTTTTACAATATTTGTTGCTAATAATTTTTTATATATTTCTTTTTTTTAATATTAGTGATTTGTAGTTATGTGTCGCTAATACTTAATTAATAGTGATGCTTAGAATTAAATATCGCTAATACTCAACTATTAGCGATGTATAATTATGCATCACAAAAATATAATATTTAGTGTTGCAAATTTGAATGTCATGAATGTTAGACTATTAGCAACGCTTAGTGATAAGCGTCGCTAATGAGCAATAGCGACTGCAGTTTTATTAACACAATTAGTGACACTTAGAGTACTATTAGCGACACTTAAAAGAGTCGCTAATAGTACTATTTGTTGTAGTGCCATCCTTAAAATGAGAGATCTCATTATTTTGGGCTACAAAACTAAGCTTTGTAATGGGGTGTTAAAAACCTCTTGCCTGTTGTATCAGTTTGGGTGGTGCACTATTCATTAATAGGGGGCAATTTACTTGACAAACTAGCTTTCTCTCTTCACAATGGGTTATGTCTTCTCAAAGGTGCTGCTACTATTTGTAGATATGAAGCATTACTTTATGAACCTATGTAAACCTTCCCTTTCTAATGCAAGGGAATATTGATGGGAAGTATGTCATAGGATAAATTTAGCTATAGGCGTGCTCAACCTTCATCTTCCATGAAGTAAACGAGTATTCTCATAAAATAGAGGGAAAGGATCGAGAAGGAACTCTTGTTCTTCTTCAATAGATTTCTAGAGAAAATACACAACAATGGCTACCAATGAGTCGCCAATTTCTTATATAGGCCTTGGTGGCACAAATTGTAAATATTAGAGTCCACTATTTCACTAGAACACAAACAAACCAATAAAAAATAGAGAAAATAAAACAAATAAATCCTAAATAATTAAGACACCTTATCATGAAGACTGCAGACAAATTTAAAGACCATTTGACAAGGACACATGACTCGAAATTCCAAATTAAAATGCTGAATTCCTATTTAACCAGGAATAGAACGATTGATCGCACACAATGACTAATCCTTTTCTTAGGTGAGAATCTCAAACATTCACCAATCAATCATTCGTGTATACTAGATAACATTCCCAAGGCTCAACAGCATGTGATCGATAGCCACAACATGCAAATCGATCATTACAAGTACTATTGAGAATCCCCTATTCTTGATCCCATTTCTCCATATATTGTGAACTCAAGTGTATTGCATCACTTTCTTCAGGTCAAGACTCCTACGGATAGCTACTCCAACTGGGAAACTCACTTTCAAATCAATATGGAACTTCACTAGGCCTCACCACCTCATCGCTACCTGGTTCGAATAAATCTGGTTCAAGCATTATTGTGCGATCTTTCTTCTCGTAACTTCCTATAAAAAATGGGTTTCTCACCCTTGACAAATTATCAAGCAGAGGCTTCTACCTTGCTAACAGATGATCTCTAACTCTTTTGTCTTGAAAAGTTCATTATAAAGCTTCTTTTGCTTGAAAATCCATACTTAATATGACCATCCTTATTCACTATATTCAATATTTGCTTAAAAATGGGGAATCTATTGCCTTTTAGTTTCATAGCGCTAGACCATTTACTTTTTTTCTAATAAGGTAAAAAGGGGAGTGAGCACCCTTCTATTAAAGCAAGCGGAAAACAAAGTGAAAAGTACAAGGAAATGAAATTAATTACTAATGCCATCTTTCAACAATGAAAGGAAGATTGGGAACATTGTTAGAAAGATGAGAGTTGGCAGTGACATTAGCTCTCACTACAACAAAAAAGACTATTAGTGACGCATTTAGGTGTTGCTAATACTATTAAGTAGTAGACATTAGCTCTCACTACAACAAAAAAGACTATTAGTGACGTATTTAGGCGTTGCTAATACTATTAAGTAGTAGTGCCACATAGTTCTATGCGTCGTTACTACCTTTTTTTTAATTTTTAATTTTTTTTTAATGAAATTAGTTTTCTCCCTCCCACTCTATCTCTCTCTCACCTCCCCCTCTCCACCTTCTTCACTCTCTCCTCTCTCACTCTACCCTCTCTCTTTCTACCTCTCTCTTCTATATCTCTCTCCCCTTTCTCTCCTCCCTCTTCTTCTGTCTCCTCTCTCTATCTCTCTCTCTCCTCCCTCCCTCCCTCACTCTCTCCTCTCTCTTTCTCCTCCCTCCCTCTCTTTCTCCTCTCTTTCTCTCCTCCCTCTTCACTCTCTCTCCTCCCTCCCTCCCTTCCTCTCCTCTCTTTTTTAATCTCTCTCCTCCCTCCCTCGCTCTCTCTCTTCTATCTCTCCTCCCTCTCTGTCTCTCCTCTATCTCTCTCTCTCCTCCCCTCTCTCTCTCACCTCCCTATCTCTCCTCTCTCTCTCCGATCCCTCTCTCTCTCTCACGTCCCTCCCTCTCCTCTCTCTTTCCGATCCCTCTCTCTCCTCACCTTCACTCTCTCCTCACTCTCACTCTCTCTCTCAATGCACTCTCTTCACTCCCTCTCTCAATGAACTCTTCAATATCTCTTTTATTATAAATTATATTTTAAAATTAATAATAAAATTTAATAAATAAAATATATTATATATAAATAGTGAATTATTAACACTAATTTTTATAAAAAAATTAATATTTATTTATTGTATATACAAATAGTAAATATTGAAAGCTATTAGTGACGCTTATATATATGCGTAGCTATTGAGAAAGCTATTAGCAATGCTTATGAAAAAATTCACTAATAGTTATATTTTTTTCTTTTCATTTATTTAAAATATGTATCTTTTAGAGACGGTTATATGAAGCGCCGCTAATATATGTATCTTTTAACACTAGCTTTTATGAAAAATTTAATATTTATGTATTGTATATACAAATAGTAAATATTGAATAAAATATATTATATTTAGAAAGTTTATTATAATTTTTTAATATTTATTTATTAAATAAAATCAATTAATAAAGCTATTAGCGACACTTGTCAACAAACGTCGCTACTAATTTAAAATTTATATTTTTTTATTTTTAATTCAATACTATTAGTGGCGCTTTTGTAAGTGTCGCTAATAGTAGCAATATTAGCTACGCTTATATATATGCGTAGCTATTGAGAAAGCTATTAGCAATGCTTATGAAAAGCTTCGTTAATAGTTATATTTTTTTCTTTTCATTTATTTAAAATATGTATCTTTTAGCGACAATTATATGAAGCATCACAAATAGAAGAACTATTAGTGATGCTTATAATAAAGCGTCACTAATATGATTAGTAGTAGCGACGCTTGGCTTAAAGCGTCGCTAATATATGACTATAAGTAATGCATATTAAAATTTGTTGCTAATAGTTAAATATTTTGCGATGCTTATTTATACATTGCAAATAGTTATTTTTAGTGACATTTAGCTAAGCGTCACTAATATATGCATTGCTAATACTCCATTTTGTTGTAGTGTCTAACTTGACCTTTACATTGCATATAAAGGGATCTCTTGTGGATACTTTCATTTTTGAAGATATGATTATTTCTTTCTCTCCATAAGAAGTAAACCACGCAAATCATGAACAACTCCAAAGGCAACCTAAGATCAGGAATGGAATGAATGATTGAAAAGATGAATATGCTGAAGAGTCTGATGATACTGATTGCAAGAGATATCCACTTTGAAAAATCTAAACATATAGTACTCATGATCCATTTAGAATAGCCGCAAGCGAAGAAAATGTGATTGGCCATTTCTATATCTGCCTTGCAAAGAATACATCTATTAACAAATTGAATGCCTCTAGCTTGAAGTTTATCCAATGTAAGAAGATGACCATGTAATATAAACTAACAAATAAAGGAATGATGAGGAATATGATGTTTAAACCAAACAAAGTTGGTCCATTTTAGCATAGGAATGTGCTTCGATAGAACCTTGTAGGTAGATTTTGTTGAAAAATTACCTTAGGAATAGACCATTTACTTTGTTGAACCAATTTGGTCATCACATGATCTCCCAGCTTGATAGAATGCAGGATCGCTGATTGCATGGATCATAGTTGCTATATTCTCCCTTTCAGCAATAGTCTTAGGGGTGAGCCGCTCTGCCAAGTTATTGAACCCTATTCTCCCTTTCGAGATATATGCATACTGGAAGATTAAGCTCGGAATCAGTCTATAAAATTATGAAGCATGAGTACTCTTCCAATGTGTGGCATCATCTTGTTTGGTTTACTGCACCAATTCCTTCATTTCCTGGTAAATGCATCATGGGCAACTTCTCACTCTTAATAGAATTGAGCAACTTAGAGTAGTTATTGTCAACAGGTGTTCCCTTTCCAAGAATGATGATGAATCAATTGACCATATTTTTTTCAAATGTGGCTATTCAAAATGGATTCTTATTGTTACTTTTAGAGTTTCCAGATTGGATCTTCTTCTTCTTCTTCTTCTTCTTTTTTTCTTTGAAAAGGTAAAAAAGGGCAAGAAGACTCCCTTCAATTAAAATGAGTGGGGTATGATGTCAAATAAAGAAAAGATACAAGAGAAAGTAAATTACATTTGTGACCTAGGAGCAATGAAGGGAAATTCACTAATCAGCTTAGAGAAGTTGGCATTGGCAATTACATAGGCACAAACTTGACTTTTACACTGCTTGAAAAGGAATATCTAGTGATTGAATTCATTCCTAAAGATACGATTATTCTTCTGCCTCCATATGAAATGTAAAGCACAATCATGAAAGACATGGTTGAAATAATGAATATGATAAAGAGCTTGTTGGGCTTAACAGCAAGAGATGCTCATTCTGAAGAATTTAAAAATAGAGCTCATGATCTATTTAGAGTAACCATAAGAGAAGAATATATGCGGTGCTGATTCATGATCAGCTTTGCAGAGGATGCATCTGTTAACAATATGGATACCCCTAGCTTGAATTTTCTCCAATGTAAGCAATCTACTATGAAGCATTAACCAGCTTATGAAAGAGTGTTTTGGTATATGATGTTTATACCAAACAAGGGAGGTTCATATGAGCATGGAAGCATGATTAATCAAAACCTTATAAGCAGATTTAGTCGTGAACTTCCCAAAAGTATTTTTCTTTCAAATGAATGTATTAGCAAGATGATTGAGTATAGGGACATGCTTATTAATGACCTGAATTAAGTGGTCACATCTCAAGTTTATATGTGGGGACCACTTCTTTGACCATTAATCAAATATTCTGAAACTTAAGCATCATTATGACTCTCCATCTGATGAATTAGGCGCTCCCTATTATTATGTAAGAAAGTAAATTATGGCTTAGAACAGTAAATTATGGCTGACGTTAAAGGAGTTGAGGGAGCCCTGCCCATTAATTTGGGAAGGAAGGCGGCCGATTGCCCAATTGTCGGAAACGTCCAGGTCAGTCAGGTTGAGGGGGAAGGAGAGCAATGACATGATATAAACGAAGCCGTTGTGAGAGATGTTGTGCACTTGGGTTGGCTTTCCCTCTCCGAACAGGGGCGAGGGGGAGCCGTCAAGGCAGTTACTCGAGAGGTCGACCACCGTCAACTTCAAGTACATGTAAAAAGATATATATTTTGTAAGCCAAGGATAGTCTCAGTGTCATGCTTTAACTTTTAAAAGAATTTATAATCATTTTTTTGTAAACTAAGGATAATTTTCCTAATGCAATGCTTCTTTTAGAAGTGTTTTTGAGTATATTAGCGTAATACCATGTTAATCCTCCTTCATATATTTATAGCTCCATTTAATTTTTCAATGTTGAGGGTGATAAGGGTGTCATTCTCCACATGGATTTTCTTGAGGGTGACACTCGAAATGCGACTGTTATTGCACCCGGCACCTGTCCATGAGGTGCAGCATTCGTATGCCCGGTCCCAGGATGAGAGTGCCGTGGGATCGCCCAAATACGATTTGAGGAGGAAAAGGGCATCTTCGTCTTCTATGTTGCACGACTATGCTGGCACAAAGGTGCCAAAAGCGATGAAGGCAATGGCAAGGACCATGATGTGAAGGGCGGAAGCCATGGCTAGCGGGTGATTGAGGAGAGTCTATGGGTTGAGGATGCCATGCCCACCGCTCGTGGGGCTATTTATAGACGTTCACCTTACTCGTCACTACTCCTAAAATTGGCAGAAATGGAACACACAAAACAAACGTGTTACTCATTTTACTTGCAACGTACCTCCCATCTTATCCATCCACCACAAGGGCATCTTTAGGTGTCTTGTTGTTTTACCAAAATACATGTATAATCCCGCTGATATCAGCTCTATCAAAGTAGACATTTTCCAATATCTTTGATGAACTTTTTATATCTTTACCAATTTTTGTATGACACCCATGTTTATCTTTTTATTTTTTATTCGGCTAAAAAATCCACCAAGGGAAACATTACAAAGGGGGAGAACTCCTTAAGAATTACATTGTTACCTCGCCATTAAAAATGGAAATTACTTAAGAATTGAACGCAAAGTAGGGGTAGTTGTGACATAAGACCGAACTTCATAATTATAACGTGCAAGAAGCTTCTTCTTGTGCATAGAGGATCCCTAAAAATTCTTCAATTTTGCTCATACCAATAAAGATAAACAGAGAATTAAGAATAATCTTTAGGAGATAACCCAACTTAAGATTTTTCTTGAAAATGGGTGAGAATTAAGAATAATCTTTAGGAAGATTGGACGGAGCTTCACCTGAAAATCTTAAATATGGATAATATTACTCATTTGGATTAGCTGCACTTGAAAAAAATGCTGAGTAGTGGATTCTTTATTGGACTTGCAAATTATGTACTAATTAGCTATATTAATGTCACGCTCTTGAAGGTAGTCAATAGTAAGAAGTCTATTATGAAATATCAACCACATTATGAAGGAGCAGCAATGTATATTATGCTTGAACCCAACCAAAGTATGCCAATCGCATTTGTCACCATAGCTGTGGATAATTTTATAAACCAAGATTGGAGAGAATCATTCATGAGAAGAAGGGATCCACCATACAACATCGTCATCCTAATTCAGCTGAATATTTGCTACCTATTTGAGCATTAGTAAATAGCCAAGAACCCTAAGGATTACAATCAGAGATGCATGCATTTATATCACTACCTATTTGAGCATCACGTCTGCGCCAAGATATTTTGACTAGAGAAAGGGGACCAGCCCAAGGACAGAAATGGACATTCTTTCCATTGTTAACTTGTATCTAATGTGGTGTATCATAGTATCTCTCATAAAAAGAACATTTTTCTATATGAAAGAGGCATTAACAATAAGATGACATTCCCATATGGAAGAATGACCAATATAAATAGAATGTATACACTTGGCCTAGAGAGAATTCTTCTCGAATAGAAGTCTCCGAAACAGTTTGGAAAGACCTATTTCGCACCAATGAGATGAAGATCAGACCCCATCCACATTCACACTTTGGGCTACAAATATTTGACCAATTTAGAGGATAGTAATTCTTAATAGAATTTATGCCTGGCCACAAAAAATTGGTCGGGATAGCTTCAAGGATGGAAATGACACTAGCCATAGTTGAAAGTCACATGTTTTATCTTGTTCAGTAGAAGTTGTAAGAATCTAATATAATAATAGATTCCTATGTCCAAATTAATAGTTACATTTAGTTTTTAAAAATAAACTAAAATTAGGTCATTTTAAAAAATCAAATGTAATTATTATGTGGAACTGATTGAGTAATAATATAGTAACATATATAGAGATAGTAGGAATCACCACACATCATCCCAAAGGGCACATCCAGGCAGAACCCCCTTACATTAAGCACTAAGAGAGTACAAAAAAGGAAAGGAAGATTGCATTACAGAAAAAGTGAAAAGAAGGATTACAAGGTCCATCTCTGTTTGATAAATGGAAATTATTTACTTTACGGTATTTAGGAGGTTATGATCGGAATGAAAAACATCCAAACATACATTTTACATTTTTTGAAGATCAATGTTTTATGAGTGGAGACATTTCTAAAGATGTGATCAATATTTCTCTTCCACAATATTAGACTTTCATTCATTAGTTGATTAATACTCCATGACCGTCTTCCAACACTAGACAGAACTTAAAAGTAAGCTATTGCAGTTGTCAAATGGATTATTTTGCGCAAATGTGATGTGCAATAGTTGACTAAATGAACACCTCTCTTCTAGAGCCTGTAACTAGAGGCATTCCACAATGTCCTATAAGCATCATCATTCAAGGTGAACCCCCTCCATAATTAATGGATGTGTTGTGGCAACTTTCTTCTCGCATAAATCTTTGAAGAGCTGATCCAAATGTATTGTATATCTTTGATGAACTTTCTATATCTTTATCAATTTTTTCTATAAAATGATATTTTTACCTTGTTCATGAATAGTAGTAAAAAAATTGTATACATACATATATATGTATACAATACATTGGTCTTATTTGGTATATTTTTGTCGTGACGACTTACTAGTGTACAATTTTTATATAATTGAAAATTTTATCAAGCAATGGAAAGAGGGTACAATAAAATCAAACAATACAAGCAATCCCTTCTAAAAAGAACAAATCAAATCCAAATAAAAAAAGGGCAAGAAAATAGTTCTCATCAAGACAAAACTTAACCCAAGTAAACTGTTTTGCAAAGCTAACCAAAAAATCAGAGAATTCTAGTTTATTCTATTTTTATACCAAATTAACTTATGCCAAGGCAAAATGGGGTTATGAATTATGCACTGTGATATAAAAAACAAACATGCTTCGTCAATGCTTAAATTATATATGAGTACATTATGATTGAAAGACGGTTTTGAGAATTAATTTATTTTAAAAAGAATTATTCTCAAGAATATTTTTTAAAAATACGTACAAATATATTGATCGAGTTACAAGGATGAGATAAAGAAAGGGTAATTGTCTTGTTGTAACGAATAATCAACCCCATCTTTATAGTCATTATTAGTAATGGGTTCATAGCTTGTAGAGGAGAGGCTAGGGTTTTTGAAGGGCTAAACATTAAAGAGAATTATTTTGAAAGGAAAACTTCTAGTTATGAGTCATGGAATCAAAGATTGATTTGTTTGTTTAGACCTTTAGTTAGTTGACCTTCCAATAAAGCTCTAATTGGTTGACGTCCCAATAGAGCTTCGTGAATATAAGATCTACAACTGTAGTCTGATTTGGAATTAGATCATGGTACACACATTTGCCTATTTAGCCCCTACAAAGGCTGGGAGCCCTAGTTAGCCACTGACAAAGGGCACAAGCCAATAAGAAAGTTAGACATTCTAGAGTAGAGAGTACAATGAGAAGACTCTCTGCTCTCATGATCTAAAAGCCCCATAAGCATGGGTGTTTCTTCTCTACACAAGCACAAAGTGATTTACAGATGATCTATGTACGGTAAGAGGTGGCTACTTTGTACCCATAGCAGATTCCTTATGATGGAGTAAGTGCACAGGACACTAGTAGTAAGCTATAAAAGCTTGCAAACTCTGGTAGCATCTTCTATACATAAGAAGAAGCTTTAGAAAAATATTTGGGTGAGAGGCATGCCCTTGTTTTATTAGAAGTGTTATCTTTATGATTATGTAATTTGAAACTACCAAATGTTACATTTATGTCTAATATTAGAAATTCTTCTAATGAGTAATTTAAAATACTCAACACCCCCAAGACCTTCCAGAACCTAGAGAAGCATAGTGTATGGGTAGAAGGGAATTTTTGGGAATTTTTACAAATTTCATAAGAAATTCTACCGCACCATAGGTCTCAAGTAAATAACATTGTTTATTTTTCTCCTTGTGTGTTTAAACATAGACGGTATATTTCATGGGAAATAAAATTTATATGCTATGCTTATTGTAAATCCTCCAATTCACGACCTAGGCAACCTCTAATATTATAATTTAAATTTTATATGTATTAAAAAACCTTGGGTCATGATAGCTAGTATTAGTGCACCATGAAATTATGTCTACAAATACCCAAGGTAAGAAATAATGTTTTGACTAGACCAATTTCTATATGAGTCCGGGGGTGTAGCACTTGAGATAATAAACATATTTATGGTAGGTAACATGTCTTGAAAGGTCACGGAACTACCGAGTAGAAACCATCAAACACACATGGTATGAGACATGTCGTGTCAGCGGATAGCTATAAGATTGCACTTGCTCAGTGTAAAGTTACTTTTCGGCATTGCAAAGTACTCATGGTATGAGACGTGAATACTAGTGGCCACTCAGAAGTGACATTACACATACACTTTAAGATATGCCAACATTGATATGTAGTATTCTATTTATACAAAAACAAATATTATGTTTTTTTATCTGAATGATTTTACATTTTCGAAGTTAAGTTGGGAATATGATGAGAATTAATAGAATCCAAAAAATCACATAACTTGAAATATTAGCACAAAAGACGCTAATGTTGCTAATAAATGTTCATAACATAACAAATCACAAGTAAGACCCTTACTTATTTTAGGATTGGACTCAACTTCCACTAACATGCTTCATATATATGAAATAATAAGAAACTAAAATAGTTAATAATGGAAGATAGCATCAGAATGACAAAAGGAATTGAACAATATAACTAAGGAAATTGTGGAGAAGAAGAAGATTTCTACATAGAAATTGGAAAAAGAGAGAAAGTAAAGTGAGAAAAGAGGGATAAAAAGAGAGAGAAAGTGGGAGAGACGCGAGGAAGGGGGAGGGGATGAACTAAAAAGAGAGAGAGGGTTTGATTATTGAAATGAAGGGGTCCACAACATCAAGGAGTATCCTTAAGCCTAGTTTTGAACCCATTAGAGTTCAAGAAATTCCTAGATAAAATAATAAAAATATCTCTATGAGTGGACCGGCTCGCATTCGTATGAATGAAATTATGAGCCAATTTGAGGGTGAACCCTCTTGAGAGGTCAAAGACTTTAAACACAAGAAAGGAGTGGATTAAATCCCTTGAGAGAAAATTACCTTATTTCCCTTAGAGGTAGTCTAACTCGTTTTCAAAAAGATGCCCCTAACCTAAGGAGACTTATGGCACAAGAGCACAAAGCTTCCTAATGCTATCATTAAGTTTGTCCCTAAGTAATACAATCAGTTGAGACTTGCACTACAACAAAATGTACTACCATTAGCGACGCAAATATAAGTGTTGCTAAAAATTGATATTTGCGACGCATAATTAAGCATCGCAAAAATAATAACTATTAGCGATGTTTTAAATAAGCGTCACTATTACTATAATTATTAGCGATGCATAATACCAAGTGTCGCTATTATATTTCTATTAGCGATGCATACAATAAGCGTCACTAAAAGATATTTATTTTTTTTAAAAGAGGAAAAAATTATTACTATTAGCAATATTTTAAAAAATGTTGCAAATTAGTTTTATTAATAGCGACATTTACTAAAAAGATTTTCTAATACTTATGA